>OY728143.1:541374393-542755006 GCA_963277665.1 Viscum album
AAAAAATTATCCTATGAACGGTTTGTTTGCCCGGTTCTCCAAACTGTGCGCAAACAATGAAATACGACTCTTCTTGAAATACAATCGTCTACATAGTTTGATCAAACCATGCGCAAGCCATGTATAGGTAAATGTAAACTATTGGTGCTCGTAAGGTTAGGCCTCATTGTCTTGCTGTAACCATGCGGGTGGATCTGTCCATAAAAACACAATCTCTACATTTTCCAACTTGTGTGAGATTATTGTACAGTTTTCTCTAAACTGTGTTCCAAGCTAATTTACACCCAAAATATGGGGTTTGGGCTCCGAACAAGCCATATCCACCCTCAAAACATTCCTAACACTTTATGCATTCACATTATCACAAATTAATGATTAACAAAAAAAATAAAGGATCCATACCTATGTGAAAACCAGGTTCATACAATGTGTTTGAGGAGATCCTATTTTGATACTATCATGTTGATGATATTTTCAAATTATGTTTTTGATGTATTGTATTTTTTCTCAACTCTGGTATTAAAATTCCTTTTGTTTTTTTACTTTTCTCAAATTATTTTCCCTAAAATACTAATTCATTATCAATTAGTTCTTTTTTCTTTATTTGTTATTCCTATAGACATATCACACAACCTTAAATTGTTCATTATACCCAAGATTTATATAAAATGTTTTGGATTTTCGACAATTCTGTTTAATTCGTGTTATATTTCACTTTGTTTCCTTTCCCATGAGTCATCTGAGTCAATTAATGAAAATTAAAATAATTTGAGAGGACTTTATAGAATGTTCATTCTATGCTCCTTCCGTATATACAATTTAATAACAAATTGAAATAATTTATATATATGATATTAATACTCTATATTTATAAATTGATAGTTAAGGTACTACAAGATGAAATCTCTAATATCCTTTCTGATTCACAACTATCTGAAATAATATATTATATATAAAAATATCACAGTAATCGATTGGTAATATTCAAACAAATAATTTATAATAATTTTACATAACCGCATTAAGTATTTATAATGAGAGCAATAATTTTTTAATATTATATTTTATTATTTATTAATCTAGATCCCCAATAGTTATATTCATCATATGATATTTTCATTTATAAATATCAAATAATCAAATTATAAACCAATGATTAATTTAAACTACTTCAATAATGAATCATTATACAATAATTTTTCCATACAACTTAACACAGATCCTCATCCTCTTTAAATGTAAATTCCTTGAATAACACCTTATTTTACACCATTAATTTCATTTATAAGAAAATGGAGGTTATGATGTATTTAAATGTAAAATGGCCAAAAATTCATCTTCCCTTATCTATAAAACATATAAATATAATTGACAATATATTAAAGAACTTTTAATCTCTATTACTTATTTTAATCTCATTGATTGATGATTGAAACATAATTTCACTTATTGAAAAAAAATTAGATTGTCAACAAATATATTGTGGAACCACCATATAAATGGAATTAATGTTATTTTATTCAAAATCTCATTCATAGAATATAAAATTATCTATTTTTAAATTTACCAAAATAAAAAGTTACAACTCACTATACATTTACGAGTGTATATACAATTCACATTTCTAATGAATTTATATATGTATAATATCAACAAGATAAATTTGATAATATATGTATCCATTATAATGTCTGTATCCTATTTTACACATTAAATATTGTATCACATAAGTTATTCTCTCAAAACTATTAATCCATTTATCAATTTTCGATCATTGTTATGGAATGGTCAAAATTGTATGAACTATGGTATCAAATTTATCATATATAATATAACAAACTCATGATCTTAAAATAAAACATGAGTATACCTGAAAACAAATAATTATTTAAAATATCTATGCCCACTAAAATACCAAATTTTAATTTCAATTACACTTTAAATATCACAATCACAATCAGTTATTTAATGTATTAAATCTTGGTATATAGATTGATCTATCAATGTTCTTTCAATAAAATCTATCAATTTATTGTTTTTATGAACATTAAAATTAATTATACAATAATTTCAGTATGAAGTCTGATAAAAAATGTACCAATATGTGTATAGAATATTTATTATACCTTTATAATGAAAAAATAACAATTTTAATATATGAAGTATATTTCACTATTAATTGAATGTCATTATAATTACAGTTAAGTGTTTTTAATAGTCACCATAATGTATACCATATATTTTTGAAAATTGATATAATATTATAAAATTTATTACCATAATGATTCAATCAATTAATTAATATTAGTATTCAGTAGATAAATATGAATTCAATTTTTTTCATTGTTTCGAGTAGTTCTATATAATAACAACACTAGAATTCCCTATAAACAGACATCAATAATGATATAGTTGTAACCTTAGTTTCAAAAAACATATTTTCTAAATACATTAAACACAATGATATTCAAATGATCGTGAAATTTTATATAACAATTTTAATTAATATATATTATTTTAAATAACATTATAATGATATTATTCAACATTTAAATATTAGACTCAATGCCTCTCTCTCTAATGGAAAACCTGATATGTCCTCCAGAAAAGTAAATGGAAAATATTAAAAATATAATAATTATATGATAAAAATTATATTAGAAAAATACATTGATCTTTTAAAAATTCTATTATTATTATTATCGTATTCATATATCTTAGGTTATCGATTATTTTAATTGAAAACATTACATAGATTATTTTTTTGATAGAGGTGAAGGGTCACCAATATCAAATAGTATTCAATTAATGAACTAAAATGCATCAAAAAAATCCATATATATAAAAAATAATAGATTATTTATTCTTATAATATTAAATCATAGAGTAAATCATTTCCACCCATAATGATTGTATAAGTTGGAAAATTTAATTTAAATTTTCATGGACATTAATAGTTGATTTTTTAAACTTTTATACTAATATATATCATCAATATCAAATAATATATTATATAAAAAATATTAGAAATGTATGAATCTAAGGAAGAAATATCTAATAAAATAATATTTAATGTTAAAATTAAAAATAACGTACATAGAAATTAATATTTTATTTCATAACCAACTATCACCATGTTCCTTATGTTATATAGATTCTAATAATACACCCACTATTTCATCACAGACATCCATTAAAATAATAAAATAAACCATCTTCCTCATTAGAAAATATAATTATCTTCCACATACAGGACATGAAATCATACATTTCATCTATGATTTTCACTAAATTTTCCCAATAAATAATTATTTAATTCCATAGAAGAATTAAAACCATTTCTGATAATTATATGGACTCTATGAAAATTCATAAAAAGTACCGTAAACATAAAATTTACGTGAACACCTTTGTCAAAGAAGGGATAAATCACCCTAAAATAACCCACAATATAGTATTAACAACACATTAATACTGTTGTTATAAGAAAGGATAGAAATGAATCTCATTTTTTCTATCCCTTTATTGTTTCCTCTTAATAATGTTGTGGAATCATATTCTTTATAATTCCAAGTATCCACATAATAAAATCATTCAAGAGATAATTATTTAATATATATGATATTTTTAGAAAACAAATTAATAAAATATTTATTAATTACTATAATATAGGCATGTTGATGAAAAAGAATTTATATGGTTGTCAGTTTTAAGAATAGAGAAATTAAAAATTATTGACCATTAATATAAAAATGAAAATTAATGTGAAGAGTTAGAATGCCCAATATTATAAATATATAAAAATATTTTTTTTCAATTACTTTAGCCTTATTTATAATTTTTTGACATTTGATAGAAAACTATATTTGTGGTATCATTAGAAAACATGATATACTCACTGATATCCATCCTTTACTACAAGTGTTAACAAAATCGAAATTTTACTAGAATAATAAAACGTTCATCCAGAGTTTCACCTATCTCAAATATCCAAAAAAATATTCAACATATTATTATTTAAATTATCAAAAAAGAATAATTTTTAAAAGTATACTAAGAACTAAAATCATGGGTAATATCGGATGAAATCACATTAGCCACTTGAATTTCCCTTTCCTATCCTATGTCTCCCTAGGCAAAGACGCTATGAATTTTTCAGTAACTGAATCCCTAATATCATTCAATGTAAATTATTATATACCCCAATAACTAATTCAGTTAATTTTGAATATTAAAATATATATTAAATTAAATAAAAAAATTATATCATTGGCATCATATAGTCATACACAGCTCAAATAGAACAAGTAAAAACACACACAAAATCAATGACATCACTTATTATTAAAAATATGGTAACCCTATAATAGTTCATAACCTTAAAAAAAGAAACCCATGATACTATATTCATAGTAAAAATTTAATATAAAAATATTTCGTAATAAGAATAAATCATATAATTATTGTATATTAATAACAATTATTGAAACATATTAATCAGGAATTGATTTGTATAGTCTTAAGTCATTAGTTCCATTAATGATACATGAAGACCATTTTTTTCTAACATATTTAACTAGATTAATACCATATTAATGGAAAACAAAATCCTTATCTTTGTTTCAACATTAAATAACTATATAAATTATTTCCATTACATTAAAATAAATAAGAATGTTATTCCATTAAAACTATAAATATATTCAAAAAATATTATAATAAAATGAATACTGCTAATTTTTTTATAAAACTATCTTTTATATAACCATATCAAATAACATGTTTATATTATATATATTAATTTAAAAATAATGAACAATTTTTTTTTAATAAAATTCTTCAAGAAAGAAGTTTTTGAAAATTAAAAGGAAACATAACTATTATAAACTATATATCTCATTAAAAATAATTATATATTCCCCCTATTTTATAAAATAATAATATTCAATATCCACATACATGATATGGAATGAAAATAATGTTTTGATAAATTTTAACTTCTATGTTATCCAAATTCACTCACATTATATTTTAACAATAAAACATTTGACATGAGTCTAATAAATTTATTTGGAATGTATCATATTTAAAATCCATCAGTTGACAACGAAACTCACATAAATAAGATATTATTCTAAAAAACACTCTCAAATGTTTTCATAAATAAATTGTCACCCAATGCAAATATGTAATAAAATTGTTAATGCATAATCAAGAATGTTATAATTACATAATTTAAATTTCTTTTCCCAGTATATATATATATATATATATATATCATAAAATTATCAATAAAAATAACTGATATAAATCATTTGACACATATAATCATAGTTTAAATGATAAGTAGTAATCATTTTATTGAGTTATTCCAATATATGTTTTTTAATCTACGTAAATTAACATCTAATTCATAAATCATAGATACATTTTATATAACAGTTTTTTATAACTATGGTCATGTTAAATGTTTATGGAACTTCACTTTATATATATTTTCCAATTTTTTGATACATTTATAGACATTGTATTCAAAAATGTTTTTTTTCAAAATCAATTAGACTTCATATTCTACATATAAATTATCTATAATGAGTTACATTTTTCATGAAATTACATTTCAAATGAATAATATTAAAAGAAAAGTGTAAAAATATACAACCATTTCCAAAACATGTATATTTTGAAAATTTATTCTAATGTTTTCATTAAAAAAATCACTCTCCAAAATATAACCATCCCTCACTGATCTAATATACCTAATTAAAAAATAAATTTAATAAATGAACAATTTAATAAATATAATCATTTATTTAATTGTAATGTCATTAAACATGTATATTTGTTATTACTAATAATAGAATTTATATAATACATCAATCATCAAAATAAATGATTTATTTTATTTTAATCTACATACACTGCATTAATTAAAGATATTGTCATGACCCCCTCCCCACAAAGTGTACCCCACCTCGTCCGATAATGTGGAAAGGGAGATAATGACCCCCGAGTCCTGCCTCTAGTAGGCCCCGGGTTGGCGACTAGCACATAGGGTATACTAAACACACAAATGGGAGGCATTACCCTCTATGAGAACACATGCAGAAGAGAAAGATGAGATAGACACCAACCAACTCCAAATCAATACTGAAATATAAAATAAATCCATGTACATATATGAAATTCCATGCAAAAGTACTACAAATGAAGGGAAAACCCACAAGTTCTCAAAGGAAAGTAAAAAACAGTAGTGATCACAAGCCCGAACAGCTTCTGCAACACAAGCTAGTAGTAACTGTCTGGATCTCCAACCTACTCCAAGTGACATGAAAAACATTCTATATATATGTGGGGTGAGTATAATAGTATACTCAGTAGGATCCTCCCTAAAGACTCTCGTGCAAAGGTAAAGAAACCATGCTAAAGCACAATGAACAACAGGTGAAACTAACTCGTCACCTAAACATGTATAATAGATTCAAAAATTCACCATGGGTACTCTCTACCAGTAATGCATAAAAGAATATATCATATAATAATGAATATAACGGGTACCCCACTAATAATTATTCTCTAGTTTTCCACTTTGATATAATGACATACGTCTTGTGCATCTCTCTCCAAAGGCATGCCTGTAAAAACCTGGGCTAAGCTCCACAATCTGCACCACGTGCACCACAAAGGCTTGCCCACAGACACCTGGCCAATGCACCACACCATCCTCACAACCAAAAGTAACCAGTTAGTTTCCAGGAGCCTCCCTAGCTCGCATAACACGTATCATACGTCGGGTATTATACCTCAAGTCATTATATCCCATACACGAAGTAAGGATCCTCAAGACATCACAACCTATACATGTTTCACCTATAGTAGTCCATAGGATACTATATCCAGAGTATATGGGTGTGAAATATCCACAAGCCATTAGAGCCCTCTACACACATATATGGGGAAAACTTACCGTTATGCATCATGGAACTACTATCATCCAAGAGAAGAGAGAAGGGTCAAAGGGGGTAGTCATCCATTCATCCTCCCACCAGAATGTTGGGGAAAACACCCCCCAAGGCTTAGAATCCCTGGGGTGTCAGTTTCCATTACTGACATGGTGGAGTAGCATATAGGAATACAAAAGTACAGAATATATTATAACTCACAACCACACTATGGGAATAACATATTCTTAAACAGAACTGCAGCTAACATCTCTCGGACTCTGGGTTGCCACTTCTAAGACTAGGTATCCTATTAGAACACAACCATTTAATTGGATTTAATAGATTAATTCCTTCCCTTTTTATAAATTCTACTGTTCGTTGTTTAATTATTTATATATTAATTAACCATGAACAATTTTCACATTAAATACCATTAACATCACATCCATAGACCACATTGCCTTCAAAAGTTTTCAACCTCATCATTAAGTTCCAACAAACTCCAATCCCATGGGTTAACATCATGTATTCAATCATTCATTACAGAATTACATTCCTATATTCAAAAGCTTTATAGAGAAGCAACCTATGCTAATAAACACAAGGGGGATCAACATGGTGAGTAGACGTACTACCGGTCGAGTCTTTTCTTCCTATAGAAATATCATAGACCCATTCTCCCTTGAGAGGCTAAACACAGAAAGCATGTTGCATACCTCGTATGTATTCACCTCATTCGAAAGAAGTGTTAGCAAGACCAGCTACCTTGAGCAGTGGGGAAATGTAATGATGATAAAAAACCAATAATCAATAAAAATCCAACACTCACATCCATCTCATTCCATCATCCTTGGTGTCCTCCCTGACACCCACATGCATAAACTGATGCATCTCTCCACTATAGGCATCATCCACTTCCACAAACACAAGGCCTCCCTACCCCCACATATCACAAGACCCCTCCATGGTCACATCACAACACAAGATATCACAACACCCCTCTAGGGTCACATCACAGCACATGAACCAGGAAAACAACCATTACAACAATTTGGGCTCTTGGCCCTTTAGCAAGGCATCTGACCTTCAAACAATAAACACTGATAATCACATCAAATGGTATTTTTCCCTAAATCACAATAAGAGGGAATCATGAAACCCTTCCGGGTACACAGTAATGTTATTTAGTCCATATTGAATAAAACATTCAATTTTTTGGTTCCAACATCATGAACCAATTCAGTATGCTATCACTGAATATTAAACATGCTTACTTTTCCAAAATTTGATAAATATCAAGTCACAACAAAAACCATGTCTGCTTTCATGAGTTTTTATATTTATCTAACCAATTATCAATTAATCCCGGCTTAACGTTCTTTATCAATTTTATCAAGAACCCCATGCTAACAAGAAAGGAATAGATATCACACTTATCTAGAAAAATAAGAGGCAAACTATCATCACGGTACAAAGAAACAACATGCGATCAAACCAATTCTTTTAATTCGGTTCAAGTATTTAATTAGGTCAATTACCTTGTGGTCCAAATGGATAAATATTGCTAACTCTACGATTTCTCATAAACAATTAGATAAGCCAGAAATCCACTTCCGAAAAGATTTTCGAGGAAAACCACAACGGTCGATGAATGCCCAAGAAACCGGGTCGATTCTCCACAATTCCTTCTAAGATATCCTCTCCTAACACAAACTAAAACAAATCTCATCATATTCGACATCCACATGCTTAGATCTACCCATAATGGGCATGGATCTTGGAAACTGAGCGAAGGGGAGTATTAGATCTAAGTAGATCTATGAAAATCAAGCTAGAACGACCACATACCTCAAGAAACCAGCTCTAATTTTCCAAGGGAAGCCTCTAGATCACCTCCAAAACGTTTGGGAGAGATTATCCTACCTCCCAAGAAAGGTAATATCATGTTATGGAAAATTAGGGGCTTAAA
Organism: Viscum album; assembly: GCA_963277665.1. Classification (NCBI taxonomy): domain Eukaryota; kingdom Viridiplantae; phylum Streptophyta; class Magnoliopsida; order Santalales; family Viscaceae; genus Viscum; species Viscum album. Next base: position 541,383,307 of record OY728143.1, read on the forward strand.
TGAGGTGATTTATTGCAAAAAGAGTTAGATCCACAATTTTAGGTTCTAACTTTAAGTGCCTGCAAGGTTAGTCCACATGGTTTAACAAACCGTGCACTAAACGTGCGTTAGTTTCTTCCTCGACAACTACTCCTCACATGGTTAGTCCTCACTGTTAGACAAACCATGCGCTAACCGTGAGTTAGCTACTACCTCCAAGACCAGCCTTGCATGGTTTGGCCCCATGGTTTATGAAAACTGTGCGCCTCCCGTGCGAAGGCCATAACCCATTATATTTCCTTAAAATTCCACCCAAATGCACCCCAAGCCACTTTGACCTTACAAAACACCTCTAATATCATATTTTTTACTTAGGAATGGACCTTAGTGGTCCATTCCATTAGATTAGATACCTCTCAGAACATTCTCATCCTCAAGAATCCAAAACCTACCTAAAAAGAGAATGAAAAAGGTTCTGAACAACCACCCACCGAGATACCTATAAAAAGAGTGAAAGCCACCAAAGAAAAAAAAGGAGCCATCTCATAAACATGAAGGTTTAAGAAACACATTATTTTCAACGATTCATGAAAAGAGTTAAACATCAAACAACACTGGGTACTGAGCATGTATCAATGACTCACATTCCCATGTACTCTCCTTCATGCCAAAGCGTTGCCAGAAGACAATAACTAAGGGGATGGAAAGTCCATAAAAAACATTCTCCTTGATGTCTTGGATCTGCACAGGTTGCTCCTCAAAGGTGGAATCATCATCAACTTCGGTCTCTCCCCAATCGATCATGTGAGTGTCGTAATGAATATAAGGACGTAGCTGTGATACATAGAAAACACCATGTATTCGAGTTATCTGAAGGGGAAGTTCCACTCGGTACGAAACAACTCCAACACTAGATAACACCTTGAAAGGCCCAACAAACCAGGTAGAAAGCTTACTGCCATGACCAAACCTTCGCTTCCCACGACGGGGAGTCACCTTCAGAAACACATTATCCCCAACATTAAACTTTAAGTGTATCCTTCTTTGATTAGAATATGATTTCTGACGATCTTGTGCTGCCTTTATCCTCTAACAAATAACATGAACCATCTCTATTTTGTTTTTCACTAGTTCCTGTCCAAGAATTGCTGACTCTATGATCCCAATATAGCACAATGGAAAACGGAAAGCCGGCCAAACATGGCTTCAAACGGAACATTACTGATGGTGGAAGGGAAACTATTATTTTAGGGAAACTCCACAAAGGGTAAGTGCCTCCTCTATGAACCTCCAAAATCAAGAATACAAGAGTGAAACATGTCTTCAAGAGTTTTAATTGTTGTCTCCATCTGACCATCTGTTTGAGGATGATAAGAAGTGTTAAGGCATAGATGAGACCCAAAAGCATCTTGGAGACCTCTCCACACCCTGGAGGTAAATTGAGGATCTCGATAAGAAATGATCGTCCTAGAGAGTCCATGAAGTCTCACCACATCCTACAGATACTACCTCGACAAAAATTCCACTGAGCTTGACTCCTTGATTTCTATAGAGTGGGATAATTTCATTAAATGATCCACTACCACCCATATATCATCATATCTTCTCGGATCTCGAGGTAAGCCAGTAACGAAGTCCATAGAGATGTCCTCCCACTTCCACTGAGGAATATATAATGGCTGGAAAGACCAACAGGAACGTGATGTTTGTCCCTCACCTTCTGGAAGACTAAACATCGAGACATGAACTCTGCAACCACACGCTTCATCCCAGGCCACAAAAAATGGCTCCACAAGGATCAGTACATCATTGTCAAACAAGGATGCACCGCTAATAGAGAAACATGGAATTCTCTGAGGACCGTCTCACACATTGACAAGGGATCAAAAAACCTTCCATGATAAAACACTCTGTGTTTTTCATCCTCAAACCAACTATCAGGGGCCTCACCATAAACAACATGGTCTCTCCAGACCACCACCTCAAGATCCCCCTACTGGGACTCTTCTATCTTCTTCACCAGGGATGACTGCACCGTCGTCTGAAAAAGACATCATTTACCCCTAACTTCTCCCATATCAAGATGTAACACTGATAGTTCTTCCATTACTCTCCAATAATCTCCAGATTCACCCATAGCATCACTACGTGACTTTCAGCTCAGTGTATCAGCCACAACATTGCCTTTTCTAGGTGTATACGATATTTCGATGTTGTATTCCTGCAAGAAATCCATCCACCGATGTTGTCGCATGTTCAAGTCATGCTGGGAGTGAACATACCTCACACTCTTATGATCATGGAAAACCACAAAGCGTTCACTGATAAGGTAATGTCTCCACAACATCAGAGAAAACACTACGGATTCTAACTCAAGATCATGGGTGGCATAGTTGCGTTCATGGGGACGCAACTGCCGAGACCCGTAAGAAACGACTGACCCCTATTGAATAAGAACACAACCGAACCCCAGATGTGAAGAATCACAAAAAACATCAAACTGGACTCCCTATTGGGACCCAACATGCCCCATGAAATGAAATTCTCGAGCCCAAAACTCACACTTCGATAACTTCCCAAACAGATGATGTCGACAAAGAACTCCCAAAATGGCTCGTATATTCTATGCATGGTCTTAATCAGATGTGGAGTCCACGAGGATGTTGTCGATGAAAACTACCATGAACATCTCCAGGAACTCACAGAACACAACATTCATCAAACCCATGATCACAGCTAGAGCATTTGTCACACCAAATGGTATTACAACGAACTCATAATGCCCAAGACGACAACAAAAAAGCAGTCTTTGGAATATCCTCATCCTTCACACACATCTGATGATATCCTGACCGCAAGTCAAACTTTGAGAACCAACATGAACCCATAATTTGATCTAATAAGTAATAAATCCGTGAAAGAGGATATCGATTATTTATTTTCACATTGTTTAAGCGATGATAAACGACACAAAATCGCAAACTGCCATCAGCCTTCATCACGAATAGAACTAGTGCACCCCATGATGTCACACTTGGTCGAACAAAACCAAACTGCAACAGACCATCAAGTTGAATACATAGCTCTTGTAACTCAGAAGGGTACATCCTATATGGAGACCAAGATATAGGAGACACTCTTGGAAGTAGCTCGATCCCAATGGCAATCTCTCGTCAAGGGGGTAAGCCACAACCTCTTCTGAAAAAACAGTATGGTACTCCTCTAAAACCCTTGGAAATGCCTACTGTCGAACCTCTAAAGAACTCAGCATCATCTCAGCCGCCATGGTTGATAAGGATGGAACTCGCATGTGACCCATCTGAGAATCTCGTTCACCAACAAACAACACTTGCTCTCTATCTACACCAAAGAAAACGACCTTCTCCTGAAGAAATATACAATAGCGTGCACCGAATTCAACCAATCCATGCCAAGGATGAAATCATTGGGTGTATCCATAAACATATGAAATCTCCCCAAGATAGGTGTCTCTCCAACACTCGCTCATAGTCTCTACATACTTCAAACATGCTAGCTCGACCTCCAATTGGCGTAGTCAACACCAAGGGCACTGGAAGCCTCTCCCCCTCAAGTCCCAATGCATGGAAAACAGTAGGTGATATGAAGGAGTGTGTCCCTCATGAATCAAACAAGGCATACAAAAAGGTAGAAAACAAGAAAAGGGTACATCGAACGATGTCTGGCACATCTAGAGCTGGAAATTCTAGGGTATGAAGCTGACCATGACCTCCTCCACAACCTCTCTGACCCTGATGACGACCACCACCATATACGTGCTCTGCTCTCTGAGGACAAGGAGCGTCATGGGGTTGTTCTCGGCCTGACCCATCTACCCTCTACTGATTGAAAGATGGTGCAACTGGCTGCTGCTGCTTCAGCTTGAACTGCCTCAACGGAGGATCCTTGATTGAAGCACCTGGTGCACGATGACCGCCCTGAAAGGTCGGTCAATCCCGCTGATGATGACCACGACCACCACAAGAAAAAAGCACCTGATCCCGTGGCATATGCATGAGAGTTACTGCCTCTGGGGAAATGAGACTTGAAGGGCTTGGACCTACTCCTGGCTAAACGAAAACTCTTCTTCCCTGAAAACTGGGAACCCCGGACCACAACCTTGCTTCGTGAGGAATCATGCTGATTCCCCTCTCATGAAGATCATGTCCTGGAAAAAGTCCTCTCGACCACCTCTTCCCTCACTAGCACCTCACGATATGTGTTTGACATAAATGGGGTGACCTGGCGTTGGATATATGGATGCAAAGCCTCTTCAAAATGCCTCTACATGGCCTCCTAATCTGGTAACAAGTCCGAAACATACCGTAAAAGGTTCCAGAAATATATTCCAAACACTCGAAGAGTGGAGCTCCTCGGTCGAAGGGTAAGACGCTCCTGGCGAATCGACGACTTTACAGTGGAGGAAAGGATCTCGACTCTGAACTAGTCTCGGATCTTCTCCCATGTCATTGTTGAATCCTCACAATCCCCGTGGAACAAAAACTCCCATGGCCTAACTGCTCCATGCAACATCATCACAGCTAAGGACAGCCAGTGATCCTTTCGAGCATGGATTAAACTGAAGCCTATCTCAACCTCCTCCAACCAGTATTTCATGACTGCATCTGAAACAGATCCCTCATACTTCTGCAGACTCTAGCGTTGAAACTCTCAGAGTGTCCTCCTACAAGTGTCGTCATCGTCTACATCTACCCTGTGATGACCTACTGGAATAGCCTTCTGGACATCTTTTATGCAACCCTGACGAGGACGTCGACCAAGAGCCATACCTACAAAATAACAAACAATTAGAGCTCCAAATCCTATAATATGGAAGACTCAACATTAATTAATTAATTCTTTTCTTTTATTCATTTTATGTTAACATATCCCAAGTACTACCCATTCAATCATAGTCACAAAGAAGAATTATTCATGATCCTTTCATAGGTCTCTAACCTGAAACTAGTATCACCCTTTTTAGTAGCCATTGTAAACAACAAGGTATGTAAATCAGATCATAGGGGGACCTAAACGCCTATGTCTCAGTCGGTCTACAGTTTTTACATCACTTGCTAAACATAAATGACATTGTTTCCCTACCAACCCATGCAACCTCAATTTATCCTTACTCCAAACTCAATTTTATACCTCAACCAGACCTCTGATACCACTCTGTCCCGACACCCTCCCCACAAAGTGTACCCCTCCTGGGCCGGCAATGTGGAATGTAAGATAATGACCCCCCGAGTCCCGCCTCCATTAGGCCCCGTGTTGGCGAGTAGCACCGAGGGTATACTAAACACACAAATGGGAGGCATTACCCTCAAAGAGAAAACATGGAGAAGAGAGATATAATATTAACACCAACCAACTCCATCTCAGAACTGAAATATAAATGAATCCCATGTACATATATGAAATTCCATGGAAAAGTACTACAACTGAAGGGGAAAACTACAAGTACCCAAATGAAATTAAGAATAACAGCGATTACAAGCCCGAACAGCTCTGGAAACACATGCTAGTAGCAACTATCCTGATCTCCAACCAGCTCCAATTGACCTGTAAAACAGTTTATATATTCATGGGGTGAGTATAACAGTATACTCATTAGGATCCTCCCCGAATCATCTCGTGCAAAGGTAAAAAATCTTGCTAAAGCACAGTGAAAATAAGTGAATATAACTCATCACCAAAATAGGTATACTATATTCCCAACCTCACCATGGCTACTCTCACCGAGTAATTCTTTCAAAAATATATCATATAATAAATAATATCAAGGGTACCCAGATACTACTTCCCCAATGGATTGGCACTTTTTCCCAACGACATATGTCATGTGCATCTCTCTCCAAAGGATCCTCAAGCCATCACAGTCTATACATGTTACACCTATAGTTGTCCATTGGATACTATATCTAGAATATATGTGTGTGAAAAATCCCCAATCCATTAAATCCATATACACACATATATATGGAAAACTAACCGTTGTGCCTCATGGTACTATTATCTACCAAGAGAAGAGAACATGGTGAAATGGGGTATTCATCCATTCATCCTCCCACCAGAATGTTGGGGAAAACACCTCCCAGGGCTCAGAATCCCTGGGGTGTCAGTTTCCCATATTGACTGTGTGGAGTAGTGTATTGAAACACAAAATGTACAAAATATATTATAACTCACAACGACACTATAGGCATAACCTATTATTAGACACAACTATAGCTAAAATCTATTGGACTCTGGGATGCCACTTCTTAGACTAGGTATCCTATAATCACACAACCATTTAAAGGGATTTATTAGGTTACTTACCTCTATTTTTATCAATTCCAATGTACATTAATTAATTCTTTATACATTAAATAACCATGAACAATTTTCACATTAAATCCCATTAACATCACATCCAAAACCATTGTCCCTTCAAAAGATCTCAACCTCATCATTATATTCCAACAAACTCCAACCCCACAGGTTAACATCATTTATTAAAACATTCATTACAGAATTACTTTCCCATATTCTTAGGCATTCTAGAAAAGCAACCTATGCTACTAAACAAAAAGGGGATCAACAAGGTGAGTAGACTTACTACCCATCGAGTCTTTTCCACCTATAACAAGAGGGTAGACCCATTCTCCCTTGATATTCTAAACACGGAAATCACGTGGCATACCCCACGTGTCTTTGCCTCTTTCAGATGATGTGTAAATAAGACCACATGCTTTGAGAAGTGGGGAAAAGTAAAGAAAAAAAACAACCAAGAATTAACAAACATCAAACAGTCGCATCCATCCCATTCCATCATCCTCGGTGTCCTCCCTGACACATACATGCCTATACAGATGCATCTCGCCACTCTAGGTGTCATCCGCTGCCACAACCACATGGCCTCACTGCCTCCACATATCACAAGACCCCTGCAGGGCCACATCACAACACAAGATATCACAACACCCCTCCAGGGTCACAACACAACGCAAGTAGTAGGAAAAAACATTACAACAGTTTGGGCTCTCGTCCCTTTAGCAAGGCATCCAACCTTCAAACAACAAGCACTAACAATCACATCAAATGGTCTTTTTTCCCTAATTCACAACAAGAGGGTAACTCTGAACCCTTCAAGGAACTCAATCATGATATTTAATACATTTTTAATTAACAAATTCAATTCGTTGGTTCCAACATAATGAACCAATTTAGTAAGATAACGTAGAAGATTAAACAATCTTAATATGCCAAAATTTGATCAATATCAAGTCACAACAAGAACCTGGTCTTCTTTAACACCTCTTTATATTTAGCCAACCAATAATCATTTAATTCCGGCTTTACATTCTTTATCAATTTCATCAAGAACCCCATGCTAACAAGCAAGGCATAGATATCACCCTTATCTAGAAAAACAAGAGGAAAAATTTCATCACGTTACAAAGTAACAACATGCGATCAAACCAATTATTTTAATCTTTTTAATGTATTTAATTAGGTCGATTCCATTGTTATCTAAATGTCTAAATCATGCTAACTCTACGATTTCACATAAACAATTTGAGAAGCCACGAAACCCCTACATCAAAGGTTTTCTAGGAACACCACAACGGTTGATGAACTCACAAGAAACCGGGTCGATTCTCCAAGAATCCTCCTTAGTTCTCCTCTCCTAACACTACCAAGACCATAGCTCATCATATTAAACATCCACATGCATAGATCTACCCATAACGGGCATGGATCTAAGAAACCGAGATATAGGAAAGAGTAGATCTAAGAAAATCATGTAGGAACGACCACATACCACATGAAACCCGCTCAGATTTGCCAAGGGAAGCCTCCAGATCGCCTCCAAAACGCTTGGGAGGGATTATCTTACCTCCCATGAAAGGTAATCCTGAGTTATGGTTTATTAGGTGCTTAAACGAGGTGATTAAAGTCAAAATAGTTAGATCTATAATATTAGGATATATCTTCTAGTGCATGCACGGTTAGTCTGCACGGTTTATCAAACTATGTGCTAACTGTGTGTTAGCTTCTGCCACGACAACCACTCCTCGTCCGGTTAGTGTGCATGGTTAGACAAACTGTGGGATAACTATGCATTAGGCACTACCTCCAAGTCCATCCTTGCACGGTTTGGCCGCACGGTTTAGGAAAACTGTGCACCTCCCATGTGAAGTCCATAACCCTTTAGATTTCCTTAAAAGTCAAGCCAAATTCACCCCAAGTCACCATGACCTTCCAGAACACCTCTAACATTATATTTTCACAATGGAATGGACCAGATAGGTCCAGGACATTACAGATATGATCCAATAATTATATTAATTATGAATTTACTACACCATCCTTATATTAGTGATATAAGAATAGTGATTATTATAATAATGATATATAATATTCTATGAAATGGTTTGATAGAAATAGAGAAGTTATTAAATTACATTAAAAATAATATAATGAAATCAATTATCATCTAAACATTGTCTACAATCTATTAAATGGACTCTCAATTGAAATTATATTATATATATTTGGAGCCTCTCAAGGGAAGAAATGTATATAAAAATGTAAAATAAATATGTTTCATGAATAAAATGGTTACCCCATGTTGTTAAATTATTCTACAACTATCTTTTTGAGAACGATTATCACCCAAAAATAATATATCACATTTGGAAAAACTGTATATCTAAAAATCAGAGGCTAACAACCTAAAAATAATAATTTTTTGTTATTATATGAGGATTCTTAATTCAATTCAAAAAAATTATTCAATAATAAAATTCAATGAAAACATCATTTTGGTTAATAATTTAACAAAAATATAGAAAATATAAATAATGTATTAATGGATTATTAATACTCTAAAATATAAGATGTTCCACATAATAGAAAATAATTGAGCACTATATTTTGTTAAAGAAGTCACCATTCCCTACAATATTATATTCATGTTATCTTAATCTATTTATTTGATAATATAATTTTACTATTGATTAATATTTAATTTGATGATTATTTCATAAAATAATGCTTATTATTTATTGATAACGATACCTTCCCCACAATAATATGATTTATATAATTATAATGAAATAATATCAAAATTAAATATAAAATATAAATCATGTGAACATAATAGATGTGAGAAATGTCAAAAAAACATGAATCGACTTCTATTTCAATTCCATTATGAATATATTATGTATCACTTATTTATAATTTATAAAACCATATATATATAAATGTTATTAAAATTTATATTTATTTTAAATATAGTGGATCAATTATTAAGATGGTGGACCTTTTAATTGAGGTATATAATTTTTTTTGTAGAATTTATTGAAATATATATTCATAGTAGTAGGTACACATTGTTCATAAATATTAGGGGTAATAATTAGTTAATACAATTTGGGCAATATCTCTAGTGTGGCTGCAACATAGAGTACATGTTACCAAATGATATGTGATTGGGTACCATTGGGACACCTATATAATTTTCCTAAAAAATATTTTCTTGTGTAAATGACCAAACCATAAAAAATATGACCTATGAACACATTTGGTTAAATACAAACATATAAAACATGAAATCCAATATTTTTATCCCCACTTGTTTTGATCTTCTATGAATCTACTAAAATAGGATTTTTATATTTTCTAATAAATCACTTGATTTATAAGGTACCACTTTATCGTAATATATTCATTATATAGATGACTATTTTTTAATTTTAAATTTTTATTTCCATATTAATGAATTTATAAAATAATATTTGACATTATTTGTGTGTGGTTATTTCATTTCATGAAATATATTTATAATTCCCCTATAGTTACATGTAGGTGGCCAAGATTCCTCCTAATCTAGTTATACAATGGGCCTGTGTTTTGTGATATACATGATGATCATGGAATGTGAAAATGAACATAGATTACACAAATAAATGTTTAATTGATTATAATATATATATTAAAATATAATAAGTCCTTATTTGTTATTCATGGAATGTTATTTGACATCACTATTACTAATAATCCATAAATTATAAAATATGACACAGAAATGTTATAAGTAATACTTGAATGCGTATAATATATTATTTGATAATAGAGTGGTCCTTTATAAGTTCCTTATATTAATTATTCATGATAGGTTGTTTACTGTTAGAAGGAAAAATTGGGGTGGACATGGGGGAGAATTTTATGAATTAAATTGGATTATCTGTGTGAAACTAGAACAATATACAACATATAAATGTTTTGATTGTGACATGAAAAAAAATTTAAAATTTGAATATGATATTTAATAGCATGTATGAAACACAATAAAAATACTTAATAGAATAAAAAAATCAAATAAAATTAAAATAGATAATATTTTAACTAAATTTATTATATTTTATAGCTTATAATGTATGAATTTTGGGGCTTATCTTTCATTTCAAACAATAATGTGTATCTTCAATGGAAATAATTACACACAGGAACAGGTTTAACCGAATACAATTAATATTAATATTTAAAATAAAAATTATCAAGAAAATAATAAATTGGTGTTTAAGAATACGATTAAAGATCTTTAAAACATATATTATTGAATCCATTATTCACTAATTAATTAACAGTGAATATAAAAACCAACTAAATATAAAGGAATTATTTTTATAAAAAGTATTATTACACACCGAATGATTGAAATCATAATAAATTTTAATAATAACAATAAATAAATTATATTAACTCTATATAAATTTTGTATTCAATAATTTTTTTTTCACTTATACAATATATATGATAGGAAGAATATATGAAAAAAAATCCAATTTTATAAATAAAAAGATGAATTATTCTATTTGTTTTTTTCATACATTTAATTGGGAATTTATTATAAAATTAAATTATGATACATTTATAAGTTTTATATGAAATAATAAACATCAATTTTGAAATATTAATGTAACAATTTTCTAGGGTAGAATTTTTTAATATTTTTATGATTTTTATTATTTTTATGAATTGAAAAAAATTGATTTTTACCTGAATATTTTATTTTAATATATATAATTCATATTGATCAAAAATAGTTTTTAAAAAATTTCAATTAATATTAAATAACTTAAACATTGAATAATCATTTTTAGGTCATTGAAATAATTTTTATATTGAATTTAGATTTATAATTTATTGAAATTTTGAACATTTTCAGTTTAAAATATGCTTTCTTTTCACTTCATTGGGTTTAATATTATATTATATTTTCGCAATTTTGTGGTTAAATTTTGGAAAATGGGTTCCATATTTCAATTAATAATAATTTAAAATTTATAATATGTTAATTTTTTTAACCAAATAGATTCCTCAAACATGTTTGTTTAATTATATTTATTAAGAGAAAAACATTTTTATATAGTGGTTATACTTATAATATAAAGTTTATGAATGACGAAAAATTATCCAAAATCCATTTCCATCCAAATATCAACAATTCCACATATATTTTATAGATTTGTATGTTATGTAAGACTATTTTTATATAAAAATGGAAGAACCCTATCTTTATTTCAAAAATTCAATGTGTTTCATCTCACTCATTTATAAATGGACACCCCTCTCCCCCTTTTCCACACATATCAAATCAATTTGGTTGAGGAAATACCTTCTATAATCTATCAGCAAATTCATTAACTGTATTCTATTGGCCTTATCTTGGTCACAAACAAAATATTTTACGGAATTAGTTCAAACTCAATTAGGGTACTAAAAGAACAAGTAATATTTTTCTAAATATTGATTTTATTTTATTTCCATCTTCAAATGATTTATTTTTTACTATATTTTTTTTAAATAATAACCTCATTATATTAAAAATGAATTTTCATGTTAATTAGAATTTTATAACATAAAAACTCACACACATCCATCAAATAAGTTAAGAAGTCATTATTTTTGTGTATAACAGACTATCGACTCATGAATATACATCATTATTTTTTCCATTAAAAACATTCATGGTTTTAAATAATGATGAAATTAATATTTATATCTCACTGTATGATATTTTTTAACTATTTAATATTATGTAGTAATTTAATAACAAAAAAAATACTTTTTTAAGCATGGTTGGAATATAATAATGAAATTAATGGTTACACGAGTCTACTACACCATGATGATTTTCGATTTATTACCTATTTAAATTGAATTAATTAATTATGGGTTTAGTAAAAATATGTGATATAAATAAAATAATAATGATATTGGTAAGATTATATGATTATATAATTTATTTTTTTCAATTATAAATTAAAATGCAAATAAAGATTATGTGTATGTATAGCCTACATTCTCATTAATTGTGTATTTCATTTTATATCACTGAATATTTTGTATAAATAAAAACACACATATAATGAATATATATGAAATACGATTTTTTTTTTAAAATTTTGAAATAATTAAAAAATTATCTATATAAAAGGAACAAATAATAACTAGTAAAAAATTTGTTGAAAGACAACGTAATTAACACCTGAAACAATGAAAATAATAAAATATTATTTCAAAATTGGAGAAAATATGTAAAAAATTGATCATATATAATATAATATATATTAATATTTTTCATGAATACAATAATTTCTTGATTAAAACCATTATATTGGATATTAAATTATGTTCAACCCAAAAGAAATCATTGGGTAAGGGATTTCATGTAAATTTACATTCCATTAAGACTTATTATTATTTTTAAGAAATTCAAATTTATATGATATAGATAATTCCTCTATTAAATATAAAAAAAATAATACTTCATTATGAATTGAATTATATGTCTCAATTTTAATTATTTCATTCAATATGGGCTGGTTTGAAAATTAATGTTATATAATGTATGGTAACGTCCCACATTTTTGTAATTGTTAACTTTATCTTGAAAAAGTCACTTTGTTGATATCATTTTTCTGTGGAGATTATATTCCTCTTACATATCCATATTTTCTTTTTAAGGATATAATAATTTTTGAAACCATAAATAATTTTCTATATGTTTTTTACTAAGATTATTATTTTATTCACATTGTAAATATTGATAAATATGTATTGTATACTCAACACAGATGATTGAGGATAAGTCACATTATTAAATTTATTTTAATTAATATGAGTAAATAATTGGACCTAAATACATGACTAAGGCATGGTTAAGGATATCACCTTGATGCATCAATAATCCTATCAAGTGAACAATTCGCCAAATTTAGATGTTTTATCAAACAGTAGTTATAAAATACCTTGTAAATATATATATATGGAAACTTTTTCATGCCCATGTGAAACATAACATCCAATAATAAAGTATTTCTTCATTGATTTAGATACATTATTATAGTTAATATTTTTATTAGATAAAAAACATTAGAGGCATTTCATTTTTAGTACATTTATTGTCTCTTTTTAGTCATTTACCATTTCATATCAATTATGCCTTATCATATCACGATAGTCAAGCTATTTACAGGGAATGTTTGTAATGTTATTAACATTACATATTTATTTTTCTCATTGATCCATTATTATATCCATTATATTTACCCCTGACTTTTCATTTTATCTGACCCATATTTTTTTCCGTTCCCCATGAATCCATGATTTTTAATATGTTTTTATGTAAGTATATTCTATTTGGGGTAATGTTATACTCAATAAAAGTAAATTTATTTTTTATTTATATTAATATTTAATGAAAGAATCATTTATGTATATTGATTACCCAGACTAATAAACTATTATGTCCATGGGACATCATTTCCATGAATCACATGCCAATGTAATGGTAATCGGAACTACCCTTAGGCTACTGGATTCATAGTGACTATAATTGGTCTTTAAAAAAGTTTATTATTATACATCTAAACATTATTTAGGATAAATAATAATAGTAAAAAGATGATATATAAATTTAGGAGTAGTAGAGAAGAACATTGTACAGGTTTGGTATGGTAGAGATTATGAGTTTGATCTAGAAATACATCCATGTATAGACAATATATGTGGATGTGGTTCTAGAACATATGTAACTAGGGATAATAAATCTTAAAATTCCTTTTTGTGAATGAATTGATTGTAAAAGGATACATAAAAAGGGTCATACCATGCATATGGATTGAAACTCCAATGATATTTTCTCTGATAAATTTACATGTATATTACAATCCATTTTTAAAGACCTAAATTGATGATGAAAACAAATGAATTAGGTTAAACTATATAACAAGGAATAACTAATCACGAAATTTAATATATGTATTATTTTTTTAATTTGATTCAAAAAATAAATTATATATATATATCTTAAGATTTTTATTATGGTTGTTAAATAAATGAAACATCTATTTATTTTATTAAATATTCAAATCACATCATTATTCATTAAAATGGGATTTATGGATTCCATTGGTGTTTCTGAGTTTAATTATGATCAAAATTAAAATGAATTAAATTACTCTTATTATAACTCATGTGATTAGAGAAAACCATAATTACGATATATTTTGAGATACTTATGTAAAGAACATATTTTTGTCGAATATCTATTTTATGAAAAATGTATAAATTTTATAGACTTCTACTTAATTTCATTTATAACATATAGGGTCGATATTATCATTATTAACGTTATATACATATTGGATTATAAAATTTTTTTAAAAAAATTATGATGTGTTGAAACCCATAGAAAAAATGTTATTTAATAATTCACATTATCTCATCGATGTTCATCATACTCATTGGGAATAATATTATAATTATATCAATGTAGTTAAGAAATAGGAAAATATACTTGGAGTGTCAATACCGATATCAGACAGTGATATTCTAGGTCGTGATCCCATTACAAAAAGATTAAATGGGTTTCACACATACCATTAGACTACTTGATGTCTTGGAAAATGTGTCATTTTTTTATATAAAACACTTGATAAGTTAATATATATGATATTTCATTATTGTTATGTTTGAGTTTTAGAGATTAATTAATTTAACATACTCGTTTTGGAAAATATTTTGGGACATACAGAATGTATTTTCACTATGTTATAGATCGTAAAATATATAAAAATAATACTTATTTCATTAAGAATACAAGATTCAATTTTTGATATTTTTTATTTGAATAAGTGGAAAATTGCAAATTGGTCGAAGCATCACCAATGGATGAATTATTTCTTATGAAATAGACACATACCATGGAAATATATTTATATATATATTCATATATTTTGACGGAGTTAAAAAATTTAGAAAAAGGATTATAAAATAAAATGTTAACCTATAAACATCATTTCATATTATTTCAATGATTTTATCCCACTTATTAGATTTCAGTCACTCAGGCCCTGAAAATTCCATTGATAATTCCTTTTTTTGGTGATACAATTAACTAATATACTCTATATAATTATAAACTATTTTCTTTGGAGTCCATATCATAATTTTCCACCAATGGTTGTCTACATATTATACGTGTTATATATGACATTTGTAGTAAACATTGGCTCTTGTAGAAATTATGTTTTAGTAAACATATATGATGTTGGTTTTTTGAAAAATAATTAAACAATTAAACAGAAAATTTCTAATATAATGTTTATTTTGGGAGTATATAATTTAAATATTATGGGGATAATATAACGCCGTGAAATTTTAAAATATAAATATAAATTTTGAGAGCATGTATGATATATATAAAAAAGTAAAAAAGATATATAACACCATAAGGCATAAAAATATATTTAATATTTTAGAAAAAATTAACTTTATGATATAGGTTACAGTGAACACAACACTGATTTTATATTTCATTACGCACAACAATGACATTCTTCATTGGCTTCTGCTACAAGCAAGAATATGTTTTACCAAAAACTATAATTATTAATATTTTAAATAAAAATAATATCCTAGAAATTATATTTGTGGTTATTTAGGTATTATATAAATTATTAAAATATGTAGTCAAATTACTTGGATAGAAATTAATTATACGTTAATCTAATGTATTTTTGAATAAAACATAAATGTCCATATAAAACAGTACTATTATACATTGAAAACATTTTATTCTATGAAGATAATTTAATAACAATTATTGAATTATAGTAATTAAATTAATTTATAATATATATAACCTATTTTATGAAATCCATAAAATATAATTTATAGATATATGATACAACAAATACAATTTTACAATCAATGTTATATTTGTCCAAAAGTTAATTTTCCTTCTTTTAATGTCATAATTATTTTGAAACAAAGTAATTAAATGTTTTAAAATATTATTTCACAAAATAAATATCATTTTTGAATTCAAGAGTTCGGAATTATTTTAGGGATATATTTTTTAGATGATTCATTTAAAAATAATTAAATGTACTATATTTTGATTGAAATATACATCTCCATCTAAATAAATTTTAATTTTATATTAAATTTTTGATTGGTTAAAAAATATAAGTTTTTAAATTATACATATATTATTCAAATTAAGGTCATATTTTTAATTTTTATATTGAATTTATATATAAAAACATAGTCAACTTTTGAAAATTCTCAATTTAAAAACCATTTTCTCATCCCGTCTGTTGTATTAATTTTAAATTATTTTTTTTTACATTTTTGGATTTATTATTTAATAATGGATTATATATTTTATAAGATAATAATTTAAAACATATATTATTCTATTTTTAATTTTTTAACAATAATTTTTGTGAAAAATGTTGAAATTAATTTTCGCGATTAGGACATAAACTTGTTTTCTATGTTATTAAACTGAAAAAAGAATGTGTATGAATGACACAATTCATGCCCAAAAGTAGTTTAAATTCCATATATAGACAATTAAACTCTATGATATATTAATTTTTATAATTTAATTCATTTTTTTAAACAAATTTCTATGAATGACTTGTTTTCAAAATTGGTCTGTGTTTCTTCTACCTCAATTCAAAAATGACACAAATTAACACTCTTATTCAAACCTATCAATCCAAAATAGTTAATAAAATATATACATAAAAATTTCACCAACATCCATACCCTTATCAAAAAGGTATTTTCATGGATTATATTTCAATGATGATGGCATTCATTCAAATGTATGGAGGACACCCAAAGAAAATCTTTCATCTTTTTAAATAGAATTTTTAAATTAATTCTTTCTCTAGATCCTCAAATTATTTGTCTATAATTATTACATAATATACTCATTATATTATATATAAATTTATTGTTTCATGTTATGTTGTTCAACTACATGTTCACATAATTACATAAAATATGATATAAATCGTCATTCACGTGGTTGGCGGACAACCGCCTCACGATCTGATTATGTTCATTTTCCCATTACAACCCATCAAGGTTGGTATTAACTATGTATATAAAGATTATATTTTAAATATATGATATTTACAATTTATTTATGACACCAAATTTATTTTATATCAAAATCATTCATTCTTTCCATTTTATGGGACAACAATGATGTCATTCATCAGTATAGTAGACTACAGCCTCACGATGCTATGTGATTCATTAAAACATTACACGGAATATATTAAGTAAAATATATATTAACATATTTAATATATATATATAATTATATTTTAATGTTAATATATTTAGATATAATGTTCATGCATACATACGGCCAACTGTCTCTATAAACAATATATGTCATTTCATATCCCCAAATATTATGTATAAATAATTTTACATACATATTGGATGTATAATATATTTAAATCATGTTTTAAATTATATATATTATTAAATAAATATACATTTAGTTGAAAAAATAACACATCAAAGTATAGTTGAAAAACATAGCAATTAACACCCAAAAAATTGAATCAAATAAAAATTTCTTCAAAAATGATGATAACATTTCATAAAAGGATCATATATAATATCATAATTTTTAATATGGTTCTTTTTTTATGATAATAACATTATTTATAGGATTATACATAATTATTATGGTATTACAACCAAAAGGAAATGTATGATATGTGATTTCTTCTTAATTTACATTCCATTGAGACTAAAATAATATTTTGCAACATTAAAAGTTTATTTTGTTTATATAATAAACTTTTATGATTTAATATCATGAATAATTATTTATTCTTTGTATTTATGTTTTCAATTTTAATTTTCTCATTTATGGTGATGTTATTAAAAAATTTCCATGTGATATAAGTTATTGTAAAATGTAACCTTTTATTATTATTGTAATCTTTATCATAAAACAATAACATTGTTGTAGTAATTCTTCACTGAAAATGAAATTTATATTGAATATATGTTTATAATTTTTTTTGATTTATATGATTATTACATAAATTTTATACCATTATCATATGATTTTTATTTTGAATTTTATTTGATAAACTAGGATTATTTAGATAAATGTATAATACTTATTCATTTCGAATATTTAATTTTAAGAAAAATTAAATTTTTTTATTAAATATATGTGGAAGGATTTGAACATGCATAAATTAGTGGGGTCCAGTTAATGATATCCCCTTGATGAATCAAAATTATCATTTGATAAATCATTTTTCCAAATTTTACGGGGTTTTACCAAGTATTTTTAAGTTGTCCTGAGAGTAGTTCTACATAGTAAAGGTATCATGTGGTTGGGAAATGTGGAGTCCAAAAATTAAACACTCATTAATTAATATATTAGTTATTATAATCCATGATATTATCATTATCACCAAATATATATTTATATCAATATAAATTTATTAATTAAATTGAAATTTATTGTTTTTTATCTTTCCATATATATTCGACAATATAATATCATGACTTTAAATTTATTTAGATGGAATGTGTGTTTATTTGTTACATTTCCATATACATTGTGATGATTTATTCATTATTACATCCAATTTATTTAATGCATAACGGGAATATGAGATCCACCTTTTTATTCTTTTTTATGGTATCCATAATGTGTTTATGATTGTTTCGCATAGATTCCCATTATAGAACAATGTTATCCTTAAAAGAAAAAACATTATGTTGTAATATTTACATTCATTTTTAATATAAGTCTCATTTTTTATCTATATTACCAATACATATAATCAATTAGATCATTTGGATTCCATTTCATTGAATCTTATAACATTATAGTGGTAACATGAACCATCTATGAGCTATTTGATTTGAGGTCAGTACATAAATAGTGTTTTTAAACAATATTCAACCAATTTTAGTGTAATTATTTATTTGAGATGAAATATAATATATGTGATATTATTATAGAGATGTATAACATGTGATTTCTCATGAGTTTTATAATTTTTATTTGTTAATATTGATAGGGTTTGGTGTAATTCTATCATATAGACTCATTTTCATGAGGATGGGTGTAATTAAAACCTATATGTATCATTTAAATGGTATCAAGTGTAAGGGGAACAAGAGAATATGTTTTTAAGGTTATTATTTTTATTTATAAATAATGAATATGAATTTTTTTAATATTTTTTTAATTTCAATCTATTTATTTGTATACTATGTGGTTTGGTGAAATACAATAATGAGGATACATTAGGCTTTTTTTTGAAATAATGCATATATAGAAATTAGATTGGAATAGTGGTTTGTTATAGTTAATGATTTTCCATATCGATTGGAATGTGGTAAAGTGTATATAAAATATTTGATGATAATAGGGATAGGTTTATGAGTAATTCATACCAAATTCATTGAGAAGACACATGTTTGGTGTGAATACAACTGTTGATTTTTCAAAAAGAGTCTGTTATATCAATAAATAAGCATTCCATACACAGTTTAAATGAATTATTTATTGGAATCTGACATTCATCATCATCATGTGACAATATTATTTGTAACATAATTTTATTACTTTGTGGGGTTATAGGAAATTTCTATTCATAACAAGGACACTCAACACCCATGTATTGTCAACTTGTGGTGTCATGAAAATATATAAACATACAATTGTTATTTATAATTGATGTAATGTTATCACTATATCTTAATCACATTATTATGAACATTTATTTTAATGATTTGGATATTTAAAACATTATATGTGACAAAAAGACATTTAATAACACCATATACCAGAATATTAATTCTCATAAAAATAGATTAGTTCATGAATTGGAAATTTAAAAAAATTAAATAGTTGTTTTTTTAGTGTATTGATTTAGAGAATAGATGTTAGACAATACCCATATTTGGGTCTAGTTTTGTGGATAATTTTATACTCTTAATAATTTAAAAACATGTTATATACAATCACACAATATAAATTATTAGCTTTTTTCCCTCGGGGATATTAATTTTTTTCCTTTTGTTATAAGATGTTATATTTTATATTCTTATATATTTACACTACAAATAAATTCAATATGAAAATATTAATGCTATTATATTAGTTATATATTGTTTTTTAAACCATGAATTATGATTTTTTGTATAAAATATATAATATTCAACCTATATAGTATATATAGTAACATTTATAGTAATGTTCTACCAAAATAAGAGCTATTTTCCATATTTTATATATCTTTCAATATTAGTTCAAGTGTGGGTGATCCTTTCCGAGGATGCTATGAAGCTGTCTAAGAGACTTTTTTTGTTATTCTTCTATTTTGGTAAAATATTTGAAGGTAGTATTTTTTTTTGGAAATTAAATGGACCAAAATTTTAATATAGATAAACTACATCTATGTAATATCTATGTCTTAATGAATAAAATGGTTATTATTTGTTTTAATGTTTTATAATTTTGTGATATATGAAAATTTGACTCGTGATATATTGTACATTATATTTAAAATTTATCAGTAATGGAAAATGAATTTGATTTATAGATTATTTTTTTACTTTTAATACTGATAAAAAATCTATTCTATTTATTATGATTGAATAAAAAACTATATTTTTGTTTTTCATTTAATTTTTCCAAAAATATATTGTTTGTTACTATATGACATTGATTATATCATTCTACATATTACAGATCCATATTTATATTATTTTATATGTAAATGGTATATTAATATAAGTATCCCAAATATATTATTAACACCCACAATTGGTAGTGTAACACCAATATATTTTATGAAAATATTATTTTAAAATAATTCTAATTTATTTGATCACATTTGAAACACACAACACTTAGTTCTAACAAGCCCCAAATACAATTAATAATAATTTTAATCACAAAAATTTGAACCTAAATATTTCACATTGATCCATGAATAGGAATAATTAATTTAATATCAATGTATATTGGTTATATATTGATAATTCATATCATTTATAAATTTGGAATTCTTTTGGTAAGTCTTTTATGTGCTTTGAAAATAAATTTTCCATTAAAGAATATATTTATTTCTTATTGAAAAAAAATCAATTTTTTCCCATACATAGAAAATTTATTTTGAATAAATATGTAAACATTTTTAAACAATCATTTCCCTATTATCGTATGCTGAATTATTTAGATTTTCCTAAATAGTGTAATTTTTATTGAATATAGAAAAATAATTGTTTTAATTGAAGGCTGTTAATTTGGTTAATGAATTTTAAGGTCCTATTCTATATTAAAATTGTATCGATACTATGAATAGACTAAATATATCATAATTAATATAATATTAAATATTGGAATAAATTTAATATAGATTATTTTTTGAATTTGGAAAATTTATCTTCTGGGAACCACATTTTCATCACGTCAATATGAATTTTATTTGATAAAATATTCTAATCATGTCCTCATAATTCGATAAAATGGATTCCATAATATAAATTAAAATAACTAATATCATTAAATATGGGATGTTTTTTGAAAAAATCAAATAAAGGAGATAAATAAAAATTATATCAATTAAGTTTTAAATGATTTTATTCATGGTAAATGCACACGTGTTACCAATAATACTAGACTCACATTGGATAATTATTAAATAAATTAGATTTAATATTTATAATACATGGGTCCAAATTATATAATAATAATCAATATAAATTTTGTCAAAAATTCTAAATTACATAGCATGTTAATAATATAGAAGTTACCATGGTTAATCTTAAAATGGTAAAATAAAATAATCTTAATAGATAATGAATAACATGTTTAAAAAGTAATTTCGGTGTGATGGTTGTGTTTCAAAACAATATCATACCACCACTATATTATTTATCAATTTGGTAGGCACATGGGTTGAAAGTGATGTCCCATTATTGAATAGTTTTGGGTATTTAAAAAATGAAACTCCCCTTCCCCCAACCATTAAAAAAGGCTACTTTCTCTCATCTCGTCTGCATACCCATTAATCGCATTTTCTATATAATATCCAAAAAAATTCCTAACCAAAATTCATATACATTATCTAGATCTACAGGTAATCCTAAACCACCATAAATATGTTCCATAATCATATATCCAAATGAATTAGTTCTATGTAAATGTAAATGACTTCACTAACCTATTTTTTGATACACAAATTTATACCACCCTCATTAAGGTATTAATTATTTAAATATAATAAAAATAATATCTAAAATTTTATAATGTTTTTTGTGTTTATTTAATATCCATTATACACATCATCATTAATCCAAATGTGAATGAACACATTAATAATATTTATGGAGGACAACTGCCACATGAACTTAAATAGTTTGTTTTCCATTATAATCTTTCACGAAATGATTTAATAGTGTAATAAATGTTTTCATATTATATTTTTTATATTATTAGTATTATTATAAATTTATAATTCTAGATAAATATTCTTACCATATTATTGTTTGTAATACAATAACGCTTCTCGTTTATACAGTGTACTACCACCTTTCCAACCGATGCCATGTGTTTTTTCAATTATAATTTTACCTAGATTGTGATAAGGATTTATTTAAGAATTATAATTGGGTTATCAGATAAAAATTTAACCATGGAGTTATTATATAATACATTCCATCTAAAATTTAATTTATTTTGGGATATGATTTATGTTTCCCCTTTTAATGAATGAATATTTCCTCAGGGAGAGGTTCCAATTGTTTTTCACATACACTATATAAAATTATAATTTGAAATAATTTAAAGTTTATTTTTTATTTATAAGAAGTTTATATGACTCTATAAATGTTATATATTATTTTTATTCCATTATTTCAATAAATCGATAAAATAGAAACAATGGTCATGTGTACGATTGACCAACAATATACATGAATGGCGGATTTCAATTAAAATCTTCAACATTTATATATTAATATCAACACATAGATACTGAATATATATTTATATATTTCATGGTTAAAAATATGGTACATAGAGGGACATGATTAATTTAAATGAACAAAAAATAAAAACATACACTTACATAAAAAGTTATGTTATTATTACAAAAATTTTTTTTTTTCAAAAAGGAAATGTTAAAAAACAGGATCTAAAATATCATAAGTAAATAATATATTATGTGATAAATATTTGAATTTTTCATTAATTGATATATAATAGATTGAATTTTTTTACTAGATATTTTAATGTGTATGATGGAAGTTGAGGCTTATGGTAAGGTATTTTCAACAAAATTCTATTTTATGTGAGACACATTTAATATTCACCATGTGATTATTTAATATAGTGTATATACAACACCTGATTTTATTTTTTATGACTTTAATAATAATTCCTTAGATTTACATATCAATTTATTGATCTCTCTTTTACAGTCCTTATAGTTAATATGTAAACAATGTTTTGAAATATTTTTTTTATAATTTTTTTAACATCTAGACAAATGTTATTTAATGAACTTATACACATTTATGAGATATATATACTACCAATTTTTATGTTTTTTTTATTATAATTATATTCATGATATTTTATGTTTTATTATGTCTAATTATTTAATGGGTCCTATGATTCTGATGATTTCAAATTGGTAAAGGTTTTATGCTACAATCTCATTAATTAATGGGATTTGTTTATGATTATGTTTTTAAAGATGAAATATTTTTACCGACCTCTATATAAAATCATTAATTTTAAAAAACTATATTTATTTAAAGATAATAGAAGTGTTATATTAATTTTACTATGTATATTTACATATGATTGAAAAAATATTATGATGTAAAATAAATATTATTTGTCTCTTTGGATGAAATCCATTTTTTTGAAAACCCATTTTTTTAAAAAATGCTTTCAAAAATGTTTTAATGTTAATTATTAATGTCATATTTTTTTAATAAAAAAAACAATAATCAATTTTCATGTGTTTTTTAAATAAATAATATTTTTTTGGAATTTATTAAAAATGTGAAAAGATTTATTGTTTTAACGTGTACCACTTTTCCTAGTTTCATGACCACTAAACGAATTAAATAATCCATCATATGTTTCAATAATTATTATAGAAGAATTTTTTTTTAAATTTATATATATATTTTTATTAAAAATTAATTTTTATAATTATTACAATTTTCCTCAAGATATTTTATAAATGAATATTTTAGAATCCTTTATAAGAATTCAAGGTTTTTTTCAAACAATTTATTATAGATATTTTTTGTTCTAAAATTTATTTTTAAATGAATTATTGATATTTCACTCATGAAATTATTTAAATTATTTTCGACGATTCCATTATATATTTCTAAGGATATTTATAATGAATTGTTTTTATGTATTTTTTTTCCAATATGAAATGATAGTTTATTCATGAAATGTACCATGAGATATCTAAAAAACATGTACCATAAAATATGTCGCCCTTTTATATCAATTATTAGATAATTAGAATATGATACACATAAATTATTGATAGTATTTTTTAATGTTTTTTATTATATTTAAGACAATAATCATATGAATCCCATTAATCATCCACATGTTATACAATTAGAAAAAGAATAAGAAACATGATTCACTTTCAATAGGTTATAATGAAATAATAAAATTATAATGAAAATTACTTTTCTTATGCAGTTTATTATATGAAGAAATCTTTATTAAACCAAATTTTTTCCATGGTTTATCATGTGATTAATGTTCTATAGTTTAATGGAAAACATAAGTTTGATTTTCAACATATGAATGATGGTAATCATATGTACATATAATGAATTTATTAAATATTTATATTTTAATATGTCTAAGGGTACATGGAAGATATCGTTTCAATTAATATAGTGTACATGGGTGGTCATATAAATTCCAAAGAATGTATAATGGGGGTTAGTAGAGTCATAACATATTATGAATGTCATACTGGGTGGAATTAACATATCAATGTGTATTCTTATCTGATTTAGGAAAATATATGCCTTATTCCAATTTTATTCTCTCATTCCCTATATTCATTGATTCCAATAGTATTCATGTTTCACAAACTAAAAATATTTATTAAATGACTCATTATTATGATCAATGATATACATGGTTGGGGTTTTGATATTTTATTTTCATTTTATCATAACCTTATTCTCAGGTTTTTTGTCTTCTATCTTGTTGGGTTGAGTATCTATTTTAACCATTTTATTTATTTCATTTCAATATGTTATGGTTGACGATATTATATATTCTATGTAAAAATATGATAGTTATGAAGAATACATTGGGAGATAATATGGTCAAAAATTGAACTGGTTTTTAATCCATCCATTATTCGAAATGAAATAGGCATAAACGATTCTTGAATTTATCATTATGATATGTGATGAATATTTATCTATTATGATGTACTTATTATTTATCAGTATTTTGGGTCATTACTATTAATATTAATATAATGAATAGTATTCAATATTTAAATAGGATAGGAAAACATTAGTAATATCCTAAGGTGTATATTATATATACGTCTTGATAAATTTATAATAACTATTCTATTTCAAGAATGAACTTCAGTAAACTTTAAATGAACCCCCATGTTATAATGAACCATATTGTACTATTAATATTATGATTTAAATAATGAAAATTATAATGTATCCTTTAAACACCTAGGTAAGAATGTGAATTATATAATTTGGAAAATTACAGAATTGTTATATATAAATAACAAATAATAATGAAAATTTACTACTTTTAAGTCCTTTATTTGTTTCCAAAAAACAAACTTTATAAAAAAGAAGTTAATTTATTTATGTTATCAAAATATAAAATTAACCTTTCCAATATATATATTATTTATATAAAAATGATATTTAATTTTTGAAATCAAAATCCCAAAAGTATCTAAGGGTAAATTTTAGGAATTTTTCATAAATGGAATAGTTTACAATAAATGGGGGTAGATACCAGTTTTTATTAATAATTAATTTTTTTTGTTGAATTAATAAAGTTCTTTTGGATTAATATTTCTTGTAAATAAAAATTACCTCAAATATGTTATATTTAATAAATTATTGTTCACTCGAATAAATTTAAATTCTAATTATGTTATAGAATCATTTTAAACAATTCAATATATATTCTTTTGAAAGACCATTTTTAATCCTATCTATGAGATAATTAATAAATTATATTCTCCAACTTGTGTATTAATATATATATATATATATAATATTAATAACTTGTTTGGAATAATAATAAATTATATTAAATATAATTATAATATAATACATCGTAAAAAATACTAATTAAGACAATCAAAATTAACTGTTGCAATTAATGTTAATATGTAGTTTCGCTCTTTAAAAGTGTATTTGATAAAATAGATGAGGCTCACACATAGTAAATTAATTTCCTAAGTTGTATTTACTATATAGAATTAGTGGGTACAATTTAATTTTTTTCCCATTTTCTTTTTAGTTTTAATAATTAAATTACCAAGAGAAATGAAAAGATACATGTTAGCATGGTGAAAACTAAAATGGTAAAACTAAGTAAACATAAAGGTGAAAAAATATCTTGATTAAAACTTGTGTTTTGAGTGTTTTGGGTGTATATAAACCATGAAATCCCATCATATAATTATTTATAAATTTTTTAGATACATGGAAAAAGAGTTACTTAACGTAATTTAATAAGATTGGGTAATTAGGAAAATTCCACTCCTCCCCCATTATAAAATGATACCTCCTCCCATCACTTATTGACACTGATTTTTTTATTTGGGTTTAACATCCAAAGAAAATTAAACTCTCTAACGTCCTTATAAAATTTTCATATCAACTATTCATCTTAGAAGACTGAATGTAGGGAATATAAAATGTTATCCCAATTTGGTTATCCTATGTGATGGTTCTTGTCTTCACATTAATCTTTTTAAAATCCCATAATTACCATATTCCTTAATGAATTAATTTCATAAAAATAATAACACAAATATATAACACATATATAGACGTTATTATGGCTATGTAATAACCTATATCCAATTCCACCTCCATCAAATGGGGAATGAAATCATCAATCGTGTGTACAATAGTCTATCAACACACAAATAGAAGTAGTACTTTTTTACATAAGCACATCTAAAGGACTGATATACTGATAAACCATATTATATTTTATGATTATTATTATAGTTTTAGAATTTTTTAATTATAATTATATATCTACTATATTGCATTCATATAAGTTTGAAATCATTAGTGTCGCTCATCTGTAGGACATACAACAATCACAAGAACCGATTTGATGGGTTTCAAACATTTTCAATATATTTCTATGGTAAAAAGAATTTATTTATTGAATATGTATGATATTTTTAACAAAATTATACTTATATATTTGTTTTGTCACATATTCCTTCTTACATTAAATTCCATGGAAGATATAATAACATTTCTTGTGTGTACATCACACTACCATCTCACTAAGCAGAGTTATTTATTTTTCACTTAATATTTAAATAAAGTGAAAATGTAAAATTTATTAATTGTAATTGATATATATGACATAGTAATTAATTTATAATATTTATCTATATTCATCCTTCTTTTGTTCAATCCATTTAGAAAGTGGAAAAATCATCTGATCGTACCTGTGACCTAACATCTCCATGAACATTGTAATTCATTTACTATATCGATAATTTATTTATTAATATAAATACTTATATTATTAGTATTATTAAATTTATATCAAGGGTATCATTATGTATATGATATTTCTCTATTAAATGTAAATGTATCGAATATATGAAACAATTACATGCATGAAAATTGAACTAGTTATAAACCGAAATTAGATTCTGACAATGAGTTATTAATAAAATGGTGATAAAATTTCATAAATAAATCATTTACAATATGATAAATATGATTAATTTTATTTTATATAGTAATAATAAATCTACAATTATTATAAATTAGGCTTAATGTATACAAATTATTTTGAGACATAAGCTATCATATTTTCACCACAAATTTATTTTTTGTGAGACGAATCACATATTCAACATATGATTTCATTAATGGGGTGTATATACATACAATGAAATTATTTAAATCCATAAAATTGTTTTTATTTACATGTACATTCTAGGATCTCACATTTATGGAGATTATAGTTCACAATTTACTAAGTGGTAATGAATTTTAGTCTCAATTATAAATCACTGGGACATATGATATGTTATTAAAAAATATTTATTAATGTGGTTCACATGTATTAAATTTTCAACATATATCATTATTATTTTTCTATTAATATATTTTTAGAATTTAATTAATGTGATTATTTAATATATATTATTTTTAAAATGATTCTAATGTGGTAACATTTTTATGTGCAGTCTTATTGATTATAAAATTTTTCTTATGATTTGTTGTATAATGATAAAATATTAGGCTGTAACTCCCATGAAACTTATGTATTATCATATACAATTTAAATATCTAAATAATATTTATTCAATAGTCATTTTACACTATTTTTAACTCCATATTTAATGAAATATATAAATTTAAATTATTTCTCAATTATATCAAAATAATTTCATTCTTATATATGCATTCATTCTAAAACTATATCCAAAAATATTTTAATGGTCCTCTAGAATTTGTTGATGTAAATTTTACCCAATTTTTTATTACTTACATAATAACATTAAATTAGTATTGATTCAATTTTAAAAACAAGGACTATATAGATTTTATAAAAATAGTTAATTAAAATATTATTTTAATAAGTACGACATTTACATTCCTCCTGAATACTATGTGTTAAAATGAGTGATTTATTTGTATAAAGATTTTTTAAATGAAAATTATTTTAATTTCATTATGATTTGTTTGTTTTAAATAATAAATCTTTTCTGAAATGTTATTTCCATAAATAAATTATTTAAATGATTTTCATTTGTTCAATTATATATTTCCATATTTATTTTAAATGAAACGTATTTTGAATAGAATTTTTAGTCACAAAATTATTTTTCATAGTGAAATGTATGTTTCTGTAATGTCTTGACCTAAGAGCCCCGCACAAAATCGCAAAGCTAGTCGGTCACATTACATCCGGTTCCCCACCCCATATACATGAAATTGACGACTATTTATAAGGATATTATATGTCATTACTGGGTAGAATATACAATCATTGATCAGATAAATACACTAATGCAAATATAAAATAAAAGATGAAGAATATATAACCATCAACAAGACCAATATCTCAATATAATCAATGCAATAAATATAATATCAAACTAAAGAAAAAAAACATTCCATGAAAACATAAGTGGAAGGTGTATGAAATATAAACATAAAATAAAGAGATCGATGAATCCTATGATGGCCTCGAAACACATATGGTTCCCTCATATATGATCCATTGAAAAAATCAGCAATATTACTACAATAATTTTCGCATAACCTAGCCAACAACAATAATGATATTTCCACTACTGACCGTGAAGCCTATGTAGGGTGTGATTATGGCTCAGCAGGCCCCCACTAACAGAGTCAAAAATATATCAAGTTAATAATAGTTTATTCACATAAATAAATAAATAAATATAATGCATAAATAAATAGTTTATCACATTATTGTATATTCTATATTTAAAAATAAAATTTGATTATTAATGTCGTCATTAAAAATACATGGATGAATTTTCTTGCTACTATTCAATATTTAATAAGACATAACTTAATGAATATGTTACCATTCATAATACTTGGATGAATGTCAATGATACCATTCACCATTAAATAACACATAATTTAATAAACATGTTACCATTCAAAATAATAGGTTGAATGTTTGTGTTACCATAAAACATTTAATAACATGTAATTGAATGATCAAGTTACAATTCCAATTACATGGTCGACTGTCCACATTAACATTCAGCATTTTATAACACATAATTGAATGAAAATATTTTTATTCATAATATATTGCGAAATTATCACGTTACCATTAACCATTTATTAACAACTAATAAAGAAATCACATGATTACACATATCTCAACAACTATTAATTAATTAATTAATTAACTAATTATACTAATAATTTCATTATCTCATTCTTTATCTTCAATTAATTATCTAAAATAATAACATCAATATCTAATAATTAATCTTATTTTTTTTCTCATATCATATTTCTTGATATATCATTATTATTTCATCAATTAGTTACCTCAAACCAAATATCTAAATATTCTTTAATTAATCCCCGAATTAATAATCTAAAAAATCCATAAATCTCATAATTGACCCTCCGATTATTTATCTTATAAAAAATCCCATAATTATCATTATTACCAAACAAAAAATTTTAATTTTCAACAATAATCAAATTAATCAGTTTGACACATTAACAAACACAATTTAGGAACTAAAAGATCAAAATAATGCTACAAATCCCAAAAATTATATACATGTATCAAATCATGACTATGTAAATTTATTATTGGACCACATATAACAGTTCATCAATGAATAATAACCCAAATAAAATCAATAAAAACAATGTGTCCCAATGACTTAGATGTATAATCCAATCTCAAAACATTAAATCATGATTTATGAAATCAATATCTTGAAAATATAGATCTAGATTTAGATTTTTAGTTCGAAATCTAACTATATATATTTATATATATCCATTATAGCTGTTTAAATTTATGAATGAATGAAAAAAGAATGGTGGACGGACGAGGGAAGAACTGAGAAAGGATTCATTAAATGATAGTGGAGATGCCCTTCGATCTGGGCTTCAATTCATGAATAATGAAGGTTGGAAGGGCATGTAATTCACATGGAGAGCTCCCAACATGACAAAGAGGACCTAGGGTCAAATCGGGGTAAAAAATATGAGTTTTGTGGGGTTAAATTTTATAAAATATCTTTTGGGATTAATTAATTCCCATGAATGGTTTTCTAGGTTGGTGCCCATAGTTTTCCTTAAACATGTGCGTAAAGACCCTGAAATTTAAAGGATTTTTTAAATACTTTGGAATTTTACGAGCCTCTGGCTTCTGACGGCACTTGATTCCGAGGCGAGGTGTGCCCGAAATCAATTTCTGAAATTTATCTCGGGTATATTCAGTGAACGAAATAGCAGGTTTTTCTATATTCTGAACCGGTTCCTGAAATTGAAATCTAAGGGCACCAATGAACCGGCAGTGCCATTAATTATTTAAGGGGACATTTACTGCAGTTGCATTTTATGAGGGTCTGAAGTTATATTTTGTGGTTATATGAGAATTAAATAAAATTGTTGTACAATTTTATTTTATATATATGGAGGTTAATTACTCACATGGGTAGTTAAGGGTGAGACACACAACCACCTAACTTCCCATGGGTGGATGTTAGAGAGGTGGGGCCCACACAAGACCCAACCATTCAATTTCCCTCTAACTCTTTAAAACCCCCTCATTAATTTTGGAAAACCTCCCTATTAATTATTTTCCAAAGCATTTAATTATTGGGGATCTTCCCTCTCCCTTCCCTTAATTAATTGTCAACATGTTTATTAAATTTGGTGATTTGAATTTTAGGATGTTACGTTGCATGTGTAATAAAATAATAGGAAGAGCCTATTATTTTATTTTTGGGGGAGGGCTTTCATTGTGCGAGGAAGATCAGGGGGCTCTTGAGTTTTTGGATGAATTCCAGCCTCCGACGTAGAACGACATCTCCTTCGACGAAGAACATCGGTTCCTTGAAGAATAAAAACACACCTCCCATTCTATTCTCCATGACAAGATAGGAGATACCCCTTCCTCTTCGGCGCACTCCAAAGTCACCTACGATCCATTTCCCTGCCATGAAGACATTCGACATCAATTGTTGAGGTAGGGGAAAATTTTTATATTTGTCTTTTGTGAGAATTATACCCTCGTACTTTGGGTTGAAATTGTTGGGCGACGATTTGAACCTCTAACGCAGTGGGTGAGGGTTAGTGAACAAGCCCGGAATCACCACTATTTTGTTCTTGATGCATGGGGTGATTGGCAACGAAAAAACAGGACCGCAATGGAAAATCGAAGCCATCACAGTGGAGCTCATTTCCTGAGATGACTGCAAGAACAGAGGAGAGAAAAAACGGACACTGGAATGACTCCCGTGGCCCGCGAAGTACCGCGGCGGCCGGCACCGACCATCCGCCTGGAGGCGGCAACGTCCCGGTGCACCGCCAACAGAAGCCCGTCATGACATCGGTCACAACAGTGATGGAAGAGGATACCATGGCCACACGAGATCTAGAATGGCCAGTGGCGCCACCCTGGTGCCGCCTCTGTGGATAACGGGGGTCACGCCCCCCGCTCGGCCACTTGGCCAAGCCGGAGCACACACACCCCCCCTGTTGGGCCGGGGCGAGTCATGCAGACCGGGCCACGCCCTATCGGGCTGGACCCGGACCCAGGTCTGGTCGACCCGGTTAGGGCCATCCTAGGGGGGTTTGGGCGGGGTCTGATCGGGCACAGACCCCCACTTCAGACTGTTTTCATTCTTTTTCCCATAACATGAGCTATAGACCTCTGATCGATGTACCATCAGTTCTATAGGAATATTTGGATCGAGACGGTCATTTCAGAATAAAACACTCAATGTTTCAAAAAAATCTGGGTACGTTCGGGTTAGTTCGAACCCGAATCCAACTGGGCCCTTGGAGGGGAAACACTTATAACATTAGGACCGAACATCCGACTGACGTGCCATCAACTATGTTGAATTACTTTTGTTGAGATGGTTCATTTGGAATACTCCACATGAGTTTTGGACACAGATAAAGTATGGTCGGTTTGGATTTATCTTAAAAACCAACCGGGCCCCTGGAACGGAAAATCCAATAACTCTAAGACTATGTGTATGATTGACGCACTGTCTGTCATGTTGGGTTTTTTTGGAGAGACCAAACTTTGGGATACATCAAATCTGGACATCATGACTTTTTATTTATCATCTATGTTTCTCGAGGAGTTGAACCTCCTAGAATCGAGCATGTTGTGTGTGGGAACCCTAGAGTTGGTTGCCACTACATTGACTAATGTACTGGAATCCTTCGTGGGTTCGACAGTGATGACTATCGTACGAGGATCCTTTGTAGGTTCGATGAAGATGACTACTGTTCTTATATCCTATGTGGGACTTGTAGTATTGACCTCTTTACTTGTATCCTATGTGGGTCCTATAGAGTAGTCGGTCTTGTATCCTATGTGGGCCCGACAGCTTAGCTGGACTTGTATGTTGTGTCGGCCTGACAGCTTAGATGAATCAATGACTACATTTGATTATCTCTATCGCTATACGAAATATGTTTACCTATGTGATATGAGTCTTGATTTTCCATCACTATCATCGATGTGATTGACTTTCTTTCCTGTATGGAGTGGGTTGTACTTTCCTGTGTGGTTTGGGTTGTGTATCCCTTTGTGGACTGAGTTGGGCTTGGGCTCGAGAGTTGGTGCTGATTTGTAATTGATGACTTAGTTATATGTATGGTAATATACCTAAGTAGAGTTGGTTGATATTTCATGATTGTATTTTTCTATTGTGGTTTATCCTTCGTGGATTCTGAGTGACCTTCAGGGGTCTCGGGGTCCCTACTGAGTATCGTATACTCACCCCTGCACGGGATATGCTCACACTACATTGTGTTGGATACAGACGACGAACAACACTGATCGAGGAGGAGGCTTGTGGAGCTGGACGGTACCCGAAGGTGGACCACATGGCAGGATGCACACGGAGTGGGTTGTCGGACCCGAGGAGATGAGGAGACTATCTGTTGCCACCCTTCAGGTGGGATTTTCGAAGGACGACTCGGTGCGGCTGTTTAACATTACTGCATATGTACTTATTTTTTTTAGTTGTACTATACTTTCAGTTGGGTTTGTATACATTCCAATTTTCTTTCAATCACCAACTTTTGTACTCAGTTTTACTTAGTGCTTACTTCACTTGTGTAGTTTGTTGTGTGTGTTTACTTTTTTCAAGCCAATGCCTTCACCATTTCAATTGATTTACACCTTTGGTGATAGTTTCCAGCCCCTGTCCTATGGAAGGATAGCTTGTGGTAGTCACAACATGAGCCTCGAGGACAGGTCGTGACAAATTTGTATCAAAGGAGTCGGGTCTACCGCAGAACTCATGACTCTGATCTTTTCTTTTCTGTGAAGCAATAGTTTTTAGAGTATTGAGTGTGGTTTTCAGTCCAGGGAGCCCCGTGTTGGTGCGACGACCGACATATCCCTACACAAGGACTCTGACCTCTGATTTCCGACTTAGTGCATGAAAACACTGATTGCATTTGTGTTTTCTTTAAAAAGTTTTCTTTGTGATTAATTTGTGTCAGGTCACCAGGTATACTATTTGACCGTTGCACATAGTTTTATTTTCATGATGGCCCCACGAAGGTAGCCATCTAGGGTTCCTAGTTACGTGTGGGATGGCAGCCCGCCGAGCGACGAGGCCTCGTTGTAGGGCCCCATTACAGTGGAGGCACCAGCGATACCACTACCTACTGAGCCACCAATGCTACCAGCCCCAGTGGCGGAGAGTGCACAACTCCTGAGTGCATTGCAAGAGTATCAGAGACAGAGGCTGCCCAAGTTCTGCAGAGAGACGAACCCTCAGGCAGAAGAGGATTGGATGGATTCTATCTTCAGAGTCTTTATATTGGTAGGGACACCAGGAGACCTTATGGTGATCCTTTCCACGAGTCTCCTACACTCAATAGTAAGTAGATGGTGGATCCTGATGCTCTAGTTTCACGATGAGGCATCTCATCTTTGGATGGACATCGATATCCTCTTTGGCTCGGAGTTTGTTCCAGCCACCCTCTGTGTGGTGCAGATCGAAGAGTTACTACAGCTGCGACAGGGCAGCATGTCATTAGCCCAGTACTCGATGATATTTACCGACTTCTCATGCTACTTCATAGACATGGTACATGACCCATTCTTCTGGGCCCAGACCTTTGAGCAGGGACAAAGGCATGAGATCAGAGCATCAATGATTCCCCTCAGCAACCTGACGCTGCTAGGGGTGCTGCAGCGATCCCTTTTAGTGGAGAGCTTCTTCACCAAGTAGCCACCAGTAGGGAGACCCACCGCAGGATGACACGGAGCGGAGTCTTCTACAGCTGGCAGTTGATAGATGTCGCAGGGGTCCAAGCAGACCAGGCTGTCAGGTGGGCGACCTCAGGATACAACTTTGGTTGTGCGGGGCACACGGCACATAGCCTGCCTTACGAGGAGCATACAGTGCTAATCATGCAGTGGGAAAGGCCACCTCACTCGTGACTGCCGGACCCACCATGAAGATGAGCAACAAATATTGGAGTGACCTACCATGTAGAGGAAAAGGATCGACAGTGGAGGTCCTCAGGGAGGAGGAGGAAGTGGTAGAGGATCTGGCCGAGCATCGGATGGTGGACGACGTTTCGAGGCTCTACCACCACCACCCCTAGGAGGTCCACCCCGAACATAGAGAGCTGGCGGGCAGAGGCAGGCCCATCTCCAGGCAGCTGAGGCTTACGACCATGGTGCACCTGAGATGATTCAAGGTACTATCTGTGTCAACTCCACCATTACTATAGTTCTTATTGAAACAGGTTCGAGTCATTATTTTATTTACACTGCCCTTTTTCAGAGATCGAAGATTCCGACGGAGTCGTTGGCTCGATCCTTACGGATATGGACTCTTACAGGATAAGACTTGACGATTACGCCCGGGTGCCGGTAGTGTGAGCTTACTCTTGGAGGTGAGATATTCGACTGGAATCTTCTTGTAGCTGTATAGATTCGTTACGACGTCATCTTCGGTATAGACTGGTTATCTACAGTCCATGCTCAGATCAACAGTATTTGACACAATGTGCGGTGTGTCCGCACGGATGGGACCAGGTTCACCTTCACCAGAGAGAAGGGAACCTTTGCAGCACAAGATTGACATACGCAGTGGAGAGGGAAGCCGATCACATATCAATTGGCTAGTCACATCCTTGGAGCAGTTGATGTGCGTAGTCCGAGTTTTCCTGTTGTGGTGGATCGGTATGAGGACGTTTTCCCTAACGACATTCCAGGATTACCTTCTCACAGGGAGGTAGAATTCTACATAGACCTATACACCAGGACATCACTGATATCAACTCTAGCACATCAGATGGATGCCGCCGAGCTTTGTGAGCTACGTTTATAGCTAGAGGACATACAGGGGAATGGTTTCATCTGACCCGGTGTTTCATCCTGGGTTTCTTGATTTTGTTTGCCAAGAATGTGGATGGGAGCATGCGACTGTGTGTCAACTAGCATCTCCTGAACCAGGTGACCGTGAGGAACAAGTACCCCCCTTCTAGGATTTATTATCTCTTTGATTAGCTCAAGGGATCACGATGGTTCTCGAAGATAGACCTCAAGTCAGGCTATCACCATATTAGAGTTAGAGAGGAGGATGTGAAGAAGACGACCTTTAGATGTTAGTATGGCCACTACGAGTTCTTGGTTATGCCCTTCCATATGACCAACTCTCTATCTGTGTTCATGAGTATCATGAAAAATGTCTTCCATCCTTACCTCGATCTTTTTGTTGTAGTCTTCATTTACTCGACTACCGAGGAGCAACAAGCCTAACACTGGCGGGTTGTACTTGATAAGCTCTAAGAGATCCAGATTTATAGTAAGCTCTCGAAGTTCCAATTCTGTATTCGAGAGGTACGATTCTTGGGGAATTCCATCTAAGTGGCTGGAGTTGCAGTGGATCCCCTGAAGATCGAGGTAGTACTTGCTTGGGATCTACCCTAACACATGACGAAGGTGTGGTGTTTCCTAGGTCTGGAGGGGTACTATCAGAGATTTGTGCTAGAATTCTTTAGATTTGCAGCACCGGTTACAGCAATGATGAAGAAGTGGATACCCTTCGACTGTTCAGATAGATGTTAGCAGAGCATTCAGGAGCTGAGGTGGAGATTGACCTATGCCCCATTCTTGAGGCTGCCGGAGGATGGTGTAGGGTACGTAGTTTACTGTGACACACCAGCGACAAGACTCGGTAGTGTCCAGATGTAGGATTGAGCAGTGATCACTTATGGTTCAAGGCAGTTGATGAAGCAAGAGCAGAACTATGCTACCCATGACCTGGAGTTAGTAGCAGTGTTCATCACACTGAAGATGTGGCGACACGATCTGATGGGTGAGCGCTTTACAGTCTACTCTGACCACCACAGTCTCAGGTACATTTTCCCGCAGATGGACTTGAATCTGAGATAGGGGTGATGGATCGAGTTTTTTCAGGATTATGAATTTGAGATTGTCTATACTTCTGGGAAGGGGAATGTTGTTGCTTATGCTCTCAGCAGGAGATCAAGTATTTATATACATGGAGAGGCGACCGAGCAGTTAGATTCTTTTTAGATATAATTCATGGATAGAGATGGGGAAGCTTATCTAAAGCCCCTCACAGCCACACCTCCACTACTTCAGCAAATCAGAGAAGCACATCATGGGGACCTTGACTGTGAGGCGCGGCATGCTAAGATATCCTCAGGGCTGGCACTCAATGGATTTTTTGAAGGCAGGGATCACGTTATCCTCTTTAGGGGACGTACCATGGTACTATTTGCACTGTAGGAGGAGGTGTTGGGGGAGTTCAACACTTCCCCTGTAGCGGTACATCTAGGAGTAGCGAATTTGTATCAGGCCCTCAGACGATAGTATTGGTGGCTGGGTATGAAGAAGGTTGTAGGAGAGTTTTTTTCTTGATGCCTCACTTGTCAGCAAGTGAAGGTGGGGCACCAGGTACTGGTAGGATTGGTACAACCCTTAGAGGTCCCAGAGTAGAAGTTGGACAGAATATCCATGGATTTTGTGATGGGGCTTCCACATACTTCTAGATGGAACGACTCTATCTGGGTGATTGTCGTCCGACTCACCATGCCGGTCAACTTCCTACCGATCAGGGATCAAGGCTTATTAGAGAGCCTATGAATCCTCCAAGTCCAGGAGATCATACGAATTCATGGTGTGCCATTATCTATCATCTTCTATCATGATTCTCGCTTTACTTCCCAGATTTGGAAGGGGTTACATGAGTCTTTTGGGACGCAGCTACACCTGAGCACTACCTTTCACCCTTAGACGGATGGCGAGACAGAGAGGACTATTCAGACACTCAAGGACATTCTCCGTGCATTTGGCCTTGGCCTTGGTCGCAGCTGGGATTATCGCCTACCCTTGGCGGAGTTTGCGTACGACAACATCTACCATTCCACCATCGGGATGGCACCTTACAAGGCACTGTATGACCAAACAGGAGGATTACCTCTGTGCTAGACTGACTTGGGGGAGTCAGCACTCGTAGAACCAAAGATGGTTCAGGCTACATCGAAGAAGGTTCAAATCATCTAGGAATGGATGAGGACTGCACAGAGTAGATAGAATTCCTATGATGATAGGTGACAGAGGCAACTGGAGTTCGAGGATGGAGACCATGTTTTCTTATGGGTCTCACCTCAGCATGGATGGCAGAGATTTGGCTGGGGCGACAAGTTATCTCCATGCTTCATCGGGACTTTTTATGTCCTTAGTAGAGTAGTCGAGGTGTCTTACCACCTGGCGTTTCCACCTCAGTCGCACCGGGTGCACGAAGTCTTCCATGTATCATAGTTGAGGAGATACTTGCATGGCCCGACACTTATCATCGACCACGGGGAGTGGAACATCATTGACGGGGCGCAATTTGCAGAGGTCCCGGTGGATATTGAGGATTGACAGGAGCAGGTACTACTTGGATGGTCAATTCCCCTTGTACAAATTTTTTGGTAGCACAGGAACCTCCAGGAGAGCACATCGGAGCGAGAGGCTCAAATGTGGGCTCAGAACCCTCATTTTTATCCCTTGTTTATGTTTTAGATTTACGGGGATGTAAATCCCTGAGGTGGTAGTAATGTAATGACCCTGAAAATTAAATGATTGTTTTATCATAAATACTTTGGAATTTTACGAGTCTGTGGATTTTGACAGCACTTAATTCGGAGGCCCGGTGTGCATGGATTCAATTTCTGATGTTTATCTCGGGTACGTTCTGTAAAACACAAGCGGGAATTTCTTTCTTTTAAACCAGTGCCCAGAATTTAAAAGGGAGGGCACTGATGAACTTGCATCACCGGTAATTGCTTAAGGGGACATTTACCATCGTTTTGTTTTATGTGGGTTTGACGTTATATTACGAGGTTATTTGATAAGTAAATAAAATTGTTTTACATTTTTATTTTATATCTAGGGAGGTTAATTCCTCCCATGTGTAGTTAATAGTGGGACCCACAACCCCCTCATGTTCCAAGGGTGGATGTTAGAGAGGTGGATCCCACACGAGCCCCAACCATTCAATTTCCCTCTAACTCTTTAAAACCCCCTCATTAATTTTGGCAAACCCTCCCTATTAATTATTTGCCAATGCGTTTAATTAATGTGGGTATTCCCTCTACCTTCCCATAATTAATTGTCAACACATTTATTTAAAGTGGTGATTTGAATTTTGGGATGTGACATTTCATGTGTAATAAAATAATAGGAGAAGCCTATTATTTTATTTTGAGGGGAGGGATTTCGTTGTGCAAGGAAGATAAGGAGATCTCTTGAGTTTTTGGAATAACACCGGCCTACGACGTAAAAAGACATCTACTTCGATGTAGAATGTCGGTACCTCGAAGAAAGATGATGCACCATCCATTCTTTGCTCCGAGACTAGAGAGGAGACCCTGCCTCCTCCTTGGTGCACTCCTACGTCCCCTATGATCTCTTTAACCACAACGCTGACATTCGACATCAATTTTTAAGGTAGGGAAATTTTTTTATATTTTTCTTTTGTGAGAATTATAACCTCATAAATGGCGTTTAAATAGT
Organism: Viscum album; assembly: GCA_963277665.1. Lineage (NCBI taxonomy): Eukaryota > Viridiplantae > Streptophyta > Magnoliopsida > Santalales > Viscaceae > Viscum > Viscum album. The sequence continues at coordinate 541,423,730 of OY728143.1, forward strand.
TGGGCAATGATTTGAACCCTTAAGGCGGAGGTTTTGGGTTAGAGAAGAAGCCCAAACTCACTGCTATTTTGTTCTTGATGCGCTGGGTGATTGGTGACGACAAAACGAGATCACAACGGCAAATCAAAGCCTTTGTAGTGGAGCTCGGGTCACGAGATGACCGCAGGTGAAGATGGGAGAAAAAACAGACCCCCAGAATGACTCCAGTGGCCCGCGGAGTACCACGGCGGCACCGTCGGCCGGAGGCGGCGGATGGCAGGGGCCGGACACCTGGAGGCAGCGGTGCCCCAACGGGCCGCCGGCTGAAGCCCGTCGCGGCATCGGTCGTGGTGGAAAGAGAGGAGGAACCTATAGCTATGCGGGTTCCAGAATGGCCACTGGCACCACCCTATCGCCACTTCTATGGAAAACAGGGGCCGCACCCTCCACTCAGCCAACTGGCCGAGCTGTAGCCCACCCCCACCCCCCACCCCCCTGGCCGGGCCGGGGCAAGTCACGCCGACCGGGTCGTGCCCTACTGGGTCGGGCTGGGCCAAGTCGGGTCGGGCCACACCCTACCGGGCCGAACCCCAGACCCGAGTCGGGTCAACCTAGTTCGGGCCGACCCGGGGGGGGGTTGTGCCGGGTCGGCCAAGGCCCAGACCCACACATCGGACCGTTTTTCGGCCTTTTGCCCATTACATGAGCTACAGACCTCCAATCGACGCATCGTCAGTTTAGTAGGAATCCTTGGATTGAGACAGTTATTTAGGTATATGAAACGTGAGGTTTTAAACTAATTGGTAATGGACGAGTTGGTTCGAACCCGAAACTAATCGGTCCCTTGGAGCGGAAACACTTATCAGTTAAGGACCGTACGTCCGATTGACCTGACGTCAATTGCGTTGAATTCCATTTGATGAGACGGTTCATTTATAATACTCCACATGATGTTTGTACATAGCTGGATTATAGATGGGATGGTTTTATCTTAAAAACCAATCGGCCCCCAGGAACGGAAAATCCAATAACTCTCAGATCGGGCATTCGATTGACGCACCATCTATCGTGATGAGTTTATTTTGGCGAGACGGAACATTGGGATACATAGAATCTGGACTTAGTGACATTTGATGTATCGACTCTCTTTCTTGAGGATCAGACCCTCCCGGAATAAAAAATGTTGTGTGCGGGTCCCTAGAGCTGGTTGCGACTACATCGTTTGCTGTACTGGAATCCTTCATGGGTTCGACAGTGACGACTACCATACTGGGATACTCCATGTGTTGGACGGCGATGATTACTATTCATGTATCCTGTGTGGGTTTGGTATTATTGACCATTGTACTTGTATGCAGTGTGGTTCTGGTAGAGTAGCTGGTCTTGTATCCTGTGTGGGCCTGACAGCTTAGATGGACTTGTATCTTATGTCGGTCCGACAGCTTAGATGAATCAGTGACTACATCTGATCATCTTTTTCGCTATACGAAATACGCTTACCTGTGTGAGCTGAGTCATTCTTTTCAATAATTCTAATTGATGTTATTGACTTGATTTCTTGTGTGGAATGGGTTGTACTTTCCCGTGTACTTGGTTGTGTTTTTATATGTTGACTGAGTTGTTCTTGGGCTCGACGGTTGGAGCCAAATTGTAATTGATGACTTAGGTATATGTATGGTCATATACCTATGTAGAGTTGGTTGATACTTCGTGATTGTATTTTTACATTGTTTTTTATCCTTCCTGAATTCAAAGAGACCTTCGGGGGTCTCGAGGTCCCTACTGAGTATCGTATACTCACCCCTGCATTGGCTATTCCCGCACTACGTTGTGTTGGATGCAGACGACAGAAAACACTGATCGTGGAGGACGCATGTGGATTTGAACGGTACCTGGAGGTGGACCACATGGTAGGACACACACGGAGTGGGCGGTCAGACCCGAGGTGCTGAGGAGACTATCTGTACCCACCCTTCAGGTGTGATTTCCAGAGGATGACACGGTGTTGTTGTTTTACTTTACTGCAGTTGTACTTTCTTTTTTTATGTTGTACTGTACTATCAGTTGAGTTTGTATACTGTCACATTTACTTTTCAGTGACTACTTTTGTACACATTTTTAATTAGTTCTTACTTCACTTGTGTACTCTATTGTGTGTGTTTACTTTTTTTGAAGGCAATGCCTTCCCCTTTTCTTGGGATTTACGACATTGGTGATAGTCTCCAGCCCCTGGCCTATGGTAGGCGGGCATGGGGTAGTCACGGCATGGGCCCTGAGGACGGGTCGTGACATGCGCCAAGAATGAACCTATTATTTTAATTATGCAACGTTACTACTTATAGGGAATATTTTTGGGAAACTATGCACTGAAAATATAAATGATCAATTTACAATGTTTTATGGTTTACTTTGCTAGGGTGCATGGTTTCCCATAACATGAACCAACCGGGAACAACTATTTTTCCTCTAAACTACTCTAAATTATACCCAATACCACCAAAAGTTATAAATAATACCAAAGGTACATAAATATATACATAATAGTTCCTAAATACATTTCTGATTCAACTACAGAAATGTATGGGATCTTACAATCTCCCCACATTATAAAAGCTCATCATTGAGATGCACCCCAAAGCTTCTCTATTATTTTGATACAAAAATATTGGGCCATTGGGCCCACATATCTTCTCTCATTCCCATGTTTCCTCCTTCCCATGCCCATGATTCCAAAATACTTATACTATCATCTTGAAATTCTCCCCAACTCTTGTATAATTGTTATCTAACGCATGTATTAGATGCTCCTCAAAGTACCAATCTACTTATAGATCATCATAATCAACATTAATTACATGATAAGGGTTGGGGTAATACTTCCCATGTTTTGATACATGGGAAAATGTCATAAAAAGTGTTGAATTTCTATGTAATATCCAATCAGTATGCCATTATCATGATTCTGTCCACTAAAAAAAATATACATTGAACCAAGATGCATCTTTCCGTACATCCCTACATATATATCCTTGGGTTACCCAACCCAATAAATACCCAAAGGAATAAAGTACCACCCTCTGTAGACTCCAGGGGTCTTCGTCATATTTAATAATATTCATTATATATACTATGGAATTATATGATTCTTAATTGGATGAGCCTGCTCTGACATCCCCTACATTATATGCTTCCCCTAAAACTCAGAATCACCTACATCAATTCAACATAGTGGATATCTCTATGAAAAAACGTAAATAGCCTCCTATGGTGCCATATGGAGAGTTTCCTGCTAACTTTTTTTATAGGAATACCCCACTAAATCCATGTGATTCTCCCAAGACCCAATGAATTCAATAACACATGTCATTATTATATCATCATGTACTTGTATAGTATGATTTGACTACCCATATGATAGTGAGTGTAACTCCATACTCAATAATACATGTTTACTGAGTGCCTTCTATAGTCCCTACTAGAATCACAAGGTCTGGTATGATTCATGATAAAAAACTATATTATATGGAATGCAATTTAGGGGAACTATCTCCAGACCACTGAAATCCCCCTACTACACCATTGAGAAATTCATTAGTATAATATATGGGATATCTTTCATGTGGACCCATGTTCCAAGACTTATATGTCACAACTTGATCTCCCCACATAAACAAGGATCCATGTCATTTCATAGAAGCATCACAATACAGCACAGGCTCATCAACCCGATCGAGTAAGATCTTGGTTAGTCCCAATGTAAAATGATTCATTATCCCTTGGAAAGAATTATCATAGGATTATCAATAATAAAATTTTATACCCTTTTTTTCAAGCTGGAATGAAGCGCTTTCAAAATTGGATGTTTTGGATGAATATAAAATAATATCTAGCTATACCTAAAAATATAAAGATATAAAATAAATTCTTGGGATGACCTTAGGAATCCACTATCTGGACATTCTTTAGGTCAATTAACACACCATCCTCCATGATGATGTGTCTTAAAAAGTGTAATTTATCGATCCAAACAATAACAAAAATAACTAATTGTATATATGTCTCTCTTAGTGTACTCAAGTTGTTGTCAATATGTTTTACATGATCATAATTTCTCTTGGAGTGCACAAATATGCAATTAATGAATTATATAATAATTTAATCTTGGTACGGGTGGAATTTCATGTTCATAAAGGACATAGACATTTTGTGTGTTTTTAAATGAAAACATCATTATGAAGAAATCATAAATACCATCCGTACTTCTAAATTCAGTCCTTGGTATATCAGAATTCCAAACTCTTAAAATTTGATTCAATGACCTCATGTTGATCTTTGAGAACACACAAGATCCTCTCAATTGGTCAATTAGGTGATTGATATAAGAAATAAGATACTAGTATTTCAATGTCATTGATTTAAACATCAGGTAATCGACACAGAAACACAGATTACCATAAGTGTTTTATAAATTAGCACTGGATAACCTCATATAAATGTACATGGACATATAAATCCTTTAGCCTACAAATCATCAATATATGTATTGAGTTCCTAATGCTCTATTCGTGACATTCTATATAGTGGAGTAGAAATAGGTTCAAACCTCCAACATGGTCTAAATTGTGAATTACAAATATCTCTCAAGTGGAAGTCCCGAAAACTCATTAGGAAAGAAAACCTAAAACTATTATTCAACTGGTTGAAGGATATCATGACTGAATCATCTATAATTGTAAAAAAATAGTGAATAATTGTCTTTGTTCTCTCTAAAATGATAAGTAATTGGCCCTATATGGATATCATATATATCACATTTTCCATGGTGAATGCAATTTTCAACTATAGGAGATGTAAACGTCACCCTCCTCAAGTAACAATCAATGTCGTCTTGGAATGTAACTAGCAAGTTGACACAAATAATTTGGTCAAATCATGAAATATGAAGAATATAGATATTTCATATAATTTTTACTCCAATATCTTGAGAAAACATCTTTTTCACTAACAAATTTCCATATAATCTACATACATTAGTATATATATAGTTATATAACTGCACAAAGACTCCATTTGCAGACTCAAACAGTTAACCTGTTTTGTGGATATAAAGGAATAAGAGGCACTAGTATCAAATAAGGAACTAGATAATGTTCAATATAGATTATTTTTACCATTAACTATCTATGGTACACCTTTTCTAACCAAACATTTAGGGTGCACTGAATGTTGTTGTCATACCCCTCTTCCTTATGATGTAGCATGGATCTCAGTAGATTCACCACACTACTCATATATGTTATCTTACCATGAAGCACCATGTACACTACCTCTACCACATTAGCTAGTAGAAATCAATACTCAAGACTGATATGGTGATATAGGTCCCCTTATCGCACCCTAGGTCTGTCCAGATGCTCCATCATCATCTATCTACCTTGGGTAAATACAAAACTTCAATATATGTCCCACCTTTCCGCAAGATCAGAATTCCATGTGATGTCGAGATCAATTCCAATGATAATGGATTTCCCAACAACACTACTGGATGGTCACTCCATTAATGACCCATACAACTGATAACTCTATCTTACGACTCTACTTCCCACTACTCTGACTAAAATTATCATTGTGATGGTTCTTACTATTAGAATTTGTACCAAAAAGTAATCCAACTTAAACCAACTATCTTTCACTGGATGTCTCACTCAGGATCCCCTCAGCTATAAGAATATTATCTACCATCTTAGAAACATATTTAATCAAAATTGGTTGACATCAGTAATAATCTCTCACTTACATGTGTCCTAATGAAATCTCGTCATATCGATCTCATCTTAGGATAACGTTGGAGAAAAATGTTTCAAATATATTAATCATTCAACATAATATAAAATAGGAAATATTTTATGAGCTAAAAATATTAACTATACTAACCTATCATGCCTTAGCGTCATTAGATACAAATTCTTGAGGAACATCTAAAAAAATCCTTTCCATTGCATTCTATCTGCATGTCAATTCTGTGCATGAGTTCCACACCACCACATCCTTGATACCCATAGAATATAAGTTGAAAAAATGAATTTATAATTCAAAGGGGTATTTAAATGTTCATGTATGATATATATAGACTCAAAATAGAACTCACCTCCCCCATTTCCAATATCTCGTGTAAATTAGGTGTGGTTCTACAATTGAAACTACCTCGTCAGGTTAGAAATTCTTTTCAAATCCCACATAGTGTAATGCCTCGACCCAAGTTATATAGAGTCAGTGTATTATTTTAATAAATTGGCATGATTACAGGGAATATTTTCCCAAAAGAATGATTAGTATAGCAGTCTTGGAAAATATATTACAAACATGAATGTGACATTACATTAAGAAAACAACAGCAATAACATTATCACCATTGACCACATTATTATCCCTTATACTATCCCTACAGGTAATTCATTATATACTTCTTCACTTCCAGGGAAAAATAAATCATATAGAGTGGTGATATCATATGATCATTATATATAACAATACAATTTCATCATTCATAAATAAACAAAAACATTTAAGTCAATGTATAAGACTAAAAATAAGTCGTTTAAACATAAGGTTATGCATAATATTTCCAATATAAATAAAATAATTCCATTTATTTATTTAAATGGATATTCTAGTTGTATAATAATAACATGAAATATCAATATCCAATTTCATAATGATGGAAATCATAATTATAGACTTATTAACCACATAGTCAATGCCTCATGCCAAGACTACAATATAGATTTTGTCAAGGCCTTATTCCCATACGCTAGTTTTTCTCATTAGACATACGGATGCATCGAGGAGATATAGCAGACTCCACTAGTCACTTATAAAGTCCAATGCATTCCTTATATGAAAAGGTTTAAACATATCATAAACATTCGTATTAAAACTAGAAAACAAAATATCAAAACATTATCCATAAAACCTGAATGGCATAAAAATAACATATCCACAGTCAATAATATCACAAAACCATTAATAAAATATGAAATATTGTTATCATAATAAATCAACCTCGATCAAGAATAATACCCTATAATGGATGTTGACATTGTTAAAAATGATCAGTAAAACACTTTTAGTGAAATATCTTTTTTTCATGAAATCTTTTTAAATGTAATAGAATTTATAAAAAAGAAATTTAAAAAATATTATTGAATCAAAGGGTCCCATACAACATTAAAAAAATTTCAAATATTTAAAATTTAATAAAATTCTTGTCCATATAAATAAATCCATTAAATCATTTTGAAAACATGTACATTACTAAGAAAGGTTTTGAAAAATAAATCATTAAAACTTTAAAATGGTTCTTTAGTCTAATAATACCTTTATGGAATCCCTTTAAAAACAATTTTATTAAACATGAACATGGAATATAAATATGTTATAGTAAAAACTTATACATAAACAATCTCGAATAATAATGAGATTGAGGAATTAACCCACAACATGCACTTTCCTTTGGTCCAGGGAACGTTTAACCTTATGTATAATGACCAAAGTATGTTATTAAATTATAACAGAACAATATTCATATTTATTCTATCATAAATGCTTCATTTATGACTTTATACTTCCCATAAAATAATGATTTCCATGTTAAATTAACATTTCAGGTAATAATTGCTTTCTATATAGTACATGTTTTAACTTGTTATTCTTGATCGTATCATTTAGATCATGATTTAAATTCACGAAGAATGGAAAATTTGATTTATATATCATATATATTTAGAATATAAATATTTATAATAGATAGATATATTAAATTGAAGGCACCGTTTATGTATACAGTAGGTCGTACTTAAGCATAAATGTTGTTTCAGTTTTCAAATCATATTGAACTGTAGTAAGTCAATAAGATATATGTATGTACATAAAAAAAATATATATATATATACATACAGTTGTATTATTATTTCATATATTACATAATTATTAATAATATATATTTTTATAATCATCATTGAACGGTCAATGTGGGAATGAATCTCATCGCATCGTAGTGACGATAATCCGTAAGTACGCACGAGCGACAATATAATTATATTGATAGTAAAATAGTATGTAATTGAATGGTATATCATATATACAGGATCATTAACATGTTATATTTATTATTTAATTTAGTTATATTAATTATTATACCCATCCGAATAATGAAGTTTTTGAATGACAAACTACACCACGATGTGGAGACGTTAAGGCTTACATACACACGTATAGTGACATTGTCATTCATCTTATGGATAGAATAATGAATAGGGTTGTATCATTTCTATAATAAAATAAAATTATATATAATATACTGGATTTAGTAATTTAGAATGTAACCAACAATGAAAGAGGATGTAGAAGAAGAAAATAACTTGAAAGAGGTGAAAAATATTTACCTATTCTTCGAGTTCTTCATTTTGATTTGAACAATGGGGCTCCTTTGGTTGGATTTCTGACCAAATGAAGGCCTCTATGATTAAGAGAGTAAATATGGGAGGATATTTGGGCTGGGATTGGATTATCCAAATGGCTTTGGAGGTGTGAAATTAAGACATGGGGAAGTACCATTTTATAAGAGAGGTGTGGGTCACTTTAGGAAAAGCTTGAAATATTATTTTATAATAAAATCATATTTGGTTTCTAATGAAAAAAATTATTTATATAAAAGATAAGATTGAGATGGGTCGAAAACCTATCAACTAGTAGATTTATAAAATTCAATGTTATCATTTTAATCTTATCATTTAGATTTAACTCTTAGTTAAATAGTTTAACTTTTACCCTGTCTTTAGGTATTCTTACTCTATATGGTTAATAAACATAATCTAAACATCCAAGATAACCTAAATTGGTCAATTAATGACATATATAATATAATTTATTCCTTCATGATGAATAATAAGTTTTTATGAATGTTATATCATCAAATATTATAGTATTTCTTTTAAAAATTAATTTATGTCAATTTTTACACTATTTCGTATTTTGTTATTTTGAAAGCCATAAAAACCTTATATCATCAAAAAAATTATCCAATCAACCCTAATATGTCATATTAACGTATAATATCAGGTGAATTAATATTAATTCTCAATTTACATTTATTTGGCTATTAATAATTTCAATTATATTAATAAATCATTAATAATGTAATTACATCATCATCATTGGGTCATAAATAAATTACATTATTTAATGTATAAAAAATATAAATAAAATTCCAATATGTAAAAATCTTTTTATCTTTATAATGAATATTTATAGTCGAATTTTCATTATAAGTAACATAATATTAAAAATGGTTTAGTTATTAAACATTGAATTTAACTCTTTTAACTCTTCTTTAAATAAAATAGTAATAAATGTCCAAATAAAATACAAGTTGACCAAAAAGGATCATATTTTATTCCTAGGTTTCTTTTTGGTCAAATTCCAATTAGACAATTGAGTTATGAAATGTGTTAGTGTAATTATAATATCATTTTTACCCTCAATAACCATATTTACTTTTAGTTGCGGTAAATAAAATTCAAAAGATACTATTCACTAAAAAATTATTTTATTCTTATTGAACCAAATTTTAATTACTGATATCAACCGTGTTACTATGATTTTTTAAATTCAACTCACAAAAGTTGTAAAATAAGGTTTTATGCAAATTTGTAAATGTTCGTAGAAGGTGGGTAAAAAATGTTAAAACATTCAATACTATTTTATACATCTAATTTTACTATAAAATGACTCCAATAACTTATATTGAATATAAATAGGTATTAAATATCTATTTTTACTTAAAATAAATTTTATTAAATAAATAATTATTTGAATAAAATGTAAGTATAAAATAATAATGCAGTGTTTTCACTATTCATCAAAAATTTAATGTTTTTAGAATAATACCAAAAATTGAACCTAAGATAATTTTGATATTACTTATTAAAAAAATGAAGTCCATTTTACCAAATTAAATACATAGAAGTTTCATTTATTAATTTAAAATAAATTCCCACTGTCAAAACCAAAAAGTGGTTTTTAAAAAAATGTAAAAACAATCAAATGATTGACAAGTGTTTATATCCAATTTAAAAGGGAAATTACATATAATGACCTAAATTGTTTTAAATGATAAAAATATAATTTAATTATACATCAAAATCATTCAAATTCAAAATTTAACACTATACATTATTTTGATTAAAAAAGTTGATTTGAATTAAAACATAGTATTTTTCATTATTCATTAAAATATGAAAGTTATCAGAAAAGTACCAAAAATTTTTCCAAACAAAAATTTTAGGTCCCACATATAATTTATAATTTATTTTCATTAAATTAAGTATATATAAGTGTAAAATATTGGTTTTAAAAATGGTTTTTCATTAAAATACGGTAAAATTGCAATTTTTTAAAAATACATCTTTTATATGAAAAACTGGATTCTTTAATATAATATATCTAAGGAACACATAACATGGATGTTAAAAATATATAGAGTATATATGATTTTTAAATGACGTTAATATTATTCATAACCACTTTTTGAATGGCTAGTTTGGTATGTTGTGATGGGCTTGAACTCGGTGTTTCATGTAGCGCAAGCTATTGAATTACTTTGATATGATAACGTATTATAAAAAATGTGGGTTTTAAATTATCATATCCTTCAATAAATTGTGAAATCACAATTTGAAAATTTTCTTCAAAAATAAATCGTTATAAATAGAAAAATATCATTGCGGAAAACCCATATCAGAAATTTGGTTAATAAAATTTAGACTTAATTAGAGGGAAAGGGAAATTTAAAAGAGACCACCAAATTATGAACTCAATTAGGAGAACATTGGGGGAAATTAAAGAAATTTAATTGGAAGAAATACCTAAATATTTATAGGGAGTGATTTAGGTCATCAATCACACACAGTGTAAAATTGAGGACCTCCAAGCCATCAATCTAAGATGATGTAAAATATCATCGATTCAACAAAACTTATGGTATTGGGGTAACATAGTTTTGGTTTTATGATACCTTCCATAATGGTTAAAAATTAATTAATTCAAAAAATAAGAGGGAATTTATTTATATATATATATATATATATATACATGACCAGTACAGTTTCATCCAATAACTAATTCATACCACAAACTCATCTTTCACTACAAAAGATAATAGAATTCAAAAATATTCTATTTATCATAATTGAATATGGTTCCAAAAAAATGAATTTATAATTTATCTATCAGACCATTTAAAAAAACTACATTATAAAAATTAATACATTACATAGGCCAGCGGTAGGTGATGATCCCTTTTCGCCCATTAGTTTTGCGTTCAAGTCTCACGCCCTTGCCGGACGAGATGGGTCATCGCCCGACCTCCAGGTTGTCCTTTTTATAATAATCCAAAAATAACATTTAGAAATGATATAACATTAAAAATAGTATCCAATTTCATACTTAATTGATTCCAACCTTTGGACTAATCCAATGTACTTATGTCTAAACTCACAGTCTAAAATTTATAAGGAAGGTAAACACAATGAAGATCTTTTTTTCCAATAATAACATGTGAATACCTTCATCATTTATTCATTTAAATCATTCTAACTCCTTGAATAACTATAAAAACATATTTATTACATTCATTCTCTCTTATTAATAATAGAATACTAGATATACTCCTTATATCCAAAAATATTGAATACTCCATCAATGGTGAAATAAACAAACCATTAATCAATACCATGGTAGTCAATAATATCCATTATAATTTATCCAAATCAACCATATCATATTCCAAAATAACTACATCTGTATCAAGACCATATTAAGGTTTATCGTTCCACAAACCATGTATTTTACAAAAAGATTAACTTGTTGTTGAGTCACTTTTCATATAAACATATAATCTCAAATCCTCCATGAAATAATAATGCATCATAATCATTATTCATTTTCATAATTCAAATAACTGCTATATCATTTATTTATAATTGAAATGACATAATTGATTATTTAAAACATAAGAACCCTAGTAATTTCACTTCATCTGGGGTAGTACCATTATTTTATTATTATCCAATAGCATCATTTACGGTATACTCTAATGAATGGGACATTGATTCATGAAGTGTCGCAACTCCTAGAAGATGAAGCATTTTTCATTTCAAACATTTTTATTACCCTTGAAATCACATAATTGGTGTCCTTTTTTCCATACTTATAACAAACTCACATTCCCATCATGAATTTACCAAGGAGATTCTTGACACATTTATCAAATGTGGGAAAATCCTTCTTTCCCCTATTCCCTTAATCCAACATTCTCTCTACCATCCTTTTCATCTCTTGATTCCATTCAAAGCCATAAGACTCGGTGAATCCTTTACATTCCCTGTTAACAAATGAAACTATTTCTTTAAATGTTGATAATATATTGGAGAATAAAATCCTTCTAAATGTTGGCTTAATACCATGAACAATACAAACCTTCTTACTTTTTGGATCATACGTATTGCTGGAGATCTCATTCCTTCTATTGGGCTCCATTTCTAAACAATGGAATATACACAGGTTGTTTATGAAACGAAATTCATAACTTCAAACATGTAAAATACCTTATGTAAATTGAACAGTTTATGGATATGATTTATAATCATAAAAATGTTTTCATTGTGTAAGAATTTACCCCTAAATCCTTAATAATGGCTTGTAATGAAAATGTGAATTATCCTAAGCATATCCCTCAGGAGTGTCATTACCAAGAGTGTAGAAAGGTCCATTTTCATGCACCAGTTCACATTCAAGTATATCATAAAGCTGTGTTTTCAGGTTTAAACATTAGATATATATGTGCCAGAGCTGCCTCAACCTGCTCGTATCCAGACATAGATGTATTGCTCGGAAAATAAAAAAATATCTACAATATCAAAATTCAAGGATGTTCTTCTATAATAATAATAAATTATATATAATGGCATTGTTATGTAATAAATATTTTTCTAAATCAAGTTTTGATGGTTTGTAGTAAAATTCCTCTGATACCAATTGTAAAGCCCCGGCCCCAGTTACCTAGAGTTGTAGAATTATTTTAATACATTGTCATGATTAAAAAAAATAATGTCCCGAAGGGCCGATCAATTTAGCAGTATTGTAATAGAGATTGCATACATGAATGTTACATTAAATTATAAATAACAACAAAAACATTATCTCCATTGACCACATTCATATCCCGTAGACTATCCCTACAGGTAAGTCATAATATACTTCTTCCCATCCTGGGACTAGTAGAACATAGAAAGGGGTGAGCTCAGTTGCCCACTAAAGAATACAATATAGAAGAAACATTCATAAATAAACATAAACATTTGATGCAATATATAAAACAAAAACATAAGACTTTTAAACTTGATCTTCTTCATTATATGGACAATATAAATCAAATAATTATATTTAGATATTCACATGGATATTCTACAAGTCTAATAATCTCATGAAATATCATTATACAATTTTATAATGTTGGAATGCATAATACGAGGCATTATAACCACATTGTCAAGGCCTCATGCCAAGAATAAAAATAATATTTTTTCATAGCCTTTTGCAAGACAAAAGTGTGTCTAATGAGACCTAACGATGCATCAAGAAGCTATCACATGATCCACCCATCATATACTATGTCCAATGCATTCCTCATATTAAAAGTTTAAAAAATGAAATATACATTTATATTGAATCTTTTATACAAAATGTCAACACTTTATCCATAAAACATGAATGATATAAAAATAAAACATCCACAATTAATCATATAATAAAAACTTCAATACAATATGGAAGACTGATATCATAATAAGTAAACCTCAATCATCAAAAATATCTGGTAAATGATGTTGACATTATTGAAAATGATTAGTTAAACACTCTGAGAGAAATATCTTTTTTCTTGAAATAATTTTAAAAGACACACATTTTATAAATGTATTCATTTAAAATATATTTTTGAATAAAACTGTCCCATTCCACTATGAAACTTTTGAAAATAGTGAAAATTTAAAAACATTCATGTCTATATTAATAAATCCTTAAATTCATTTTGAAAATATAGATATTAATGGGAAAGCATTAGAAGAATAAAATTTTAAAACATTTAAAATGATGTTTTAGTAAAAGTGCCATTAAAATAATACATTGGGAAACTCTTCTATGAAACATTGAAATGGATAATAAATATGTCCCAGCAAAATCATACACATAAAAAATCACGAATAATAATGATATTGAAGAATTAACCATTACCTTGCACATTCCTTTGGTCGAGGGAAGGTTTAACCTCATATATATGGACCATAGTACGTTATTAAATTATAATAGAACCATATTAATATTTATTATATCATACATGATTCATTTATGACTTTATACTACCCAATCAATAATGAATTCCGTGTTAAATTAACATTTCGTGTAATAATTTATTTCCTTATCGTACGTGATTAAACTTGTTATTCATGATCATATAATTTAGATCAAGATATAAATACATAACTAATATGAAATTTTATTTATATATCATTTCAATTTATAATATAAATATTTATAATAGATATATATATATGAAATGGAAGGCACCGTTTATGAAGACGGTATGTCGTACGTACGCAAAAACGATGTTTTTGTTTTAAAATTGTATTGAATGGATGTAAGTGAATCAGATATATGTAATCATATATATATATATATATATAAATACAGTATTATTACTATTTCATATATTCCATACTTATTAAAAATATATATTATTATAATCATCGTTTAATGGTGAACATGGGAATGAATCTCATAGCGTCGTGGAGACGGTAATCTGTACGTACATACGAGCGACAATATCCTTATATTGATGGAGAAACCATATGTAATAGGATGTTATATCATATATAAAGAATAATTAACATGTTATATTTATTATTTAGATTTTTATATTCATTATTATACCCATACAAATAATGAGTGTTCGAATAACAAACTACACCACGATGTGGACATGGTAAGTCGTACGTACGCACGTATGGTGACTTTGTCATTCATGTAATGGATAGAACAATTAATATAGTTGTCTCAATTTATAGAAACATAATAGTATATATAATAAATTTGAGTTATTATTTTATATGGTTAACAACAAAGAATGATGAAGAAGAAGAAGAAAATGAACTCGTAAGTTGTGATGAAATATTTACCTCTTCTTCGGGTTCATCCTTTTGATTTTATAAAAATAGACTTTTAGGATGGATTTCTGGCCAACAGAAGGCCTCTAGGATGAAGGGAGGAAAGTAGGTATGATATTTGGGCATGTTTTGGCAAAGCAAAATTACTTTGGAGGTGTGAAATAAAGATAAGGTGATGTACGTTTTTATAAGAGGGGTGAGGGTCACTTGAAAAAAATATTGAAATATTATTTTATAATAAAATCATTTTCATTTTATAATGACTTCAAATTGATCTATTTAAAGTATAAGGTGGGGAAGGGTGGAAAACATACCATCCAATAGGTTTTAGACACGTTTCTTATACCATTTTAAACATATACTTTAGAATAAACTCTTTGTTAAATAGTTTATCTTTTACCGTGTTTTCTTGTATTCTTACATTATATTGTTAATAAACATGTTATAAACATCCAAAATAACCTAAGTGGTGAATTAATGACATATATAATATTATATATGTCTTATGAAAGAATCATAGGTTATTAGGAATGTTATATCAAACAACAGTATAGTATTTGTTTTAAAAAATAATTTTTGTCAAATTTGAGGATTTTTGGTATTTAGTTTTTTTGAAAGTCAGAAGAGCCTTATCACATAAAACAATTTACCTAATCAACACTAACATGTCATATTAACATATAATATTATTTTAATTCATCTAAAGTCTCAATTTATATTAATTTAGATATTTATACTATTAATTTTTTTTAATATTTCATTAATAAGGTAATTACTGCAAAATCACTGTCTCATAAAGTAATTAAATTATTTAATGTATAAAATTTATAAATAAAATAAAATTACATTGAAATTATTTATGATTTCTATTGAATTTAAATTTTAAAATTTATATTGTGTTTAACCCAATATTTGAAATGGTATAGTTATTAAACATTGAATTTAACTCCTTTAACTCTTTTTTAAATAATATTATAATAAATGTCCTAATCTAATCCATGTGAACCAAGAAGGATCGTATTTTCTTCCTAAGGTTGTTTTCAGATGAATTAAACTTATCCAATTGAATTAGGACACGTGTTAGCGTAATTATAATATCATTTCCCCCCACAATTACCCATTTTAATTTTAAATGCGGTAAATAAAAATAAAAAGTTACTATTCAAAAAAAATATTTTCAGCATATTGGAAAAAATATTACTTACTGATGTAAACATTTTCTATCATATTTTTGAAATTCAAGTCACAGAAGTCATAAAATTATGTTTTATGGAAATTTGTAAATGCTCCTAGAAGGTGGGTAAAAACATTAAAAAGTTTAATAAAATTTTATACATCTAATTTTATTATAAAAAATAAATTAAATTGAACATATATAAGTATTATATATCAATTTTGGATTAAAATTAATTTAAATTAAATAAATAATTATTTAAACAAACAATCGGTTTTAAATAATAATGCAATGTTTTCACTATCCATTAATAATTGAATGTTTTCAGAAATATATCAAAAAAATACCATAAGCTAATTTTGATATTCTGAATTCAAAAATGAAGTCCATTTTATATAATTCAATACGTTTACATTTTATTTAATAATTTAAAATCAATTCTCATTGTCAAAACCAAAAATGTGGGTTCTTAAAAAAAGTAAAAAATATATAAAATTGACGTGCGTTTTTGTAATATTTAAATGTGAAATCACTTATATAGACCAAAATTGTATTAAATGATAATAAATAATTGATTTATACTTAAAAACAATTCAAATTTATGATTTAACACTAAATATAATATTGAATAATTTTTTTTCAATTAATACATAGTATTTTTCACTATTCATCAAAATAAGAATGTTTTCAGAAAAGTACCAAAAAAGTGTCCAAACTATATTTTTATGTCCCTATTCTAAAGAATAATTTACTTTAATTAAATTGAATATATAAATGTGAAAATTATTGGTTTAAAATGGTTCTCCATTAAAAGACATTAAAAATGCATTTTTGGAAAATACTTCTTTTTCTGAAAAAAAAATATGAATTTTTTTCATATAATGTCTAAAAAACATAGTACATGGATGTTAAATATATATATAATGTATAAGGGATATCAATATAAAGGTAATACTATTCTTAACTTATTTTTGAATGGCTAGTTTGGTAAGGTATGATATGCTCGAACTTAGTGTTCCGTGTAACGGAAGGTAGTTATTACTTTGATGAGATAAAATACTATAAAATATAAGGGTGTTTAATGATACCCTCCTTATATAAATTACCTCCTCACAATTTGAAATTCTTCTTCAAAAATAAATCGTTAAAAATAGAAAAATACGTTTGTGGAAAACCCCCATCGAACACTGGGTTACAAATATTTTGTCTTAATTAGTGGGAAATGAAAATGAAAAAGTCACCGCCAAATTATGATCTCTATTTGGAGAACATTGGTGGAAATTAAATACATGTAATTGGAGAAACAAATAAATATTTATAGGGAGTTATGGGGGTCATCAATCACAAACCACTGTAAAACTGTGGGCCTAAAAGACATCAATTTAAGATGATGTAAAATATCATATGTTCAACAAAACTTATGGTATTAGGGTAACACATTTTTGGTTTTACGATCCCTTACCTAATGTTTAAGAATTAATTTATTCAAAAAATATGTGGAAATATATATATAGATATATATATATACATGACATGAATATTTTTTTCATTTAACTAATTACTACCACAAAATCATCTTTTACTCCAAAAGATAATAGAAATAAAAAATATTCTATTTATTCTAATCATATAGGGTTCCAAAAATGAATTTATAATTTATCTGTCAGAACATTTAAAAAACTACATTATACATACATGTACTTCATGTTGGTCGGTGGTAGGTGACACCCCCTTGTCGGTCAGGAGTTGCGGGATCAAGTCTCGTGGCCCTGTCAGACGCAGCGGATTGTCGCCCGACCTCGGGGATGTCCTTTTTATAACAATCCAAAAATAATATTAAGAAATGAAATAAGCATAACAATTGTATACAATGTCAAACATAATCAATTCCAACCATTCGACTTATCCAAACTAATTCTGTCCAAACTCACTGTCCCAAATTTATAAGGAAGGCAACACAATGAAGATCCTTTTTTCCACGTAATAACATTTTAATACCTACATCGTGTATTCATTTAAAACATTATTACATACTGAATTACCATAAGACCATATTAATTACAATCATTATTTATTATTCCAGATATAATATTGGATAAACTCTTTATATCCAAAAATTTTGAATACTCTATTAATGATGAAATAAACAGACCATTAATCAGTTCCAAGGTAGTCAAGAATATCCAATATAATTTATAAAATTCAAACATCTCAATTTCCAAAATTAAAACCTTAGTATCAAGACCAAATTAAGTTATATCTTTCCTCCAAAAATTTATTTTTGGAATTGATTTACTTGTTTTTTAGTCTCTTTTCATAGAACCATATAATATCATATCCTCAATAAAATAGTAATGCTGTAAAATCCTCATTTATTTCCATAATTCCAATAACTACTATATCATCGATTCATCACTGAAATGAAGTAATTATTTAATAACAAAAAAGAAAAGTATTCATTCCACTTCATATGTGGTAGTATCATAATTTGATTATTATCCAATCGCATCATTTCCGGTATAATCTGATGACTGGGACATTTATTCACAAAGTGCCGCAACTCCATGCAGATGAAGCATTTTACATTTGAAACTTTTTTCTTACCCTTGCAATCACATACATGGTTTCCTTTTTCTCCACCCTTATAACAAAATCACATTCCCTTCAAGCATTTACCAAGGTTATTCTTCCCACGTTTACTACATGTGGAAAATCCTACTCTCCCATCTTCCCTTTATCCATCATTCTCTCTACCATCCTTTTCTTCTCTTGCTTCTCATCAAATCCATAAGACTTAGAAAATTCATTACATAACTTATTGACACATGATACTATTTCATCATATGTTGATAATACAAGAGAGAATATTTCCCTTCTAAATGATGGATTAATAACGTTAATGATATGATCCATCATACCTTTTGGATCATACGTACTGATGAAGTTCTCATTCCTTCTATTGGACACCATTTTTAAACAATGGAATACACTAGGTCAGTTTATAATTCATATTCCACAATTACAAACATGTAAAATAAATTATGTAAATTGTATAGTTTGTGGATATAATCCATAATCATAAAAATGTTTTCGTTCAAGAAGTATTTTCTCCTAAATCATTCATAATGGCTTGTAATAAAAATGTGAATTATCCTAAGCATATCTCCCGTGAGTGGCATAAGCAATAGTGCAACAAGGCCTGTTGTCATGTGCCAGTTCCCATTCATGCCATATGAAGTTGTTATTTTTGGGTTTTACCCCTAGGTATATATGTCCCAGAGCCACCTCAACATTCCTGTATCCAGACAGGGATGTGTTGCATAGAAAACACACAAAATCACTATAGTACCAAAATTAAAGTCAGATCTTCTATAATATTCTTCAAATTCTGTCTCAGGGTTGTGTTCTCTGATCAGGGTTTTTCTAAATCTATTTTCTATGGTTTTTACTAAAATTACTCAGATACCAACTGTAATGCCCCAATTCTAGTTACCATGAGTCGGTGCATTATTTAAATACATTGGCATGATTATAAGGAATCATGTCCAGAAGGACTGATCAGTTTAGCAGTCTTGGAAAACAGATTACATATATGAACGTTACATTAAATTAAAAAAAACAATAAAAACATTGTATCAATTGAACACATTCATATCCATTAGACTATCCCTCCAGGTAAGTAATAATACACTTATTCGCATCATGTGACAAATAAAACATTGAAACGGGTGAGCTCAGATGCTCATTAAGGATAACAATATACAGGGAATCTTTTATAAATAAACACAAACATTTAAGGCAATGTATAAAGCTAAAACATAAGCCTTTTAAAAATAATCTTCTGCATAATATGGCCAATATAAATCAAATAATCCTATTTAAATATTCACATGTATATTTTAATAGTCGAATGATCTCATGAAATATCAATATATAATTTCATAATGATAGAATTCATAATTCTCAATTTCATAACCACATAGTCAAGGCCTTGTGACACGATTACAAAAAATATTTTGTCAAGCCCTTGTGCCAAGACACTAGTTTGTCTCATGAGACATACCGATTCATAGAGAAGCTATAGCGGGGTCCACCCATCACATACTAAGTCTAATGTAATCCTTATATGAAAATATTTTAACATAACATAAACATTCATATAAAAACTAGCACATGAAATGTCAACACTTTATCCATAAACCATGAATGGTGTAAAAACAACGCATCCATAGTCAAACATATCACAAAAACATCAATACTATATGAATGATTTTTATCATAATAAATCAACCGTGATCAAGAATAATATCCCATGAAGGATGATTACATAGTTTAAAATGATAAATTAAACAATTTGAGACAAATATCTTTTTTCACGAAATCATTTTAAAAGTCACACTATTTATAAAGGAATTTTTTAATTGATATTTTTTAATCATAGTGTCTCGTACCACATTGAAACTTTTGAAAATTATTAACATCTAAAAACATTTATTACCATATAAATATACACATAAAGTCATTTTGAATGGATGTAAATTAATGAGAAATGTAACACCCCCTGCTTCCATGATATGTTTCCCTATGAATAAGGCAGTAGCTTGCATTTTACGCAACTTCAACATTCTAACACATCACTACCAAGCAAACTAGCCATTATGAATGGTAATACCCACTTATTGAAATTTTATAGATTTTATCTTTCAAAATGGAATTTATTTTTGGATTCAAAATATCAAAATTTGCTTAGGGTGAATTGTTGGAATTTTTCTGAAAACTTTCAATTTTTGAGGAATAGTTAAAATACACAACGTTATTGGTTAAAGCTGATTTTTTTTAAATAATTAGTTATTTTAAATTTATTTATTTTATGTCAAAATAGATAAATAATACATATATATGTTCAGTGAAATTAATTGGAATATTTTTATAAAATGTTTATCTATATAAAATTTTATCAAACTATTTACAATCTTTTAACCACCTCCAAGGAGAATTTGAAAATTTGTAAAAAAAATAATTTTATCACTTATGTGAGTTGAATTCAAAAATTTGTAGAGACACGATTGTAATCAGTAAGGGAAATGTGGTTCAATTTGATGAAAATAATTTTTGTTGAATATTAACTTTTTAATTTTATTTACCACTAATAAAAGTAAATCGGGGAATTAACGGTAAAAATGATATTATTATTACGTTAACACATATCCTAATTTTATTGGATAAGATTAATTCGACAAAGAAATATCATTAGGAATAAAAAATTCACTTTTGGGTCAACTTGGACTAGATTAGGATATTTATCATTATTTTATTTAAAAAAGAGTTAAAATAGTTTAAATCAATGTTTAATAACTAAACCATTTTTAATATAGGGTTATACATAATATAAATTCGACTATAAATATTAATTAGAAAGATAAAATTATTTCCTACATAATGGAATTATATTTGTAATTTTTAATTGTTAATTAATTAAATTTTTTATGACACAATGATAATGCAGTAATTAACTGATTAATGAAGGATTCAAATAATTGATATTATAAATATGAAACTAAATCTAATTTTAGACTTTTAATGACTTCCACTAATTTACTAGATAAATGTGACATTTTATAGTTGATTAAAAGAATTTTTATTCAAGTAATAATTCGTTTATTAATTAGAAAAAAAACCAAATACTAAAGTGTCAAAATCAAAAAAAAGAGTTCTTAAAACAAATATTATATTTTTAATTGGTATTATATTCATAAAAATATAATGTCCCCAAAAATGGCTTAAATACTATTATTTATGTAATTAATGAACCACTTTCTTTTCTCTTGGATGTTTATAGTATGTTTATTAACCATATAATATAAAAATACAAAGAGACATGGAAAATGTAAAACTATTTAACTAAGAATAAAATCTAAAAGATAAGGTTGATATAGGGACCCAAACCTATCTAAATCCTATTGGTTGAGTTATTTTCGACCCATAAAAACCTCATAATATAAATAATTCATTTTGGAGATAGTAGAAACTGAAAATGATTTTATTATAATATAATATTTCATGATTTTCTTAAGATGCCCCTAACAACTCTTATAAAACGTAACATTCCCTTCTATCAAAATAACACAATAAAATCCATTTATCTCGACCAACCCCTTCCCAAATATCCTTCCAACATTACTCCCTTTATACTAGAGGTCTTCATTTATTCAGAATGCCAAATTATTGAGCCATTGTGATCAAATCAAAAGGAAGAACTCAAAGAAGTGGTAAATATTTCATCACATCATTCAGGTTCTTTTTTTCATCCACTTCCAATTTCTTTATTTTTACCATTATAAAATTATCAATCCTGTATATTCTATATAATGTGATGTTATTATAAAAATGGAACAACCATATTCATTATTCTATCCATTCTATATATGAAAAAGTCTCCATACATGAATACGTACAGGTTACCATCTCCACATCGTGGTATAGTTTGTTATTCAAATACTTCATCATTTGGATGGGTATAATAATGTGTATAGAAGAAGTAAATAATAAATATAATATGATAATAATTCTTAATATATTCTATACCATCCAATTATATATAATTTTAATATCAAAAAAATGATATTGTCGCTCGTGCGTACGTACGGATTACCATCTCCACGAAGGTGATGTGATTCATTTCCCATCATATCCATTCAAGACTAATTTTTATTTGACGACTGAAAATAGTTTCTAAAAATTAATGTAATTATGAATATTGATAAGATATATACTATCCATAAAAAACATTATTTACATAGCAAATCATACAAAGAATAATGAATCAGTTGTCACCAGAAAAATGGATACTACTGAGATATCATTAACAAAGAAATATTAGATGATCATATATAATATCATATTTATTTATATAGTTCTTTTATAATTTAATAAAAATGATTTAAATATTTTATAGGAGGTTAGCGTACCCTCGATCAAGGAAAAGTACATGTTTAGGGTTAATTTCACGATCTATTTATTATACGAGGTTTTTTACGTAAGTATCTACTAGGTCTTCTATATCATCCACATTCATGTTTTCATAAAAATGAATTTCAAATTTTTTTAATCATTTAATAGAATATGATTTAATTTCATTTATACTTTTATTTGACCCTATATGTTTTGAAACGAATATTTTCATCGTTTTCCTAACAAGGTACTTTAGGACCTTTTCAACAAAATTAAGGTATAAATGTTTTTTTTAACTTATACAGCGGGTGAAATTGTATTCAACCGTTATAACATCATCAAAGCTTCCCTTACAATATTACAAGAATATTTTCAAAATAAATGTTTTGTTTTATAATTACATGACTTATAAATGATTTCAAAATAGAATGTTATATTTATCTATAAAATATTTGATTTCCTCTATGTGAACATCCATCGATATATTTTAAGACTATTTGAAGTTGATTTATAATGATATAAGAATTCAATATTGTATTTATGGTTTATTGATATGTTTTATTGTGGATGTGTTATTTTTACAAACTTAATGGTTTTTGGATAATATATTAAAATTATATATAGTATTTTTAATACGAATGTTTATGTAATGTTTAATACTTTTCATATGAGGAATGAATTGGCCTTAGTAAGTGACAGGTGGAGACTTATATAACTTATCGATGCATCAGTAGGTCTTATGAGACAAACTAATGTCTTGGCACAAGGAATGACACAATCTTATTCGTAGTCATGGCACAAGGCCTTGACAATGTGGTTATGATGTCTGGTATTTCGCATTTTATCATTATGAATGTTGCTGCTGATAATGCATGTGATTAATCGACTAGTAGAATATCCATGTGAATAATTTAATGGAATTATTTGATTTTATCATTTCCATATTTTACTGAAGGTCATGTTTGATGGTTTTTTATAGTTTTACATTGTCTTAAATGTTTTTTTTATGAAATTTTATACTCTATTTTTATCCTTACTGAGCATCTGAGCTCGCACATTTCTATGTTTATTTATTCCTAGGATGCGAATAAGTATATTATGAATGACCTGCAGGGATATTCTAAGGTATAAGAGGGCAGACTATGGAGTCTATGTTGTTGTATTTTTTCATTTTAGTGTAATGTAAAACATATTAATGTATCTAGTATTTCCAAGGGTACTAGACTAATCAGTAATTCAAGACATGGTCTTTCATGATCATGCTAATGTTATGTAATAATGCACCTACTCAGGGTAACTAGGGTCTGAGAATTACAGTTTTTATTAGAGAAAGTTTAGTACAAACATTGGAACCTAGATTTAATAAAACTCTGATTAGAGAACATTACCCTAAGATTGAATTTGTGGATTAGTGTAGAAGATCATCCTAGAATATTGGTATTTTACTGATTGTGTGATTTTTCTATGCAATAAATTTGTGTCTAGATATGAGCGGTAGAAGAGGCTCTGTCACAGATGTACCTAGTGGTAAAACCTGAAAACATCGCTTTGATCTATACTCAAATGGGAACGGGTGCACGACAATGGGCCTTCTGCACTCATGGTTATGACACTCCTGGGGATATGATTAACATAATTCAAAATTTCTTTACATACCATTATGAATGGTTTCTGAGTATGTACATCCTCATAGAAAACATTTTTATGATTATGGATTATATCCATTACCTATTCTCTTTATTTTATTGATTATCAAGTTTGAAATTATGTATTATGATTCATAAACTAATCTAGTGTATAACATTGTTTAGAAATGGTTCTTAGTGGAAGCAATGGATACCATATCAATGCATGTATTCCATGAAGGGCTTTACCTCCCAATAAATATAATTATAGTGGAGGTAGTGATGCAACTGGTGCTGATCAGCTTATCACCATACTAGGACAACTCAATCAGGTTATAAAAAATAACCCTACCCATATGGAGGGTCCCGATCTACAACGTGGAGGATCAATGTTTTATCGATTCATGAGGAAACAACCACAAAAATTCAATGGGACTATAAATACATTTCTAGCCGAGCAATGGATATATTCCTTAGAAAACAATTTCTACGCTTTGGGGAGTAGCGAAAGGGAGAAAGTTGTAATGGCAGTTTATCGGCTCACAAGAGATGAAAATCAATGGTGGTCATTGTATAAAAACACAAAGAAATATGATCAATTATCAAATATGGAATGGTGGAGTTTAATGAGAATTTCATTGAAAAATATTTTCCTCATGACAATCAAGCGGATATGGAAAGAAAATTTTTGAGTCTGAGACAAAAGGAAGATGAGAATGTCTAAAAATATGAGGCTAAAAATACAAGGTTAATAAGGTATGCAGTAGATTATATATGTAACCCAATAAGTAAGATTGATTATTTCTTTGATGGGTTAAAACCATTTCTCCGTAGAGAATTAGTCTCACAATCCTCCTTGTCGTACAAAGATATTGTTTAATGTGCTATGTAGAGAGAAAAACAAATTCTCTATGTCTATTGACTTTAAAGAAAAGAAAGAGAAGAAGAGATCTTTTGAACACTCTGGAAATGGAAATAAGGAGAAAAAGAGAAAGTTTGAATAGACATCCAATGAAAAATGTGGGAATATACACCTAGGTACCGAGCTGAAGGGAATGAGAGTCTATTACAATTATGGTGAAAATGTACACCAAGCTCGTGATTGTAAGGGGAAGAAATTGGATGTCAATGTTGAATGCTAAAATTGTAGAGAAAGGGGGAATTATGGAAATAAATTTCAAAATAACCAATAAAACATACATTAGAAAAGGCCAGAGGATCAAGGCTAAGGTTATGTTATCACTATTGATGATGTTGAAGCTCTTAAAGACATGGCGATAGGTAATTTAATGGTTTCTTCATGTTTATCAAAGGGTTTTTTTTCTGGATCATCACTTTGTTTTATATCATCTCAGTTTGCTATGAAAATTAGATATTTTCAATTTGACATAACAAGGGAGTTTTCTATCAAAACACATAAGGGATGTATCATTGAAAGAAAGGTTTGTGAATCATTTCCCATTATAGAATATAAATGTTCTATATTTGTTGATCTCATCATCATACAGATGATTTAATTTGATATAATACTTGGTATGGATTGTAATTCAGACCATGATGGGAAAGTTTATTGTAATAAGAAGGTGGTAACATTTCTTGATGATGATATGGAGTTCCATATCTTTAGATAAAAACTGTCACCACCTATTTCTTTTCTAGATCCTATCCCAGTAGCTCAACTATATTCAATTATTGGGGAGTAAGAGAATGAAATACCTGTGGGTGAGGAAAGGAATGTTCAAATAGAGGACATACCTATAGAGTATGAATATTTTGATTTGTTTCTAGAAGATTTACATGGACATATTCTAGAATGATAAATTTTGTTTTCCAATGATTTAATTATTGTTTCGAGGCCCATATCAAAGACACCTTATAGAATTTCTACTGCAAAATTAATGGAACTAAAGAAACAACTAGAGGAATTTAATAACAAAGGATTTATTCACCCTAGTGTAACTACATGGGGATCCCCCATTCTTTATGTTATGATGAAATACAGATCTATTAGGTTGTGCATTAATAACAGGGAAATCAATGCTATAACAATAATAAACAAGTATCAATACCTCAAATTAATGATTTATTCGACTAACGTCATGGAGCTCAATATTTTTCAAAGATTGACCTTCGATCATGATATCATCAGTTCTATGTGAAGAATGGAGACATTAAGAAAACAACAGTTTGAACCAGGTATGAGCTTTACGAGTTTATAGAAATGTATTTTCGGTTGACTAATGAACCTTTTTTTCATGGATTTAATGAATATAGTTTTCAC
This sequence comes from Viscum album, assembly GCA_963277665.1. NCBI lineage: Eukaryota > Viridiplantae > Streptophyta > Magnoliopsida > Santalales > Viscaceae > Viscum > Viscum album. The sequence continues at coordinate 541,451,021 of OY728143.1, forward strand.
GGAATATCTTGATGACATTGTAGTGGTATTTATTGATTAAATCATGGAATACTCTAGAAGCTATGAAGATTATGAAAATAACTTGCGCATTATTCTAAATCATGTTAGAAGAAATCAATAATATGGGAAATTTAACAAGTGTGAATTCTGGTTTTAGGATTTTTTTTTCATGGACATATTGTCTCTAAGGATGGAATCTCTGTTGATCCTTAAAAGACCAAGTCTATCAATGAATGGACAAAACTGACATGTATAACAGAGGATAATAGTTTTATTGGTTTATCAGGTTATTATCGACATTTCATCCAAAAAGTTTCCCAGTTGGTTAACCCGTTACAAAATATCACATGTAAATGGGTTAGATTTTTTTGGAAAAAATAGTGTGGATAATTTTTTGAATAATTAAAAATAATATTTTTCAGTGATCCTATCATGAATCTAACTTTGCGGAATGATGAGTTTGTTATTTATAGGATACATCCAAGAAATGACTTGGTTGTGTCTTTTGGTAGAATGATAGATTTATTTTCAATTTATCATGGAAGATTAAAATTCATGAGGAAAACAATAATACTCATGATAATGAGTTAGCTACTGTAATCATTAAACTAAAAATATGAATACATTAAATCAATGGTGAAAAAATGTGAGATTTATACTGATAACAAAGTTTGAAGTATATTTTATTACAAAATGAACTCAAAATGTGGAAAAGGTGATGTATTGAACTAATTTAGGATTATGATTTCACAATACACTACCACTCGGGGAAGGAAAATAAGGTGGCAGATGTTTTTAGAAGAAAGGATCATGGACTTTTGAACAAGATGAGAGTTGAAAGAGATACTATATTCATAGTTCTTTTCAAAATAGATATGGGAATAATCAAGGAATGGAAAACCTAAATTATTTTTCAAATGGATTCCAATACATATTTACTAGAAAGGATAAAATGATCTCAGACTGATGATGTGGTGTTTCGAAAATAATAAAACTTGTGAATGTTGGGAGTTTTAGTGAGTTAATATATGAATATGGGATTTTGATTTTTGGGAAGAGTCTTTGAGTCCCCATTTTTCCTGATCTAAAAAGGGAATTGTTGGATGATGCTCATAGCTCTAATTTCTCTATACACCTCGGTAAGAGTAAGTTGCATAGAGATTTGAATGTACATTTTTAGTGAGACATCATGAAATGGGAGATTTCTGATTTTGTGTCAAGATGTATCGTTTTTCAACAAGTGTAAGCTGAAAGGAAAAAACATAGAGGATTCATGCAACCACTTACCATAACTGAGTAGAAATGGGATAATATTATGATGGACTTAGTCATGGGGCTACCAAATACTCCTAGAATTATTGATTCAATATGGGTCATTATTGATCATCATACCAAGTCAGCACATTTTCATTCTATTAGAGATGATTTTCCACTTGAACATCTATCATGAAAATATATTAATGAATTTGTATGACTTCATGAATTACCCTTATTGATTGTTTCGGATTGAGATCCCCATTTTACATCAAGATTCTATAAATTTCTTTAGAAATCCTTGGATACTGAACTTGATTTGAGCACTGCCTACCATCCTCAAATTGATGGACAATCAAAATTGTATATTCAAACCTTAGAAGACATGTTGAGATATTTCTCACTTTCTTATCAAGGTAGAAGTATCAATATTTACCTATAGTAGAATTTTCCTATAATAATAGCTTCCATTCAATTATTCAGAAGACACCATATGAAGCGTTATATTGAAAGATATGTCGCACACCCACTTATTGGGATGATGCATGGTGAATAAAAACTTGTATGCCAAGAACATGTTGAGTAAATGATGGAAAATGTAAACATTATCCAAACCAACATCAAAGCATCAAAAATTATGTAGAACATAAATGTTGATAACCGAAAGTATGATTAGGAATTTCAGGTAAGAGATTTTTTATTCATGAAGGTATCTCAATGGAAGGGAGTTATACGATTCTGTAAGAAGGAAAATTTAGTCCCAGGTATATCAGACCTTTCATAATTCTAGAATGAATTTGGGCTATAGCTTACCATTTGGAAATTCCACGAAGTCTCTCCAAAGTTCACGATGTGTTCCACGTATCACTATTATGAAAATACATGTCTGACCCAACGTATGTACTCCCCAATGGAAAATTGAACATGAACCTAATCTATCTTATGGTGAAGAGACAGTCAAAATTCATGATATAAGAGAATAAGTGTTGAGAAACCGGACGAATCGTCTGGTAAAATTTATATGGAGAAACCATTAGATAGAAGAGACCATGTGGGAACTAGAGGAACATATGATGATGAACCACCCGAATCATTTAATGTGGTAGTATTTTAGAAATTTCGTGGAAAACATTATATGAAGGAGGGAAGAGTGTAACACCCCAAACATCCGCAATACATTACAATTTGAATAATGCAATAGCTTACATTGTACGAAACTTCGAGATTCAAACACACAACGTTAAATCAATGTAGCCATAACGAATAGTAATACCCACATTTTAAAATTTATAAATTTTATCCTTCAAAATGGAATTAATTTTTTTATTTGTAATATTGAAATTATCATAGGGTGAAATTTTAGTATTTTTCTGATAACTATCAGTTTATGATGAATTGTGATAAAACACACCGTTATGGGTTAAAACCGACTGTTTTATTTAAATAATTGGGTTTTTTAATTTATTGTATTTTAATATAGATACATAATTCATATATATTTTTAACATAATTCATTGGAGTCATTTTATAATATGTTTAGATATGTAAAATTTTATCGAACTATTTACCGCCTTTTTCCCACCACCTAGGAGCAGTTGCAAAATTGTATTAAACATAATTTTACCACTTCTGTGAGTTGAATTCCAAAAATCTGAAAGACACAATTAATATTAGTCAGTAATATGATGTTCAATAAGAAAAAATAATTGTTTTGTGAATAGTAACTATTTACTTTTATTTACAGCGGTTAAAAGTAAATAGGGTAATTTAGGGTAAAAATGATTTTATTATTTCCTTAAAACATGTCATAATTCTATTAGATACATGTAATTAGACAAAAAAATCTTATAAATAATATATTATCCTTTTGGTCCACTTGAATAAGATGAGGAGTTTTATTATTATTTTATTTATAGAATAGTTAAAAAGGGTTAAATAAATGTTAAATAAAAAACTATTTTTAATATAGGGTACACATAAGATAAATACGACTATAAATGGTCATTAGAATGAAAAAAATATTTCCTATATAATTTTATTTTATTTATAATTTGTAGACATTATTTATTTAAATTTATTTATGACACAATGATGATGTAGTAATTACCTTATTAATGATTTATTAAAATAATTCATATTATAAATATCCAAATAAATATAATTTTAAACTTTTAATGAATTCCACTAATTATAGGGGTTAATATAATTTTTTAGGGATGATTAAAAGAATTTTTTCAAAGTAATAACACTGTTATAAATTTAACAAATACAAAATACCAAATAGTGTTAAAATTGACAAAAAAAGTGTTTCTAAAACAAATATTATATTATTAATTGTAATTATATTCTTAAAAATCTAAGGTTCGTCAAAATGGATTAATTACAATTATATATGTCATTAATTAACCACTTGGGGTTCAATTGGAAGCTTATAGTATGTTTATTATCCATATAATATAAAAATACAAAGACATATAGAAAATGTCAAACTCTTTAACTACGAGTAATATATAAAAGATATGGTTAATATAGTGACCCAAAATAATCTAAAAAATATTGTTTGAGTGGTTTTCAACCCATCCCCAGATTATCATTTGATTAATTCATTTTGGATCCATAAAAAAGTGAAAATGATTTTATTATAAAATAATATTTCATGCTTTTCCTAAGGTGCCCTTCACCCCTCTAATAAAATGGCACTATCTATTATCTCAAATCTACACTTTCAAAACCATTTGGGTCGTCCAAAACCTGCCCAAATATACTCCACACAATGCTCTATTAATTCTAGAGAACTTAATTTAGTTATAAAGCCATCCTATAGATCTCTTTTGATCAAATCAAAAGGAAGAAACTGAATTAGAGGTAAATATTTCATCATATCTTTCAAGTTCTTTTTTTCTTCCACGTCCCCATTCTATATTTTATCAATTATAATATAATAACTACAGTATATTATATATACTTTGATATTATTATAAAAATGTACAACCATATTCATTATTATATCCATTCTATAAATGAAAAAGTCACCATACGTGCGTACGTACAGATTACCGTCTCCACGTCTTCTTCTTCCACAATCCATTTTTTTTAATTTTATTGAATATCCACTTTTAAGGGTATGTGGGAACCAAAAGAACCATTAATCCACAATGAAAACCTTATAACACCCATTAAAGAGAAAAATTTCAAAATAAAAACCGAACCATGCACTGCGCCTTAACATCTGTTGCAACCTATTTCAAAATTCAAAACATACCAACATCCAAAAAACCTGTATAGTCTCAAAAATACTGCCACCAAATCAACCATTTCAAAATTTCAAAATAAAAAAGCTGTCAACCATCATCACACTGAAGAAGTAAACTATCATCACGCCGAAGCAGTATTTCCTCGAGATGCAAACACCGACGCCGAAGCCATATGATCGTTGTACCACCGCAGACCCCCTTCAACCCCGAGAACATTGACATCGTCACCGTAGATCACCTCCAGAATAGTTGATGAAAGAAACCATCTGAGACCATCATCACTGATGAGTAGTCATCATCATCGACACAGAGAATAAACCCATCATCGAAGTCACAACCAAACCCAAACCACAAATTGGAAAACCACTGAACAAGCATAAAATAGGTCAATGGCTGGGAATAATCACACAAACCTTTCACTAATAGCATGAAGAAGAAAACTGAAAAATCTAAGCCAACATCAAGGAGATCGCTCCTGGAACATTGGAGGGTGTCGAACCACACATCCCAAAACCCCATTTTAACCCCCACTTCATATCCGACCATGATAAGATCAGCAAAACATAGGGTCAGAGTAATTGCTATAGCGACTGAGGAATCTAAACGAAGGCATTTTCATTGACATAGGAAAACCAGGACCATCAAAGGAGAAGCGAGGCAACCCAGGGAGTAGATGTCGTCGATACGAAGAAGTCCGAAGAAAATATCGTCGATTCGAGGGAGACCGAAGAATATATTATTGATTCAATAAAGACAAAAGAATAAGGCGTAGAATCATTGAAGACTGATGCGCCTTCACCATAGAGAAAGTAGAAACCATGATCAAAGAGGAAGAAACATGGAGAAGTAGAAGGCGATGGGAAGTGGAACCCTAATCACCAAGAGAGAGAAAACGAGGCCAGAAGGAGAGCAGGGGAACAAGGAGAGAAGAGGAGGGGAAACAGAGATGGACCTTCACCGCGAGGGGGGAAGGGAGGGGGCTGCGATGCTTGGAAGAAACCCTACCGCAGAGGAGAGTGGAGACCCGGAGAGTGGGGAGCCATCCGACCGTCTCTCTCCACGTGGTGGTGTACTTTTATATTCAAATACATTATCCATTAGATGGGTATAATAATGAGTATAATTGATATAAATAAAAATTATAACATTATAATTATTCATAAAATTTGATATAACAACTAATAATATATGATTTTAATATCAAAATAATTATATTGTCACTCGCACTGTAACATCCCATGTAAGTAAGGAATAATTGATATTTTTATCTATGTCTGTTAATGAAATAGATAGTGTTTTAGAGGATTAAAATGAAAATAAATCTAATCATAAGCATGAAATACACTAATATTTTTTAAAAGATTGTTTTACTGCCTTTTGATGGAAAACCATTTTTAAATCTATCTTTTTGACAATTTTATAAGCTATGTTTGTCAAAATAAACATATTATTTATGATTGGGACTTCAAAATTTACTTTTTGTGAATTTTTGGTATTTTTCAGACAATGTTCATTTTTTAATGAATAGTGAAAAATAATGCATTTTACATCAAAACTGTTTTTTAATCTAATTTATTTATATGATTAGATTATCTTTTGAATTGTTTTTGAAGTGAAATTAGAATATATTTTTACCAATTAATCCAATGGTGGTCATTGGAATCAATTTCACTTTGAAATTGGACTTAAACTGGTGTCAATCTTTTGATACTTATTGTTTCATAAAAACACGCTATTTGTCATGACAACGGGAATTAATTATTAAATTAATAAATGTGACTTATATTTTTTTAATTTTGTAAAATAGACTTCATTTTTGAATTCAGAATATCAAATATAGCTTAGGGTGAATTTTTTGAAATTTTCTGAAAAACTTCAATTTTTTATGAATAGTGAAACCACTAAGTGGTACTTATAAAAACTGATTTTTCGTTTAAATGAAATTTTTCCACCTTTGTGTTTTGAATTTCAAAAAATCCGGCATACATGGTTTTAATTAAGAAGTAAAATGTAGTTCAATGAAATTATAATAATTTTTGGTGAATAGAAACTTATTAAGTTTTTAATCGCGATTAGTGGTAATTAATGTAGTTTAAGGTAAAAATAATGTTTTAATAGTATGAGATGAGCTTGAAACATGTCCTACCCTAATTGGATGTGTCATGGACGACCAAGAAAAGCCATGGGTCAACTTGGGGACCCCATGGAGCCACTTTGGTTGGGAAATGACATAAATAACTTTTTATTTAATGTTAAAGTAAAAATGACACAAACATGAGTTATTTTATTAGACAATTTTTACATGGGGTTATACAAGTCATATTTTTGACAATAAATATTCATTAGAAAGATAAAAAGATTTTATACATCATAGTATTTTTTTATAATTTTTAGACATTAAATAAATTAAATTATTTATGACATCATTATGATGCAGCGATGAACTCATTATTTAACGATTTAAATAAAATGGAATGATAATGTAATATCTAAGACCTACACATGTACAAAACCTATTGGATGAGTGTATTTCGAACCCTTATCACCTTATCCTCGAGGAATATCAATGTGGGACCATTTTAATCCGAAACTAATTTTAAAATAAAGTAACTTATATTTACGTTCCAAGAGTGCCCTCCTCTCCTCTTATAAAAGGCCCCCACCTCTACCTCCTTACCCACACTCCCGAAGCCTTTAGATCGGACAAACCCTGCCCATTTTGTCTCTAAACATCCCTCTCTTAGTCCTTGAAGACTCACTTTGGGCAGAAGTCTTCCCAAGCAAGCCTTTTATCTCAAACCAAAGGGAGTTACCTGATTTTAAGGCAATGTCTTCTTTTGAGTCCTTTTGTTTTATTTTGCTTCTACAACCCCCTAAACTCTTTTTATTCTTTTCTTTTGTAACAACTAAAGTATCCTCAATATACTAGGATGTTGTTATAATATGGATTCGAGCTATACTTACACACACCTACCTCTAATGGTTAACAAACTTACTGTTTCCGTGGATGGTGAATTTATGCCTCCCGAAACGATGATTGTTCAACATTCTTTTAACACCTTCAAAGGTGTCCATTAAGATGTCACTATATTTATATATGATATATAGTATGTTTATGTTTTCCTTAAGCATCTGTTTGTTTCTTTTTGGTCATACCTTTATGGTTTCCATTATGGGTAAAGGTGATATCTTCATTTAAGGAAGTGCGGACTACCGCCCCCTCAAAGTGATTTGATTCATTAAATACCATATGTGGGATGTATAAAGGATGGACCTATGATATTATATATGATATTATACAGTAATTATAATATACCTTTATATCATTATGATTCCATTCTATCAAATATGAAATAGAAATGAAAGTAGCGTTCATGCGTACGTACGGCTTACCGTCTCCATGAACGGTGCATTTCATTTCTTACCTCTAAATGATTATGTAATATTATAAATACATGAATGTACTGGATATATATAACATATATGATATCTACATCATGAATACCATTCTGGATATAATGGATACATGAACAACTTGTAATTATAAAGGATTTATTCTTGACTCAAGTACCAATGATTGTTAAAACAACTGTTATTAACTTAAATAATTACATAGTGTTCATGACATGGAAATAAGTGATTTAAAAGGAATAATGAACTTGAAAAGGGTTCTTAAGAAAGTATAAATTAATGCAAGTTTATTAATCAGGAGATTAAAGAACGACCGAGTCAAGTCGGACCCGAGGTATGGGACTTCGTCTCAATATCCTTTCATTGAGGAATATTTTGTTTTATACACAACCTTCTTTTATACAGTGTACAAACCCCTTTGACATTTAAGTTTATTCAAAAGGAAACTTTTTTATACGAAATTTTTACTAAATGACAAAAGGGAATGTTCTTGTCGTACGCATGCGGCGACAACGACTTCTCCTCCGCCGTGACCATTATTTGAGTTTCAAATTCCTCCACAAGCCATACCTTTTTTTAAAAGAAAAATAAATAGCATGTTTTACTTTTATTTTATTTTGGTATTGAAAATGGTTTTCATAATGTTTTTATATCAATGTTTTGTATTGATATCTTGTGATTGAAAGGTGGAAATGTTATGTTTCCTTTATGTATGTTTTATGTGATACGACTATGTTGAGGTTCTTGGGCATTATTATGAAGTTGGGTGGTTCCGTGATAAACTAAGTGTGCGTGAGCCCGATATAGCTCTCTAATGCATTGGGTAACGCGAAGGAGTGAATCTTTAAGGTTTCTCCGAAGAGATTTAGGGAATATACTGTGATGGGTATTCCAAAGGTAACCAAGAGGGTTACTCCCTACGTAAGAACGTTTTGAATGCCTCAGGTTACCTTTTTGTCTTATGATTTCTATGATTTATTCATGATTTGATGAGGTATGTTAAAGTGTTTATGTTTTATGGGTAAATTATGATTTCAATTTTATGTATATATGTACCCATGTTTCCTTTCCATATTTTTATATCCCTTACTGAGCTTTTTATGCTCATCCCAAGTTTTTTGAAATGTTTTTCAGAGGTCAAGGGAAAGGTACATGATATGATGATAGTGCCAAGGATGTGTCAATAAAGAATACATGTTTAATTTTAAATATGTTTCCATTGATGGGAAAGAATAATATTATCTTTTTGTAACCACTTTGTTTATATGTGTAATGTAATTCAAGTTTTATGATCTAATTCTCTAAAACTCTAAACCCGAAAAGATCCTCAATGTGTAATCTTGTAATAACTCAAGATTAAGTAAGTTTTAAGGATGGGGCCTTATAGTTGGTATCATAGGTCGGTGTAGACAACTTTAAAAGTTAGAAAATTGTTAAATTATAAGTTAATTTATGGTATGACTGAAATGATATTGCATTTGAAGATTACCATGTTGCTTCATCTAAGACATGTTTGTTCAGAATGGTTTTCCACAAAGGAAACAGGGAAGCAGTGCTAGGAAGGCATGCAGAAGGAAATAACCTTCCGAATCAGTATCCTGAGATGGTCGGATTTGGAAATAAACAGTTTGTTGCAGTAATGGCACAGTTGACTCAATCGATAAATGGAGGTGGTATCCATACACGTGATCAGCTAGATCAACCGCATAAGAACATGTCAGTGGTGGAACATTTCATAAGGCAACATCCCCAATCATTCAGAGGATCATCTGACCATTTGCTACCTGAAGGGTGGATTAAAGCACTAGAGAAGATTTTCGATGTCATGGGGTGTTCAGAATATCAAAAGGTTAGTCTTGCTATTTACCATTTGGAGGGTGAAGCAGATCAGTGGTGGTCGATGGTTAAAAATATCAGGGACGCTGATGAGATTGATGCTCTCGACTGGGATGAATTCAAAGGTATGTTTCTTGAAAAGTATTTTCCTAAGGCTTTTCGACTTAGGATTGAAAAACAATTCTTGGAATTTAGGCAAGAGGAAGACTCGGTGGCGACCTATGAAGAAAGTTTCACTCGATTGGCAAGGTATGCTCCAAATTTTATCCGAGACCTTGATAGTAAAATCAATCATTTTTACTCTGGATTAAAGCCAAAATATCGAAGGGCATTAGCTTCTCGTGAGTTTAAAAGTTATGAAAAGCTTGTTTGATGTGCTGAGAAGGTAGAAATGGAGTTTTCCGATGATCAAGTGTTCTATAACAACCAATAGAAGAAGAGACTGAGGTGGCAGGATAAAGGTAAGAATTCTTCAAAAAAGTCTGACGGTAAGAAAACTAAGTTTCCAGTTTGTGATAAATGTGGAAAATGGCATGCTGGGGAATGTCTTCTGAATTCTGGAATGTTCTACCGATGTGGTAAGATGGGACATAAGGCTCGTGATTGCACTGGAAAAGATCAGGGTGATGGTAAGACCAAATTTGATTTACAGTTAGTGAAATGTTATAAGTGCAATGAGATGGGTCACTATGCAAACAAGTGTCCGAAAAAGAGCTTGGGTGATGGGAATCAGTTAGACTACAAGAAGAAAGGGGTGGTGAAATCCTTTGTAACTACTTCAGCAGATGTCGGGCCATCAAATGAAGTTGTATCAGGTACTTTGTTTTTTTTTTCAGATTATGCCACTACATAGTTTGATTCGGGGTATACACATTCATTCATCTCTGAAACCTTTTCCAGTAAAATGGGAATATCATCTCAAGAAATGACTCCTGAAATTTTGGTAAAAACACCTGGGGGAAATGTTGAGGCAAAAAGAATTTATATGAATCTTCCTATCCTTATCTGTGGAAAGAACCTACTTGAAAACCTTATTGTTCTACCTCTATTAGAGTTTGATGTTATCCTGGGTATGAATTAGCTCTCTATTTACAATGCTAAGATTGACTGTAGAGCTAAAGAATTTTCTTTTCAGAAATAATTTCAGTTTGTGTACAAGAATGAACCCTTACTGTTGATAATTTATCAAGATGCCAAGAAACTTTTAAAAGACGGAAATGAATGTTACCTTGCACAAATCGTTGAAAACAAAGGAACTATTCAGATTAATGATGTGCCAGTGGTAAATAAGTATCCTGATGTTTTTTCTGATGAGTTGCCTGGAATAGTACCAGATCGGGAAGTTGAGTTTACTGTTGACTTAGTTCCTGATGCTAAGCCAATTTCAAAACCCCCTTATCGAATGGGTCAAATTGAAGTTTTAGAGTTGAAGGATAAATTGCAAGATTTATTAGAGAAAGGTTTCATTCGACCTAGCACATCACCATCGGGTGCTCCTGTTTTATTTGTTAAAAAGAAAGATGGTTCAATGAGACTTTGCATTGATTATTGAACCTTGAATAACATAACAGTTAAGAAAAAATATTCATTGCCTCATATCGATTATTTGTTTGATCAGATCCAGGGAGCTCAGTATTTTTCAAAGATTGACTTGAGATCGGGGTACCATCAGCTGAAGGTAAAGGAAGCAGATGTTCCGAAGACCGCGTTCCGTACAAGATATGGCCATTATGAATTTGTAGTAATGCCTTTTGGGATAACCAATGCACCTGCTGTATTCATGCACTTAATGAATAGAATTTTCCATGAGTTCTTGGATAAGTTTGTGGTGGTTTTCATTGATGATATTTTGATGTTTTCTAAAAGTAAAGAAGAACATTAAAGACATTTTAGGGTCATTTTGCAAACCTTAAAAGAAAATAAATTGTATGGGAAATTCAGCAAATGTGAGTTTTGGTTGAAACAAATTTATTTCCTTAGGCATATTGTTTCAAAAGATGGGATAACTGTTGATCCTACAAAAACAAAAGTTGTTGAAGAATGGCCAAGACCCACAAATGTAACTAAGATTCATAGCTTCCTTGGTTTGGAAAGATATTATCGAAGGTTTGTTAGAAATTTTTCACGGTTATCTAGTCCAATGACTAAGCTAACTCGGAAGGGTGTTATGTTTATCTGGACAAAAGAATGTGATGACTGTTTTCAGGAATTGAAAAGAAGATTGGTGAATGCTCCAGTTTTAGCACTACCTTCCAGGAATGGTGAGTTTGTTATATATAGTGATGCTTTATTAAAAGGACTTGGTTGCATCCTAATGCAGAATGATCAGGTAATTGCTTATGCTTCACGACATTTGAAAACTCATGAGGTAAATTACCCTACTCATGCTTTGGAATTAAATGTTTTTGTTTTCGCTTTAAAAATTTGGAGGCATCATTTGTATGGTGTAAAGTGTGAAATATATACTGATCACAAATGTTTAAAGTATATATTCACTCAGAAACAGTTAAACATGAGATAGAGGAGATGGCTGGAATTAATCAAGGATTATGATTGTACAATTCATTACCATCCGGGAAAAGAAAATAAAGTGGATGGTGCTTTGAGTCGAAAAAGTAATGCTTCATTAGCAATGTTGTGTTTGGAATGTGATCCTTTGGTTAAGGATTTGATGATCTCTGGCATAGAAGTTGTTGGTGCAGGAATTTCTTCTGTTTTGTTTCAGGTATCAGTGAGATCATCTCTATCAGATAGAATCAAGCAAGCACAGAAGCAAGACAATGAGTTGCAGAAAAAGGTAGAGCTGGTTCAGAAAGGTAAGTTTCCTGAATTCAACATTGATAGTGATTGTGTTTTTGAGATTTGGGAATATATTGTGTGTGCCTTGTGATTCACAGTTGAAGAGAGAGTTGTTTTGTGAAGCTCATTGTTCTCCGTTTTTAGTTCATCCTGGTAGTACTAAGATATACAGAGATCTTCGGGAGTATTACTGGTGGGATGGAATGAAAAGAGATATTTCTGATTTTACTGTGAAGTGTTTGACTTGTCAGCAGGTTAAAGTAGAATGGCAGTTACCAAAAGGGATGGTTCAGCCTTTACCAGTTCAAGATTGGAAATGGTAGAATATATCCATGGACTTTGTTGTGGGATTACCAAAGACATCTCGAGGTAATAATGAAATCTGGGTTATTGTTGATCGCTTGGCCAAATCTACTCATTTACTTGCTATATGAGATACTTTATCCATAGATCAACTTTCCCATTTGTATCTTAAAGAGATATTCATGTTACATGGAGTTCCTCTCTCCATTGTATCTGATAGTGATCCCAGGATCACATCTATCTTTTGGAAAGGCCTTCATAAGACATTGGGTACTGAATTAAATTTTAGTAGAACATTTCATCCTCAATCAGATGGGCAGTCAGAACGAACAATTCAGACCTTGGAGGATATGCTACGAGCTTGTTCGATGGATTATCATGGATGTTGGGACCAACATATTTCTTTGGTTGAATTTTCATATAATAACAGTTTTAATTCCAGTATACAGATGGAACCATTTTAAGAATTATATGGGAAGCGGTGTCGAACTCCATCTTTCTAGGATTCAGTGGGTGAACAAAAGCTGATGGGACAAGAATTGGTAGAAGAGATGGCAGAAAAAGTTCAGCTGATTCAGAAACACATGATAACAGCTCAAAGGAGGCATACGAGTTATGCGGACAACAGGAGGAAGGTTCTATCTTTTCAGGTAGGTGATCATGTTTTTCTCAAGGTTTCCCCATGGAAATGTGTGATGTGATTTGGTAAGAAAGGAAAGCTGAGTCCAATGTTCATTGGACCTTATGAAATTCTGGATAGAGTTGGATCAGTTTCTTACCGAGTGGCGTTACCTCCGAGTTTATCTCAGGTACATAATGTTTTTCATGTTTTGATGTTGATAAAGTATATGCTAGATCCATCTCATGTTTTGAGTCCAGAGGTAGTTCAGCTGGAAGAGAACCTATATTATGAGGAACAACCAGTTCAGATTCTTGACCACAGGGAGCAGGTGTTACGGAATAAGGTGATTAATCAGGTAAAGGTTTTGTGGAAAAATCCACATGATGGAAGAGGCAACATGGGAATCTTAAAATGCAATGAGGGATAAGTACCCCCATTTATTTGATAAGTAAATAAATTGTGGGGACGCAATTTTCTAAAGGGGGGAAGGATGTAACATCCCAAGTAAGTAATGAATAATAGATATTTTTATCTATGTCTATTAATGAATTAGATAGTGTTTTAGAGGCTTAAAATGAAAATAAATCCAATCTTAAGCATGGAATACACTAGTATTTTTTAAAAGATTGTTTTACTGCCTTTTGATGGAAAACTATTTTTAAATCTATCTTTTGACAATTTTATAAGCTATGTTTTTCAAAATAAACTTTTTATTTATGATTGGTACATCAAAATTTACTTTGTGTGAATTTGTAGTATTTTTCAGACAATGATCATTATTTAATGAATAGTGAAAAATACTGCATATTACATCAAAACTGTTTTTTAATCTAATTTATTTATATGATTAGATTATCTTTTTAATTGGATTTTAATTGAAATTAGAATATATTTTTACCATTTAATCCAATTGTGGTCATTGGAATCAATTTCAAATTGAAATTGGTCTTAAATTGGTGTCAATCTTTTGATACTTATTGTTTCATAAAAACACGCTATTTGTCATGAAAGTGGGAATTAATTATTAAATTAATTAATGTGACTTATATGTTTTTAATTGTGTAAAATACACTTCATTTTTGAATTCGGAATATCAAATATAGCTTAGGGTGAATTTTTGGTACTTTTTTGAAAAACTTCAATTTTTATGAATAGTGAAACCACTAAGTGGTACTTATAAAAACAGATTTTTCGTTTAAATGAAATTTTTCCATCTTTGTGATTTGAATTTCAAAAAATAAGACATACATGGTTTTCATTATGATGTAAAATGTGGTTCAATGAGATTATAATAATTTTTTGGTGAAAAGTAACTTATTCAGTTTTTAATCGCGATTACTGGTAATTAGTGTAGTTTAAGGTAAAAATAATGTTTTAATAGTATGAGATGAGTTTGAAACATGTCCTACCCTCATTGGATGTGTCATGGCTGACCAATATAATCCATGTGTCAACTTGGGGCCCCCATGGAGCCACTTTGGTTTGGAAATGACATAAATAACTTTTTATTTAATGTTAAAGTAAAAATGACACTAACATGAGTTATTTTACTAAGACAATTTTTACATAGGGTTATACAAGTCATATTTTTGACTATAAATATTCATTAGAAAGATAAAACGATTTACTACATCGTAGTAGTTTTTTTATAATTTTTAGACATTATATAAATTAATGTATTTATGACATCATGATGATGCAGCGATGACCTCATTATTTAACGATTTAAGTAAAATGGAATGATAATGTAATATCTAGGACCTAAACTTGTCCAAAACCTATTGGATGAGTGGTTTTAGAACCCTTATCACCTTATCCTAGAGTTATATCAATGTGAGACCTTTTGAATCGGAAACTCGTTTTAAAATAATGTAACTTATCTTTACTTTCCAAGAGTGCCCTCCACTCCTCTTATAAAAGGCCCCCACCTCTACCTCCTTACCCACACTCCCAAAGCCTTTGGCTCGTCCAACCCCTGCCCATTTTGTCTCTCCACTTCCCTCTATTACTCCTTGAAGCCTCACATTGGGCATAAGTATTCCCAAGGAAGCCTTTGAGCTCAAACCAAAGGGAGTTCCCCGATTTTAAGGTAGTGTCTTCTTTTGAGTCTTTTTGTTTTATTTTGCTTGTCCAACCCCCTAAACTGTTTCTATTATTTTATTTTGTAACAACTCCAGTATCCACAATATACTAGGATGTTTTTATAAAATGGATTCGAGCTACACATACACACACCTACATCTAATGGTTAATGAACATACTGTTTCCATGGATGTTGAATTTATGCCTCCCGAAACGATGATTGTTCATCATTCTTTTAACACCTTCAAAGGTGGACATTAAGATGTCACTATATTTATATATTATATATAATATGTTTATATTTTACTTAAGCTTATGTGTATTTATTTTTGGTCATACCTTTATGGTTTCCATTATGGGTAAACGTGATATCTTCATTTAAGGAAGTGCGGACTACCGCCCCTTCAAAGTGATTTGATTCGTTAAAACCATATGTGGGACGTATAAAGGATGGAACTATGATATTATATATGTTATTATACTGGAATTATAATATACCTTTATATCATTATGATTCCATTCTATAAAATATGAAATATAAATGAATGTAGTGTTCATGCGTACGTACAGCTTACCGTCTCCATGAACGGTGCATTCCATTTCATACCTCTAAATGATTATGTAATATTATAAATTCATGCATGTACTGGATATATATGACATATATGATATCTACATCATGAATACCATTCTAGATATAATGGATACATGAACAACTTGTAATTATAAAGGGTTTATTCTTGACTCAAGTACCAATGATCATTAAAACAACTGTTATTAACTTAAATAATTACATAGTGTTCATGACCTGGAAATAATTGATATAAAAGGAATAATGAACTTGGAAAAGGTTCTTAATAAAGTAAAAATTAATGCATGTTTATTATTCAAGAGATTAAAGGATGACCGAGTCAAATCACACCCGAGTAATGGGACTTCATCTCAATCTCCTTTCATTGAGGCATATTTTGTTTTATAGACAACCTTCTTTTATACGGTGTACAAACCCCGTTGAATTTTATGTTTATTCAAAAGGAATATTTTTTACATGAAGTGTTTACTAAACGACAAAAGGGAATGTTTTTGTCGTACGTATGCGGCGACAAAAATATGATGGGTATTCCAAACGTAACCAAGAGGGTTACTCACTATGTAAGAATGTTATGAATGCCTCAAGATACCTTTATATCTTATGATTTCTATGATTTATTCATGATTTTATGAGGTATGTTAAAGTGATTATGTTTTATGGGTAAAGTATGATTTCAATTTTCTGTATATATGTACCGATGTTTCCTTTCCATATTTTTATATCCCTTACTGAGCTTTTTATGCCCATCCCAAGTTTTTGGAAATGTTTTTCAGAGGTCAAGGGAAAGGTACATGATATGATGATAGTGTCAAGGAAGTGTCAATAAAGAATCCATGTTTTATTTTAAATATGTTTCCATTGATGGGAAAGAAGAATACTATCTTTATGTAACCACTTAGTTTATATGTGGAATGTAATTCATGTTTTATGATCTAATTCTCTAAAACTCTAAACCCGAAAAGATCCTCAATGTGTAATCTTGTAATAACTAATGATTAAGTACGGTTTAAGGCTGGGGCCTTATACGCACATACATACGGATTACCATCTCCATGAACGTGATGAGATTCATTCCCAATCGTATCCATTCAAGAATAATATTCCTTTGATGAATAAAAATTTAGTTTAAAGACTTCATATCATTAATAATATGAATAAGTTACTTCGTATCCGTAACAAACATTACTTACGTAACAATGTATATAATGGAAAACGAATCATTTAACACCCAAAACGATGATAGTACTAAAATATTATTATTAAACCAATATTTGAAGATCATATATGATATAATATTAATGTATATAGTTCTTTTATAATTTAATAACATAATTTAACTATTATAAAAACGGTTACCATACCCTCAAGAAAGGAAATGTACAATGTAACGGTTAATTTCATAATCGCTTTATTATCTGAGGTTATTTTTACGTAAATATCCACAAGGACCTCTTTATTATCAACATCTGTGTTTGCTTAAAAATGTAATTAATATTTATTTATCATTTAATAGACTCTAGGTTAATGTTATATAAAACCGTATTTGACCATATATGTTTTGATTGTA
Source organism: Viscum album (assembly GCA_963277665.1). NCBI lineage: Eukaryota > Viridiplantae > Streptophyta > Magnoliopsida > Santalales > Viscaceae > Viscum > Viscum album. Next base: position 541,468,741 of record OY728143.1, read on the forward strand.
ATATTTCGGTCGTTTTCCAAACATGTTAATTTATGACCTTTTTTAAAAAATTATGGTAAGATTGTTTTTTTACCTTATACGGTGGGTGCGACTATTTTCTGCCATTATAACATCGTCGAAGATTCCCATACTAGATTATAAGAATAATTTCAAAATAAATTATTTCATTTAAAATTACATGAATTCTAAATTATTTCAAAATATAAAGAAATATTTCTATCAAAAAGTTTTGATTTTATCTATGTCAACATCCTTTGATGGATTTTTATATTGTTTGAAGTTGATTTATTATGATACAAAATGTCCATATTATATTGAAGGTTTTTTGATATGTTGGATTGTGGATGTGTTATTTTTACAGCATTAATCGTTTATGTATAATGTATTGAAAATTTTTATGTTAGTTTTAATACGAAGGTTTATGTTATGTTTAAATATTTTCATATGAGGAATGCATTGGACTTAGTATGTGATGGGTGGAGCCTGCTATAGCTCATCGATGCATCAGTAGGTCTCATGAGACAAACTAGTGTCTTGGAATAAGGCCTTGAAAAAATAATATTTTTATTCATGGCATAAGTCCTGGACTATGTGGTTATTAAGTCTTGAATCATGCATTCCATCATTATGAGAGTGACTATTGATATTACATGTTATTATTCGACTAGTAGAATAGCAATGTGAATAAGTAAATTAAATTATTTGATTTTATCATTTCCATATTATGATACTATTAAAGTTTAAAAATATTTTTTTTAGTCATAAATTGTCTTAAATGTTTATTGTTATTTATGAAAGTTTCCACTATACTGTTATCCTTACTGAACATCTGAGCTCACCCCTTTCTATGTTTTATTTTCTCCCAGATGCGAAGAAGTATATTATGACTGACCTGCAGGGATTGTTTAAGGGATATCTGTGTGGCCTATGGAGACTATGTTGTTGTAGTTTTTCATTTTATAATGTAATGTAAAACTTATGAATGTATCTTTTATTTCCAAGGCTACTAAACAAAATGGTATTTCGAGACAAAATCTTTGGTGATCAGGACAATGGAATGTAATAATGAACCTACTATACATAAATAGGGTCGGGGAATTACAAGAAAGATTTAGAAGTATAAATCTAGAAAAAATTTAAAATGATGTTATAGTAAAATATTTACATAAAATATTACCATTGAAAAATAATTTATAAAGCATGAACATCGATAATAAATATCTCCCAGCAAAAACTTAAACATAAATAATCTCGAATATTAATGATATTGAAGAACTAACCCTTACCTTGAACATTCCTTCGGTCGAGGGAACGATTAACCTCCTGTATAATGACCATCATTCAATGGTGAATGTGGGAATGAATCTCTCATGTCGTGGAGATAGTAATCAGTGCGTACACATGAGCGAAAATATCATTATATTGATGGTAAAAGTGTATGTAATTGGATGGTATTTCATATTTACAGAATCATTAAAATTTAATAGTTATTATTTTCATTAGATATATTTATTATTATACCAATCCAAATAATTAAGTGTCTGAATAAAAAATTACACCATAATGTGGAAACGGTAAGTTGTACGTACACACGTATAGTGACATTTTCATTCATGTTATGGATATAATAATGAATATGTTTGTATCATTTTTATATCAACATAACTGTATATAGATGACACTGGAGTTATTTTTTGAAAAATTAAACAACAATAAACGATGAAGTGGAAGAAGAAAAGAAATTGAAAGAGGTGATCAAATATTTACCTCTTCTCCGGGCTCATCCTTTTGATTTGATCAAAAGGGATCCATAGGATGGCTTTCTGGCCCATGAAATGCCTCTAGGATTAATGGAGGTAATTTTGTAGGATATTTGGTTAGGGTGTGGCTAAGCCAAATGGCTTTGGAGGTGTGAAATTAATAGAAGGGGATATACCATTTTATAAGAGAGTTGATGGTCACTTTAGGAAAATCATGAAATATTATTTTATAACAAAATAATTTCGTTTTATAATGGCTCAAAAAAGATTTATTTAGAAGAAAAGGTGGGGATGGGTCGAAAACCCCTAATACAATAGGTTTTAGAAAAGATTATGATAACATTTTAACCATATCTTTTATATTTAACTCTATGTTAAATAGTATAACGTTTACTATATCTTCTAGTATTCTTACATTATATGGTTAATAAACATAATTTTAACATCCAAGAGAACCTCAAGTGGTTTATTAATGACATATATAATATTATTTATGTACTTTGGACAAATCTTATGTTTTTATGAATATTATATAAACAAATAATATATTTTTCGTTTTAAAACTTAATTAATGTAAATATTGTGACATTTTGGTATTTTGTTTTTATGAAAGTCTAAAAAACATTTCACTTAAAAAAAAATTTCTAATAAACCCTAATAAGTCTTATTAATCTATAAAATTAGTGGAAGTCATATGAAGTCTCTATTTACATTTATTTGGATATTTATACTATTAACTATTTTAATATTTCAATAATTATGTAATTACTGCATCATCATTGTATCATAAATAAATTAAATTATTTAATATATAAATTTTATAAATAAAATACCATTATGTAGGAAATCTTTTTATCATTATTATTAATATTTACAGTCAAATTAATATTGTGTGTAATCCTATATTAAAAAGCTTTTATTTATTAAACATTAAATTTAACTCTATTAACTCTACATCATATAAAATAATAATAAATGTCCTAATCTAATCCATGAGGACCAAAAAAGGATCATTTTTTCTTCCTAAGTCTTTTTTTGGTCTAATTACACTTATCCAATAGAATTAATACATTTGTTAAGGTAATTGTAATATCATTTTTACCCTTAATTACTCTATTTACTTTTAACTGTGGTAAATAAAAGTCAATAGGTACTAATCCCCAAAAATTTTATTCATCGTATTGAACAATATATTACTTACTAATGTTAACCGTGTCTCTTGGAATTTTAAAATTCAACTCACAGAAGTGGTAAAATTAAGTATAATGCAAATTTTTAAATGCTACTAGAAGGTGGGTAAAAAACGTTAAAAAGTACAATAAATTTTATACATCTAATTTTATTAAAAAATGACCCAATGAATAACATTGAACTGATATTGGTACTATATATCTATTTTGAATTAAAATAAATATAAATAAAATAAATAATTATTTTAATAAAATGTCAGTTTTAAATAATAATGGAGTGTATTCACTATTCATTAAGAATAAAACGATTTCAGAAATATAAAAATATTTAACCCTAAACTAATTTTGATATTTCAAATTCGAAAATGAATTCCAATTTACTAAATTCAATACAATAAATTTTCATTTATTAATTTAAAATTACTTCCCGTTGTCAAAACCAAAACGCAGGTTTAAAAAAAAGTAAAAACTATCAAAAGATTGACATGTGTTTATGTCAAATATAAATGGGAAATTACTTATTATTACCTACATTGAATTAAATGATAAAAATATAATCTCATTATACTTCAAAACCATTTAAATTCATAATTTAGCACTATAAATTAATTTGAATAAAAAATTTATTTTCAATTAAATCACATTATTTTTCACTATTAATCAAAATATGACATTTATCAAAAATGTACCAAAAGTATTTCCAAACTCGGTGTTGCATGTAGAGAAAGATATTGAATTAAATTGATGAGAAACCATACTATAAAATCATGTGTTGTTACACATAGGGTCTCATTCCATGAAATTCATAGTACAAACAATGTTCACTCATAACTAATCATGATATTCCTCATGTGGCACTATTGGTTCTTCAGGTTCCACTACTGGTAGAATGTTAAAATCCATACCGTCTTGCCATTTTATAAACATGTGTCACCATGGAGGAATATATATACAATGTAAATCAATCCATTTATTTCCCATAAAACAACATTAATGAATTTAAATAAGAATACAATCACATCATATCCCAAAACATCTTTTCCAACATCTCATATGTCAACTATACCGAGGGACTAACACTTCCCTTTACCGTCATATACATAGTTCATGGTTATCAGTTGTTATTCTCATTCTCATTATTCAAATTTCATTAGATACGCATTTATTCTAATTTTACACCATTTTACCATTTTACCATTATTTTTTGGCATGTTTTTCATTTCAGGATAATAATAAATTAAAATCAATTCCTCTTCTGCAAATACAGATAATTTTTTTTCTAGTGTATTCCCAGAATGATTCATGTCACAAAATAATCACAAGATCCTAGAATCACCCATGAAGACTCAGATATCATGCCATATAAGGCTATGAGTTAATATTAATAAATATTCAAAAACAATAATGGCATCACCCAATAAGTGCATCACTCAAGGTGAATTAATATTAAATTGTAGAAATGAACTACAATACCAAGAATCCACCCCTAGGTATATGGATTTTCCACCGTACATGTGTTTGAAACATCAATGTACAATATCATTAATAATTATCATATCATATTAGTCTCGTGTATTCATATACTAAATAGTAATACAAATGAAAGAGAAATTAAAACCCCTTTCGATAACATGTTGTAATGGTTAGTCCCAAGTGATTTGCACCAGTGCCCAGAGGTAGTCCGTCACATATCCTCAAGAACGCATCCTTCTATACCAGTGGATTCTGACTAGTAGTAAATGTCTAATAATTCATTCAAGGGAATATTATACCCTCTTTTATTATAATAATATAGATTCATAAATAATAAACAATAGTTGAAGCGTATATAACCATAAAAAATACCAACATATCAGGATAATCAAATAATGAAATAAAATATCCAACTATTGAAGAAAACATGCCATGCTAAAGTTAGTGTCATGTGTGAAATATGAAAACTAAAAATAAAGACACTAATGAATCTAATGTGACTCTCAAACCCCATTTCATTCCCTCATCCAAGAAACACCCTGAAATCATTAATCAACCCCATGGTCTTTACACATAACATGTATTTCAATAATAAACTCTATTAGGGTAACAATTATGTTTCCCGAGTATGGTGTGTGTACGACATAGTAGGCCACCACCTATGGTGTCTATAAAATTTTAGAAAACAATAGTGTATGCTTTTATATAATGAAACAATAATAATTTACAAATAAATAAATTATCACATTATTAAATATTCTTTATTTAACCACAAAATTGAAAGTGTGTGTTACCAATAACAATACATGGTTGAATGTCCATGTTACCATTCACCATTTAATAACACATAATTCAATGAACATGTTACTATTTAAAACACATGGTTGCTTTTACATGTTACCACTCACCATTTAATTCAACATTTTCGAATGAACATGTTACCATTCCTAATACTTGGTCGAATGTCAATGTTACAATATACTATTTAATTACACATATATAAATTAGTGTGTTACAATTCATAATAAATAACTGAATTGCCATGTTATGATTCACCATTTTAAAACACATTATTGAATGACAATGTTTCCATACATAATACTTGGACAAATTTCCACGTTTCCATTCAAAATTTAGTAACACATAATAAACCATAGTAAAATATTAAACTAATAAAAAAATTCATTAATTAAATTAGTCATAAATTAATCGTACTCAAAATATTAATATATCAAAATTAATATACCATTAATTACCTCAAATAATAACTTTAATATCTCACACTTAATCAACCATAAATTATCTAAAATCACATATCTTAATATCTCATAATTAATTCCCTAATTAATTATCTCATGCCAATTATCTCAATATATCATAATCAAATAAGACTATCTATAAAAATCAATAATCCCAATATATCATAACTAACTTAGTAATTAATTTTCTTATATGATATCTCCTTAGTCTTGTAATTAAATCTAAATTTAATCATCAAATTTAATAATAATAAAATTAATCATTTGGACACACCAACTGACCAATTATTAGAATTAGAATTGCTAAAGAACACTATAAATATTAACACATGCATACATGTGTCAATATCACAACTATGGGAATTTAATACTAGACCACCTATATGAATTTGATTTAGAATACTCACTGTATAAATAATTGAAAATTGAGCAACACAAGGATATATATCAAGACCCGAATATCAAAACCCTAAATCAAGATGATAGATAATCAAGATCTATAAAATATGGATCTCAATCTATAATAATTGATCAATATCCCAGAAAATACTATGGAAAATTCATATGTAGAGTATTACATCACTGAATGAACGTTGATAGAACAATGGAATTACGAGGGCTATACTGGGATAAGATTCTCTAACCAAGAGGGGTGTTGACCATCGATCTTGGAATCAATTCACAAATAATAGGTGGTCTATAGGGCTTGGAATTCATTCGTAGGACTCCAAAAATGTGAAAGAGTTCCTATGATTGAATGAGGGTATAAATACGGGAGTTTTGGGGGCTCAATAAATTTTGAAAATAATTTTCAAGCTTAATTTAATATCGTGCATTATTTTCTAGTCAAGCGATGTTTTTTGACCTAAGCATGCACCAACCAGGTCAATACCCACATTCAAAGGTCAAACTATTTTCTAGGATGGAGATCACAGTTTTCCATACATATTAACGAACCATTGATTCTATTTTTCATCCGATTTAAGGAAAATTCCACCCAAAAACACTAAATGTTATAACTAAATAAAACAGTACTAAATTAAGGAAAAATCTGTAAATCATGAAAAGCATATGTAAACACTATAAAAGTTTTTGATGAAATCATTTTCCACATTAAATATTTTAATTTTTTTTAATAATTCCCTTATACCCTTCCATGATTATTTCCAAAAGAAATTATTTTGATAATATTTTATATTTTAATGTGTGTTTTTCAACATGGATAATATACTTTCCTTAGGAAATGTATCTTCTGATCTTCTATATTCATTTTACATAAAATATACAACATTTTATGTTACGTATGATTTAATGGGGATATTATTCAAGGAATTTTTTATTATTCACTCTCTATATGGATTATATTAAGGATGAAATGATGTTTTAGAAATACATTTTCCAGCCATGGGATATATCATGACAAAATACTTATGAATCCCACATAATTTTACATGTGTTGTGATTAAATGTTGAAATGAATATGACCACTATTTATTCCATAGTTAATGATATAATAAAAATTTTATGAATTAATTTCATTTATTGTTTTGTGATCTCAGGGATCAAGTAATTTTATTACATTATTATTAATTTCCTATTAACATCCATGATTTATTCCACGAAAAATGTTTATAATCTATGATATGAAGGGTATGGTTTTTCAATAAGTGTTCTCATGTTCCCATAAATTTATGCTCATTTTATGTTAATATATCACTTTTTACCATACTGAGAATCTTTTCTCGCCATTTATAAGTATCCTTACTGGTGGATATGACGAATGGTACTATACATGATATGTCTTTGAAGGGTTATAGTTATAAAGTACCTAATAGGAGATGATGAAGATCACTTATGAAACAATTTTCATGTATCAATGTATCCATGGTGAGTAGAAATAAAAATTATGGGGAGGATCATTTAACATATGTAACAAATATTCCTGAATAAATATTTAACATTTATATTTGAGAAGTTTGGGTCTTTATATAATGATATGAATAGAAATGGAAAAAAAGTTGTAGATATCATTATATTATTGGTATTATATATATTTTAGGATTATATTATTCATGTTTCGTCTTATTATAAATTTTTATATCACTATATATGATATTAATTTTATTTTTACAATGTATTTATTATTATTGAGTCATTATTTAGTGAATAAATCTAGTGTTTTGGAAAGTGGTTAGGTATGAGCATACACAACCAGATGTGGAGGCATAAAAACCTATTTCACTACTAATGTGTCTGTACCCACACCATAATCATGTACATCTCATATGATGACAATTTAGGATGGTAGTTAATGACCCTTGAGCACTACCATCTGTAGGTCCTATGTTGGGAGATGTGCACCAAGGGTATAAAATATCATTAATTGAATAATATTTTTCACAATAAAATATGATTGCGAGATAAGACAAATAAATGACATAAAAATCCATGATTGTACAAAAAGAGTAAAAAACACAATTTATGATTAATATAAAAAAATGTAATTTTCTCCCAATATGGTACTAAAATCATTCCCTTAGGTACTGAAAAATGAACATCTTCAATTACCTTGAAATGAATGTCTATATATTTCCATGAAGTCATTATAGTAACCTGAAAAATAATTTTATGAAACATAGGAAAAAATTAAAAATATATACAATAAGATCATACGGAGTGTCTATTTTTCAAATTTGATAATATATTAATTTATTGGTTATAAATAATAGAACTAAGTAGTTATAAAAAAGTTAACAGAGTAAAATAATATCACCATTTCATGAATATAGAATATGACAACAAAATATAATACCATAACAAGATTCATATTAGTAAAAGGTGAACATAAAACTGGATTCCCAATTGGTTTCCACTCTCACACCCCAATGTCATATTATATGGAAAACCCAATAATTCTTTATTGAAGTTGTTACATAAAAACATGTTCTGTCACATCAAATTAGATATACCCACATAACAACAAGGCCATCACAAAACATCACATCTCACCTATAGAGAAATGTACCATAAAAAACAATCAACATTCAAAACCATAATCAAAGGATAATGTCAAAATGTGGAATATAATACTGGTTCACTCCTTCAACCATATATGACAAACATTATATCTACCTCATAATATCTTTAACAATCATCAATATTTTATTTTTGACATCATGCTATCACATCGGATGGATATTAAATATTCTTTTATGAGATAACATAGATGTGGGGGTATACACTCATCAATCCCCAAAACAAATATATTGAAATAATCACCGCTTGAAACATTTCATTTGATATGTGTTGTGTGCATATAGAATAAGTTGGATTATTCAATGTATATACAAATAACCTCACACATGATAATCATATGGGATCAAAAAAATAGTACCAACAATGTCACCAAATCTTTTATAACCTTCACAATAATCATCAAATTCACTTAAAACACTAAATTAAAAATCCTATATAAGAAATTTATATATATAAGCATATTTTTAATTATTTTCTAGTTGATTCAAATTTTATATTTCAATTAACATAAATATTTTATAATTTAGTCTTATTTTTTCATAGTGATTTTACAAACTACTTTGACAACAGATATTATTTATTTCGACATCTCATTAAATATTTCTTCTAATTATATTTTAATTCCCCATCATCCATTTTATTATACTACAATAGGATAAAAATAACAGTAATTCATAACACAATAGCTCATCCTCCAAATGAAATTATGCCTTATAATTCTATCATTCTGTAACAACAACCATTTTTTACATCACTATTATATTCCACATCTCACAACCCATATACCAGAAATGGGACTTGTCTTATGCACCCCACAAATTATGACCCCACTAAAAAAGCAGAAATCATTTTTTTCATATTTATTAATGGGACTCTCATGAAATCTAACATTACATTTTAGTGGAATTAAAACCCAAAATATTATTTCATAGGGAAATAATATTTTTATTGGAAATAATAGATTTGAGATTTTATAATTTTTCAATCAAACAATCACATTTCATGGGTTCCCCAAATACAACAACCCCATCTAAAAAACCACAATGATAAGGTTTTTTAATAAAGAATATAGCCTATACTATATGAATTTAAATATTATAAGTAGATGTTAACCATGAATTTTATACACCATATAGATCAATTTCCCAATTCCTTATCATAATTAGGGATGAGGGTATGGTGGAACGAGGGGAGACATGGGTGAACCTAGACCTATTGTGTGACTCGAAAACAAAAATGCTTCAAATCAAACTGGAATATCTAAAAAAATATATAATGGAAAATCATGGAAAAAAGAACCCTTTAATATTTTTTCATCCAGAATTTATTTAAGAGATATTCATCCTTCTTCATAGATAGATTTATTGATAAAAAATTTCTCAAATGTGGTCAAATAATTTAAAAATATATCATTCACTGAAATTAATATTACTTAAATGTTAAGTGTTATCTAGAGGGAGTGTACTATACATGTAGTGTCTAATCAACATGATTTCAAGTAAAAAAATTCCACATACATATATCATAAAATAATTAGTGTCATAACTATGACAAGGGAATATTTTTAGATAATCAAGGATACATTATGTTGAATTATGGGGATCCAGAAGTTCATGTATTAAAAAATGTTGTCCATGGGGAGAGTCTTTCATCACATTTTACCCCATATGATGACTGAAAAAAGAGGGCGTGGAACATTTCATTTTTTGTTAATATAAATGATTTTTTTTGAAATATATGGGTGAGATATAAAATTTGAACCGTGTAATCCTTTAAATACCCTCATACATGCTTTAATATGGATCATCATGATCAAATGGATGTACTAACACTCAATAATCCAATAAACCATAGGATATTGGGATGAAAATCCAATAAGAATGTATTGAAAAGTACCTTAATCCCATTATAGGGAACTATTATAAGCTTTCGGTGGAGGTTGATTTAGATAAAAATATATTTGATGAGGTATTTCTAAAATTTAGGTATTACAATTTTATCCTGGAATCTCAATATGAATGAAGAGACAAAATTTTTATGAATTTCATTATTTTTGGTCCTCTGTATTATAAGATTAGTAGGGAAAAATTAGAAATTTTCTCATTATAAGGGACATAAAGAAATATCATTTATTAAGGAAAAATGAAATATACTTCTTCTAGTATCTTATACCATTAATGATACAATAATTCCACCAAAATCATAATGAATTTTATGCAGTTTAAAAATCCCCATGGGACATTCACTAACCCATATCCCTAAAATTGTGTCATAGTCATCCTCTTCCCAAAAATATGTCGATGTGGTTAAAGACACAACCAAATAATCATTAATTGTTATTGAAAAAACGAAATAGATAAATAAATATCTCCAATGACATAATATGGAAGTCTCATATCTACCTGATTCTGATGGCTACTAACTTATATAAGATACTAAAACATTTAGAGCTTATTTTTTCTAATACAATGTTAACCAAAATTGGATTAGAATTGGTTGTATATCACATGATAGGTACTATTTCTAAAACCATGCCACATTATGTGATTCATGTGAAAAAGATTCCACAATTATGACATGATAATTATTACCCCACTGAATGGGATCACATTATCTATAGAATGAATGATAAGGATGCTGAATGACTAGATCATTAAGTGGTCCCTATAAAAAATAATATATACAATCTGATACCCCTACCTCTAACAATGATACTACTATAGGCCCTATGCCTAATTTTTTGGCCAATTATGGTGAACTTGAAACCCCCTTCCTCCTGGACCCCCATCAAAAGCGTCATGGAGATGAATGTTGTGGTAAGTAATTATTTTCTCTTGTATAATACATTATTAAATTGACCCAAATAAGTGTAAAATTCATTGATGGTGGCACTGAGGATATGTTACATCATGTACTCAAAGTGGAATTTAACTAATTGACTACATAAGGTGATAGAATAATGTGGGGAGAAACACCTAATTGAAATATGAATAATGTAATTGGAAATGCGTTAAATTAAATCATATATATGATAAAATAAATAAGGTTCCATAAAATTATATAACCATTGAAAAAAGTGATCACTGATATTATAATTTTTGAGCGGTTGGGAATCCTTTCATTTCCACAACTTAGATACATTATCTTGTGACCTAGAAGAAATTTTATGGTCCTTATGCAAAATAAATTATTTTTAGAAACTGGAATCCATATAATGGGCCCACCATAGATATATATTTCTCTCTCAAAATTATCATGAAAATTATATAGTTCATCGACAGGCCCTTAAACATGATTTTATTAAGATTATTGATTGTATTAAAATCCACCATCTTATATTTATATATTTTTCCATTAATTGATATAACTATTCCAAATATTTTATTTATTTATCCACGTACTACATTAATAGAAGTTATTGTTTGAGGGATATGGAAATGAAAGATAATGATATCTATCCCAAAATAACTATTTTATTTGATATCATTACAATCTTGAGAACTGATAAGAAAATGGGATTAAATTTAAATATGAATACCCCATATGATTTCTCCTATAAATTGTTTTACTAAAACATTTCTAACATTTCAATTAACAGTGTCAATTTGACAAATAGTGTATAGAAAATAAATTGTAAATATTCTAGTAAGCTAGATTGATTATTTTCCCATGTCGATGATGGATGTTATACCATTACTGTATCTGGATTTTTAACCCCCTGTTACAGATATATTATTATCCTATCACTACTAATCTTTACAGACATATCATAAAGATAGTACCACTCCCTTTAAAATTCAAAAATTGGTTTCTGTAATAGTCATATTTTTTGATGTTTTCATAAAATCATAGATGATTGATTCAATAGGTAGCCCAAAATAAATGTTTTTTGGAAAATTAAAAAAATATAAAATGTATCTTAAAGGATAGGATAAAAAAATACACCTATATGATAAGGGATGAAATCAAGGATACTAATAAATAGCTAATTTTTTGAAGACAATTAAATTAGAATCAGGATAATCCATCTACATAGGAAATCAATTCCCATACAAGGTGTGATGATATTTATCACTTAATGAATGGACAATTAGAGATGATATCAATTATTAATGGATAAATGACAGTCATAAGAGTTATAAATTCATCCACTAATTGAATTTACATAAATATGTTATGAGAGGTGAGAATTACATTTTCCTTAATGGTTTCACACTCTCCATTGAAATTTACATATCAAATATTTTCATTTATTACTTTCAAAAAATATACTGTAATGTTGTAATTTACTTCACCCACATATTTATTTACTACATTCATACATTCATAAAGGACCACGAATATAGAAGACTTATCATGAATCTCACTCATGAAAAGTATAAAAAAATCATGTTTCTCCTTTAACAATGATTGTTCCCCTGATTGATATGGAATCACCAAAAAATTATTCATGGTACTATAGAAAATCATATGTAATGATGATACATAGGTATGTATGATTCTTAATCATTCCCATATGTGATATAAAATAAAATCATTATTTATTGTTCTTATACACAATATGGGGAATTCAATTGAAATTTGAGATTTCATGCATGATGAAATTGGAACATTGGTAACTAATGTAATTATAAAATTCATTTTGACCAGAATATGGGTCTACATTAGATACATAATAAATCTAAACAATTTTTTGAGTTTCAATTTAAGAGATATAGTGTTTTTAATTAATTATTCTTAATGTGAATACATAATTTTGAATAAATTGATGGATGATAAAATTTACCAAAATATTATGATAAAAATAATTTTCTACACTTTGAAATTATGTTTCAATTCCTAATGTACTGATGATATCTGGATTATCCACAAAATATAGAAGTTTTAATAAGAACATTCATATATATTTATGGTTTTATCTTCTGATTATTTTATACCACAAAGGCATCATTCAATGCAATAGTGGATTATGTTTATTTGACCCCCTCGCATATCCTCATTTTTCAATTGATAAAAACTTTTTTTTTAGAATCATTAGTGATTTTCTTGAAAATATAATATATGATATAATTATGTATATTAATCTATTTTTCACTCCCTCATACCTCTTCAATGTTAATTACATCATCCAATTTAGGTAGATCCCTAAAAACAACATATATCCCATTAAAATTATTTTTCACTTTAAAGAATTTGATATTTAGGGAATTAGATAGATTAATTCCTTTAATGTAACTAGAAATGGAATTATTGGATATATGAAAAAAAATCCCAAAAACCATAGATTTACAAGGGGAACACATCTATTCATATTTCATTGTGTATAACTATTTTGGAAATATATTGAATCTACTAACTTGAATATTCATGATTAAATATAGGAATCCATTTAAATTGTTGGAATGTGAAATATAATACCCTTGTATGAAGAATAAGTTTGTCTAACCTAGTGATCACCTGTATATTTGTTTTTACTTTTTCATTGTACAAATGAACAAGTGGTATTATCAAAAACATAAAATACAAGACCATAAACATCATCTAGACAAGAAATGTCCTTTAAATGATGATTATATATGTTTCATGGAAGGAATTCATAAATCGCATTGATATGGAATTTCTACAGATAAAAAACCCCAATTGAACTTATAATTCACATATTTGGACATCACATATAATATTTTGACAAAAGATGAACTATCTTTTGAATGTTTTCTGGATGGTTCACAACGAAAATCCTATATTTCATTCCTCACTTCATTTATACATCTATCTATCCTTATATCTTACAATATTTCAATAAAATTTTGTGAAATTATTTTAGATTTTCTAAATGATGTCCAACATGATCTATTGGGGATCCTCATGGCTATAAAGGATCTTTCAATTCATAATGGAGCCCCCTAAAATCGATAACATATTTACATTGCCAATTTTTATCATATGTAAAATATTTAGAGTGAGTCCAAACCTTCAATAGTCTCACTTGAACTAAAATGATATGTTTTTTTTGATACAGATATCCTCAAGTGTAAAATTAACGAGAATGTTCTCACCTATAAAAAAATTATATGATGAAATTGGATCAAATCATTAAAAACAAATCATAGGAGATTATATTTAGAAAACTATTAATTCATCCCTCAATATGGTTTCTCCACAAGTGAATCTATATTGAGCATCTTATAACATGGATAATTCATAGAATTGATATTAAAATTTTCCCATCCTATGATATGTGTCTGAGAAATATGGAAAACAAATATCATATTTTTTTGATATCAGTTTTACTCAAGACACTAAAATTATGTATAAATATTTGGTTTAAAAATATGGAACGATAACCATATGTGGATTCAATTTGAACAAATCAATTAAATTTCATGGAGTGATGATATATATTAACAATGACTTATGGACATTGTATCTAACATACCCTAAATATGTATGTCTTGGAAAAATCATGTTATTGATAGCTTGAGACCATCTTTCCATGAAGAAAATATGGCTATAAATAATGATATTTTCTCTACATCCAAAACAAATATTGACAGGATGAGTAATACCATTAATGATATAAAATATTAAGGATATTGGGATTGAATAATATATCCAAAAAATATATGGATCTAACCACAATTTATTGGATTCTTCTTATTCTTATATAGATCAATGTGAATGTTTTTGGTGTAGATTTTGTCATGCTAGGAACATCTGGTTATGGAGGAATCACCAAACATGACTTCCTCATGTGATTCATATACCATATAATTTGAATTGGGATATCATTTTTCGCTGATATAATGGCCAAAATTCATGTTGGAAAGTATGTTTTCCACTTTTAATGTATTTATGTCGAGGTTCAATTAATGAAAAAAATTATGTTGTCTACACAAATGAAATATCTTAAAATATTCTATGGATTGTACTTTTCCAATTGACTTATTTCTATTACTAAACTTATCTTATAAACATGGTTATTTCATATTCATATAGAGAATAAAATCATCATTCAAGTATCCTATCAAATAGGGGGATTATAGATAGAAAATATCTATTATTTTATTTGATAACATATATTTTTACATACCTTCTATTTGTGGATATTTTGGGTTTGATTCTCTCCCACCATTATAATACACCATAAACTACCTCAAACATTTCATTATATTTTCAC
Organism: Viscum album; assembly: GCA_963277665.1. NCBI lineage: Eukaryota > Viridiplantae > Streptophyta > Magnoliopsida > Santalales > Viscaceae > Viscum > Viscum album. Next base: position 541,484,636 of record OY728143.1, read on the forward strand.
TTGTATATTTTATTATAGGTACAACTTAGATCATGATGGTTTTGTAGTTTTATAATTAATTTGGTTCCAAATATCATTCAAAAATATAACATGAGATTAATCCCTCCTGCATAATAAATCTATATGAGATCCAAAGTGTTACCTACCATAAAAAGGGAATTAAAAACAATTTCACAATTTTATAAAGACATGTAGACCACCCCATGAATCTTAATAATTTGGATCACCATGATTAAACTAATCACAATGCTCCATAACATCTTCTTACCATAACATTAATAAAAATAAATGCTCCACTAGATAGAATCCTATTTAGATTGACTAATGGAAAGAAATAAAGATAAAATAGAAAAATACAATAGCTGGAAGTCACCTAAAACCAATTAATATAGATCTATTATGGTTCGAGATGAATGCCTCTGAATAGAGTATTAGATGACTCATTTAGTCACACATGATTAACAAATGTATTGAGAATAATATTCATATATTGATGGGTATCACATATATTTTGGGTTTTATAAATGGTCAATAAAATATAATTCCCCATTGAATCATGGAAAAATACACCACATGACTACCACAAAATGAAGGAACATTTGGACAGTATGAAGGGCCATGTCATATTGAGTATTTTTAGTGATTCCATAGATAATTTCATATATATCTATAGTGAAGATCCCCTAAAATCGAGGAGTCAACCAGTACATAGTGGAGATGATCTTCTCACTGAACCCATTCAAAAATAATAGGTTACGATGAGGTTCTATATCATGATTCATCAAGGATTTAAATTGAATAACCACTCAAAACTCATCCCATATCTAATATTACATACCCATCCAATATATTCACAAGATTCTTTCGTCTATGGGGAATCCCAACCCTATACACCATTTATATTTCTATTTTATCAGCTGCATCAAAACATCTTCATGAGGGTATATTAAATTTTTTTACTATACATAAAATAAATTTCTCTCAACTGCAACACATCCAAGGATCCACATCATAGTTACCAGAAGAGATAATATCTCATCCCCACTTCCTTAGTTATCCTTCCAAAACCATGTGACCCCCCTGTAAAAACCAATACTACTAGAATTAATAAATGGTAATCAGTTTGAAAATCCATACCATTAAATTTGATACCTCTCAAGGTACTTTAATCCCTAATAAAAAAACCAAATCAAATAATGGGAAAAAGGGAAATGGTCAAAAAACCAACCAATCATATACCTCTCAAGGATCATGTTACAATCCAATCGTATCTTTCCAACCTCATACTAGATCTAATTGTTACCTATTCCACACAATAATCCACCCCCCTACTCCATAATTCACTAATCTCATCAAACTATTAACATTTCCAACACACATCACAACCATAAGAAAAAAATCTACAAAATCAACAACATATTCAATGATATTTTCTTCTTGGGGTGGACCGAATTCATAATGTATTAACAAAAAATCAAGGTATAAATCATCTTGATTAGTAAATGGTTTAACCATTTGAAAAGGATTAATCATTTAATTACATATTATCATTAAATAAAATTATATCTGTTAAAATGGGTGGCCTCATATATCATTCTAATAAATTAATGAAAAACCTTGACAATTTTAAAAAACTATTGGTACAATGTACAAATAAAAGTATCATTCTTGCATGTACTATTCAAAATAAAGCATGATCACAAAACATAATAACCAATAGAATGTTCCATGCATGAAACACATTATCTTGATGATCTTGGATAATTACTCGCCACTCTAAAAATTTAAATTCATCTCTTATTTCAAAATATACCATGTCAAAGTCATTGGAGTAATAATGATGAAATAGATGGACCAAAGAGAAATGGAAGACATTAGGAATCATGTTTTTTAACAGTTATGGTTCCAACTGATCAGAAACATTTCTAATGTTCTTAAATGATTGAAGTGCAAAAAATATAGATTGGGAGATTAATACCCATTTCAATCATGTAGTAACTAGGTCGAGGAGAAGTTGTTATGCAGACATTTTCTCTAAACATGAACACTAAGGGATTCATATTTTAATCAAAATAATATTTATTAAGATAATATGATTGTTAAATCATCTCGAGGATAACCTAGACTTTCTGTATCATGTAGAACACCAAATCAAGACAGTGATTTGTGGACTTCCCATCATTATCCAACCAAAAAATACAAAATACAGATGGAAAATCATTGAATTTTATTATAAAAAATAAAACTAAAGGAAATATATTTTACAAAGATCATATTATGTCCTTTATTAATTAGTCAAATATATATTGATTTGTCCTCTCATTTTTTCCATCGGTTTGGGGCGGGAATGCGCTAATGAGGTTCATTTGTGTAACAAATGAATACAATAACCGTCTATATAATATAGTGTCAAAATGAACATCCTGATCTAATTTAATGCAATTTAAAAATCCAAAATCCCCACAAAATCATCCAATTTCAAAATTTTCCTAATTCCCATGGATATATAAAAATTGAAAACTGGTAATTGAGATGATATCATCAACCATTACATGATTACGTAGGATTAAATCACAACCTACCATAGATCAACGTAACTATGTGATGATGTCCAATGATATTTTGACCAAAATATATTGGGAAATATCCAATGATAGCCCCAAAACTATGTGAAAATGATCATCATCATATAAACAATTTAAAATCAATCCTCATTCAGTGGTATCTTCCACCGCACTCTTTGTTCTATGCCACTAAAAATGAATTATCAATATATGGTACATCATATAATCACGAGTGTACAACTAATGGTAACCATTGAAATCATGGAATGATTCTATAAAATGTTTTTAATGTTATAAAAACCCTCCCCCAAATAGTATTTGGTTCTTAACATCCGTTGATCATCTTTCAAAGCATAATTATGGCCAAATTGATCATGCATTACTTCTATCTCTATGTATCCATACTAAAACTCACTCACATTCAACATAATAGATTACATAACTATAATATATTATAATAATACTCATTTATAAACCACCATTTTTTATGTGTTCAAGTATAATTTCACAACTATTTCCCTCCAAGCTTCTCAGGACTACTAAATAACATCATTTTGTGACTTGACACTCAATGAAGTGTCCATGAAATTTCATAATATGAATTAATTGGAGATATTTATATTATAATCATAGAGATTATTCAACCACTCATGTTAATGTAGATTTATTTCATGTTGGGAATATATGTATCTAATAATATTTTGATCCAAGAAGTCTATAAATAAATCTTGAATAGTAAAAGTTCAACAATGATTTAGTAAAATGACAAATTATAATTTCCCTATATAATTTCCATTTTATTTATTCTTGTGATGGGATAACAAAATAAAAATAGACGGGATGATTACAAGATTTTGAATGAAGAAATATCCAAATCGTAGATTGTAAGTGTAAAAATAACATAAAACATAAACACCTACACAAGAAACTAAAGCAGTTGAGAATTGAGAAATCTCCCATTCAAGTTGTTGAACTCTACTTAATAAATATTAATATTGAAAAATTGTTAGTCATTCATTATCAATACTATCAATACAGAGGAGATATATGAGAATTAACACCAACATCATGGGTAATATCCTCTAAGAATATAGATACAATACACCACTATAATATTTTTATGTGTTTCCAAAGATTCAATAACATCAGTCAATGATATATCCTCACCCACAACATTATTGGAGACTACATGACCATGAAAAATGAACCTCTAATGTGAAAAAAAACATGAACCACATTACATAGATTAGGTGGCATTGAAAAACATTTATAATAAATATGAGATGATTGGAATTATACACCAATGTTTTTGTGTACATTAATATGTGTTCGATGAACACAACTATGAACCGGTATATTATTACTTAGAAACACAAGAACATTATCAATATAAAAATATATTTTGTAGTCATTACATCAAACATGATGTCCATGTACTCGATTTTCTAAAACTTATATCTCTAGGAAGCCTTTTGGACATCCTCCACCTTCAACTTCAACTAGTGATATCTTAACCATAGATAAGTCAATGAAATACAAATAACCCAGATTATATTATATATAATGAAAAAAAATTATGAGTGGGTATATATTTTTCATTGTCATCTTATTTTCCCTAGTCATTTAAAATGTAGACATACTCTTTATGTCTATATATTATTGAATGACACTAGATGACCCCTGATGAAACATTGGACTACATGTAATATAATGCCCTATGGTTTTATTCACGAAACATTGAGTCTCAAAAAACAACAGTTTTTTATTAACTATACAATAAACTATATTATTCTTCTTCAATGATTTGAATTTCGAAAATCTGAAATACACGGTTGTGTTCATGTTGATGTTTGGAGTTTGATTGAATCAAATTATTTTTTGGAAATATTTACATACACTTATGAACAGTACTGTTCCTTTAAGAATTTTAATACACCCTTATGAATAGTAACATCACCCATAAAATTATAAATAAAATTTATGTACATTATTAATGAAATAGATCATTTTATAAATTATTGATTAAGTATTGGTATTTTTTGACAGATACATATTTAAATGTTTTGTAAAATTAATTAATTGATTTAAAATTATTTTTCATAATTTATGCATCTAAATGAATATTTTTTGAATATTTATTTTGGGATAAATTTTTAGGCCTTGCTTTCTATTAGAAATTATTACAGAAAAAGTTTTATATTTTAACTATGTATTATTAAATTAAATAATGATTTTATTTAAAAATTGAATTTCACATATTTAAAAACTATATTTATTAAATCGACTTCATTTTTTGATTCTACACATTAGTAAATGTTTATTTTAATTTTTTTGGATTTTTCTAAAAAACATAACATTAGTTGAATAATAAAATTAAATAATTAATGATAAATACTTAATGCATGATTTATAAAGTAATATGTGATGTAACGCTGACTAATACCACATTGTTTTAAATAACATGCCCTTATTAAAATTATTTGTCATAATAATGAATACTATTGATGGTCTTGAGAAAAATATAAAATAATAATTAAGGTATTCCAAAATTACTCAACTCCTCCACTATAAAAACCACCTCTCTCCAGCTTCTGTCAAGTCATCTAAATCAGTTTTACAAGTTCAAAATTCTACCAAAAAAATCCCTAATATCTTCAACCACATCCACCATCCATTGGTCTCCTCAAAATACCAAATACTCTCCACTAAAGACGCTCTCTAATAAGACAAATTCAACAGGTATATTCCTATTTTCAATTCTATTACATTCTTTTCATTTTCATTTTTTTTCTTTTCAATCCTAACCTATACACATCCAAATGTTATAAAAAGTCATGTACCATTAATTTACTATAATTTTGTTATCATTATGTATTATTTTACTAATATATCTCTTTTGACATTCTTTTATGATAGTAGTAAAACACAATCCAGGATGTGATAATTTACCACATTCAATGACGATGGGTTTTGAATTTCCCTTAACATTTTCAATTATGGCCATGAAACATTTTTATGTTTTTACTAGAACATAATATTTCTAATATGTTTTATTTAATGATTTGTAATGATTTGTACATATGATATTAATTTATAAAAAACATTATTTTTGATAAAATCCCCCCAATTAATTGAAAAGACTATGATTAATGTTTTATATAACGATTCATCATCTCTCCAAATAATGAAAGGAATTTAATAACCATGTAATTTTATTATTGTTCATTAATAACATACAACTTCGATTCTTTACAACCACTCTCATCTTATGTGTTTATACATACATAAATATATGTAAACCGATCAAGAAAACAAAGTAAAAAAATACAACCAAATGATGGAATTGAATCTAAACGAATCAAAAAGGTCATAAATTAACCTAATAAGGATATAGTAAATCATGAAAAATTATATAAGGGTCTGGAATTCATAATTTATTAACCAAATATTTATTATTCGTGTCATTAATATCAAGTGAAGAACACCTATAGACTTAAGGTAAAAAAGGGTTTCCCACCCGAACATCCATTTTCATTTGAGATATTATTATTGTCTACATACCTCAATAAAATTATTATTTATTATTATGTACTACTCAAAAATATTGTTTTAGTTTTCAATATTTGTTTACTAACAAGAATACTTCTTTATTTAATGGGGAGTTACATGATCTAAAAGTAACTTTTAAAAAATCTTCCAAAAATACCAGTATGATTCAAGGTAATTTCTATATTATTAATTATTTTGAAGAGAACCCAATAATATATTTTTAAAAATATTATTTTAATAAAATAAATTAACAATACTTATACATGAAATAAATTCTAGTTTGATAAAATGGAATGTTCTGAAATAACTATGCTTTTCCAAGTAAAGGGTGTTATTTTCTCAAATATTACTTAATGATTTTATAAGAGTATTTTCACCCATTTAAAAACTCATGTTGATTATTATGCGTAAATGGTGTTAATTTTTTATGATATTATACAATATTTTTTTGATGGTTTATTATTATTTTTAATGTGGATGTGCTATCATGACACCATTCACCATATTATATCAAATTTTTACTATTTCTGTTTAATGATAATTGAGTGTTATTTACATTTCCAATGTTAATTTCCTATTTTAATGTATATTTTGATTATAATATCCCTTTTCATATGAGGAATGTATTAGATATATTATGTGTTGGGTTGTCATGTTGTATTCTCTAGGTGCATCAGTAGGTCTCATGAATAAAATAATGGATTTTGAATGAGGCCTTGAAAAGATGGATATTTATTGTCTTGGCATGATGCCTTGAATATATGGTTATGATGTGACACATTATGCATTCCTGCATTATGAAACTAGAAAATTGATAGTCAATGTGGTAATTTGATGAGTAAAATACCAATGGTTTTGTTTTATTTTTTCTTTATTTATTCAGATAAAAATTTTAAACATATTATCTTTTGGATTAATTTTAAATGACATGTGTACTTTCAGTTATTCAGTATGCCTTATTATTCTTTCATTGGATGTATTTCATACCATTACTGAGCATTAGAGCTCACTACATTTCATTTTTTTATTTTCTATATGATGATATGAGGAGAACTATGAAATAATTTTAGGGATAAACACAGTGTTGTGGATATTCCCAATAAAACTTTAATGTTGTATTTATTTTCATGATGTATTATTGAACTTATGTGTGTATCTGGTTTTCCTAAATCTAGTAAACTTTCTATTCCATTAGGATACACCATTTTATATATCACGCTAATTTAAGGAATTATGTCAATGACACCGGTCAGCTGGTGTTGGGGTGTTATAGTTGGTATCATATGTATTTTTGTATAAAACATGGAAACTAAATTTAAAAAAGTAGATTATGGATCAAAACCCGAAGATAGAATTTGAGGATAAACATACAAGAACATCCACGAATATTGGCATGGAATAGATTGTGTGGATATTTATAAAAAATACATACTTTTCTAGATACTTAGGTTGATGTGGTTTTGGCACAAAAATACCTAGCAGTGAAAACACTAACAAAGAGTTTCAATCAAGTCTTGAGGTATCCTTGTACATAAAAAAGCCTTTACCGTGCACTTGCTTTGACACTATAGGGGGATATTCTTAGGATAATTCGTATTTTCTTTACATGACATTATGAAGAACTTAAATTTCTACTTTACTTCAAAGAGATATTGTTTATAAAAATACGGATAGCATTGTATAAGATTTAATTTTATGCTATGTATTTTTGTTGTTGATGTTATAAATTATGACTCATAACCTAATATAGTGTGTCCGATTATTTTAAAATGGACCTAGTTAAAGGAATGGAATCAACAAAATTGCATGTATTCTATGTATGTAATTACCACCTATAATAGAAAATTATGTTGGCTCTAGAGTTGTGACTGGTGACGAGAAACTTATGAATATACTGGGAAAATATACTAATGTTTTTAACAATAACCTTACCTATATGAAGCATTGTAATCAACAATGTTGAAGAGAAATGTTAGGAAGCATTATGTGACAATAGACTCAATCATTATATGTGACTACAAACGAATCCCTAGAAGAGAATTGGATATGTTTTTCAGATAAGATGCTTCTCACCTTGGGATGTAACAAAATATAGAAGGTTTTCATTGTATTTTATCATCTATCGAGAGATATAAATCATCAGAGGCATTTAATTGAAAATAAAAAGGAGGGAGATGAAATATAAGAAATCTAATGGAGGAATTTTAGTGAAATATTCTTATAAAAATACTTCCCTCAAAATCCATGAGAATATATAGAAATTTAGTTTCTGAACCTGATGCCAAAAGTGGATGATAATATTGAAATGTTTGAATCATATTTTAAAATCGTAAAAAAGAATGATGGAAATTAAATATGTAATCAATATAGAAAGATTGATATATTATTTGATGGCCTAATGACATTAATATAATGTGAACTTGACTGCCAATAATTATCATCATAAAAAGACATAATCTCATGTTCTATCAAGATGGAAATGAATTCTTTGTGCCATATGATTTTAATTGAAAGAAAAAGAATAATAGTGCTACAGAAATGACTAGAAAATGAAATAATTAAATGGGGAATAAGGGAATATATGAACTTTTGCACTCTGATAATTGTTGGAAGAGATACCATGGTATATATTTTTAGAGTATGTTTGTTTGGTACATGTGTTGAGAAAATCCCACTTATCCAATTATTACAAGGGGAATTAAAGAAGATATTGATTTTTGTGCTACAACTTCAAGGATATGACACATTATGAAGATGAATTTCCTAATATTCAATGGAAAATTCCCCAATGAAGATCAAGGGATCATGTCCATGGTTATGATATCACAACTACTATGATTGAAATTCTAAATGATTTAGTGGAATGCACATTAATCATTTAATAAAACATAACCAATTCCATATTTGAAACTGTATCATCCGATTATTTTATATCATTCGAGTTTGCCCCGAAAATTAGAGATATCCAATTTGATTTAATAAAGTATTTTCAAATCAAAACTACTAATAGAAATATCAACGCAAAAATAATGTGTCTAGTAGTCCCCATTATAGAATATAAATGTTATTTATCTCCTGATTTTGTTATCATACCCATGATTGAAAACCTTCTAATCCTCTGTATGGATTTCATTTTGAATCATGCGTTGAAAATGTATTATATGAAGAAGTTGGTTGATTTTTTTAGAATGATGTAGAATACCATATCATTAGAGAAGAAACACCACCATCTGTTTCATCCCTAGATCCACCCCCAGTAGCTCTATCAAATGAAATTTTTATGGATGATGAGAACATATTACCTATGAGTGAGGAAAATAATATTCAATTTGATGATGTACCTATTATGAAATAATATATTGATGTTTTTCTGGAGGATTTACTATACATCATCCGAAGTGGGTTGTTGATTTCTTTATTGATTTAATTCCTGGTTCAAGGCCTATGTCAATGAATATGTATATACTGACCATAGTTGAATTATTAAAAATAATGTAAAAACTAATGGAATTGAGTGATAATGGATTTATTAAACCCACATGTTTTTTCATGGGAAGCCCATGTTCTGTTCATTATGATTAAAGATGGATCTCTGAGGTCATCCATTAACTATAGGTAGATAAATGATATAAAAACAAAGAAAATGTATCTTATACCCCACATAAATGATTTATTTGATCATAATCATGAAGACCAATATTTTTTCATGACTAAAATTGGATTTGGATGTCATTAGATTTGAGTGTGGAGGAAGGATATTCCAAATATATTATTTTAAATTAGCTATATGAATTAAAAGTTTACTATAGATCCATTTGAACTCACTAATGCAATATCATACTTCATGGATCTAATGAATTGGGTTTTCAAGGAATAATTGATGAATTTGTTTTGGAAAATATTGATGATATCTTGGTATTCTCAAATACCTGAAAATATCATGTAAATCAGTTACACATTATTTTGAATACTCGTAGAAGAAATGAATTATATGGGATGTTTAGAGACTATGAATTTTGATTTTAATCAATTTATTTTTGTGCCCACATTGTATCTATGGATGGAATATCCAATGATTCTATGAAGACAATGGATTTTCTGAAATTTCATTCACTAATGAACATAATCGAGGTACATAGTCTTATTCATTAACTAGTTTAATATTGGTGATTCATTCAGAACATCATCTATTTAGCCAACTCGTTAACCAAAATAACTTGTAAAGAGGTTATGTTCATATGGAAATAATAATGTGAGGATTTTTAATGATTTAAATTGTATATTAGTTAATTCTTTGATCTTAACTCTACCATTGGGGAATGGGGGATTTTTGATCAATAATGATGCCTCGATTAAAGGACTTGGTTGTTTCCTTATACTGAATGAAAGAGGTATTCACTATGCATCAAGGTAGTTAAAAATTGATGAACAAAACGATCCTTCTTATGATATTGAGTTATATACATTGATATTTGCTGGAAAAATATAGATACACTATCTCTATGGAGAAATTTTTGAGATATATACAGATCAAAAGAGTCTGAAATATATCTTCTCAGAAAAATAACTCAACAAGATTAAATATTGATGGATCTAACTACACAAGGATTATTAGTTTTAAATACACTAACACATGGGGAAGGGGAAAATGATATAATATTCATTATAGTGGAAGGATCATGGGGTTATCAACAAAATACAGATCGATAATGAACCTTTGAAAATGGATCTAGTGATAATGGATATGGCAATTATCAAAGAAGGTGAAACATCACTACTTTATCAAATGCTTTCCCAACAATTTTTATTGGATGGAAATAAATATTTACAGTATAATATTGAGAATCATCAAAAGAAAACTAATACAAGAAAATATGGGTTATTGGATGACTTTATGTGTGAAGATGAAATTATAAAATTTGGAAATAGGCTGTGTGTTTCTCTATATATGAGTTAAATAGGGAGTTATTGGATGATGCTCACAGCTTTAATTTCTCAATACAACATAGATGATCTATGATGTATATATATATGAAATAACATTTTTTGTGGGAAAAAATGAAGCGATAAATTACCTATTATGTATCAAGATGTTTAGTCTATCAAAAAGTAAATGTTGAATGACATCATCCATGAAGAGTCATGAAACCTCTACCTATTCGTATTGGTAAATGGGATGAAATCATAATGTATGTTTTCACTGGATTACACAAAATTAAATGGATGGATGATGCATTAAGGGTAATTGTTGATCAACTTATGAAATCTGCACATTTCGTCACTATATGGGAGGATTAAACACTATAGTGTGTGTAGTACGACTCTATATCAATGAATTTGTGAGACTTTATAGAGAACCACTCATTATATTTTGAATCATGAGACATTATTTAAATAAAAATTCTGGAAAATTATTCAAAATTATTTGGATATTGAGATTAGATTGAGCACTTCTAATCACCCTCAAACTGATAGTTAATCGTATATGATGATCCAAACCATAAATGACATGTTGAGATCGTGTTCACATAACATTAAAGGTATATGTGATCAATATTTTTCTATAGTGGATTTTTACTCAAATAATAGTTTACCGTCATGTATTCATATTGCACCATAGGAATCATTGTATGGAAAGAAATGTCATACACTAACATGTTGGGATGAAGATAGAGAGAGGAATATTTTGGGCTAAAACACTATGGAGGAAACAACATCAATGGTAATGTATTATCAAACCCATACCAATTAAGATAAAAAATGGAATGATTGGTAGGATGATAATTTAATGATGGATTTTCAATTTCTAGAAGGAGACCATGTTTTCATAAAGGTATCTCTATGGAAAGGTGTTATAGGATTTGGTAAAAAATGGAATCCGATCCCATGTACAATGTCCCTATTGAAATACTATATAGAAAATAATTTTTTAAATATCATTTGGATATTCTACCTAACCTATATAATGTAAAAAATTTGTTTCATTCATCAATTTTGAGAAAGTACATTCAAGACCCAACATAAGTCATCACTTCATAATGTATAAAATTGGAACAAGAATTATCTTATATTAAAATGTCATTCCAACTTATGGACTCTATAGAATATTTGTAGAGTAATCAGACAACTTGACATATAAATATACTTTGGAAAAGTCATAATATTGAAGAGGAAACAAGGGAGCCTGAGAAGAATAAGATAACGTCCTACCCAAATATTCATAGAAGGTATCATTCTAGGAATTCTGAGGTTGATATTTTACTATAGAGGGGAGAAGTCATACCCCAAGGTTTAATGCATGAATCCCTATGTATCTACAAGAAAACACATTTATATAACCTATCTTGTAAAATATTTTTTTTATTTTGGATTTTTCTTTCCAAAATAAGAGATAAAATTTTCTGTTTAAGGAAATGTTTGGATTATGATATAATCACCTTAATTTTTTGTGAGTAGAAACTTACCCATATGAATAGTAATGTGTCCTTATGAATAGAAATATACAATAATGAAGAGTAATAATACCAAGTTATGAATAACTGATGTTTAAGAACATTATAAATCGATGATAACATTTTATAAACTATTTATTATGTTTTGTTATTTTTTGAAGGATATATATTTAATAATCATGTAAAATTAACAAATGGATTACAAATACATATTCATAAAATATTTTCCTAAATAAATATTTAATTTTTAAATGATATTAGGAAATTTTTATGAGGCATTGGTAAATTTTTTAATGTATTACAAAATAAGTTTTATATTTAAATATATATCTTTCAGTTAAAATATGATTTTATTAAAAAAATTAAATTTCACATATCTAGAAAATTATTTTGTTAAAATGGACTTCTTTTTCGGATTCTACTTGTTGATAAATGGGTATGTGGATTTTTTTGGAATTTATCTAAAATACATTAATTTTTATTGAATAGTAAAATATGATAATTTATGATAGATACTAAATACACGAGTTATTGGGTCATATGTGATGTATGGTTGATGTACGACTGCTTGTTTCGAACTAAAATTCACATATTACTAAACTTGGTCACAAATATCTATACTATTGTAGGTCTTTAGCTAAACAATAAACTAATAATTAAGATATTAAAAAGTTACTCCACTCATATACAATAACCCCCTCCCCCTCACTCCCTTTTCTCATTACTCCACTGAAGGCTTTTTTATAGCCCAAAATATTTCTAAATATCTCTCTAAGATCTTGTACCACTTCCATCCCCACTTGGTCATATCAAAAGTCCAAACAATATCCTTTATAGAGGCTCTCAAGAATGCTTAATTTATATGATGGATTCCCCTATTCAATTCTATTACTTTCTTTCCAAGTTCCATTATTAGTTTTCTATCCACACATTTTCTCAACAAGATGATATGAAACCTCTATAACCAAACAAGTTATTTAATTTTTTTTCTGTTGATAGACTACGTTCGTATTTATCTCCATCATTTTTTATTTACCCTAGTACTAAAAACACCATCTAAGATGTGCTAATTTACCACATCCCTGGTTGATGGTTTTCCAATTTATATTACAATATTTAATTATGGTCATGGATCCATTAGAATTGTTGAAACAGAATATAATATATGTATTATATCTTATAAGAGGATTTGGAATATTTTTTAAATATTATATTTATTTATAAAAAATAATTGTAACAGCCCGAGATTTTATGAAAAATATTCTTTTTATTTCACTAATGTCTTGTGTTGTAAGCTACACCAAAAGGAGCTTGCACAACACACATATTTGACTTTCCTTGCATTGCACGCAATCGCAACCTTCCTCGATAGCGTGTGTAGTACGCAATACTGAGTTTCACGAAACAACGATATGCTATTAAAATATTATTAAAACTAGCCGTTATCAATAGTAATAATCACTTTTTAAAATTTTAGAAATTTTAGCTCTCAAAATAAACTTCATTTTTGGATTCGGAGTATCGAATTTAGATTAAGGTGAAATTTTGGTACTTTTCGGATAACTTTCATATTCTGATGAATAGTGAAAATTACTAAATTTTAATTAAAAACAACTTTTTTTTAATCAAAATAATTAATAGTGATAAATTATTAATTTTAGTGGTTTTAAAGTATATTTATAATATATTTTTACAATTTAATACAGTGTTGGTCATTTGATGTAATTTCACATGTAAACCAGACATAAACAAGTGACAATCTTTTGATAGATATTGTTTCTTAAAAACACGCTATTTGTTTTAACAGCGGGATTTAATTATAAAATTAATTAATGCAACATCTATGTTATGAATATGGTAAAATAGACTTCATTTTTGAATTCGGAATATGAAATATAGCTTAGGATGAAATTTTGGCATTGTTCTGAAAAACATCAATTTTTGATGAATAGTGAAACCACTAAGTGGTAGGTTAAAAACCGAATTTTGCATAAAACATAATTTTACCGCTTCTGTGAATGGAATTTCAAAAATCCGAGAGACACGGTTAATATCAAGGACTAAAATGTGGTTCAATGAGATGGAAATAATTTTTGGTGAATAGTAACTTTTTACTTTTTTTTACCATGGTTAATAGTAAATAGGGTAACTAAGGGTAAATATGATATTACTATTACCCTAACACATGTCCTAATTCTATTGGATATGTGTAATTCGACCAAAAACAACCTTATGAATATAATATGACCATTTAGGCCCACTTGGATTAGATTAGGACATTTATTATTAATTTATTTAAAGAAGGGTTAAAATAGTTAAAATCAAAGTTTAATAAGTAAATCATTTTTAATATGGGGTAATACATAAGATAAATTAGACTATAAATATTCATTAGAAAGCTAAAAAGATTTCCTACATAATTGTATTTTATTTGTAATTTTTAGACATCAAATAATTTAATTTATTTATGACACAAAGATGATATAGTAATTATCTTATTTATGAAAAATTGACATAATTGATGTTATAAACACCAAAATAAATGTAATTTGAGAATTTTTATGAATTCCACTAATTTTCTAGGTTACTATGATATATTATTGTTGATTTAATCATCTTTTTTCGAACATATAATTCTGTTATGACTTTCAAAAAAATCATATATCAAATAGTGTCAAAATTGACACAAAATAGTTTTTAAATCAAATATTATATTATTAATTGTTATTTTATTCCTAAAAATCTAAGGATCGGCCAAATGACTTAGATAAGGATATATGTATTAATAATAAACAATTTGGGGTTCGTTTGGCATGTTATAGTAAGTGTATTAACCATATAGTGAAAGGAAACAAAAAGACACGGTAAAAGTTAAATTATTTAACTTAGAGTTAAATCTAATTGATAAGGTTAAAATAATACCCTAAACTTGTCTAAATTCTATTGGGATGAGAGGATTTCGACCCATCCCCACCTTATCCTCTAAATAAATCAATTTGGAGCTAATTAAAACCGAACTTGACTTTATAATAAAATAATATTTTGAGATATTCCTAAGGTGCCCCTCTCCTCCCTTATAAAAGGACACCTCCTCCCCCTCCTCCTCACACCAATTTGAGCACTCAAGCTCGGCCAACCCCTGCCAAAATCTCTTCTCCACTTCCCTAGAAACATCCTAGAGGTTCTGGTCTTCCTCAAAGACCAATTTTAGTGCCCTAAGATGAGGTCTCAAAGAGGCGCTTTAAAGAAAAGGTAATTACCGTTACCAATTCTTTAATCTTTATTTCTTCTTCCACTTCTTCTTCTTAGGTTGTTTCATTATGAAGTAATAACATCAGTATCACTCATATACTGATATGTTATTATAAGTATGAAACAACCCTATTTCACCATCTATCCATCCTACGGAAAAAGAAATCATCACGCGTGCGTACGTACGGAATACCGTCTCCACGCCGTGGTGTAATCTATTTTCCACCACCACCTTACATGGATGGGTATAATGGTGTAAAGAATAACTATACATAGTTATTACAACATCATATTGATTCTGATATATTGTATAATCCACTCCAATTCAGTTCAATATTTATGGAAATGATATCATCGCTCGTGCGTACGTACGGACTACCGTCTCCACGACGCGATGAGATTCATTCTCCATGTTAACCATTTAAGAATGATTATAAAGTATATATAAGAAATAATAATGAAATATATGACATTATAAAGCTACTATATTTATGTATATATATATATATATGTATGTCATCTACTTACTTCCATTTCAAGACAATAAGGAAAGTAAAACAGCGTTCATGCGTACGTACGGACTACCGTCTCCATGAACGGTGTTTTTCATTTTATTTATCTATATATTATATATATATATATACTGAATATATATGATATATAAATCATATTTTATATTCTGGAAGTAAGTAAATCATGATATAAGTAATAATGATGTCAAGAACAACAAGTCAAAACACCTACGATAAATGAAACGATTTTACCCAAAATGCTTCTTTAACATGGAATTTACAAAAGAACGAGTAATATAATGTCATAAGTGAACCATATATGATATCATAACAGTGAATATGATTCTGGAATAAGTCAATAACATGATTTAAATCATTATACAGGAGGTTCGGACACTTACAAATCAAGTCGGACATAAGGTAAGGGAAATATCACAATCTCATTTTTATCCGAGATTGTTTATACTTTGGTATTTACTGGGGTGTATTTTATCATCCACATCCATGTTTCCTCAATATGTAATATTATTTCCATTCACCTACAATTGTTTAAATCCTATTTTACCCTTCGGTGTGTTTCTAGTAAAAGATATGAAAGGAATCTTTTATTGTTTTTCGTACGAGGTACTTTTTGACTTTTCCGACAAAAGTACGATGAATGTTTTTTTTAACATATACGGCATGAATGGATTTTTAAAACATTATTTCCAAGAATCTTCCTTTACAAGTTTTCAAGTTTATTTTTAATCAAATTCTTTTATTTTAAAGTTGTATGACATGTTATGAAAGGAGAAATGTTTTTGAAGCAGAAAGGATATTTTCCTCAAGAACGGAGTTCAAGTGTTTTATCAAAATTATTTTCCATCTAAGATAATAAAGGGTTCTGTTTTTATCCCTATTATTACATTGATTTTATCATGTTGTGATGGAATTATTTTTATTAATTCCTTTATCTTATATGAATTGATTTATGATGTCATGATGTTTCAAGAATCCCATTTTTGTTACATGGGTTACGCTATGATGTATGGTTTATGATTATGTGGCACACATAAGAAAGGATTCATTATAAGATGGGTGGGACCTATATCTCCCTCCAATGCATTGGGTAAAGATTTTATATCTCATGAGATAGACATGGCTGGAACGGAAGGTTATTTCGGTTCAGTGATACAGGACTGAAACGAGGAGTGAACTTGGTTTAGAAAGGGACTTTGTCCACTAAGATAGTCTTGGTGATGAGTCATGACTAACAAGAAATGATTTTCCATGATTATGTGTGCATGCCACAAAGTTTCAAGTTTCATATTATGATTATGGGGATCTCATTTTCACTTCTATGATTTGTTCCATGTTAAGATATTATGATCTCTTTTGCAGGTTATGATTTTCAAAAAGATATGATATAATTTTTATTTCTTTTGTATACCCTTACTGAGCATTTGAGCTCACCCTTTTATGTTTTATTTTCCCCAGGATATAAAGAAAGGTTTTAGGTAAAAAAAAGGAAGATCTTTATGGGAGATTTTGAAGATCTTTCACCACGATTAGAAGATTATATTCCGAGTTTCCAAAGACACTAAACTATTACGATCCTTGTGTGTGTGTTTTTGTTATGTACTAAGTATTCCGCAAAAGTAATGTAATGTCAATGTACATCAAGCTTCGGGTCTCTACAGTTGGTATCAGAGGAAAGGTTTAGTCAACCTTTGGAAACTAGGATGTGAAAACGTTAGTGAGATCCCTAGAGATATTTCTAAGGTATGTCTAGGGATGTCCCTAAGGATACGTATACGTATAGGATAGTCCTAGAACTATGGTAACGATCTTAGAATTAAACCTAAGATGTTAGATATTGAAGGTACTCCCCCTTTATTATGTTGTTTTCCCTAGCATGATTTTTGCCTCTCACACTATTCTTTTTTGGGTTTTAGAAAATGGATGGAAACAAGATGATTCACAATAATGGAGGATATGATGGACAATGGAATGATATTCTTCATAATGAAATGGGATTTGGAAGTCCAAACATCATTATTATCCCAAATCAGCAATCTCATAATATGATCAATAAAGTAAAATTTGGTAAGTTTCCTGACTCGGCTAATAAGAGAAAGATGGAGTTTCATGATGATCATAGAGGAAAGAAAGTTCAATTTCCCCTATGTAATTCATGTGGGAAGAGGCATCAAGGAGAATGTTTCAAAGG
The DNA here is from genome assembly GCA_963277665.1 of Viscum album. Classification (NCBI taxonomy): domain Eukaryota; kingdom Viridiplantae; phylum Streptophyta; class Magnoliopsida; order Santalales; family Viscaceae; genus Viscum; species Viscum album. Next base: position 541,503,174 of record OY728143.1, read on the forward strand.
AACTGGAAGATGCTTTGGGTGTGGAAAAGAAGGACACAAAGCAAGTAAGTGCAAAGGAAAAGGTTCAGTTAACACCATGGATGAGGATAATGGTATTGCTACGACATCAACAATGGTTAAATGCTTTAAATGTGGAATGTACGGGCATTATGCAAACCAATGCCCTAAGGGAAAGTCTCATGAAGATAATCAGTATGGTCGTATGGGAAGTATTTATGTTGATGATGATGAAGAAACTACAAATGATATGTGAGATGAATGAAATGTTGAAGCTCGGTCAATGGTCTAAGAATGTAGTGGAATGATTACATGTTTATCATGTGTAATGTTGTATAAGTAATCTCATGGAATAAGGATACATCTAAGGATTGTTACACTGTTGTCTTTCCTTAAGTTTTGAAAGTGTATGATGAATGGTACCAGTAACCATGAAAGGTTATTCAGATACTTTTGGAAAGTAGATGATAAGTGCATAATGAAAGGATAAGAAGATAATGAGATGTTTGATTGTATTCATGAGCTCATGATTGATATAAAGACTAAGTGATATCATGGTTTGAGTATATAGAATTTTTGGATTTTGATATGTTGAAAGAGTTAACTTTTGACAGCATTCATGTTTTCACTAAGGTTTAATTGGTATTCATTTTTCAAGAGAATACATGATTAAGGTATTCACATGATTGGAATGTGACCAACAAGACATATCTTATGATATATGGGGATCAACGATGGTATTAAATCTCTAGTAATTGTTTTCACTATATTATGAGAGTGGACTGTAGTATTATGGATAAGCCTAAAAGATTAGAATGGATTATGTTGGACATAATTTAGTATTGTTTAAGGATAGAAGATTTTCGATATTATTGATGGGATGTTATAGTAATGTAGTTTTAGAAAAAGGACAACCTGTAAGACGGGCGACAACCCATCGCGTCGGACAAGGCTGTGGGAATCGAACCCACAACCGAAGTGCGACTGGCCTTTATCGCCTACCACTGGCCTACAGGAAGTCCCTGTTTAGTAGAAACTAGTTTTATTATATTAAGCAATATGATATATGAAGTATAATTCCATTTTGGGAACCATATATGATTAATCTCACTATAGATCGACTTATGCATATAATTTTTGCTAACCTTTTGTTTGAGACAGATGGAATGACCCGTCATTCTATCACATGATCTGCTAACACTTCATGAATAACAAATTCAACTTCATTTATTTAAGAGATGAAGTGGAAATTGTTCAAGGCATGAACAACAGTGAGATTGTACCAAAATAATGAAAGTATTTATTCTAATTCAAATTTTCAACTTTAGGGAAATGATCTTGAAAACCAAAAATGATGTCCTAGTGATCTTATACCTGATGAATCGGATGGTACCTTAGATCGTCACAAATTTATGGATTTGTGATTGTTGGCTTTTCCATAGCCATGTTCTCTACCACTCTCCATCGGAACATGATGGTAAGATTTTTCTTCCATATCCATTTTTTTACCTATGTGGAAACCCAACGATTAGTTTATTTGGGTAATCATTACATTTCATACTTTAGTTTTTAAAGCCAAGTTTTGGTATTCCTTTTTACGATGTGGGTTTCTATTAAAGAAACTTTCGAATAGTAAACCATTTATAACCCCGACGAATTTCGAGGGCGAAATTCATTTTAAGGGGGGTAGAATGTAACAGCCCGAGATTTTATGAAAAATATTCTTTTTATTTCACTAATGTCTTGTGTTGTAAGATACACCAAAAGGAGCTTGCACAACACACATATTTGACTTTCCTTGCATTACACTCAATCGCAACCTTCCTCGATAGCGTGTGTAGTACGCAATACTGAGTTTCACGAAACAACGATATACTATTAAAATATTATTAAAACTAGCCGTTATCAATAGTAATAATCACTTTTTAAAATTTTAGAAATTTTAGCTCTCAAAATAAACTTCATTTTTGGATTCGGAGTATCGAATTTAGACTAAGGTGAAATTTTGGTACTTTTCGGATAACTTTCATATTCTGATGAATAGTGATAATTACTAAATTTTAATTAAAAACAACTTTTTTTAATCAAAATAATTAATAGTGATAAATTATTAATTTTAGTGGTTTTAAAGTATATTTATAATATATTTTTACAATTTAATACAATGTTGGTCATTGGATGTAATTTCACATGTAAACCAGACATAAACAAGTGACAATCTTTTGATAGATATTGTTTCTTAAAAACACGCTATTTGTTTTAACAGCGGGATTTAATTATAAAATTAATTAATGCAACATCTATGTTATGAATATGGTAAAATAGACTTCATTTTTGAATTCGGAATATGAAATATAGCTTAGGATGAAATTTTGGAATTGTTCTGAAAAACATCAATTTTTGATGAATAGTGAAACCACTAAGTGGTAGGTTAAAAACCGAATTTTGCATAAAACTTAATTTTACCGCTTCTGTGAATGGAATATCAAAAATCCGAGAGGAACGGTTAATATCAAGGACTAAAATGTGGTTCAATGAGATGAAAATAATTTTTGGTGAATAGTAACTTTTTACTTTTTTTTACCATGGTTAATAGTAAATAGGGTAACTAAGGGTAAATATGATATTACTATTACCCTAACACATGTCCTAATTCTATTGGATAAGTGTAATTCGACCAAAAACAACCTTATGAATATAATATGACCATTTAGGCCCACTTGGATTAGATTAGGACATTTATTATTAATTTATTTAAAGAAGGGTTAAAATAGTTAAAATCAAAGTTTAATAAGTAAATCATTTTTAATATGGGATAATACATAAGATAAATTCGACTATAAATATTCATTAGAAAGTTAAAAAGATTTCCTACATAATTGTATTTTATTTGTAATTTTTAGACATCAAATAATTTAATTTATTTATGACACAAAGATGATATAGTAATTATCTTATTTATGAAAAATTGACATAATTGATGTTATAAACACCAAAATAAATGTAATTTGAGAATTTTTATGAATTCCACTAATTTTCTAGTTTACTATGATATATTAGTGTTGATTTAATCAACTTGTTTTGAACATATAATTCTGTTATGACTTTCACAAAAATCATATATCAAATAGTGTCAAAATTGACACAAAATAGTTTTTAAATCAAATATTATATTATTAATTGTTATTTTATTCCTAAAAATCTAAGGTTCGGCCAAATGACTTAGATAAGGATATATTTATTAATAATAAACAATTTGGGGTTCGTTTGGCATGTTATAGTAAGTTTATTAACCATATAGTGAAAGGAAACAAAAAGACACGGTAAAAGTTAAATTATTTAACTTAGAGTTAAATCTAATTGATAAGGTTAAAATAATACCCTAAACTTGTCTAAATTCTATTGGGATGAGAGGATTTCGACCCATACCCACCTTAGCCTCTAAATAAATCAATTTGGAGCTAATTAAAACCGAACTTGACTTTATAATAAAATAATATTTTGAGATATTCCTAAGGTGCCCCTCTCCTCCCTTATAAAAGGACACCTCCTCCCCCTCCTCCTCACACCAATTTGAGCACTCAAGCTCGGCCAAACCCTGCCAAAATCTCTTCTCCACTTCCCTAGAAACATCCTAGAGGTTCTGGTCTTCCTCAAAGACCAATTTTAGTGCCCTAAGAGGAGGTCTCAAAGAGGCGCTTTAAAGAAAAGGTAATTACCGTTACCAATTCTTTCATCTTTATTTCTTCTTCCACTTCTTCTTCTTAGGTTGTTTCATTATTAAGTAATAACATCAGTATCACTCATATACTGATATGTTATTATAAGTATGAAACAACCCTATTTCACCATCTATCCATCCTACGGAAAAAGAAATCACCGCGCGTGCGTACGTACGGAATACCGTCTCCACGCCGTGGTGTAATCTATTTTCCACCACCACCTTACATGGATGGGTATAATGGTGTAAAGAATAACTATACATAGTTATTACAACATCATATTGATTCTGATATATTGTATAATCCACTCCAATTCAGTTCAATATTTATGGAAATGATATCATCGCTCGTGCGTACGTACGGACTACCGTCTCCACGACGCGATGAGATTCATTCTCCATGTTAACCATTTAAGAATGATTATAAAGTATATATAAGAAATAATAATGAAATATATGACATTATAAAGCTAATAGATTTATGTATATATATATATATGTATGTCATCTACTTACTTCCATTTCAAGACAATAAGGAAAGTAAAACAGCGTTCATGCGTACGTACGGACTACCGTCTCCATGAACGGTGTTTTTCATTTTATTTATCTATCTATTATATATATATATATACTGAATATATGTGATATATAAATCATATTTTATATTCTGGAAGTAAGTAAATCATGATATAAGTAATAATGATGTCAAGAACAACAAGTCAAAACACCTACGATAAATGAAACGATTTTACCCAAAATGTTTCTTTAACATGGAATTTACAAAAGAACGAGTAATATAATGTCATAAGTGAACCATATATGATATCATAACAGTGAATATGATTCTGGAATAAGTCAATAACATGATTTAAATCATTATACCGGAGGTTCGGACACTTACAAATCAAGTCGGACATAAGGTAAGGGAAATATCACAATCTCATTTTTATCTGAGATTGTTTATACTTTGGTATTTACTGGGGTGTATTTTATCATCCACATCCATGTTTCCTCAATATGTAATATTATTTCCATTCACTTACAATTGTTTAAATCCTATTTTACCCTTCGGTGTGTTTCTAGTAAAATATATGAAAGGAATCTTTTATTGTTTTTCGTACGAGGTACTTTTTGACTTTTCCGACAAAAGTACGAAGAATGTTTTTTTTAACTTATACGGCATGAATGGATTTTTAAAACATTATTTCCAAGAATCTTCCTTTACAAGTTTTCAAGTTTATTTTTAATCAAATTCTTTTATTTTAAAGTTGTATGACATGTTATGAAAGGAAAAATGTTTTTGAAGCAGAAAGGATATTTTCCTCAAGAACGGAGTTCAAGTGTTTTATCAAAATTATTTTCCATCTAAGATAATAAAGGGTTATGTTTTTATCCCTATTATTACATTGATTTTATCATGTTGTGATGGAATTATTTTTATTAATTCCTTTATCTTATATGAATTGATTTATGATGTCATGATGTTTCAAGAATCCCATTTTTGTTACATGGGTTACGCTATGATGTATGGTTTATGATTATGTGGCCCACATAAGAAAGGATTCATTATAAGATGGGTGGGACCTATATCTCCCTCCAATGCATTGGGTAAAGATTTTATATCTCATGAGATAGACATTGCTGGAATGGAAGGTTATTTCGGTTCAGTGATACAGGACTGAAACGAGGAGTGAACTCGGTTCAGAATGGGACTTTGTCCACTAAGATAGTATTGGCGATGAGTCATGACTAACAAGAAATGATTTTCCATGATTATGTGTGCATGCCACAAAGTTTCAAGTTTCATGTTATGATTATGGGGATCTCATTTTCACTTCTATGATTTGTTCCATGTTAAGATATTATGATCTCTTTTGCAGGTTATGATTTTCAAAAAGATATGATATGATTTTTATTTCTTTTGTATACCCTTACTGAGCATTTGAGCTCACCCTTTTATGTTTTCTTTTCCCCAGGATATAAAGAAAGTTTTTAGGTAAAAAAAAGGAAGATCTTTATGGGAGATTTTGAAGATCTTTCACCACGATTAGAAGATTATATTCCGAGTTTCCAAAGACACTAAACTATTACGATCCTTGTGTGTGTGTTTTTGTTATGTACTAAGTATTCCGCAAAAGTAATGTAATGTCAATGTACATCAAGCTTCGGGTCTCTACAATAATTCATTCATTTTGATCAAAAACCACTAATTAACCAATATAGTTGTCATTAATGTTCTATGTAATGATTCATATTCACACTAAATAACAACATTAATTTAATAATAATTAAATCCTCAAGTTGTTCAATTATATGAATAAACATTGATTATGTACAACTATTCTCATCATAATTTTTTACCCATAAAAAAATTAAGTAAACCTATAATGAAATCAAATGAAGAAAACACTCCCAAAAGGAAAATTTGAATAACTTAACGCATCCAAAAGTCTCATAATGAACCTAATAAGGTTATAATAAATTAATTATATGAAGATGAGATTCTATATATTTTAATTAGTGATCCTAAATTATATTAATTATTTTATTAAGATCAAGTGAGAAACCCATTCAGACTTAAGGTAATGGTTTTCCACATGAACCACCATTTTCATACGGGTTTCATTTATTGTCTACATACCTCAATGAAATTATTATGTATTATTATAAAAGCCTCATAAATTTTTCATTTTTTAAATATATATGTAAAAATTATAGTCATCCTTTATTTTATGGGGAGTTACACATAATGAATGGAACTTTAAAAATACTTCCCGAAATACAATACTGGTCCATGGGAATTTTTCTATTATTACTTATTTTCTAGAGCACTAAATATTTTATTTTTATCAATAAATATTTTCATAGAAGCACTCATTTTATTATTATAAATCAACCTTAAATAAATTATGATTTTACACAATGAATTTTCAAAAATAACTCTTCTTATCAATGTAAAAGTGGTTTTTATCACAAGAATTTCTCAATTATTTTTAAGAGTATTTTCACCTATTTCAAAAATATTATTTATTATTATGTTTAAATTGGTTTAATGTTTAATGATATCATAAAATATGTTTTTTAATGGTTTATGATTATTTGGATTTTGGATTTTCTCTCTTGAAACCATTCACTATATTACTCTGAATTGTTAGTGTTGATGATTAATTATCGGGGAATGTTAATTACATTTCATATATTAGTTTCAAATATGGATGAATATAATGTTTAGGCTATATTTTTTGATATTAGGAATGAATTGGACTTAGTATTCTTCATTTCGTTCCCACTATAGCCCCTTGGTGCTTCGGTGTGTCTGATGAGACATACTACTGGTCATGGAAAAAGGCTTTAATAAAATGGATATTTATGGTCTTTGAATAAGGCCTTGACAATATAGTTTTGATGGCTTGCATTTTTAATCCCCCCATTATAAAACTTTTAAATTGATAGTCAATGTGTAAATTTGATGAGTATAATACCTAGGTTTATGATTTATTATGGAATTACTTATTTATCTCTAATTTGTTTAATATTATGTTCTTGTTTATTTTTAAGGGAATGTGTACTTTTAGTTATTCCACATGCCTAAATATTTTTTGCTTCTTCTATATTTAATTCCCTTATTGGGAACTCAATATCACCCATTTTTAATTTTTTACATTTTCCCAAGAATGTGCATAGGTGTATTATGAATGAATTGAATGGATGAACGTAGATTTGTTGATGTTCCTAATTAAACATTTATGTTGTATTTCATTTCATAGTGAAATATTGAACCAATGTATGTATCATGTTTTACCAAATCAAATAAACTATCTATTCCTTCAGGATAATAATTTCTTGTAATAATTCTTGTCTAATTAATTAAGTCACCGAGACTGGGAAAATGTTGTTAGTATTTTTAGATAAACTATCTAAATCCATAAATGAGAAACTCACATAATTATATATGATAAAATCCATTTTAATTAATGATGTACTAAGATATAAATAATTCAAATACAAGATATCATGTCATGGGGGTAGAATGAAAATGAAATTGATAAGAACATCAATAAACTAACTTACAACATGGGTATCACCCATAGTCATATTGTCTATATATTCCTTTGAAAACTCATCCAAAAAGAATGAAGGGAATCCAAAAATATATTTTCCAACATATAACTATGATCACCAATGAAAAATTCATTATGTTCATCCAAATCATAATACATGAATCTCCTGGATAATTACAATATATTTTAAAATGACAATGAAACTCATCAATTACAAGAATTACATCATATGGCTGTATTAATGAATGAATATATACTAATGTTACTTTTGTAAACCCGTCACTTGTTTGAGAACTGAATCAAATAAAAAATATATACTATCCTCTAACTACTGCATTAAAAATACACCACTAAATAATACCCTCTATATATATCTCAAGAGCATATTCTAGAATGGATAAAATCATCCATGATGAATATTATAAAACTAATAAGGAATAACCATGGGTTAAAGATAAATGAATTGTACATCAAATGATATCTAACATTTTTTGATTGACTACATCCATCAGATATGACTAACCAATTCTATCTCAGCTTCCACACTACTGGTTACTCAATCTATAGCCACACTCAGTTCAATAACTCTATGTATGACTAAAATCCAAAGACCAAACTATTATAACCCAATATCCCCGTAGTGGGGCATAATCCTAGTGTCATCTCTAATTAAACAGCCTAGCAGGTTACTATTACATAGTCTAATGGTGAACCAATCTAGTTATAACCAAACTATTATCTATGAACTATGGGGGAATTGATTATAAATATCTACATGATAACATATAATATACCAGATCCCAACCACCTGGATATGGTTCTAAAATCATATAATTTATAGTTTTGGAATATATAACAATAATTATGAACAATTTTGATTTAAATCCAAAACATAAAATAGAAAAAGGAAAAAATAGGGACACTTATTTATTAAAGGAGATATTTAGTTTTTAGTTTTATCAAAGATGAAAAAATATTATATAAACAATATCAATGTCTTTACATGATACATTCTTCTAAACACAACTTTTTATATTTCAAATTTGTTCATCATCAACATATTTATGAAATGAATTCATGAATTAATTCATTCAAAATTATTCATTATATCTTAGGAAAGATGAAAAAAATAAAATGAGATAATAATTTCAGACATATTAAATATATGAATTAACACTTAGAAACATCAACGATCATAGGATGTGAATAAGTGGACGATTACATAATCTTTGGGTATGAAAAACAAATAACAGGAATCATACCCATCAACAATTGAATAAAAAAATTTAAATATGGAGTATGTATTTAGTCATGGAAATAGTTATAAAAATCAATGTCTTTATATCATGTGATATCAATATTGTCAAAGTAATAAGTCTAAATACATAAATTGAAAAAAACATGATGTTATCTTAGAATATCGTAATCATGTAACACTTATATAACTGTTATAATTAGTATAACGATATATATAACATCGAATATATATTTCTTGAAGTTGTTATAATTACACAATTAACTAGAGCACAATATAGAACCACACATTGTATAATATATGAGGGATCACATTTTTCAATTTGGAAAAACCAATCATATAATCTATAACATGATCAATGTGTTCTATCAGGGCTTCCCCGTTATATATTTTTTAATGAGATCACATGATAGTATCTAGTCCTCCACTTTGTATAAGTTGTAATGGAATCACAAGGTGTTATTTGGGTTCCCCCATCATATATGTAAGGTTTCATAACTAGAACATTAATATTATAGGAAGTGTAATTATTTCATCATAAAATTCATAAAAAAATAAAAATCCCTTCACAACATTGTTAAATTGTAGAAATAAATCATCTTCCAGGAAAAACGTTTTAAAACATTATTAACCCTTGGAAATTAAAATGGTTCCAAGAAAAACTCTTTGAAAAATTATTAATCCATGGAATAGAAATTAATTCTACGTAGATATCATTATATCCTGATTATATTTTATAAGAGAAACAAGATCCATAAAAATTAGTATGAAATAATATTAATCTATACGAATAATGAATGAGGATGTTATCAGTATAAAATATCCAAATGAAATCATATATAATAAAAAGGTTCACTAAAATTAAATAATTGAAATACCACCAAAATAACAATAAGAGATTTTAGGAAAAAAATTATTATTAAAATAAATTAATTTTAATGTAAAAATCCACATGATACTTCTAAAACCATTTATATTGAAAAAATCAATTTAAAACTATATTAGAAGCCTTATAATAATTTAAAAAATTTCAAATGAAAAATATCATTTCAAATGTAAAAATAAGAAATATAAAAGTTAAATAATTTAGAAAAAAAAATTCCATAGAAAATAAACATGAAATAATATAATGGATGATTCAATGATAATAAATATCATGACTGTGGGAAATTATTTTCATTCCAAACACATTAAAATAATGAATCCTTCAACTATTTTTTAGTAAAACTCAAAATGTCCATTCTTTGTAAAACGTCATGAAGATCCATTTATTTTTTTAAAAAAAAAAATTCAAACATGGGGTAAAATATATTTAATAAATAGTTTCAAAAATAATAAAAAATATTTTTTGAAATCATTTTTTGAAATCATTTTTTAGAATAAAATGGGTATTTGACCAAAGAGAGAAATAAAGACACATGGACAAAATAACATATTATATTTAATATTTAAGATCTATATACAATATGGATTGTATTATTCTATTGAAATATCATGAAATAAAATATAAAAAAAGTAATTTTAATAATTTAAGGATGCTTCATTTGATCTGATCTGGGAAAGAATAGTCATAAAAAGTCTTTATAAATGATTAGATTGTGTCCAAAAATAATTATTAATATTTTTTATATTAAATCATAAGTCCCATGATGGAATATTAATAATTTAATCTTAAAATTTAATTAAAATAATTAAATTGATGTTATAACATGAATAAAAGGTAGTGTATACACATTAATGAAAATTACAGGTTAATAATTTAACTTGAGTCCTTTAAATGAATATTAATACAAATATACTTTACAAATTTGATAACATTTGAACAACCAACCCCATGAAATATATTTTATTTTATAAATATGTAAAAAAATATTAAATAGTAAAATTATAATATACATTAATGGTATATATATATGTGTGACATAACAGAAATAGTTGGTGAATATGGTATGTGTCTCATAGAAGTAATAAATGTGATAAAAATTCATAACAAAGATCATATCCATGATTACGTGATTCATAAATTAATTTAATTTGTGTAAAAATAAAAAATATAAAAAATAAATTGTACACAAAAAATTAATTAATCATATATAATTAAATAAATCATTTAATAATAAATAATTAATGGAGTTTATGTTAAACCTAATAAATGAAAATTTAGTTCATCAATCCATTACTTAACTCTTCTATTTGGTTAAACATTGTTTAACCTCCATTATTTGTTGTTTAAACATGTTATCTACTTATAAATTCCTTTTTACAATTTATAATATCACATATGATAATATAATAACATCGTATCACCCGGATAGTGATAATCGTTCATTATTTTCATTGTTTTGTGTGTTTATTTCATTATTTTTTCATTAATGTTTCATCATTAGTGATCTAGTTTTTTCATATATTATTTAGATATATCATATTAAAATAATAATCATGAAATAATTTTAATTTTTTTACATCACCTATAATATTAAAACCATTCTTGAAATATAATTTTGAAAAATATACAATGTTATAATCATTCATATGGAATGTCATACTTATTCAAGAGTGATCTTTTTATTTTTTTATTATCATTATCGAAATGGTGTGAGTAATATTTTATCATTAAAAAATTATAATATTTTCATGTACAGAATTTTATTTTTTAAAATATATTTATCTTATTGTCTTTTATGGAGTGTCGTGATGAAAAAACAGTAACATTGCTTCTAGAAGGTGGTAGTCCACATGTTCATGAATGGAGTTATCATTTTTCATGGATAAAATAGAAGAAATATAGGATATCATTTTATAATTTTAAATATTTATTGAATATAAAAATTATTATATGTTTTAAACATATTTTCATTATCATTACCATAATTAAATTCCATACAAAGAGTTAGTGAAATTAAATAACATCACTTCACAATGTGGTAATCCACCATACACACAAATGACGTTATTGTATCAGATTTAGAATTCGAACTAAACAAAAATTGATATAATGACTAAATATGTAATATTGTTTTATAAAGTATATAAATATATATATATTTAACATACCCATAAACACACTAACCATTGATAATTGGTAATAGAAAAATAATGCCACTGGTTTGCAAGGATGTAATGTGTCGTACACCTGGAATATTAATTTGTAACACATTTGATTGGAGAAGAGATGTACATAGTTTATTAAATTAACATAATAATATATCATTAAATTTAAGAAATTTATTTTATTTTAAATTCATATCTTCGTAATAACTGAGTGAATTGGTAGTATAATGAAAACAAAGATGCTTGTTGAACACTGTATATAATATTCATGTAATTTTGTTTCTATTTTCCACAACAGTTATTTCTTCGTAGGAATTATGCATAAAAATAATACTTATTAGATTATATGAATGATTTTTAGAATTTATATTTTCATATAATGGCTTGAAAATTTAGTTTTAATGGTTTTATTAGAGGAGGGTAGTGGGTAGAATTTTATAAGTTATGTTTGTGGCACAATTTTAATTTTTTAATGGAATTAATTCCACCAATTTTTTTTCATGTCACAAGGATCCAATAATAGAAAATTAACAATAATATAATTGATAATATATATATATTTCCCTAAAATAATCTTTATATAAATTTTAGTTCATTTTACCATGTATATTTTTTATTTTTCCACCAAGTAATACCATTATTATCTTAACTCTAGTAATTAATTCTTACGGTTTTAACAATTGATTTTTCTCAAAAATTTATTCAACATTATTATATAATATATATAGTGAATATTGAAAATATTTAATCCATTTTAATAAATTATATTAAAAATATTTTTAAAATTTAATTTCAAATGAGGCTCATATTCGTGATTAGAAATCCATTTCTCAAAGAGAATAAGTTCAAAATTTTATTATTATTTTATATCCAATGTCTGTAGGAAATTTATTCTAATGAAATGTATTATACTAACAGATATATAATTTTAATGATATTAAATTATAATAAATTTAAAATATAATGTTTCTTTATATGTATTTTAAGTGAATATGATGATTTCAATTAAATTTATTAATTTTTCACAATTCATCAATAAATTAATTTATTTAGAAAATTATAAAAATATTAGAATAATAAAATTTTGACATTATTAGTTCAAGAATGATTTTATTTTTTTTATTTATTTTTTCTATGATTTTAATGAACTAAATTTCAATTAAAACAGACAGATGTGGTGAATAGGTGGGTTTTTTGGAGGTGCATTTTTTCATGCATTAGAATGTTTTATATTAAATATATATCTAATTATAATCATATTATAAAGATACATTAATAACAATTTTTATATATATTATAAATTTAACATAACTAATTAATAACTATGGGGTATTGTAACAACTAATGTATTTGTTGAATAAATTGATTTTATATTTTTTATTATGAAATGGATAAATTCATTACGTCATGTAAATCATATAATAAATATTACGTAATAAGATTATTTATTTAAAATCTTAATTCTAAAATTATATAATTTAAATGTATACAAAATAATTTAATTTTTAATTTTAAAATATTGAACTTATATTTGTTGTTTTGCTATCGAATTTTTTAGAAAATGTATTTTTTAATGATTAGTGAAAATACTAGATTTTATTTCCGAACTAACTTTTTTGTCTAAATTGATTTTTTGTTAAATTTAAATTTAAATTATTTTTAATGTACAATTGATTTTTTTATCATTTCATTTAATTTAGGAGATTGGAATCAATGTCACATTGAAATTGGATATAAAACATTATTAACTTTTAATCTTTTTTTATTTTAAATAAATTATTTTATCTATCCGTCTATGGGTTTAATTTTTAATTAATTTCAACAAATTACTTTAATTGAAATTTAATAAATGTACAAACATGGTGGAATTTAACATGAATTTTTTTCTAATTGGAAACTCATAACCTCTGGGGAACATATAAATTATTATTTTTTTAACTCGGTGAAGGGTAAATCAGGTAATTAAGGGTAAAAATAATATTTTATGATTTATAAAATTACCACAACAAATTTCATTATTTAAATTTATTTTTTTGCTTCAACCAAAATCATTTATTCCATGATTTTCAGACCACTTAGAGACACATTGTTGAGTTTAATTCTTTTATTGTATTTTTCTCAATGAAAAGTCTTATTTTTAAATTAATAAATTTTTCTGGAAATCGATATACGGAAATAAACATGATGAACAGTTATAAATAATTATTTTTAACCAAATTAATTTATTTTCAAGATGATTTATTTTTTATGATTTTTTATATGAAATATTTAACATTAATAAATGTGAAACAATAATGTAGTGTTTGTGGAAGTATAATAAAAATAAATAAAATGTTTTTATTAATATTATATTAAATTTAAAATCACCAAAATTATGGATATGTTTTTATGAAAGTAAATTATGAACATTATAATGTTCTCATTATAATTTTTGAAATTTTTGACTTTCCTGATGCACATAAATACCATTTTAATGTTTAAATTAAATGAAAATTTTTTTTACACACTATAATTATTAGTCTGTATAATATTTTATAAATATATTTCAAGAAGATATTTTTAAAAGGAATATGATTTTGAAAAATAATAAAATATATATTTTTATAGAATTTATTTGTAAATATTATGGAATAAATAATTACAAAAATTTATTGGAAAAATCATATGTATTAATTATTTGATGAATGGATAAATAAATTCTATGACAATAAAAATAATTAAATAAATATAATTTTATATTTTTAGGATAATTGATTAATTCCATAGACTAATATGATGTGTATTTTATATAATTAAAATGTTTATTCCAATTTGAGTATTTTTTTAATATTTTTAAAACTAGTATTATGAATATTGTGTAATTTGCATAAATTATTTTCCATTGAAAAATTATTTTATTAAATTATTTAAAAACCACAAAAATCGTTATTAATAATATATGGGAAATGAATGTTTTTAAAATGAATGTAAATTTTGTTTTTAGGGATTTTTTAGATTAATTAATCCCTATAATAGATTTATTATATTTTAATTATTTTCATAATTATTATGTTACACATCACCTCTATTATAAAAATGGACTACTTCCATCATATATTTCACCACCTTATAAAATCTTTTTAGTCTAATCTCTACCAAACTATGTTCTTGTCATCACATTCCACATTATAATGACTATAGTCTCACAAATAGACAACTTCTAAGAGCCTTAAGGAGGTTCTCAAGGATAAATAATCAAGATGAGGTTGGTACATGTTTGAATTAAGATGAACCCAATGTAAGGTAATTTGTAACCCAAATTCCATTCATAGGGTAAACATTAAACATCATTTATTATTTCATGATAATATTATTATTGAAATATATTTTTATTATATTATATCATCTAATTTTTATTCACTATAAATATATTTATTCCATCTATTTAATTAATTCTTGCTTTTAAGATCTGATATTTCTAAGAGGTTTTTATTTATAAACATTTAAAAATTCTAGTTTCACTAAATTCAAAAATTATGTTTCATTACCAATATTTTTTTAATACTGAGATACATTTTTGTAATTGAATAAAGTGAAATGTGAGATGTATATCTCCATCTAATTCTTTTGGTATGTTTAAGATAAACGTCCATTAAACGGCTAATCCAAGGGTAATATTGATTTTTACACCATGAGGTTATCATTAGGGTTACATTGCAAGGTATTCCTGATGGTTACAAATCATAAGGAATCCATGTGGGTTAAAATATTAGGTATTTAATTCCCCCCATGTAATATATATTTTTTATTTACGTTTTTCTATCTTTTATAGAAATCTCAATTTTTTTAATGTATTTATATGATAAATTATGGGAGAATATTATGCCATTATAGAAATGATTTCATATACTTATAAGTATTGATGGACTATCAGTTTCAGTAATTCTTTTTATATCACATACTATGATTTCTATACTCAACCCATGTTATAAAAATCCTATTACAAGGAAGCAATATGTGTATGTAAAATAAGAAATCCTTTTGGGATGTTTTGATAAATTAAATGAAAATAATCTATGACTTGTTTTTCAAAAGATTTAATTTTAAAAATTGGATACTATTTTCATTGTATATTCATTGCATGAATATGGTATGATGTTTATGTATTATGTTAAAATTATCAAAATCTATACTCCTTAAAAGATCCTAAATGTGTGATAATTTTCATTATTGATTAAATTACAGTTCCTATAATGTTTTAAGGTTGGTACCTCATATATGGTATCAAATTCATATTTAGAGAAATTTATTGGTTTCAATGATATTAATAGAATATCATTTATTATTTTTAATAAATGTTTAATTAAAAATTATATAAAAATATTCGATTTAATTTTTGTTTCTTAAAATATATGTATTTTTATAATGGTTTTCCATAGATGAAATGGGGAAGTTGAAGTATGATGACACCAATATGATGAATCCACTCTTAATCCCCAACACGTAATGTTCGGGATTGGAACTGAGATGTTTTGGATATTAATGGCTAAATTTACAAAGATAACTAATAGTGGTGGAATCAATGAAATAGAAAAATCAGAACTACCACGAACTAACTTGATGATAGTGAAACATTTTATGAGGCAATTCCCTTCTACCTTTAGTGGAAAATCTAAACCAGTTGTAGCTGAAGGATGGATGGAAGACCTTGAAAAGATATTTTATGTCATTGGGTTTTTAGACAATCAAGAAGTTAATATTTCAATATAATTTTTTATACTGAAGCATACATGTGGTGGTCAATGTTCTAGGCTATCAAACCTAGAGATATCATTGATGCCTTTGAATATAAATAATTTAAGAATCATTTTTATTGAAAAATATTTTCCTAA
The DNA here is from genome assembly GCA_963277665.1 of Viscum album. NCBI lineage: Eukaryota > Viridiplantae > Streptophyta > Magnoliopsida > Santalales > Viscaceae > Viscum > Viscum album. Next base: position 541,520,130 of record OY728143.1, read on the forward strand.
TGTAGATCATTATAGGATGGAAAATCAATTACTTGAATTGAAATAAAAGGATAATTATTTAGTATGTGTGTGAAATAAACATCACATGATTGGAAATATATACTCCAAATCTAATTTGATATCCTGATAGAGAAATAAATAATTTTTTACTTAGGATTAATGATGAAATATTGTAGTATTATGACCTCCTCTGAATTAAAAATCACTATGAAAATTGTTCGATATGTTGATAAGGTTGAAATGATGTTTGATGTTGATCACATGTACATTGAAAACAAGGAGAAGAAAATGTCCATATAGAAATATATGGGTAATAATTAGTCAATGAAATAGGAAGGTAAGATGATTCAGTTTCTATTTTGTGGGATGACTATTAAAATTAACCATTCGTAATTCCATAAGAAAATAGGGATGTGTTTTAGATTCGATAAGTTTGGATATATGACAATTGATTTCAAAAAATATGATATTATGATTAATTGTGATAATTAAACTATAACATGTTTCAAATGTTATGAGATTGGTAATTAGGAAAATACATGCCCAAATAAAGATCTTAATGATGAGAAGTAGCCAGGCTATAAGAAAAATGGTGTAGTAAACTCATTTGAGACTAATTCGATAGGTGGTATTTCTATAAAATAAAGATTCATAAGGTACATTGATTATTTACAAATATATTTCTAATAACTTATATGATATGGGTTCTATAAATTCCTTTATTTTTGAATAAATTTCTAGTATATAGGAAATCTGACCTCAAGAAATGAAAATAGAACTTAAAATAAAAACACTAGGGAAAAATATCACATAAAACTGGCATTATAAGAGCAATATATTTATTTTCTGGGGAATATCATTACAGAAATACATTTTTGTTTTACCCCAATTATATTTTGATTTTATTAGAGGTATGCATTGGATTTATATTTAACAAACTATGAATGATTTTAGAAATAATCATGGGTTTTTTCAGAATGATATTTTATTTTTATATGGGAATAAACCAATAAAATTGATAACATGTCAGAAAGGTGTAAAATTATTAAAACATGTGAATTAATATTATCGTTCATATATTGTTGAAAAAAACCTAATTTTTTAGATTAATTATGATTCAATTATAAATAAATATCAAGATGTTTTTATAGACGATTTTTTAGGTGTTATACCATATAAAGAAGTTGGATTTTCTATTGACATAATTTATATTGGCAAGACAATTCCAAAACCTATTAATCAATTAGGTCATGAGAAAAATTTTGAATTGAAAAAGAATTTTCATGAGTTAATAGATAAATAATTCATTATTCATAGAACTTAACCATTTGGTGACCGTATTTTGTTTGATAAAAAGAATTATTGTTCCATTGGACATTTCATTGATTATAGATCATTGAATAACATTAATATTAATTATAAGTATCTACATCCACATATTATTTATTTTTTGACATATATTGTTATCATAGTACTTTTTCATGATTGAAATGAAATATGGGAACCCTGATTTGAAGTTTAAGAAGGATAACATCTCAAAAACATCGTTTCATTATTGATATGATCATTTGGAGTTTTTTTCTATTCTCTCTGGTTTAAAAATTTCTGTTAATATATTTAGGGATATTTTTAATATAATTTTTCTTGAATATTTGGATATGATTACATTTGATTTTATTGTTAATACTTTAGTGTGTCACAAGAGTAATGAATGTCATAAAAAATTTATATGTTGCCCAAATGACTCTCATATAGAATAAATTACATGAAAATTTGGAAATTGTAATTTTTGATAGGAAGAAATTTCTTTTCATTGGAATACTGAAAATAAGTATGAAATGAAAACTACTCCTTAAAAAATAAAAGTTGTTGACAAAAGTCCAATACCAAAAAATATTTATGAGAATAATTGTTTTCAAACATTTTTAGGTTACTACAAATAGTTTATATAGAGCAATGCATGATTATTATGAATTATAACTATGTTAACATGAAATAGAGTTAAATTTATTTCAACAGAATAATGTAATGTTTGTTTTTATGAATTTAAAAAGAGAATGTTGAATGCTCTAGTTTTGGAACATACATCTAGAAATATGAATTTTTTAACCTATAGTGATTTTTAAATGAAGGTACTTTTTCGTGTATTGATGTTGAATGATTGGGTAATTCCTTTTTCTTCAATATATCTGAAAAATCCTGAGTTAGATTATCTCACTCATTATTTGGAATATGCAGATTTTTTTCATTAATATTATTGTGGCTTAATTTATATAGGGCTAAATAAAAAATTTACCCTAACTATAAACTATTAAATTATTTTCTTACTCAAAAGGAATTCAACATGAGGTAGAGAATATAAATTTAATTGATAATGAATTATAATTACACAGTCAATTTCAATCCAATAAAATCCAATAATGTTGATAATACTTGTAGATGAAAACATCATGAAACATTAAATATGTTGTTATTGAAACATGATCCCTTGATTAATGAATTGATGAATTTTGGGTTCCATGCTAACAGTGTAGGAAATTCATCTATTTTTTTAGGTTTCATTATAATTGTTTCTATTAGACAGAATTAATTAGATGTAGAAGTATAATAGTGGGTTGTATAAAAAGGTATAATTGGTTAAGAAAGAAAAGTTTCCATATTATTGAAGTTGATAAATATTGTGTTTTCAATTTTGAGAAGATATTATGTGTTCCTTTTCATTCTCATCTAATGAAAGAATTATTATGTCAATATCATAGTTCCTTATTTTCTATTCATCTGAGTGACACTACGATGTATAGTTACCCCCGAAAATATTACTAGTGGTATGGAATGAAAAAAATACCTAGATGATTTTATAATGAAATTACTGGCATGCCAAAATGTTAATTAAGAGAAAAAACATCCAAAGGGGATTATTTTTCCTTTTCCAGTGCTAGATTGGAAATGATAAAATATATCCATGGACATAGTGGTTGGACAACAAATGATTTGTCAATGTAACAATATGATTTGGGTTATTTCTGGTGGACCGAAGAAATCTACAAATTTACATCATAATAGAGAAACTCTTTCTCTATATCATATTTCTAAGTTATAAATAAATGTTATTATCAGGTTTCATGTAGATCGTCTCTCCATTATATATGACCATGATCAAAGGATCACATATATCATTGGGAATGGCCCTCCGAAGTCATTAGGAATAGAAATAAATTTCAGAACTTCTTTTCATAATCAATCTAATAGATATACATAGTGAAGAATTTTGTCATTATAATTCATGATTCTAGCTTCTTTAAGGATCACCATGGATGTTTGGATCAAAATATCTCATTAGTTTTGATTTTTTATAATAATATTTTTTATTCCAATATGGAGATGGAGACTTTTGAGTAATGATATGGAAAGTAGTGTTGGGATATATAAGTTTGTTATGAATTAAATGAAGTGTAGTTGATGGTACTAGAATTCGTATGATAGGTATTATAGAATGTGAGGATGATCCATCAATACATTAAGACAACATATAGTAGGAAAAAAATATAAAGATAAGAGTATGAATTGCCGATATTTTTAGGCTGATAATCTTATATTCCATTTATCCACTTCTTGAAAAAGTGTTATATGTTTTGAGGTGAAATGAATGTTTGGTCCTTGGTTCATTGGAAAATTTGAAATCCTTGATAATTCATGACAAATTTCATAAGGATTTGTTTTCCTCTGATTTTATCTGAGGTACACAATTTTTTCATGTTATTATACTAAGAATGTATGTTCCAAATCAGTCCCATGTAATTATCCATGATGTAAATTCGATATTAGGGATACATTATTATAAAAAATCCGACACATATTCTTGATCATAGAGAGCTTGTATTGTGTAATAAGTTAAACCACCAAGATAAGGTTTTGTGGATAAAAAAATGGTATTAGAAGCAATATTGGAATCTAAAAATTCTATGAGGGAAATGAATTCTTACTTATTTAATAAATGAATAAAAATTATGAGGAACAAATTTCAATAAGGTGGGGAGAATTTTACAACCTACTAATTTATAGAAAAATTTCTTTTATATTTTTTTATTAAATAGGTAAATTCATTATGTAATATAGTTCATAAAATAAACAATTAATTTTATTGTTATTTATATAAAACATTAATTTTAATATTATATAATCCTATATTTATTGAACTAATTTAATTTTTTAATTAACAATTTTGAAATTATCATTTTATAATTTTCTTCATATTTTTTGAAAATGTTTAATTTTTAATGTATCGAGAAAAATACAACATTTTAGTTCAAAACTACTTAATCATTTAAATTATATATATATTTAAATTAAACATATAATTTTTTATGATAATTTTATATCATTTTTATTAGTTAATCCATTATAGGTCATTAGAATCAATTTCACATTGAAATTACATATAAACACTTTTAGTACTTTTGATCATTTTTACAATAAAAAACATGATCAGTCAATGAAATTAATTTCAAATTAATCAAAACTTATTCAATTATTAGAATTCTTAAGAATTTATATAAAAGGATATATTTAGAATGAAATATTTTTTTAATTGGAACAACTTAGCTTTCAGTGATTTGTATCTTTATTAGTTGATTTACCATGATGAGGTGTATATCAGCTTATTAATGGTAGGAAAAATATTATATGCATTATAAAATTGCCACAACACTTTTCCTCATTTGATTGGATGATTTTTTTCTCAACCAAGATCATCATTATGTATATTTTAGGACTAATTAAAGACACTAGAATGAATTTAATCCATTCATTGTTTTTTATTTAATAAAAACTAAAGTTAACAAATTGATGAAGTTCTCTTTACATGGATATATGTAAATATACATGATTATCAAACCTAAATGTTTATTTTAAATAACTCTAATTTATTCCCAGGATGGTAATTTATTTTTATTTGTTTATATATGAAATAATTAACATTATTTCTTGTGAAATGATGATGCAGTGATTGGGCATCAATAAAAAAATAAAAATAATTTTTTATAATAAATAGATGAATTATTATATAACCCAAATTTTGGATAAATAATTTTATATTAGAAAATTTGGATCTTTATCATCTTATTATTCTAATTTTTGACATTTGGGACACACATGTAGCACTTATTCCCTTTATAATATTATCATTGAATGTAAATCAAGTTGTTCAAAATATAAATTTTAGTTTTAATAATATTTTAATATGATGTATTCTATAAAAATTTATCAAAAAATTTTTTACTTTGGAATCTAATAAAATATATTATTTAAAAGAATTTTATTTGTAAATTTTTGGGAATATAAAATCACATTAATGGATCAATCAATTAGGATAAAATAATTATCTGAGGAATGGATAAATCAATTTAAAGATATTAAATATAATAAAATATAAGAAATTTGACATTTTTATTCTAATTGATGAATTAACTATATTAATATGACATTTATTTGATATAATTAAAATTATATTCTAATTATAATATTTTTTAATATATTTTACGTTATAGTTATGAATAGCATGTAATTTGACATAATTTTTTTTTTTGAAAATAATATTATATGAAATTATTTATAAATACGAAAAATATTCAATAAGGGAAAATGAGATAATATTATGTTGAATATGTAATCAGATTTAATTTTTAGTAATTTTAGAATTTATTAATCTCTATAGTATAATTATAATATTTTAATATTTTGAGTATTTATTATGTTACCCCACACCTCAATTATAAAAATAGTCCCATTACATTACATATTTATTAAAATTAAACTATATGGTTTTTCAAACCTATAAAATTATTCCTTCTCATTATCCATCTCTACATTCTGAAGATTTTTCTCTCAGAAAATTACCAATTCCCTAAGAATTTAATAGGCTCTCAAGAAGAAATTTTCAAGGGGAGGTTTGAACATGTTTGAAGTGAAATGAACCTGCGGAAATGGAATTATTATCTGAATTTCCATTCAGTAGGATGACATTCAACTTCATTAATAATTTCACTCTACTATTATTTGTGAAATTTATATTGATTATATTATTTTTCATTAAGTGTATTCATTGTGACAATGCATAATCCTTCTGTTTGATTAATTAGTACATCAACAATTTGATATGTGTAAGTTCCATATCCTAAAAATATTTGTTTTAATTCCAATTTTAAAAAATTAAATCAGAATGTATTTATGATAGTGTTATTGTTTAATTAATATGGTTGTGGTATTTATGAATTGTTTATGATGAAGGGTTGGACTTTTATTTCCCTCTGATACATTCGGTATGTTTATATTATTAGTCGCCCTTATGGTTACTCCAAGTGTAACTGCAATGGTTATACCATGAGGTATCTGTGATTTTTACATTTTTTATTAGCTGTGAGGGTTAAAAATAATAAGGTAGTTGTGGCAGTTAAAATATTAAATTAGAATTTTTTATCATACCTAAATGGTTAATTTATGAGTTTCTATATTTTATGGAAATCTCATGTTTTTCAGAAGTAAGAATATGTTTCTTTATGGGGGAAATGTTTGTATTTGCAGAAATGATTTCATATTCATATATGTATTTATGAACGAGTGGATTGTTTCCTTCATTTTATATCCCACAATAATCATTTTGTTCTCAATGCATTTTAAAAAAAATTCACAAGTTATATGGATGGTTATGAAGAACAATGAAGTCATCTTGGATGATATTAAGTATTCCATAGAAAATAATCCATGTTTTTAATAGAATTACTTTGAATAAATGGATACTATTTTTATAGTATCCGTATTGTATTAACGTGTAATGTTATGAATGTATTAATTTATACTTCTCTGAAACTCCAAACCTGAATGGATACTCAATGTGTAGGAATGTATGTTCTGAATAAAATATAGGTTATGTAATGTTTTAAGGATTAGACATTTTATATATTTTATTTAATTAAAATGTATAATTACTATGAACATTGATTTTTTTAGAATATATCTTATTAAATAACATACAGAATAATATAATATAATTGTTACAAGAATTATAGTAATTTGATTAAATATAAATTAATAATAAATATATTATATGAAATGATATTCAAAACCTAATGTGACTTTCACATAACACGATTTATTATAACTAAACGTCATTTTTACAAAAAAAATGACTTATTTCACTATTTACTGATAAATAAGTTCCTGAAAAGTTCAAAAATATCACACAATGTAAATTTTTATATTCTAACTTCAAAAAATATATTAATTTGAATAGATAATTAATTGAAAAGTAAAAACATTTATAAAAATATGTATTCATTAAATGAAATAAAAATTATTTTTTAAGACATACTTTTTTTGAAGAATAAAATTTCAGTACTAAAAATATGTTTATTATTTACTATAAAATTAATAATAATATATGTTGATTATGAAGTGTATATATATATATTAATAAAATATTTAATATTATACATAATTATCAATTTAATGGATATGTTATTATGTTTATTTATATCATTTGATGTTAAAGCTCAGAGGTACATGTTGAATATTCTATGAAACATAAAAATGTCGATGTTTCTGGTACAAAATGATTGTGAATATATTAAATATATATTAAAATAAATAAATCATATATCGTTTTGGTTTTATATTCTCATTTAGGAACATTTATTGTGTTTATTACTCTATATCATGTAATTTTCAACTTTCAATGTCCTAGGACGTTACAACCACCCTCCCCCACAACATTAATAAATTGTCTCCCCATAATTTTAACATTATCATAGTAATAAATTTTTACAAAACACCTTATCTATGAGTAGACAATGAATCATAAACTATGATACCATTCCTTCATTGAGTGTAAGGAGAGAGAATGACCCCCTAGGTCCCAGCTTTGATCGGAGCCTGAGTGGAAACTAGCACCAAGGGTATAGAATCTTACATAATATTGAAGGCACGACACATTTTATTAAAAAAGATTGGGTGATAAGATGGTAAATCCCAATCCTACTACAAATACCAAAAGTATATGTAAATCCAAAAATAAATCATTTACCGACAGGCATGTACTAAAGTAATGTTGATGCAAGGTACAACAAAACTCCAAAGTAGACCCACACACCAAATTGAAAAAAGAAAAGTAATGTACTTTTATTTCAACAGCGTTATTTGGTTACCCTGCACCACATTCCCACTAGTTATCTAGTCATCACTAACAGATTACTTCTTGATGCTACCAATATTCCCATAAGTAAACCCACTACCACAACCCAACTGCACACAGTTGGGCATCAATCCACACACAATCCTACCCATAGACACCTAGGCCACAACAACTAAATCTCATTGTCGAAGATACATGGGCCTCATCCCAAAGATGTATGGGACTGTATTGCAAGAACCTAGGCCACTAATCTACAAAAAAGCCTCACCGAATGAATCTTGGACTGGGTACGCCTCCACCCATTACAACCTACCCAAATACACTCGATAGGTTATAATATAGAAAATCGTGTGAGGAAGAAAGTTAGTGACCACCCAAAAATCATCCCACTAGAATTTTGGGAAAGGTACCCTCCTCTATGAAAAAGAGGTTTTCAAAAAATTGTGAATAACAGTGGTGGGGAGAATATGGTTATCACCAGAGACTAATATATATATATATATATATGTGTGTGTGTGTGTGTGTCTATGTATGTGTGTGAAAACTACCACTCATCCCAACCTATTTGTTTCCATATAGGAAAGAAACACACAAAAACAACTTTTCTGCTAACCATATCTGCACAACCATAAGAACAAGCATAATAAAACAAAATAATAACTCATTTATCATTTAATCACTCTAAATATTTTAATTAAATGTTTTAAATTATATTGTTCCATCACAATCGGGAAACTATCAACCACAACCACACCAAATCAACATGTAAAACGTAACTGAAGTCCCACTACAGAAACCCCAAATATCCCTTTACACTTTTTTAGGTGTTTCCAGGAACAATTCAAAAAAATTTTACCTCAAAATACTTTTCCCAAAACCCACATATTTATATATTTTACCCAATAACTCCTAGATGAATTCAAACATCATATAAATACATAACCACACTCTAGTCCCATTGATCAAGGTTTCTCTACAACCACAACAAAACAATGCCAATTTGGTTTCATACATGTTCATCCATTCCACAATAAATAATTCTCTTAGACTAGGATACCAACACACCCCCTATACTTCCCACCACAAAGAGAACAAAAATATACTATTTACACAGAACACTCTTGTACACACATTCCAAACCATTCTCATGGATCAAACTCTTATGTTCAACCTTGTATCCACAACTGTTCTCCCAACAATAACTCTACACAACTCACAAAAGTTATAAATATTCAAAAAAACATAGCACTCATCCTAATATATTAAAATAATGTCTATACATTCAGAATTACCAAATTTAGTTTCATTAATTCCACTTAATTATAACTAGGATGATCGCACAAGTGTCATGATCATGGGGGAATCCATTTATTTAACCAATTATATGTGATTAAGCTGAAATTTAGTTTTATAAATTTATTCAAACATCTCCACAGTATATACCATTGTTGGTTTGTGAGTAAATACACCATGGTCCATGATTTTTAGAAGGCATATAACCATAGAATTTAAAAAAAACAAAGATAAAAATTAAAACAGGCGATTAACATTAAACCACTCTCTGCAAGATATTTTATTTACCCAAGGAATCATTTGATCCAACATAGTTATTATCTATTTCTAATTTTATGAAATTTTTTAGCTATTAATCACATGGAATCATCATCTTACCCACCCAAAATGATGTCAATATAAATTGATGATGGAGAAATCCCTATCGGATGACCAAGGGAATGAAGTTTCTCCCCACGCTAAGAATAGGGACGTGGGAAAATATATTCTGAAGAACTCCATGAAAACTGAGAAACATTTCTCTTGAACATGCACACGACTCTTCTAGGGAGGAAGGATTTACGCTCAACAATGCAAATGAAAAGGAAGAAGGAAAGAATATATATTAGTTTATGAAATGGCGAGATCCCAAAATCACAGAGATGAATTCAAATGTCTGGATAATCAGATCGTTGTTCGACCGTGCATCTTGGACGTTAAAATACTGATGGAATGTCATGATATATAAGGAATTTATCCATTCCCCTTGATAAAATCGAGACATCCTAGTAAACCGTAGTGAATTTATAGGATACCATTTCCCAGAGACAAACATGTAACATGGGAGAAACTGGAAAAACATAAAATTAGTCACTAATGATATAGTCACCAATGTTGAGCCCCTGATGTGTGGGATACCTATGCGACCTACCATTTTGGAGCTTCCAATACTGATCTACATATGCAATGGACTATGAACATGATGACCAACTAACACCATGAACTACTAATGCCCTAACCTACTGACGCCCTGACCTACTAACACAGATGCCCTTGACTCACCGATTCCCACACCCTTGACCCACTAATGTCGATACGCATGAATCAATGATGTTGACACCTCTGGCATGCCAATGCACTGACATGTAGGTAGAATACTAGAAATTGAGAAATTTATGGAAATCTGCCACTATTTTCCCTTAGAACACCCTAAACACATGATTTTCACAAAGGAAGTGCATAGAGATATCCTAGATACTATGTCAGATACCTCTCAAACAATTCTCATCATCATGAATCTCAAAACTAATAGAAATAAAGATGTCTGAACCACCATCACTTAAGATACCTCTCATGAGTAAACAACCTAGTGTTGTTAAAAAGATTAGGTGAAATTCATGACAACCTAGTTAGAGAGATCCTTTCTTTATGTCGATGTACTTTATGCTTTGGGAGAAACTATCATGCCCGCACTGGTTTAGTATCATCCACATTAATGTGGATTTTTTAGGGATCATGTCCTCACATCCACATAGCCATGGCATTTCACACAAATCATAGAATATAGAGAACACATATCATATAATAGGAGAGGTAAGTCGTTACATCAATGGCAAGGTACATTTAAAAAGAACAGGGCAACTCAGAATAACTTGGGTAATGGGAACACATCTGTGCCTTCTATTCCAAAGTACTCTGCTCAACTTCCCCATGCCTTTATATCATAATATCTAAAGGAGTAGCCCATAAACATAACAAGTTTTCCTCATGATCCTCAATCCAAACCCCTCACTCCATGAACATCACATCGTCCTCATTATCTATATCCCACAAGTCTAGGATGTGGTATTCATTATGTAGATAACAAAATAGTTGAGACACATGGAAGATGTTGTGGATAATCTCTAATAGTTGTGGCAATGCTAGATGATATTCCACCTTGCTAACTCGTCCCAAAACCTCGAAAGGATTGATGTGTAACACAACGACCCTAAAATCCTAGAGCTGGTGCATTATTATAATACATTTTCTAGATTACAAGAAATCATTTCTTGAAAAAATCATTGGTATAGCAGTCGTGGAAAATATATTACACACATAAACGTTATGTTACTCATTCAAACTCAACATAAAAATCCATTGATAATTCCACTATTTTTCGAGATTAAGCCTTCATATATATCGTAATATACTTCTTGGAATCCTGAGAGAGTATTACATAATAAATGTGTGATCTCAGATAATCAGTAAGGGCATATAATTTATCTAAAGCTATTAAATTTTAAGGCATGTTGTGTAATAAAAAAAGACTTCTTAATCCTAATCAAAAAAATAACATGGAAAAAATAAATCTAATATTACCATATAAAAATTCAAATGGATATTCATCTAGTCAAATAATAACATGTGATATCACAAGAGCATCAGCCCTGTTGGTGAGAACTCGCTAGGTGCATACAAGAGACCGGAAATCAAATCCAGGTGGAGGCATATTTCCAGGTACTGTAACAGTACTGTAGCAGGCACTATTGCTAGCAATGTAGTAGGAACTATAGCAGGCAATGTTCAGTATTATAGCAGCCAGAACTATTCATCCATCTGGGCCATTGGGCCACCGGTTTGGTCCTTGGGTACTACAAGGATTTCAGGCTAGCCAAGGCCTTCAGGCTAGTTGATTCTCAAGGCCTTTGGGCCACCATAATGCCTTAGTCCACACCAAGGCCTTCGTGCCACATGAATGTATTCCCCAGACACACTCCATAAAAAAGGATTAGCCCCAGAAGAGGATTCAGAGAAGGTGCACTTACCAAAGCAGAGCCAAATGGATTGTCAGGATGAGAGGGTATGGCTATGCCATCGGTACCTGCCTGTGCTTGCATAGGAATCCTAGCCATATGGTCATGCAAAGGTGGAGATCTACTATCACGATGCATATGCTAGGGAGGTATTGTTCCTTGTATATAGTCTAGTTGAACTCCATAAGTCCTTCGGGTCATGGAATCTCCTAAGCCTACAAGCCATGTAATCTCCGAGCCAACATGCCTTATAAGGGTTCCCCCTCATCCCTTGAAAGGGGGGTTATCAGAATTCAATTAAAATGAAGGCCTTAGGGCCATTCAGACAAAAAAACATGTGATATCTAATTACATATTTAGGGAATGAAAAATGTCGGACATCAAAACCACATAGTCAAGGCCTCAGGAAAATACTAAAAATAAATTTTTCTTGTCCAAGAAATGTGCCATGACACTAATTTGTCTCATCTGACCCACCGATCCATCGAAGGACTATAGAGGCCCCCACCCATCAGTTACTATGTCCAATTCATTCCTTATATGAAAATTTAGATACATAACATATACATTCATATTAAAAGTAGCATTTGAAATGATAATACTTTAACCACAAAAAAGAATAGTATACAAATAGCACATCCATAATAAAAAATATCATAGAAAATTCACAGAAATATGGAAGATTGTATAATAATAAATCAACCACAATAAAAAATAATATCGATTAAAGGATGTTAACAATGATGAAAATGATCGGTAAATTTTTTTGAGTGAAATATCTCTTCTGTGAAATCATTTAAAAGTGACACATTTATAAAATAAGTATTATAAAATAGATTTTTGAATCAACATGTCCCCTAACATTTTGACACTTTTGAAAGTAATTCACATTTTAAAACAATCATTTCTATATAAATAAATCCATAAACCATTTTGAAAACATGGAAATTAATGAGAATGGTTTAGAAGAAAAAATATTTCAAACATTTAAATTGATGTTTTAGTTATAGAGTCCATTATAAAGAATCCTTTTGAAAACGATTTTATGAAACAAGTTCATGGATGATAAATATTTCCCAGTACATATATATACATAAATAATCTCAGATAATATTAAGATTGAGAATTTAACCCTTATATTGTTCATTCCTTTAGTCTAGGGTACATTAATCCTCTTGTATAATGACCATAGTATGTTATTAAATTATACCAGACCATATTATTATTTATGATATCATATATTATTCAATTATTACATTATACTACACATTTAATAATAATTTCCATGTTAAAGAAACATTTAGGTTAATAATCGCTTTCTTTATCATATGTGTTATAACATATTAATCTTCATCATGTCACCTAGATCATGATTTACATACTTCTAGAATATAAAAAATGATTTATATATCATTAATATTCCGAATATAAATATGTATAATATATAGATATATGAAATATAAACACTATTTATGAAGAGGGTAGTCCGTACGTACGCATGAACGTTATTTATGGACTATTATTGAATAGTATGGAAGTATGTAAATGATGTATATAAATATAAATATATATTATTCCAAATATAAATATTATTTCATATATATCATACATAATCAATATATATATATATATTTATAAAAATTCTTTATGGATGATCGTTGAAGATGAATCTCATCATTTCATGGATACTGTAAGTCGTACGTACATACGTGTGACATTATCATTCTATTGATGGGGAAACCATCTTCAATTGGATAATATATTATATATACAAAATTATTATCATGTTATATTTTTTATTTACATCAATTATACTCATTATTATAACCATCCAAATAATGAAGTATTGAATAAAAAATGTCCCCTGAATGTGGAGACGGTAAGTCGTACGTACGCTTATATGGTGACTTTTTCATTCATAGGATCGATAGAAAAATGAATATGGTTGTACCATATTTATAATAAGAACACATAATTTTTCTTTTACTTGTGTTATTATTTTTTTATGGAAACAACAACAAAAATTAGAAGTGTATTTCAAAACTAACTTTGAAAGAGATGATAAAGTTATTACCTCTACTTAGGGTGATTTCTTTTGACTTGATCAAAATGGATCCTTAGGATGTGTTTCTGATAAATGTATGGCCTCTAGGATCATGTGAGGGTAGTTGGGAGGATATTTGAGTTGGGGTTCGTTGAGAAAATAGACATTGGAGGTGTGATTTTGTTGGATGGGGATGTTCCATTTTATAAGATAGGTGAGGGGCACCTTATGAAAATCTTCAAATATTATTTTATTATAAAATTTTTTTTTATTCAAATGGCTCAAAATGGATTTATTTCTAGGATAAGATGTGTTTGGGTCTAAATCATCTCACCCAATAGGTTTAAGACCACTGTAGGTGTCACGACCCGCCCTCGGGGTCCGTGCCGTGACTACCCCAAGCCCGCCTTCCATAGGCCAGGGGCTGGCGACTAGCACCAAGGCGTAAATCCCGGTAAAAAGGGAAGGCATTGCCTTTGAAACGCAAACACACACCACAGAGTAAACAAGCGGAAAGTAAACACTAAACAAACAGAGTACGACTGAAAGTGCGGAAAAGTAAATGGGCCAGAATACAAACCCAAACTGAAAGTAAAGTACAACTCAAAAGGGAAAAACAGCAACTGTAAAGTAAAAGCCGCTACTCCGAGTTGTCAACCGGAAATCCCACCTGAAGGGTGGGTACAGATAGCTCCTCTGCTCCTCGGGTCCCGCCGTCTGCTCCGTGCACGTCCCGCCCAGTGGTCCACCTCCGGGTACAGTCCCGCTGTGCAAGCCTCAGCTAAGGTCAACGCTGTCCGTCGTCTGCAACCAACACAACGTAGTGCGGGCGAAGCCCGTGCAGGGGTGAGTATAAGCTACTCAGTAGGGACCCCGAGACCCCTGAAGGTCTCTCAAATCCACAAAGGATAAACCACGAAGAAAAGTACAAACACGAAGTAACAACTGACACAGCTTAGGTATATGCCCATACATATACCTAAGTCATCAATTAAATTACACTCCAACCTCCGAGCCCAAGTACAACTCAGTCCACGCAGGAAAGTATACGTATTCCACATAGGAAAGCAAAATATAATCCACACAGGATTGCACAACACAATCCACACAGGAAAACAACAGGATTCAGCTCACACAGGTATACTTCTTCAAGGACGATAAAGATGATCACTGATCCATCTAAGTCGTCGGACCCACGAAAGATCGATAGGTAACTAACCCCCGCAGAAGACCCACACAGGATCGGGCTCACACAGAACCTGTAGGCGCTGGCTCACACAGAACCGCTGAGCGCAAGGACCCACACAGGATCGGGCTCACACAGAACCTGTAGCACTGATCCACGTAGGATCGCTGAGTGTTGTAGTCGTCGTCGTCGAATCCACACAGGATCTCTGTACTGTCGTCGTCAAATCCACACAGGATCTCTGTACTGTCGTCGTCAAATCCACACAGGATCTCTGTACTGTCGTCGTCAAATCCACACAGGATCTCTGTACTGTCGTCTTCAAATCCACACAGGATCTCTGTACTGTCGTCGTCAAATCCACACAGGATCTCTGTACTGTCGTCGTCAAATCCACACAGGATCTCTGTACTGTCGTCGTCAAATCCACACAGGATCTCTGTACTGTCGTCGTCAAAGTCACAGTAGCAGTCGTAGCAGTAGAACAGTCGCAGCCAGTACTAGGGTTCCCGCACACAGCAAGCTCGTTCGGAGGGTCCGCTCCGCGAGCCGAGAGGCTGATACATCAACGGTCACGAAGACCGAAGTTGATGTATCCAAAAGTTCCGTATCGTCAACAGGAACTCAACGCAACAGACGGCATGTCGATCGGACGCCCGGTCTGAGAGTTATTGGCATTTTCGTCTCCGGGGCCTGGTTGGTTTTTAAGGAAAAACCAACCCAACCGTACTCCACCTGCGTCCAAACCTCGGGCGGAGTATGCCAAAACATCCTTCTCACTAAGAGGAACACTACGCGACTGACGGCACGTCAATCGGACGTCCGTAGCTCAAGATATGAGCGTTTCCGCTCCGAAGGCCCGGTTGGTTTCGTGAACGAACCAACCCGGCCGAACTCAAAGTAAACCGAAACCTTGAGTGCGATATACCGAAACGACCGTCTCGAACCAAGGATCGCGTTTCCGCAGACGGTTTGTCATTCGGAGGTCCGAGGCTCAAGTTATGAGCCAAAAACCGAAACTGGTCCGTAACGGGGGGGTCCGGGTCCGGGCCGACCCGGCCCGACCCCCCCCCCCCCCCCCCCCCCCGGGGGTGGCGCGGCGGCGGCGGCGCGGCGGCGGCGGGCCGCGGTGGCGGCGGCGGCGGCGGCGGGCCGCGGGGGCGGCGGCGGCGGGCCGCGGGGGCGGCGGCGGCGAGCCGCGGTGGCGGCGGCGGCGAGCTGCGGTGGCGGCGGCGGGTCGCGGGGTGGCCGCACGCGGGGGGACAAACTCCCCCGCTTTTCCCTCTGACGGCGCGGCATAGCCGCGCCGTTTTTTTAAAAAAAATGCCCCCCGCTCGTGGGGGGCTTGCTGAAGCGAAACCGGGGGGCCGGCTGCCCCCCCCCCCCCCCCCCCCTCCTTTAAAAACCGCCCCCCCCCCTCTCTTTAAGAGGGGGGTTTAGTAAACCGGCCGGGGAATTTAATTCTCCGGTTTAATGGCATCCGGCCGGCCAGCTGGCCGGCCGGTCTTCTCCAACGGGACCGGAAAATCCGGTCCCCTCTTCGGCTTCCGACGCCGGCGGCCCGGCCGCCGGTCTTTCCTTCCGCCGCGGCCCGGAACCGGCCGCGGTCTCCTCGTCCCGCCGCGGCCTGGAACCGGCCGCGGTCTTCTCGTCCCGCCGCGGCCCGGAACTGGCCGCGGCGTTCGTCATCAGGCGCGGTGCGTCGGCACCGCGCCCCTTCGCCGTGCTTCGATTCTTTTCAACGCGGCGCGACGGCGTCGCGTTCTTGAAGATTCTCCTCGGCGTAGCGCGACGGCGTTGCGTAAATTAAACGCACGGTAAACCGCGTGGTGCGACGGCACCACGCCACTTTGCTTCCATCGCAAGAATTAAACAAGAACGTTGGAGGGGGGTTCGGCCGTGTTCGTGCGGTCCGGCCCCCCTCGCGTTAATAATAATAACGCAACATAAAGAAAATCATGTCACACGTTAATCTTGCTAAAAGCACGATCAAGAATAAAATGAGGAATCCAAAAGAAATTCGACAACCCCTACCTCGGGTTTAAGATTCAAAGGTTCGGCTACGCTCCGCGGAAGACGGCGTCGCGGAGGTCGGGTGTCGCGGAAGCCGTTCGTCAAATCCGATGACGAAGGGATGCGTTCGAAGAGTCACGTCGTTGGCGAAACTTGTACGCCGACGAAGAAGGTCCGAGGAGGAAGAAGAGGTCCGAAGATACCGGGTTGCCGAATCGATGATCCTTGACGAAGTGTTGTCATTCTTCGTTGAGGATGAAGACGTTCTTCGCCGGAGAAGATGAAGAGGAGCTCTCAATGCTCTCAAGGGAATAAACCAACAACCCATAAACAAATAAGAGGAAGGGTTTTGAGAGGTTAAGGAATTTGAAAAGAAAAAGGGGTTCGTGTGGGCCCCACCACACTTAATCCTCCCAAGGGAGGTTAAGTGGGTGTGGGTCCCACTTCTAACCTCCTTTGTAGGTTTTTAAAATAAGTTAAAATAAAATTTGTTTTGCACAAATTTTATTTAACTTAACTGAAAAACCCCAAAACGTAACTTTCAACCCGCAACAAACGCAACTCCCGAAAAGGTCTCAAAAAGCGAATATCGTCGCTGCGAGTTCATCGGTGCCCTCGGATTTCAATTCCGAGCACCGGATCAAAAGTTAGGAATTTCCCGCTCGTTCGTTCACTGAACGTACCCGAACCAAACTTCGGAAATTAATTCCGGGCACTCCGGGCCTCGGAATCAGGTGCCGTCTGAAACCGCGCTCTTGTAAAATTCTAAAGAAAATTAAGAAAAAATTTTCCTTGAATTTTACGGGTCTTTACATTACTCCCACCTCAGGGCTTTACGTCCCCGTAAAGCTACATCAAAAACTAGGGAAACCAAAAGAGAGTACTGAGCACACATCTGAGCCTCCCGCTCCCATGTGCTCTCCTGGAGATTCCCGTGCCGCCATCTGTTGCGCACAAGAGGAATCGATCGCCCACGCAGGACCCGCTCCTGTCGATCCTCTATCTCCACCGGGACCTCCGCAAAACTCGCCCCATCGTCCACGTCCAGCTCCCCAAAGTCGATGATGTGCGTCGGGTCGTGCACGTATCTCCTCAGCTGAGATACGTGGAAGACGTCGTGCACCCGGTGCAACTGAGGTGGTAGAGCCAGGCGATAAGCCACCTCGCCAATCCTGCTGAGAAACTGGAAGGGTCTGATGAAGGGCGGAGATAACTTGCCGCCTCGGCCAAATCTCTGAATACCACGTCGAGGTGAGACCCGCAAGAAGACGTGGTCGTCATCCTCGAACTCCAGTGGCCTCCGCCTCCTGTCAGCGTATGACTTCTGCCGGCTCCGAGCTATCCTCATCTGCTCCTAGATGACCTGGACCTTCTCTGTCGTGGCCTGGACCATCTCCGGTCCCATCAGAGCTGCAAGATTTCTCCTTTGCCGAAAAGAGAAATCTGGTCTCATCCCCTGGATGAACCACTTTCTTTGCCTAAAACAGTCAATCCTAACATGGATGATACTAATCCATACCAAGGATGACGTCGTAAGGCCTCGACGCTACTACTAAGAGATCCAACCGTTACTCTCGCCTCCAAGGGTTGAGTCACATTGTCGGCATCAGTGTGTGGTAACTGGGTCTCCTCCAGTAGATGTCTCACAAGTGAGGGTCAAGTCAACAGCCAAAACTGTAACCTCTTAGTAACATTACGATAGAGGACAGGAACGAAAACATCACAAGGTATGCGTCTTTTTTTAATGCAGCTCGTAATACAAGACGCTACACAAAAGCAACAAGGAACCAGAAGTACAAAGGATGTATCCACTAGTTCTGCTCCTGTCCATCGGCTCCCAGGGCTCCATGATCGAAGGCCTCGGCTGCCTGAAGCTGAGCTCTCCCCTACGGTCGGGGTGGACCTCCTGGTGGTGGTGGTGGTAGAGCCTCAAAGCGTCGGCCACCACCAGCTGCTCGTCCAGCTCCTCTGCCTCGTCCGCCTCCTCCCTGCGGACCGCCACGGTCGAACCTCTGCCTCTGCCTAGGTGGTTCCTCAACCGTCTGTTGTTCCTCCGCATGGCGGGTCGGGCAGTCACGAGCCATGTGGCCTCGGCCGCCGCATGCATAGCACTGTCTTCCACTCGAAAGACTGGCTCCGCGTTGTGTGCCCTGCACTGCTGAGCCAGTGCCCTGAGGTCTGGTCTGTCTGGACCCCTGAGTCATTCGCCGACTGCCAGCTGCAGATGACTCTGCCACGTGCCGTCCTGCGGTGGGTCTCTGTGCTGGTGTAGACTCAGCAAGGAAGCTCTCGATCAGAAGGGCCCGCTCCAGTACTCCTGTCTGAGTCGGTATGCTGAGGGAGATCAGCGATGCCCTGATCTCGTGTCTTAAACCCTGCTCGAAGGTCCGGGCCCGGAAGAATGGGTCCCGTACCATGTCGGTCGAGTAGCGCGAGAGATCGGTAAATCTCGCCGAGTACTGAGCGACCGTCATGCTACCCTGCCGCAGCTGTAGAAGCTCCTGGATGCGCACCGCACGAAGGGTGGCTGGGACGAACTCCGAGCGGAAGATGCTCTCAAAGTCCGTCCAAAGAAGAGATGCCTCATCGTGCACCTGGAGCATCAAGCTCCACCATCGTCCTGCTGCTGCGTGTAGTAGGCTCGCAGCGAGGATCACCATGAGGTCTGCTGGTGTCCTCACTAGCCTAAACACTCGAACCACTGCCTCCAGCCAGTCCTCTGCTGCCTGGGGATCCGTCTCCCCGCGAAACCTGGGCGGTCGCTGGCGCTGAAACTCATGCAGTGCGCTGAGGCGACGTGCATCGTCAGCGGCTGCTGCTGGAAGCATTGGGGGATCGGCGGGTAAAGCTACCGCCGGTGCCACTGCTGACAAAGGGCCCTGCACCGAAGCCTCGTCGCTCGGTGGGCTGTCGTCTCGCTCGACTCTCGGAACCCTAGCTGGCTGCCGTCGTGGGGCCATCCTGAAAAGGAAACAGGTGCGCCACGGTTAGAACAGTATACCTGGTGAGTTGGCACAAGTAATCACAAGGAAAACTTGAGACTTTCATAAAGTAGATCAGTATACTCGGTGAGCTGACACAAGTAATCACAAAGAAAACTTGAAACACACACGCAATCAATGTTTTCATGCATTAAGTCGGAAATCAGAAGTCAGGGTCCTGGTGTACGGATACGTCAGCCGCCGCACCAACACTGGACTCCCTGGACTGATAACCACACTCAATACGCTAAACATTATTGCTTCACATAGAAAAGATCAGAGTTCGCGGTAGAACCGAACTCCTCTGATACCAATTTGTCACGACCCGCCCTCGGGGTCCGTGCCGTGACTACCCCAAGCCCGCCTTCCATAGGCCAGGGGCTGGCGACTAGCACCAAGGCGTAAATCCCGGTAAAAAGGGAAGGCATTGCCTTTGAAACGTAAACACACACCACAGAGTAAACAAGCGGAAAGTAAACACTAAACAAACAGAGTACGACTGAAAGTGCGGAAAAGTAAATGGGCCAGAATACAAACCCAAACTGAAAGTAAAGTACAACTCAAAAGGGAAAAACAGCAACTGTAAAGTAAAAGCCGCTACTCCGAGCTGTCCACCGGAAATCCCACCTGAAGGGTGGGTACAGATAGCTCCTCTGCTCCTCGGGTCCCGCCGTCTGCTCCGTGCACGTCCCGCCCAGTGGTCCACCTCCGGGTACCGTCCCGCTGTGCAAGCCTCAGCTAAGGTCAACGCTGTCCGTCGTCTGCAACCAACACAACGTAGTGCGGGCGAAGCCCGTGCAGGGGTGAGTATAAGCTACTCAGTAGGGACCCCGAGACCCCTGAAGGTCTCTCAAATCCACAAAGGATAAACCACGAAGAAAAGTACAAACACGAAGTAACAACTGACACAGCTTAGGTATATGCCCATACATATACCTAAGTCATCAATTAAATTACACTCCAACCTCCGAGCCCAAGTACAACTCAGTCCACGCAGGAAAGTATACGTATTCCACATAGGAAAGCAAAATATAATCCACACAGGATTGCACAACACAATCCACACAGGAAAACAACAGGATTCAGCTCACACAGGTATACTTCTTCAAGGACGATAAAGATGATCACTGATCCATCTAAGTCGTCGGACCCACGAAGGATCGATAGGTAACTAACCCCCGCAGAAGACCCACACAGGATCGGGCTCACACAGAACCTGTAGGCGCTGGCTCACACAGAACCGCTGAGCGCAAGGACCCACACAGGATCGGGCTCACACAGAACCTGTAGCACTGATCCACGTAGGATCGCTGAGTGCTGTAGTCGTCGTCGTCGAATCCACACAGGATCTCTGTACTGTCGTCGTCAAATCCACACAGGATCTCTGTACTGTCGTCGTCAAATCCACACAGGATCTTTGTACCGTCGTCGTCAAATCCACACAGGATCTCTGTACCGTCGTCGTCAAATCCACACAGGATCTCTGTACTGTCGTCGTCAAAGTCACAGTAGCAGTCGTAGCAGTAGAACAGTCGCAGCCAGTACTAGGGTTCCCGGACACAGCAAGCTCGTTCGGAGGGTCCGCTCCACGAGCCGAGAGGCTGATACATCAACGGTCACGAAGACCGAAGTTGATGTATCCAAAAGTTCCGTATCGTCAACAGGAACTCAACGCAACAGACGGCGCGTCGATCGGACGCCCGGTCTGAGAGTTATTGGCATTTTCGTCTCCGGGGCCCGGTTGGTTTTTAAGGAAAAACCAACCCGACCATACTCCACCTGCGTCCAAACCTCGGGCGGAGTATGCCAAAAGATCCGTCTCACTAAGAGGAACACTACGCGACTGACGGCACGTCAATCGGACGTCCGTAGCTCAAGATATGAGCGTTTCCGCTCCGAAGGCCCGGTTGGTTTCGTGAACGAACCAACCCGGCCGAACTCAAAGTAAACCGAAACCTTGAATGAGATATACCAAAACGACCGTCTCGATCCAAGGATCGCGTTGCCGCAGACGGTTCGTTATTCGGATGTCCGAGGCTCATGTTATGAGCCAAAAACCGAAACTGGTCCGTAACGGGGGGGTCCGGGACCGGGCCGACCCGACCCGACCCCCCCCCCCCCCCCCCGGGGGTGGCGCGGCGGCGGCGGGCCGCGGGGGCGGCGGCGGCGGCGGCGGGCCGCGGGGGCGGCGGCTGCGGGCCGCGGTGGAGGCGGCGGCGGGCCGCGGTGGCGGCGGCAGCGAGCCGCGGTGGCGGCGGCGGGTCGCGGGGTGGCCGCACGCGGGGGGACAAACTCCCCCGCTTTTCCCTCTGACGGCGCGGCATAGCCGCGCCGTTTTTTAAAAAAAAAATGCCCCCCGCTCGTGGGGGGCTTGCTGAAGCGAAACCGGGGGGCCGGCTGCCCCCCCCCCCCCCCCCTCCTTTAAAAACCGCCCCCCCCCCCCCTCTCTTTAAGAGGGGGGTTTAGTAAACCGGCCGGGGAATTTAATTCCCCGGTTTAATGGCATCCGGCCGGCCAGCTGGCCGGCCGGTCTTCTCCAACGGGACCGGAAAATCCGGTCCCCTCTTCGGCTTCCGACGCCGGCGGCCCGGCCGCCGGTCTTTCCTTCCGCCGCGGCCCGGAACCGGCCGCGGTCTCCTCGTCCCGCCGCGGCCTGGAACCGGCCGCGGTCTTCTCGTCCCGCCGCGGCCCGGAACCGGCCGCGGCGTTCGTCATCCGGCGCGGTGCGTCGGCACCGCACCCCTTCGCCGTGCTTCGATTCTTTTCAACGCGGCGCGACGGCGTCGCGTTCTTGAAGATTCTCCTCGGCGTAGCGCGACGGCGTTGCGTAAATTAAACGCACGGTAAACCGCGTGGTGCAACGGCACCACGCCACTTTTCTTCCATCGCAAGAATTAAACAAGAACGTTGGAGGGGGGTTCGGCCGTGTTCGTGCGGTCCGGCCCCCCTCGCGTTAATAATAATAACGCACCATAAAGAAAATCATGTCACACGTTAATCTTGCTAAAAGCACGATCAAAAATAAAATGAGGAATCCAAAAGAAATTCGACAACCCCTACCTCGGGTTTAAGATTCAAAGGTTCGGCTACGCTCCGCGGAAGACGGCGTCGCGGAGGTCGGGTGTCGCGGAAGCCGTTCGTCAAATCCGATGACGAAGGGATGCGTTCGAAGAGTCACGTCGTTGGCGAAACTTGTACGCCGACGAAGAAGGTCCGAGGAGGAAGAAGAGGTCCGAAGATACCGGGTTGCCGAATCGATGATCCTTGATGAAGTGTTGTCGTTCTTCGTTGAGGATGAAGACGTTCTTCGCCGGAGAAGATGAAGAGGAGCTCTCAAAGCTCTCAAGGGAATAAACCAACAACCCATAAACAAATAAGAGGAAGGGTTTTGAGAGGTTAAGGAATTTGAAAAGAAAAAGGGGTTCGTGTGGGCCCCACCACACTTAATCCTCCCAAGGGAGGTTAAGTGGGTGTGGGTCCCACTTCTAACCTCCTTTGGTAGGTTTTTAAAATAAGTTAAAATAAAATTTGTTTTGCACAAATTTTATTTAACTTAACTGAAAAACCCCAAAACGTAACTTTCAACCCGCAACAAACGCAACTCCCGAAAAGGTCTCAAAAAGCGAATATCGGCGCTGTGAGTTCATCGGTGCCCTCGGATTTCAATTCCGAGCACCGGATCAAAAGTTAGGAATTTCCCGCTCGTTCGTTCACTGAACGTACCCGAGCCAAACTTCGGAAATTAATTCCGGGCACTCCGGGCCTCGGAATCAGGTGCCGTCTGAAACCGCGCTCTTGTAAAATTCTAAAGAAAATTAAGAAAAAATTTTCCTTGAATTTTACGGGTCTTTACAGTAGGTCTACAAAATTACACTTATCTTCTATATTTAACTCATAGTTAAATAGTTTATCTTTTACCATTTCTTCTTGTACTATTATATTTCATGATTAATAAAGATACTATAAAAAATCAAGAAACCCTTATGTGGTACATTAATGACATACCTATCCTTTATGTGAATTTTGAAACTATTTAGTATTTGGATTCTGAAAAATTCAAGAAAACATGATTACTTTGAAACAAAAACATTAAATCTACCCTAACATTTCATATTAACCAATAAAATTCATGTAATTCATCAAAAGGCTAAATTTAATATATTTTGGTAATTTTAATATAAATTATTTTTATCATTCATTACTAACGTAATTACTGCATCATCATTGTGTCAAAAATAAATTTAATTATTTAATGTATAAAAATTATAAATAAAATATCATGATTTAAGAAATCGTTTTTTATTTCTAATGAATATATATAGTTGAAATTATATTATTTGGTTCCACTATAATAATATTCTTTATTTTTAAATTTTTTAATTAACACTTTTATCTATTCTTTAAAAAATAATAAATATCCTATTTTAATCCATGTTGATCAAAAAAGAAGATATATTATTTCTAAGGGTCAATTTGGTAAAAAAAAACATATCCAATAGAATTAGGACATGCTTTAGGGTATTTATAATATCATTTTTACCTTAAATTACCTTCTGTACTTTTAATAGTGGTAAATAAGACTCAAAAGTTAATATTCACCAAAAATAATTTTAACCTGTTGAACAAAAGTTTACTTACCGATTTCAAACATGTATCTCAAATTTTTCAAATTCAAATAACTGAAGTTGTAAAATTATATTTATTAAAACATGCAAATGTGCCTAGAAGGTAGGAAAGAGACCTAAAAAGTCCAATAAAATTTAATATGTCTAAACTTATTATAAATTTATAGTAATGAATTAAATTATAAGAATATATATAATATGAATCTATTTTTAATTAAAAATAATTTTTAATTAAATGTATCTATTAAATAAATAATCAGTTTTAAACAATAATGTAGTGTTTTTCACTATTCATCAAAAAATTAATGTTTTCTGAAAAATACAAAAAATTTAACCTATGATAATTTTGATGTTATGAATTCAAAAATGAATACAATTTTAACAAATTAAAAACATGTGTTTTTCATTAATTAATTTAAAATTCATTCACATTGTCAAAACCAAAGTGGAATTTTGAGATGCACAAACTATAAAAAGATTGATATGTGATTATGGCCAATTTAAATGTAAAATTACTTCCAATGACAAAAATTGGATTAAATTATTAAATTATAATTTAATTATACCTCAAAACCCATAAATTGTATAATTTAACACTATAAATTATTTTGATTTAAAAATGTTGATTTCAATTAAAATTTAGTATTTTAACTAACAATCAAAATAATAAAGTTATAAAAAATATTAAGAAATATTTCACCAATAAAATTTTTTATATCTGGAATCTAAAGAATAAGTATATCTTGTCAAATTGAATATATAAAATTTTTAAATATTGGATTTAAAAAATATGTTCCCCATTAAAAGGCAAAAAATCAATTTTTTTAAAATACTTATTTTATCTGAAAAAATGTATTTGTTCTTTCATTATGTCTAAAAAACACATAATAAAAATTCTAAAATTATATGGATTATAAAAAATATAAAATGGAGTTATTACTATTCATAACCACTTTCTAAACAGCTAGTTTGGTATGTAATGTTGCACTCAAACATGTTGTTGTGTGTAGATAATTCTATGTAATTAATTTAAAGCGATATAGTACTATGAAATATTTGGATGCTATGTTATCCCCTCCTATAATAAACTATGTCCTTGAAATTTGGAATTGTTCTATGAAAATAAAATGTTTAAAAATGAAAATACCTTAGTGAAAAACCCACATTAGAAATAGGGTTAATAAAATTTAGTCTTTATAAGAGAGAAAGGGAAAGGAAAAAGTAACCAAAAAGTTAGGGTTTAGAAAAGTAGAACACTGGTGATATTGTAGAAAAATAATTGAAGAGAAAACATAAATATTTATAGATATTGATTGAGGTCATCAATCATAAACAAGAAAACAATAAATGGAAAATTGGTGGCTTCAATGCCATAAATTAATGATGAGTTAAAAAGTCATCGGTTCAAGAAAAATTAAAGGATTAGGATAACACATTTTTGTTTTTGATATCCATTCCATGATTTCTAATAATTAATTTATTCTCCAAATTAGAAAAAAATAATACATTACAAGTATATTTCCATCCTTTAACAAATTTCTACCACAAACTAATCATTCAGTCCCTATGATAATAGAACTAAAAACTAACTAATTTATCCTAATCATATAGGGTTACAAAAACATGAATTTATAAATCATATGTCATACCTTTTAAAAAATAAAAATTATACAATCTAGGAAATCATGTTGGCCAGTGGTAGGTGATTAACCCTTGTCTCCATTAGGTTTCTGATTCAAGTCTTGCGGCATTACCGAACGCGACCTGTTTTCACCCGACCTCCAAGTAGAAATTTTTATAACAATCCCAAAATAATCTTATGAAATGTTTTAACTATATGCCATATTATACAATGGACTACCTAAGATATGCCAAACCTTAGACGTATCCAATATAATTATGTTTAAACTCACATTCCAAAATTTATAAGGATGGTAAACATCACATCATGAAGAACACTTTTATCTGAAACCAATAGTTGAATACCCTGGTCATGTATTCTATTAAAACATGTTAACCACCAAAATTACCATAAAAGCATTCTTCAATAGGTATGTACTTATTTATTCATTCAATAAAACATAGAATATTTAATATATTGCTTAAATTCAACAATGTTGAAATCTCCAACAATGATGAAATAAACAAACCATTAACTAGTTACAAGGTAGTAAATGATATACAATATACATTATCCAACTTATTTATATCTTATCCCAAAATCAATAACTCAGTAATAAAACTATATTAAGGTTTATCTTTCATTCAAAAATGTATCTTCCAAAAATATTAATTTTCTATTCAATTACATTTATTAGAACCATTTAATCTCAAATCCTCAATGAAATAGTATTGTATTAAAATCCTTATTCATTGTAATTATTAATTTAACCAGTACATCATTGATAAAAAACAAAAATGTCATAATTACTCATTCCAGAAACACAAATTCATTAATTATTCATCATAGACCATAGTAACAGATTATGATTGATCTTAATTCCTTTAATTCTTAGGAGTTATATTTTTAGGACCATTACGACATTTATTCTCATATTTCCATATTTCACTAGTTTTAAAACACTAAATATTAGTCTTATTTTTGTTCCATATGCATTTTTTTTCCGGATAACCCATTTCACTACACTTATAATAATCACCATGTACTTTGATGCACTTCCCAGTGTGATTATTTCCTTATTTATCACATATCTGAAAATCATTCATTCCCTTATTCCCATTATACACCTTTCTCTCTTACATCCTATTCTCTATGGATGCCCTTCAATGATATATGACCCAAAAAATATATTATTTATCTTATTAAAAGAAGATACTATTTTGTCATATGATGAGAATACATGGGAGGATATTCCCCTATGAAGCGTTGGCTTAAGACCATGAATGATATAATCCTTCTAACTCATTAGTATGTGTGTATTGTTGGAGTTCTCATTCCTTTTACTGGGAAGAATTTCTAAATTAAGACATATATTAGATTTGATAATATCATAATGTATCATAAGAAAACTAGAACAATTATCAACATTAATTGAATACTTTCACACATTTGGTCTCATAATCACAAAAAATGGTTTCTTTTCTGAAATATTTACTCATAAACCCTTCATAATGTTTTGTAATGAAAATTTTATTTTTCCTATGCATATCCCTTGGGAGTGTCAAACCATGTGTGATGCAAGGATTGTTGTCAAGTACCAAGATACCCTAGGTCAAGACCAAAACTCCTTGTTAGAGTTTTCACTCCTAGGTAAATTTTTGCAAGAACTACATAGACTTGTAGAATCTAGACAACGATGTATATATTAAATACCTGAAATAATAACTACTTTACCAAAATTATATAGTGTTATATTATACTGATCGGGAATGTCTATCATAGGGTTATGATCCTAATCTAATTTTTCTACATATACTTAATTTTATATATCTAAACTTCCTATGATAATATCTATAACACTCTTCCACAGATGGTTGGAGAAAGTTCATTATTTTAATACAATTTCATGATTAAAATGAATCATGTCTCAACAGACCGATCAGTTTAAAAGTATTTTAAAATAAAATACACAATTAATGTTACATTACACAATCACACACAACATAAAAAATAGTTGGAGAATTATATTAATCATCTAT
Organism: Viscum album; assembly: GCA_963277665.1. Lineage (NCBI taxonomy): Eukaryota > Viridiplantae > Streptophyta > Magnoliopsida > Santalales > Viscaceae > Viscum > Viscum album. Next base: position 541,548,891 of record OY728143.1, read on the forward strand.
CTTAAACCTCCATATAAATCAAAATACACTTCTTGGCATCCATATAAACAAAAAAAATTAAAGGGGTGAGCTCAGATGCTCTATAACGGTAAATAATTTAGGGGAAGCTATACACTTTTAAGGCATCATGTTTAATAAAAATAAAATCATTTTTAATCATAATCTTGAACATAATACGGAAAATATAAATCTAACACTACCATATAAACATGCACATGGTTATTCTACTAGTCCAATAATCACATGAAATAACTAATTTCATAATGAAGGATTGCATAATAACGGAAATCATAACCACATAGTCAAGGCATCATGCCAAGACTACAAATAAATTAAATTTTCAAGGGCTTTTTTTCAAGACTTTAATTTGTATCATGTGACCTACCGATGCATCGAGGGGCTATAGTGGCCCCAACCCCTCACTTACTAATTATAATGTATTCCTTGTTTGAGAATTTTGAAACATAACATAAACATTTGTATTAAAACTAGCATACAAAATATCAATACATTAACAATAAACCATGAAATGTGTAAATATATTACATCCATAATCATAAATATTATAACTCATTCAATACAATATAGAAGATTGTATTATAATTAATCATCCTCAATCAAAAACAATATCCAGTAATGGATATTGACATAGTTAAAAATGATAAGTAAAACTCTTTGAGAGAAATAACTGTTTGGTGAAATCCTTTAAAAGTGACACATTTATAAAAGAAGTCATTTAAAAGATATTTATTTAATTAAAGGTTCCCTTACCACATTGAAACATTTCAAAGTAATTTAAATTTAAAAATAATTAATTCAATATAAATTAATCACTAAATCCATTTTGAAAATATGGTCATTAATGAGAAATGATTAGGGGAATAAATATTTAAAACATTTTAATTGATGTTTTAGTTAAGGATTAACTTAAAAATAAATCTATTGAAAATTATTTTTTAAAAAATTTACATAGATGATAAATATGACCTCGTACATACTTTCATATAAACAATGTCAGATAATAATGAGATTGGGAAATTAAACCTTACCTTGTTCATTCCTTTGGTTAAGGGTACATTTAACATTCTATATAATTATCATAATATGTTATGAAATTATACCAGAACCATATTAATATTTATTTTATTATATATGATTAATTTATTACTTTATACTACGCATTATATAATAATTTCCATGTTAATGTAACATTTTGGGTAACAATCACTTCCTTTTTCATATGAGCTTTAACATGTTATTCTTGAATGTATCACAATGATAATTATTAACATACTCCATGAATATAAATCATGAAATTTATATAATATATATTAATAATATAAATATGTATAATATATATATATATATGAAATGGAGACACGATTTATGGAGACGGTAGTCCATACTTACGCAAGAACATTGTTTCTCTTATCTTATCGTATAATATGGAAGTAATTAAAGAAATATAATTATAAATATATATTATTACATTATAAATATTATTATTTCATATATCTCATACTTAATAAATATATATATTTTTTATAAAAATTCTTAAATGGTGGTCGTTGAAGATTAATCTCATCATGCCGTGGAGACAGTAAGTCGTACGTACACTCGCGCGACAATATCATTATATTGATGGTAAAATAGAATGTAATTGGATTTTATATAATATATAAAGAATAATTAAAATTTATATTTATTATTTAAATCAATTATATAAATTTTTATACTGATCCATATAATAAAGTGTTGAATAAAAAACATCTCCATGACATGGAGATGGTAAGTCGTACGTACGCACATATGGTGACATTCTCATTCATATAATGGATATAATTATGTATATGGTTGCACCATATATATATTAACATAAAATTATGTAGATGGTATTATATTTATAATTTTTTATGGATAAAACAATGATAGAGAAAGTGGAAAAAGAAATGATATTGAATGAGGTGATGAATTATTACCTCTTCTTCAGGTACTTCCTTTTGATTTTATGAAAGGGACTGCATAGAATGGAATTCTCATAAATATAAGGTCTCTAAGTTTAATTGAGTGTTTTTAGGAGGATATTTGAGTAGGTTTTGGGTGATCCAAATAGCTTTGGAGGTTTGAGTTATAGAGATGGGGATGTACCCTTTTATAAAAGAGGTGAGGATCACTTTAGAAAAGAATGAAATATAATTTTATTATAAAATCATTTTCAGTATCTAATGGCACCAAATGATTTTTTTAGAGGATAATGTGTGGATTCATTGAAATCATATCATAACAAAAGATTTTATACATGTTTAGGTCACCATATTAACCATATATTTCAGATTTAATAGAAATAATTTAATTTTTACCATGTCTTATAGTATTTTTATATTATATGGTTAACAAACAAACAATAATATTCCAAGGGAACCTGACATGGTTCATTAATGACATACCTATAATTATATAAGTCATTTGGATGATCCTTGTATTTTTAGGATTGTTATATCATTTAATAATATAGCATTTGTTATAAAATCACATTTAAGTCAATTATGACACAATTAAATATTTGGTTTTTTGTGAAAGTTAAAAAAAACATTATAACTTCGAAAAAATATATTCAATAAACCTTAAAATGTAATATTAACATATCAAATTCATGGAAGGAAACAACAGTCCAAATTTAAATTTATTTTGATATGTATAATATCAATTATTTTATTCTAACATTAATAAAGTAATTAATGAATCGCCATTGTGTTCTAACAAATTTTTATTATTTAACATCTAAAAAATAATAAATAAAATACCATGATATAGGAAATCATATTATCCTTCTAATTAATAGTCATAATCTAAATTTTATTATGTATGACCATATATAAATATAAATTTAGTTATGAATATTTTAATTAAACATTATTAACTCTTTTTTAAATAAGATTATAATAAATGTCCTAATATATAAAAAGTTGATAAATAGCATCATATTTTATTTCTAAAACTGATTTTGGTTTAAAACACTTATCCAATAGAATTTGGGCATGTGTTAGGATAATTATAATATCATTTCTACATTTAAATACCCTATTAACTTTTCATTATGTTTAATGAAATATAAAATTTACTATTAAACAAAAATTATATTTATCAAAATAAATCAAATTTTATATACTAAACTCAACCATATCTCACATATTTTTAATATCCAATTCAATTAAGTGGTAATATTATATTTTATGAAAATTTGCAAATGTGCCTAAAAGATAGGTAAAATACGTTAAAAGTTCAATAAAATTAAATATATCAAATCTTATTATAAAACGACTCAAATGAGTTAAATTAGGCTAATATAGGTATTATGTATCTATCTAGACATTAAAATAAATTTTTGTTAAAAATAATTTTTTAAATAAAAAGTCAGTTTTAAACAATAACGTTGTGTTTTTAGTAATCATATAAAATTAAATTTTTTCAAATAATACGAAAAATTAATCGTAAAATAATAATGATAATCCAAATTAAAAAATTAATCATATTATACCAATTTAAAAATAAGAAAGTTACATTAATGAATTTAAAATTAATTCCTATTGGCAAACACAAAAAGTGGGTTTTTGAGAAGTAAATATTATCAAAAGAATGATATGTTTTTATGTTGACTTTAAATTTAAAATTACTTCCAATGATAAAAATTGTATTATATAATAAAAATAAAATCTAATTATACTTCAAGACCATTCAAATGTATAATTTAACAATATAAATTATTTTGATTAAAAAGTTGTTTTTAATTAAAATATTTTATTTTTCACTATTCACCAAAATAGTAATGTTATCAGAAAAACTCCATAATTTTAACAAAAAAAAAATTTATGTCCCAATTCTAAAGAGAAAATTAATTTTGTTCGATTGAATTTTTTAAAACTGCAAAATATTTGATTTAAAAAAATTAGTTTCCAGTAATACCATGTAATGTTGCATTTATTTAAAAATGCATCTTTTATCTGAAAAAATGAATTTGAGATTATATTATCTCTAAGAAAAACATAATATAGATTCATAAAATATATGGATTATATAACATTCAAAATTTAGTTAATAATATTCATAATATTTTTTTTAATGGAATGTTTATTAAGTTATGGTGCACTGGAACTCAGTGTAGAGTCTAGCGCATGCTATTGAATTACATTACTGATACAACATACTATAAATTCATTGGGTATTACACAACGAACCTTGGAGAAGTATTACTTCCATTTTTTAACATATAATTTCAATATCAATGGGATACCTTTAAGAACAAGTAGTCCATATCCATGTATTCTATAAGCATCCTCGTATGATCAGCATGGGAATTATGCTGACCCAGAGCCACTTTAATCCTCTCACACAAAATCTGAACCTTCATTGTTGTGCTTTTCACTACTCATGCTCCAAGAAGGGCTGGTTCCCCAACCTCTTCTTAGAACAAGGTTGAGCAGCACATTCATCAATAAAAGTATTCCAATGGTGCCATGCTATGGTAGAGTGACAACTATTATTTTAAGAAACATTTCCAAGGGAAAGTGTCGGACCCATGGAGAACTCCCTCATGATTTTCCACTGGGACGAATAGATTCCCATGGAAAATTATCTGATTAAGTCTATCCTCAAACCATCCTTTTGGATCATTACCATGAACAATGTAATCAAGCATCACATTATCCTCTGATTCTCCCCATTGATACTCGTCTAATAGCTGCATCATGAATGACTGCACTATCATCTGAAACAAATAGCATCTCCCACTATCCATCCTAGTGTCCATGCTCTAAGAAGATAAGTCCCCCATCACCATACAAGCATCTATGGATTCACAATATACCTCCTTCTACGACTTCTTTTCAAATAATTAGCCACCATGTTGCCCATTCCTAGGGATCATGAGATCTTGAATTTGTAGACATATTGAATCTACCACCACATTCTCTTCTACATGTTAAGGTATCATTTTAAAAATATATACTTCATGCTATTGTGATCCATGTAGACCACAAAGTGCTTTGTGATGATGCAATTCCACAACTACATCAGCACGAACATGATTACTGGAAGCTCTAGATCATGGTTGGCATAATTACATTCATGATGTATTAATTTCTGGGACCCATAAGAGATTACTCATTACTTATACATTATATCACATACCATGCATTGGACGAATGAATCAAAAAACACCTCGAACATAAACCCCTCCCTCAGAAACCTATACATCATGGCACTGACCTGCTACCCCTTTAGATAGCTGAATGCTTCCTGACACTGCACACTCTACATGAAGCCCCAGTCCTTTCAGGTCAACGAATTCAATGGATCTGCAACTCAATATATGTATGTTACATCACTCTAGTAATAGAATGCTTTCATAAAGAATCTACAAAAACTTTCCACATTCTATGGTGATACCCAAGAAAAAAACCTCCACACTTTGATAGGTCCACCAAAACCCCTTATAGAGACTCTACAAGTCCATGGAAGTGTACCTCTCACGTACATAACATTCAGTTGCACTACGTTTCGTAGGGATGGTGGTGTTGGAGGACCTCCAAGACAATCATAATATTCCGGACATGCTCTTCCTCTACCCAAGAGTAGACCAGGAGTTTTTTAAAGAACACAATGATGAACAAGTATAAGTACTCATAGAAAACGCAATACATGTCCACTAGGAACACGACTAGTACAGTTTTGACACTGAAGGGAATAGACACAAACTCGATTTTCCTATACCTATACCTAAAATAAGCCTTCAATATTTCACCATAATTTACCCTAATCTGATGATATCATGAGCATAGATCGATTATAGGGAGTCAACCATCACCATTTTACAAGTCGAAAGGATAATCGATCCATGGATGGGGGTAATAGTTCTTAACTATCACATGCTTCAGCATCTAGTAGAGTATGAATAGTCTCACAACACCATTTTCCATACTTGTGAATAATATTGGAGAACCCCAATGTAACACCTTTGTCTAGATAAAACCATTCATCATCCGGTCATCCACATTAATCTGTAACTCCCACAACTGATAAGGTTCTTTTCAATTGATAGCCATCAAAATCAGATAGGAACCGAGTTACAAGTTTATTCGTAAATCAATGTCACAACAAAGGGGTGGAGCTACAACCACTTCAGGGAATACATTCAAGAAATCAATGGCAACCACATATACATCCATAATTTCTTTATCTGTTGATACCACTAATAGATCAGTGTATAATGAAAGAAGAGGCTCCACACATAGGTGCCATATAGAAAACTCCATTAAAAAAATGAATGCTATGAACTGGATTCCCATATCTGAGAAGAAGACCCATCTTCAAAATCATATGATAACCACATGCCCAGAAATAAACTAGTCGATGCCTTTGATGATGTCATATGGGAGCATATTTAGCAGATAAAGGTCCCCTATATACTGATGAGGCCCCATAATCAATCGAAATCTTCGACATACATCAAATCCACTGCTCGACCTCTAATTGGCGTACTTGACACCAAGGGAATGGTAAGTATCTCTACGAATAGTCCCTGATCATGGTCTATACCGGACGAAATAATATAATATGAGGATCCTAAATAAAAAAAATCACACAAAAGAGTACTAAACAGACTAATCGTACCACGAACAACCTCAGTCCTTCATAGAACTGAAATCTACGTCGTGTGAAAATTCCCACACCAAGGAACATTACATCTTTTATATCGACCACCTCGACTACCACACCCCAGTCGAGGTCCCCAATGGGAACCCTGAGGTCATCATCTCCATGCACCATCTACACTTTGTTGAATGAGAGCTCACTAATCTAATAGCTAGAAATGCTTAACTGGAAACTACTATTGTTGAGTTGGGCACTGAACCCACCAACCACCACCATATGGATCTCGAACTGTGAATTTATTCTGAAGATTCCCACTTACTGTAATGAAAATTCACCTCAGTCTTTGGCCCATGTTTAAATATAGTTTACAAATATATCGAAACTAGAAATTCATATGCCAACTCATCACTAGATGAAAAATGGAAACCCCTAATACCGGAGACCTACTACTGATAGCTTTCCCATTTGAAAAACTCAGTTGGATCTCTCCTCACGACACAAATCCTTGAGAATTCATACTTTCCAATACTTCTGAATAAATCTGAACCTCTAGGTTTGTCATTAAATTGAAAGGAGTAAAATTATACTAGATTGAAGGTCTTAGTGTATCCACTAAGGGTCTCACTGGGACTCCTCTTCCGAGAAGAGATGTGGTGAAAATAATGGATGATTCCTGATCATAATCTCATGTTCCCTAACCTACAAGTTATCTTTATAGAGGGTTATTAGATACTGCCTCTTCTTATCCTTCATTGTGGATGAATGGAATACCACACAGAACACCTTCTCAATGTTATCCCATGAGACGTAAGTTACCTTCCACTGCCTAAAGTAAAGGGTCCACCACTGATGTGACTCTCCTCATATTTGGACCACTCTTAGAGGAATCTATTACTTTTTTTTGATCCAGGATCAAGATGAATGAGATCAAAAATCCCCTATCATATTATTTGTCTCCATGTCTGAGAAACATCCCTATTACTTCCCCAAATTCTACCATTGGAAGGAACAAAGCGTCTTTTGACACCGGTCATCTTCCTTTTATCTATTAACCATCTGTAGATCAACCCGCTCAACCTGTTAGGCCTCAGTTGCTTGTTCCACACAGGGAAAAAATCTACTTTCCACACTTGGAAATGGAATAGTGGAACTCATAATAATAATTTGTGTGTTAATTATCATTGAAATTTATTTTAATTATCCATTTATATTTAATTCATAAATCACAAATGATACACAATAAAACATGCGAATATTATCCATGTCCCATTGTTAGGTTATTTAACCAGTAATATGTGTATCCTCCGATGGATTTTTAGTAGGGTTAGAGTCCTTTCATCGAATCACACGGGGCCCTAAATTTGGTTTCCAAGCCTGTCTTCCCTGGAATATCTCACATAATATGATTGCCTAAAGTTGTTTCCCTACCATCCAATGCAATCTTTATTTTTTCTAAATCCAAAATCCATCATACCTCTCAACTCTCATAAACCAAACATACCTATGATATCAATTTTCCATGACCCATAATCATCAAGATGAGAGAAGGGAAAAAATCTTCAAGAACCTTCCTTATTCATTTGGAAGGAGTGTTTTGACCCTCGAGTCCCACATTCGATAGGCCATGTAGTGGAGACTAGAACCAATGGTACAAAATATCATGAAATATGGAAGGCATTTCCATATTTATAGAATAAGATCATAAAATAATATGGTAAATCTATAGCCTACTCAAAATACATAAAGTAAAATAAAATCCGAAATGAAAACAATTTCTCACATGCATGTTCTATATTAATATTGATGAAAGGTACAAAAAAAATCCACTGTAAAGTATAAAATGATAAGAGACCAAGATGAAGCATCATCTAATCCTAACGCCTGAGCTAGTAATGTCAACCATAGTCCTCGACGTCCTCATGGAAACTAGAAAAATGTTCTATATACTGAGGATGAGTATACAAGTATACCTAGATGGAAAATTTAAATCCACATGTGCACAAGTTAAGAAACATACTATTGTCCCAATGAGAAAACTGTAGATCCTAAAATAACCAACCAAGGAAAACTAACTAGCCCAGCCTCACCAGGGCACATTAACCCAATAGTGGAAGGTATGAAAAGTAATAGAATAAGCCCATCAATATTTGTGTACCCCACACCACTTTCCCACTATTTAACTAATCGTACTTAAAGTCTATCATATTAACGCTTTGACTCTTCCCATATGCAGTCCCACTACCTCATCCCACCTGTATAAACCTATTCCTTAGACCATAAAAAATACCACCATAGAATCCTTGTATACAAAAACCATATCTCCTTCCTGAAGACACCTAGGCCTCGTCTCGAGGATACCTGTGATAAAAAACGTCGAATGAAAAAACCTAGTCCAATCATCTACAACAAACGCTAACCCATAAATATTGGACAATGTTAAGACTCAATCTATTACAGTACGCCTAGATACGCTCATGTTTTATGATTCCATAAGAGGGTGTGAGGAAGAAATTTAGTAACTATCAATCAATCCTCCAATAGAAATATTGTGAATGTAACCATCACCCATGAAATGAAAGGGTTCGACACATAGTGATCAACAAGGGTGGGTGTGTGTATAGAAATATCAATGAAACTACAATATAAATATCTTTGTGTGTGAGTGTGTTTGAGTGTGTCTGTTAATAACTAATCAACCCAACCTATGTGTTTCCAAACAAGAAACCAACACCAAAAACCACCTTCGTCACTACCCTATTATGCACAACCATATGATCAGCCATAATAAAACACAATCCCAACCCAAATTTTATTAATCAATTTATATTAATTAATTATATGGATCAATTTATTTTGTTACAGTAGTACTGGGAAACTATCAACAACAACGACAAAAAAAAACAAGAAAAAACAAACTTAAATCCCCCTGCACAAACCCCCAATATTTTTAGACACCAGTTCTAACATTTCCAAAAACCATTATTCAAAATTATACCACACAATCCTTTTATCACACCCCAGTTCCACATCCCCACTTCCCAAAAACTCTTAGATTTAGTCCCACTACATACATATTCAACAACACATCAAAGTACCACAATCCAATGTTGATCTACGACCAAGGCAGAACAAAGGCATTTCAACTACCTACATGTTAATCCATTGCACAATAAATAAAAATATCAGAAATAGATTCCAACCAACCCCTTGTACTTACCCACACACAGAGCCCATGAAAACTACTATTTAGAAACAACCCTTCTTTTCACACATTCTGCACCCTTCTCATGGTCCAACCATGTACCCACAACCAATCTCCTAATAGTAGCGCAATACAACTCACACAATTTATTACAATTCAACTGAACACAACACTCAACCACACCAATTAATAGGATGTATATTGATTTGGATTTATCAAGTACATGTTTTTTAATTCATCTTAATTATAACATGGGTTATCACACAATATGATTGATCCCTTTGTCATCCATTTATTTAACCATGTATACGTGATTAAGAAAATTTCATGTTCCAGTAATTTATTCGACCACCTCCACCGAATAGATCATTATTGGTGCACAAGAAATGACCACCAGTGGCCATGATTTTCAAAAGACATATGCCTATAACAACCATAAACAAAATCATTGATTACAAATAAAACATGCGATCATCATCAAACCACTCTCTACATGTTATATTTTTTACCCTTGCTATATTTTGATCAAACCCAATTTTTATCTATTTATTATTTCTATGAAACATTTTCAGCCATTCAGAGAAAGGAATCATTATCTTACTCACTCCACATGTTGAAAAATATAATGGTAAGTAAGGGAAATCGCTACTGGATGAATGATTTATCGATGTTCTTCCTTGCATGAAGAATAGGGAATCAATTGATCAACATGGGATGAACTCAAGAAAACTGAGCAGGAGGGATTTGGTATAGGTGCATGACTCATATAGGGAGGAAATATCTAGGAACACCACAAGAAACAATGATGAAGGAGGAAATAAGACATCATGGATTTTTAATGTTTGATATCCTAAATCCAAAAGATCTGATTTCAATGTTCTTGAAAATATTATCCTTGTTTGACCAAATATCCTAGTGGTTATTTTGATTGTTGAAAATTAGGAGATATAAGGAATTTAATAATTCCCCTTGGAAATAGTGGAGACAACCTAGTGAACCTGTGTAAGTTGATAGGTTTCCAATTTCTGGAGAGAAACACGTAAATGGGAGATACTAGAAAAACTAGGAAAAACTATAAATGATTCGACAATGGGTGAGTCATGGATGCTGAGATACTAAAGACACGAACTATAAACACAATTTACTACTTATGGATCAACCTAATGATTCCCTGATCTATCAACACCAATGACCTCGAATCACCAATGACGATACCTCTAACTCACCATTGTCTACGCCCTCGACTCAAATATGTCAATGCCCTAATACCATTGATTCTGACTCCTCTGACTCACCTATATAGATTCCTATGACATTCCGATGTACTGACATATTGATGGAAAACTGTAAATTTAGAAAACTATTGATATGGTCCACTATTGCCTCACAGAACACCCTTATCACTAAAATTTTACAACGGATGGGGATACAGAAATCTGGGTTTTAACATAAATGGATTATAGTTTGAAAATACATTTATTATAATTTAACATCTTTAAAAGGGTTAATAAAACATCCCCTGAATAATAGATAATGTGAAGTACAACTATCATTTTTAATTACATATAATAGTGATTCTATATCGTAGAACATAATTAGGATGTGAGGATTTTTAAATTGGAGGAATTTGGAACTAATTATAGATATTGATTGAGTAAATTGGCCACAATATTTGAATCAACGGTAGAATAATAAGGCAGCTAAAAAATTTAAAATTTAGTGATCAATAAGACCATCATATTCATTGAATAGGAATTTATTACATTGTAATTTTTATTCAAAAATAAATTTTTTATTTTTCAGGAATTATTTTCTATATAGACTAAAAAAATAAGCTAAAACATAGAAATGATGAATAAAATTTAATCATTTTGTATATTTACACCATAATAACCATTTTTTCATTCAAAATGAATAACATTCAACATGAATTCCCCATGAATGATGCCCTAAAATAATCATTTAATGAACACATATACATATAATGTATAATATGATATTTTACATGTATCTATTGATATAGAAAAAATTTCACCACATAGTAAGATAATTCAAAAAATGAATAAGTTGTCATATTATTCAATAAAATTAAAAATTGAACATTATTTCCGAATGTTGAAACTAAATAATTTCATTACCATATATCCAAAATAACCTCCAGAAAAATTAAATAAAATAGTTTTTCCCTCAATTTTTATATCATTTCTTTGATATTTCATTCTCTATAATATATCTATATTTTATCTATGAAACATTAATCACATTATCACGGGATAAATTCTCAATAATTTGGTTGTCTATATGTAAAACATTTGTTCTCAATAACCTTGTTCCTAGAAACTATAATATTTATATATTTCTTAAATATTCTTTCCTTGAAATTTATATTCAGACTTAATGTTAAACCATAGCTTTATAAATACATCGACATACAAAAATGTATCCAAAAATATCCTTGTTAATTTAAGATACCATCATTTTAAAAAATAAACTAGTGTCTATGATATTTAACTAATGAATACACTTGAGAATATTGACATATCAAGGTATCAGAGACTCTTAATATATCTTCACATTAAATCATCATAATCGTCAAATCTATCTAAAATTACCTTGGATGACAACAATAAGATGATTGAACCCTCCATTGCAAATACTTTTCTAAAAACTTATAATTTACTATTCGTGAATTGATCCTGATAATTGATACCCAATTTTCTTTATCCACCCAAATCATAATTCATAAAAATGTTAATTGAGACCACATACATTCCGAAAAACCACTTAATTTTATAGTTTCATATATTTAGAAAAATATAATACATAAATAATTCCCACTTCTTTAAATGAACATTTATCTGATATAGCCCATATTTATTTATTTCAAATTTTTTCATTGTCATCATCCATATGAAATAACTTCTTGACATAATTCATTTAACATCATCATTTTCAACCTTAGGGAAGATGAATCATAGGTAGGTAGTAAATTATTAGTATTATTAAACATAGTAATATACAATTTTGTTTCTTCAAATAACATTAGAATTGTAGAACAATATGATTACATAATTAGAGTTCATGAATAAGTCATACAATAAATCATACCCATAAATATGTGAATAATAAATAGAAATATATGTAATTATTCACTGAAACATTATCGAGTTAAAAAAATCATTATTCATTTTATATCAATCTTCATTAAATGAATCATTTTAATCCCCTAGAAAATATTAATAAAATTTCTATTTATCTCAAAAAATAATCTTAATAGATACCATATAAAACCTATATTATATGAATAATGATATGGATACCTTCCAATGTAATTTTTCATAGAAATTAGTCATTTTACAATTTTCTTGAGGAATATTTTGGTTCCCTTATCTTATAAGTTGTAAATGGTTTAACCATCACTATCATAGAAACCCATTGTCTAATATGCATTGGGATCACCTGGTTCTCTTTTAGTTGCCACATCATATAAGTTATAATGGGATCACTAGATGCTATATGGGCCACCCAGTCATATAAAAATTATTGGGATCAAAATGAGATATCTGGGAACACCCATGAAATAAAAACTATCCAGGAAGCACGACATAATTAATTTAAAAAAACATAGATTTCATTTTAAAACTCAGAATACCAATCAATATTAATTTCAAAAATTGTTTACTTGTTGTTAGGAAAAGGGTTTCATGAAAATATCTTTTAAACATGATTAAATTGTTGAAAATAAAATAGTTCTATAAAAATATATTTGGAAGATGATTAAATCCTAGAAATGAAATAGTTTCCATAAAAATCACATTGATACATGATTACCTGGTGAAAAAGAAGTGGGTTCATTTTACATCTATTTGAAACTATTATAATCTATCGTGATAAATACTGACGATCCTATCAATATAAACTAACTCCATATGAAAGTATAAAATAAAAACGATTATTTACATTTATTAATGGAAATACAATAAATTATCAAATTATCAACAATATAATCTTTAATTTTGTACATAATATTCTTCTTAAAACCGTGAAATTCACATGATAGTGGATAAATACGTTTCCTTCAGAAAACCATGTAATTAAATAAAATGATCCATAAAAATCAATTATATAGTTTCATATGGAATATATAATATCAATTTTTAGTAAAACATTTAAAATTATAAAAAATTAAAAATCCTATTTTATATGAGATATACATAATAATGTATATAAAAAACATTCAAATAATGTAATGGTCATGAATATGGAAAAAATTTATATACAATACATGGTAAAACAATGATTCATTTCAATATATTGCTCAAATACAAAAGTAAATTATTTCGAAAGCAAACTGATAATTTAAATCAAATAATTTTAAATAAAAAGAAAAATATTATAATTTCTTTAATAAATATTTATAAAAATGTGACAAAATTTTGTAATTGTTTTTTGAAATATATTGTTTTGGACGAAAATGGGGGTTATACTAATGATAGAAATCAACACTCATTTTCGTTAAAAAAATCTCAATTATATTATATATCAAATATTGGTTAAGTGATACGATTACATTGAAATATATTTTATAATCATTGGAGAAAAAATTTCTTAAAAATCATTAGAGATGTATCATAAGAGTATATCATCAGAATCATTTTCATAAACAATATCGAAAAATAAAATGATTGTAACATAAAATGTTGACCACTTTTGTAACATTGAAATATAATCTCCATGTGTAATGCCCAAACCCATGTTTCTTAATGTTAGTTCATTATTTTATTAAAGTTTTATTATAATAATAAAATTACATCCTGAAGGACCAATAATTTTAGAAACCTTTGATATACTAGTTACTATCATTTGTTTTACATTACATCATGAATTGAAAAAAAATATAATCCCCATTGAAAATTCTCTAATCCCCTATACTATCCCTACTGGTCAATTATAATATACATCTTCACATCCTAGTGAAAAAATGAAAAGGAAAGAATGAGATAGAACATATGATCAATAAGGATAACAATTATAGAGAAATAATTCACAAATAAGCATAAAATTTTTAGTAAAGGTATAAAAAAGATACAAAATCCTTTAAATCATAATATTCAACATAATGTGGGAAAAAAATTAATTCCATTTAAAAATTTACATTGATATTTTACTAGTTTAATAATCACATAAAATATCTATTATTAATAACATAATGGGGAAATGGATAACATGAGTCACCATAACCATTCCAGTGAGGCCTTTTCCAAGGAAAATTAATATAAAATCATGTCGTTGTTCCAACAAACTGGTTTATCTCATGAGACCTACTGATGTATCAAGGGGAAATATCAGGCCCGTCCAATCACTTACAATGACTAATGTATCCCACTTATGAAAATTGGGAAACATAACATAAACAATCATATAAACACAAGAATATAGAATGTTAAAAATTTAACTATATACCATGAATTGTATGAATATTTCACTTATATACGAAGATATATCATCCCATCTTCAATAAAATATTTAATAATTCATCATACTTTTTCAAAATAAAATAAGAAAAAAATATGACAAGTGATGATGACATTGAAGAAAATATTTTAATAGATTCATTAAAAATCTTTGAGGGAAATATTAATTTTTTACGTTAAAATAATTTAGAAGACACCAAATTTAATTTTTTTAAAATATCCATATAATCATGCAATGAAAGCCTAAAAATATTAAGTCATCATGATAGTGTAAAATAACCACTTGCGTTGTATATGTTAAAAAACATTCTTTCTTTAATTATTTTAAAAGATTATAAAGTATCTCATTTGGAAAAAGGAAAAAATATTTCATTAAAAACATTTTGTTAAAATTAAAATATGGGTAAAATTGACTTTAACAATTTTCAATAATATTTTCAATATTATATTAAGAAACATGCGCATTGATAATAAGTATGTTACAAGTGATACTCATGTACAAGAAATCTCAGATATTTAATAGATTGTGAAATTAATACATACCTTAATCTTTTCTTTAGTCATGGGTGACTAAGCCACTATGATAATCGTTATTACATTTTATTAAATTATACCACCACATTATCAACATTTATTATTCCATATATTATCTTCTTATATCATTTTGGTAATAATATTGCAGTATTACCATTGATTCGAGTGTTAACGACTTCATTATCTCATTCCAATTTCTCATGGATGTCTTGTTTTTTATGAATAAGATATATTTAATCCATATCCATAATGAAATTATATTCATAATTATTATTATAATCCAGATATAAATATCATAATTATTCATGAATTTTCAACGTGGAAAATGAATCTCATGGAGTCATTGAGATAGTAGGCCATACGCGTGCACAAGCAACAATATAAATCCCATGATGGATAAATGGTTTTGAATTGGATAAAATATTTATTATAAAAAAACATTATAATGTTATATTAATTATTTATATCCAATAGACTAATCCAAATAATGATTTGTTGAATAAAAAAATTACATCACATCATGGAGACAATAAGATGTATGCCTATACGCATGGTGATATTGTTTTTTGTATGATAGATAAAATAATGAAAATGGTTGTACCATGATTATAATAACATATATATATTTTATGACACTAGAGTTGTTATTTTGATGTGTAAAAATCATATAACGATGATGTATAATTAGAAAAGAACATTAAAATATGTGATAATAAAATTATTTCTTTTTTGGGTGTCACCTTTTAGATTTCATAAAAGGACTCCTTGGGTTGTATTTATGAAAAAAGTGTGACCTCTAATATAAATAGTGGGAATTGGGGAGAATAATTGGGCATTGATAAGCCTAGAAAAATTTATTTGGTGGTGTAAATTATAGGTAATGATAAGTTCCATTTTATAAGTGTGGGGAGTGGATGTTTTGGATGATCTTAAAATATTATTTTTTTGTAAATTTATTTTTGGTTTAAAAGAACTGAAAAGTTATTTATTTAAAGTAATATATGAATATAGGTAATATTCCTTTTCTCCAATTATTTGTATACATGTTTAGGTCTGAAAGATAATCTTATCTTTTGGGTTTGACCCTTAGTTAAACTGTTTAACTCTTATCGTGTCTTCATGTATTTTAACATTATAGGGTAAATAAAGTAACTATAAAATTCCAACAGAACACCAATTGAACCATTTATGAAATATTTAACACTATCTTAACTATTTGAATGAATCTTATTTTTATATAAATTATATTACATTTAATTAACTATAATTTATTTTAAAGTATCATTTATGTCAATTTCTATACTATTCATATTTTACATTTTTAAAAATATAAAAAAATGATAACATAGAAAAAAATATAATAAGTCTCTAACATTAATACTTTTTTCTATAAAATTCCCGGATGTCATTAATTAAGTTAAATTACATTTCAATTAATATTATTAGAAAAATTTATTTGATTCTTTCTTTAATAATTCAGTTATTGCATCATTATTGTGTCAACATTTAATTTTATTATTTTGTTCCTAAATTATTAACTGTTTTATATTTCTAAATACTATTTATATTCTCTCATATCACTATTATTTATTAATATTAAAATTTATATATTTAATAAAATTTTAAAATGACATTTTTACCACATCAATAAATAATATATAGTAAATTTTTATTCAATCAACAATGCTTTAAAAAGGATCATAATTTCGACTTAAGTTTTTTTTTGATGAAAGAAACTTATCCAATGAATTTATAAATATTTTTAAGGTAATGATATATTTTTATAATATTAATTTCACCTTTAATTACACTAATTTTTCCACTATGGTAAAAAAAATCCAAAAGATACAATTCCCCAAAAATTATTTTAATTCTCTATGAATATATTCTTCATACCTATTACAAAAATTTATTTCCGGTTTTTTAATTCAATTCACAATTGTAGTAAAATTACCTTTAATACAATTCTCGTAGATGTACCTAGAAGGTGGGTAAAAGAGACATTCAACTGTTTAATAAATTGTTATATCCAATTATATTATAATATTGTTAAAATAAATTATATTGGATTAATATATTTATAATTTATATACTGTGACATTAATATAAATTTACAATAAAATTATTATTTTAATGAAAATGACTGTTTTAAAAAAATGTAGTAATTTTCTGTATTCATAAAAAATTGTTATTTTTCATAAAATTACCAAAATGTCACCCTAAGAAAATTTTGATATTATGAATTCAAAAATTATTTCAATTGTGAAAAGTAATAATTATTAATTTCATATTTTTTTAAATAATATTAATAACCTAATTTTTAAAATGACTACTTTGAAAAGACATAGTGCGCTAAAAATCGATGATGTGTGCAGTGCAAGCTGTTGACATATTAAAATATAAGTGCACCATTGATTCTTGGGGTTTTACATTATTCCCTCAATTGATTAATTTAATCCTAGAAATTTTAATAACATCACTTGATAAAATGATTTTGGCAGTTCTTTCATCATATGATCTTCATGTTCCCAAGTCACCTCTTCCATTTTATGGTTTCTCTATAGATCATTTACTAGATAAGTAATTTTATTTCTCAACACATGTTCTATGGTATCAATAATATTGATAGTCACACCACAATAAGACATATCAGGTACAATTTCTATTTATTCTTAGGTGAGTACATGCAATGCGACTATCATGTATTTCCTTAATATTGATACCTGTAACACATCAAGATCTTTGGAGAGACTTGAAGACATTACCGAAAAGTAGACTATAGCACTAATTCATTCAATAATTATAAATGTTTTGATGTACCTGGGACATAATTTACCAATATTACCGAATTGTATAACACCATTCTATGTAGATACCTTCATGAAAGCATTATATCTATCTTTATATTTGAAATCGCTTCTTCAGTTATCAACATAGATCTTTTTCCTACATTGATCTATTTTGATATTGGTCGGAATTGTTTTTAAATTTTCTATCATTTCCAAAACATGATCTAGTACTATGATTTTTCTTAAGGCAACAACACCCCAACATGTAGGTGTACAATATCTCTTTCTATTTAACTCTTTATATAGTTCATTATGTATATATGAATGGATACTATAACAATATAAAAATTATACCATTTGAAAATTATGATCCCACATATATTGAATGTCATGAGGGAAAGATCTCAACATTCCTTATAAGGATTGAAGAGGCATTTTTGATTTTTCAACAGTTTGAGGCTGGTAAGGAGTGCTAATAAGATGCTATGAATCTTTAGCCTTATGAATAATTTTCTTGAATTTTGATGTAAAATAGGGATCACAGTCAGAAAAAAATCTATAGTGGTACACCTTGACGTCATAAAAATTCATTTATATATAGACAAGATAAACATTGAAATTTTAAATTATAATAAAATTTAATTGCATTATTTTTTTTTCAAAATTAAATGGGATTATTTTGGGACCTGGTTTTGAGATGACATGCTCTTCCGAGGAATAGGGTTCCTAGAATGATCTGTCAAAAAATTGAATATTTTAAATAGAGTTATTGTGCCTTTTACAAAAAAAATGAGAGTAAGTCATAAAATTATTTCTTGGATTATAAATTTGGGGGCACAGTTGCGTTCATGAAGTAAGTTTTACCCTTTCTGCGACATATATTTTGTCAGCATATACCTCCATTGAGAAACTGTGAAAATAGAATAACCGTAAATAAACTAAATAATTAATATTATTTTATATTTAAATTCCTTATAATACATGAATGATGACTCAGATTGAAAATCTGAGAAAAAATTAAGCTAATGAGGGTATTATTTCTTTTAGTAGAGGCTATCATTAGTTGGAACAGTTCAATAGTGGAAAGTAATTTTTGGTTCTGAATAAAATAATAAAATAATGTTATTTAATCTTGTTGACGCTCGTTTCCTCACATAATCTAAAAATCGGAAAAGGGGAATATCTGATCTCAAAATGATTCATCCTTTGAAAAAAACATCAAAAATCGACAAAGGCATGAACAAACGATCAAAAGCAACTGCACTGCGCAAGTTATAGCACTGTCGCGCATGTACACTTGCGCGACACCCTTGGTCGCGCAAGTGACTTGCGCGACCTAAGTGGTAACCGCCCGGTAACCGCCCAGGGTCTTCTCCTGCCTATAAATAGAGCCTGTGGGCCCCCCATTCAAGGGGATTTTTTTTCCCAGAAACTCGCATTGAAGCTCCTGACACCCAAGTCTCTTCTCATAGATTCCGGAACACTTCTAAAGGTAATTTTTTACCTTGAACAGATGATTTAAATAGAAGAAGGAAGGCCTAAGTGTTGAAACTCATCAACACTTGCGCGCCGCCTTATTCCTTAAATAGAACTCGCGTGACCCTTTTTTGGAAGAACCGCAAGAGGATTCTAAAGGGATTTATAAAGAGTCGCTCAAATATTCTAATGATGTTTGAGAATCGCGCAAGTACCCCTCATGTCGCCCATGTATACTTGCACGACCAATACTTGCGCGATGCCGCAATACTTGCGCGCCTTTCAAGACTTGTGTGCCCCTACCTTTTTGGGTGCCCATCTTGCCCATTTTACCCCTCTTAAGCCATCACACCTTTCCTTTTCAAGATTCAGTCTTCAAGACACTCTTCAAAGCCATTTATGGCATGATTTCGTGATTTGACATCCTTATCTGAAAGGAGTTATGTGGAATATCTCTCAAAACCTAGTGATTTAAATATACTTGTGTCACTAAATATGGAGAGTTCATTCATTTAACCTCATCCATTAAGATGAGAGAATACTTAACTTGGGTCTCCTTTTCAGGAATAATCCATAGTTATAAGTCCTTTAACATGGGCATCCTCCTCAGGAATGAGCCCCAAACCTTAATCCCTAACCTTGGTCTCCTTTTTTCAAGTATAAAACCCAGTTATAATCTTGGGCTTCCTTTTGAAGAATAATCCCCAATTCCCCTAATTTCTCTTTAACTAGTCCTAATTTACCCTTGATTTGGGTTTCCTTTTCCGGAGTAAAACCCAATCAAAAGTCCTCTCCTAACATAGGCATCCTCCATAGGAGTAAGCCCCAAGATTAGAGTATTCAAATCTCCATGAAGCACATATACCGTTATGGACCCTGTTCATGGATTTTCTCCCTAAAAGTGAATCATAAACCTTCATCTATCTGGGCAGTCATACATACATAAGCCCCAAACAATTTATTATGATTGCATCTTTCATGGCACAATTGTCTAATTTTTTACCAATACCTCTTGTTTCTCACACCGAGCATGACTCACGTGAGCTTAGAGTGTAAAAGTAATTATGACATCCTTCTTTGAGCCATCAATCATAAACGTCATAATCCATTACTCTAACTACGTGGGTTCTGATTCCTTTTCCAAAACAAAGGATACGTAGGTAGCCCATTTATGGGTTCGATCCCAACTTTGAAATAATCCATGTCCATCTAAATTATGATAAACTTCAAGTGCCCCACTGAGTGGCTTTAATACCATCCTGGTCATCATAATGACCAAGAAACATTTATAAATGTTTTTGAAGGATACCATTGACTCAGAATCTCTAAATAGATACAGATGATTCTCTATTGATGAAGAACCTTGAATACATATAAAAGATTCTCTAAATTTCTTACATATTTAATCATTGATTGTTAAAACTGAAGGAAATATCATTTTATAATTGGTAATGTAATAAGGATTAATGAACATAACTTAAATCTATAAAGAGAGTCCCAAAGTAGACAATAATTCCCCTCAAAAAGGTGTGATGAGTCCGACCTCCCATCCTCTCGACCAATGAAAATTCCTAAGCCTCATTAGCCCACAAACTAATGAGCGCCTACCTTTGGAAAGTAGGTCCAAATGGATGTGGAATCATTGGATGTTTCCGTTTCTAATAATAAACCCGTTAGAAACCGATCGGAACATTTGAATCTCCCTTCCAGGAGGTCATCCCTGGATTCCGTGCGAAAAAAAAATGGTGAACCCGACGTGAATCCTTAACCAAGTTAAAGTGACGTTATTCTTATTTTTTAGGCCCCTTGGGCCAACAAAAAATCATTGACATATGCTCATCCAAATGATACAGTGGCCGGATTCATCTTGATTATGTCTATTATATGGAACAGGCACTCTTTTCTCAAGAACTTCTGCAAAATGGATTTCCTTAAATTCAACCCTGTGAATACTACTTCTGTAAACACCTCTACTGTGAGGTCTACTGCTGTGAAAACCAATGCTGCTACTCCTGCTGGAACGTCGTCCGCTCTGAGGATGACATCACCAACTCAGCGTCTTCAACGCTGGGTTTCTAATGCACTGGTTAAGGAGTATCGTTGTAACGGTACTGTCCCAACTCTGGAGGCCGCTCGTCAATCCCTCCAAGTTAACAACTCTACCTGGTCGTCCGGACAACAGCGGCCATCGATCAAGAAGCAGACGGTGCTGACTACTGTCTCCAACCATTTCGGGTCGTTATCCTCGGAACACAATTTCCATTCACTCCCTTACTTTGAGGAAGTAAATGAGCAGGTCCCGCAAGGACTTAATTCAAAAAGACAGGAGTCCTTCCTGAGGGCTCCCATCAACAATCGCCACCATACTCGTGCAGTAGTGCACCCTCAACATGATGAGTGTACCGACTCCATGCATTCAGCTCAGGTTCCTCGAACCTGAGCAGTCAAGATGAACCGCCAGAGACGGAATCTTGTTAACAATAGGCAGGTTGTCATCCCTTCCATCTCCGGAGAAGTCCACCAACCTAACTTGGTGGAAAACAATGAGCAGGCACACACACGTGTCCGTTGTAATTCCGCTATCCAGCAGACTCGTCTAGCAGCATCAAGCCAATCCTGCTAGGCAATTCCGGCAGAGTATTATAGGCAGGAACATACACCTGCTTATACATCACCAGTTAGTAAGCAGGCTGGTCTGACTACATATGATGGATCTTGGAAACCACGTTTGGTGAAGTGTAATCAGCAGGCACATACACCTGCTAATACTAATAAAGCCTACCAACAGTCTCGCTTGGTAGCGCACGGAGAAGTCGGTTGGAAAGCCCCGACGACAAACAGGAGGCAGACTCAACTCTCTGCCTCCACACTTGAGTACAGTCAGGATTCACTGACAGGAAAAGGAGGACAAGAGCAGGCACATACACCAACTCCAAACCCAGAATGGACGTATATCCCTGTTTCGGCGGATGAAGTCACCAAACATATTTTATCAATGGTGAAAGAGCAGAAGTAAATTCCTGCTCATATTCTAGATGTTTGCCAGGATATCATAACAGCTTCAGCATCATCTCAGGTACATACACATAAATCTCTCCCTAGCAGTGGAGTGACACATCAACGATTCACTCTGGAACAGACACACACATCTGTTCCAGTCCAAGAGGGTCATGGGGCATACTCCCCCTTATCATACGGACAACCAAGTCAGGCACATACACCTGATTAGAGTGGAGATCGTCAGCCTAACCTGACCATCTTTCCTGATCAGGCACTACACCTGCTCAGAGCAATCACTTTTGACATCAAGTGGTTTCTAAAGTGAGTAAGAAGGCATCTAAGAAAAAGATCCGCCCACCACAGTCAGGAGATCAGAGGCCAATCTATAACAAGGCCTTGCTCGATGCTGGAGTTCTTGTAGCCCTCAGACATTTATTTTTTGGAATTCAAGATTCTACTCCCTCAATTCCCAATAACGGGAACATTAATTCTGAATGTCTTCAACAGACACTTCCTCATGAAGACTTGCTTCATGAAAATTCGGTCAATCTTGAAGTTTCTTCTTCAGATGACAGCCACAGGAACCCTCTGTGTGGTCAGAAGACCAAGAAGCAAGAGATCTCATCTTTTGTTGTAACCTATTATGGTGGTCCTCCCCATGATGATGAATTTCACTGCGAAAGTCCTCTCCGCAGTAGTGATTCACATTGCCTGGAAAATACTCCAGTGGACAATGTAGTGCCGAGAAAGCCCTCTTATCTTGAGGCACTTGCAAATGCGAAACCAGTCATGTCTGATGCTTTATCGCTAACAAGTGAAATACTTTCTCAATCAGAAGATAGCCCAGGGTGTAGGTCATTCTCCGAACCACCCCTAAGTCATGCAACTTCTAGTTTGACCAATGATATCTCTACCAATCTTGTTGAATCCGATGAAGCAACAAGGAAACACCAATTCTGGTTAAAACATGTAGAAGAATCTTCATTTAAGGATAAAGAGGAAATGCTAAACATGAGGAAAAAACTGGCAAAAGGTGAAGTACCAGTCATGTTTTGGCCTTTGGCTGACTCCCAGTACGACATTCTAAAGATGTTAACGGATGATGGAATCCATGATATTCGTCTCAACATATGGAAAACTCCTTGTCAATTAAAGAATAAGGTATTATCTTATGATGAATATGAAAATAATCTTATGATAATAGAAGGGCTACAACGTCAGATTGATTTGGCATCTCTATCAGTCTCTCGGTATCCGGAGGATGAAAAACAACAGAGAACCCTTCAACGTTCATGCCTTGGCGCACTAAGAAAATTGTGTCAGTTAATTTCCAATGCTCCATCTAATGTTCATATCAAAGGATGGGGTGTTCACGGAGCACTGCATTTCATAGTGCTTTCCAGTCAGCAAAGCCCGCCGAAAATGGTCTCATGCAATGTTATTGCCCATGGCCGCCACAGTCAATGGGATCTGTTCATAATCAAAATCTTGCTAAAGAACAGGCTTCAACTAGTTCCTCTCAAAATCAAGCATATAGAGAACAAGTTGTTGAATTGCTCCTACATCAAGCAGGCGAGAATATTGTACAAGCCTCTCGTATAGAGCAAACACGTCATCAAATGACAGAAGTCTCGGAAATCACCCAACGGTCTGTTGAACCAGGTGATAATAGTTGATACAGATTAATGCATCCAGCCAATTTCCGAACTAAGATTCGCAAGATCAAGTGATATTTTAAGAAGATCTCTGATGTAGCATGTCAAGAGCCACCCCAGCTTGTCAGACTGGGGACATCTCTAACCCAACCCTCAGTGTCAACAAATGGGATTCGAGGAGTTGAGCGGAATTAGCAGGAACATCCCCAGTTCACGAGACTGGGGACTCTTTCAAATCATCAATCCCCTTTCTCAGAGAATATCGGTTTTTTCTCGATTGGTGAAGAAGCCCCAAGAGGAACGAAGAGCAAAATTATGAGGAGATTCCCACCATATTATAGTTCGTCAAGAAATTCCTAAAGGATTGAATCAACAAAAGGCAATGTTTCATCACAGACATGAAAGAAGACAATATCACAAAAATGTTGATAGAAGGGATGTGATGCATTATGCATCAATCAATGTCATCAATGCCGTTGTTTCTAATCCACCAGAGGAGACTCAGTTAGGGGACTCAGATGAAGAGTGTCCTACTCAAGAAAATGTATGCACTGATACAAATGAAGAAGGTGTACGTACACGAAGTCAAAGGATTACTCAGAACCAAGGTAATCCACCTCCCTCCCTCCAAAAGGTATCCAACAAAGGGAAGGGAAAGAATCAGGTTACATATCCTTCCTCTAGAGAAGGTCAATCGCTCTCATTAGAGCAAAGGTTTGCACAAAAAGAGGAAGAAATGAAAGAATTAAGAAGGATGAATGCAGAACTACTTCAGAGTAGTCTTCTTCTTAAGAATGCTGAAGTTCGACAGACGAAGGAATTTTTTGCAGTTACTGAGATGGATCAAGAATATCCTCCTTTATCAGTACACCCTCAGAGGTCTAATCCCATGGGTCAAGTGCAACAACAGTTGGAAGTGATACCATTAGTTGCAGCGCTAACCACAATGTCTGCCCAAGCTCCATTTATTGGACCTACCCAAAACCATGTTCAACCTGATGTTTCTCAAAAGTTAATAACTACTATTGAGTAATTAACAGCTCGGTTAGAAAATATGGAAGGGAAACGGGCACAAGTTCAACTTGAAATGAATGTTAACCCTAAATGGGTAGATTCAATTTCTCCTCCATCCAGTTTTGGAAACCCCGTTTTCCCTACTTTCAATGGACCAGGCGACCCTGAACAACATTTGACGCATTACGTGTCTTGTTGTGATCCTATGATGGGAACTCCAGAGCAGCAAGAAGCAGTGAAACTCAGATGCTTCGTGCGAACCTTGCAAGGACCATCTTTTGTCTGGTATACAAGTTTGCAATCCCGGTCAATCATCGGATGGGAGGATCTTCGTCAAAAATTCCTTCTTCAGTTCAGCTCAACTTTTCCAAAAACGACAGTTTTTGATCATACAAACTGCAAGCAAAGGGATAATGAAAGAGTCTCTGATTTAATTTCTCGCTGGAAGGTATTAACGTATTCCCTGAGTTTAGAACTCCCTCAGGAAGAGCTGTTGCCAATCTTTGTGAAAATTTGCGTGACGAATTACACACGCCATTGATCCCTGTGATATACACAGGAGGGTTTCGAGACCTTACATCAATCGCTCAGTAGATTGAAGATTCCCTTATACAGGCTAAGGTTAAATCTTGTGTAATTCCATCAGCTCCAGGAAGAAGAATGGGTAAAGCAGAAACTGCTACAGTTATGCTTAAACAAGAACCTGTACCTATATCTACTTCAAAACCTTCATCTTCTCGAAGGACTCCACCTCCTGAATGCCAACAACAAACGACGTTTCGTCCAAATGATCAAAGAAATCAACGATGAAAACAATTTGAGGATATTAAGATTAAAACATACTCTTTCAGAAATGAGCAAGTTCCTGGTTACTTCATTTCATCTCTGGAAAATAATTTGGTTCAATTACCAGTGCCCAAGAGGCCAAACAAGGATGGAGATGAAGACCTTACCAATTATTGTCCCTTTCTTCAAATGTTGGGGAATCCCATCAAGGAGTGTTTTGTCTTTAAAGACCTCCTGCAAAAGATGGTCAACTTGGGAATAGTCAAATTGAAGGGTTCTTCAGCTCATGTAGCGTGTGTTACTGTAACAGGTCCAGAGGAAGGAGGCGAGTGGCAGGAAGTCAGAAGAAAAAATTCACAAAAATATGATGATTGGATGGTCAGAAAGACAATCAATTGGACCCGTGCCATTTTGTGAACACAATTGAAGAACCCAGTTGTGTCTCCTAAAAAATCTACAGTGAAGCATCCATAAAAAGACAAATCCTCCAAATGGAAGCACAATTCAAAGAAGAAAGAGGGATCAGAAGAAGATGAGTATGTATCGAGGCCTAAGTTGTCTTTGACTCTGGCATATTTCATGCCATCTACTTCAAATCCACGGGCACCTCCCCATCAAACGGCACAACCTTAACAGGCTAGTCAGGCAGGGTATTTATCAGACGAAGAGTTAATCTTCGGTTCTGTTAATATGATTCAATTAACAGATCCATATTCCAGTCTCGATGAGCCTAGATTCCCTGTATCAAATATGGGAATCCGAGGAAGTTCCAGAGGTTAAGGATACAGAGGAAGACGAGGATCTTTCCGAAGCCACTACTCCAATTCTACCCCTGCTAGCACTGTGTATGCAGCAGAAACTCGTGGTAGAGACCTTCAGCGAACTCAAAAAGAACAAGCAATTGCTTCTGCCAATGGCCAACTCTGATTTGGCACAGTTATTTTGGAAGACCGATTAAAGGTTCCATCTTATTTATCTCAGCAAGTAAATGGATCTAATAAGTCTAATCTTCCAAAACCAAGGATGTTGCCAACTTCTATCCCAATACAAGATGCATTAGCATCCAAAGCATCTGCTTCCAAGGTACCTGCTAAACCTCATATTCTTGTTGGGAAACGCAGACCTCTAGATCAAAAGTATGATATATTGAAACACATGGCCCAAGTACCAGCCAAGTTATCAATTTTGGATGCTTTGAATCTGTCAAAAGATCTTCGGGAAGCACTCATCGAAGCTTTGTCAAGTCCTCAGGAGTTTGAAGCTGAAATTGCTGCCACTGAAGTCTATCACATAGAGAATAATCCTGCAGAATTCCATGCAGTGATATATTTTACTTATAAAGATGAAGATTATGTTTGGCATGGGCACATAAAACCTATCTACTTATCTGGAGAAGTCAATGGTGTAGATATCCGAAGAGTTTTCATTGACAATGGTTCAGGAGTCAACCTCATGCCCATTCGTACACATCGTCGATTGGGCCTCATGGAATCTGATTTATCTTCTTCAACCATGATGTTACAAGGATATGATAAAAATGAACAAGAACCACTGGGCGAAGTTACACTCAGAACCCAGTTTGGAGATCTTGTATCCAATTCGGGTTTCATGATTGTTGATCAAGAGTCAGCTTTCAACGTCTTGCTTGGAAGACCCTGGCTACATCAGCATGCAGCTATTCCTTCATCATACCATCAATGTCTCAAATACTATTTCAATGGTCAAGTTGGAAAATTGTATGGTGATAAGGCCCCGTTCAAGACATGTGAGTCTCAATACATTGAGGCAGAATTCTATCACATGAAGGGAAGAGAGAAATCTACAATGAAGGAAATTACCAAAGTTAATGCTCCATATGGTTTGGAGAAAATTCCAATAAATCCATTTACACATGTGAGTACAGATTATGTGTTACCTATCAGTCAAATTGTCAAAATAGGCCCAAATCAAAATACTCTTATGGAATGATCAAGAATGTCAGTTATGACAATCGATCCAGACAACATGGGAGAAATTGGTAACCTACCAAATTGTGATGAAAGCATAAGTGGTGACGTCTTCATTTCATCTGCTGAAATCCAACAAGTATATACTTCGCCAATCAAACCAGAAGAAGTTATAGCAACACCAGAGGTGAATAATGATGTCGATTCTCAATCCATCATCTCCTCTTTATTTCCCAAAGAAGGCCCTTTATCATCAATAGGGTCGGAAATGGAAGCTTCTTCTTCAAAATGTGAAAATTTTTATATCTCATATGATCATGAAAATTTCGTTTTGTCATCTACTATGCAAGTAGAAACGGAAGAAATAGCACATGATGAAGAGGAAGAGGAAGATCTTAGAGATGCTCCTCCAGCATTTGAAGAGGGTATCTCTACCACTGTGGATGAACTCAGAGAAATAAATCTGGGTACAGAGAAAGATCCACGCCCCACTTTAATTAGTGCGGCCATGACCCTTGAAGAGCAAGAGATGTATATTTATTTTCTAAAGCAAAATAAAGATATTTTTTCTTGGAATTATACAGAAATTCCTGGGCTTGATCCTGATATTGCTACTCATCATTTGGGTTTACCAAAAGAACATCGAGGATTTAAGCAAGCCGTGAGAAGAACACACCCAACCTATGCTTCCAAAATTTAAAACTGAAGTGGATAAGCTGATCAAATCTAACTTCGTTAGAGAAGTTCAATATCCCAAGTGGTTGGATAATATTGTCCCTGTAAAGAAAAAGAATGGAAAAATTAGGGTTTGCATCGATTTCAGAGATCTTAATCGGTATTGTCCTAAAGATGATTTCCTAGTTCTGATTACAGAACTCTTAATTGATGCGACAGCTGATTATGAAGTAGTTTCCTTCATGGATAGATATTCTGGATATAATCAGATCTGAATGGCCCCAGAAGATGAGGAATCTACAGTCTTCAGAGCCTCTCAAGGTGTGTTTTGTTACCGGGTGATGCCATTTGGTTTAAAGAATGCAGGTGCAACATATCAACGCACCATGCATCGTATCTTCAAACATTTCTTAGGGAAATTTGTTGAATTCTATGTAGACGATTTGGTGGTTAATTCCAAACAACGTTCTATTCACTTGGCTGATTTGGAAGTCATATTCCACAAGCTTCGACAACATAATTTGATGAATAACCCCTTACAATGTGCTTTTGGGGTAACCTCAGGAAAATTCATCGGCTTTGTTGTACGCCATTGTGGTATTGAAGTCGATCCTGAGAAGACCAAATCAATCCTTGGTATATCACCTCCTCATAATTTGAAATAATTATGAGGGCTTCAAGGACACATAGCATATATTCGGCGTTTCATTGCCACTTTTGTGGGTAAAAGTTTACCATTTACCAAATTATTGAAAAAAGGAGTCACTTACCAGTGGACTGAAGAATGTCAAGAAGCATTTGATGTTCTCAAGAAATACCTCTTGAGTCCACCAGTACTCATGCCACCTGTTGAAGGAAGACCACTTATCCTCTATGTGACAGCTCTAGAGCGATCATTGGGTGCTTTTATAGCCCAAAAGAATGATGCTGGGAATGAAAATAGCCTCTACTATCTCAGTAGAACTATGCTTGAAGCAGAAACCCGATATTCAAGTATTGAGAAGTGCTGCCTAGAATTAATCTTTGCAGTTCAGAAACTGAGACACTACTTGTCACATCACAAGGTCCAATTGGTATCTCATAATAATCCGCTCAAATTCATCCTTAGTCGTCCAATGCTTACAGGACGTCTAGCATGGTGGGCAGTTATTTTGCAACAGTTCGACATTCAATATGTGTCTCAAAAGGAAATAAAGGGTCATGCTCTGGCTGATTTCCTGGCTGAACATCCTTCCTTGGAAGACACGTCTTCAGATATTGAACTCCCTAATGAGGAAGTTTTCTCTATTCCAGAGAATCCTCAAACATGGGAAATGTATTTTGATGGTGCTTCCAGAAGTCCAACAGGGAAGAAAATGGAAAATCCTAAATTCAACAAAGTTGGTTTTGGAATTGTACTCATTTCTCTAGATAAGGCATTGTTACCTTATTCCTTTCTATTTTGAGAAGGTGGTACTAATAATGAAGTCGAATACAAAGCACTCATTACAGGCTTGGAGTTAGCACTCCAAGAAAAAGTGAATCACATAAAAGTGAAAGGTGATTCAGACCTAGTAATCAAACAAGTCAATGGGGATTAAGCCATCAGAAAAGAAGAATTAATCCCTTTGTAGGATTACGTCAGAGAGTTAATGGCGGAATTCCCTTCAGAACTGACATTTTCTTATATCCCAAGATCACAAAATGCTCAAGCTGATGCACTGGCTAATATTGCCACAGCTCTAGCAGATCCAAATCGGGACGAGGCAACCATCAGTATTGCCCACCGTCGTGCCATTTCACCTTATGTTCAAGCCAGAATAGAGGAAATTAATGAAATTAATCCCATTCCTGAACCGTATGGTCATACTACCGAATGGATGACACCTATCAGGGAATACCTTCAAAATGGAACACTTCCACCTGATAGAGCCGAGAAAGAACAAATCTGGCGACGTGTGGTCAATTTTACTCTTTATGATAGCCCAAACCACCTAGAAAAAATTCTCTAAAAATGTGGTTTTGATGGAGTTCTCTTCAAGTTCATTGATGGTGGAGAGACAATGGCTGTCATGAAAGAAGTGCATGCAAAAGTATATGGTGCCCACCAGTCTAGACATAGATTGTCTGATAAAATTCGAAGGCTTGGATACTTTTGGCCTTCAATGATACAAGATTGTGTTGATTTCACAAAGAAGTGTCATTCATGTCATTTATATTCCAACTTCATTCATCAACCTCCAGAGTTGCTTCATACAGCTAAATACTCATGGGCATTTGCCACATGGGGAAAGGATGTGGTGGGACCTTACCCTTCAGCTACGACCAAGTAGTTTAAGTACATTCTTACTGCTACTGATTTCTTTTCCAAATGGGCAGAAGCAGTACCTCTCAAAGAAGTTAGTTCTAAATTCATTGTTAGCTTCATCAAGTCTAACATCATTACTAGATTTGGTGTCCCTCATACCATATTGATGGACAACGACACCAACTTTTGTTCTTCTGAGGTGAAGAAATTGTATCAAGAATACAACATTAAATCCAACCATTCATCTAGGTATCATGTGGCAGCCAATGGCCAAATAGAAGCCTTTAACAATACTCTTTCAAATATACTGCAATATATGGTGGATAATGATAAGAGGTCATGGCCTGATAAACTCTTTCATGCTTTATGGGCTTATCGGACTACCACCCGCAATGCAACGCGGTCAACTCCATATTCATTAGTATATGGAACAGAAGCAGTCTTGCCAATTGAAGTTCAATTTCCCTCACTCAGAGTAGCCATTTGTGATCAGTTATCTACAGATGAGCAATCCCAAAATAGATTTAATGAATTGGAACATAGAGATGTGAAAAGATTGTGCACTTTGCACCACTTTGAAATCTATCAGAATCGAATAGCACGAGATTTTAACAAAAAAGTTCATCTTCATTCATTTATTCAGGGAAAATTGGTATTAGTTCTCAGAACTCCAATGATACCAGGAATGAAACCTCCCATGCTTGAGCCAAAATGGGAACGAACTTATTCAATACATAGGGTCTACTCCAATAGAGCTTATTCATTAATCTCAATGGATGGAGAACTCATCACGACTCCAACCAATGCCGGATTTCTGAAGAAATATATTGTATAAACACAAAATATGGTCCCGAGAACCAAGACTCATACAATTGGTTCATACAACAATGGTCCAGTATGACCTTAAACTGCAACTTCATCCAACATGATGTTAAACTATGAAAAAGTTCCCTAAACCGTCCAGCATGACCTTAAACTGCATCATCCTTGGTCCATGCAGATGACCATAAACTATTTGCAACTCCCTTATGTCCAGCAAGACGTTAAACTGTGACGTCCTAACTACATGACGCTAAACTGTATAAAAGTCCCTTACATCCGGAAAGACGTTAAACTATATAATCTCAAAGGTCCAACATGACATTAAACTGCACCATTCACGGTCCATGTATATGACCTTAAACTATTTTCACATTCGTCCGACATGACGTTAAAATGGTACACTTTTTTTTCCTTACTGCATGACATTAAACTGCAAAATTCCCCTTTTTGTCCTACTTGACATTAAACTGTTATTTTTTTCCCTCCTACATGACACTTAACTGTGCAGCACCAATAGTCCTAACTGCAAGACATTAAACTGCATAGTCCCTGAATATGTCCTACATGACATTAAACTGTGCATCGTTAAGGTTGTTATTACCTCTTGTTTCTCAAAACGAGTATGACTCACGTGAGCTTAGAGAAAACCTCAACCATAACACTCTCTTTGGGCCCCTAACCATGTGTAAGTCCCAACAACATTTTTTATTAGATCATTGTCCCCAAGAACAACTTGATCATTAATTCATTCTTTAATTGAACTACACGGACTTTGATCCTTTCCCTCCAGGCTGGGTATGTAGGAAACCTCCCAGGGTTCAAGCCCAAAAAAATCTCTCCACATCGGTTCACCACCATCTCATATGATGTTGATTCGTGAAACCACACCTAGAATCAATATCATTACATTGATTCACTTTCGTCCTTGTTATATGACGTTAAACTATGCAACACTTTTGTCTGGTACGACAATAAACTACAATATTCTTTGATTTCCTCATTTGAGAGAGAACTATTATTGACATTGATTTTTCAATCATGGTTTTCATTTTCAAAAGACTACGTGCATACATGGTAATGCCTAAACTTTTTATCTCGGGTTAAACCATCATTGCACTAAAGTCCCCTTTCACCCTTCACATGTATGAACCAAATTTGTAAAAGGGTAGTTCTAGAACTACGTGGGCTTGATTCCCATCCTTATGGGATACGTAGGAACGTTCGAGTATCCCTCGAATCCAGCCCCAAGTCTTTTGGGCCTAACCCCAAATTTCACTTTCAGTCCCTTGGCTGAAAAGTCCTCATGAAAACACACAATGTGTATTCATTATTATGGTCAGAATTCTATGACCCTAAACTAAGATCACTCATAATTTCGCCCTGCACGACGTTAAAATGCATTTCAAGAAATACATATGGCTTGATTCTCATTCTTATGAGATACGCAATGAAGTCCAACATTTCAATTCAGGACCCAGCCACAACATGATTATGGTTATCATTGACCTATGTATCTCTATATACATTAGACAATACCCATTTTATGTGTTATAATCCTAACCTTAAATATTTTCAGATCTTCATAACCCGTTTCATGACTTCTAGTCACAAAAATGTCAAACAACTGAGAATTCTTTTGCCTAACTATGAAACATGTGCCCATAGGTGGCCTTGCATAAACAGTCCACATAATAGACTTGTTAGCCAAAAGATACTATTTTATTTAACCATGCAGCCAATGCCCTTAGGTGGCCCTTCATAATTCAACCCCCTAACAGGTTTGTTAAATGACGGTAACTTCATTCTTGGGAAGAAATCCCATTTTTTCCTTATTTGTCTTAAACGACAGTATGTAGGGATCCAAAAAAATAGCCATCCTTAATATATTTGTCCCATATCGTTTTCATGATCTGAAAGTATTCAAGGCTACGGTTTATTCTTATTCCCTACGTTTGGGTCAGACCTTCGTAGGAGTGATATTCATCCAGTTCTTCGATATTCTTGTTCTGAAATATCTTCTCCATATTCAAGTACCTCTTTCAATACAAGAAACTCTATACATTAGAAAATTTGAATATCCATAAACTTTCACTGGCTTTTAGCACTAGGAAAGTAAATTTCTAAGAGTTCTTTTTCCTAACTATGCAGCATGTGCCCATAGGTGGCCTTGCATAAACAGTCCACATAACAGACTTGTCAGCCAAAAGATGCTATTTATTTGACCATGCAGCCAATGCCCTTAGGTGGCCCTGCATATTTCAACCCCCTAACGAGTTTTGTTAAATAATAGTAACAATATTCTTGGAAACTACTTCTTCTAATGCCTTTTAGCTCTTTTTCATATATTTCCTCAGATTCAAATATTCTTAATCCATAGTTTACATATTTTCTCTCATACTTGAGTATGGTAATATGTTTTCAGATAAATTGTCAAGGAATTGAATCAATTTTAATCCATTTTTGTCAAATCTATTTCGACCGTAAACATTAGACCCTTTATGTCCGGCGTGCATGACACTAAACTGCCCACAAAAAGTCAAAGGAACTCTGAATAAAAGTCAAGTTCCAACACACTAAACATACATTCTGTATGATTTAGGCAATATTGAGCAATTAAAAGATTCAAAGTTTGTAGGGTTATTTGTAATAATCCTAGTAAAAATCAAACTATGCTTATTGGGCCCATTGGATTAAGTAAATTTGAAGAAGGTAGTGAAAGAATGCAGGTACAAATGATTGAAGAAGAAATTTCTTTTTTGTTGATGCACAAGAGTTAGAAGGACATCCACAGACTGGAGTCTCTTCTCATTTTCAAGAAATTACAAGAGGCCTTCAACATAACACTTCATTAGATTTACGGTATCCCGAGCTTCATCAGCAACCACCTGGAATTCATTCATTAAACTAGATACAATAAGAGATGCAGTGATACTAGCTCTTCTTGGATCAATTGAAGATGGATGTTCTTGAGTGCGGTTTGAGAAAATTTTATGCTAATCAAACAGTTACTCTGTTGCTGTCCAAGAGACTTGGAAGATGGATACATGGATTTGAGAATGGATCATTGGAAGTAAAGATCCATTTAGAGAGAGTACTCTTTTCAAATATTGTTCTAATACCATGTTTGTCTTCTCTACACCAACCATTAGTGGGAAACATTTCATCCCATGGGTTTTCCATTTTCATATCTGCAAGGAAATGTCATGGAGGAAGAATTTGAAAGTTCACACCATTATTGTTGCTCTTAATTCACAGCATAACCAAAATAAAGGCATAGCAGCGTAGATGCATTTCAGGTGTATAGTTCTTTGCATCTGGAACATTGACTCCTTGCAGGTGACCATGACCATATAGGGGCAGGTAGATGCTCTGTGGGAAAATAAGATGATATTTCTTCAAGTACTTAGCCAAATCTGGTAGAGTGCTGTTGCAGATATCATAGTAATCATGGCCAATAATGTTCATCATGTCATCAATCCTCTTGCTATCCAGTTCATCCGCCGTTCCAATTACCTTGGGAACCACTGAATCTGCAGAAAAGATGAATAAACTAACTCTTAAATGAAAAAAAATGGCTAAGGCATAATGGCGCGCAAGTCTAAAGAATGGTGCGCAAGTATCCATGTTCCACACTAATTTTTGACACGCCAGTGTAAACCGCGCAAGTACAAATACCTTTACAATAGTGCGACATCGTAGAAAACGTTTGAAAACAGAGCACCTTGCGCGGCTAAGATAACCTGCGCGACGAGAGCTCGAGAAGGTATGAAGTCCGGAAATTCGGATGCTTGTACGGAGGTGAGGCCATGTATTTATAGGCCAGGAGGCCTATCTGCGCACCGTACCCAGTGTGCTCAAGGCCTGCGCGACACAAACATGCGCGTCGCCCTCTATGTCCTGAAGACCTGCGCACCCCTTTTCCTTTGGATAGGATTCAATTTCCTCAGAGTCAAATCCTAATTTCTCTCCGGATCCAACTCTGAGGGGGGACTTTTGTTGACGCTCCTTTCGTCACAGAATATAAAAATCGGAAAAGGGGAATATCTGAGCTCAAAGTAATTCAACCTTTGAAGAAAACATCAAAAATCGACAAAGGCATGAAAAAAAGATCAAAAGAAACTACACTGCGCAAGATATAGCACTGTCGTGAAAGTACACTTGCGCGACGCCCTTGGTCGCGCATGTGAGTTGCGTGACCTAAGTGGTAACCGCCCGGTAACCACCCGAGGTCTTCTCCTACCTATAAATAGACCATGTGGGCCCCCCATTCAAGGGGAATTTTTTCCCAGAAACTCGGATTGAAGCTCCTGACACCCAAGTCTCTTCTCAAAGCTTCCGGAACACTTCTAAAGGTAATTTTTTTACCTAGAACGGATGATTTAAAGAGAAGAAGGAAGGCCTGAGTGTTGAAATTCATCAACACTTGCGCGCTGCCTTATTCCTTCAATAGAACTCGCGCGTCCCTTTTTTGTAAGAACCTCAAGAGGATTCTAAAGGGATTTATAAAGAGTCGCTCAAATATTATAATGATGTTTTAGAATCACGCAAGTACCCCTCATGTCGTGCAAGTATACTTGAACGACCAATACTTGCGCGACGCCGCAATAATTGCGCGCCTTTCAAGACTTTCACGCCCCTACCTTTTTGGGTGCCCATCTTGCCCATTTTACCCCTCTTAAGCCATCACACCTTTCTATTTCAAGATTCAGTCTTCAAGACACTATTCAAAGCCATTTATGGCATGATTTATTGATTTGAATTCTTTATTTGAAAGGAATTCTGTGGAATATCTCTCAAAACCTAGTGATTTAAATATCCTTATGTCACTAAATATGGAGAGTTCATTCATTTAACCTCATCCTTTAAGATGAGAGAATCCTTAACTTGGGTCTCCTTTTTAGGAATAATCCCTAGTTATATGTCCTTTAACTTGGGCATCCTCCTCAAGAATAAGCCCCAAACCTTAATCCCTAACCTGGGTGTCCTTTTTTCAAGTATTAAACCCAGTTATAATCTTGGGCTTCCTTTTTAGGAATAAGCCCCAAGTCCCCTAATTTTTCTTTAACCAGTCCTTATTTACCCTTGATTTGGGTTTCCTTTTCATGAGTAAAACCCAATCAAAAGTCCCCTCCTAACTTGGGCATCCTCCTTAAGAGTAAGCCCCAAGATTAGAGTATTCAAATCTCTATGAAGCACATATACCTTTATGGACCCTGTTCATGGATTTTCTCACTAAAAGTGAATCCTAAACCTTCATCTATCTGGGTAGTCATACATACATAATCCCCAAACAATTTCTTATGATTGCATCTTTCATGGAACAATTGTCTAATTTTTTACCAATACCTATTGATTCTCAAACCGAGCATGACTCACGTGAGCTTAGAGTGTAAAAGTAATTATGACATCCTTCTTTGAGCCATCAATCATAAACGTCATACTCCATTACTCGAACTACGTGTGTTCTGATTCCTTTTCCAAAACAAAGGATATATAGGTAGCCCATTTATGGGTTCTATCCCAACTTTTAAATAATCCATGTCCTTCTGAATGATGATAAACATCAAGTGCCCCACTAAGTGGCTTTAAAACTAGCCTGGCCATCATAATGACCAAGAGACTTTTATAAATGTTTTTGAAGGATACCATTGACTCGGAATCTCTAAATAGATACAGATGATTCTCTATTGATGAAGAACCTCGAATATATATAAAAGATTCTCTTAATTTCTTACATATTTAATCATTGGTTGTTAAAACTGAAGGAAATCTCATTTTATAATTGGTAATGTAATAAGGATTCACGAACATAACTTAAATCTATAAATATAGTCCAGGAGTATACAATAATTCCCCTCAAAAAGGTGTGACGAGTCCGACCTCCCATCCTCTCGACCAATGCAAATTCCTAAGCCCCATTAGCCCACAAACTAATGAGCACCTACCTTTGGAAAGTAGGTCCAAACAGATGTGGAATCATTGGATGTTTCCGGTTCTATGAATAAACCCGTTAGAAACCGATCGGAACGTTTGAATCTCCCATCCAGGAGGTCATCATCGGATTCCGTGCAAAAAAAATCTGCAAATATATATAACATACAGATGGTAACAAGGATGGTAAATTTGAAATGGAAATTGTTTTCAAGAGGGTATGCTTCTTATAGGGGTTTCCAAACATCAACCGGTGTGGGCCAGATATGATTATTGGCTTCTGGGATGTGAACCTAAATAAAATAATTTAAATAAATGTTATTTTATTTTCAAATCCTTATAAATCACAAATCGTAATGTGGAATAATTTTTTTCCCAAATTTGGGTTTGTAATGAGGTATTCTTTTTTATGTTCTTAAAAACATGATTAGCACGGGTCGAGGGAAAAAGTTATTTTTCAGAAGTTTCAAGAAAAAAAACAAACTATAAAATTTTATTTTTTTTGAAATTGTTTGCTCTAGTGCAGTGTGAGTTGACAATAATTGTTTAGAGATATATCATATTTCTTCAAAAAAATAAAAAATTACTATATAGAAAATACGGAGGTTAATATATAGTCATTGTTTCATAATAATTTAAAAAATTATTAGAAGAAATAAATTAAAACACCTCAGGATGAATTTTTCATAGTTCCTCATGTAATGTTATTTGGTTTGGACCCATTGTCATCATTGGTCAGATTTTTTTACCAACATAAGGCTTTTAAGAATGTGTCGGGGAATTTTAAAAGTAATTTGGATTTTTATTGGCTAAAACAATGTGTTTTTAATGTCTTTGGTGAGGATGAGAGTGGGTGGGGTTATATAATTGATGTTAGTGGCATATTTTTAATTTTTAGAAATGGAGGAATTCTACAGATGTTTATTTCAGGTAAAAAAATATTAGAAAATTAGAATTTATATAAGGGTTATGTTTAAATTATTTACATCAAATTTGTTTTTGAAATTTTCTCAGGTAATTCTAATATACATATATATATATACTAATCCTTGATAGGTCCATTTATATCTTATTTGTGTTAATAACTCCCTAATATTTTTACAATTAATATTGGTCAAAAAATTAAAATTAAAATACAATATTATATAAATTGTCACTGATTCCAAATATTGAATCAATTTTTCAAATATAAATTCAAATAATTTAATGAAATTTATTTTTAAATCAATCCCCATAATGTGACGATAATGATGGTTTTCTATGAGAATAGGTTCAAATGAATAAATTTTTCAATAATTTAATATTAAAATTATTGTAGTGCTATAAAGTTTTTTAATTGTTGAATAATTGAACTAATTTTACATTAATCCAAATTTAAGTTATAATTTAGCAATGATTTTTTTTGTAAAATGGCATTTTAAATAAAATTGGTTTACCATGAAATATTAATCATGAAAATTATATTTTCTTATATTTCTCAAAAACAATATAAAAGAAAATCTTTACATTATGATTTTGAAAAATAATTTTATTTTTTACGATTAATTTCTGAACGTTAATGAGATTAGTTTAAAAAATCATCCAGACTCAATGAAAGATAATGTTTTAAAGAAGCTAAATATTTTCAAGCACAAAATGATTTTATATTTAACTTACGTCTAATAAAACCCATTTTATAAAAGTAATTTAAATTCATTGATAACTAATATATAGATTAAATTTAATTAATCAACAATTATATCATTTTTAAATAATTAAAATTGAGTAACATTATATACATTAAATTTGTTTTTAGAAGAATCTTATTTATATAGCAAAAAACAAACTTACAAAGAAATATAGTATATTAATTATATAAATATAATTAATTAGGTTAAATCTAATGAAAGAATGAATTGTTTTTAAAAAATCATATTACAAGTATAATTTCATTTTTATTTTACTAAATTTATAAGATATAATTGATTTTTTTTCAAAATAGCTAATTTTCACTGTTCATATAAAATCAATATGTGTCTAGAAAATTCCCAATATTTTAAAAAAATGAAAATTTTCTATATAAATTTCACAAGAGAAAATGTTTTTATCAAATATTTCTGCTAAAAATTCAGAATATTGGGTAAAATTATTTTTCATGAAAATAAATTAATATCATTTTAGCTGAAAAGTTATTATTGAAGAAAAAATTTCCTTACTAAACACTTATTTATTAACTAATAAATATTTACCTATAATATATAATTAGTATGATATATATATATATATATATATAATTATTTTGTACAACTCATACATTCCAATTTTATGACTAGGTTATATTAGTCACATATATATTTTTTTGTTTAAGATTTGTGTTTCAAGATTAATATACTAGAAAACATAGAAATATTGGGGTTGTGTGTACCAAAATTTATTTAAGAGATGAAATTTATTTTTAAACTTATACTGTGATGTCTCCAGATGTTATATTTCCATCTATTCTAAATGTTTTAATTACTTAATGCAATAAAAATAATTGTATTACTTTAAAATCATGGGGTGTTACATAAAAAAATAATGATGACAATAAGATAGGGTATTTTATAAGATATTGAAAAAAATTACCCATATGGTCAGAATGGTGGATTCCACCATCAACCCACCACTGGTCGAGACATAGAAGGAAATTTTGTCTCAGCTCTTCCATAGAAAACTCTTCTCCTCAACGAACACTATCAATTCCCATATCATTGTAATCTTTATTGTGAGTGTAGATTCATAATTACAATTCGCTTTTCTAATCCAACATATAGGATATAAATGAAAACAGAGTGAATAAAAAACTATGTAGAAGGATGGAGTTCCTCCAAATGTCCATTTTAATTGGAATATTTTTTATAAACTAGAACCATGAAAAACACAATAGCTCCATGAATGTTATACCATGCTACTACCAAGACATCATAACCTACTGAAGAGTTACAAGAACCTATCTATTCACATACTTTATAGTTTATTAGTCGATATACACCAATAACACCATCTAAATATCTATCCCAGAATCATTTTCCATTAATTATGTAACTATGACATTATTTCCACCATTATATCACAAATATCATGTCTAACTAATAGTTAAAGGAAAACAATACTTCTTTAGGCCCCCAAAACATTTAGGATCCATCAAGATCCTTTAAATAAAAAATTTAAATTTGATGAGAATTTATTCTCTTGTTAATCTCGATATAATTATATTAGAATGAACGCATGGATTGATTCCATGCATCATCCTAATTTGACAGTTCCATCCTATGACAATCAAACAAATCATATTTGTTGAACCTAAC
Organism: Viscum album; assembly: GCA_963277665.1. Taxonomy (NCBI): domain Eukaryota; kingdom Viridiplantae; phylum Streptophyta; class Magnoliopsida; order Santalales; family Viscaceae; genus Viscum; species Viscum album. The sequence continues at coordinate 541,590,459 of OY728143.1, forward strand.
TATTGAAATTAATATAATGATGTTGACTATGTTCCCCGTCTAATAAGTAAAAAAAATTCATAATCTTATGTAAATATATATATATTAAAATTTATTAATATAAATTTTATAATTTTATAATAACAAAAACACCTAATCAATATAATAATTCATGTCATTCATGATTCATGTACCTATCATTGGTCATAACCATGAATGAATCACCACCTAAATTAGACATTAATATTTCTTTTAGTCCATTGATTCAATCACAGGGGACACAAAATCACTTTTCCTATACTGTAATCCTTAGTTCCTTTTAGGCATCTAGATCAGCTAACATTATTTTCAAACAAACCAATGTATTCTGCACTGTTCAACATTTTCTAACTCTATTCTTCATCCAATTCTTAAAAAAAACATTAAAACACCTTATCCAGGATCCCTCCATGAAAATACACTAACCATGTGCATCATTTATGGATTATGGTTAATGATTCCCAAGTCCCACCGTCCATAATAATAAGAATGGTGAGAATTACCAATGATATAATTATCATATTAATATAGATAGAATTACCATATATAATATATTATAAATAGAAAAGAAAAATCAACCATATGAAAATCTACGAAAAAATAAAAGGACAAAATATTTCAATAGTACATGTATTATGTTAAATGATTATCAAGTCTCTAAATAAATTACAAAATGGATACCCAAAAGAGGAGACGTGGAAACTGCTCCAATAGAAGAGATATAATTTTATACCACACCCCATGAATTTTTCCTCGTATTAATAAAAAAAATTAAAATACATTGGTTGAGAATTAAAGTAAACTTATAAGAATGATACCCAAGGTCTCATGAAAATGTTAAAAGGGAGCACAAATTCATTAATTTAAATACACTAACACCAACATCACATAAACTGGTCAATTGTAACAACCCAAAACAATAATTAATTAAAATTAATCTTGATATAATTAAATTCATTATTAGGTAAAATGTGTATATAACATAGAAAATTACATGGATTTTTGTTTTTGTATTTTAAAATAATTTTAAGAATTATGTGTCTTGATAATGTAGTCGTTAAATAGTGATCACATTATTAATATAAATGTATGCCTTTACCAAATCCAATTTACTCATACAATGGAAGAGATGTACTCATCCAATAAAATTTCTCCATATAAATCCCATTTGTCGGATCACAGAATGGATGTGGAATCATTGGGCTTCCCTCTTGACTATGCCCAAGTGGAGCAGCAACCAATTAAAATTGAGCAGAACCGCTTATGAAGGAAGTGGATGTTGATAAGGATTACCACCCAAGCAATGCAATACGAGTCATTCAAAGAGTATCTCACTATCCCACACATTACCCTTGGGACTTATGAGGGATTTATAAGGGTTTATGTAACAATACCCTTGAAATACGATTATGTACATTATTTTATTATAGATAATATACATTCTTGTTATTATTATAACTTGGTAAATATTTTTAAATGCCACAATAATATTTTTTGTAAATATTCAAATAATTTATATATATTTGGATTTAATATATTATTTTGTAGAATTAAATAATATTTTAATGATATATTATTATTCAATATATTATTGTTAACTATAAATGATCATATTGTTTTTATGAATACAACTGTGATTTTTATTTTGGTTTGAAAGCCATATTTGTTAAATCCCATGAACTTTTTTTTAATGACAGCTTTTAAATTAAAAGAAACAATTAAATTATTTAGAGAATTATGAATACAAAATAAATATTACTTTTGGAATCATAAGATTGAAATTTACTGATTGATAATTTTTCATTATTTTTTGAGATAGTCAAATTTTCGGGGTAAAAATTAAATATCGATTAATTATATAATGTGTTTTATGACATCTTAATGACCTAATAGTGATGTAATAAAATTCTATACATGTATTTTCGAAAAATATAGGTTTTAAAACTAATATAATGTTATTTTAGGATTTTTTTTATTTATTTTACAAAGCATTAGTGGACCTTCCTAGACATATAAAACATTTTAACTTTTTAAATTTATTTCATTGAGAGTGTGCCTCTCCTCCTAATAAACATGAATAATATTTTATGAATTTAGTTCATTTTCATTATAAAATAATTTTTTCACTCCCTTTTGGAAAAAAACAAGCACAAATACCATGGTTCGGTTTGTGGTTTTGATTAGTTTATTTTGTTGTGTGCAAAACATAAATAATAAAGATTCCCATCACATTTCTTATATATAGCCACTCATGATCCCACTTCTCTTCACTAAAAACACTTGGATAACCTCCATACACTAACCTCTTATATCTATTATCCTCCGAAGGCTCCCCAAAATTCCATGCAGTGTCTCTCAAGCCTCTACCAATTCTTTGGGAACACACATCCTGGTAACGTATTTAATCCATTTCCATTTTGTCAAAATTTCATTTATATTGTTATTATTTTTTATTTACAGTTATAAATGTTGTGGTATGACTTTTAAAATACCCCATACTCCCTTATTTATAGGTTAATAATGTTATAATTCTTTCTCTTTCATTAATTAATCTCATGTACATATTTTACCATGCTGAAATTCTATAAGAAAAGTTTATCTCATCATTTACATTCAAGAAAATATTTTTTATTATGAATCTAAATTCAATTACATATGTTGGGACATGTATCTATATGTAATGATTACTTTCCATTTCATGTACATATTATGAGACACCCTTTTCACTCTAATCAACCATTTTTATGAATTCTTATGTCATGTCGGTATGCTGCTGAAATTGCACTGGGATATTCCATGATAGAGTCATTGTGTCATGAATACCATGACCATTTCACTGTCATGGGTATTCACCTTTACGAACATTTAAAAATTTATTACAGTGATCAATTTATTAATTACAAATTTCTTTATTAATGAATAAAATGATAAATTTAATGAATCTATGTTATATGATCCATGTGGCACACTTATAAATGAAAAGAAATTATTAAGAAGGGTTCATAATGATAGTGCTCCAAAGAATTGGGTAAATATTAGTTTCATGATTCATCAAATTAAATGATATTTTACTCAAGATAATTCATGTACAATGAGGATTTACCCATGCTCTATGTTCAATGATCCTTGGATCTGGTTAATGCCATATTAAGTGTTGTTTACACATTCCCATGATATATCATGCCATTATGTTCATTTTCATTTTATGCTCCATTTATATACTTATTTCCTAAAATGTACTATATTATTCATTTTATGACATGTTTTCTCCATTACTAAGAATTATTATCCACCCATTTCTTATTCATTTCCTCAGCTTATCCTGTGCAATAATAGGTACGAGGGAATGATGTAGTCATATAAAGAAGTTATCAATAAAAATGTTGTGCTTTCTATTTTAGGTCATTATTTAATGTCTATAATCCCCAAATAAACTAGAAAACTTTATATTCTATGTTATATCAAGTGATGATTGTATTTAATAAATCATGTTTAAGTGTTTAATAAAAATTTGGGTTGTTACTATTTGTATCATATGATAGGTTTATATATTATTGGAATATAAATAAAAAACCATAGTGAAACACCTAGAGATAAGACTATGTATAATAAAAACATCCCTAAGTTTTGGTGATTATAGAGTTAGTTTTTTATGAAGAAAATACATCTTTGTCTAGATACGAGAAAGTTTATGTGGCTCTGGAAAATATGTACCAAAGAGTGGAAACTCCGAAAAGGAGTTCCAGGCTTGACCTGGGGTATCCTGGTACATGAAAATGGGTCTTAATTCACTATTGGTTATGACACTCTCGGGGGATATTCTTGGTAAAATTCACAAGCTTAGTATGAACCACTATTATGGGAATAAAAAAATCATCTATGAAAATATTTTTGGAAGTAGATCATGAATAACATAGATTGAAGCCTATAGATTCATAAGTTATAGAAATAAATGTTATTTATAAGTCATAAATTTTTTTAATGGATAAACCTTTATATGATACCCTTAACATTCATTTTATTCTAGCGAATGGGCCGTAATATGGGGACTTTTTCTAACAACCAATGAGAAATTGAATGTGATGTCTGTTTTAATGAGGTATTTATTCCAATGGGAGTATGAATCACGAAATCAATCAAGACCTTATATTAGATAACTATTTATTTGAATAAAAACATGGGTCAAGAGGAATTTTCAACATCTCCCCATGAAAGAACAACTCGCAATCGAGATATTCATTAAAAAAGGCCTCCGACATTTAACAAATCATTTCATCCCTATATTTCTAAACAATGGATATACTCCATTAAAATGATATTCTCCAACATTTTATGATACAAAAACGAGAAGGATCTTCTATATGTTTATCATATGGACGGTGAAACCAAACTATTGTTGACATTTATAAGAAACACAATGAATTAGGAGGAGTTCAATGCATTGGAGAGGAAAAATTTATGGAAAATGTTTTTTGATAAATATATTTCTTGCAACCTATGACATAATATATAAAGGGACTTCCTTTCCATCTTGAAAAATGAAATTTAATATGTTAGAGTGTACAAGGAAAATTCACAAGGCAAGCACGAAAAAAAATCTGACTTCATTGGTACCCCCGAGTACAACGTTGACCACATCCTTAGTGGGAAAAAACCTAGACTATGAAATTCCATAGTGATATGTGACATCGAGGGTTATGATGAAATTGTCTGATGGGCCATGATGGTCAAAATTATGGTCAGGTAATCTCAGGTGTATCATAGGGATAACAATCATATAATGGACTTTATTTTTAGTCGTCTGATTGATAAATTCAACGGTGCAAAGAAAATATAGAACCACTGTTTCCAAAGATGGGGAAATATAATACTTGAAAATTTCCTGAAGGGGATGATAAAATTATTTAAGTGTGGAAGAGAAGGGCCCCTATCAATTAACTGTTGACAACAAAACCCGCAACTGTGACATATGAGTGGAATTATCCATTCATCTTTCAAGGAATTGTTCATTACTTCTTATAAAAAATAAAAGTGGAACCGTGATAATTAGTTCCCTAAGACTAGGGTTTTAGAGGCAACCAACAACCTCTTCAGAAGAACGAGAGAGCATTTTACATCACTACAACTGATGTTATCCCCGACAACAATGTGGTGATAGGTACTGTAGTAATTCATTTAAGAATAGAGAACATTCTTTTTGTTTCCAGTTCTACATATTATTTTTTATCTTGAATGATTTTTAGAACAATCCTAACACAACCAAAAAGTCATGGAATAAATTATTTAGGTGAGTACATAAAATGGGGAAATCATTACATCCGATGAATATAACTCATCCCCTTTCACAATACGTGGATTTATCATTCTGGAGAACCACATTTTACTCCAAATGGTTCAATTTGATGCAATTTTTGGCATGTATTGGATTTCCCTAAAAATATCTAATAGAAATTTTCAGGATAGAGAAATAAATATCTATATAGAAAATCAACCCCCTAAACCCCCCCTCCCACGATTATATACAAGTTCAAGAGGATGATGAGTCTTCTTTAGAACCATCATGTCAAGAGTGGATATTACTACCATATGGGAACGCGTATCTGGATCATATGATCGAGTCTCAAGAAGAATCCATCATTGAATACATGCCAATTGTGAGGGAATTTGATGAAGTGTTTCCAAATGAATATCATGATATTACTTCTAGAAGATATGTTCAATTCTCATTTGACCTAATGCCTGGTTCATTTCCAATATCAAAGACTCTGTATATAATGGTATTTGTGCTTCCTGAGGAGCTGAATAAACAACTACTATAGAATCTGCATAAAGTGATTATAGGCCCATGTGCATCACACTATGGTTCACCAGAAATCTTCATCAAGATGAAGGATTGGTCAATCTTCCTTTGAATTGATTGTTGTGATGTCAATAAAATCATAAAAAATAACAAGTATCCCCTTCAATGTATTGATGACTTGATCGGTCAGATATGTGGAGCACAATAGCTTTTTAATGTGGATTTGGGGGCTGAGTATTACTTGCTATGGGTGGTGAAATATGAAATCTCTGAGACTTCTATTTGTACATGTTATATGCACTATGAATTCATATTAAAGACTTTCAGAATCAATAATGAACAAAAAATCTTAATGGAATTGATTAATAGAGTCTTTAGATATTACCTCGAAAAATTTGTGGTGGTCAATATAGAAGATATTATAATATACTCTATAACCAAGGAGGAGCATGAGGATTGTATAAAAACTATACTATAGACCTTACAAAATAAGAATCTCTTTGTAATGTACATCAAGTGTGAGTTTTGGTTGAAGGAGGTATCATTATTGGGTCATATCATCACAATTAATGGGATATCTATGGATCCCTCCAAGACAACTGCAATTGAGGGATGGTCGAGGCCAACATCAGTAACTGATATTCATACATTCCTAGGGTTATATGGATATTAACATCGATTTTTTATTAATTTATCATGATTATCCAACCCTCTTAACAACATAACTATATTGGGAATAATGTTTTCATGTTGTGATGAAGGTGAAGAGGGTGTCATGGAGTTGAAATGGAGGCTTATCATTGCGCTCGTACTCATACTCTAGCATATGGAGAACTTTTTGTTTTACTGACGGATTCGTCGAAGAAGGGTCTAGGTTGTGCGTTGATGCAAAAGGAAAAAATCATTGTCTATGCATTATGAAAATTGATAGTTCATGAGAAAAACTAGCCATCACATGACATGGAGTTCATTTAAGTGATAATTGTTTTGAAAAATTTGTGGCATTAACCCTTGGGATATATGTTCAAAATATACACGGATTATAAAAGCCTCATGTATATATTTACAATGAAATATTTGATCATGCACCAATTAACGTGGTTAGAGCTGGTCAAAGACTATGACTTATCAATCCATTACCACCGTGGGAAAGTGAAAAAGGTGAATTATCCTCTATGTATAAAAGACTCAATGATTGTATCATTGATGAGAATTTAAATGGATCCAACCTTCATAGATTTTATGAAGATTGATATGGGAATCATAAAGAAGGGAACATCAAAATTTATTTTACAAATGATTGCTCAAACGTCAGTTTTGGAAATGTTAAAGGATCCCCAAAATGATGATGTGTGTATTCAATAGAAAGTGTAAACTATAAGGGAATGTAAATCAACGAGGTTCAATTTCAATGAACACATTATTGTGCTATTTGAATCAATACTATGTCATCCATAGAATCTGGAGTTAAAGAAGGAAATTTTAGATGATTCACATTGTTCAAATTTCTTCATTCACCCATAAAACACAAAGATGTATCGAGATCTCCCATAGAATTATTAGTGGAATAACATGAAGAACGAGGTCACTAATTATATATCAATGTGCCTAGTATGTCAAAAAGTGAAGCCTGAGACGCATAAGTATAAGTAGATTATGATACCATTACCCATACCATATTAGAAATGTTAGAACATCACCTTGGACTTTGTTACAATAATTCTGATGACATCCAAATTAAGAAATGATATCTAAGTTATTATGGACCACCTTATAAAGAATGCACACTTCATTAAAATTATTTAGGATTTATCAGAAGATCAACAATCACATATATTCATCAAAGACATGGTATGGGTGCAAGAAGAACCACTATCAATTCTATCTGATTGGGATTCATGAATCACCTATATGATTTGGAATCATCTTCATCATGTTATGGATAACTAGTTGAACATCAGTACGAATTATCATCCTCAAACTGATGTCCAATCAAGAGGACTATCCTAACACTCGAGGTCATGTTGATATTGTGCTCAATGGACTTCAAATGAGGATGGGATGAATATCGTCATATGGTTGAGTTCTCTTAAAGTAAAAGTTTTCACTCAAGAACCCAATTGGTTACTTATAGATCCCAATATTGGAAGAGGTGTAGAACACCAGAATATTGGTATGATGTTTGGGTGAGAAGCCTCGTTGGTTCAGAACTGGTCAATGAAATGTTGTAGAATTTTAAGACCATCCTGCAACACATTAAAGATTATAATAGTCGACAAAATATCTATGTTGATAATCCTCAACTTGATATAGATTATGATTTTACAGACATGTTATTCCTCCTCCTATCACCATGGAAGTGTGATATGTGATTTTTGAAGAAGGTAAATATTATTACAAGGTACATTGGCCCTTTTTAGATTATTGATTGGATTTGAGTAGTGACATATCAACTATAACTCCAAATGAACCTATCTAATGTAAATTATGTATTCCATGTATCACTCTTGAGTAAGTACGTACCTTACCCATCTCATGAACCCAATCAACAGGTGGTACCTTTGGAGAATGAAATCATTTAATAAGAGAAGCCAGTGAAGATCATAGATCGAAAAAAAAATGTTCTACTAAATACATCAATGCCCCTCGAACAAGTTTTGTATTGAAACCATATGATTGAAAAGGAATCGTGGGAATTAGAGGAAGTCATTATATAGAGTTGCCTTATAACAACCCATACTTTACATAAATTGTTAATACTTCAAAATTTAAGCATTGTTATTACAACATATAACAAAACCACGAAAGGACCGTATAGGTATAGTTTCTTTAGAAACTGGAAAACATAAACAACTAGTTCATAAAGCGTCTACATCATCTCCCATTTATTTCATCATATCTATAGTCCCTTTTTTCATATCATACTTAATAACATTATCCCTGAACTGGGGAAATAAAACATACAAAAGGGTGAGCTCAAATGCTCAGTAAGGGTAAACAAAAGAAATATCAATTACATCATATTCATATGAACATAACATTTTTGAAATCTTACCCTGCAAAGAGATCATAATTTCATAACATGGGATAAATCATGGTAGTTAAATTTAATCACAATAATCATTACATAAAACATGAAGATTTGTGGCATACACACATAATCATATAGAATCATTTCTTAGTAGTCAAGACTAATTTCCAAGACTATCTTAGTGGACAAAGTCCATTTCTGAATCGAGTTCACTCCTCGTTTCATTCATGTTTCACTGAACCAGTTTAACCTGTCGTTCCAGCCATGTCTATCTCATGAGATATAAAATCTTTACCCAATGCATTGGAGGGAGATATAGGTCCCACCCATCTTATAATGATATCATTCTTATGTGTGCCACAAAATCATAAACCATACATCATAGCATAACCCATGTAATAAAAATGGGATTCTTAACCATCATGACATCATAAAACAATTCATATAAGATAAAGGAAATCATAAAAATATTTCCATCACAACATAATCATATTAATGTAATAATAGGGATATAAATATAACCCTATATTATCTTAGATGGAAAATAATTTTGATAAAACACTTGAACTCCATTGGTGAGGAAAATATCCTTTCTACTTCAAAAACATTTTTCCTTTCTTAACTTATCATAAAATTTTAATCTAAATGAAGTTGATTAAAATTAAACTTGAAAACTTGTAAAGGAAGCTTCTTGGAAATAATTTTTTAAAAATCCATTCATGCCGTATAAGTTAAAAACATTCTTCTTGTACTTTTTTCGGAAAAGTCAAAAAGTACCTCGTACGAAAAACGGAAAAAGATTCCTTTCATATCTTTTACTAAAAACTCACTGAATGGTCAAATTGGATATAAACTATTGTATAAGGATGTAAATATTACATATTGATGAATCATGGATGTCGATGATAAAATACACCCTAGTAAATACCAAAGTATAAACAATCTCGGATAAAATGAGATTGTGATATTTCCCTTACCTTAGGTCTGATTTGCTTTGTAAGTGTCTGAACCTCCTGTATAATGATTTAAATAATGTCATTGACTTATTCCATAATAATACTCATTGTTATGATATCATATATGGTCATATTCTTAGCTTCTTATTAGTAATATTTCATTACTACTTGATATTCGGGTGTTTATTACTTTTTGTTCTTATGCGTGTTTTGTCGAATAAATTCTTATTTTTATTTTTAGGTTATAGATACCTCATTTAAAGAATGATATTATTGTAATATATATCATATTCATTCACTCTATTCATTTATATAATCATTATGAAATGAATATCATGTAGAACGAATCGCATCACATAGTGGAGACGGTATTCTGTACCTACGGACGAGCGATGATATCGTTCCCAGGATTGTGGAATTGTATTGGAGTGTATATATACTATTTCAGAATCAATATCAATTTAAAATAATCATATATATTTATTATTTACACCATTATACACTTCCAAGTTAGGTGGTGATGGAAAATAGATTACACCACAACGTGGAGACGGTATTACGTATGTACACACGCGCGATGATTTCATTTTCCATAGGATGGATAGATGGTGAAATAGGGTTGTTTCATACTTATAATAACATATAAGTAAATTATTGATACTGATGTTATTACTTCATAATGAAACAACTAAATAATAATAATTGGAAGAAGAAATAAAGATGAAATAATCGGTAATGGGCATTACCTCTTCTTTGAAGCGCTTCTTTGAGACCTCCCTTTAGGGCACTAAAATTTGACTTTCAAGTAGACCTGGACCTCTAGGATGTCTCTAGGGAAGTGGAGAGAATAAATTGGCAGGGGTTGGACGATCTTGAAGCCTAAATGTAGTGTGAGGAAGAGAGGTAGGAGGTTCTCTTTTATAAGGGAGGAGAGGGGCACCTTTGGAATAACTAAAAATATTATTTTTTTTATAAAGTCAAATTCGGTTTTTAATAGCTCCAAATTGATATATTTAAAATATAAGGTGGTTATGGGTTGAAACCCTCTCATCAAATAGAATTTAGACAAGTTTAGGTATCAATATTAACCTTATCATTAAGATTTAACTTTAAGTTAGATAATTTAACTTTTACCATGTCTTCTTGTTTTCTTACACTATAAGGTTAATAATCTTACTATAACAAGCCAAATGAACCCTAAGTTGTTTATTATTAATATATATAACCCTATCTAAGTCATCTGGCCGAACCGTAGATTTTTAGGAATAAAATAACTATGAATAATATAATATTTGTTTTAAAAACAATTTTATGTCAATTGTGAAAATATTTGGTAATTGATTTTTATGAAAATCATAACAGAATGATTAGTTCGAAAAAAATTAATTAAATATATACTATTATGTCATATTAAAATATAAAATTATTTTAATTCATAAAATGTCTCAAATTACATTTATTTGGGTATTTATAACATCAATCATTTCAATATTTCATTAATAAGATAATTACTGCATCATCATTGAGTCATAAATAAATTAAATTATATAATGTCTCAAAATTACAAATAAATTACCATTATGTAGGAAATTTTTTAGCTTTCTAATGAATATTTATAGTCGAATTTATCTTATGAATAACCCCATATTAAAAATTATTTACTTATTAGATTTTGATTTTAACTATTTTAAACCTTCTTTAAATAAATTAATAATAAATGTCGTAATCTAATCCAAGTTGGCCTAAATGGTCATATTTTATTCCTAAGGTTGTTTTCGGTTGAATTACACTTATCCAATAGAATTAGGACATGTGTTATGGTAATAATAATATCATTTTAACCCTTAATTACCCTATTTACTTTTAACCGTGGTAAATAAAAGTAAAAAGTAACTATTCACCAAAAAATTAGTTTCATCTCATTGAACCACATTTTACTTACTGACATCAACCGTGTCTCTTTGATTTTCGATACTCCACTCATAGAAGAGGTAGAATTATGTTTTATGAAAAATTTAGTTTTTTAACTATCACTTAGTGGTTTCACTATTTATCAAAAAATTGAAAGTTTTCTGAAAAATACCAAAATTTCACCCTGGCTAATTTTGATATTCCGAATCCAAAAATGAAGTCCATTTTGAAAAATAAAATTTATAAAATATCAAAAAGTGGTTATTACTATTTATAAAGGCTAGTTTTAATAATATTTTAATAGCATATCATTGTTTAGTGAAACTCGTTATTGCGTACGACACAAGTTATCTAGGAAGGCCACGGTTGCGTGTAAAGCAAGCCAAGCGAGTGTTGTGTGTAGTGAAATATTAATTTGATGATTTATATAAAAAACAAAATATTTTTCATAAATGTCTTCGGTGTTACATTCTACCCCCCTTAAAAATGAATTTCTCTCTCGAAATTCGACACTTTGTAACAAACAGATGAGGATACCTCTCCCTCATCATATCCTCAATCTCCCATATAGATTCTTCTAATTGGTGGATCCTCCATAAAACCTTCACCAAGCGAGTGGTCTTGTTTCGTATGTCTTTTTCGCTATGATCCAGAATCTCTATCGGCTGTTCTTCATAAGAAAGATCTTGCTCCAGCGGTACAACTTCTGAGCTGAGTACATGTGAAGGATCAGGTATGTACTTTCTCAGGATAGATACATGGAACACATTGTGAACTTGAGAGAGATTTAGTGGATGTTCCAATCGGTAAGCTATATTTCCAACACGATCCAGTATTTCGAAAGGTCCGATATATATCTAGGGCTCAACTTCCCCTTCTTTCCAAATATCATGACCCTCTTCCAGGGAGATATTCGTAAGAACACTTTATCACCCACTTCAAACTCTATGTCTTTTCTTCGGTTGTCGGCATTACTTTTTTGTCGACTCTGAGATGCTCTTATGTGATTTTGAATAGATCTGACCTTTTCTACCATCTCATCAACAAGATCATGTCTTAATAGCTTTCTTTCCCCAAATTCATCCCAGCAAGTTGGAGTCCTGCATTTCTTTCCATAGAGAGATTCATAAGGAGCCATCTAAATACTAGAGTGAAAGCTATTATTATAAGAAAATTCCACCAAAGGTAGGTGTTGGTCTCAACCACATTTGAAATCTATAGAGCAAGCTATCAAAATAGATTTTAGATTTTGAATTGTTCTCTCAGACTGACCGTCTGTCTGAGGATGATAAGCAGTGCTTAAACTCAACTATGTATCCAGAGTATGCTGAAGACTTCGCCAGAACATTGAGGTAAACCTCGGATCCTGGTCCGATATAATAGAAAGTGGTACTCCATGAAATCTTACCACTTCCTTCACATATATCCTGGAAATATGGTCCATAGAGAAATCCTCTCTAATAGCAATGAAGTGTGCATACTTTGTAAGACGATCATCTATGACCCAGATAGAATTATTGACATTGGATGTTTTAGGAAGTCATGTGACAAAGTCCATAGTGATGTTTTCCAATTTCCATTCAGGTATGGGTAATGGTTGTAACATCCCCTTAGACTTCTGTCTCTCATCTTTAACTTGCTGACCAACCAAGCATCGAGAGACATATTCCGCAACATCTCTTTTCATGCCATCCCACTAGAAGTACTCTTTCAGGTCCCTATACATCTTCGTGCTTCCAGGATGAATAGAGAATGAAGAACTATGAGCCTCATCCAGCAGCTCCTTCTTTAATTCTGGTATGGGAGGAACAGAAACCCGATTCCTGAAATTTATTATCCCATCAAAATCACGGTTGAATTCAAGAATATTTTTCACCTTCCTTTCTAACTCGACATCTTCTTTCTGTGCCTCTTTAATATTCACATGTATAGATGGTTGAACATTCATTTGAGAAAGATACGATTTTCCCCCTTCCATTATAATTCCAAGATACATCCTTTGTAAATCCATAAATATTGGATCTTTTGTGATCCTCATCATGGATAAACTGGCATGGTCTGGTCGAAATAATGCATCTTCCACCTTGTTTGCTTTCCCATGGTGGTAATGAATTGAGCAGTCGTAATATTTTATCAGCTCTAACCATCTTCTTTGGCGCATATTCACCTCCTTTTGTGTGAAAATATATATTAAACTTTTATGATCAGTATAAATATCAAACCTTTCACCATAAAGGTAATGACTCCAAATCGTTAATGAAAATATTACCACAGCTAACTCCAAATCATGAGTTGGGTAATTTTGCTCATGGATTTTCAACTGTCGTGAGGCATAAGCTATCACCATATCATTTTGCATAAGAACACACCCCAGCCCCTTCTTGGATGCATCACTGTAGATCACAAACATTTCTCCACTACAAGGTAGTGTGAGCACAGATGCACTGGATAACATTCTTTTCAACTCTGTGAAATTCTCTTCACATTCCTCCTTCCAAAAAAACATAACTCCTTTCAGAGTCAACATGGTTAGTGGATTAGAGAATCGTGAAAAATCATTCACTAAATGTCGATAATATCCAGCCAAACCAAGAAAACATCGGATATCAGTTACTGTTGTTGGTCTCGACCATCTTTCGATAACCTCTGTTTTTGCTAGATTCATATATATCCCCTCTTTTGAGATTATGTGACCCAAAAATGCAACTTTTTAAATCCAAAATTCACACATGGTAAATTTGGCATAAATTTTCTCCTTTCTCAGGGTTTTCAATATAATCCTCAAGTGATATTCATGTTATTCTTTGCTCTTTGAATAGACAAGAATATCATCTATAAAGACTACCACAAATTGATCAAGAGAATCTCTAAAGACTCTATTCATCAGATCCATGAAGATAGCAGGGGAATTAGTAAGACCAAATGGAAGCACTATAAATTCATAGTGTCCATACCGTGTATGGAAATCCTTCTTCGGTATATCCTCCCTTTTGACCCTTAATTGATGATACCCTGAACGAAGATCAATCTTGGAAAAGTATTGATCTCCGCGTAGTTGGTCAAATAAGTTATCAATGAATGGGAGAGGAAATTTGTTCTTGATAGTGATCTCGTTAAGTTATCGATAATCAATACAGAGTCTCATTGATCCATCTTTCTTCATAACAAACAGAACATGTGCTCCCCAAGGTGACGCACTAAGGTGTATGAATCCCTTATCAAGATTTTCTTGGAGTTGCTTCCTCAATTCCTGCATCTCAATTGGGGCCATTCTATAAGGTGTCTTTGAAATAGGCAAAGCACCCGGTACGAGTTTTATTGAAAACTCAACTTCATGATTTGGTGGAAGACCCAACAATTCTTCCAGAAAGACATCATCAAACTCCCATACAATGGGAATATTATTAATCATGAGTTTCTCACCAACCATTTGAGATAAATAACCCTCATTTAGTGGAATCAAGATCCATAAGACGGAAGAAATTTCCACTGGAATGTTATGTTCATCCTTGCATCGATAGATGATCATAGATTGATCTTGAATATGAAATGTGACTTCCCTTATTTGGAAATTGATATGAGCTACATATAAAGAATCCCAATACATGCCAAGAATCACATCAAATTACACTATAGGAAGGATCACAATATTTTCAGGAAGCACATTCCCACAAACTTCAATCGGGGAAGAATTATAAACTTTTGATGTGACTGTTGTGCCATTAGGTATTGTCACAACTAACTCAACATCTAATTATTGAGGTAATATGGTGATACCCTTAGAAAAATATTCAGAAATAAAAGAGTGGGTGGATCCATTATCTAATAAAACTTTTTCTACTTTTGAGTGGATAGTAAGTGTACCTTTCACCACATCAGTATCATACTCCACATCGCTGATAGAAATTGCATGTGAAATTCCTCTATCTTTAGCCTTAAGATTTTTTTGATGTTGATCATCATCAACAGCCCTTGGATTATGGCATTTATTGGCATAATACCCCATCTCATTGCACATGAAACATTGAAGTGTAGTAGGTTCATTCTGTGTATCCCTTTTTTTGTTTGCATCATTAGACATCTTCTTCCCATCATTGCTGCATTCAAATGACCGATGACCTTCCTTTCCACATTTGAAACATTTACTTTTCTTTTTATGAAAACTCCCTCCATGTTTCTTTCCACACATTGACCATAAGGGAAATCTCATCTTCTTTTCAGTGTGCTCTTTCAATTTTCCTTTGAATTATATTTTCCTCTTCTTTTCAAACCCATATGACTGATGGGTTACTCTAATCTCCAACACAACATTGAGAGCACATCGAACAATTTCCTCGTATCTATTGAAGTCCCTTATGGATAATGCCCTTCGAAGACTTTGTTTTAACCCACTAAAGAATCGATCTATCTTACTCCCATATGGGATATTAATACTAGAAGAGTACCTTGCAAGTCTTGTAAAATTTGCTTCATAGGTACCAACAGATTCATCATCCTTTTGCTTCAGTTCAAAAACTCTTTCTCCATCTTTTTTCGGAGAATATGAGGGAAGTACTTATTGCAAAATAAGTTCTTGAACTCGTCCCATTCCATGGACTCAATTTCATCCCTTTGCCTCGTATTCATAATAAGATCCCACCATTGA
Organism: Viscum album; assembly: GCA_963277665.1. Lineage (NCBI taxonomy): Eukaryota > Viridiplantae > Streptophyta > Magnoliopsida > Santalales > Viscaceae > Viscum > Viscum album. Next base: position 541,606,820 of record OY728143.1, read on the forward strand.
TTAGTATCTCCTTCCAAACGATACACTGATAGGATGAAATTATCATGTTTAGAACATTGAAGAACTGAAAATATCTTTTCAGTAGTACTAATACATTATTCAGCAGCTAATGGATCAGTAGACACGCTGAAATAAGGTGGACGTTGCCTCTTGAAGGATTCAACAGAATGTTGTTCCTTCGATTGCTCGTTTAGAAGTCCTACATGATTAATATCTTGAGAAAGTTGTGTGAGCATGGCTACAATATTTTGCATTCCAGCTCCCAAAACATTTGGTTGCTAAGGGGGACAATCATTGCATTGCCCGTCGCATTCCGCATTAACACGGTTCTTTCGGGTTCCAGCCATTGACTAAAACCAAGAATAATAGTGTGATTGACACTAATTATAATAGGAAAACAACATAATCAAGAATTTAATTTCACACTTAAGGTCTTTTCCTAGGTTATTCATGGTCATTTCTAAAACACTAAGATTTTGTTCTATGCTTATACTTATCCTTAGGGTTCTTACTAAGGCTTTCAAATCCTGGTTTCCAAAGGTTGATTATACCTTTCCTTTGATACCAAATATAACGACCCTTACTTTACATACATTGTTAATACTTAAAAATTGAAGCATACTTATTACAACATATAACAAAAACCACGAAAGGACCGTATAGGTATAGTGTCTTTAGATACTGGGAAACAGAAACAACTGGTTCATAAAGCGTCTACACCATCTCCCATTTATTTCATCATATTTATTGTCCCTTTTGGCATATCTTACTTAATAACCTTCTCTCTAAACTGGGGAAAGAAAACATACAAAAGGGTGAGCTCAAATGATCAGTAAGGGTAAACAAAAGAAATATCAATCACATAATATTCATAAGAACATAACATTTTGGAAATCTTACCATGCAAAGAGATCATAATTTCATAACCTGGGATAAATCATGGTAGTGAAATGTAATCATGATAATCATAACATAAAACATGATGCTTTTTTTCATACACACATAATCATATAGAATCATTTCTTAGTAGTCAAGATTCATTGCCAAGACTATCTTAGTGGACAAAGTCCATTTCTGAACCGAGTTCACTCCTCGTTTCAGTCCGGTTTCACTGAACCAGTTTAACCTATCGTTCCAGCCATGTCTATATCATGAGATATAAAATCTATACCCAATGCATTGGAGGGAGATATAGGTCCCACCCATCTCATAATGATACCATTCTTATGAGTGCCAAAAAATCATAATCCATACATCATAACATAACTCATGTAATAAAAATGGGATTCTTAAACATCATGAGATCATAAAACAATTCATATAAGATAAAGGAAATCATAAAAATATTTCCATCAGAACATAATCATATTAATGTAATAATAGGGATATAAACAGAACCCTATATTATATTAGATGGAAAATAATTTTGATAAAACACTTGAACTCCATTCTTGAGGAAAATATCCTTTCTACTTCAAATTTTTTTTTCCTTTCTTAACATGTCATACTATTTTAATCTGAAAGATGTTGATTAAAAATACACTTGAAAACATATAAAGGAACCATCATGGAAATAATGTTTTAAAAATCCATTCATGCCGTATAAGTTAAAAAAACATTCTTCTCATACTTTTTTCGGAAAAGTCAAAAAGTACCTCGTACGAAAAACGACAAAAGAATCCTTTCAATATTTTACTAAAAAGTCACCGAAGGGTAAAATTAGATATAAAATATTGTAGAAGGATTCAAATATTACATATTTAGGATACATGGATATGGATGATAAAATACCCCCCATTAAATACAAAAGTATAAACAATCTCGGATAAAATGATATTGTAATATTTCCCTTAACTTATGTCTGATTTGCTTCGTAAGTGTCTGAACCTCCTGTATAATGATTTAGATAATGTCATTGACTTATTCCAGAATCATAATCATTGTTATGATATCATATATGGTCATATTCTTAGCTTCTTATTAGTAATATTTCATTACTACTTGTTATTCGAGTGTTTATTACTTTTTGTTCTTATGCGTGTTTTGTTGAATAAATTATTATTTTTCTTTTTAGGTTATAGATACCTCATTTACAGACTGGAATTAGTGTAATATATATCATATTCATTCATTAAATTCATTTATATAATCATTATGCAATGAATATCATGTAGAACGAGTCGCATCACATCGTGGAGACGGTATTCCTTATGTACGCACGAGCGATGATATCGTTCCCATGATTGTGGAATTGTAATGGAGTGTATATATACTATTTCAGAATCAATATCACTTTAAAATATTCATATATATTCCTTCTTTACACCATTATACCCATCCCAATAAGGTGGTGGTGGAAAATAGATTACACCACGGCGTAGAGACGGTATTCCGTACCTACGCACGTGCAATGGTTTCATTTTCCGTAGGATGGATAGATGGTGAAATAGGTTTGTTTTATACTTATAATAACATATCAGTATATGAGTGAAACTGGTGTTATTACATCATAATGAAACAACTAAATAAGAAGAAGTGGAAGAAGAAATAAAGATTAAAGAATCGGTAACGAGCATTTCCTCTTCTTTGAAGCGCTTCTTTGAGACCTCATTTTAGGGCACTAAAATTGGACTTTGAAGAAGACCAGGACCTCTAGGATGTCTCTAGGGAAGTGGAGAGAATAAAGTGGCAGGGTTTGGCCGAGATTGAAGACTCAATGTGGTGCGAGGAAGAGACGGAGGAGGTGCCCTTTTATAAATGAGGAGAGGGGAACCTTTGGAATAACTAAAAATATTATTTTATTATAAAGTCAAATTCGGTTTTTAATAGCTCCAAATTGATATATTTCTAATATAAGGTGGTTATGGGTCGAAATCCTCTCATCCAATAGAATTTAGACAAGATTGGGTATCAATGTTAACCTTATCATTTAGATTTAACTTTAAGTCAGATAATTTAACTTTTACCGTGTCTTGTTGTTTTCTTACACTATAATGTTTATAAACATACTATAACAAGCCAAAAGAACACCAAGTTGTTTATTATTAATATATATAACCTTATCTAAGTCATTTGGCTGAACCTTCGATTTTTCGGAATAAAATAACAATTAATAATATAATATTAGTTTTAAAAACAATTTTATGTTAATTTTGACACTATTTGGTAATTGATTTTTTGTGAAAATCATAACAGAATGATTAGTTCTAAAAATTTAATTAAATAAATACTAACATGTCATATTAATATATAAAATTATTGTAATTCATATAAAGTCTCAAATTACATTTATTTGGGTATTTATAACATCAATTATTTCAATATTTCATTAATACGATAATTACTGCATCATCATTGTGTCATAAATAAATTAAATTATTTAATGTCTAAAAATTTCAAATAAAATTCCATTATGTAGGAAATTTTTTTATCTTTATAATGAATATTTATAGTCGAATATATCTTATGTATAACCCAATATTAAAAATTATTTACTTATTGAACATTGATTTTAACTATTTTAACCCTTCTTTAAATAAATTAATAATAAATGTCCTAATCTAATCCAAATGGGCCTAAATGGTCATATTTTATTCCTATAGTTGTTTTTGGTCGAATTACACTTATCCAATAGAATTAGGACATGTGTTATGGTAATAATAATATCATTTTTACCCTTAATTACCCTATTTGCTTTTAACCGTGGTAAATAAAAGTAAAAAGTTACTATTCACCAAAAAAATTATTTTCATCTCATTGAACAAAATTTTACTTACTGACATAAACCGTGTCTCTCGGATTTTCGAAATTCCACTCACAGAAGCGGTAAAATTAGGTTTTATGAAAAATTCAGTTTTTTATCTATCACTTAGTGGTTTCACTATTCATCAAAAATTGAAAGTTTCAGAAAAATACCAAAATTTCATCCTAGTATAATTTCGATATTCCGAATCCAAAAATGAAGTCAATTTTGAAAAATAAAATTTATAAAATTTTAAAAAGTGGGTATTACTATTCATAATGGCTAGTTTTAATAATGTTTTAATAGCATATCATTGTTTAGTGAAACTCGGTATTGCGTACGACGCAAGCTATCTAGTAAGTCCGTGATTGCGTGTAAAGCAAGCCAAGCTAGTGTTGTGTGTAGTTAAATATTCCTTTGATGATTTATATAACATAAAAACAAAATATTTCTCATAAAAGTATCAGATGTTACATTCCTACAACTGTTTAATGTGGGGAATGGAAATTTTGTGGGAGAAATTTCTCAAGGAAGGAATATTGTAACAACCCAAAACATTCATTAATGAAAAATACTCAAGATCTAATTGAATTTATTATGATGTAAAATGGCAATATAACCTAGTAAAATCCTTGGTTTTAAGTTTTTGGATTTAAAAATACTGTTATGTATTGAGGACATTTCTAGTATAGTCATTAAATAGTGATCACGTGATTATATTAAGTACAGGGAATTATCAAATCCAATTTACTCAGACAAAAGAAGCGATGACCTTATCCAGTAGAATATTTCTATATGAATCCAATTTTTCAGAGCTCGGAAAGGAGGTGGTGTCATTAGGTTTATCTCTTGGCCATTCCCAACCCAAGCTTCAACACTATAAGCTCGATCTGAACCGCATAAGAGAGAAGAGAATGTTGATAGATATTACAACTTGAGTGGTGATATCCGAGTCATCCCAAGAGTCTGTCACCATTAAAAACCTTACCCTTTGGTCTTATGCAGGACTTATAAAGATTTATTTAACAATAACCAAGCACCATGATTATATACATTATTTATGTATAGTGAATATTCATTCATTTTATTATTGTTACATGGTAAATAGTTTTTTAAGAAAAATAATATTTTAATTTAATATTCAATTAAGATATATATTTTGATGAATTAATGGATTTTTTTTCACTAATATTTTAATAAATTATTATTACTAAATTAGTTTTTATTAAATATAAATTATTGTATAATTTTTATGAATAAAATTGTGTTTTTTTTAGGGGTTGAAAGCCGTTGTTGTCAAAAACAATGAATTTTCGATAAATTTTGATTTTTATTTTGATGTAAAATAGTCATATATTAATAAAATTATTTATCTAAAATAAATATTATTTTTGTAATACGAATGTCTAAATTATCCAATGGAAAATGTTTCCATAATTTTCTGAGATAGTCATATATTTGGGTAAAAATTAATTATCATTTAATTAAATAATGTGTTTTATGACATCATAATGACCCAATAGAGATGTAGGAAAATTCAATAAATCATATATTCATCAAATATATGTTTTACCATTAAAATAATACGATTTTTTGTTTTTTTAAAATTATTTTAAAATGATTTAGTAGACTGTTCAAGACTTAAAAATCATTTTTAATTTTTAATTTGATTTCCATGATAGTGTGACTAAACTCCACATATGCAAGACCAATATTCAATAAAGTTCTTCCATTGGCTTTATAAAACAATTTTTCCAATACCTTTTTGATAAAAAAATCTGTAATAAATATGAGTTGATTTTTGGTTTTAATTAGTTTAATGTGTGGTGTTCAAAACATAAATAATAAAGAATCCCCTCAGTTTTCCTATATAATCCCACCCAAGATCCCACATCATATTACTCAAAACCCTTTTAGCACTTCCAAACTCTACCCTACTCTCTCTATGACCCTTCTAAGTCACCCCATGTTCCCAATAATCCTCTCTCAAGCCTCTATCGAGCCTTTGGTATCACACTTCCAAGTAAGGGATTTCTTTTATTCTCATTTTTGTTCAAATTTCGTTATGATATTATGACCTATATATTTCAATTAAAAATGTTGGGGTATTATTTCATACCTACCCCATACTACCATTTTTATGTTTTAATGATGGTGAACCATTTATCTCTAATTAATACCTCACATTCACAGTTGTTACCATGCCGAATGTTTGTAAGGTTGTTCCCTCTCCTCATTTACATTCAATCAATTATTTTGTATTATGAATCTAAATTCCAATAATTATGTTAGGAATTTTATATATAGGTCCCCATTACTATAAATTTAATGTACATATGATGAGACACCCCTTTCACTCTCATTAACAGTTTTTTATGAATTCTTATGTCACGCCGTTATTCTGTCGAAATTGCACCGTGATTTTCCAAGCCAAAGTAATTGGGTCAAAAATTCCATGCCCATTTATCCATCAAGGGTATTCACCATTATGAACATTTAAAAATTGATTATTGTGTTTCCTGTATGAATTACATATTTATTTATTGTGAAATAAATGAGGATGTCTAATGAATCTATGTTATATTATCAGTGTGGCACACTTATGCATAAAATCAAATTATTGAGAAAGGTGGGACCTGATATCAATCTAATACATTTGTTAAATATCAGGGTCATAACAAGGAATGTGAAATGCGGTTTTACTAATTCTATTTTAAGGGAAATGAGGGTTTACTAATGATACATGTGTAATTATCCTTGGCTCATGCTAATAGCAAGTTATGTTTTGTTGTACATTCCTATTCTATATCATGCGTTTATGTTCTTGTTTCATTTATTATCCATTGATATGCCTATTGCCTAACATGTATTGTATTCTTCATGTTATGACTTGTTTAATACATTACCGGGTTTCATAGCTCACCCTTATCTTATGAATTCCCTCAGGTTATCCCATGCAGTTCTATGTACGTGGAAATGTAGTCGTCATGTAAAGGGAGTTTTCTATAAATATGTTGTGTTTCATGTTTTATGTCATTATGTAATGTTCCTAAAAACCAAAGATAGAAGACCACTCGACCAACTATGTTATATTAAATGAATATTTTACTTAAAAAATCATGTGAAAGTTTTTAATAAAAATAAGTGTTGTCATATGAACTATGTAATAAAATACATTCCATATAATTATTACCAAATAAAAAATCTAATTATGGTATCATTGTATTAATTATATCACTAAAAATCATACCCCATATTTCATCCCATTAGTTTTCCTCTCTCACTCCGAAATGTCGTATATCTAAATTCTCTCATCACATATTTATAGATACCTGAATGAAGAAACCTAGTACAATATATGACCTCATATCTCATAGACTGGAACCATGGTAATTAAATCACATCCCACATCTCCCAAAGACACTCGGGTTACGAAAACACAACACATATCTCCAATAAACTCTTAATCTATAAAAAAATATCTAAATAAAAAACCATATTATAGTGTTTCACATACATTAAGGAAATTTAACTTATTAACTCATCAATAGATAAATAAAACTCACTATATCCACCTCATCATATTGTGAATAATATCCACTAGTGATATTTTAACATTATTCCATCACATCCCATTCATACCCATCCCTCCATTATGGGAATTTTGGGAAGTTGGCATGTTCATCCATCCATCCTCAGAATTTGGATAATGTAAAAACAAAAAAAACATTTTCTTTATGGAACATGGTTAATGATATGGTTGGGATTCATATAGAAATCACAACGAACATGAATTGTATTAGTAAATGACCATAAAATATTCTAACATAAGATTTCCCAATATGAATTTTTACCATGTCACATCATCACCAATAATCCTCCAAACATCTAAATTTTTTTTACCACCTATAATTTCATAGCACCACAAAATAAATATACAATACACAGTCCATATTCTTCCTATAATATCAAGATAATCCAAATTATTGATTTCCATTTAAAAATCAAAATAATTGTGTATGATTATTTATTTCTCAACTAATAACCGTCTAATTTCTCTAAAATATCAATTTTATTCACATCATTAAATATCTATTTCAACCAATTCCATATGATTTAACAATTATCCAATTTATTCATCCCCTACTATGAAAAATAAAATAATTCACTACAACATTGATTAATGAATTATCTTCCCATCACATATCACTTTAATTTTCATGATAATGCAATAAAATCATTCATTTACAAAGGAAAAAATATTTATTATCTCGATATATATGATTATCCATTATATTAAGTGGTTTTTTAAATACGAATCAATTTATCCACAAAATCATCTACAATAGCACACACAAATCCTTTAATGACATTGTTATTTAGAAAGGAATTAACACTGTATAATCTCAATTTCAAATATTGAAAATGTCGAAGGGCAAGTATTTAAATCCACCCACATATATTTAAATCAATATAACTTTATACAATCATTTGGATGGATCATGCTATATACCGGAATGATAATAATATCAGAATCCCTCTAGAAAAGTACAATTAGATTGGATATAATGCATATCATTAATCAAAAATTGATTCTTAATCCTCTATAAGTGGATAAAATATGGGATTACACCTCCAGGAAACACAATGAAGGAAGAGAAACTGACCCATGGTCTATCATGTAAATTTAAAAATAACATATTAATGAACAATCCTGCAAACTATAAAACAAACATCACATAAATAGGTCAACAAAAAATCACATCATTATCATGACATGCTCACCATCTAAAAAATATCTTTATAGACACATTATAATATTAAAATAAATAAAAATAGTAACCCACATCACTTTCCCACTAGTTTTCCACTCTCTCACCGCAATGTCATACATGTAAATGCTCCCATAAAATCTATATAGACAACTACATGAAGATACATAGGAAATCATACCGTTGTATAAGTATGTATAAATTATATTTATTATGATCTAATGAATGTATTCATGATGGAATAATGAAAGAGAGGTGTGTATTGTGTGGTGAAAACATTTTATAATGTTAAAAGTATCATAGATAAATACCATTAAACAAATTGAACTAAAAAACCTAATATGTATTTATATGCTAATCGGGTTTGGCCCATGTGTCTGATAATAAAATAATCATAATCAAGTACATTATGATATGTATATCCATAACCTATAATGATAAACTAATTTTTTCATAAAAAAACTTGAATCAAAATCAATAAAAAGGGGTAATGAAATAAGGCTTTAATCATATTCATAGTAAAAAATTATTTAATCAAAAAATACACAAACAATTGTGATTTTTTCCTAATGCATATAAAATTTTAATCAATGTAATATTTTATTCACAGAGTAATAAGGAATAAAAAAAAATTATCTTAATTGAAGGAATTACAATAAAAATATATAAAATGAAATATTTATATAAAATTATCAATTTCTATTATATGTTTATGAAATAAAGATCTTTCAATAAAAAAATATAATAAAAATGAATAATAATATTTTAAACAAAATAGTATGGTATCCAATAAGATAAGATTAATTTCCCTTTATTTATACATAAATAAATTCATTCTGTCCCCTTTATAGGGAATGCCCCTTATATGATTATTTTTCTATACCACTATTTATGGGATCCATCGGTATGTTGATTAGTTTGTCACACAATTGATGTGTTCTATAGATACAAATATTGTATATGTATTAATATCCATACAATACATTACTTGTATTTACAAAATAGAAATGAACAGGGAAATTGAAATACAATTTCATAAAATATTATAATAACAAGTTATTAATGCATAGTATAGTTTAAAATATTTTTGGGAGAAATCAAATCATTCTATAAAATTCGTCAAATGAAAGTATTTTACTAATAATCTTTCCAATGACTATATTTTCTCAAATGGCCACATTTTCTCCATGTTTCTTGCAACAAACAGGACAACTATCATTTCAATAGCTATATCATAATTGCATGTCTCACGTCATTTTGTAATACACAGTGAGAGTGTAAAAAATGGTTGAGAATGAAAAAACATGTTTCTGTATTCTTGATTTAAACCTATGTGAAACTAAAGTATTTCTTTATACATATTAATTTTATGATCTCTCTAGATATAGTTACTATGTTCTGTCAGTTCTCATATAAATCTACTTAAATTATTTAGTGTATAAAATAAAATAAGAATGTTTTATAAAAGTATTTATTAGTAATGATTTTTTATTATTTTTAGTTTCATCGTTATTATGATAATTTTAATGGAAATGATATACAATGTCTTCAAATACATAATATATAATTCAATGTATAGTTAAAGTGTATATTTCTTATAAAAACATTTTATTAAGTTATTGGGAAAAAATGTTGTTATAATTTAGTTAATAATGAATTGGAGATTTCCAAAACAATTAATGGAAAATTCATAATCAATCATTTCAATAAACTATCTCCATTTTTGGGAATCAGAAACAAAAATACATAAAAAGATAACATTAAAAAATATCGGTAAATTAACATTTAATTACATTCTATTCTAAATAAAAAATGAAAAAATATATCTACCCCATAGTTTTTAAGAAAATCATTTAAATTAATAATGACAATGAATTTCTCCTCTATAAGATATAAACCATCCCTAAAGATCATATTCAATTATTTAATGTTATTTTTCTCCCCCTTATATAAATATACCCCCTTTCTAAAATTTTATTACACTATGTCAGTTCTAAAAATGAATTGACAAATTTATTATAATACCTTAAATTGGTTAGGGAAAAGATATAGGAAACAAAAAAATTTACTACCTAATAATTCGGTAAAAATATGAAATAATATAATCCAATAAAATTTATGAAAATATTCAGAAAATACTATCGGGCTTATAAGAAAAGTTTACCTAAATGGTTAGAGAAAATATAGTTTCTAAATATAAAATTCACCAAGTGTTCAATGTAAAAAATAATTTAAAAATATTCTTCATGGATCAAACAGTTTTATTCAATTTTATAATCCCTTTTGAGTCTCCTTCAGGCATTGAAACAAACACTTTATTTGACCTATTTATATTTTCTAGATACTATAACTATTCCCTTGGAGTTGGAATATTTTCACCATTCATCTAAATAATTTCTTCTTTATTATGATGTAATTGAGAAAGCACATTATATAAGGAGATGAATTCCGTTGTAGTTTATTTAGTCCCTTTATATGATCCTAGAAATACTTCATCCTTCTATTCAACTAATCAATAGTCTTTCTACAATTGTCACTTTTATTCCTGAACATATCAAAAAAACATTATTCTTTCTACCATATTATTTGATATTACATTAAAAGATTATGTAGATTCATCCATGACCTTATTTAATTTCTCTACAGATAGATTCAACACATTGATATCAACTTCAAATGTACGTGACTATTTGATAACTTTATTGCATGATTTTTTGTGTTTTTGGAAACATATTTGAAATAATTATAATTTATCTTCAATCTAATAAGCTATATCTGATAAAACATCAACTGTATTCATGAATATATTGGGACTATTTTTCTATAATCTTTTGGAATTTTATTTTTGATTAATTAATGAGGAAAAGTCTTTTGATTAAGCATGTGAAGTACACAGAGAACTATTATCGGATGTGAGATCTCCTTAATAAATTTTTAATTTTTTTCCTCTCATATAAATTCATCTTCATCTAATAAATATTCATATATTTCTTTATTCTTAATATTTAATTCATCCCATTCACTCTATTTTGGATAAATATCAATTTCTACAGTACCTTCCCTATTTCTTGTCAAATTTCATCTTAGAGTTTTTGTATGGATCGTAAATCACCTTTATAAACTAAAAAAATTATTTATACACAAAATTTCATTTCATTAGTCAATGATAGTGGGAAAATACACATCTACATCAAATGTGTCTAAAAAATAAAATCCATCATCAGTTTTTGATAAAACAATGTTTGAAGAAGTGACCTCTTATCATTTCATCAAGTAATAAAATAACGTTTTTAATTATGGTTTTTTATTTTGTTTAGTTTATATAGATTCTTTTCTTAGTTTCAGATACTTTAATTTATAAATATTAATCTTTTTTGGGTTGATTTTGAATTGAGGGTCTCCGTATTATCATTCTTCTATTTTCATTCTCCATTTTTCAATTTAGTCATCTAATAAATTATATGTTTCTTTTTCCTTTTATTGGGAAAAGAATCATTATTTGTGTTCATCTCTAAAATTTCTGCTTTATGTGACATGGATTATATTTCTTCTTCTAATGCATAAACTACTGTATTTTATTCAAACATTACTTATTCAATATCAATGGAATACTCCATATATTTAATTATGCCATCACTTACAAACAAAACCTTTTCAATGAAGACCATAGATTTGTGTTATATTTTGAAATGTGTAATAATATATTTAATAGTAATTATTATCAAAATAAGAAACATAATAATCTAATATTTTATTGTACAAGATTTAATTTTCTTTATTATCAAAAATCCAAAACTTGATAAATTGATCTTCCTCATGTTAACCAGTTATTCCAAAATAATGATATAAAAAACATTCATATTATCTCATTCTCACATTAAATGTATTTCAACCCATTTAATCCAATGGTCTACAAATATATGATATGGAATGAGATTGTTAAAAACGAATGGGTCATTATATGTGGAATTTGTAAACTATGACATTTATGTTTAATCATTGTTAATCATTCCCTTGTAATTAGGTAGTTTATATAATGGAAAAAATCATAATCTTTTGAAGAAATACCAATGAATCCTACGTAGTCATTATGTTAGTAGTTTTATCATTTATCATATATTTAGATGGAAACCATATATTTTCCACTTTCTTAATTAATTTTACAAAGTCATAAAAACATATAACAAGATCCAACTAAAAAAATCGTAATCAATATTATTTTGCTCCACACCTAAAAACTTCTATCATAAGAATTCTATTAAAATTTGTAGGTATGAATCATTATTTTCATTATATTCATTCTCTAATAATATTTCCAAAAAATACCTTTTTTATTATGTTTAACATGTTCCATCATATTTGGACTTCATATGGATAAATTAGAAATAATGAATGAATAAGAATGGGATAATTAAATGAGGCAGCACTTTGACGCTCAAAATTTGAGATAAATAATGTTGGACAAGATGGTGGGTCCCTACATATATAATAATTTTAGGTGATGGTGGATCTCTAAAAAATATCTGATGGAATATATAAAATCTATATGATCTGATGGTCATGAAATTATCAGAAGACAACATTTTAATGTAATTCAAATCTATATGTTTTTATGAAAAATGATTTTATCTTCTTGGGTAAATAAATTTGACATGAAAAAAACATTGAAGAATTTTATAATAACAATAATCGTTGAGAAAACTAACAATAATGTTATATTGATAATGTAGAAATGAAAAAGAATAATAATTTTTGTGATATAATCATTTGTATTATAATTTTCACTAATTGGTCTTATAAAATAAAATATTACTATAGATTAATAACTAATATAAAAATTTAATAAATATTGAATATTATAATTTTGCAAAGAAACCCTAAATATAGAAAAAATTTAAATTTGACTTGAGTCAAACATGAGTCCAAAAAAACTATACAAAGCGTAAACCTTAGAAAATAAAATAAGCCAAAAAAAATTGTTTTATGATATTGATTACAAAAAATTATGATCCCAGAACAACCATTATTATAAAAAAATTATGAAAAAATAAAATTATGAAAAACTAAATGATTTTTAAATATCATTAGTCATGTATACTCCCCATATAAAAAAGAGTAAATTAATATAAGGATATTTATTAAACTTGAAATATATTTTTAGGAATACATTAGATTGATCATTCCATGATATTGATTAATGTATTCAAGTTTATTAGAAAGTAGTCGTTTTATATAAATATCAGTACATTGTAATTACATTCTGATTAATTATTTGAAGATATATCCTTTATTTTTTTATCCAAAATAATGTTATGTCTAATACATATGTGTTTAATATGAGAGTAATGTACATGGTTTTTACATATGGGTAAGTGAATACAAATATCACATTTTATTTTAGTTTTTTTGTAAAAATCACGCTATAATTTATGAGTGTGTGTTTCAACCAAAAAACATGAGCCCAAAGAATTATAGTTTCTACATATTCATCCTTGGAATTGTTTGAAACACATTAAATAATTCTAAAATTAAAATGTAAACATCATCACATAAGTGACTTATAAATATATGTTTTTTCATAATACCTTTATCAAATAAAACAATTGAAATTAATTCTTTTCCAAGATGAACAAAGTTAGCCATACTGATAATCTGTCGATGAGCATTTTCAGTGAATGTAACTTTTCCAATATTCATCTTGATAATATTTTCGAACAAATATGTGTTTCTAATCATATGTGTAGAACAATCAATAAAATTTGGTGGAATATTGTTGTTGTTAGTACTTCATTTTTTCTGTAAAAAAAAGAAACATTAGGTTTTTTAAACTAATGCCTTCATGGGTTGAAAAATTTCAATAAATAAAAAATTTGGAATCAAAATTTGTTTTTAGCAATTTTGTTTTATGAAAAATAACAATTTAATATTAAATAAAGAACAATTCATTTGCCAATGACCATTACATTGACATTTTTTACAAAAGGTGTTATTTTTAGAACAAATATATTGTTATGGAAAAAATGTTTTATATGAATAAATCACATTCCTGAATGAGTATCATGTGGATATATTTTTTATACATTTTTTCAAAACCATCCTCACTAACAAAATTGTTTGATAATATTTTCATCAGTGAATTAATTCCAGAGCTAGTTTTTCTACTAAATTTTTATGAATATCTATATAAGTATTAGAATTGTATTTCTCAAAAATAATTTTCATTTTAATATTTTCTAAAATTATTTTTCTAGATATTTAGAAATAATATATTTTGAAAATTTATTTTATCATGATATTTTCATAAATCCTAAATTTTATTTATTAAAATTTCATTTCATGAATCATCTTTTTCAAGTTTTCCATTATCCTTATCATGTTCTATAAAAATATGACAATTTTTATTCTATAAATGTTTTGAAGGGTTTGAAACTTATTCATAAGAAGGTAAATTATTATCATCACTAACAGAAGAGGATTATTAACCTTATTATATAGAATTCCTCTCATAATTATTATTTTTAAATATATTCTAGTTAATGAATTAGAAATGTGTACCTTTTCTATAATATTTTTTTATAGGTATTTTATCAGGAAGAACAGACTTCGGATGACATGGAATTTCATTATCACATGGATTTTTTGATTAATCTCCTCTATTTCCACTCAAATTGTCACAATTTTAAGTAACATTCTTATTTTTCATATAATTTATTTTTTCCTGATTCCAATTATAATTTCTATCAATCAAGTCAATTATTTTAATCTTGAGATAGTTAGGTCAATATTTCCATTTCATTTGCACTCATAACATGTACCATTAAAATATTTCCTTTCATTCTTTTCTTTTTTACTTTTAGTATAATATTATTGAAAATAAATTGTCTCAACAATATTATTCATTTTTAAATTTTTATAGATTACATTTAATGTGTTTTGACTTACTAGAATCAGATTGAACAACTCTTTTTCATTTCATTATTGACATAATAACATTTTTAAGAGTCTAATAAATTATCGAATATAATGTACTATTAAGACACGCCACCGTTATTTTTATTTTCCTTCTATTCATACCCTTTTTCATGACATCATATTGAATTAAGGTTAAAAATAAATCATAATGAGTGTAATTTGTTATATTTTGTGATTCACCATTAAATTATCTCTTAGATTCACATTCAATATGCCTGATATCGATTATACATTACCCATTTATTTCATATTATAATCATTTATATCTATCATACAGTAGAATATTGACTATTTTCATAATTCATTATTTTCCGTTTGCTACAGGTTCACCAAAAAGATACTAAAATGCTTTATTTTCACCTATAAGGATTGCTCTTATAGTTTCAAAAACCATTAAGGGTCTAAATTGAGTAATCACTATATTTTTATAGATATTATTTGATGTATCATAAGATGAAATTTGACTGTTTATACTCCTTAACATAGAAAGTAGTAATGTGTTTCTAACACAATAATTTAATTGACACATGAGGTTTTATGATGTTTAAAAGTATTAATTTATTTGTTGTTTATATTATAATCATTAGTGATCATAAAAACTATAAACTCTTTAGTTGATTACAAAATTATTCCTTGTATCCCTCCAATTTTAATTTGTCATAACCATCACTATTTGGTGGCCTATTAGGATCTCTATTATCAATGTATCTGATATATAATCTTATGATCATTTAATAACATATTAAAAAATATATTTAATACAATAAAATTCAGTGTATAAAATATTTATAAACAAAAATATTATAATAAAATTGAAACAAACATTAAATAGTATAGTTGATAAAATATTACCAGGTATTTTAGCAATATAATATTCCTCTGATAAAAATTATTGTATAAGTATATACGAATTATACTAATTCCAATGAAAAAAATATATTATAGATGTACTAAAACTATAAAGGGAAAGAGTTATTTGTTTAAAACAGTAATTTTTAACTTTTAAAAAAATATTCTAACAAGTTTAATCAAATAGTATTCACAAAAATCATATATTTTCAAAATGGTAACATTTAATTTCCCTTGGGTTCAATAATATAAATATTACAATGATCATTATTTTGATATTTATGTAAAAAAAATTAATTTTTATACATCTTTTTATGTGTTTTTTACAATGAATTAAATGAATATTAATTGATATACTATAATATGTTTTCATGATATAAATGTTTTGGTAAAAATTATATCGAGATTTATACTTTGATCAATGCCATGAAAAATAATGGAATTGAAGAGAAATTTATACCTCTCAGTAGTGTCTAACTTTTTGTATTTACCAGAATGGAACTCATCATCCACTATTAAAAGGAACTCACCCCTCCCACTTATTAACACCTCTCAATACTTTTTATTTACCCAGATATTCTCATATAAGCAACAAAAATATTCTTATATATGCTAAAAAAATACTTCCACTAATAATATAAGACTGAATTCTTTCATAAATAATACCAAGTATGTTTTTTGTTATAATCCAAAAAGTGTTATCAGAATAAGTGGTAAAATTCTTCAAAAATTGCTTTTAATTCACTTTAATATCCATCCATTAAATTATATTTTTATTTTTTTATCTAATAACAAACATAGAATATAAAATATAGTCAAAATTTTGGACCAAAAAATTCACACAAATTCATTAAATGTTATACAAAATCATCATTATTGTGTATGGATGACTATCACCACATGAATCAATGTCATGTGTTCTTCTATTACCAACTTTATGGGAAGACATAATTATGAATTTATATTTTAATATATATATATATATATATAATATTTATGATTTCAATATTCCACTTTATCTTCTATATTTCACATAATATTTTTCTTTCAGTTTTTTGAGATTATTATAATATCATTTTTGGATTTCGGGAATACTACCTCTTCAAAGATATGTGATTCGTTCATGCTATACATGAATGTTATTACTGATTATTTAAAAATTATATTTTATAAATTTTAAAAAAAATATTATATTTGAATTATACTATACATACATATATATTGTTTCCTTTCAATTGGTATGCCAACGAAAGTAAGGTATTGTTCATGTGTAAGTACGGCTGATCATCTCCAAGAACAATTTTATTCATTACATATCCCCAATAACTATTAAAAATATTAATAACAAATAAAAGTAATATATATGGTTTTTACATAAAAATTAACAATATAGAGATGAAAAAATCATGACTTAGTTAATATGAACAACACATTACACGTCAAAACCATGTCAGTAAACAATGAATCTAGTACAAGAAATAGTGACAGTAAGGAATGATTGTTAAAAAATGTTGTCACAATATTATAATAAATAAAAATTTGATAATGTAAATATTATAATGGTTATTATATAGGTGAAACTAATTATTAAAACAATTATATATGAGGCTAATGTATATTCACCCCAAAGTAAATTCAAGGTAAGGGAATTCGTCTCAAGGTGTATTCCATTAAGTCTTATTCATTGTATTTCAAAAATTATATTTAATGTGGTCTATATATTTCCCCTTTCTCATTATATATAATTATTTACTCATACATAATGTTAATTTATGTTTCACATTCAATTATCTCACCAACAGGTTTTAGACTGAAAATTACAATGTGTTAAAAGTTAACTTCGTATTATCACAATAATTATGATTATTAACATTTTGATGAATCAATAACATTATTTTACTTATTTTTCAATGAAAATTTCTTTATAAACCGTCATTCATTGTTGAGGGATGTTATTATTTCATAAACCAGATGCAATTTTTACATATAGTGTTTACAAATATATTTATTTCATTTAATGGAAATATATTTACAAATATATACTTTTTATTTAATATAGATATATAATAAGACATATATTTTATTAATTTATTACTCGTCATGATGAATGATTTGGACATGTACTGATATGTGGGTCTTGAACATTATATTTCTCTTTAATGTATTTATAGTTTCTCATGAGATAAATCAACTGGAAAATTTAAATTATATTCTACATATACCATTAAACCATATTTTGAAATGTAATAATAGAATAATTTTTCATGATCCTCAGATATAAAATCTAATAAATAAAATAAAAATTCATATATATTTCAGTAATTATTTTTATTAATGATGATATTTTCATACAATAATATATATGTCTGATGTTCATTCATAGTTTTTTAATAATATTGAATATGTTTCAGTTATATACATTTCCATTTTTATTATGTCTTATTACCTTATGTAAATTTCATGTGATATTATTTATTTAATATGACATTTTGATTCATAGTTACTGATTCATGATTTCATTTGATATTAATACCATTAATAATAATTTTAGCTAACCCTTAGAGTGTTTTATTTTCCCCCTAGTATGAAGAGGGATTCATTGATAGAGTTACGAGGATGATGAGATTTTTATTATGTTAATAATTATTTTATTATCTATATATATTATTGTTTTCATGAATTTATTTTGGATTTCGAAAACTACTAAACTATTCAGTCTTTTGTATTTTATTACATAATATCATTATAATGTAATGAATTAATGCAACAACACAAGGAGTTTGTTGTAGGGGAAATAATATAATGTTTATGTAAAAACCAATATCTATATACACATCAATATCATATAGAACATATCCATCTATTATGTGTATGGTGAACTACTACGTTAGGAACCTATTTAGTTCATTTTACCTCCCCATATTTCAGACTTGATAATATTATTCATTAAATTTTTATATATAATTATATGTTATATTATTATACATTATGAAAAATAAAAGTATTTATACCTCTTTATATTCCAATTGGTAGTAAAATAATCATGTTACTCTTATGTATGCCAGAAGTCTAGCTCATGAACTAATGTGATCTGTTTTTGACTTCATATTCATTTCAAAAAATTGGAAGGAGTGATATACTAAAATAATATATTTTATATCATCAATTTATTTATACCTCTTTAGATATGATATTAAATATAACCTTTAATAATCTATTGTATTATTTATATAGTAACATCACATGCATATAAGGCAGAATAACAACTCATGAATTGATTTGAATAACTTTTCACTTACTCATTAATGAACATTAATTACTATAACGACAATTTAGTGTGTTTTAAACTATAGAAAGAAAATTTATATATAACATTTAAACATAATATAATATTGTGTATGTTATGTTATATAACTTGATGTAGACCACATTTTTTCTGATGCTTTATATTTTACATTGTTATAAAAAATTGATATGTTTTTGTGTAAATCAATGTTATAGATTTATTTTTTGAGGTTGGGTGTAAATCTAATCCTTGTATACCATTAAATGGGGGACAGAGGTAATGGTAACATTGGATTTTGTTTAGAAGTTTATCAAGTGAAATTTCTTACCTAATAATATTCTTAGTATGAAGATGGTTTTAATGTCAACATATTGATGTGTTTAATATAAGGTTGTGTAAAATTATATCACAAGGGATATATTCATCATGTTGTTGGACATAATTCATGTTTTGAAATTGTTTGAGATGGGTATTTATATAGTTTTAATATGATATTTATTTATACAAAAGTGGATAGGTGTACATCCAATAATTTATGGTCAGGTGAAAATATTTACAGGTAATGGCCGCCTTGGCCCTTGATACGACACAAGTTATTCGTGTATAAACTTGGGGGTTTTAAAATGTTTGATTTGTGTTTATAACTTAACATTTCATACATACTATAAATTATTTTTAATGACATATGATATTATTGATCCACATGTGAAAATATTTTTTGTGAACATCATGTTATACGTTTTTGGGGATATACGTAATTCAAAAAAATAATACTAAAACTCAAAAATCATGTATAGGTAATCAGGGTGTCATGCAACTCCCTAAGGATTTAATGGTTATTTATAATTTCTATAAAATTATAAAAATTTCATAATCACATCAGTATGAACATATAGTTTATTTATTTGGTTATTTAAAACATTAGATGTGACGTATAAAAATATTATCACACTATGCACCTAAATATTTATTCTAATGAAAACAAAATGGTTCATTAATTGGAAATATAAATTTACTCATCATTGCATTGTTAAGGTATGTTTATTATTCAGTTACTAGAGATGGGACCACTCCATGAATTGAGACTATTGTTTTGGATTATTACACTATTTTAATCAATCCACAACATGTTTTATATGATCATACCATATAAAATATCAATTGAATACTTTAATATTGCAATATTATAGTCAATAATTTTCATATAATGTTGTATATTATAAATACTTATTATTTTACACTATCAATGAATTATATATTCATAGTTTTATATTTTTATTTTATATTACCATTATTGGTTCTTATATGAGTTTTTATTATCAATAACAAATATATTATAGTCTATAAATATAATATATAGACCATTAATGAATGTAATTATTGATAAGAATACAATGAGACGTTAATATTTTATATAGCTCTCAGGATTAGTGAAAGTGGATTTAATCCAAGCTTTGGATGATATGGTGAGATATCAAAGACATTCCACTAGTTTTTTATCTATTTAAGAATAATATTTGGGGTTAAGACATTTTTTATGATGAGATGGACCTCATTAAGGAATAAATAATACCCACATATAGGGAATATCCATGTTATTAAGGATAATATTGATATTATTTGTCTTACGGTTTTACAATTTTATGATATCTGAAATTTCAATTCCTGATTAAGTGTTTATTATTTTACAAATTTTCTAATTTGGAAAAATGTTTCTTCTTTATGGACTATTTTTATCTAGCATGACTCATAAGGTATTCTTGTTATTTCTTATCGTTTATTAAAAAAACAATATACAGTGCATGGTTGTTAATGTGTCAAAAATTATATATAGTTTTTTAAAACAATTAATTTATTATATAATTTTACATATCATTAATAAATATTTAAATTATGTTATAACTATATTTTAAATCAATATATATATCATTAAAATATTATTAAAGTTTATAGTGGGTTGTGTAACACCGTGATATTTTGTGTTATATTTATTTTTTAAATTAATTTAATTTCATTGATAGCCTGTGTTACATAGAATACCTAGTTTTGAATATCCATGTTATACTATTAATATTATTTTTTAAACATGGACATTATAATCTAGAAATTTAAATTTGGGGAATTAATATGAAATCATTTAAAAAAATATATGAATATGGTAATTTATTGATAAATAAAATTACAATAAATGTAATACATTTATGATAAATTTATTTTATTCATTGTAAATAATGTATTTCTAAATAAGATTTTTATTTTCTTTTCTGAAAAATAATATAATTATTTTTTCCCAAATATAAAAAATTTATTAGAAATAACGACTTTGTTTTTTATATAATAATGTCGTTGTATTCATAGGGTGATTTTTTGGTTATTTTTATGAATTGTTTAATTTTTCAACCTATAAAAAAAATTATTAGTTTCTATTGAAAACTACTAATTAGTTTGATGAACATATAAGGATCCTTTTATTATGTTAAAATTATATGAAATGAAAAAATGGATAAATAATATTATAACAAATGAAATGTAGGTTATTGAAAGAAATTAAACATTTAATTCTAATATATAATTGTTTTACAAATTTTATATTTTCATCTATGAAAAATAAATTTTTAATATTCTATGAAAGATTAATATTTAATTATATTATACCAATAATTATATTTCAATATGATAAAATTAATTCCATCACTAGATTAAAAATAAGTTATTAAATAATATGTTAAATTTAATTTTCATTAAATATTATTTATAACGAAAATAATTTTTTTAGTGATTATGGATAAAAATAATTTGATCACATTACCTGTATTTATGTTAAAATTAATTTCACAAAATAATTGAATTATTATCAAATAAATTGGATTTTATATTAATTTTTTCATGTTAATATATAATTACAATATTTATTTTAATTTTACCCTTAATTGTTAAATTTCCTACAAAAATAATTACATACACGATACCATTGATAAAACTAAAATGATAAACTTATGTAAACACAATGGATAATGAATAAAATGTATAAAACATGTTTTTTGGGCTGGATTTGTTTCAAAATATTATGTTTCATCCACCAAAATATTTATCAATTTTTTAAGGACATGGGATGAGAGTGACTTCTAATTATTCAATAGTTTTGAGAAATTTATAATATCCTTTGTTGCCCAATAATAAAATGCCCACATTTTTAATAACTTATGCACACCTATAAATTCCTTTGTATATAAATACCCCTAAAAAATAGCAACCCAAAATCATAATCCATGGTTAATAACTTCTGTTCATCCCAAAACACCAACACAATGGTATATAATTAGAAATCCAATGATGGTAGTCCTAAGTGGATGTAATTACCTCCACTAAAATATTTTTTTATTACACTCATCTTACCACTATCATTAAAATATTATTAATTTAAATATAATATCAATAATAAATATTATTTTTTTAATATTATTTTTATTTTTATTTGATGATCATTATAAATTTCGTGTTTAATCAAAATAGGAATGATAATTTCAATCATGTTTACAGTGCATGACCTCCTATAGAACTTAAATAGTATGTTTTACATCCCAACCTCTAATAGATGGATTTAATATTGGATTAAAATAATATATGTGATATTTTTATTAATTATATAATTATAATAAATCATACACCTTATTACCTTTTTATATGTTGTAATACAATTGTGTCACTCATCTATATTATATACAACCACCTCGTGAACTAATGTCATGTGTTTTTACAATATTCCTTTTAAATGGATTTAATAAATTTTTTATTATATTAATATATTTAATAATTTTGATAAATTATATTAATATAGAAATTATATCACATATACAATCTTATATTCAATTTCTTTGGAAAATTTATAATGTCTCTCATGTGTACGACATACTACTTCCTCCTGAAGGTATGGGATTCATTATTCACATTCAGTATACATAAATGATACTGAGGATTATTTACATGAATATATTTTACAAATATGAGTTAATAACAAATCTCATAGAGTCAAATATTATTTATTATACTTTCGTTTAATTCATCGATAAAATAGATACATCTTTCATTCATATGAATGATCAACCGTATCCTTGTACAATGTAATTCATTTTAGATATTCTACATTTACCAATTAATTAAATAACATATTTAAGAAATTTATGTGATATATATTCCATGGTTAAATATAGAATGTTTATAGAAACATGGTATAATTAAAATGAAAAAAAATATTAAAAAATTAATA
Source organism: Viscum album (assembly GCA_963277665.1). Taxonomy (NCBI): domain Eukaryota; kingdom Viridiplantae; phylum Streptophyta; class Magnoliopsida; order Santalales; family Viscaceae; genus Viscum; species Viscum album. The sequence continues at coordinate 541,630,708 of OY728143.1, forward strand.
CATGCATGTAAAATGATGCTATTGTTACATGAAATCTGAATTTAATAAATAAATATCAATAAACAAGGAATAATATGTCATAATTAAATCATATATGGAATTTTAATTATGATAGTCGTTATTTAATAGATACATAATAAATATATAATTACTATAATTTATATTTTAATGATTATAATGAAATTTGAGAATTAATGTACGGGATTTCTTTCATATTTTAAGTTTATGTGAGACACAATCCATATTCACAATGTTTTAATATTACATGGTGAAAATACTAAAAATGAAAATATGTTATGAAGAGGATCTTAAGATTATGGATATTTAGATTAAAAAAATTTTAAATTAATTTCATGGTCTTTAAATATCATAAGTTAACAATGTTGTATGATAATTTTGTCTCAATTATCATTATTTGTGGCATATATTACATTCTATATCTATCTATTTTTTAGATGTATATAATACCCATTTATTTATCTTAAGTATTTAAATATTAATGATATTTATTTTTTAAATTTTGGTATTATTTAATGAGTCATGTGATTCAAAAGATACCAAAAATGTAAAGGTTTAATGTTACAATCCCATTGATCATCGAGATTTGATTACAGTTATGTTTTGATTATGAAATATTCTGATCAACCACTAAATAATGTTATTTATTTTATTAACCAATAGTTATTTATGGAGATACATGTTTTAATTTAATTTTACACTCTTAATCTACTTGTGATTCCAAAAGAAATTTTAATGTAATATAGTCATTATTCCTCTCTTCGTAAAAAATACATTTTTTCTTAAATATGCATCTTTTCATAAAATTTATACAAAAGTATTTAAACATTATTCTAATATTGATTAAATATTTATTTAAATTATATTGACATTTTTTAATAAAATTGAAATCAATAGTCATGTCATATTTTAAACAGTACTTCATTTGATTTAATTAAAAATGTAAATGGAATCATTATTCAATCATGAACAACATTAACTTCAATTATTTCCAATTAATTTTTTAAACATACATTTATATGGTTTAAATTTAAATATTTAATAATGTTATGTGGAAAATGATTGTGATTTTTTTTAATTTTAATAAATTATTTCCTAATTGTGCACATTTTCGGATGAAATTATTTCAATGAATTTTAATTCTTCATTTAAATGATTCATAGGTTGTTTTCAAAGATGTAGAATTTGAGAATGATTTCTAAAGAATTTTAAAAAAAAGAAATGTAATTTTTTTAGGAAATGATATAATTTTTTAATTTTTTCCATATATGTTTCCAATAATATCTATAAATAAAAATTATGTTCAAAGTGATTTATGTTTGAAAATGTGTTTTCCAAATTGGAAATAAAATTTTCATCAAAAAAAATTTGATTTTATGATTCTAGATAATTTTTTATATAATATTAAGTCATTTCATGTAACATATTCATTACCTGGGATATGATCCAATGATTTTATTAATATTATTTATATATGTGGTATTATTTTATTAATGACCATAATTTTATAATACCAGTTCATCTTCCCTGAGATATACGATGATAAAACGAATAGAAAACCCACTCCATTAACCATTTTTTATAATGAAATTTTGTATTTTTTTAAAAAATATTTATAACCTATAGGTTATTCTATGAATATATGTTATAAATATCAATTTCATTTCATTTTTTATATGATAAATTGTATAGGGTCCAATGTAACACATATGTGTGATTCTAATTATATGGTAGTTGGGATTGTTATCAAAATTTAGTTAATTGTGAAATGATTTATATTCGTTGGTCCTACATTAATATAAGTTTTTATCACTATACTGAATAGTGGGTACATAAGTGTTTATCCAAATCCTGTATAAATTATGGTTTTTGTTAGTTAAATTCTGACATGAAATTAATATATTATTAGGTAGACATTAAAGAGGTATTTCTAATTTTATGTGACTCTCATAACTCTATGTATTATGCCAATGATATGATCATATTCTATATTTTCATTGTCTTCAATATTCATAATGACATACAAAGTGACATTGTTTATTAAAAGACCAAAGATTATGATATGTGAAATATTTTCGATGGTCTTTCAAATTTTTTTATTATTTTATTAAACCAGTATGATCATGATTTATAGATATCTATAATATTTACCATTTATAAGCATATATTCTAACCATTTATGATTTTTCCTTTCACAATTTTATGATGAAATGTATTATAATTGATATGTCCATGAAGGTTGACAGTTATATAGAATATATTGGAAGATAATGTGTTACACTTCATTATTTGTTTTATATATCCATGTTTCCCAAAGAAATAAGAATATAGGATTAGAGAATTTATATTTATAATAATTATTTAATATCCCTCTATTATTTTGAAATATTTATGTAAGATTTGATTGGGTCTTTACAGTTGGCTATTGGGAATGGTTCAATTATACATTGGATACTAGGACATGAAAGCATTACTAAGATCCCAATGAGTATATCTTTGGATATGTCTAGATATATTTCTAATGATATGTCTATGAATAGGAAATTGTAATTTAATTTTATTAATGCATAGAGAGAGTGTTTTCCACGAAGTATCATCACTTACTAGATACTACTTGTGGATGTGGATCTATAACAATTTCACATAAGGGTTAAATCATAATAAATGGATATTGATTTTAACATAATCTTCATATGCTATATTACAATTGTCCGCACTACAAACATGGGTTTTCACTCATAGGGATATATGTTTTATACATAATGACTCATCACAATACCTATTGAAGTATTTGAATAATGTCCATGAATATTCTAGGTTAAACCTAAGGTTTGATACATTGAAAAGATGTTGTAATTATCTTGAAATCAAATATACGATTTTTTATGATTAATTTTTTTTTCAAATATGAATATTATTTCTCATGCTATTTTTTTTGTGTCATTCAATGGTAGGATCATAAAATTACCAGGATAACATTTAATGTGATAGATGAGGTCTTTATGAGAAAAAAACTAGGTGGTGACTAGAGTAACATAATTTTTATTTTGAATAATCAATTACAATAATATATGACTAAAAATTAACCCATTTTCTAACTATAGAAATCACCAAATAATATAAATATGAAGTTTGTTGATAGATTGGGTTGTGGGGACCTTGGACGAATAAGGATTCTGTTTCCTATATGTTAGTCATTTTTTGAATAATGGAATATATTATTGCGTAGTATGAATATGGCATTTTCGGTGTTAAAATTAAGGAAACAATCTAATTAATTGAAGAGGAAGAATTAAAATAATTTTTTATCTAACAAATCATAATAATTGTCTCTATATGGTTTAAAGAAAATTTAAATTATATAAAGGAGAGAAAATAGACATTATGAAAATAAATTACCTAGTGTGTAAATATCATGAAGAAAATAATCACTTTTTTAAGATTATTAGTTATAATGTAGATGATGAAATGAATAAAAATTAAATATAAATGATATGGGTAATTTTATCTATATTTTTTATATTAAATAAAATTATTTTGATTGTATTGATGATCATAAATGGTAGTAACTAATTTATATATTGAATTAAAAATTGCTGTCTTAATGAATATGATTATAAATACTCATTAATTATTTAAGATTAAATTGAAATGATTGAAGACTTTATATAATTTAATTCATGAATTGATTATATGAGTTTTTAAATATATATTTATTTTCGTACATATTTTTCATTAATTATTTTTAATAAAATGTTTGATAATATGAATGACCTATAAAAGTGATTGTGTAGATATTTAATATTTTAGTGAAAACACATGAATAAGGGAAAATAAATCTTTACCTGTTTTTGATGTTGGGATAACGAATTTGGGATAAATAGATGATAGTGAACAATTATGTAATTTGGATAATATTTATTATGAAGAAATAATTATTTAATACTCTAGAAAGTGTTTTATGTTATCATTTCGGAACATTACAAATTTATGGTAATTTGGAAAATATTCATTAATCTATGGATTTAATCAATGAATAAAGAATCTCCTATGTTTTCGTTATGTTTTTTTTGTAATTTTTGAAGTTAATATTTTTAGGGGGGACATATGACCACATTATTCACTTATAGGGTTTGTAAAAAATATGGTACACTTTATGATAATTTGGGGATTATTGTTAATTTGATTTTAATAATATGAGTTACACTATTTATAAGATATCAATTTGGTAGGTGATATGAGGTTATCCCTTGATGGGTTCTGTTATGTATATTGTTTTGTGAGGTATTATGGATTAATGTATAATTTCTCTATTTAAGCATTTTTTTTGGATAACCTATAATTCCCATTTTTCCTAATTACTATATATTTATATAATTTTTAATAATTGTTATGGATCTTATTATCTATTTTCCATTAGGAATGAAATATTAATATCTTGGAGTAAGAGATAATGTTGAAAATTAATATATTTATAACCAATGGATCTAAATGTGCATATTAAATGTAATAAAATCAATAAATTATTTCTTATAATGTAAATTACTATATTTATGAAAATGTTTCTTGAAACAAGAAATATACCCCAGTGCCTTAATTTATAATGAACCAATGGCCCTTATATTTCAATGTAGATGTAATGATTGGTGGGAATACATTTTTTATCAATAAAATTCATTAAATCAATTATCCCTATCACACACCATAATTTATTAATCATTTAACCCTTCTCCACATATTCTCTTCCTGAAATTTTTTTTTTTTTTTCAAAAACATATTTTGCATTTTTTCATTAAAACATTATTTATTTCATTAAAATTTTTTCAATAGGATGATTTAGTAAATCTTTATGTGATGTTGTTTTTCCATGAATAAATTTTAAAATGTTAATCCAATGGAGAACAAATTAAAATTTTGTGAAAGAAATATAATTAAGGGGGTATAATGAAACCCCCTAAGATTTTATGAATTTTATTTTCATACTTGTTTAAATTTAACTATATATTTTGTTATCAGGAACCGTCAGTTTCAATGAACTATGATATAATATTTATATTCATTTTTAACAACGACCATTAAAAAATATCCATTAAATAATTAAGTTTTAATATGAGTAACATAATTATGAAAATTATATAAAACGTATATATATATATATATAATATTAGTGAATGATAAAAAAAATTAAAGTCCTTATATGATTTGAAAAATAATTTTTTTTAAAATATTATAATTCATTTATGTAAACAAAACAACTAATTTTTTCAACCAGTAAAATATTTATATAATGAAAATATTTTAATTTATAAAAGAAAACATGTCATAAATATCAAATGATATCCTTTTAATTTTTCAGTAAATATTATTTGCACAAAAAATTTGAATGTATTTGTTTTTTTCGAAAAATTCAATTTTATAAAAATAAATTAAAAGGATTCTTTTAAAAAAATGATTGAAATGAAAAAATGAATAAAATAAATTATATGTAATATAATATAGGTAAGGGGGATCCATGTCATATTTAATTATTGTATGTAATATTTTTAAATAATTTAAAATGTTCTATTGGAAAACAATATTTCATCACATTAGTGGGAATAATCGTAAATTATATTCATATAATTATTTGTCTCAATTTTTATTATATACTTTCCAAATTTTATATTATAATAAATTATATTAAATATACTGTTAAAATAATTTAAGGTCAAAATATTAATAAAGTAAATAAAAATTAATTACTATCATTAATGTTTGACTGTGGTTTTGCACATAAAATGTGCTTATGTTAAAATTAATTTTACAAACATATCATATTTTTTAAAGATATTTTATTTATTATTTATAATTAATGGTTCCATTTTATAAGAAGATAATTATTTTACTTTTAGTCATAAAGGATAAAATTACTAGTTAAATAAAAAGATACATGTTATATGGTGAAATCTAAAATAGTAAAATTAAGTAAACAAAATGTATATGTAAAAAAAATTAAAATATTTATTTCTCTGAGTGTTGGATTATTATATCTGCCAAATATTCCCTTTGAATAATTATTTATTAATTTTTGAGATTACTGGATTGTGATTGAATTTGGAAATTTGAATACTCTTGTTTATTTAATTAAATTGCACTCTATCCCCATTATAAAAGATCATATACTCCCATCACATATTGAATCCTCTTATGAACTTTAAATCGAAAACCCCTAAAAAATCTCCCTCTAGATTTATTATCCCTTTACTATAAATGTTTTTCATCCGAAAATACATATAATAGATTCTATAATAAGTTATTCAAAGTAAATTATTATATGTGTACATTATTCTCATCACAATGTTCTTTTTCTACTTCTCATATTAGAACCATAATTCATGAATTAATGATTTAAATATAATAACACAAATTTGTAACATGTATTTAGATGTAAATATTCATATTTCATAACATATATCCTTCTAGCATTCCATCAATTGGTATATGAAATTATCTATCGTGGGATCAATGAACTACCGCATCACGAACCGTTGTAGTTATTTTCTTATAGACAAATATGAAATCTGGATATAATTGGGATAAGTTTTTTAAAATATTATATTATTAAAATTTCAGTATTATAATTTTAAATATAAGTTATTACATTTTAGAATGTTGTAAATTGTATACATCGCTTGTTTGTATAGTGGACAACAACCTTACGAACTGTTTGGATGTGTTTTTTACATTTTCATTCTACACATTTGGTAATAAGGGTATATAGATTAATATATATGATATTTAGGTAATTATTATACATCTAGAGTTATGATATCACAAATTCTTTATTATGATTCATTCTTTGAGGGATAAAATAATGTCGTTCGTGTGTATAGTTGGTTACCACCTCGCAATGCGAAGCAATTTGTTTTTAACATAAAATATTCATGAAGTGTAATAATAATAATATTACTGAATATATGTGATATATGTGAATTAATAATGAATATATAATCTATATATATATATATCTCTAATTTTTTATCCATTGGGAAAATATAAACAACATTCCTACATATGTATGACATACCATCTCCATTAACATTGTATTTCAATTAATTTTACTTTTATTTATATGTTAACATAAATAAATTTATAATTGATATATTTGATATTTATAATATGGTTAATGTTTTTTATATTATGGGACTATTATAAAAGTAAGTGGATGAAAAATATCAAACCAAAAGAGACATGAAAAACGATGTAGTTATTACACGAATAATTATTTTAACAAGGAGTTGTTAATAAAAGGGTAATAAATAGTCATAATTAAACAATATAAGGAATGATAATGTTAATTATCCATATTTAATTGATTTATGGTAAACCTATATTTATTATAAATTATAGGTTATATTTCAAGAAATTATGTCAAGAGTTATGTTAAGGGATTTCGGCCTCACTTTTATTTTCTATTAAACGCATGGAAAATTCCACTATAATTTCATTTATGTGTTATATATACTACCTATGTCTGTATTTTATGACAATTTTTCTTCATATACTGGTGATTTACATATCCATTTCAAGATCTCATTTTCATGGGGTATGATATTCAATTGATACTAATGTGATAACATATATTTGTCTGAATGTTAAATCATTGATGCATATGTTATATTATGATCCTATATTCTTTAATAAAGTATACGTGGTTATAATATTCCATGTTATATCGTGAATATCATTCTATTTGAATAATTTTATGATTCACTTGATGTTATAGTTTTTTATGGATTGTGATTATAATGATACCAATTTGGTAACAATTTTATGTTGTAGACACATTGGTTATAATGAATTGATTTTATTAAGTGACTGATGATAAAATTTTCATATATAATTATCCTGAAAAAAATTATATTAATATATTATAATGAATTATAAATAAAAAATATATTATATTAACATTTCACCGTTTCTACTCATTATTCATAAAAAATTACAGAATCTAGTATTATTTCTATTTACCATTAAAAACATTACACTCATCCTTATAAAATATTTCTAAAACTGTCTTTGAAAATATTTAAATTTTCCACTAGGATTGTGTGATTTATGTATTACCCTTGTTATACTTCTTTTCAAAAAAATTTAATTTTAATCTTCATGTCATTTTCAGAACCAGTCCTATTTGGATCTATTTAAAAATTTATTGGAATAAATTTTTTACTAGTACGATATTTCTAACCATCGTGACAACTAGATATTAAAACAAATATAATAATAATTGTATATTTTCAATGATATTTATAGAAAATTTCATTATTAAAATTTTTATATTAAAAATTTATCTTAAATGTAAGGTTACATTCCTCAATGAATGTTTTAAATGATTTTCATCACTTCTAATCTAATTTTCAAAATAATTTTTAAAAAATAGTTTTGAATAGGTTTTACTTTTTGAAATGTATTTTTCAATGTGGGAAGAATGTTGTATTTATAAAATTATTTAAATTATTTTTATTAAATTATTTTTTGTTCCAATAATATTTATAAATAAAATGCATTCGACAATGCATTATGTTTTAATGTGTGTTTTTCAACATGAAAGTGATATTATCATTAATCAATGATCCATGTGAGGTTTCAATATCATTTTAGAATAAATGTTACATAATTTAATTTTATATATCCTTACATGGGGTATTATTCAATGATATAGTCATTATTCATTACCTTGATGGATTATTTTAATGATGAAAAGTTTTTTACAAAATTCATCACTCTTCAATGTGATATTACTTGATAAAATGCTTAAAAATCCATATTATTTTTCCATCGGATATGATGAGATATTAAAATGATTATGAATATTATTTCTCTAATATAAATAATGATATGATGAAATTATTATTAATCCAATTTATTTTATGGGTTCTACTATGATGACTAATTTCTAGATATTGGGGAACAGAAGGGTATGATTTTCATTATGTGATGGGTGAGAAATTTATATCCCTATAATGCATTGTAAAATAATTTATAATATATCCTCTCATAAAAAACATGTGTGGTTTTTCCAAGTAATAAATTTGGGTAAATATGAATCAATCCCAATATCAATGATAGTACACTGGTGATTAGCCTAGGACTAGCATGTTATCAATGTGATAGAGGGTGACCCAACTAAAAGGATTTCAAGGATAATATGTATTCCACAACACTATATATTATTTAAATAAAATTATATCATGGCCTACGTTTTTTAATTTCATTATTATTCATGTCTTATGATGATCCATGATTTATTCTATGACCCATGTTTATGATATATGATATGAACGGTATGTTATTTCAATTGTAATTCACATGTTCTCAAAAAAATTTGTTCATATTAGGTTAATATTTCTATTGTTGACATTTTTAATAATCTTATATAACCATTTAAAATTTTTCATTACCCCATTTTAGTACTAACTGTACTATATATGACATCTCTATGAAGGAGTCCAGTTATAGATAACATAATGGGAGATGATTAAGTTCACTTATGAAGTAGTTTTTTCAGTATCTTTGTATCCAAGGTAACTGGACTCAACATTTATAGGGTAGACCATTATGTTATGTAATTAATATTAATCCATTAAAATTTAATATTTATTAATGAGAAGTTGAGGAATTTATTGTTATAAAAGGATATAGATAAGAAATATGCAGTATAAACCATTATATTATATGTATTGTGTACTTTATTGTAGTATGTTTTTTATTTTAATAATTTTAATCATTTTTTACAGAAAAACAAAAGAAATAAATTTTTTTATTAATGTGTTCTCATTATAGGCACATTATATATTTAATAACCGTAGTGACGTAGAATGATACTATATATGAGAAAACCCCGTCAAAAGTTGAGATGGAACAACTTCATTCAGTGGAAAATTGTTACGCCCCCAAATGGTACCCCTACAAGGAAAACAATGATTGAAAAGAGGCAATGACCCATATGTCTAACCATAAAAAGTTCCAGGGTTGGTGAAATGAACCAAAAAAATAAATCTATGAAATTTTAGGTGTTTTCATAAAATGAATTCCCTATGGTAGTACCACATAACAATTTCCAAATCCCATGCTAAGAACATATTGTAAGGTCAAAAAAGACCATCTAGTAACCTAAAAATGGTTTGATTAAACATAGGGTGATAATGACAATATACTATATAAGATATTTCCTAGAGTCTATTTTACACATGTAAATGAAACATATTAATTAAAAGTAATAAAATATTAGAATATAGTTGTGAAGTTTTGACCCAAGTGCTATTAAACATTTTCCCGAGCCGGTTGACCACATTCCATCAAATGTGCCTCCACATATTCCAGAGGGTGTAGACTAGCAGTGATGGTCCGGTAAGTCTATCTTGGGAAGACTATACCGTATGTGAAACTTACATATTAATTTTATGATCTCTCTAGAAATAGTTACTATGTTCTGTCAGTTCTCATATAAATCTACTTAAATTATTTAGTGTATAAAATAAAATAAGAATGTTTTATAAAAGTATTTATTAGTAATGATTTTTTATTATTTTTAGTTTCATCGTTATTATGATAATTTTAATGGAAATGATATAAAATGTCTTCAAATACATAATATATAATTCAATGTATAGTTAAAGTGTATATTTCTTATAAAAACATTTTATTAAGTTATTGGGAAAAAATGTTGTTATAATTTAGTGAATAATGAATTGGAGATTTCCAAAACAATTAATGGAAAATTCATAATCAATCATTTCAATAAACAATCTCCATTTTTGGGAATCAGAAACAAAAATACATAAAAAGATAACATTAAAAAATATCGGTAAATTAACATTTAAGTACATTCTATTCTAAATAAAAAATGAAAAAATATATCTACCCCATAGTTTTTAAGAAAATCATTTAAATTAATAGTGACAATGAATTTCTCCTCTATAAGATATAAACCATCCCTAAAGATCATATTCAATTATTTAAAGTTATTTTTCTCCCCCTTATATAAATATACCCCCTTTCTAAAATTTTATTACCCTATGTCAGTTCTAAAAATGAATTGACAAATTTATTATAATACCGTAAATTGGTTAGGGAAAAAATATAGGAAACAAAAAAATTTAGTACCTAATAATTCGGTAAAAATATGAAATAATATAATCCAATAAAATTTATGAAAATATTCAGAAAAAACTATCGGGCTTATAAGAATAGTTTACTCAAATGGTTAGAGAAAATATAGTTTCTAAATATAAAATTCACCAAGTGTTCAATGTAAAAAATAATTTAAAAATATTCTTCATGGATCAAACAGTTTTATTCAATTTTATAATCCCTTTTGAGTCTCCTTCAGGCATTGAAACAAACACTTTATTTGACCTATTTATATTTTCTAGATACTATAACTATTCCCTTAGAGTTGGAATATTTTTACCATTCATCTAAATAATTTCATCTTTATTATGATGTAATTGAGAAAGAACATTATATAAGGTGATGAATTCCGTTGTAGTTTATTTAGTCCCTTTATATGATCCTAGAAATACTTCATCCTTCTATTCAACTAATCAATAGTCTTTCTACAATTGTCACTTTTATTCCTGAACACATCAAAAAAACATTATTCTTTCTACCATATTATTTGATATTACATTAAAAGATTATGTAGATTCATCCATGACCTTATTTAATTTCTCTACAGATAGAGTCAACACACTGATATCAAATTCAAATGTATGTGACTATTTGATAACTTTATTGCATGATTTTTTGTGTTTTTGGAAACATATTTGAAATAATTATATTTTATCTTCAAACTAATAAGCTATATCTGATAAAACATCAACTATATTCATGAATATATTGGGACTATTTTTCTATAATATTTTGGAATTTTATTTTTGATTAATTAATGAGGAAAAGTCTTTTGATTAAGCATGTGAAGTACACAGAGAACTATTATCGGATGTGAGATCTCCTTAATAAATTTTTAATTTTTTTCCTCTCATATAAATTCATCTTCATCTAATAAATATTCATATATTTCTTTATTCTTACTATTTAATTCATCCCATTCACTTTATTTTGGATAAATATCAATTTCTACAGTACCTTCCCTATTTCTTGTCAAATTTCATCTTAGAGTTTTTGTATGGATCGTAAATCACCTTTATAAACTAAAAAAATTATTTATACACAAAATTTCATTTCATTAGTCAATGATAGTGGGAAAATACACATCTACATCAAATGTGTCTAAAAAATATAATCCATCATCAGTTTTTGATAAAACAATGTTTGAAGAAGTGACCTCTTATCATTTCATCAAGTAATAAAATAACGTTTTTAATTATGTTTTTTTATTTTGTTTAGTTTATATAGATTCTTTTCTTAGTTTCAGATACTTTAATGTATAAATATTATTCTTTTTTGGGTTGATTTTGAATTGAGGGTCTCCGTATTATCATTCTTCTTTTTTCATTCTCCATTTTTCAATTTAGTCATCTAATAAATTATATGTTTCTTTTTCCTTTTATTGGGAAAAGAATCATTATTTGTGTTCATCTCTAAAATTTCTGTTTTATGTGACATGGATTATATTTCTTCTTCCAATGCATGAACTAGTGTATTTTATTCAAACATTACTTATTCAATATCAATGGAACACTCCATATATTTAATTATGCCATCACTTACAAACAAAACCTTTTCTATGAAGACCATAGATTTGTGTTATATTTTGAAATGTTTAATAATATATTTAATAGTAATTCTTATCAAAATAAGAAACATAATAATCTAATATTTTATTGTACAAGATTTAATTTTCTTTATTATCAAAAATCCAAAACTTGATAAATTGATCTTCCTCATGTTAACCAGTTATTCCAAAATAATGATATAAAAAACATTCATATTATCTCATTCTCACATTAAATGTATTTCAACCCATTTAATCCAATGGTCAACAAATATATGATATGGAATGAGATTGTTAAAAACTGATGGGTCATTATATGTGGAATTTGTAAACTATGACATTTATGTTTAATCATTGTTAATCATTCCCTTGTAATTAGGTAGTTTATATAATGGAAAAAATCATAATCTTTTGAAGAAATACCAATGAATCCTACGTAGTCATTATGTTAGTAGTTTTATCATTTATCATATATTTAGATGGAAACCATATATTTTCCACTTTCTTAATTAATTTTACAAAGTCATAAAAACATATAACAAGATCCAACTAAAAAAATCGTAATCAATATTATTTTGTTCCACACCTAAAAACTTCTATCATAAGAATTCTATTAAAATTTGTAGGTATGAATCATTATTTTCATTATATTCATTCTCTAATAATATTTCCAAAAAATACCTTTTTTATTATGTTTAACATGTTCCATCATATTTGGACTTCATATGGATAAATTAGAAATAATGAATGAATAAGAATGGGATAATTAAATGAGGCAGCACTTTGACGCTCAAAATTTGAGATAAATAATGTTGGACAAGATCGTGGGTCCCTACATATATAATAATTTTAGGTGATGGTAGATCTCTAAAAAATATCTGATGGAATATATAAAATCTATATGATCTGATGGTCATGAAATTATCAGAAGACAACATTTTAATGTAATTCAAATCTATATGTTTTTATGAAAAATGATTTTATCTTCTTGGGTAAATAAATTTGACATGAAAAAAACATTGAAGAATTTTATAATAACAATAAACGTTGAGAAAACTAACAATAATGTTATATTGATAATGTAGAAATGAAAAAGAATAATAATTTTTGTGATATAATCATTTGTATTATAATTTTCACTAATTGGTCTTATAAAATAAAATATTACTATAGATTAATAACTAATATAAAAATTTAATAAATATTGAATATTATAATTTTGCAAAGAAACCCTAAATATAGAAAAAATTTAAATTTGACTTGAGTCAAACATGAGTCCAAAAAAATTATACAAAGCGTAAACCTTAGAAAATAAAATAAGCCAAAAAAAATTGTTTTATGATATTGATTACAAAAAATTATGATCCCAGAACAACCATTATTATAAAAAAATTATGAAAAAATAAAATTATGAAAAACTAAATGATTTTTAAATATCATTAGTCATGTATACTCCCCATATAAAAAAGAGTAAATTAATATAAGGATATTTATTAAACTTGAAATATATTTTTAGGAATACATTAGATTGATCATTCCATGATATTGATTAATGTATTCAAGTTTATTAGAAAGTAGTCGTTTTATATAAATATCAGTACATTGTAATTACATTCTGATTAATTATTTGAAGATATATCCTTTATTTTTTTTATCCAAAATAATGTTATGTCTAATACATATTTGTTTAATATGAGAGTAATGTACATGGTTTTTACATATGGGTATGTGAATACAAATATCACATTTTATTTTAGTTTTTTTGTAAAAATCACGCTATAATTTATGAGTGTGTGTTTCAACCAAAAAACATGAGCCCAAAGAATTATAGTTTCTACATATTCATCCTTGGAATTGTTTGAAACACATTAAATAATTCTAAAATTAAAATGTAAACATCATCACATAAGTGACTTATAAATATATGTTTTTTCATAATACCTTTATCAAATAAAACAATTGAAATTAATTCTTTTCCAAGATGAACAAAGTTACCCATACTGATAATCTGTCGATGAGAATTTTCAGTGAATGTAACTTTTCCAATATTCATCTTGATAATATTTTCGAACAAATATGTGTTTCTAATCATATGTGTAGAACAATCAATAAAATTTGGTGGAATATTGTTGTTGTTAGTACTTCATTTTTTCTGTAAAAAAAAAGAAACATTAGGTTTTTTAAACTAATGCCTTCATGGGTTGAAAAATTTCAATAAATAAAAAATTTGGAATCAAAATTTGTTTTTAGCAATTTTGTTTTATGAAAAATAACAATTTAATACTAAATAAAGAACAATTCATTTGCCAATGACCATTACATTGACATTTTTTACAAAAGGTGTTATTTATAGAACAAATATATTGTTATGGAAAAAATGTTTTATATGAATAAATCACATTCCTGAATGAGTATCATGTGGATATATTTTTTATACATTTTTTCAAAACCATCCTCACTAACAAAATTGTTTGATAATATTTTCATCAGTGAATTAATTCCAGAGCTAGTTTTTCTACTAAATTTTTATGAATATCTATATAAGTATTAGAATTGTATTTCTCAAAAATAATTTTCATTTTAGTATTTTCTAAAATTATTTGTCTAGATATTTAGAAATAATATATTTTGAAAATTTATTTTATCATGATATTTTCATAAATCCTAAATTTTATTTATTAAAATTTCATTTCATGAATCATCTTTTTTAAGTTTTCCATTATCCTTATCATGTTCTATAAAAATATGACAATTTTTATTCTATAAATGTTTTGAAGGGTTTGAAACTTGTTCATAAGAAGGTAAATTATTATCATCACTAACAGAAGAGGATTATTAACCTTATTATATATAATTCCTATCATAATTATTATTTTTTAATATATTCTAGTTAATGAATTAGCAATGTGTACCTTTTCTATAATATTTTTTTATAGGTATTTTATCAGGAAGAACAGACTTCGGATGACATGGAATTTCATTATCAAATGGATTTTTTGATTAATCTCCTCTATTTCCACTCAAATTGTCACAATTTTAAGTAACATTCTTATTTTTCATATAATTTATTTTTTCCTGATTCCAACTATAATTTCTATCAATCAAGTCAATTATTTTAATCTTGAGATAGTTAGGTCAATATTTCCATTTCATTTGCACTAATAACATGTACCATTAAAATATTTCCTTTCATTCTTTTCTTTTTTACTTTTTGTATAATATTATTGAAAATAAATTGTCTCAACAATATTATTCATTTTTAAATTTTTATAGATTACATTTAATGTGTTTTGACTTACTAGAATCAGATTGAACAACTCTTTTTCATTTCATTATTGACATAATAACATTTTTAAGAGTCTAATAAATTATCGAATATAATGTACTATTAAGACACGCCACCGTTTTTTTATTTTCCTTATATTCATACCCTTTTTCATGACATCATATTGAATTAAGGTTAAAAATAAATCATAATGAGTGTAATTTGTTATATTTTGTGATTCACCATTAAATTATCTCTTAGATTCACATTCAATATGCCTGATATCGATTATACATTACCCATTTATTTCATATTATAATCATTTATATCTATCATACAGTAGAATATTGACTATTTTCATAATTCATTATTTTCCGTTTTCTACAGGTTCACCAAAAAGATACTAAAATGCTTTATTTTCACCTATAAGGATTGCTCTTATAGTTTCAAAAACCATTAAGGGTCTAAATTGAGTAATCACTATATTTTTATAGATATTATTTGATGTATCATAAGATGAAATTTGACTGTTTATACTCCTTAACATAGAAAGTAGTAATGTGTTTCTAACACAATAATTTAATTGACACATGGGGTTTTATGATGTTTAAAAGTATTAATTTCTTTGTTAATTATATTATAATCATTAGTGATCATAAAAACTATAAACTCTTTAGTTGATTACAAAATTATTCCTTGTATCACTCCAATTTTAATTTGTCATAACCATCACTATTTGGTGGCCTATTAGGATCTCTATTATCAATGTATCTGATATATAATCTTATGATCATTTAATAACATATTAAAAATATATTTAATACAATAAAATTCAGTGTATAAAATATTTATAAACAAAAATATTATAATAAAATTGAAACAAACATTAAATAGTATAGTTGATAAAATATTACCAGGTATTTTAGCAATATAATATTCCTCTGATAAAAATTATTGTATAAGTATATACGAATTATACTAATTCCAATGAAAAAAATATATTATAGATGTACTAAAACTATAAAGGGAAAGAGTTATTTGTTTAAAACAGTAATTTTTAACTTTTAAAAAAATATTCTAACAAGTTTAATCAAATAGTATTCACAAAAATCATATATTTTCAAAATGGTAACATTTATTTTCCCTTGGGTTCAATAATATAAATATTACAATCATCATTATTTTGATATTTATGTAAAAAAAAATTAATTTTTATACATCTTTTTATGTGTTTTTTACAATGAATTAAATGAATATTAATTGATATACTATAATATGTTTTCATGATATTAATGTTTTGGTAAAAATTATATCGAGATTTATACTTTGATCAATGCCATGAAAAATAATGGAATTGAAGAGAAATTTATACCTCTCAGTAGTGTCTAACTTTTTGTATTTACCAGAATGGAACTCATCATCCACTATTAAAAGGAACTCACCCCTCCCACTTATTAACACCTCTCAATACTTTTTATTTACCCAGATATTCTCATATAAGCAACAAAAATATTCTTATATATGCTAAAAAAATACTTCCACTCATAATATAAGACTGAATTTTTTCATAAATAATACCAAGTATGATTTTTGTTATAATCCAAAAAGTGTTATCAGAATAAGTGGTAAAATTCTTCAAAAATTGCTTTTAATTCACTTTAATATCCATCCATTAAATTATTTTTTTTATTTTATCTAATAACAAACATAGAATATAAAATATAGTCAAAATTTTGGACCAAAAAATTCACACAAATTCATTAAATGTTATACAAAATCATCATTATTGTGTATGGATGACTATCACCACATGAATCAATGTCATTTGTTCTTCTATTACCAACTTTATGGGAAGACATAATTATGAATTTATATTTTAATATATATATATATATATATAATATTTATGATTTCAATATTCCACTTTATCTTCTATATTTCACATAATATTTTTCTTTCAGTTTTTTGAGATTATTATAATATCATTTTTGGATTTCGGGAATACTACCTCTTCAAAGATATGTGATTCGTTCATCCTATACATGAATGTTATTACTGATTATTTAAAAATTATATTTTATAAATTTTAAAAAAAATATTATATTTGAATTATACTATACATACATATATATTGTTTCCTTTCAATTGGTATGCCAACGAAAGTAAGGTATTGTTCATGTGTAAGTACGGCTGATCATCTCCAAGAACGATTTTATTCATTACATATCCCCAATAACTATTAAAAATATTAATAACAAATAAAAGTAATATATATGGTTTTTACATAAAAATTAACAATATAGAGATGAAAAAATCATGACTTAGTTAATATGAACAACACATTACACGTCAAAACCATGTCGGTAAACAATGAATCTAGTACAAGAAATAGTGACAGTAAGGAATGATTGTTAAAAAATGTTGTCACAATATTATAATAAATAAAAATTTGATAATGCAAATATTATAATGGTTATTATATAGGTGAAACTAATTATTAAAACAATTATATATGAGGCTAATGTATATTCACCCCAAAGTAAATTCAAGGTAAGGGAATTCGTCTCAAGGTGTATTCCATTAAGACTTATTCATTGTATTTCAAAAATTATATTTAATGTGGTCTATATATTTCCCCTTTCTAATTATATATAATTATTTACTCATACATAATGTTAATTTATGTTTCACATTCAATTATCTCACCAAGAGGTTTTAGACTGAAAATTACCATGTGTTAAAAGTTAACTTCGTATTATCACAATAATTATGATTATTAACATTTTGATGAATCAATAACATTATTTTACTTATTTTTCAATGAAAATTTCTTTATAAACCATCATTCATTGTTGAGGGATGTTATTATTTCATAAACCAGATGCAATTTTTACATATAGTGTTTACAAATATATTTATTTCATTTAATGGAAATATATTTACAAATATATACTTTTTATTTAATATAGATATATAATAAGACATATATTTTATTAATTTATTACTCGTCATGATGAATGATTTGGACATGTACTGATATGTGGGTCTTGAACATTATATTTCTCTTTAATGTATTTATAGTTTCTCATGAGATAAATCAATTGGAAAATTTAAATTATATTCTACATATACCATTAAACCATATTTTGAAATGTAATAATAGAATATTTTTTCATGATCCTCAGATATAAAATCTAATAAATAAAATAAAAATTCATATATATTTCAGTAATTATTTTTATTAATGATGATATTTTCATACAATAATATATATGTCTGATGTTCATTCATAGTTTTTTAATAATATTGAATATGTTTCAGTTATATACATTTCCATTTTTATTATGTCTTATTACCTTATGTAAATTTCATGTGATATTATTTATTTAATATGACATTTTGATTCATAGTTACTGATTCATGATTTCATTTGATATTAATACCATTAATAATAATTTTAGCTAACCCTTAGAGTGTTTTATTTTCCCCCTAGTATGAAGAGGGATTCATTGATAGAGTTACGAGGATGATGAGATTTTTATTATGTTAATAATTATTTTATTATCTATATATATTATTGTTTTCATGAATTTAATTTGGATTTCGAAAACTACTAAACTATTCAGTCTTTTGTATTTTATTACATAATATCATTATAATGTAATGAATTAATGCAACAACACAAGGAGTTTGTTGTAGGGGAAATAATATAATGTTTATGTAAAAACCAATATCATTATACACATCAATATCATATAGAACATATCCATCTATTATGTGTATGGTGAACTACCACGTTAGGAACCTATTTAGTTCATTTTACCTCCCCATATTTCAGACTTGATAATATTATTCATTAAATTTTTATATATAATTATATGTTATATTATTATACATTATGAAAAATAAAAGTATTTATACCACTTTATATTCCAATTGGTAGTAAAATAATCATGTTACTCTTATGTATGCCATAAGTCTAGCTCATGAACTAATGTGATCTGTTTTTGACTTCATTTTCATTTCAAAAAATTGGAAGGAGTGATATACTAAAATAATATATTTTATATCATCAATTTATTTATACCTCTTTAGATATGATATTAAATATATCCTTTAATAATCTATTGTATTATTTATATAGTAACATCACATGCATATAAGGCAGAATAACAACTCATGAATTGATTTGAATAACTTTTCACTTACTCATTAATGAACATTAATTACTATAACGACAATTTAGTGTGTTTTAAACTATAGAAAGAAAATTTATATATAACATTTAAACATAATATAATATTGTGTATGTTATGTTATATAACTTGATGTAGACCACATTTTTTCTGATGCTTTATATTTTACATTGTTATAAAAAATTGATATGTTTTTGTGTAAATCAATGTTATAGATTTATTTTTTGAGGTTGGGTGTAAATCTAATCCTTGTATACCATTAAATGGGGGACAGAGGTAATGGTAACATTGGATTTTGTTTAGAAGTTTATCAGGTGAAATTTCTTACCTAATAATTTTCTTAGTATGAAGATGGTTTTAATGTCAACATATTGATGTGTTTAATATAAGGTTGTGTAAAATTATATCACAAGGGGTATATTCATCATGTTGTTGGACATAATTCATGTTTTGAAATTGTTTGAGATGGGTATTTATATAGTTTTAATATGATATTTATTTATACAAAAGTGGATACGTGTACATCCAATAATTTATGGTCAGGTGAAAATATTTACAGGTAATGCCCGCCTTGGTCCTTGATACGACACAAGTTATTCGTGTATAAACTTGGGGGTTTTAAAATGTTTGATTTGTGTTTATAACTTAACATTTCATACATACTATAAATTATTTTTAATGACATATGATATTATTGATCCACATGTGAGAATATTTTTTGTGAACATCATGTTATACGTTTTTGGGGATATACGTAATTCAAAAAAATAATACTAAAACTCAAAAATCATGTATAGGTAATCAGGGTGTCATGCAACTCCCTAAGGATTTAATGGTTATTTATAATTTCTATAAAATTATAAAAATTTCATAATCACATCAGTATGAACATATAGTTTATTTATTTGGTTATTTAAAACATTAGATGTGACGTATAAAAATATTCTCACACTATGCACCTAAATATTTATTCTAATGAAAACAAAATGGTTCATTAATTGGAAATAAAAATTTACTCATCATTGCATTGTTAAGGTATGTTTATTATTCAGTTACTTGAGATGGGACCACTCCATGAATTGAGACTATTGTTTTGGATTATTACACTATTTTAATCAATCCACAACATGTTTTATATGATCAGACCATATAAAATATCAATTGAATACTTTACTATTTCAATATTATAGTCAATAATTTTCATATAATGTTGTATATTATAAATACTTATTATTTTACACTATCAATGAATTATATATTCATAGTTTTATATTTTTATTTTATATTACCATTATTGGTTCTTATATGAGTTTTTATTATCAATAACAAATATATTATAGTCTATAAATATAATATATAGACCATTAATGAATGTAATTATTGATAAGAATTCAATGAGACGTTAATATTTTATATAGCTCTCAGGATTAGTGAAAGTGGATTTAATCCAAGCTTTGGATGATATGGTGAGATATCAAAGACATTCCACTAGTTTTTTATCTATTTAAGAATAATATTTGGGGTTAAGACATTTTTTATGATGAGATGGACCTCATTAAGGAATAAATAATACCCACATATAGGGAATATCCATGTTATTAAGGATAATATTGATATTATTTGTCTTACGGTTTTACAATTTTATGATATCTGAAATTTCAATTCCTGATTAAGTGTTTATTATTTTACAAATTTTCTAATTTGGAAAAATGTTTCTTCTTTATGGACTATTTTTATCTAGCATGACTCATAAGGTATTCTTGTTATTTCTTATCGTTTATTAAAAAAATAATATACTGTGCATGGATGTTAATGTGTCAAAAATTATATATAGTTTTTTAAAACAATTAATTTATTATATAATTTTACATATCATTAATAAATATTTAAATTATGTTATAACTATATTTTAAATCAATATATATATCATTAAAATATTATTAAAGTTTATAGTGGGTTGTGTAACACCGTGATATTTTGTGTTATATTTATTTTTTAAATTAATTTAATTTCATTGATAGCCTCTGTTACATAGAATACCTAGTTTTAAATAGCCATGTTATACTGTTAATATTATTTTTTAAACATGGACATTATAATCTAGAAATTTAAATTTGGGGAATTAATATGAAATCATTTAAAAAAATATATGAATATGGTAATTTATTGATAAATAAAATTACAATAAATGTAATACATTTATGATAAATTTATTTTATTCATTGTAAATAATGTATTTCTAAATAAGATTTTTATTTTCTTTTCTGAAAAATAATTTAATTATTTTTTCCCAAATATAAAAAATTTATTAGAAATAACGACTTTATTTTTTATATAATAATGTCGTTGTATTCATAGGGTGATTTTTTGGTTATTTTTATGAATTGTTTAATTTTTCAACCTATAAAAAAAATTATTAGTTTCTATTGAAAACTACTAATTAGTTTGATGAACATATAAGGATCCTTTTATTATGTTAAAATTATATGAAATGAAAAATTGGATAAATAATATTATAACAAATGAAATGTAGGTTATTGAAAGAAATTAAACATTTAATTCTAATATATAATTGTTTTACAAATTTTATATTTTCATCTATGAAAAATAAATTTTTAATATTCTATGAAAGATTAATATTTAATTATATTATACCAATAATTATATTTCAATATGATAAAATTAATTCCATCACTAGATTAAAAATAAGTTATTAAATAATATGTTAAATTTAATTTTCATTAAATATTAGTTATAACGAAAATAATTTTTTTACTGATTATGGATAAAAATAATTTGATCACATTACCTGTATTTATGTTAAAATTAATTTCACAAAATAATTGAATTATTATAAAATAATTTGGATTGTATATTAATTTTTTCATGTTAATATATAATTACAATATTTATTTTAATTTTACCCTTAATTGTTAAATTTCCTACAAAAATAATTACATACACGATACCATTGATAAAACTAAAATGATAAACTTATGTAAACACAATGGATAATGAATAAAATGAATAAAACATGTTTTTTGGGGTGGATTTGTTTCAAAATATTATGTTTCATCCACCAAAATATTTATCAATTTTTTAAGGACATGGGATGAGAGTGACTTCTAATTATTCAATACTTTTGAGAAATTTATAATATCCTTTGTTGCCCAATAATAAAATGACCACATTTTTAATAACTTATGCACACCTATAAATTCCTTTTTATATAAATACCCCTAAAAAATAGCAACCCAAAATCATAATCCATGGTTAATAACTTCTGTTCATCCCAAAACACCAACACAATGGTATATAATTAGAAATATAATGATGGTAGTCCTAAGTGGATGTAATTACCTCCACTAAAATATTCATTTATTACACTCATCTTACCACCATCATTAAAATATTATTAATTTAAATATAATATCAATAATAAATATTATTTTTTTAATATTCTTTTTATTTTTATTTGATGATCATTATAAATTTCGTGTTTAATCAAAATAGGAATGATAATTTCAATCATGTTTACAGTGCATGACCTCCTATAGAACTGAAATAGTATGTTTTACATCCCAACCTCTAATAGATGGATTTAATATTGGATTAAAATAATATATGTGATATTTTTATTAATTATATAATTATAATAAATCATACACCTTATTACCTTTTTATAGGTTGTAATACAATTGTGTCACTCATCTATATTATATACAACCACCTCGTGAACTAATGTCATGTGTTTTTACAATATTCCTTTTAAATGGATTTAATAAATTTTTTATTATATTAATATATTTAATAATTTTGATAAATTATATTAATATAGAAATTATATCACATATACAATCTTATATTCAATTTCTTTGGAAAATTTATAATGTCTCTCATGTGTACGACATACTACTTCCTCCTGAAGGTATGGGATTCATTATTCACATTCAGTATACATAAATGATACTGAGGATTATTTACATGAATATATTTTACAAATATGAGTTAATAACAAATCTCATAGAGTCAAATATTATTTATTATACCTTCGTTTAATTCATCGATAAAATAGATACATCTTTCATTCATATGAATGATCAACTGTATCCTTGTACAATGTAATTCATTTTAGATATTCTACATTTACCAATTAATTAAATAACATATTTAAGAAATGTATGTGATATATATTCCATGGTTAAATATAGAATGTTTATAGAAACATGGTATAATTAAAATGAAAAAAAATATTAAAAAATTAATACATGCAAGTAAAATGATGCTATTGTTACATGAAATCTGAATTTAATAAAGAAATATCAATAAACAAGGAATAATATGTCATAATTAAATCATATATGGAATTTTAATTTTGATAGTCGTTATTTAATAGATACATAATAAATATATAATTACTATAATTTATATTTTAATGATTATAATGAAATTTGAGAATTAATGTATGGGATTTCTTTCATATTTTATGTTTATGTGAGACACAATCCATATTCACAATGTTTTAATTTTACATGGTGAAAATACTAAAAATGAAAATATGTTATGAAGAGGATTTTAATATTATGGATATTTAGATTAAAAAAATTTTAAATTAATTTCATGGTCTTTAAATATCATAAGTTAACAATGTTGTATGATAATTTTGTCTCAATTATCATTATTTGTGGCATATATTACATTCTATATCTATCTATTTTTTAGATGTATATAATACCCATTTATTTATCTTAAGTATTTGAATATTAATGATATTTATTTTTTAAATTTTGGTATTATTTAATGAGTCATGTGATTCAAAAGATACCAAAAATGTAAAGGTTTAATGTTACAATCCCATTGATCATCGAGATTTGATTACAATTATCTTTTGATTATGAAATATTCTGATCAACCACTAAATAATGTTATTTATTTTATTAACCAATAGTTATTTATAGAGATACATGTTTTAATTTAATTTTACACTCTTAATCTACTTGTGATTCCAAAAGAAATTTTAATGTAATATAGTCATTATTCCTCTCTTCGTAAAAAATACATTTTTTCTTAAATATGCATCTTTTCATAAAATTTATACAAAAGTATTTAAACATTATTCTAATATTGATTAAATATTTATTTAAATTATATTGACATTTTTTAATAAAATTGAAATCAATAGTCATGTCATATTTTAAACAGTGCTTCATTTGATTTAATTAAAAATGTAAATGGAATCATTATTCAATCATGAACAACATTAACTTCAATTATTTCCAATTAATTTTTTAAACTTACATTTATATGGTTTAAATTTAAATATTTAATAATGTTATGTGGAAAATGATTGTGATTTTTTTTAATTTTAATAAATTATTTCCTAATTGTGCACATTTTTCGGATGAAATTATTTCAATGAATTTTAATTCTTCATTTAAATTATTCATAGGTTGTTTTCAAAGATGTAGAATTTGAGAATGATTTCTAAAGAATTTTTAAAAAAAGAAATGTAATTTTTTTAGGAAATGATATAATTTTTTAATTTTTTCCATATATGTTTCCAATAATATCTATAAATAAAAATTATGTTCAAAGTGATTTATGTTTGAAAATGTGTTTTCCAAATTGGAAATAAAATTTTCATCACAAAAAATTTGATTTTATGATTCTAGATAATTTTTTATAAAATATTAAGTCATTTCATGTAACATATTCATTACCTGGGATATGATCCAATGATTTTATTAATATTATTTATATATGTGGTATTATTTTATTAATGACCATAATTTTATAATACCAGTTCATCTTCCCTGAGATATACGATGATAAAACGAATAGAAAACCCACTCCATTTACCATTTTTTATAATGAAATTTTGTATTTTTTTAAAAAATATTTATAACCTATAGGTTATTCTATGAATATATGTTATAAATATAAATTTCATTTCATTTTTTATATGATAAATTGTATAGGGTCCAATGTAACACATATCTGTGATTCTAATTATATGGTAGTTGGGATTGTTATCAAAATTTAGTTAATTGTGAAATGATTTATATTCGTTGGTCCTACATTAATATAAGTTTTTATCACTATACTGAATAGTGGATACATAAGTGTTTATCCAAATCCTGTATAAATTATGGTTTTCGTTAGTTAAATTCTGACATGAAATTAATATCTTATTAGGTAGACATTAAAGAGGTATTTCTAATTTTATGTGACTCCCATAACTCTATGTATTATGCCAATGATATGATCATATTCTATATTTTCATTGTCTTCAATATTCATAATGACATACAAAGTGACATTGTTTATTAAAAGACCAAAGATTATGATATGTGAAATATTTTTGATGGTCTTTCAAATTTTTTTATTATTTTATTAAACCAGTATGATCATGATTTATAGATATCTATAATATTTACCATTTATAAGCATATATTCTAACCATTTAAGATTTTTCCTTTCACAATTTTATGATGAAATGTATTATAATTGATATGTCCATGAAGGTTGATATTTATATAGAATATATTGGAAGATAATGTGTTACACTTCATTATTTGTTTTATATATCCATGTTTCCCAAAGAAATAAGAATATAGGATTAGAGAATTTATATTTATAATAATTATTTTATATCCCTCTATTATTTTGAAATATTTATGTAAGATTTGATTGGGTCTTTACAGTTGGCTATTGGGAATGGTTCAATTATACATTGGATACTAGGACATGAAAGCATTACTAAGATCCCAATGAGTATATCTTTGGATATGTCTAGATATATTTCTAATGATATGTCTATGAATAGGAAATTGTAATTTAATTTTATTAATGCATAGAGAGAGTGTTTTCCACGAAGTATCATCACTTACTATATACTACTTGTGGATGTGGATCTATAACAATTTCACATAAGGGTTAAAACATAATAAATGGATATTGATTTTAACATAATCTTCATATGCTATATTACAATTGTCTGCACAACAAACATGGGTTTTCACTCATAGGGATATATTTTTATACATAATGACTCATCACAATACCTATTGAAGTATTTGAATAATGTCCATGAATATTCTAGGTTAAACCTAAGGTTTGATACATTGAAAAGATGTTGTAATTATCTTGAAATCAAATATAAGATTTTTTATGATTAATTTTTTTTTCAAATATGAATATTATTTCTCATGCTATTTTTTTTGTGTCATTCAATGGTAGGATCATAAAATTACCGGGATAACATTTAATGTGATAGATGAGGTCTTTATGAGAAAAAAAACTAGGTGGTGACTAGAGTAACATAATTTTTATTTTGAATAATCAATTACAATAATATATGACTAAAAATTAACCCCTTTTCTAACTATAGAAATCACCAAATATTATAAATATGAAGTTTGTCGATAGATTGGGTTGTGGGGACCTTGGACGAATAAGGATTCTGTTTCCTATATGTTAGTCATTTTTTGAATAATGGAATATGTTATTGTGTAGTATGAATATGGTATTTTCGGTGTTAAAATTAAGGAAACAATCTAATTAATTGAAGAGGAAGAATTAAAATAATTTTTTATCTAACAAATCATAATAATTGACTCTATATGGTTTAAAGAAAATTTAAATTATATAAAGGAGAGAAAATAGACATTATGAAAATAAATTACCTAGTGTGTAAATATCATGAAGAAAATAATCACTTTTTTAAGATTATTAGTTATAATGTAGATGATGAAATGAATAAAAATTAAATA
Organism: Viscum album; assembly: GCA_963277665.1. Lineage (NCBI taxonomy): Eukaryota > Viridiplantae > Streptophyta > Magnoliopsida > Santalales > Viscaceae > Viscum > Viscum album. The sequence goes on from OY728143.1 coordinate 541,658,680, forward strand.
TAAATGATATGGGTAATTTTATCTATATTTTTTATATTGAATAAAATTATTTTGATTGTATTGATGATCATAAATGTTAGTAACTAATTTATATATTGAATTAAAAATTGCTGTCTTAATGAATATGATTATAAATACTCATTAATTATTTAAGATTAAATTGAAATGATTGAAGACTTTATATAATTTAATTCATGAATTGATTATATGAGTTTTTAAATATATATTTATTTTCGTATATATTTTTGATTAATTATTTTTAATAAAATGTTTGATTATATGAATGACCTATAAAAGTGATTGTGTAGATATTTAATATTTTAGTGAAAACACATGAATAAGGGAAAATAACTCTTTACCTGTTTTTGATGTTGGGATAACGAATTTGGGATAAATAGATGATAGTGAACAATTATGTAATTTGGATAATATTTATTATGAAGAAATAATTATTTAATACTCTAGAAAGTGTTTTATGTTATCATTTCGGAACATTACAAATTTATGGTAATTTGGAAAATATTCATTAATCTATGGATTTAATCAATGAATAAAGATTCTCCTATGTTTTCGTTATGTTTTTTTTTGTAATTATTGAAGTTAATATTTTTAGGGGGGACATATGACCACATTATTCACTTATAGGGTTTGTAAAAAATAAGGTACACTTTATGATAATTTGGGGATTATTGTTAATTTGATTTTAATAATATGAGTTACACTATTTATAAGATATCAATTTGGTAGGTGATATGAGGTTATCCCTTCATGGGTTCTGTTATGTATATCGTTTTGTGAGGTATTATGGATTAATGTATAATTTCTCTATTTAAGCATATTTTTTTGGATAACCTATAATTCCCATTTTTTCCTAATTACTATATATTTATATAATTTTTAATAATTGTTATGGATCTTATTATCTATTTTCCATTAGGAATGAAATATTAATATCTTGGAGTAAGAGATAATGTTGAAAATTAATATATTTATAACCAATGGATCTAAATGTGCATATTAAATGTAATAAAATCAATAAATTATTTCTTATAATGTAAATTACTATATTTATGAAAATGTTTCTTGAAACAAGAAATATACCCCAGTGCCTTAATTTATAATGAACCAATGGCCCTTATATTTCAATGTAGATGTAATGATTGGTGGGAATACATTTTTTATCAATAAAATTCATTAAATCAATTATCCCTATCACACACCATAATTTTTTAATCATTTAACCCTTCTCCACAGATTCTCTTCCTGAAAATTTTCTTTTTTTTTCAAAAACATATTTTTCATTTTTTCATTAAAACATTATTTATTTCATTAAAATTTTTTCAATAGGATGATTTAGTAAATCTTTATGTGATGTTGTTTTTCCATGAATAAATTTTAAAATGTTAATACAATGGAGAACAAATTAAAATTTTGTGAAAGAAATATAATTAAGGGGGTATAATGAAACCCCCTAAGATTTTATGAATTTTATTTTCATACTTGTTTAAATTTAACTATATATTTTGTTATCAGGAACCGTCAGTTTCAATGAACTATGATATAATATTTATATTCATTTTTAACAACAACCATTAAAAAATATCCATTAAATAATTAAGTTTTAATATGAGTAACATAATTATGAAAATTATATAAAACGTATATATATATATATAATATTAGTGAATGATAAAAAAAATTAAAGTCCTTATATGATTTGAAAAATAATTTTTTTTAAAATATTATAATTCATTTAAGTAAACAAAACAACTAATTTTTTCAACCAGTAAAATATTTATATAATGAAAATATTTTAATTTATAAAAGAAAACATGTCATAAATATCAAATGATATCCTTTTAATTTTTCAGTAAATATTATTTGCACAAAAAATTTGAATGTATTTGTTTTTTTTCAAAAAATTCAATTTTATAAAAATAAATTAAAAGGATTCTTTTAAAAAAATGATTGAAATGAAAAAATGAATAAAATAAATTATATGTAATCTAATATAGGTAAGGGGGATCCATTTCATATTTAATTATTGTATGTAATATTTTTAAATAATTTAAAATGTTCTATTGGAAAACAATATTTCATCACATTAGTGGGAATAATCGTAAATTATATTCATATAATTATTTGTCTCAATTTTTATTATATACTTTGCAAATTTTATATTATAATAAATTATATTAAATATACTGTTAAAATAATTTAAGGTCAAAATATTAATAAAGTAAATAAAAATTAATTACTATCATTAATGTTTGACTGTGGTTTTGCACATAAAATGTGCTTATGTTAAAATTAATTTTACAAACATATCATATTTTTTAAAGATATTTTATTTATTATTTATAATTAATGGTTCCATTTTATAAGAAGATAATTATTTTACTTTTAGTCATAAAGGATAAAATTACTAGTTAAATAAAAAGATACATGTTATATGGTGAAATCTAAAATAGTAAAATTAAGTAAACAAAATGTATATGTAAAAAAAATTAAAATATTTATTTCTCTGAGTGTTGGATTATTATCTCTGCCAAATATTCCCTTTGAATAATTATTTATTAATTTTTGAGATTACTGGATTGTGATTGAATTTGGAAATTTGAATACTCTTGTTTATTTAATTAAATTGCACTCTATCCCCATTATAAAAGATCATATACTCCCATCACATATTGAATCCTCTTATGAACTTTAAATCGAAAACCCCTAAAAAATCTCCCTCTAGATTTATTATCCCTTTACTATAAATGTTTTTCATCCGAAAATACATATAATAGATTCTATAATAAGTTATTCATAGTAAATTATTATATGTGTACATTATTCTCATCACAATGTTCTTTTTCTACTTCTCATATTAGAACCATAATTCATGAATTAATGATTTAAATATAATAACAGAAATTTGTAACATATATTTAGATGTAAATATTCATATTTTATAACATATATCCTTCTAGCATTCCATCAATTGGTATATGAAATTATCTATCGTGGGATCAATGAACTACCGCATCACGAACCATTGTAGTTATTTTCTTATAGACAAATATGAAATCTGGATATAATTGGGATAAGTTATTTAAAATATTATATTATTAAAATTTCAGTATTATAATTTTAAATATAAGTTATTACATTTTAGAATGTTGTAAATTGTTTACATCGCTTGTTTGTATAGTGGAAAACAACCTTACGAACTGTTTGGATGTGTTTTTTACATTTTCATTCTACACATTTGGTAATAAGGGTATATAGATTAATATATATGATATTTAGGTAATTATTATACATCTAGAGTTATGATATCACAAATTCTTTATTATGATTCTTTCTTTGAGGGATAAAATAATGTCGATCGTGTGTATAGTTGGTTACCACCTCGCAATGCGAAGCAATTTGTTTTTAACATAAAATATTCATGAAGTGTAATAATAATAATTTTACTGAATATATGTGATATATGTGAATTAATAATGAATATATAATCTATATATATATATATATATATCTCTAATTTTTTATCCATTGGGAAAATATAAACAACATTCCTACATATGTATGACATACCATCTCCATTAACATTGTATTTCAATTAATATTACTTTTATTTATATGTTAACATAAATAAATTTATAATTGATATATTTGATATTTATAATATGGTTAATGTTTTTTATATTATGGGACTATTATAAAAGTAAGTGGATGAAAAATATCAAACCAAAAGAGACATGAAAAACGATGTAGTTATTACACGAATAATTATTTTAACAAGGAGTTGTTAATAAAAGGGTAATAAGTAGTCATAATTAAACAATATAAGGAATGATAATTTTAATTAGCCATATTTAATTGATTTATGGTAAACCTATATTTATTATACATTATAGGTTATATTTCAAAAAATTATGTCAAGAGTTATGTTAAGGGATTTCGGCCTCACTTTTATTTTCTATTAAACGCATGGAAAATTCCACTATAATTTCATTTATGTGTTATATATACTACCTATGTCTGTATTTTATGACTATTTTTCTTCATATAGTGGTGATTTACATATCCATTTCAAGATCTCATTTTCATGGGGTATGATATTCAATTGATACTAATGTGATAACATATATTTGTCTGAATGTTAAATCATTGATGCATATGTTATATTATGATCCTATATTCATTAATAAAGTATACGTGGTTATAATATTCCATGTTATATCGTGAATATCATTCTATTTGAATAATTTTATGATTCACTTGATGTTATAGTTTTTTATGGATTGTGATTATAATGATACCAATTTGGTAACAATTTTATGTTGTAGACACATTGGTTATAATGAATTGATTTTATTAAGTGACTGATGATAAAATTTTCATATATAATTATCCTGAAAAAAATATATTAATATATTATAATGAATTATAAATAAAAAATATATTATATTAACATTTCACCATTTCTACTCATTATTCATAAAAAATTACAGAATCTAGTATTATTTCTATTTACCATTAAAAACATTACACTCATCCTTATAAAATATTTCTAAAACTGTCTTTGAAAATATTTAAATTTTCCACTAGGATTGTGTGATTTATGTATTACCCTTGTTATACTTCTTTTCAAAAAATTTAATTTTAATCTTCATGTCATTTTCAGAACCAGTCCTATTTGGATCTATTCAAAAATTTATTGGAATAAATTTTTTACTAGTACGATATTTCTAACCATCGTGACAACTAGATATTAAAATAAATATAATAATAATTGTATATTTTCAATGATATTTATAGAAAATTTCATTATTAAAATTTTTATATTAAAAATTTATCTTAAATGTAAGGTTACATTCCTCAATGAATGTTTTAAATGATTTTCATCACTTCTAATCTAATTTTCAAAATAATTTTTAAAAAATAGTTTTGAATAGGTTTTACTTTTTGAAATGTATTTTTCAATGTGGGAAGAATGTTGTATTTATAAAATTATTTAAATTATTTTTATTAAATTATTTTTTGTTCCAATAATATTTAAAAATAAAATGCATTCGACAATGCATTATGTTTTAATGTGTGTTTTTCAACATGAAAGTGATATTATCCTTAATCAATGATCCATGTGAGGTTTCAATATCATTTTAGAATAAATGTTACATAATTTAATTTTTTATATCCTTACATGGGGTATTATTCAATGATATAGTCATTATTCATTACCTTGATGGATTATTTTAATGATGAAAAGTTTTTTACAAAATTCATCACTCTTCAATGTGATATTACTTGATAAAATACTTAAAAATCCATATTATTTTTCCATGGGATATGATGAGATATTAAAATGATTATGAATATAATTTCTCTAATATAAATAATGATATGATGAAATTATTATTAATCCAATTTATTTCATGGGTTCTACTATGATGACTAATTTCTAGATATTGGGGAACAGAAGGGTATGATTTTCATTATGTGATGGGTGAGAAATTTATATCCCAATAATGCATTGTAAAATAATTTATAATATATCCTCTCATAAAAAACATGTGTGGTTTTTACAAGTAATAAATTTGGGTAAATATGAATCAATCCCAATATCAATGATAGTACACTGGTGATTAGCCTAGGACTAGCATGTTATCAATGTGATAGAGGGTGACCCAACTAAAAGGATTTCAAGGATAATATGTATTCCACAACACTATATATTATTTAAATAAAATTATATCATGGCCTATGTTTTTTAATTTCATTATTATTCATGTCTTATGATGATCCATGATTTATTCTATGACCCATATTTATGATATATGATATGAACGGTATGTTATTTCAATAGTAATTCACATGTTCTCAAAAAAATTTGTTCATATTAGGTTAATATTTCTATTGTTGACATTTTTAATAATATTATATAACCATTTAAAATTTTTCATTACCCCATTTTAGTACTAACTGTACTATATATGACATCTCTATGAAGGAGTCCAGTTATAGATAACATAATGGGAAATGATTAAGTTCACTTATGAAGTAGTTTTTTCAGTATCTTTGTATCCAAGGTAACTGGACTCAACATTTATAGGGTGGACCATTATGTTATGTAATTAATATTAATCCATTAAAATTTACTATTTATTAATTAGAAGTTGAGGAATTTATTGTTATAAAAGGATATAGATAACAAATATGCAGTATAAACCATTATATTATATGTATTGTGTACTTTATTGTAGTATGTTTTTTATTTTAATAATTTTAATCATTTTTTACAGAAAAACAAAAGAAATAAATTTTTTTATTCATGTGTTCTCATTATAGGCACATTATATATTTAATAACCGTAGTGACGTAGAATGATACTATATATGAGAAAACCCCGTCAAAAGTTGAGATGGAACAACTTCATTCAGTGGAAAATTGTTACGCCCCCAAATGGTACCCCTACAAGGAAAACAATGATTGAAAAGAGGCAATGACCCATATGTCTAACCATAAAAAGTTCCAGGGTTGGTGACATGAACCAAAAAAATAAATCTATGAAATTTTAGGTGTTTTCATAAAATGAATTCCCTATGGTAGTACCACATAACAATTTCCAAATCCCATGCTAAGAACATATTGTAAGGTCAAAAAAGACCATCTAGTAACCTAAAAATGGTTTGATTAAACATAGGGTGATAATGACAATATACTATATAAGATATTTCCTAGAGTCTATTTTACACATGTAAATGAAACATATTAATTAAAATTAATAAAATATTAGAATATAGTTGTGAAATTTTGACCCAAGTGCTATTAAACATTTTCCCGAGCCGGTTGACCACATTCCATCAAATGTGCCTCCACATATTCCAGAGGGTGTAGACTAGCAGTGAGGGTCCGGTAAGTCTATCTTGGGAATACTATACCGTATTTTATCAGAATAAATGTCACGAACAAGCCCGGGTCAACCCTAAACCGATCACCCAAGCCAGTCCGCGGCAAATCCTGAGAGGCATTCTCGATCCTCCCGGGATGGTGACAAGCGCTAGGGCATCATAGAGAACACATGGGAATGATTTCAGCCCAAACTAAAAACAGGATCGAAAGAAATAATGTAAACTAAACAAACAGACAAACACTAAAGACATAAACAAAACAATACCATGACATACCTCCACATGACCTCGCGAGTCACCACCCAACTACAACCAACGTTGCTCCCTCACTGAGCGACTCAAGCCAGGAAAAACCGGGACACAAGGAACCAGCAACTGAAAAGGTAAAAGATAGGAGTGGGCACAAAAGTACTCAGTAGGTGAGCCCCACAACAAAAATCCAAAGCACTACCAGTAAATAAAGAATCTACCTATTCCAGGTTTGAACTACAATGTATAAACGTAAGATTTTATAATGTTTCACTTGAAAATCTAAACACAAGCCATTACCCTTATTCCTTTTCAAAAGTTGAATTTCTTTCCATTGATTCTAAATTCATTCTGAATGATAAAGAAGTGTTACAATTTTAGTTTTACTACACAGGAGAAAAAAGTATTTTCATTTGAAAGCCATTCCCACAAAGTAACCAGTACAAGCTCTAAAGGAGAACTGAAAGTAAACAAGCAGGAAAGAAAACAAGTGAAAGTAAAAGTAAACAAGAATCTATAAGCAATAACCATGGGCGATCCTAAACATCCCTAGAAAACCCATGGACATACTCGGGTTCAGGCTACTTGCCAGCATGGTACTCTATAGTCAATAACCAACTAGTCTCCCTAACAGCCAACTAGTGGCACGCCCCAAAAGGCCTTACCTACCAAGGGGGGACTAACCCGTCTAATCGGGGTTAGCTATCAACCGTCACTTGATTCTCTAAAAGACACTCAGGAACCCACGGTAGTTTTAATGATACTGTGTAAGTGGGAGGCCCTCGCACGCGTGACTCATCTCACCGCACTTTCCAACCCCTTACATGGACACCGCTACACGGCAACCCTCGAAGGGAAGTCCCTCTGTAGAGATTCCCCATAAGTGCGTGTATATATAAGTAGTCAGTTCACAATCAACAAAGTGCCATCTGGGCCGCCACATCATTTACATTTAAACCATTTGATATCAAAGCATTTCTAAAGTATATGACACACGTCATTTCATTGAAAACCAGAACACACTTAGAAATTTATTTAAGAAACTCAAATCAACATATTAAACCTGAAACACACTAGTTTCACATGTAGATTCATTTTCCAATATCCAACGCACCTGACTTTTATCAACAGCCAAACATGCCTTTTATCACTTTTTTAATGAATAATGATTCTCAAATGAAATCCCAACTTTTAATTACACATTAAAGGAAAACATTTTTCAACAACTAAAAATCACAATTAAACATTTCAAAATCAAGTTTAAAAGTCATTTGGTATTTCCTCTAATCAAGGTTCTAAGAAACATTTTTTTTATAAACAATACACCTACTAATTTACACACACCAAAACATTTCAAAACGCAATTTAACATGACTTTCATTTATCAGCAGATCACTACACTATAAATATCTACTTAGTAATACTTTTAAATGTACTGAAACTAAGTGAAAAGACAAGGAATAAATAAATTCTAATTTTAAAGGCGAGTGCAATGGGAGACCTACCTTGGATCGGAACGAAGAACGACACGACGTGAAACTCCTGTTGCGTAATGGTCGCAGCGTATTGCGTCGTCAAATTGGTCCTAAAACAATAGGTCGTTAAGCAGGCTCAATAATGACAACATACTAATAATAATAATAATAACGTAAAGATAATAATAATAATGATAACCACAACATAATAATAATCATAATAACATGATATAATAACAATATCATAATAATACTATAATAATAATAGCCAAAATAATAATAGCCAAAATGTAGTAATAATAACGTCATAATAATAATAATAATAATAATAATGACATAATAATAATATAATAATAATAATAGTAACAATAATATTATAACAATAATATTAACATAATAATAATAATAATTATAATGACATAATACTAATAAGAACAATAATAAATATAATAGCGCAATAATAATAATAATAATAATAATATAAATAATAATAATAATGACAATATGATAATAATAATAATAATAATAATAATAATTATAATGACAATAACGATAATAATATAACAATAATAATAATATAAATATAATATAACAACAAAAAAATAATAATAATAATAACAACATGATAATAATATTATAATAATAATAAAGTAATAATTTAATAATAATTGTAACAATAATAATATAATAATAATATAATAATATTAACATAATAATAATAATAATAATATAAGCATAATAATAATATAATAATGATAATAATAAAAATTGTAATAATAACATAATATAATAATTAAAATAACATAATATAATAATAATAATAATAGAAAAATATTAACATTATAACATTCGTAATAATAATATTATTAATATGATAATAGAAAACAAAACGTAATAAAAAAAACTTACAGCGGAGGGAGGTGGGAGCACGCAGGGGGGTCGCCGGACGACGGCGGCTGGAGGGGAGCGCTGGAGGAGGGGTCGCCGGACAGGGGTCGCTGGACAAAGGTTCGTTGGACAGGGGTCGCCGGACAGGGGGCAGCGGAGGGTGCGGGCTGAAGGAGGGAGGCCGGGGCAGCCGGCGCAGTCGCGGGGGGGGGGGGGAGCTGGAACAGGGGGGTGCGCCGGACGGGAGGTGAGGACGGCAGTGTGGGCCGGCAGCCGGGGTGGCCGGTGCGGCGAGGCGACGGAGCAGGGGACGGGACGACGGGCGTCGGAGAGGCAGAGGGAGCCGGGATGGGGTCTGCGCTGAAGGAGAGGGCCGCCGGGGGTGGCTAGCGGGCTGGAGGGGGCCGGAGCCGGGTGTCGCGTGGGTGAAGAAGCTCTGCAGGTCGGGACCAGTGGGGTGCGTAGAGGAGAGGACGGCGCGAGGGAGGTGCAGTGCAGGTCGGCGAGGCAGGTACGGCTCGGTGTAGGAGCAGGGGAAAGAAACAGGGAAGGAGAGAGGGGAGAGAGAGTGAGAGCGCCGCCAGGGGGGGAAAGTGGATTAGGGTTAGGGGGTTTAGTTTTATATTTATAATATATATATATAAAAGAAAATAATGATAATAATTATAATAATTATAAAACATATAATAGTAATAATAAAACTTATAATAATAATAAATAATAAATTAGTTAATTCTAATTATAATTATTTTAATCAAATATTTAAAATAGTAAAATAATTTAAAGATAATACACATATATATATTTATACATATATAGATATATATACATAACATATATAGACCTATATGTATATATACATCATTATACATATATATATAAAACATATATAAACATATATACGATAAAAATAACTATAATATTAATAACAAAACTAAAAAAGTAATAATAATAAAATTCCCACATTGAAATCATAATATTTAAAACGTCGGGTGAACACACTGTCACCTGGGCTGAACGCACGGTCATCGCTAACGATGCGGTGACCGCGCACCGGCGTGAAACCACCAATCGCAAATAATCTTCGAATAAATTTAAACCGGGACCAAGAGAGGATAAAAAATACGGACGCCCGCGGTCGGGGTGTGACAATTCTCCCCAGCACAGACACTTTCTGCCCCCAGAAAGTCACCAAGCCACAAGTAAGCCAAAATCCAAGTCTATGCCTAAACAGAACTAAAGGAACTGAAGAAAACTGAGGTTCTCGGGGATGACCTTACTCTACACAGGTCACACCCGACCGATTCAAGAGAAAACTGAGGTCCGAGGTTGAGGGGAGAACAGGAAGGGGTTCTCCCCACCACAAGAGCTCAACTTGTGCAGGAAATTTGACCATATAAATAGACAACCCAAGGAAAGGGGGGGGGGGGGGGGGTCGACGCGGGAACTCCCAACCGGTTTAAGCCAACTCTTATAGCACGAGTGAAAAACAACACCTTCGTCGAAACGTTGATCCCACGACCAAAGTCAACGACCTTCAACACTAGGGGTAAAACCCATGGAAAAGACTTTACCAGACACCGAGTTGAAAACATGACCCATTGAAATCCATGAAACATAACCACATCTGACGAGCATTGATAAACCAAGGACAACCCACCGAGTGGTCAAACACACTTTTAATAAAGACAAATGATTCAGAATAACACATCCACACAAACCAGTCTGCTTTGATTATAATAGAACAAGTCCATCATTACTTCATATCAAAACAACATGCTTATAACGATACTAAAACCTTAACAGTATAGAACAAGTACAAAAAGATCTTAATTGTTCCACCGCCAACACAGAACATAAAATCCGGACTAAGGCATCACACCCCTGGGAACTCCTGACTGTGCGCGAGCTTCACCCCGAGACCTGAGGCTGGGGCTCTGATGGCTGAAGCATCTTCTACCTCACAGTCAGGTACTGACATTCTCCAATCACATCATCATCTTCAAGCGACACTTCCTACAGAACTTCTCCAGATGACCCAGACAACCGCATCGATGACACGTCCTTAGAGGGTTGCGACAAGACGGCTTTAAATGCACGAAGCGACCACACTGAAAGCATACCATCGAGCGATCTGATGAACTGGAAGCTGGGACCAAAGGGGATAACTCCTTAGGAACATGTATCTCTGGTTTCATTTCCTCACCATAGGGGGAACTCTCACGAACAACCAGGGATGATGGAGTACTAACTAACTGTGCTCCGGAAACCAACTCAGCCAAGAATGATTCCTCCACCAACTTCTCGAAACAAAGGTCTTTAAAAGGAGGACTCACTCCTTGATTTCCAAACGATGACCCCCGGTGAAAAGAGAGAACTTCATGAGCTCATGTGACGCTACCTCTAGAGAAAAGGAAATTAGTTCCTTGAAATGGCCAACATATGCCTTCACCGTCCGTTGGCCTTGTTGAATATGCACAAGCTCTCTCTTTTTCTCTAACTTTACTTCCTCAGGTAAAAACCATTGGATGAAAACTATTTTAAAGACATCCCACGTCATTTCACCTTGTGTTGATGGTGGGGTAACCATCTTCCACTGGTCTAGAGCTGGACCCTCTAACAACTCCATAATCGCACGACCCTTAACATTATCGGGAGTTCCCATCGTTCTAAAGATACGCTCCACTTGCTCGAGCAATTTCACTGCTTCTAACAGACCCTGATCACCATGGAGAATAGGCAATGTCTGAGGAGGACCAAAAACTGGGCATGACCTATCAGAATCCTTAGAGACCTTTCTAGGCAGCATTTCCTGAGCGACATATAAAACACAAATCCAAAACCAATATCAACCCGAAGCAACCCCAATAAAAGTTATTCATCAAAAACAGTCCACACAAAGACCAAACAAATACGAACACAGCCCGAAATAAGATCTCTTTTTTTTAAATAAAATTCCCCTTTTTATTTTAGATTATAAAACCACCCTCTTTCAAGAATACTTTCCAAAACCAATCCACTTTCAAACGAAAAACTTTCCAACAACCATTTTCCCTTTAATACCAATTTAGAAAACAAGGTCAAGCCTTTAATTTCAAATACACACCCAGGTAATCTCATGACCCGTTGCACATGTCATTATCCACATTCCATTCATACACACATCAACACGCAATTTCTATACATTCTCTCACTTGTGAAAACGTTCTTAAAGAGTACCTGCGGTTTCACCCCAAACCATTCTCGACCAATTTCCATGCAAAAACCAGTTTTTTCAAACCAAAGGCTTTAAGTTTTAAAACTCATTTCATAAATTTAATCTCATTTAAAAGAAATCAGTCCCAATTTTCAAAAACCCTTTTTCACTTCCAACGATGCACTTACACCGACCAAAACGAAATCAGTATCCAAAATTGCATTAACCACTGGAGTGAGGGACTAGTAGTCACGCTCAACCTAGCGACATGGTATTGGGCCATGTCCCAAGTCATCGTCGACCACTAGGAGGAATTCAAACCATGTACTCAGACTCCACATGGGTCACTACTCCAGGTAAAATAATGAAGTAACGTCGGCTTGCCTCCATTGTCATCTCTCAATCCAAGACAGACCAGAAAAGACAAGGACACAATTCCTGAACTACCCCTGGCGACTCGAGGTGCGGAACGGGCGAGGGTTCATGACGTCCTTCCCGTACCTACCTCTCGTGTCCCGACAGTCCTAATCTCCACCTACCGGGCATCCCAAATAACAATAACCAGCTATGATACCATTTTTTCACGAACCATCCTGGGTTGACCCTGAACCGATCACCCGAGCCGGTCCGCGGCAAGTCCCGAGAGGCGTTCCCGATCCTCCCAGGATGACGACAAGTTCCAGGGCATCATAGAGATCACATGGGAATGATTTCAGCCCAAACTAAAAATAGGATCGAAAGAAAGATTGTAAACTAAACAAACAGACAAACCCTAAAGACATAAACAAAACTATACCACTACATACCTCCACGTGACCTCGCGAGTCACCACCCAACTACAACCAACGTCGCTCCCTCACTGAGCGACTCATGCCATGAAAAACTTGGACACAAGGAACCTGCAACTGAAAAGGTAAAAGATAGGCGTGAGCACGAAAGTACTCAGTAGGTGAGCCCCACAACAAAAATCCAAAGCACTGCCAGTAAATAAAGAATCTACCTATTCCAGGTTTGAACTACAATGTATAAAAGTAAGCTTTTATAATGTTTCACTTGAAAATCTAAACACGAGCCATTACCCTTATTCCTTTTCAAAATTTGAATTTCATTCCATTGATTCTAAATTCGTTATGAAAGATAAAGAAGTGTTACATTTTCAGTTTTACTACACAGAAGAAAACATATTTTCAATTGAAATCCATTCCCACAATGTAACCAGTACAAGCTGTAAAGAAGAACTGAAAGTAAATAAGCAGGAAAGAAAACAAGAGCAAGTAAAAGTAAACAAGAAGCTATAAGCAATAACCACGGGCGATCCTAAACATCCCTAGAAAAACCCTGGACGTACTCGGGTTTAGACTACCTGTCGGCATGGTACTCTATAGTCAATAACCAACTGGTCGCCCTAGCAGCCAACCAGTGGCACGCCCTACAAGGCCTTACCTACCAAGGGGGGACTAACCCGTCTAATCGGGGATAGCCAGCAAACGTCACTCGATTCTCTAAAAGACGCCCAGGGACCCACAGTAGTTTTAATGATACTTTGTATGTGGGAGGCCCTCGCACGCGTGACTCATCTCACCGCACTTCCAAGCCCCTTACACGGACACCGCTACACCACAACCCTCGAAGGGAAGTCCCTCTGTAGAGATGCCCCATAAGTACGTGTATATATAAGTAGTCAGTTCACAATCAACAAACTGCCAACCGGGCCCCCACATCATTTATATTTAAACCATTTAATATCAAAGCATTTCTAATGTATATGACACATGTTATTTCATTGAAAACCAGAACACACTTGTAAATTTATTTAAGAAACTCAAATCAAAATATTAAACCTGAAACACACTGGTTTCAAAAGTAGATTGATTTTCCAATATCCAATGCACCCCACTTTTATCAAGAGCCAAACGGGCCTTTTATCACGTTTTGAATGAATAATGTTTCTCAAATGAAATCCCAACATTTAATTACACGTTAAAGGAAAACATTTTTCAACAACTAAGAATCACACTTAATGATTTCAAAATAATGTTTAAAAGTCATACGGTATTTCCTCTAATCATGGTTCTAAGAAACATTTTTGTTTTCATAAACAATACACCTACTAATTTACACACACCAAAACATTTCAAAACGCAATTTAACATGACTTTCATTTATCAGCAGATCACTACACTATAAATATCTACTTAGTAACACTTTTAAATTTACTGAAACTACGTGAAAAGACATGGAATAAATAAATTATAAATTTAAAGGCGAGTGCAATGGGATACCTACCTCGGATCGGGATGAAGAATGAAACGACGCGAAACTCCTGTTGCGTAAAGGTCGCAGCATATTGCACCGTCAAACTGGTCCTAAAACAATAGGCCGTTAAGCAGGATCAATAATGACAACATACTAATAATAATAATAATAATAACCTAAATATAATAATAATAATGATAACCATAACATAATAATAATCATAATAACATGATATAATAACAACAGCATAATAATACTATAATAATAACAGCCATAATAATAATAACCAAAATGTAGTAATAATAACATAATAATAATAATAATAATAATAATGACATAATAATAATATTATAATAATAAGAGTAACAATAATATTATAACAATAATATTAACATAATAATAATAATAATAATGACATAATACTAATAAGAACAATAATAAACATAATAGCGCAATAATAATAATAATAATAATAACAATAATAATAATAATAATATTAATAATATGATAATAAAAATAAAAATAATAATGACAATAATAATGACAATAACGATAATAATATAACAATAATAATAATATTAAAATAATATAACAATAATAATAATAATAATAATAATAATAATAACATGATAATAATATGAGAATAATAATAAAGTAATAATTTAATAATAATTGTAACAATAATAATATTATAATAATATAATCATATTAACATAATAATAATAATAATAATATAAGCATAATAATAATATAATAATGATAATAATAAAAATAGTAATAATAACATAATATAATAATAAAAATAACATAACATAATAATAATAATAATAATAATAGAAAAATATTAACATTAAAACATCCATAATATTATTATTATTAATATGATAAAAGAAAACAAAACGTAATAAAAATAAAAACAAAACTTACAGCGGAGGGAGGTGGGAGCACGCAGGGGGGTCGCCGGACGGCGACGGCTGGAGGGGAGCGCTGGAGGAGGGGTCGTCGGACAGGGGGTAGCGGAGGGTGCAGGCTGAAGGAGGGAGGTGGGGACGGCGGGGTGCTCGGACGGGAGGTGGGGGGGGGGGGAGCCGGAACAGGGGGTGCGCCGGACGGGAGGTGGGGACGGCGGTGCGGGCCGGCAGCCGGGGTGGCCGGTGCGGCGAGGCGATAGAGCAGGGGACGGGACGCCGGACGTCGGAGAGGCAGAGGGAGCCGGGATGGGGTTGGTGCTGAAGGAGAGGGCCGTCGGGGTGGCCAGCGGGCTGGAGGGGGCCAGAGCCGGGTGCCGCGCGGGTGAAGAAGCTCTGGAGGTCGGGAGTAGTGGGGTCCGTAGAGGAGAGGACGACGCGAGGGAGGTGCGGTGCAGGTCGGCGAGGCAGGTGCGGCTCGGTGTAGGAGCAGGGGAATGAAATGGGAAAGGAGAGAGGGGAGAGATAGAGAGAGAGCGCCGCCAGGGGGGAAACGAGATTAGGGATAGGGGGTTTAGTTTTAGATTTATAATATATATATATATAAAAGAAAATAAAGAAAATAAAGAAAATAATGATAAAACTTATAATAGTAATAATAAAACTTATAATAATAATAAATAATAAATTAGTTAATTCTAATTATAATTATTTTAATCAAATATTTAAAATAGTAAAATAATATAAAGATAATACACATATATATATTTATACATATATAGATATATATACATAACATATATAGACCTATATGTATATATACATCATTATACATATATATATATAAAACATATATAAACATATATACAATAAAAATAACTATAATATTAATAACACAACTAAAAAAAGTAATAATAATAAAATTCCAACATAGAAATCATAATATTTAAAACACTGGGTGTACACACTGTCACCCGGGATGAACGCACGGTCACCGCTAACGATGTGGTGAGCACGTACTGGCGTGAAAACACCAATCGCAAATAATCATCGAAAAAATTTAAACCGGGACCAAGAGAGGAGAAAAATTACGGATTTCCACGGTCGGGGTGTGACAATAAAATACTAACACGAGAAAACAAATATAAACCACTGCAGAAGCCTATAAATAAACAATAAAATACAATGTCATATGATATCAAAAACAAGAAAATACAATACTAAACTGAATGGTTAATCATAATACGACAATGAAATTTTTATGTTTTAATAATGAAACTAAAATTTAAGGCAAAAGGACTCCAAAGCATGTTCCGAACCACGTTTGGATCCCTCTCCCATTCACAAATCCCATATAAAAACCTGTCCATGAGCCTTTCCCTTATCATATCATACAACAACATTGTTTACTCTTGTGCCGATTAGGCAACCCAAATAGTGTGTGAGTACAACTCAACGTTGCACCACCCACAGTGTATAAAACAATTCTAGTTATAAGATAGATTTTGTAGTATCATAACACAATAAATAAAATTAAAAATTAAATAGTTACCACATTTTCATTTAATCTTTAATCATCAGATCTGGCCAAATTTCCATTCATGTTTTTTGTTAGAATAAACATTCATTAATATCATTCATTTGGTTTTGAACATCATGTAAAGCCCCCCAAATCTTATATGAATCATCATTCTTTATTATCATTCGTTTTTTATTGACCATCATGTCATTCAACCCAAATATCACATGAATCATCATTTATTATTATTTTTAATTTTTTTTAACGTCATATAGAGCACCCCAAATATCATTATGTGTAGGTCGCCATGCCGATAACTCCAAATCTCATTCGGTGTAGGTCATCATTCCTACCACCCCATAATCTTATTATTGGATAACTATTGTGGAGTAACGCCACGTCTAATTCCCAACTTCTAATTTTCCAAAAAATCCATGCATAAAACCCCAATAATATAATTGATTTAATCATTCATTTGGTCACAAAAAAATACAAATTATTCTATTACTAATTAATTGATTAGTTAAACCATTCAAAGGATATTAGTTGACTCAAAAATTAACAAAGCACATGATCCATTAATTTCACATGTGCCTCATCCAATTGGGTGGGGACTCTATAAGTGTATCTAGTGGACCCGAGTTCAAATACAAGCAGAGGCATGATTTATGGAACTGGAGCATTATTGTAGTAGGTATAATAAATGAACATTGGTAGGTAATGTAGCATGAAATGTAGCGTATATTATTTGGTGTTGTAGTAGCTAGGAGTATTCCCCCATTTGGGCCTTCGGGGAACCTATTTGGTGCTCGAGTCCATTAAGGCCTTCGGGCTACCCAACCATCCGGTCAGTAAGGCCATCGAGCCACGTGAAGACCTTAGGGCCACCTTAAATGCATATGAAAACACATAATCTAATAAGGAACATGCTCCAGAAAATGGATGATCAAGGAGTATTCACAATTGCAGAACCGTAATAGATTGCAAGAATTAGTGGATATGGCACCTACCATCAGGATAATCTTGTGTATGCACATTAATGCCATGTCAAAAAACAATGTGAAGGTCGGGAGCTGATTTCATGATGAAGATGCTATGGAGGAGCAATTTCATGTAGTTAGTATGGGTTGAATTCCTCAAAGGCCTATGGTCCATGTATTACATACACCTACGAGACTTGTAAGGCTTCTATCTCACCCCTTTAAAGGTGATTTATCAATAATCAATTAAAAATGAATGCCTTCAGGCCATTGGATGACATAATACATTAATTAATTCATAAATTAATTAATCAATCAACACAATGTTCATTCCATAATTAATTTTCTAAAATTAATAATCCACACCCAATCTAAAATTTTCATAAATAATTCTCAAAATTATTTATAGTTGATCAACATTATGCCACGTAATTATTCATACAATTAATTATATTTGATAGCCAATAAAATTTCATAATTAATTTTCCCCGAATTAATTATCTTTCCTTAAGAAATTCAATATCACAATTTCAATATCTAAACCCATTACAAATCTCGAAAAAAATATAAACTTGATGAACCCCCCTTCATTTGTTATGTGATTCAATTATCAATTTATCAACAAGGAAATCCCAAGTCAAATCTGCATTTCTAATTAATCTAATTTTGGAATTATATTATCTACGTATGCTATCAAATCATAAACTCACATTCACATATCAAATCCACAACATTGGGAGTCCAATTTAGAAAACCTACATCACTTTATTGATGGATGTTTTCCCAATGGAAAACTCCATAATCCATATGGCCCAATATCATTGATCATGCACCAGATGTAAATCCATTAACAAATATTATGATCAAAGGAATCAAGATCATGAAACTCTAGATTGAGATCGAAAATCCTGGATCTATATATCATCACATGGGTTTTGACTCACGGAAATAAAAGAGATCATCAAAGAATGGATAAATTAAATATAGGGGAATGAAGGGGTGAAACAATGGGATAAAATATAATTACTAGGAATAGAGAGGATCATTAATCTGGGGATTTTAAATTCAAAGAACAAAATTTAGATCACCATGGAATCCCTTCGGAAGGCTCTGGTATCACAATGAAGTTTTTAATGCCCGATCCAATGTTAGAATATAGGTGTCTTGGGAGTTTCGGGTGGGTTTAAATTATGTTTTAAAAATAATATCCCCCATGCATGGTTTCATGGGCTAGCCCGCATGGTTAGGGAATAACACCCTCTAACCAAGTTGACCATTCTATCCAGGTTTTCATAGTGGGCATGTTATGGTCGCATGATTATTAAAACCATGTGAAAATCATGTGGACGTCAAAATTCAATTTCTCACACTTGGAATGGTTTGGACACCTGGTTTTGTAATCTTTGGAAAACCCACTATCCTTTAGTTTTCCATAAAATTTCACCCAAACTCTCCCCAAACCACTACTACAAAACAATGGTACATATAATTGTCAATAATTAAATAAAAACACACATGAGATGACTCTAAAATAGGCTGAGATATTATAATCTCCCCAACATATAATAGCTTTTCCTCGAGATGCATGCCTGGAAAACTCTATGATTTTAGGAAAAAAATATTAATCCCTTGAGCGATATTTTTGTATTCATGTTGCTATGATTCCCCTTGAAAACTTCTATGCTTCCATAACACAAGAACTATCAACATGGTATTTCCCCTTACCACTTTCTCACAATGACACAACACACACATTAGGTGCTTCTCATTGGATGCATCAATTTCAAGGTCCTAATATTCCATATCAATCACATGAGAAGGTTAGGTGTGACAAAGATGTAGTTGTGATACATGTAATACATCATGCATAGACTTTAATTTCTATCGAGGGTCTAATCAGTATTTCACGGGTCTGATTCTCTCGATCCTCTAAAATTGTCCAACAATCTTGGGAAAAAACATTCCCTACCTCTATATTCTATGGTGGGCCAATGTAGGTGACACCAGAATGAATACACAATCATCCTCTATAAACACAAAGGATTATCTCCATCTATTATTTCAAAACTTATTCCTACTCTGAGCCAAAGCCATACATTTCCAAATCAACTAACCCCACACTAATGTCTCCTCAATGAGACCCGACACTAACAGCTCTGACACACCCGCCTCTAACCAACATATATGTGATCTAAAAGGTTTACCATTATGTGACTCATAGGTAACCATCTATATAGTTTCTAGATAATAGCTTTTATAGAATAAATCTTCTTAATCCAAGTGATTCTTCCAATTACCACTAAAGTCAATCACATATTCTAAAAACATATCCTCTCACACCTTTAGGGTACGCTTTGACTTCCAATCTATATATTGGTGGAACGGAAGAAGATAATCGAATCAATGTACCATGATACATATATAATTACTACTAGAAGAATGATGAAATTAGTTAATCGCAACCAGAAATTGTTGTCTGTGGCTTCCCATGCATGCAATCTATATCACGTACATACAGTTCTACTAACTGTTCCTCTATAATGGTTTCCCTGATATGAAAGAAGTGTTCTACCTTCATTAGTTTATACAAAATGACTCAAATAGAATTATTCTTCCACATATTCCTTGTAAGTCCATCCAAAAAATCCAGATTTTCTTCATCAAACATGCATTCTAGAAAAGGTCATGGTTGCAATAGGTCTCATGGTCATTGATGCTCTATCGTCACCTGTTGGTTTGTGAAACATCTTGTTACAAAACATGATATCTCTTTTTCACGACATTGAACCAAAACTTTTCTCATAGATAACCATACATTTTCTTCATCATTGGTTATAACACCCACTTTGAGGCATGGAATTATCTCATGAGTTATATCAACTACACGTAGGAACAACAACCAGATATTTCACATAGATGATTCCATAATCTTATATTATATTGTCTAATGGTTTCTACCTGCATTAAAGGAATTATCTTAAGGATAAAAAATTTGGAATCCTCATATTGCATTTCCTTGATACATATCAAGAGTTTAGACTCCTCTACTATAGAATCCATAGTTATCATCTTCTAACTCCCCCAAACAACCACATGTATTTCTGCCAGCAAATTCATCATCTTCCACTCTACACATGATGCATATACAAACCGAGTCTGATTATTATTTCCTAAGGTATCATCCACAATATTTTCTTTTCCAACTGTATATGCTATTGAAAATTCAATGGGCTGCATATACAATACAGATACATGTTGTTGAATATTCATGTTGTGTTGTGAAATGATATACATCATGATTTTGTGATCCTTTAATGCTGTAAAAAATTCACCCAAAAAAGTGTCTCCAAAACATAAGATCATAAAAAACTTATTCCAACACATGTATATTCATTAGGAAATTCCATTAATGTGGCCTCAACTTCTGAGACCCTTAAGAAACGACTCTATCCCCTTACATTAACACAGTTTTGAGTCTAATCCCAGAAGTGTCTCAATACACCGTTTACTCCTCACCCGAATCTAGTAAGGATGAAATTGGGGTCGATGTCAAGCACTTCTATGAACCTTGTAAATATGTCTCACATTTTTATGTCTACTCAAACATCATCCCGTTCCTTGTCCAAACTGTAAGAGGGGATGCCAACCAAGACAGGTTCTGGATTAACCTCTAGTAATAACCAGCTAATCCAAAAACATTATTTGATATTAAAATAATTATTGGGTTTCTACCATTAAACCACATTCTCCACTATTTGTGGGACCATTTCCACACATTCTTCTAAGATAATATGACGAAATTGTGTACCATTATAATACACCACTAATATTTATATAGCTTGGTGTATTTCTGATGCTCTTTCAGTATACCCCAGATGATATCAAGATGTTGTGTTCAGTATGCAACTATACAGTCCATATCAATAATCCAGTCAAATCTCATTATATAAACGAAATAAATATCTCAAATAAAATTAAAATCTTCGATCTCCAATGAATATTACATTGATATAATGATATTCCTTGACCATCTTCCCAGAAATGTATCGACATTCATCACACCGCTTATGGGCTCCACTATGATGATAAATCTATTAAAATAACTGCAGATATAGAGAAATTATTGAATGTAATATTGAAAGGGGAATATCTAATGTAGATGTAACTGGAATAGTACCTCCCAATGTCTATAGACCATCCTCCCTCCCAAAAAATGTATGATGCACCTCATGTAACTATCATGCCACTATTCTCTATGGTTTTATCTAACTCCCTTCAGTATCACCACTATGAGGATACATGCACCCCTACCCTAAAGCCCCATATCCACTACCTATACTAACTCTTCCCATTGAACTCAAACATCGAGAACTATATTTTTCAGAATACCCCCTTCCCACACTCTGACTCTGAGAAACTACTCCCTCAGCACCAGCCTTCCATTTCCTTTAACAACTCTTTTTTAGGTGTCCCATATTTCAAAAAAACCGACACTCCATTGGTTGATGAGGAGAATGTGTATGCTTTTTCCCAACCTATTACACAGGCTGAAAAGAACAAGAGTATGGTATGGTGAAACATTTCCTCCTAACTTCCCACCATGCTTTCCACAATCCTCAATATTTTTCTTGTAACATCACTTCCTCATCTCAGAAGAAACACTCAATGATTTTCATGTGACAACTAATTATCCAGTACTCGAAGCCGCCTTCAAGTGCCCCTCTGAAAGAGAACCTGATTAACCACTTATGAGAATTTATTCAGCCTAAAGAAATTTACCTACGACATAATTTCAAACTTACATCTATCATGAAATAATTTTTTTGAAGAATCCTGATTTGTCACCAAATCAATTGAAAAAACTATAAATCTGTTAAATGTTAAGAATAATCCACTATAAAGATGCTTCCTTGGGTCAAAAGCATAATGTATGATGTTTTCTCTTGTCTCAGCATCTCTTGATAAATGTGTTCCAAGTAATAACTGAGAAAGACTTCCCATAACATCTCATCAGTCTTCCTGGATCACACATGAGAGTCCCACCAAAGATTCACTAAACCCCATAGAAAATAAGTATCGAACCTGACCGTGATCTTCACTAGAATCTCCGATTATCAAGTATCATTTCTAGGGATTCAATACAATATTCAGCTACCTTAGGTCCACCCTCTATAGTAAATGTTGGAGGGTGATACAACTAAAACTCCCTTGTCAACTCAAACATGATTTTCTGAACCTACCCTGGGACTCTCTCCATGAATTTCATGAATAGGAAAAATTTATCTCGAAATTGTTCCTCTTCCTCCTCATCTTGCACCAATAGTACCTCAAGTTCCCTGTTTAGAAGTTCATTCCATGCCATACCCCTCGATATCTCAAACTAAAATCATTGTGGAAGCATATCTCTAAAATTCCACACACACGTCTTAGGTCTTGTAATGCATCCTTAAACCATTATTGTAAGAGGATACACTAACACAACAATTTTCAACATGTCCTTTCCCCCAATCTCTTTCCAAACATTAAACATCGAGGCCTTATCACTACCCTCAACAACCCCACTCCTTGGTATCATTTAATTAGTCTATTTACATTTTCATCATTTAATTCATTCATTTATTAATCACATTACAATTGATTAATTAATTAAACAAATAATTAGTTAATAACACTCATTTCATCAATCAAGGGTATCATTAGAAACTGATTTTTTTTTGCATCATTATTTCAATCTCGCAACACAGAAAAACATTTCATCTTCAACAATATACCCATAACCCAATTTCTCTTCAATACCTAGAATGATGCATGTCACGACAACCCTATGTGCATAAAATAATGTATTCACCCTCAAGAATCATGCCTACTTATTCCAACAATCAAAATAAATCATATATCAAAAAAATCACATCACACCACATGTGCATCATCCAAGGTTAGATAATATCCAACTGTAACAACAAAAAATAATCACAATAATCCCACCCTAAGTACATGGATTTTCCTACATTTATTGGTTTGAAATTCCCACGTAGGAATTCATTTCTGAGCCTCGACTCATCCTATTCTGTATCTACCTTTCCCAAAATAGTTTCAGGAATGATTAAAATGAAATGAATATAGCTCGGATAGCACTTTGTTAAGTGCTGAACAGGGTTCCACTAAACGGTGCCTCGAGCCAGATGGTTTCATGACCTGAAGTGTGGCTCATTGTGTTCCAGAGAGTGCCAACTAGAAGTGGGGTTCTGGTATGTCATTATTTGGGAGATTATACCCTATATTATTTGAATAATTCTCCATTAGAAGAAAACAAAAATAAGTGTTTTCAAATGTGTATAAATAAATCGAAAAATGCTATTTCATATTCTTTCCAAAACAAGATAATATAATATTTAGTTGGAAGGTAAAACAAGCTACGAAAAAACAAATGTCATGTCTCTACAATAAAAAAATTGTAAAGAAATGAAGACAAACAGAATGGGTTCCAAGCCAAGTCAGGTTCCCTCTCTCATTCTCCACTCACAAAGAGCATCCTATCCTAGGGACTTAACCTTATCATATCCTACAATTACAATGTAAACAAGGGTTCTAAATAGGTGGCCCGAATAGGGTGTGATTATGACTCAATATGACACCACAAAATATGTCAAAAATATGTCTAGTAAAAATATAGTGTATTCAGTTTTATGAATCAATAAATAAAATGCATAATTAAATAATAATAATATTGCGATTTAATATTTAATCATCAGTTCTGGAACATTTTCAATTAATCTTTAATGTTGGATTCTTCATTCATTATTATCATTCATTTGGTATTGAAATACATGTCAAGAAACCACAATATCATTTGATTTTTAATGCTTTAATATAATTAATTTGGTGTTGAATGTCATGTTAATCACCCTAAATCACATTTGAATCATCATTCATTATTATTATTCATTTGGTGTTGGACTAAACTTCAAATCTCATTAAGTGTTTGTCATCATGCCAAGCACTCCCAGTCTCATTCAGTGTAGGTCGTCATTCCTCACACCCCAAAATCTCAATATTGGATAAATATTGGTTAGGAACACCATGTCAATGTCCTAACATTTAACAGCACTAGAACATTATGTATAGAACCAAAAAAATATGATTCATTTAATCATTATTTAATTCAAAATAATTTTCCACATTATTCCAATAATAATCAATTGATTAGTACACCATTTCAAAGACCATTAGGTAACAAATTATTAACTAAGTAAATTATCTATTAATCAATTCATGTATTAATTAATGAATAAACACAATTCTCATTCCATAATTAATTATTCACAATTAATTAGGTTTGATCAACATTATCTCACATAATTAATTCTTACAATTATTTATATTTTATAGCCAATATCATTTCGTAATAAATTTTCCACCAATTTATTATCTTATCTAAATCAATTCAATATCGCAATTACAATATCTCAATCCAAAACAAATATTGAAAACAAATATCAATTTGGGAAACTATCGTTCATTTTTTCTGTGATTTAGTTATCAAAAAATCACCAAGGTAAATCACAAGTCAAATCCACATTCCTAATTAATCCAATTACGAAATTCAATTATCATGGTAACCAATGAAATCATAATCTAATATTGATATATAAAATCAACTACTAGGGGAGTTCAATTTTGACCACCTACCTCAGTTTATTGATGGAAGATAGCCAAAAAAATCCCCAAAATCCAAGGGGCACAATGTCGTCGATCAAGCCTACATATAAATCCCTAAACCAAAATTATGATCAAAGGCATCAGGATATTGAAAATCTAGATCTACATCCACAATACTAAATATAAATATCATCTCATATGTTTAGAGCCATTGAAACAATGGAGATTTTCCCTGGAACGATCAAGGAATGATATATGAATGAATGGGAGAAGAAACGAGATGAAATCCACTTACTAGGAGGAGAGAGTATTTTCAATATAGTATTTCGATCTTAAGGAAAAATGTTCGGATATCCATGGAGTACCTCCGAAAGGCTCTAGGATCATCTAGAATTGATCATGCATGAGCCAAGGGAAAAATATGGGAGTATCTGTGTATTTGGGTGGTTTTAAAATAGATTTTCCTAATAAAAATCTATTGTTCATGGTTTCTTGGGTTAGGGGCTATGGTTATGTTAAACCATGCACCAAATATGCAGAGCTATCTATCCTAGTTTTCATGTTTGGCATGGTTTGGTCGCATATGTTATCTTACTGTATAAAAACCATGCAGACCTCTCTATTTAGTTTCACACACTTGGGATGGTTTGGTTGCATGGTTTGTGAAACCTTCTAAAAATAATGCACATGAAATTTTCATTTAGTTTTCCTTAAAAGTTCACCCAATGCACTCTAAAGCCACTACTCCATATCAAATGTTTTTAAAATCTTCATAATTAACTTAAAACGCACATGAGATGACTCTAGGAAAGGATAGGATCTTATAGTACTACACATGAATAATCTAACAAGCCAATACATCCAAAATATGGCATGCTCATCAAATAACACATCCATGTATTCTAGCATAATAATAATCATATCGGTATAAATTATCCTTAGAATAAATTCCTACAATTTTTATACTATGAAAACCCCAAATCATATGTTAGGGAACTCCCATCAGTTCCTTATAGAGACCTTCACAATGACACATGTTCCATCACGGCACATTACCTCTCCCCACCTAACAATGAGGCCATCAAAACACATCCTATATCACATATAGACATGTGTTCCATAAAGACCCATCAATATAAAAAATGAGATTCATAGGGTATTTCTATCATGTGTAATGTCATCCTACATCCCTCCACCTGTAATGTATATCCCTCGCTATAGCCATATCACGATGTCATCAATAATCACCAAAAATGTAACTTTTAACATCATTCAATCGCATCACATGCTTATCAAACATTCTTGATCATCATATCATATATATGGGGTAGCCTTCAATACATCATCAGTACCATGATTTTGGAAAATACACCCCCAAAATATTTCTTTAATTAAAACATGGTGTTTGATGTTTTTGGGGTGCATATATAAATAAAAAGGGACATATAATATTAAATTACATGATGAAAAACAAGTTTTTCATATGGGATATAAACATGAATAACAACCATGTTAAAAAATCACCAACAAGCTTGAAAAGTTCTACCACTTTCACTTCAAACTCTAAATCCACAACACCCAATAAAAAATCTAAATATAGTAATCCACATCTACCTTTCCAATTCCTATTATGAAAAATTCAATATTTTCCATCACCATTAAAATATGATTAATTACCCCTATTTATTTCACAATAATGAATCCACTACCTGAACCACACATCATATTTATTACAAATCCCATTTAACTATTACTCACCATTCTATTTTAATTACTCATTATTTTATTTATTCCACTACTACATAATTTTTTTTAAAATTATTCATGAATGAATAGTGAATCCCCAAAATATTTAGAATCTTAACATTTCAATCATTTAATACCAATATCATATTTTCAAATCACTGATTCATTCCAGAACTAAAAAAATATATTCCACAAATAGGATTCATCGTATGAATTCCACATAACAGAACCACACATCACCACCATATTCTCATTTAGTTTTTTCAATGGGATTCCCATCACATATCTGTGTACATTTTAATGGAATAATCACAGTAAACATAATTTTCTAGTGAATCAAAATGATTATTTAAATATAATTGATTATCCATTAAATCATGGTGTTATCAAACAATTCAATATCTAGTATTTCTCAATCATAATAACCATTGTTAATAAAATAAGCCAGTGGTAATTAATTTCAAGATGTAATGACGAAAATATTATATCTGGATTATAAAATATGGAATGCCTAAATCATTAATTTTATCATCCATCTAATTAAAATTTATTTAAACCAACTAATTATATTGATTAGGGGTGAGGAGATGGTGGAACAAGGGTAAAAATATGAAAACTTGATCCTATTTCCTTATATAAAGCAAACAATATTCCAAATCACACTATAATGGATAAAAACCACTCTCATAGAAAATATTTCCCAAAATATCTATTCCATATTTGTTAAGCATGAAAACAATTTGATTTTTTCATCCTTCTCATATAGTTGTATTTATGAAAATTTCATTAAGTTGATCAAATTAGTCATGTATTTATCTATCACCCAAATTGATATTCATTCAATGGGAGCTGATATCTAGAATAGGTGTACTACACATGGGGAATCCAATCAACATTCCTTGAATGAATAAATCAATATGTATAAATATTCTAATATTGTGAGGGTTGTAACTGTAAAATATTTGATTTCGTTGAAATTAAATGAATCTTTTTGAATAATTATAATGATCTTGGGGATAGATGAATAGAATTCTTTTCCATGGAGAAAATATTTCATCACATTTTACCCACAATTATGACTAAAAAAATGTATATGTAGAGATTTGTATTTGTTGTTTTGAATCCTATATTTGGTATAATATATCAATGGTATATAATAATTGATATAATTAATAGTAAGAATACACTCACATAGGCTTCAATCTGCATCTTCCTAATCAAATTGATTTACCATCACATAATATTCATATAGGGAATTGTATTCGTGGTTGGTAATACGATAAAATGATTGAAAAAAGACAAAAAAAGTTTATGTAATTGTTTTTGTGTGTATATGGATGATGATATAGATAATACTCTGGTTGAAGTGATTTTCTAACAATAATGGATAACAACATCAACATGGAAACCCATTATTAATGAATAACAACATTATTTATTAATTGCAGTATATTTTTTCATATGTTATATGAGAATATTGTGGACAAAAAATAAAATTTTATAATTCCAAGGTACATAATGAAAAATAATTTATGTAAGAAAAAAATAGAATATCATGTTTCTCATGTCCAATCCCCCTGAGGTTGTATACATTTAACTCTCTTCCTATGGATTCTTTTGAAAGGATATGTCCTTGATGGGACCTTCAAAAAACAATTTCCCTCAATTGGTTTTGCAATACACCTCACCCTGTAATGATGTGAAAGTGTATCTTGACATCATTAATTTATCATTAAATGTTATAGTTAATGTCGAAAACGCTACTAAATTTCTCTAATATCATAATATAGAAATCCACTCTCTATTTGTTTTTTATGTGAAATGTAATTTATAGAGTATACAATAACATTACAAAATCAATATTACAAATATAAATGTAACCATAATAGGAATAAAATATATTTTAGATGACATGACACATTATATTTCTGACCACCTATAACTTCATGTGACCACTATGAATATGGTAGAGTAATTAGAACATTCTAATTGTTCAACCATTGAATGAGATCACAATAAAAATGTCATGGATGATAAATCAGCAGAACCACTAGTTCTTGAAGTAGTCACTATAAAAAAATGCATTTAGAATGCGTCCAATACCTAAAAACCTTTACTACTATAGGTTATGTGCCCAATGTACACTACTATTATGGTGAATTGGATAGCCCATTCCATTATTTTCCCCTTAAAATAAGTCATGGAGATGAAAAACTATGGGAAGACCCTTTTCTCCTATACAATCCAACAACATGTTCACACATCTAAATATAAAATTCATGTTCGGTGAAACTAAGGACCTGAAACTTCATGAAATCCACATAGATGTAACAAAAATCACTATATAAATTGATAGAATAGTTGGGGGATAAAACCCCTATATTAATTGGGAATAATTAAATCAGAAAATGGTTTAATGCCTATAAATAGAAAATATAATCGTAATGACCTATTAAAATATGAATACCTCATAAAAATTACACCATTCTATACAATAATTTTCAATGTTTTTGGAATCCCACCATGGTCACATCCGATATGAATTTTCTTGTGACACCGAAAATAAATTTTATTAGTCTTGCAAAACCCAGTCTTTTTTCAGAAACTAGAATCCCAAAAATGAAACCACCATTAATACACATTTTCTGCCAATAATTATCAATAAATTCATATCATGCATCTGGGGTCCCATAAACATAGTAACATTCAAATTATTGATTGTATAAAAATCAACCATCATATTGGCATTAAATTATCTAATTAATGCTACAACATTCTAATATATTATATTTATTCGACCTCAAAATGAATTTTTGGAAGCTATCGTTGGAGGGAGATGGAAATTAAACATTTTAAATTGATTCATAAATAAATTATTTTATATAATTTTATAACAATATTGATTCCTGAGTAGAAATTAGGATCACATTTCAATTTTATTTCCTCTTACAATAACCCCTATATAATTTTTAACTAAATCCTTTTTATTATTCTATTTACGATTTATAATTCCAATAATAGTAGATATAGTATAAATGGATCTTATTATAGACATTGGGATAAACATTAAAGAAATGAAATCTAGTACCTCAGAAAAAATGATGATATTTAGAATCTCTGAGAAAGGATTTAAAACAATCCAATGAATATTGAATGGAAAAATGGATGGTCATCAGAATTCTAAAAGTTCACCTGAAAAAATGAGAAAAAAAAGTTAGGATAGGTGATAATTACATTATAATTAATGGTTTCACCCTCTCCTTTGAAAATGACATATCATGTATTGTCATCAGATAATTTCAAAACTACTACTATAATGGTTTCAGGGAAAAAAACCACAAAATGATTGATATGATTCATAAATTCATATAAGAACACCAAAATATTTGTCATATCATATATCAAACTGATGAACAAGATAAAAAACGATTTTCCCCTTTAGTATTTAAAGTGTCTTTTAAGATAATTGAATCACCAACAAATTAATCACGTTCAACAGACATAACAATATATGGTGGGAACCACTGTTTTAGGAAGTTCATTATTCATGCCTCTATGACGAATGGAATCATCTACAACACTATATATAATATACAAAATATGTATAATTATACTTAAATAATTGATTTTAGGTAGGATGAATATCGAAATATTGGTTTCAAAATCAATTATAATTGATTTTTCTACATAAATTTGGAAAATAATTAATGTCATAGTCAACAAAAACTAGTTTCATATTTTCCATGTACAAAACATGAATTTTTTCTAATAGCTATGTTATAAATTTTTTGAATAATTAAGAATAATGTGATGGGTGAAAATTTGTCCCTCTATATTAAAATATCAAATGTTTTTTACAATATGAAATAATGATTCATTTCTATTTTAATCAAGAAATTTTAGATTAACCACTACATTTATTATATTTATTAATATGTTACATAGAAGTTTAATCCTCTATATTCTCATTAAATGGTTTCAAAAGGCTTATTCCAATGCTCTAGTAGTTTTAGGAATTATAAATCCCTATCTGGTATTATTTCTACTATTTCTAAAGACTAAACTAGTAAAATATGTAATAATCATTCCCGAATAGGCATATAAAAGAGAAAAAAGTATATTTATTTATTTTTCACTCATTAATATAACCTCTAGGTTGATTACCCCATATATAATAGGAATACCACCAAAAAAATTATTTTCAATTAAAATAATTTTTTCACTATGATGAATCAGCGGGTCAAGGAATTAGATGGAATAATAACTTTCTTATCATTATGGATATAATTCTTGTTTATAAAAATTAATAATTATAAAAACCATTATTTTAAAAGTGGAACTGTACCATTCACATATATGAGTGGGCCCCTTTTTGGGGATGAATTATAAGCTACTACCGTGAATATAGGAGCCCCAACATACTCAACCAGTTGAATAGTGTTAAAGGATAACCTTTGTCTCATGAATGAAGATTATGTTTTCATAATTTAGTGATCTCCTACTTATTTGTTAATACCATCTCTATATATAAATATTTATACGTTCTTGTTAAATAATTAAAATACATGAGTAAAAATATCATATAAAACTTATATATCTATTAAAATAGTATAATAATTATTTCATGGAATGAAAGGATAAATTATATTGATATGAGATGATTGAGAAAAAGGGAATCATGATAAATTATTATAAAATTTAATCAAAATTCACGTGGAGAATTAAGAAATTTGATGAACACACTATTGAATTTGTTTCTTGGAAATCATCTAAAAAGATAATTGATGGATTTCCCCAATTCATTTCCTTATATTCTAGTGCAATATTATGACAATATTTTGTAGAATGTATATTAAGTTATAAGTAGATAATATTCCTAAAATCCAACATGATCTTTTTGACACTACATCCACAATTACCTACATCTATATTTTCTTAAATGATATATTTTGATTACTAAAAACCCACTATATGTGGGAAATATTTCTATAAACAATGATGTTTTCAGTAAGTCTAAAATAAATAATGGTATGAAGAATAAATAAATTTATTAATTTGTCATATTAAGGTTATTATGTGAGAATTGTAGGTCCAAATTACCTATGGAAACAAATAATTTTGTTGGATTCCTCTAATTACTCTATAGACCATGGCGAATTTTATGATGTATCATACGCCATTCCATGAGCATCTGGATAATGTGTCATAATTAATACCCATCATGGCTTCATCAAATAATTTTTATACCATTAAATTTTAATTGGGACATGTTTTTTGGAAGAATTATGCGACAAAATTGTTGTTATCAATTATTTTTCCACAGTCAATGGATTTATCCCTAGGTCAAATCAAACAATTTTTATGATTCCACGATTGATAGATCAATGAATATTCCTGGAATATGATTCCCTAATATATTTATTTCCACTAAGAAACTAGACTTATAAACATGGTTAACTGATATTAATATAGAGAATCACATCATGTTTCAGTTTTCCTGTTAAATATAATAATTTTAGATACATGTTAATTGAAGTATTTCTAGATCCTATAACATGGAAAATATATTATGGTTGAAGGTATTTGGGGTGCTATTCACATTTTCCATTATAAAACATTTTGTACTATCATATTTGTTTATTTAAAATTATAACAACCCAAGCATCCACAATTTGTTTCCCATTGAATATTTCAATAGCTTTCATTGTACACAATTTTGAGATTCTAACAAACCCCGACCATTCAAACTAGCCATTATGAATATTAATATGCACTTTTTTTAATTTTAAAAATATTATTTTTCAAAATGGATTTAATTTTTGGATTATAAATTTAAAAATTATCTTAGGATAAATTTTTGGAATTTTTTTGAAAACATTCAATTTTATAGGAATAGCGAAAAATTCTGCATTATTGGTTAAAACCGATTTTTTATTTAAATAATTGTTTATTTTATTAAAGATTATTTTATGGAAATATAGATAAATAATAAATATATAATTTTATTGTAATTCATTAGAGTTATTTTATTATAAGATTAGAGGTATAATAATTTTATTGAACTTTTTACCATATTTTACCAACCTCTTATGAGCATATGCAAATTTGCATTAAAAATAATTTTACATATTTTGTGAGTTGAATTTAAAAAATCTGATAGAAAAGGTTGAAATCATTAAGTTAAATGTGGTTCAGTAAGATGAAAATAAGTTTTGGTGACTAGTAACTTTTTTCTTTTATTTTCAATGGTAAAATGTAAATATGGTAATTAAGGTTAAAAATGATATTATAATTACCCAAACACATGTACTAATTTTATTAGATAAGTTTAATTCGACCAAAACAAAATTAGGAATAAAATATGAGCATCTTTTGTCCACATTTATTAAATTAAGACATTTATTATTATTTTATTTCAAGATTAGTTTTAAGTGTTAAATTATATGTTTAATAAATAAACGATTTTTTAATATAGGGATAAACACAATATAAAATCGACTCAAAATATTATTTATAAAGATAAATAAATTTCTTACATAATAGTATTTTACTTATTATTTATAGACATTATATAATTTAATTTTTTTATGACAATGATGATGTAGTAGTTACCTTATTAATCACTGATTAAAGTAATTGATATTATAAATATCCAAATAATTGTAATTTTAGACTTATGATGAATTAAACTAATTATATAGGTTAATATGACATTATATGGTTTATTAAATAATCTTTTTTGGAAGTAATATTAGTGTTATGATTTTCACAAAAACCAAATACTAAAAAGTGTCAAAATTTACATAATTGTGTTTCTAAAACAAATACTATATTATTAATTGATATAATATTCCTAAAAATCTAAGGCTCAGCAAAAAGTGTTATATAAGGTTATATATACTAATAATGAATTTTTTTTTGGTTCCATTGGCTTGTTATTGTACGTTTATTAACCATATTAAATAAAAATTCAATGGGACATGGTAAGTGACAAACAATTAAACAAAGAGTTAAATCTAAAAGTTATAGTTAATATAGTAACCTAAAAAAATATAAAACCTATTGTTTGATTGTTTTCCAACCATCACACACCTTATACTATAAATAAATTATTTTTCATCCATTATAAACCGAAAATGATTTTATTATAAAAAAATATTTCATGCCTTTCTTAAAATGATTGTCACCACTCCTATAAAAGTGTAATTCCCTTATGATCATTTCACACCACCAAAGACATTTGGATCCACCAAAACCTGACCACATATCCTCACATCATTCCTCCCTTCATCCTAATGGCCTTCCTTTGGTATCAAAATAAGCCTATGGAGCCCTTTTGATCAAATCAAAATAAAGAACCCGAAGAAGAGTTAAATATTTCATCATCTCTTTGAAATTCTTTTCTTCTTCCACGTCATCTTTCATTGTTGTTTACATTCTAAACTAATTAATACAGTATCTAATATATACTTTAATGTTATTATAAATAAGATACAAACATATTTGTTATTCAATCCTTCCTATAAATGACAGAGTCACCATTCTTGTGTATGTGTGACATAACGTCTCCACGTCGCAGTGTAGTTTGTTATTCAAAAACTTCAATATTTTTTGGGTATAATATTGAATATAACAGATATAAATAATAAATTAAACATCTTATTGATTCTTTATATATGATATACCATCCAATTGAATACTATTTCACCTTCAATATAAGGATATTGTCGCTCGTGCATACGTACAGATTACCATCTCCATGAATGAGATGAGATTCATTCCCCATCATAATAATTAAAGAAAAATTTTTATTTTATGATTAAAAATAATGTTCATGAACATAATATAATTTTGTATATGAATAAAATACATCATATCCATAAAAAACATGTCATATGTACCCATGAATATAAATGAAAAATCAATCAGTTAACACCTGAAATGATGATACTACTAAAATATTATAAACAATAAAATATTATAGGGTCATATAGGATATATTATTTATTTATATAGTTATCATATAATTTAATAACAATTATTTAACTATTATATAGGAGTTAATGTACCCTCGAACCGTGAAAAGAACAAGTTAAGTGTTAGTTTCACAATATCATTATTATGTGAGGTTGATTTTACGTAAGTATCTAATGGGGCCTCTTTATCATCCACATCCATGTTTCTTAATAATGTATTTCGAATGATTTTTTAAAATTTCATAGAATACATGTTAAAGCCAGTTATACCCAATTTTGTATTTTAATAAAATGTTTATAATGGAATCTTTCTGTCATTTTCTGAACATGGTCCTTTATGACCTTTTCGACAAAATTATGGATGGAATGTATTTTAATTTATACGGAGGGTGTGTCTATTTTCCACTGATATAACACCATAAAATCGTACCTTATAATATTATAAGAATATTTTAAAAATAAAGGTATTCTATTATAATTCCAGGACATTTAAGTGATTTCAAAATAGAAAGAGATGTTTCTCCCAAAATGTTTTGATTTCTTCTATGCCACCATCATTTGATGGATTTTAAAATTTTTTGATTATGATTTATTATGATACTCAACATCCATATTGAAATTTTTTTTCGATATATGTTTGAATATGGATCTGTTATTTTTACACCATTAATGGTTTATGGGTAAAGTATTCACATTTCGTATGTTAGTTTTTATACTAATGTATATGTTATGTTTAATCCTTTTCATATAAGGCGTGAATTGGACATACTATGTGATGGGTGGAGCCTTTTATAGGTCCTCGAGGAATCTATAGGTCTTATGTGACAAACTACTATCTTGGAACAAGACCTGGAAAAAATCTTATTTTTCGTCTTGGCATAAGTCCTTGACTATGTGGTTATGAAGTCTGGTATTACGCATTCCATCATTATGAATGAGGATATTAATATTTCTTTTGATTATTTGATTGGTAGAATATCCATGTGAATAAGTATATAGAATTATTTGATTTTATCATTTCCATATTATGATGTAGTTTAAGTTTAAAAGGCATTATTTCATTTACATTTCCTTATAAGTTTATGCTTATTTATGATAGTTTCCGCTATATTGTTATCCTCACTTAGTATCTGAGCTCACCCCTATCGATTTTATATTTTTCCAAGGATGTGAAGAAGTATTTTTTGGTTGACCTTTTGGGACTGGATAAGGATATAAGTGTGTTCGAAAGGGGACAAAAGGTTGATGATGTTTTTATTTCATGATGTAATATAAACCTTATTAATGTATCTTGTACTTTGAAGACTACTTATCTTATCCGTATTACGGGATATAATCCCTTGTGATAATGCCAATGTTATATAATAGTGTACCAAATCTGGTTAACTAGGGTCAAGTCATTATAGTTGATATCGGTGGAAGTTTAGTACAATCCTTAAAAGATATATTTTGAAAAACTCTGATTTGAAAATATTACCAAAAGATTGAATTTGAGGATTAGTATAAAAGAACTTCCTAGAATTTTTGTACTATATATATTTTTTTAATTTTCAAAGTAATACATCATTTTCTAGGTACGAGCAGATAGAGGCAGCTTTGGCACAGATGTACCTAGGGGTAGTACCCGGAAACACTGATTTGAGCTAGACTCGAATGGGAATTGACGCATGAAAATGGGCCTTGCTACAATCGTGGTTATGACACTCCTAAGGGATATGGTTAGGATAATTATCACATTATTTAAAAACTATTATTAAGGGTTTATGAATATATATTTCCTTATAGAAAACATTTTTATGTTTATGGATTATATCCATAAACAATTCAATTTATGATAACTATTTTAGAAGTTTGGAATTATGTATTTCTATTAAAAATTAATCTATTCTATTACATTGTTTATAAATGGTTCCTAGTGGAAGGAATGGAAAATGTATCAATATATGTAATCCATGTAAGGATTTCCCTCCTACTCAAGTTAATTCTAGTAGTTCTTGTGATGCAACAGGTGCAGACCTGCTTATCACCATAATAGGAAAACTCATTCTCGTTTTGAATAATAAACTTACCTATATTGAGCAACCTGATCTACATCGCATAGGAAAAATATTAGACCACTTAATGTGGAAACAAATACCAACATTAAATCAGAGTAAAAATCCTTTATTAGCTGATCTATGGATAAAATCCTTATAAAAAATATTTCTTGCATTGGGGTTACCAAAAGGGAATAAGTAGTCCTAGAAGTTTATCACCTCACATGAGATGCATATCAATATTGGTCATTAGTCAAAAACACAAAGGAAGATGAAGAAGTATCAAACATGTAAAGGAGGGAGTTTAGAGAAATGTTCTATGAAAAATACATCACTTGTGTCCATCGAGCGGATTTAGAAAGGCAATTTTTGAGTTCGAGGATAAAGGAGGATAAGAATGTAACAAAGTATGATGATAATTTTACAACAATAACAAGGAATGCAACAAATTATATATGTAAACAAAGGAGTAAAGATTTATTTATTCTTTAATGGGTTAAATCCATTTCATCATCAAGAATTAGTCCCAAAATACTTCTCTTCGTATATAGATATTGTCACATTCACTATCAAAACATAAAATGAATTCCCTAAGTCTTGTGACATTAAAAAAAGAAAGTGAAAAAGAGATCTTCTAAACACTCTAGAAATAAAAATAATCGGAATAAGGGAAATGATTAATATCCATTATGCAATAAATGTGGAAAGAAACACCTTGGTACTTTCCTGAAGGGAATGGGAGTCTACTATAAATGTTGTGAAAAAGTCCATCATGCCCGTGGTTGCAAGTGGAAGAAAGAGGATTTCAATGTTGAATTCAACAATTGTAGATAAAAGGGTCATTATGAAAATGAAGTTCCCATGGTACAAATGAATTTATCTCAGAAAAGTCCAAGGGAGTATGGCCAAGCTTATGCAATCAATACTGCTGAGGTTGAATCTCTGAAAGACGTGGTGGATATTAATTTAATGGTTTTCTCAAGTATAGACAATGATTTATTTAATTCTGGATCATCACATTGTTTCATATCGTTGCATTATGCTATGAAAATTAGATATTTTCAAATTGACTTAACAAGGGTGTTTTTTGTCAAAACACCTAAAGGAAGTATCATCGCAACAATGTTTTGTGAATCAGTTCCTATTGGGGCATATAAATGTTGTTTTTCTATTGATCTCATCATCATACACATTATTTAATTTGATATAATTCATGGAATGGATTTGATTTCAGTCCAAGATGTAAAAATATATTATAATAATAAGGAGGATACAATTTTTTATGATGCTAATGGGTACCTTATCTTTTGTGTAGAAACATCACCACCTGAATCATACATAGATCCACCCCTAGTAGCACTACTAAATTAAATTATTGGGGACGAAGAGAATTAAATAACTATGGGTGAGGAAAATAAGGATCAAATAGAGTACATACCTATTGTGCAATAACATGTTGATGTGATTCAAGAGGATTTGCCTAGACATTCGCAATAATGAAGAAATTGAGTTTTCCATTGATTAAATTCCTTCTTCAAGGCCCCTATCAAATACACCTTATTGAATTGACACTGTGTAATTAGTTGAACTAAATAAATAACTATATGAATTATGTAATAAGGGATTTATTCACCCTAGTGTTTCACTGTGGGGAGCCCCAGAACTTTTTATAAAAATAAAGACAGATCAATGAGGTAGTTCTTTGACTATAGGGAGATCAATGCTATACAAATAATGAAAAATTATCTCAAACCTCGTATTGATAATTTATTTGATCAACGTAATAGAGCCTAATATTTTTCCAATATTTCCTTTGATATGAATACCATCACTTGGGTGTGAAGAAAGAATAAATTCTGAAAACTAAATTTTGTACCAGGTATAGGAATTATGGGTTTACAGTAATGCATTTAGTATTTACTAATTCACCCTTGTCATCATGGATTTAATGAATAGAGTTATTATGAAATATCTTGATGACTTGGTGGCGGTATTTATTGATGATATATTAGTATACTCCAAAATATACGAATATCATGAAAATCACTTGTGGATTATTCTAAAGACTCTTAGAAGAAATGAATTATATGTGATGTTTAGCAACTGTGAATTCTGGCTTCAAATGATTTAATTTCTTAGCCATATTGTCTCTAAGGATGTAATCTCTGTTGATCCATCAAAGAAGAAAGAAATCAATGATTGGCTAGCACCATTGAGTATAACTGAGGTACTCTATTTTATTGGATTAGAAGTTTATTATCGAAACATTTTTCAATCTATTACCATGTTGGATAACACATTAACCAAGATAACACGTAAAGGGGATCAATTTGTTTGGACAAAAGAGTGTGAGTAATATTTTGAAGAACTGAATAGAATATTAATCAACTCTCTTATCTTTACTCTACCATTATGGATGGATAGTTATTTTATTTATAGTAATGTTTCAAATAAAGGACTTCATTGTGTCCTTATGAAAAACGATATAGTCATTTCCTATGCATCACGACCTCTAAAAATTAATGAGAAAAACTATCCTAGTCATGAACTTGAGTTAGAAGCTGTATTCAGTGCTCCATAGATATAGAGACACTATCATGATGTAAAAATGTGATATTTTTACAGATAAAAAGATTTTGAAGTTTATTTGCTCACAGAAATAATTAAACATTAGGAAAAAGATATTTCTTTAAGTACTCAAGGATTATTATTTCACTATACACAACCACCCGAGAAAGGAAATTAATTTGGATGATGGTTTTAGATGAAATTAACGTAGTATTTTGAAAAAATATTATAGTTAAAAGGGATACTATTTTTATGGATCTAGTGAATATTTATATGGGAATAACCATGTAAGGTGAAACAGAAATAAATTTTCAAATGGTTTACAAAGCATCTTTACAGGATAAAGAGTTTTCAGACTGAGGATAAGGTGTTTCAAAAAAAGATTAAATATGTGAATTATGGGAGATTGAGTGAATTCATATATGAAGATGGAATTTAAAAATTTTGGGAAGAGGATTTGTTTTCCAGATATACCTGATCTAAAAATGGAATTGTCGGATGATTATCATAAAATCAATTTCACTATACACCCATGAGGAATCATGATGTATAGAGATTTGATGGAACAATTTTTGTGGGACAACATTTAGAGGGAGATTGTTGGTTTTGTGTCAAGATGTATGGTTTTTCAAAAAGTGAAATCTGGAAGGCAACAACCTGGAGGGGTCATGCATCCTATTCCTATACCGGAGTGGAAATGGGATAATATTATATTGGACATTGTCATGAAGACACCAAAGATTTTTTGAAGAAATTATGTAATATGGGTCATTATTGATTGTCTTAGCAAGTAAGCCCATTTTCATCCTATAATTGAAGATTTTCCAATTGAACATATGGAAAGACTATATATTAATGCAGTTGTAAGACTTCATGGAGTACCCATATAGATTTTTTCTGATCGTGATCCCTATTTTCATCAGGATTCTGGAAAAGTATTTAGAAATCCATGGATTGTAAAATTCATTTGAGCCCTGCCAACCTCCCTCAATATTATGGATGATCTGAACGGACTATTCAAACCTTAGAAGAAATGTTGAGATCTTTCCCACTTGACTTCAAGGTATGTGGGACCAATATTTACCTATGGTATAATTTTCATATAATATTAACTTGCATTCAAGTATTCAGATGGAACCACATAAAGCGTTATATGACAAGAGATGTCTCAACCAAACAAGTTGGGATGATGTTTGTGAAAGAAAATTTGTAGGCCCAGAACTTGTTGAAGAAACAATGGAAGAAGTGAAGATTAACCAAACCCACATCAATGCATCCCCAAGTAGGAAAAAGATCTATGCCAATAACCGAAGGATGGATTTGGAATTTCATGTATGATTACATGTTTTCGTGAAGGTATCTCCATGGAATGGTGTTATATGTTTCAGTAAGAAGGGTAAATTGAGTCACAGTTACATCAGTTCATTCAAAATTCTAGAATAAATTAGAGTTGTAGCTTATCGTTTGGAAATTCTTCCATGTCTCTCCAAAGTTCATGATCTTTTCCACATATCACTGTTGAGAAAATACATGCATGAACCAATGCATGTACTCCGATTTGAGGAAATTGAACTAGAACCTAATTTTTCTTATTGTGAAGATCCTGTCAAAATTCATGATACTAAAGAACAAGTGATGAGATATCGGAGGACTCATCTAGTAAAAGTTATATGGAAAACCATAATATGGAAGAAGCAACATGGGAAACTAAGGAACTTATAATGAAGAACAACTTGAATCTTTTTATGTAATTATATTTTAGATATTTAAAGGAATAAAAAATACTAAGGATGGAAGAATGTAACACCCCATGCTTCCATGGTATGTTTCCCTTTGAATTATGCAATATCCTGCATTGTACGCAACTTTGAGATTCTAACACAGTGTGACCAATCAAACTAGCTGTAATGAATAGTATTACACACTTTTTATAATTTTATAAATTTTATTTTTAAAAATGGATTTTATTTTTAGATTCAGAATATCAAAATTAGCTTAGGGTGACTTTTTTTGGAATTTTTCTGAAAACATTCATTTTTTGATGAATAGTAAAAACATTATGTTATTGTTTAAAACAAAAATTTTATTTAAATGAATAAATATTTTATTTAAATTTATTTTAGGTCAAAATAGATACATAATACTTTTATTATTTCAATGTAATGACTTTGATTCATTTTATATTAATTTTAGATATATAAAAATTTTATTCAAACTTGTCTTTTACCCACCTCCGATGAGGATTTGAAAATTTGCATAAAACATAATTTTACCGCTTCTTTGCGTTGAATTTCAAAATATTGAAAGATACCCTTGACATTAGTAAGTAAAATGAGGTCTAAGAAGATGAAATTTTTTGGTGAATAGTATTTTTTTTATTTATCATGATTAAAAGTAATTACGGTAATTATGGGTAGAAATGATCTTATAATTTCCCTAAAAAATGTCCTAATTCTATTGGATAAATGTAATATGAACAAAAACACCCTTAGGAATAAAATATGACCCCATGTGGTCCACTTGGATTAGATTATGATATTTATTATTATTTTATTTAAAAAACAGTTTAAAGTGTTAAATTCAATGTTTAATAAGTAGAATATTTTTAAAATAAGGTTAAAAAAATATACATTAAACTATAAATATAAATTACAAAGCATATGAGATTACTATATAATTTTATTTTATTTGTAATTTTTATGCATCATATAATTTAATTTATTTATCACACAATGATGATGCAGTAATTACCGTATTACTGAAATATTTAAATACTTGATATTATAAATATCCAAATAAATGTAATTTGAGACATAAGATGAATTAAACTAATTTTATAGGATAATATGACACGTTAGGGTTGGTTACATAATTTTTTTGATATAATCATGCTGTTATGATTTCACGAAAACTAATTATGAAATATTGTCAAAATTGAAATAATTGAGTTTTTAAAATAAATACTATATTATTAATTGATATATTATTTATAAAAATCTACGGATTGGCCGAAAGAATTGGATAATTTTATTTATATTAATTATTAACCTCTTGGTGGTCTCTGGGCTTGTTATAGTATCTTTACTAACCATATATATAAAAATACAAAGAGACATGGTAAATGACAAACTATATAACTAAGAGATAAATGTAAAAGGATAAGCTAATATGGCGACTTAACCCTATGTAAAATAGATTGGTAGAGAGTTTTTAGACCCATCACCACCTTATACTCAACATAAATCATTTTTGTGGAATTTGAAACCGAAAATTAAATTATTATAAAATAACATTTCATGCTTTTCCTAAAGTGACCATCACCTCTCTTATAAATGGTTTCTTACCCTTCTATTAATTTAACACCTACAAAGCCATTTGGTTCAGCCAAATCCTACCCAAAAATCCTCCCATATTTTCGCCCTTCATCATAGTGGCCTTATGATGGTCAATAAGCCAACATAAATAGACCTTTTGATCAAATCAGAAGGATGAACCAGAAGAAGAAGTAAATTTTTCATCTCCTCTTTCAATTTATTCTTTTCTTCCACATCCAATTTCATTGTTTGTTCAATTCAAAAATAGAAACTCTAGAATATTATATATACTGAGATGTTAATGTAAATATGTCATAGCCATTTTCATTATTTTTTCCATCATATAAATGAAAAATTCATCATATGTGCATATGTACGGCTTACTGTCTCCATGTCGTGGTGTAGTTTGTTATCGAAACGCTTCATTATTTTGGATGGGAATAATAATGAATATAACTAATGTAAACAATAAATATAACATTATAATGATTATGTATATATATGATATACAATCAAATTGTTACAATTTCACCATCAATATAATGATATTGTCGCTCATGCGTATGTACGGATTTCATCTCCGCGAACGCGATGAGATTTCTTCCACATCATAATCATTCAAGAATAATTTTAATTTTATGATTAAAAATAATGTTTATGAACAAAATTGCATTCTTTATATTTATCAAACACATCCTATCCATATCAAAAATATCTTACT
Source organism: Viscum album (assembly GCA_963277665.1). Lineage (NCBI taxonomy): Eukaryota > Viridiplantae > Streptophyta > Magnoliopsida > Santalales > Viscaceae > Viscum > Viscum album. The sequence continues at coordinate 541,703,079 of OY728143.1, forward strand.
TAACCATGCATATGAAGGATAACAAATCAGTTAATACCTAAAACGATGATACAGCTAAAATATTATAATCAATGCAATATTAGAGGGTCATATATTATATCTTATTTATGTATATAGTTATTTTATAATTCAATAAAAATTATTTTACTATAATAAAATAATTTAACATACCCTTGACCAAGGAAAATTACAAGGTAAGGGTTAATTTAACAATATCTTGATTATCCGAAGTTGTTTTTACTTAAGTATCTACTTGGACCATTTTATCGTCCACATATGTGTTTCAAAAAAATATATTTCAAATTATATTTACTATTTTCTAGACTATATTTTAATGTAATTTATACCTTTTTTGACTTTATATAAAATTTTTATAAAGTAATTTTTCCGTCGTTTTCTAAACAAGGTCATTTAGGACGTTTTTGACCAAATTAAGGAAATAATGTTTTTTAACTTATATGGAGGGTGCGGGTATTTTCTGCCATTATAACACCTTCAGTGATTCCCTTACAACATTTATACGAATATTTTCAAAAAAATATTTCATTTTATAATTACACTAATTCTAAATGATTTTAAAATAGAATCATATATTTCTCTCCAAAAGTTTTGATTTCATCTATGTCCACATCCTTTGATGGATTGAAAACATGTTAGTAGTTGATTTATAATGATACAACTCATTAATATTGTATTTAAGGTTTTTTGATATGTTTGAATATGGATATTTTTGTTTTACACCATTCATGGTTTATATATAATTTATTGACATTTCTTATGTTAGTTTTAATACGAATTTTTATGTTATTTTTAAACCTTTTCATATGAAGAATCCATTTGAATTAGTAATTGAAGGGCGGACCCTATTATAGATCTTCGATGCAACGGTGGGTACCATGAGACAATCTAGTGTCTTGGCAGAAGGAGTTGAAAATTATTATTTTTTGCCTTAGAATAAGGCCTCGACTAAGTGGTTATGATGTCTCGCATTATGCATTCCATCATTATGAAAGTAGCTATTGATATTGAATATGATTATTCGACTCATAAAATATACATGTGAATAACTAAATGGCATTACTTTATTTTATCGTTTCCATTTTATGCTGATGTTTAAGTTTAAATGGATTTTTATTTAGTCTTATACATTGCCTTAAATTTATATGCATATTGTTAGAAGGACATAGATGACCCCACTATGAATCTAGACAAAGTATAACACCATTATCAACATGAGAATAACCCACCACAACTTATTCTTACCATTAAATTATTAAAAATAAATTTCCCCCTTGATTGAATACTCATTCAAATGGAGAATAGGGAGAAAATTGGTAAAATGTGTAGAATAAATTAAGAGTAAAGAACCTAAAATTAGTAAATACATATATCTTATGATTAGATACTAATAAATATGAAAATGGGAAAAAATGTATCCTTGGGAAACACATATGTCCCTAAATTCTTGAGATAAGACTAGGGAGAACGATATGTCTTTGTAGTTATAATGGGATTTTTATTTGTTCTTTTCAATATAAAACCACAATATAACACCATCCAATACCCATCATGACTAATAGAAAATGAAGTCATTGTGGAACAGTAGGATGGAACAAACCATACCATGGCACGTCAATGTAGCCTTTATGAATTGATGATATCATTTTAGTGATGTTACTCTTAAATAGGATAGGGAAAAACTACATAGTGGGATGTACCCATGAAACAAACCCATTTAGGAAGAGTATGTAATTTTGGGGCAATATATCATTTTCCATATATGATTGTAATCCTAGAACCGTTAAAACCCAACCCCTACGAAATCATCCATAGTTATTATCCCTATACTGCCAAATATCTCTTTTATGGGGTAGTGAAACAATATAGATTTCATCCATCAGGATTTATTAGTAGCATCTGAAATCAATTCCCAATCCTCTATTCAATATTTATAATCTCTATTACATAACATTATCTCATCAATAAAAAAATAGGACTCCACTCTCTATGTCTCTACTGAGTTGATATTTCATCTCTATGTTCTCCATTGGCCCTCCAAATTCCATTGGACTCCCCCAAACACCACTCTTTCTAGAATTAATATAAGGTAATTTTTTGGAGGATCAAACCATTACATCAGATAACACTCAATCTAATAACATCATTAATAAAAAAAACCCATCAATGGAAAAAAGGAAATCGACCAAAAAATAATCTCATGAGATACATCCCCTAGATATTATTATAACAAAATTAATCCAAAAAACCTCACGAAACCCGAAATCATTATATAAAACAAAAAACCTTCCACACCACTATTTCATCCTCAAAAAAATAAAATACAAATATTACCATATCCTACAAAAATCCGAAGCATATATACTACATTAAAGGAAATCTACATCCTATTGAATTATTTTATCTACATTAGGTGTCTATGATTTATAATGTATCTAAAATGTGTCAAAGTATTAATCTTCTGCACTAAGAAAGAGTTCCACCCTCTAAACATGATTGATATTTTAGTTAAAAAAATAATTAATTAAAAGAAAAACTAAAAAAAATAGCATGGTTCAAATATTATTCCAATAAGGTAAAGTGATATATTGACATAATTAAAAAAACTATGTGAACAGAGAAAACATATTCATCCCACGCTCCCATTTACATTCTAGAAAAATCTATTTCTCCAAAATACTAGAACCAATAAAATGATTTGTTTACGAAACATAGTTTATTAATGACAAAGGATATCTATTCTCCACTCTAAAAACAACATTCCATCCATGATATCCAAATAACCCATGTCAAATCCATTATGGTAATTTCAATGAAACTAATGAACCTAAGATATAGGGAAGACATCTTGCATCCTATTATGTTATTGGGAGAGGTCTATCTATTGACCCACACCACCAATGTTATCTAAAAAATCGTGCTACCAAAAAACCAATGCGAATGATTAATCCCCAAATCAATCCTTTATTACCATGGCCGACGAGAAGCTATTATGAACAAATACTATCTAAATCAAAATATAGGGGACCCATCTTGGGATCTACATAATATTTAATAAGATATTGTGCATATTACAAACAATCAATGATAACCTAAAATTCTTATATTCTTCACAACACCACATACTATCAATGAAACAATGAATCCCTATCATTATCCTGGCCAAATTGTGAAGGGCATGGACATCCATAAAAATCATCTAATGGGTCTATAATGATAGAAAATTTACGTATATTGTAATAAAAAAGAGTCATGAAAATTAAAGTTATATTCCCAAGATATTTTTATGTCCAATATTCATAACTTCAACCTATCTATTTTCTCGATGTTCCACTACATCATACCATCCATTTAAGGGAGTAATTTAGTAATAAGTTGCAATTTAGTTCAAAATGTATGTTTTAATAATCTATATAATGAGGAGATAAAATGATAATATCAATCCAATAAAATTGATATCAGACCACCATGAATTCACACACCATCATCATCATAAATCATTCTCAAAATATACATTCATATATACTCATTGATCACTATGAATTACACTGATATCATGAGCCAATATTGGATTACCTTTGATAACATCACATTGTCACTAATTTTAAGTAATCCTTAGGAAATGTTTATTAATATTTCACACAATTTCCACTCAAGAAAACATAGGGTTGATCAAAACCTATATGAAAATGATTCTCATGATTTACAAACTGTAATATTATAAACGTATCCAAAAAGCATTCCAACACCATCTTTATTCTAGGCCTCTAATAATTTTTATAGAAAAAATGGTACATATTATATAATCCTAGTTATACCAATAATGAATATATATTAAACATACAAAGTAATCCATCTCATTTTTTTACTATAATAAAAATCCTATCACAATACAATATCTAGTGTTAAGGATCCTCACACAATCCTTCAAAAGCAACAGTATGTCCAACATGATCATGTATTACCATTATCTCTGAGTATCCACCTTGATACTTCTCCACCTACCAGATCAGACATGAATGAACTATCATCTAGTATAATAACTATCCCTTATCAACCACCATTTAATCTATTTGAAGAGATTCTATCAAATCTAACTCTTTTCAATATTCCTTGGACACCTGAATTACATCATTATGTGACTTCATGTTCAATGAAGCAGCCAAGAAATTCCCATTTTTGATGTTCAATATTTCTGAATATAATAACCCATGAGAAGATCAATCGTTCTATGAAGCTGCTAATTTAGTCCATGTTGATAAAATATTTAGATAATACTCATGAGATCCATTATGTCCTCAATTTAATCTCTAATGAGTCAAATTCACCACAACATTATATCCCAAAAGACCACCTTCTCTAGATAAATTTTTTCAAATTGATTATAGTGAAGGAATAATTGTGCAGAACTATAAAAGATAAATACATTAGTTAGTTTAAAGAATCAATGAAATCCTAGCTTGTATGACCCACAAAACTCATCAAACTTCACCCCTAAAATATAAATTAAAAAAATTGATATTAATAAATATCCATTTAATGTAGTCAAATGATACCTAATACTGATAAATACAAATTAATACTGGGTTCATACTAATAAATACATTCATTCAGGATGACATATATAATGTATAAGACATGAACTATATATAATATCATAAAAATTATGTAAACTATGAACCACTAAATTGTTTTCTTATGTTTCAAAAAAAATAAATACCTTAATTTTTGATAGGTCCGCAGCCATGGAAATTCATGAACCTACATTCCCATGAAAATGTTAATCTCTTATAGAAAACACTTGATCAAAATTACATATATTTGGTCGAATTGGTTCATATGTATGATGACCCTGCGATGATTGGCATGCTCTACACATTTTATTTTATAGATCAATGTCTCGATGATGACCATCACTACCAACATGTTTGGGAATACATAGAAAAATTAGTTCATGGTAATGATAACATATATTGTTTTCATGACATTGACTATAATAGGCATGGACTGGAAATTTCAAATCATGTATCTCAATGCGGTATTTGGGAAATCCTCCACATTAATCCTACACCAATGATATCCTTACCTAATATCATTAATTAAAACACATATTTCCTGACATATATTTTTTATAGATCTTTAATTCTCATGAGATTGTATAGATTCTTGATTATATTATATTTCAGCCTCCCATAGTATATGAATTGACTTGGAATTCCTTTATACATCATATAGGATCACATGGGATAACTGAATAATGAACCATTGGGATTGATGAAATGATTTATTATTAGATAAACAATCTAGATCATTGAATTAATAAAATCAGGTCATTTAATATGATAAAATCAATTTTAATAATTGAAGAACTGTGTTGTATTTCTATCCAAAATATGGCATCATGTCATGGGAGATGAATCAAAACCACCATATTAAAAACTAAATGATATTCCCCTACCACGATGGTAACTTCCATCATCCACGATTATAATGATTCCATAGAAATATAATTCACCCAATAAAAACGAAATACACAAATCTATTGTAGAAAATATAAGTTTGATCACCAATAAAAAATCATACATTTCATCCACATCAATTTACATGAATCTTTTTAACAAGTTGTTGATAACAACATAAAGAGAAGACAACTATTTGATGAAAATGATTTCATCACATTTCTTTATTTAATGGGTGAAGAGAGCCTAACATTAATAATGTAGCCGAAAAACAAATTTACATACTATCTCATATGAAAAAATATTCAATCTTATGACTAATGAAATCAAAACTAGTGTAATGATAATACCCACTTCATCTATCCCAAGTGATTGTACTTGAGTGGTGGAAACCAAGGATTCTCAATTTCCATAATAAAATAAGTAATAGTAAAGTGTAGATATAAGGCCCATCGTTATAAATTACATAATCTTGATTTAATTCACATTGTGGATGATTTCAATTTAAAATAATTGGCGAATTAAGTCATAACTCATATATAACTACGTTAATAATACAAAGTAGATACTTCTACTCACTATACATTTTTTCTTTAAAGAAAAACAATTAAAAAAGAAATATTGCTTCGTTTCAGGTTTAATCATCATAAATATTCCATGATACCATCATAAACTATATTGGAATTTAAATACAATGAAAAATATTTCAGTAATGGTATGATAATAAAAATATCAGTAAGGGATTCAAAAATAAAGGAAACTGTTAGTCTTGTAAAAACATTTAAACAAAGAATAATTTATCATAATGTAATATGTTTCACCATTATAAAGTATAAAATACAATTCAATGAATATAAGATCATTTCATACCCTTTAGGTAATAATGATATTATTATAAAACTCATATAAATAACAATTAGACAATAAAGGCAACATGGGACATAATCATTCTTAAACGGAATAACCATACGATTGACTTCCACACATATCACTCTTAAAAACAGAATAACCATGAGACCGACTTCCATATCCAATGAATTGGATATTATAACAATTCCATTTATCCTATAATTACCATGGAACCACTTATATTTGGTTTATCATGTAGCAACCCTTCATTTGTTTATTACATATCCACCCATCAAATGTCTATGTACTATTTTATATTAAAAATGCATAATATATTGCAATAATAATCATTTAAAAATTTTATTTGCAATACAAATATATCATTTAAAGACATTGATATAGTAGATAAATTTTAAAAACAAATTTCAATACAAAGATAAAATAAAATGGGAATATATATTTCATTTCATTTTAAAAACATTAAATCATATAGAGGAATCCAAATATAGAATATCAGTTACAGAAGTGGAGAATTTGTTATCACTGCATATGTTAAAAAACATTCTTTTTTCAAATTATAAAAAAATTAAATTTAACCATATCAATATATCCCTTTTTAAAACCTTGAAATGAATTAAAATATAAACAGTTTTGTTATAAACATTATAAATGAAGGTGGTGTATAACATCAAAATATGACTTAATGGAGGTAGATTGAAATGACATCCCTTACCTTATGTTCAACTCGTAACATATGTTCATTGTCCGTCCAAAATAAATAACATATGTTAATTTATTATATCATCACTCCATTTTAAGGTTTATTATTAGTATTATATCAATTATTACCATGTTATATAAATTATATAATTATTCATGTTTATATTAGAAGTTTTGTTGATATTTTATACTTTAGTAGCAAATGAACTTTGTTGGATGTCACTTGTCCATGTGGTCACAAGTACATCATCTATAAAATATTAATAGTGATTTAATAAGAAATTTAACAATTTAATTTTACCATTAAATTAATCGATGAATTATGGACATGATAAATGAACAATGATATATTCATGGAGACGTTAAGTCATACGTATGCATGAGTAATGTCTTCATTCTTCATTGATCATTAATGAAGTAAGGTAATTATTATTTTAGCATTACATAATTATTATACAATTATTAATATACTATAATGAATTTAAATATAATTATATATATCTTAAATTTTATATGATGAAAAATAATTAGTCACATCACTTCTCGGAGGTGATAGTTCCCATGTCACACCCCGACCGCAGATGCCCTTATTTTACTCATTTCGTGGTCTCGGTATGAAATTTTAATGTTTATTTGTGTTGAAGGGTTTCACGCCAGTGCGCGGTCATCGCATCATTAGCAGTGACCGTGCGGTTGGCCCAGGTGACTGCGTGTTCGCCCGACGTTTAAATTTGAGAATTTTATGTTGTCATTTTATTATTTATTTTATTATTATTATCATTACTATTATAAAGTTTCATTATTATTATTGTTATAAAGTTTTATTAATATTATTGTTATAAATTTTTATTATTATTATGATTTGTTTATATTATTTTATTTAGTCTTTTATTGTTATTATTGTAAATTATATATATATATGTAATCCTAACCCTAATCTCGTCCCCCCATTGTGGCGCTCTCTCCCCTCTCCTCTCTCTCTCTCCCCCATTTCTTTTTCTTTTCCTTCTTCTTTCCCCCCTGCTGCTTCGGCCGGCCCACACAGCTTCCTGTTCCCCTGCCTTGCTTCGCTGCCGCGACCTCCCCCAGACCCCGGCTCTGCTGCACCCCGCTCCGCTCCGGTGCGACTCCCCGCTCCCGCAACCGGCTCCCGCTCTACCTCGGACTCCTACAGTGTCCCGCTCGCCGTCCGCCTTTGGCCAAGTGGTGCCTCCCGTCGCTGCACTAGCACCCCGCGCCAGCACCTCCAGTCCGGCCTCTGCGCGTTCCCCAGCCTCTGATGATCTCCTCCCTGAGTCCCATCCGGCGACTCCCCTCCCGCACCGCCGACCTCTCCTCCCGTCAGGCGGACCCCCTGTCCGGCAACTCCCCTCCCACACCACCGACCTCTCCTCCCTTCCAGCAGACCCCCCTGTCTGGCGGCTCCCCTCCCTTCGGCGCCTTTCCCTCACGCATCACCCCCCCGGACCACCAATGAACTCGGCCTCCGGCCCCCCCTGTCTGGGCCTCACTCCCGCATCCCGGCCTCAAGAACTCCGGCACTCCGCCTCGCCGCTCCGCTCCGGCCAGCCCCTTCCAGCCAGCCGCCCTCGGCCACGCCGCACCCGCCCTACCCTGCTCGGCCGCCCCCTCACATTCCCCCTCCTCTCCTTCTCTGTGAGTTTTATTTTCTAACGTTAATCTCATTTACGTTTTATTTTTATAACGTTTTTATATTATTATCATGTTAATAATATTATTATTATATTGTTATTGTTGTGATTATATTATTGTTGTCATTATTATTATGTTAATATTATTCTATTATTATTATTATATTATTATTATTATTATTATTATATTATTATGCTTATTATATTATTATTGTTATGTTATTATCATTATTATATTATGGGTATGATATTATTGTTATTATATTATATTATTATTGCTATTACGATTATGTTAATATTATAATTATTCCATATTATGATTGTTATTATTATTATATGGTTATTATTATTATATTATGTTATTATTATTATTATGTTATTGTTATCACTATTACTATTATTTTTACATTATTGTTATTACTATTATTACTATTATGTTATTATTATTGTTGAACATGTTTAATGACCTTTTGTTTTAGGACTTGTTTGACGGCGCAATACGGTGCGACCATTACGCAACGGGAGTTTTGCGCCATGTCGTTGTTCGTTCCGATTCGAGGTAGGGCTCCCTTTGAACTCGCCTTTAAATTTAGAATTTATTTATCCCCTGTCTTTTATTGGGTTTCAGAAAATTTATAAGTATTAATAAGTAGTAATTTATAATGTGGTGGTCTGCTCTGCTTATTTCTAGCATTTCAGTGGAAGTATTTTTCTTGGTTTTAATTTTGTGTGTTTTCCTAGTGATATTGCTCAATGAGTTCTTTATAAAATTTGAAGATCATATTGAATTGGGTTTTGAAACGATTTTGGTGTGTGTAAAATGGAAGATGTATTGTTTATGGAAAATGTTGTTTTTCTTAGATCCTTGATTAGAGGAAATGTCGTGTGACCTTTAAACATGATTTTTGGAAACATAAGTGTGGTTCTTGGTTGTTGAAAAATGGTTTCCTTTGACGCGTGATTAAAAGTTTGGATTTCATTCGAGAAATAGTGTTCCTTCAAAAATTAATTAAAGGCACGTTTTTCTCTTGATAAAGGTGGGGTGCGTTTGGATATTGGAAAATGATTCAACTTATGAAACCAATGTGTTTCAGGTTTAATACGCTGATTTGGGTTTCTTAAATAAAGTTCTAAGTGTGTTTTTGGTTTTCAATAAAATGGCGTGTGTCATATCCCTTTATAAATGCTTTAGTATGAAAAGGTTAAAATGTAAATGATATGATGGCCCAGTTGGCACTTTATTAAATGTGAAGTGATTATGCATATATATATACGTACATATGGGGAATCTCTAGAGGGGGACTTCCCTTCGAGGGTTGTCATGTAGCGATGTCCCTGTAAGGGGTAGGAAAGTGCGGTTAGATGAGTCACGCGTGCGAGGTTCTCCCACTTATATAGTGTTATTAAAACCACCGTGGGTTCCTCGGCGTCCTTTAGGGAATCGAGTGACGGTTGCTGGCTAACCCCGATTAGACAGGTTCGTCCCCCCTTGGTAGGTAAGGCCTTGTGGGGCATGCCACTGGTTGGTTGTTAGGGCGGACAGTTGGTTATTGACTATAGAGTACCATGCCGGCAGGTAGTCTGAACCCGAGTATGTCCAGGGGTTTTCTAGAGATGTTTAGGATCGCCCATGTTTATTGATGATAACTTCTGTTTTATTTTTACTTGCATTTGGTTTTCCTTTCTTGTTTACCATTACTTGCACTTGTTTTCCCTGCTTGTTTACTTTCAATAATCATTCACCGCCTATACTGTTAGACATTGGGAAAATGGTTTTCAAATGAAAATACATTATTCTCTTTGTGTATGATTTGAAAATGCAACACTTCTTTGCTTTTTAGAATGAGTTTAAAACTAATGAAAGGGAACCAACTTTCGAAAAAGAATAAGAGAAATGTCTCGTGTTTTGATTTTCATGTGAAACATTATGAAATCTTACTTTTATACATTGTAGTTCAAACCTGGAACATGTAGATTCTTTATTTGCTGGCACTGTTTTGGGATTTGTTGTGGGGCTCACCTACTGAACACTTTTGTGGTCACGCCTATCTTTTATCATTTCAGTTGCAGGTTTCTTGTGTTCTGGTTTTCCTAGCTTGAGTCGCTCAGTGAGGGAGCGACGTTGGATGTAGTTGGGTGGTGACCCGCGAGGTCACGTGGAGGTATGTCGTGGTGTAGTTTTGTTTATGACTTTAGTGTTCGTCTATTTGTTTAGTTTATATTTGTTCTTATGAGCCTGTTTTTAGTTTGGGCAAAAATCTTTCCCAACGATTGAAATTTTTAATGCCCGACACTTGTTTCCATCCCGGGGGGATCGGGAATGCTCCTCGGGACTTGCCGCAGACCGACTCGGGTGACCGGTTCAGGGTCGACCCAGGCTGGTTCGTGACAAAATGGTTTTAGAGGGGTTCTTGTTATTTGGTTTGTCTGGTAGGTGGAGATTAGGACTGTCGGGACTCGAGAGGTAGGTACATGAATGACGTTATGAACCCTCCCATGTTCCGAACCTTGAGTCGCTAGGGGTAGTCCGGGAATTGTGTCCTTTTCACTTTCGGGTTTGTCTTAGACTGAGAGATGACAATGGAGGCAAGCCGATGTTACATCGTGATTTCACATGGAGTTGTGACCCATGTGGAGTCTGAGTACGTGGTTTGAATTCCTCTTAGTGGTCGACGCTGACTTGGGACAAGGCCCACTACCATGTCGCCAGGTTGAGCATAACTACTAGTCCCTCACTTCAGTGGTGGATGCAATTTTGGATGCCTCTTTCGTTTACGTCGGTGTAAGTGCGTTGTTGGAAATGAAAGAAAAAAAAGGGTTTTTGAAAAATTGGACTGGTTTCTTTTAAACGACTTTAAACTTATGAAATGGGTTTTAAAACTGAAATATCTTGATTCGGAAATCTGTTGTTTTCTTGGAGTTAGTTCAGAATGATTTGGGGGGAAACCTCGGTTCCTCTTTATGAACATTTTCACATGTGTGAGAAAGCATGGTAAATGCGTGTTAGTGCGAGTATGAGTGGACAGTGGATAATGACATGTGCAATGGGTCATGAGATTACCTAAGTGAGTATTTGAAATTAAAGGCTTGACCTTGTATTCTAAATTGTTTTTAAAGGGGAAATAGTTTTGGAAAGTTTTTTGTTTGAAAGTGGTTTGGTATTTGGAAGGTGGTCTTGAAAAAGGGTGGTTTTGAAAATCTAAAATGAAAAAGGGAAATTTGGGTAGTGTTTGAAAACTGTTTAGTTCTGAGCTGGTTGTTTTAGACCAGGACATTACTTTTAATCAATCTTTGATTTGATAGTGGTCTTGGCCTTATGTTTTGTATGTCGCTCCAGAAATGCCGCCCAGAAAAGTATCTGAGGATTCTGATAAGTCATCCCCATTTTTTGGTCCTCCCCAGGCTTTGCCTATTCTCCATGGTGATCAGGGTCCGTTAGAGGTAGTGAAATGGCTCGAGGAAGTGGAGCGTGTCTTTAGAATGTTGGGAACTCCCGATAATGTTAAGGTTCGTACAATTATGGAGTTCTTTGAGGGTCCAGCTCTGGACCATTGGAAGAGGGTTACCCCATCATCAACACAAGTTGAAATGACGTGGGATGTCTTTAGAATCGTTTTCATCCAACGGGTTGTACCTGAGGAAGTGAAGTTGGAGAAAAAGAGAGAGCTTGTGCATATTCAACAAGGCCAACGGACGTTGAAGGCATATGTTGACTTTTTCAAGGAACTGATTTCCTTTTCTCCAGATGTAGCGTCGCCTGAGTTCATGAAGGTCTCTCTTTTCAATGGCGGTCTTCTTCCAGATGTCAATGAGCGAGTCCTCCCTTCTGAAGACCTTGGCTTCTAGAAGCTGGTGGAGGATGCATTTTTGGCTGAGTTGGTTTCCAAAACAAAGTTGGTTAGTACTCCAGCATCCCCGGTTGTTCGTAAGAGTTCCCCCTCTGGTGTGGAAAATATGCCAGAGATACATGTTCCTCAGGATTTATCCCCTTTGGTCCCAATTTCTAGTTCATCAGATCGTTCGATGGTATGATATCGGTGTGGTCGTTTCGGGCATTTAAAGTCGTCTTGTCGCAACCCTTCGAAGACGTGTCATCGATACGGCTATCTGGGTCATCTGGAGAATTTTTGCAGGAAGCTTCCCTTGAAGAAGACGCTGTGATGGGAGAATGTCAGTACCTGACTGTGAGGCAGAGGATTCTTCAGCCATCAGAGCCCCATCCACATGTATCGGGGTGAAGCTCGCGCATAGTCAGGAGTTCCCAGGGCTATGAAGCACTGGTCCAGGTTTTGTGTTCTGTGTTGGCGGTGGAACAATTAGAAATCTTTTCATGTTTGTCTATCTGCTACTCAAGTTTCAAATTCGTTGTAAGTATGTTTTTTTGCTATGAATTAATGATGAACTTGTTCAATTATAATTCAAGAAATTTTGTCTGTGTGGATGTGATCTTGTAAATTGTGTGTCTTTCGTAAAGTGTGTTAGACATTGTGTGGTTTTACCTCGGTTGAGTTATGCATGTCGGATGTGTTTATGATTCGTGGACTTCAAGGGATCATGCCTCCAGTTGGATGTCTGGTTAGGTATTTTTTTCTGTGGGTTATCCCTGGTGTTGATGTTTGATGACTCTAGTCGTGGGTTCAATGTTTCGACGGAGGTATTAATCTGATCGTGTTATAGGAGTCGCTTTGGATCGGTTAGGAGTTCCCGCACTGGACCCGCCTCCTTGTGGTAGTATGTTTTGAGTGTTAAATTTTCGAACCAGTTATGTCTTGTGGTTGGAAGAACCCTTCGTGTTCTCCCATCAACCTCGGACTTATGTTTTCTCTTGAATCGGTCGGGTGTGACCTGTGTGGAGTAAGGTCATCCCGATGTTCTTAGTTATCTTCCGTTCTTTTAGTTCCGTTGGGGCATGGACTTGAATCTTGACCGACTTTTGGATTGGTGACTTTCTGGGGGCTGAAAGTGTCTGTGGTGGTGAGAATTGTCACACCCCGACCGCAGATGCCCTTATTTTACTCTTTTCTTGGTCTCAGTATGAAATTTTAATGTTTATTTGTGTTGAAGGGTTTCGCGCCAGCGCGCGGTCATCGCATCATTAGCGGTGACCGTGCGGTTGGCCCGGGTGACTACGTGTTCGCCCGATGTTTAAATTTGAGAATTTTATGTTGTCATTTTATTATTTATTTTATTATTATTATCATTACTATTATAAAGTTTCATTATTATTATTATGTTAAGGTTTTATTAATATTATGCTATAAATTTTTATTATTATTAAGATTAGTTTTTATTCTTTTATTTAGTATTTTATTATTATTATTATCAATTATATATATATATATGTAATCCAAACCCTAATCTCGTCCCCCATTGCGGTGCTATCTCCCCTCTACCCTCTCTCTCTCCCCCCCGTTCTTTTTTTTCTTTTTCTTCTTCTTTCCCCCCTGCGGGTTCGGCCGGCGCACACCGCTTCCTGTTCCCCTGCCTTGCTCCGCCGCCGTGACCTCCCCCGGAACCCGGCTCCACTGCACCCCGCTCCTCTATGGCGCAACTCCCCTCTCCCGCAACCGGATCCCGCTCTGCCTCGGCCTCCTACGGCTTCCCTCTCGCCGTTCGCCTTTTCCCAGGAAGCGCCTCTCGTCGCTACACCAGCACCCTGTGCCAGCACCTCCAGGATGACCACCTCTCGTTCCCCGGCCTCTGCCGATCTCCTCCTGGCGTCCCGTCCGGCGACTCCCCTCCCGCACCGCCAGCCTCTCCTCCCGTCTGGCGGACCCCCTGTCCGGCGAATCCCCTCCCGCACCACCGACCTCTCCTCCCGTCCGGCGGACCCCCCTGTCCAGCGGCTCCCCTCCCTCCGGTGCCTTTCCCTCATGCGGCACCCCCCCGGACCCACGCTGAACCCGGCCTCCGGACCCCCTATCCCGGCCTCACTCCCGCAACCCGAACTCCCAAACTCCGGCGCTCCACCTCGCCGCTCCGCTCCGGCCAGCCCCTTCCCGCCATCCGCCCTCGATCGCACCGCACCCGACCTACCCTGCACGGCCGCGCCCTCACTTTCCCCCTCCTCTCCTTCTCTGTGAGTTTTATTTTCTTATGTTAATCTCATTTACGTTTTATTTTTATAACGTTTTATTATTATTATCATGTTAATAATAATATTATTATATTGTTATTATTGTGATTATATTATTGTTATCATTATTATTATGTTAATATTATTCTATTATTATTATTATTATATTATTATTATTATTATTGTTATATTATTATTATTCTTATTATATTATTATTGTTATTATTATTACATTATGTTATTATTATTATTATATTATTATTATTATGTTGTTATTATTATTACTACATTATTATTATTATTATTATCATTATTAAGTCATTATTTTTTATTATTATTGTTATGTTATTATCATTATTATATTATGGGTATGCTATTATTATTATTATATTATATTATTATTGCTATTACGATTATGTTAATATTATAATTATTCCATATTATGATTGTTATTTTCATTATATCATTATTGTTATTATATTATGTTATTATTAATATTATGTTATTGTTATCACTATTATTATAACTTTTACGTTATTGTTATTACTATTATTACTATTGAGTTATTATTATTGTTGAACTTGTTTAACGGCCTTTTGTTTTAGGACCTGTTTGACGGCGTAATACAATGCGACCATTACGCAACGGGAGTTTTGCGCCGTGTCGTTTTTTGTTCCAATTCGAGGTAGGTCTCCCTTTGCACTCACCTTTAAATTTAGAATTTATTTTTCCCTTGTCTTTTATTGGGTTTCAGTAAATTTAAAAGTATTAATAAGTAGTAAATTATAATGTGGTGGTCTTCTCTGCTTATTTCTTGAATTTCAGTGGAAGTATTTTTCTTGGTTTTAATTGTGTGTGTTTTCCTGGTGATATTGATAAATGAGTTCTTTATGAAATATGAAGATCATGTTGAATTGGGTTTTGAAACGGTTTTGGTGTGTGTAAAATGGAAGATGTATTGTTTATGGAAAATGGTGTTTTTCTTAGAACCTTGATTAGAGGAAATGTCGTGTGACATTTATACTTGATTTTTGGAAACATAAGTGTGGTTCTTGGTTGTTGAAAAATGGTTTCCTTTGACGCGTGATTAAAAGATTGGATTTCATTTGAGAAATAGTGTTCCTTCAAAAAGTGATTAAAGGCCCGTCTGGCTCTTGATAAAGGTGGGGTGCGTTTGGATATTGGAAAATAATTCTACTTGTGAAACCAATGTGTTTCAGGTTTAATACACTGATTTGGGTTTCTTAAATAAAGTTCTATGTGTGTTTCTGGTTTTCAATAAAATGGCGTGTGTCATATCCCTTTAAAAATGATTTATTATGAAATGGTTAAAATGTAAATGATATGATGGCCCGATTGGCACTTTATTAAATGTGAAGTGATTATACATATATATATATATATATATATATATATATATATACACGTACTTATGAGGCATCTCTACAGGGGGACTTCCCTTCGAGGGTTGTCGTGTAGCGATGTCCGTGTAAGGGGTTGGCAAGTGCGGTGAGATGAGTCACGCGTGCGAGGGTCTCCCACTTACACAGTGTTATTAAAACCATCTTGGGTTCCTGGGCATCCTTTAGAGAATCGAGTGACGATTATGGGCTAACCCCGATTAGAAGGGTTAGTCCCCCCTTGGTAGGTAAGGCCTTGTGGGGTGTGCCACTGGTTGGCTGTTAGGGCGGCCAGTTCGTTATTGACTATAGAGTACCATGCCAGCAGGTAGTCTGAACCCGAGTACGTCCAGGGGATTTCAAGGGATGTTTAGGATCGCCCATGGTTATTGCTGATAACTTCTGGTTTATTTTTACTTGCATTTGGTTTTCCTTTCTTGTTTACTTTACTTGCACTTGTTTTCCCTGCTTTATTACATTCAGTAATCCTTCACAGCCTATACTCTTCGACTTTGGGAAAATGGTTTTCAAATGAAAATACATTATTCTCTTTGTGTAAGATTTGAAAATGTAACACTTCATTACTTTTTAGAATGAGTTTAAAACTAATGAAAGGGAACCAACTTTCGAAAAATAATAAGAGAAATGTCTCATGTTTTGATTTTCATGTGAAACATTATGAATTCTTACTTTAATACATTGTAGTTAAAACCTGGAACATGTAGATTCTTTATTTACTGGCAGTGTTTTGGGATTTGTTGTGGGGCTCACCTACTGAGCACTTTTGTGCTCACGCCTGTCTTTTATCATTTTAGTTGTAGGTTTCTTGTGTTCAGGTTTTCCTGGCTTGAGTCGCTCAGTGAGGGAGTGACGTTGGTTGTAGATGGGTGGTGACCCGCGAGGTCACGTGGAGGTATGTCATGGTGTAGTTTTGTTTATATCTTTAGTGTTCGTCTGTTTGTTTAGTTTATATTTGTTCTTCTGACCCTGTTTTTAGTTTGGGCTGAAATCGTTCCCAAATATTGAAATTTTTAATGCCCGACACTTGTTTCCATCCCAGGGGGATCGGGAACGCTCCTCAGGACTTGCCGCAGACCGACTCGGGTGACCGGTTCAGGGTCGACTCAGGCTGGTTCGTGACATCCCAAGTAGGTAGGAAAGACGTTATCAATTATATGCACATGGAAGTTAAAAAATAAATGATATATTATTATCTTATAATGATAAACATTTCATGAATTTCTGATATTAAAATTAATTTAACTATTATAACCAGTCATGAGAGATGGTTATGGAAAACGAATGAGATCAGTTTATTGATGTGATAGACCACACATACAGATAAACGATTAATTACTTTATAATTTAATAGAAGTGGAGATGGATTTAGGTGATGTTATAAACCGAATATCATATCAGTATATTGAGAAAACATTTACATATTATATCATAATGGTTGGAGGAGATTTCGAATATGTGAAAGAAGAAATAAAATCAAGATATTTAAAGAAAATGATACATCGTCTTTTGTTGATCGCCTTTGAAGAACACCCTAACGCCTCTAAATAGGGTGTTCAACCTAAAATGAGGATTAATGAATTTTTTAACAGATTATAAGAAAAAGTTTCGGAAAATATTTGCCGATCTAGATGTATTTGGAAGTGTTAGTAATAGAGAGTGATGAGCTCCCTATTATAGGAGCAGAGAGGGGAACCATAAGAGTTATTAAAAGTATTAAATTAAAATAAATTCAATTCTGACTCAAAATTTTCCAAACGTAGTTTATTTTTAATATAATATGATTATTATTATAAATAATCTCATAAAACAATTTTTATATGTGTATTGATTTTAATTTAACATTATATTTTTGGTTTACTAATAATTATTTTCTTTTAATCACAATGGTGGTAACATATTTTAAAATATTAAGAGGTTATAAATATTACATATATAGGTTAAATTGAACATAAATGGATTATTTATAATATTTTAGACCTTATATTATTCAATTAATAATTTATACATGTTTTTATTATATTTTTATAATTTAATAAAATATTAGTTTCAAAAAAATCAATAGTGTCTACATTGACACTTTTTATTTCATGGAGTTAAAATTAAATTAAAATAGATAGATCATTTCATAAAATCTTTTGACTAGACTTATAGTATATCATAGTCAACTATAAAATTAGTACATGGAACCCATCAGTTAAAAATAATTTTGTTTTAATAGTATTACTACCATTTATTTGATTATTCCATTAATAAGTATAATATTTATTCATCATTTTATAATAATTAAATTTATTTATTTAACATTAGAATGTTATAAATAGAACACCATGATGTTGGTAAGATATTTACCTTTTGTTTGAATATTAATAGATAACAATATACCATACTGAACCACATATTAAAATTGTTTTAGTAAGATGATACATTTTTTTTGATATGTTTGCATTTACTATAAATTAAATGTTATAAATCTCTTAATCACACCAAGGTGGATTCGAAAGGCCAGATGTTCTGGAATGTTTTTTCTAGGTCTGCCATAACTCATAGAATATGTTTGGGACAACTGTTATGATAGGTTTATATTATTATTTATTTTGACCTTAATTTACATTATTTACCCTTTAACCCTTGTAATTGAACTAACAAAGTAATTATTCCCCGAATATTATTTTTTCCAATTAGATCACATTTTTCATAATTATTACTAACATGTATGATAATTTTTTATAATTTAAATCACAAAATTGACTACTCTCATTGAAAGATTGAGGAAAAATTATTTATAAAAATGAAAAGAATCATCAAATTATTGGCATTTATTTCAATAAAATTGAAATGTTTAATTTCTTAAAATTTCCAAAATTGGATTACTGATAAAAAAATAATTTTATTACACCCTATAACATTTTCAATTGGAGGCTCAAATAGTGTAAATAAATTATATGAAAATTATGCTTGGAATAGAAATGATTAATTTTTCAATATTTATTAAAAATTTAATTTTATAAAAAAAGTACCACAAATTAAACAAATGTAAATTTTGATGTCCCACATCTAAAGAAGGTTTTTGTCTTATAAAAGTTGAAAAATATATATTTATAAATATTCCTCTATCAATATGTGATAAAACTACCTTAAAACTGTATTAGAGTATTTATGCTTAAAATTGTTATTGTTCTCATTTTAAACCACATAAATATAGTAGAAGATAAAAAAAATTAAATAAACTAGTGTAAAGGTAATATATATTTTTATGTTTGTTCCCACTAAAACACTAGTAAGTAGATTAAAACCATTTTAATTAACAATATTACAATATATTTTTAGTTGGGGTACTTCTCCCTCAGAGCATTTTTAGATTCTCGTGTCACATGTTTAAGAATATTGTTTTTACGCTAAAAAATATGACAAGTCAACTTATTCATTAACATATTCTCTCTATGGACATGAATATTGAAAAGATATTACTCATAAAAAAATATTCTCTACCAAAATAACTACTTATTTACTCAAAAGATGAGATTGATTTATCATATAAATTCCAAACATTAAAATATTGAAAACATTGTATGCCTAGGGTAATATTATATCTAAATCAACTCTGTAGACAACTAATCCAACTATTCAAGTATTTCCTAGGTCCTATAAAACATTAGGCTCATCTTCCCCTTCTTATCAAAATACATCAATCTTTTACATAGAGAATCTTTTAGAAGGACATGATCCTCTACCTCAAAATAATGATCCTTCCTCAGGTTATCCACATAACTTTTCTGTCTGATATGAGCTATTCCAATGTGCTTTTGAATCAATTGAACATTTTCTACCATCATTACTACCAATAATGGTATCATTAACTTCTTTTCATCCATGTATTCACAAAATCTATAGTTCGACAACATATTCCATATAATCCCGCAAATGTTGCAATAAGTATAATTGAATGAAAAATGTTCTTATAAGAAAACTCAACCAAATAATGTTATTGATCCCAACTTCCATGGTATTCCATTCAAATTGATGGTGTAATATCCTACAATATATAAATATTTTGGCGTAAATGCCTATATCATTGAGGCTGGAAGGATATATTGAAATCGAATTCAGAACCCATATACTTCTAGAGGCCTTTCTTGAAGATAGATTTCAGTCTGGGATCACGATCAGATACAATAGAGAGGGTAACCCATTATAGCCTTACAAACTCTTTCATTTACAATAGATAATGATTATCAAGATATACATTATATCTAATAAGATGAAAATTATAATATTTAGTCAGTTGATCAATATTAACAAAAATTCCATTGTTACCCTGAGAATTATTTGGTAATCCCAAAACAAAATCAATGGATATATTTTCTAATTAACAATATAGCACAAGAAAATAATGAATAATTCTATTGAGTAAATACCACTCTCCATTAAAATGTTAACAAATTATTCATCTTAGGGAAATCTTAGCAATATCTCTTTTCATTATATCCAAACAATAATACTCCTGATGGTCTCTGTACATCATAGTGCTTCCATGATGAACTAAAAATAGAGAACTATGCACTTCATATAAAAAAGGTTTTTTTCAATTTTAATATCAAGGAACAAAAAATATTTTTTGAAATTTTTTTTTAATATTTATCAATGTTAAATTAAGGTATCGTACCCTTCTGAACTAATTCTACATTATTCTACAACCAACTATCATCATTCTGTTCTTGATAAATTATGTCGGATAAGTATTACTTCATATCTACATGAAATGAAATAGATTAATTTCCTACACAAACAATGTATAATAAAAAATTCTTTAAATCAACAACCAAAAGATCATGATAAAAATGTCACACTGTTAATGCATCATTTATTGTTTACCATAATGCATCATTTAGTTTTAATTGTATTCATGGATGGTAATAAATCAAGAAATCATAATCCATTATAAATTAAAACAATCTTCTTTGACTCTTGATCAATTTTTTATGACTGAATACATACTTCAATCGTTCGTGATCACTATATTTTTCCCAATTTATTCCATACAATAGATTCCACCAAATATTTAATCAGAATATAACCGTAGCTTATTCCAAATCATGTATAAGGTGAGTTAACTCATTAGGATTTTTCTGATGTGAAGCATGAGAAATTACCCGATCATTTTTTATTAGGACATAAATACTTCCTTTCAATGAATCATCATTGTAGATAACGAATTCAGTTTGGAATGTATGGGAAAAGCATTCAAATTAGCCTGCATTATATTCAGTTACTTGTAATAATTGTCACAATATTGTTCAATATGATCATAGTTCCATTATCTGCTAACATAGTTAGCAGGATAGAAATGTGAGAATGTTTTCCAGAAAACCTCCTGTAATAGCTTGATAATCCAATAAAACGATTAATTAATAGGATATTTGTAGGTCATGGAAACTCTTCAAAAAAATTTGTTTTTGAAGGGTCCATAGTGATGTCATATTTAGAATCAATATTAATAAGAAAATGACTTTTTTGCAACCAAAATTCACTCTTAACAAAAATTCTATAAAATTAATTGTTTTTTTTCAAAATAATTATTAATTGACCTTCATGTTTTTCCCAAATTTTAGAATATTCCATGATATAATCAATAAAAATAACCAAAAAAATCAAAAAATTGATTAATGACACCATTCATGAGTTCCATAAATAATATAGTGGAATTATATACCCCAATGGGAATAAATGATTAATAATAATGACAATATATCATTTAGAATAAAATATTTTGAATTTAATCCTCATTTACCTTCAGAAGAGGGTACCCAGACCTCAAACCAATATTTGAAAAATAATGAGTTCCGGGGATATGATCAAATAAATCATCGATATGAGGAAAATGATCATGGATTTTAATAGTAATGTTATTAAAGGATCTGTAATCAATTCAAAGTCTCATAGAACCATCTTTCTTTTTCAAAAATGAGATACGAGAACCCAATAGTGATGTTATTGGTTGACATAAAACTTTATCAATAAATTCTTGCATCATTTTTTTCAATTCCACCAATTCTATTTGAAAATTTCAATAAGGGTGTTTCGAAAATTGTCTTATCAATATGAAGTGAATATATAGTAAATTAAACTTTGAATTAAGAACAATACATGAATATTCATTAGAAAAATCATCATTTATTTCATTCACAACTAGAATGTTACAAATCAAAACTATTTCTTTATATTCAACAATATGACCTAGATAAAGTTCACTGACACCGTTAATCTATCCCTAAGTATCATGGTATGTTATTAATGGAATGAAATCATTGAATAAAATTTTTAGGGATCTTCAATATATTTAAAATGATATTATGAAATCCAATCCATACCAAAAATGATATCAAATATTACTATGGGATGTAAGAAATTGTTTTTAGGAAATACCACCAAACTAATCATAATAAGAATATTTGAATAAATAATGTTTTTTTAATAGTTTTACGTAGAGTTTTTGGAGAAAATTATATATCAAATTTATGAGGTTATATTTTAGGCTTAAATGAAAAGATTTCATATGTGATTGAATGAGAAGATACAGATTCAAATTGAGGACATGCATATTTTGAAAAAAACAAGGACAAACATGTCACTACATCATTTAATGGCCCCATATCAACCGTAGTAGTATAAAATTATTTTTTCATTATTTAATGTTTTTTATCTTACTGGTTTCTTATTTAGGTAATCAATATTGAACACACATTGGCATAATTCCCTAACTCATTTCAACTAATACATCTTAATATAAACTATTCATTACATGCCTTATCATCTCTCATGAAGTCGCAATAAATATGAAAACCTTTATCATATCCTACGAACATACGAGAAATTGACAGAAATTCTCTAGGATTTTTTTTACAAAACATATCAGAAGATGTAAATTTAATTTTTATACTGCCATATGTCTTTAATAAATTCTTTCCCATTTCCTATTAACTGTATCTCTTCTATTTAGTGATATCATGGAACAGCTGATCAACATAAAAGTCCATTTCAACCATCTCATAACATTGGATAAATTTCTTATGGATTTTGAACTCACTAGAAACTAATACCCTTCGATATTTTGGTTTCTATCATGAGTAAACCTGAATTCTGTTTCTATTAATATAATAAATAAAATATGAAACATATGTTAATAAATGGGTGAAATACTGTTCATATGGAGCCTCATAATATTCATCATTTTGTCTCAATTCAAAAAAAATCCTTACTTTGTCAAAGAGATGTAAGAAAATATTTCAAAAGGTTGATACTCTTAAATTCATCCCATTCCATATAATCAATATCATCAATTCCTCTAATAGATTTAGTCATTGACCACCACTGATCGTCTTCACCATAATAATGAGTAACTACAAGACTCACATTATTATTTTTTGAACACCCCATTACATTAAAAAAATTCTAGTGGTTAATCCACCCTTAGGAATACACATGTTCAGATGATCCTATAAATGAAGGGGGATGTTTCCTCAAACAATTATCCAATAATGACATATTACTATTTGGTTAATAAGATTAATCTTATTAATGGACACCTCCACCATTTATCGCATGAGTCAACTGAGCCATCACGACAAAAAACAGTTCAGTTCCGATTCAAACCATCTATGGACGCTGATTTGGATGGTTGTTTACTCTGTATGTCATTCCAGCATATCTGAACTCTTTTCTCTATAGAAAACCATTCTAAACATATATATAATAGTAGAAAACAGATTAATATTAACTTTCTATATCATTTCAATTAAAATATAATGTAAAAAACATTTGTGGATATTTTATTATCATTATACTAACCCATAAATTAATCTAAACTGACATATAACACAAACTAAAAGGATCTAGCCATATACATTAAGTAATCATGACTTATTTGAATAATTTGGATGTGATTCTAATTTGGTATCATTATATGTTTATAGATATAAATAATTAGTCCATTTCTCTTATATAACAACTTAAATATTAGAAGTCAGAAACTCTACTAACTTTCGATTTTTTCCCTGAAAAAAACATTAGAAATAAAAAATGGTTTCATTTCCTATTTAAACATCATAAGATTTAATTCATCCCATCATTAAAACTATTTTTCTTTATATCTTATGTAACAAATTTCAAAATTGGGGTTATCCTAAAAAACATAGTAAGGGAAAAACAAATATAAAATTTGTTTGTCTTTAGAAAACATGTAAACCATGAATATATTATCCAAAGGTAATTCTTTTCCCCTTTATAAATTAGTAAATGTTATTTTCAAAAAATAATCCAATTTAATACACTTTTAGTAATCAATATATTTCATTAAAACTCATATAAATCTCATATAACTTGTAATGTTAACTTTGGAAATAATTATAGTTAAATATAATAACTATATGGTTCACTTACACGCATATCACTCTTACAAATAGAATATCCAAATGGAAAACTTCCATTAACAATGTATTGATGTTTATAATATAACCACCCATCCTTGGATTATAATTGAAACACCATGAGATTTTATAAGATATATTCTTTTTAATTTCATTCATATCTTCTATTGTACGTTACAACAAGATTATCTTGTGCAATACACAACACGATATTAGCTTGTAGTATACACAACACTAATCTTGGATCATGTTACACACAAGTTCAGGTTTGTTTGATAGAAGATATTCTACGCAACATTGAGTTTATATATATATATATTCAATGTATAGATGAAATATGGTTGGAATCAATTATACACAAGAACAAAAGAATCTTTTACAACATGCAACCTTGACTTGGCTTGAATTACACACAATCATAATCTTCCACGATAGTGTGTGTTGTACGCAATACTGAGTTTCACTAAACAATGATATGTTATTAAAATATTATATAAACATCCCATTATGAATAGTAATACCCACTTTTTGAAATTTTATAAATTTTATCATTCAAATTGGAAATTATTGTTGTATCCAAAATATCGTAATTATCCTAGGGTGAGTTTTTGGTATTTTTATGAAAACATTCAATTTTTTATGAATAGTGAAGACACTGAGTTATTGGATAAAAATGACTTTTTATATAAATAATCATTTATTTTATTAAATTTTATTTTTGGTAATGATATATACATAATACCTATAGATGTTCAATGTAATTCATTGGAGTCATTTTATAATATATATATATATATATTGTTGAACATTATACCGTCTTTTACCCACAACCTAGGAGCATTTTCAATTGTATATAAAACATAATTTTACCGCTTATATGAGTTGAAATTAGAAAATCCGAGAGACATGGTTAATATAAAGGAGTAAAATATTGTTCAATAGGATAAAAATAATTTTTGGTGAATACTAAATTTTTTCTTTTATTTACCATGGTTAAAAGTAAATAGGGTAATTAAGAGTAAAAATGATATTATTATTACCCTAACACATGTCCTAATTCTATTGGATAAGTATAATTAGACCAAAAACAAACATAAGAATATAATATTATCATTAAGGTCCACATGGATTAGATTACCACATTTATTATTATTTTATTCAAAAAAGAGTTAAAAGAGTTAAAATCAAATTTTAATAACTAAAACTTTTTTAATATAGAGTTATACATAACATAAAGTCGACTATAAATATTAATTAGAAAGAGAAAATGTTTTCCTACATAATTTTTTTTATTTATAATTTTTAGACGTTACATCGTTTAATTTTTCTATAACACAATGATGATGTAGTAATTACCTTATTATTGAAATATTAAAATAATTGATTTTATAAATACCCAAGTAAATGTAATTTGAGGCCTTAATGAATTCCAAAAATTTCCAACATTAATATGAGATGTTATTATTAATTCAATAAAATTTTTTCGAATTAATCATGTTGTTATGATTTTAACAAAAATAAATTACCAAATAGTGTGAAAATTGACATAAAATAATTTTTAAAACAAAAATAATAATATTAATTGATATTCTATTCCTAAAAACTAATGATCAGACAACTGACTTATATAAGGATATATATATTAATAATGAACCACTTTGGTTTCGTTTGGATTGTTATAGTAACTTTATTACCCATATAGTGTTTGAAAACAAGAAGACAAGGTAAAGGTTAAATTATTTAACTTAGAGTTAAATCTAAATGATAATGTTAAAATAGTAACCTAAAATTGTCTAAAACCTATTGTTTGAGAAAATTTCAACCCGTACCCACATTAGTCTCAAAATAAATTGATTTGGATACATTATAAATAAAATATGACATTATTATAAAATAATATATTATGTTTTTCCTAAGTTTCCCCTCTCCTCCCTTATAAAAGCGCACCTCCTCGCTCTTCACTTTACATAGTTTTGAGCCTTAGAGATCGGAAAACCCTTCCCATATCCCTTCTCAACATCCCTAGAAACATTATAGAGGTTTCTTTCCTCAAAAGGACAACTCTAGTGCCTTAAGAGGAAGCTAATAATAGGTGGGTCGAAGAACAGGTAATCTCTTCTACCGATTCTTTCATATTTCTTTCTTCTTCAACATCTTCTTATTTAGTTGTTTCATTATAAATTAATAACATAGGTATCACTGATATACTTATATTTTATTATAAATATTAAACAACCCCATTGCATGTTCTATCTCTCCTACGGAAAACAAAATCACCATGCGTGCGTACGTACGGAATGCCGTCTCCACGCCGTGGTGTAATCTGTTTTCCACCAACACCTTGCTTGGATTGGTATAATGGTGTAAATAATAAATATGTATAGATTTTATAACATCATACTGATTCTGAGATATTATATCATCCCCTACAATTCAATTCAATAATTATGGGAATGATATCATCGCCTGTGCGTACATACGGATTACCGTCTCCATGACGCGATGAGATTCATTCTCCATGTTAACCACTCAAGAATGATTATAATGTATATATAATGAATAATAATGAAATATATGACATTATTAAGCTAATGGATTTTTGTATATATATATATTTCATCTACTTAATTCCATTCATGTCAATAAGGAAAGGAAAACAGTGTTCATGTGTACGTACGACCTACCATCTCCATGAACGTTGTATTTCATTTCATTTGTCAATCTATTATATATATACTCAATATATATGATATATAAATCATGATTTAAAATATTTACGTAAGTAAATCATGATATAAGTAATAATAATATTAAGAACAACATGTCCAAACACGTACGATAAATAAAACTATTTTACCCAAAAGGCTGCTTTAACATGGAATTTACAAATGAACGGGTAATATAATGTTCAAAGTGAACCATATATGATATCATAACAATGAATATGATTCTATAATAAGTCAATGACATTATTTAAATCATTATACATGAGGTTTGGATATGTACGAAGCATATCGGACCTATGGTAAGAGATAATTTTGAAATCTCATTTTATTCTGAGATTGCCTAAACATAAGTATTTACTATTGTTATATTTTTCATCCATTTCAATAAAAATGTTTTTCAAAAAGTGTTAATTATTATTCCATTTATTTTTAAAGTCATTTTTACACCTCTTTGACTTTTACGTTGTGTTATGGAATGAATCTTTCATTTGTATACCATACAAGGAACTTTTTGACTTTTCCAACAAAAGTACGCTGAGAATGTTTTATTTAGTTATATGACATAAAATGATTTTTATGTTTTCATAACTCATAATTTTAATTAAGATTACTCTACATGTTTTCATGTTAAATTCAATAAAATCCTTTTCTTTTAAAATTGTGTAGAATTTTGTAGAAAGAAAATGATTTTGAAGAAGAAATAATATTTTCCTCAAGAATTCATTTCAAGTGTTTTATCAAAACTATTTTCCATATAAGATGACATTATTTAGCATGTTTATGTTTCAAGTATAATGTATTCATTATTTATATGGTTTTTTTGAATAATTGAAATCCATTTTTTTATATGGATTATGTGATGATGAGATAATGTTTATGAAACCCTTTTTATACTTTGGGTTATGATGAATGTTTTATGTTTATTTTGTGTAAAAAGTAAGAATGATGTCATTATGAGATTGGTGGGACTTGTATCTCCCTCAAATGAATTGGGTAAAGATTTATATCTCATGATATGGACATGGATGGAATGGTAAGTTAATCTGATTCCGTGATACAAGACTGGAACGAGGAGTGAACTCGATTAAAAAAGGGACTTTGTTCACTGAGATGGTTTTGGTAGAAATGCCTTTGATACTATGGAAATAATATCATGTGTATAATGGTTTTAAAAACATATATGTTTTATTCCCATGCTATATTATCATTATTGATGTCCGTTTATGATATATTCCTTACCTACTTCCATGATTTATGACTTTTCTCATGATTTTTATGTTTAGATTTTATGATCTTGTTTTTTAATTAAAATGTTTATGGATTTTTTTATGTTCTCAATGTTTACCCATACTGAGCATTTGATCTCACCATTTTTATTATTTATTTTCCATATGATATAAAGAAAGGATTTAGGTAAGAAAACCAAAGGGTAAGATCTTATTGGGAGATGTTGAAGATCTTTCACCATGATTAAAAGATTATTTTTCCGAGATTCCAAATACAATAAACTATTACAGTCCTTTTGTGTTTGTTTTTGTTATGTATTAAGTATTCCCAAAAAGTAATGTATTGTCCATGTACATCAATATTGGGTCTCTACATTTGGTATCAAAGGAACAGTTTAGTTAATCTTTGGAAACTGGGATGTGAAAATTTTAGTGAGATCCCTAGATATATTTCTTAGGTATTTCTAGGGATGTCTCTAAGGTTAAGTATAAGTTTAGGTTATAGACCAAGAATGACGGTAAGGATCTTAGAATTTGACCTAAGATGTTAGATATTGAAGGTAATCACCCCTGATTATGTTTTTTTCCTCTCACAATATACTTTTTGGGTTTTTGAAATTATCTAGAAACATGAAGATTCACGATAATGGAGGATATGATGGACTATGGAATGATATTATTCATGAGAAACCAAATGAAATTGGATCTGGAAGTCCACATATCGTTATTATACCAAATCAGAAATCTCATAATATGATCAATAATCTCAACTTTGGTATGTTTTCCGACTCAGCTAATAAGAGATATATGGAGTTTCATGATTATCATGGAGGAAAGAAAGTTCAATTACCCTCATGTAAATCATATGGGATGTGGCATTGGGGAGAATGTTTTAAAGGAACTAGAAGATGCTTTGGGAGTGGAAAATAAGGACTCAAAGACAGTTATTGTAAGGGAAAAGGATCAATTAACACCATGGACAAGGATACTGGTATTGCTAAGACATCAATAACAGTTAAATGTTTTAAATGTGGAATGTACGTGCATCATGAAAACCAATTCCCTAAGGGTAAATCTCATGAAGAGAATCAGCATGGTCATATGGGTAGTATTTATGTGGATGATGATGAAGAGACTAAAAATGATATATGAGATTAATGAAATGATGAATCTTAGTCAGTGGATTAAGAAGGTGGTGTAATGATTGTATGTTTATCAAGAATAATGTATGGTACTATGAAATAAGAAAAATCTATGGATTTTTACACTATTTTCATTCATTGAGTTTATAATGTATTTGATGAATAGTACTAGTATCTATGAAAGGTTATTCAAATATTTTAGGAAGGTAGATGATATGTTCATAATGAACGGATAATAAGATAATGATATATTTGATAGTATTAATGAGCTCATGACTGATATAAGTACAATCTGACATCTTGGATTGAGTATATAGAATTTTTGGGATTTTTGTATGTGGAAAGAGTTACCTTTTGACTGAATTCATGTTTTCACTAAGGTTCAATGGTAATTCATGTTGAAAGAGAATACAAGATTAAGGTATTCACATGTTTGGAATGCGATTAGCAAGATATATATAATGATATACGGGGGATAAATGATGGTATTCACATGCTTGGTTGATGACATTTCTAGTAATCATATTTTTTATAATATGACATTGGACAGATGTATTTTGGATAAGTTTAAATACTGGATTGGATTATGTCAGACATCAAATTATATTGTTTATGGCTTGAACTTATTTTGATATGATTTTTGTAATGTTATAATAGTGAAGTTATAGAAATAAGACAACATGCAGGACGAGAGACAACCCGTCGTGTCAGACAAGGTTGTTTGAATATAACCCCCAACCGAAGTGTGACATGCCTTTATTGCCTACCACTAGCCTACATGAAGTCCTTGTTTAGTAGAAACTAGATTTATATTATAATGTGGTATGAAATGTGAAGTATAAGTCCATTTTTGGAATCATATATGATTAATCTCACCGTAGATGGACTTATGTATATTTAATATCTTATGAAAACATTTTTTTGATAGAAACAGATAGGATGACTTATCATTATATCGCATGATCTGCTCACACTTCTTGAATGACAAATTCAACTTCATTTCTTTAAATATAGATGATGTGGAAATTGATCATGGAATGACCAACTATGATATAACAATGAAATCATGTAATTATTTCCCCTTATGTAAAAGTTAATCAACGTTAGAGAAATGATCTTGAAAAGAAATTTTTTTTCCAAGTACTCTCATATATGATAAATTAGATGGTACCTTAGATCATCACAAATTTATGGATTTGTGATTTTTGGCTTTTTCATAGCCATGTTCTCTACCACTATCCATCAGAACATGACAGTTATATTTCTCATCCATATCCATATTTTCACCTATGTTCTCCTTTGTGGAAACCCATGGGTAAGTTAATTTGGGTAACCGTTACATTTCATACATTAATTTTTAAAATTAAGTTTTATTATTCATTTTTATGATGTGGGTTTCAATGAATGAAACTTTCACGAATTAAATGATTTATAAACCCGATGAATTTTGAGTGACAAATTCATTTGAAAGGGGTAGAATGTAACACCCTGAGATTTTATAAGATATTATTTTTTATTTTATTTCATATCTTCTTTTCTATGCTACTCCAAGATTATCTTTCGGTATACGTAACACCGTATTAGCATGTAGTATACGAAACACTGATCATGGATTGTGTAACACACAATTTCATGGTCATTTGATAGAAGTTATTCTACGCAACATTTAGTGTGTATATATATATATATTCAATGTAAAATGAAATATGGTTGGATTCTATTATACTAAATAACAAAGAAATCATTCACTACATGCAACCCTGACTTGGTTTGTATTACACGCAATCGCGACCTTCCACGATAACGTGTGTTGTACGGAATACCGATTTTCACTAATCAATGATATGTTATTAAAATATTATATACACTAGTTGTTATGAATAGTAATAGACACTTTTTGAAATTATATAAATTTTATCATTCAAATTGGACTTTGTTTTTGGATTTAGAATATCGAAATTAGACTAGGGTGAATTTTTGGTATTTTTTGAAAACATTCAATTTTTGATTATTAGTGAAAACACTGAGTTATTGGTTTAAACTGACATTTTAATTAAATAATAATTTATTTTATTTAAATTTATTTTTGGTCAAAATAGATACATCATACATATATATGTTCACTGTAATTCATTGGATTCAATTTATAATAATATTGATATATAAAACTTTTATTGAAATTTTTACAGTCTTTTACCCACCTCCTAGGAGAATTTGCAATTGTACATAAAACATAATTTTCCCACTTCGGTGAGTTGAATTTATAAAATCTATGAGACACGGTTAATAGAATGGTGTAAAATTTGATTCAATAAGATTAAAATAATTTTACTAAATAGTAACTTTTTACTTTTATTTACCACGATTAAAATTAAATTCTGTAAATAAGGGTAGAAATGATATTATTATTTCCCTATCACATGTCCAAATTCTATTGGATAAGTGTAGTTATACAAAAAACAACCATTGGAATATAATATTATCATTTAGTTCAACATTGATTAGATTAGGACATTTATTTTTATTTAATACAATGAAGAGTAAAAAGAAGTAAAATCAAAGTTTAATAACTAAAACATTTTTAATATAAGGTTATACATAAGATAAATTCGACTATAAATCTTCATTATAAATCTAAAATGATTTCCTACATAATGGTAGTTTATTTATAATTTTTAGACATTAAATAATTTAAATTATTTATGACACAATGTTGATGCGATAATTACCTTATTAATGAAATATTAACATAATTGATGTTATAAATACCCAAATAATTGTAATTTGAGACATTTAATAAATTACACTAATTTTATAGGTTAATAAGACATGTTATTATTGATTCAATTATATTTTTTAGAACCAATCATAATTTTATGATTTTCCCAAAAATCAATTACCAAATAGTGCCAAAATTGACATAAAATAGTTTTCAAATAAAATATTATATTATTAATTGATATTCTATTACTAAAAATATAATGTTCAGAAAAATGAATTATATAAGGTTATATATATTAATAATGAACCACATGGGATTATTTAGGCTTCATATAGTATGTTTATTAACCATATAGTGAAAGAAAACATGAAGACAAGGTAAAGGTTAAATTATTTAACATAGAGTTAAATCTAAATGAAAAGGTTAAAATAGTAACCTAAACTTTTCAAAAACCTATTGGGTGTGATTATTCTGATGCATACCCAATTTAACCTAGAAATAAATTAATTTGGAGCAATTATAAAAATAATATTACTTTATTACAAAATAATATTTTATGTTATTCCTATGGTGCCCCTCTCCTCCCTTATAAAAGGTCACCTCCTCACTCTTCTCTTTACACAATTTTTAACCTTCATGCTCTGCCAACCCAAGCCCATTTCCATTATAAACATTCCTAGAAACATTATAGAGGTTATGGTCTCATCAATAGACTATATCTACTTCCTTAAAAGGATTCTAAAAAGAGGTGCATCGAAGAAATGGTAATCTCTTCTACCGATTCTTTCAAGTTTCTTTCTTCTTCGTCTTATTCTTCTTTAGTTGTCTAATTATAAAGTAATAAAATCAGTATCACTAATATTCTGGTATGTTATTATAAATATTAAACAAACCCATTTCATTTTCTATCCAACCTGCTGAATAGGAAATCACCACGCGTGCGTACGTATGGAATACCGTATCCACGCCATGGTGTAATCTGTTTTTCCACCTCCAAATTACATGGATGGGTATAATGGTGTAAATAATAACTATGTATAGTTGTTATAACATCATACTAATTATGAGATATTATATCATCCACTAAAATTAAATTTAATAATTATGGGAATAATATCATCGCTCGTGCGTACGTACGAATTACTGTATCCACGATGCGATGAGATTTATTCTCCTTGTTAACCCCACAAGATTGATTATTATATTTATATAATGAATAATTATAAAGTATATGATATGATAAATATAATGGATTTGTGTGTGTGTGTGTATATATATATGACATCTACTTACCTCCATTCATGTTAATATGGAATGGAAAACAGTGTTCATGAGTACGTACAACCTACCGTCTCCATGAATAGTGTATTTCATTTCATTTATCTATATATTATATATAGATACTAAATATATATAATATATAAATCATGATTTTCTTTCTGGAATTATGTAAATCGTGATATAATTAATAATAATATCATGAACAACAAGTCCAAACACGTATGATAAATAAAAATATTTTATCCAAAACGCTACTTTAACATGGAATTTACAAAAGAACAGGTAATATAAAGTATTTAGTGAACTATATATGATATCATAACAATGAATATGATGCATTAATAAGTCAATGAAATTATTTGAATCATTATACAGCAGGTTCAGATATGTACAAAGCATATCAGAACTATGTTAAGGGATAATTTATCAATCTCATTTTTATCTTTGATTGCTTGTACGAAAGTATTTACTGGAGTTATATTTTTCATCCATGTCCATAAAAATGTTTTTAATAAAGTGTTTAATATTATTACATGTATGTTTAAAGTCATGTTCACCCCTCTTTCACTTTTACATTGTGTTATGGAATGAATCTTTCTTTTGTTTACCAGACGAGGAACTTTTTGACTTTTCTAGCAAAAGTACGAGGAGAATTTTTTTTACTTATACAGAAAGAACGGATTTTTACGGTTTCATAACGAATATTTTTCATGAAGGTTCCTCTACAGGTTTTCCTAGTTATTTTCAATAAAATACTTTTCTTTTAAAATTGTGTATAATTTTGCGAAATGAAAATGGTTTTGAAGAAAAAAGGATATTTTCCTCAAGAATTCATTTCAAGTGTTTTATCAAAAATATTTTACATATAAGATGAAATTATATTGCATGTTTATGTTTCATGTATAATGTCTCTCTTATTTAAATGGTTTTATTTTTCTTATTATGAAATGACATCCATTAGTTTAATATAGATTATGTGATGATGAGATGATTTTTATGAAAACCATTTTATTCTATGGGTTATGTTGAATTTTTTATGTTTATTTTGAGGCACAAGTAAGAATGATTTAATTATGATATGGGTGGGACCTATATATCCATCCATTTAATTGGGTAAATATTTTTATCTCATGAGATAGACATGGTTGTAATATTATGTTAATTCAATTCACTGATATAGGACTGGAATGAGGAGTGAACTCGATTCCGAAAGGGACTTTGTCCACTAAGATAGTCTTGGCAGAAATGAATTCACTACATTTAAAATCATACAATGTTCATGAGGGTTTCCTACAATTAAATGTTTTATTACCATGATATTTTTTCATGATTGATGTTCCTTTATGATATATGCCTTACATACATCAATGATTTATGTCTTTGCTCAAGATTTTGATGATTAGATTTAATGTTTTATTTTTTGAATTCAAATGTTTATGGATTGTTTTATGTTCTCTATGTTTACCATTACTGAGCATTTGAGCGCACCCTTTTTATGTTTTCTTTTCCCCAGGATATAAAGAAAGGTTTTAGGTTATAAAACAAATGGGGAGGATCTTTATGGGAGATGTTGAGGATCTTTCACCATGATTAGATGGTTATTTTTCTGAGTTTCCAAAGACACTAAACTATTATAGTCCCTGTGTATTTTTGTTATGTATTATGTATTCCAAAAAACTAATGTAATGTCCATGTATGACATTATTGGGACTCTAAATTCACAAAACCACCAATATTTTCTCTATAACGTAACCAACCACCTTTGGGTTATCACAGAACCACCTATCTTATATCTATGTACAATTATATGATCACAACACATAAAATATTTCAATTATCACCACATCAAATTTTCATTCGCAATTACAAGAAATAATTTCATGATATTTAAATAGGAAATACATTTCCAAAACCATTATTAATACAAATAATATGATAAAATGGGATACAGTATCCATTTTTCTTTTAAACCCCATAAGGCTTATATAGGAAGCTAAATAACAAATAACA
Source organism: Viscum album (assembly GCA_963277665.1). Taxonomy (NCBI): domain Eukaryota; kingdom Viridiplantae; phylum Streptophyta; class Magnoliopsida; order Santalales; family Viscaceae; genus Viscum; species Viscum album. Next base: position 541,738,804 of record OY728143.1, read on the forward strand.
GTTACAATGACAAGGAAGTCATTGTCATCGAATATGTTAAAAACATTCCTTATGTTGTTCTATTAAGAGAGTCAAATGATTCATATAAAAATACTCACATTAAAACCATGTATAAAATTAAATTTCTATCAAGTTTACTATACACCTTCTAATAGTTGGTGGCGTATAACATCACAATATGCCTTAATAAAAGAAGATTGAGATGACGTCCCATACCATAAGTTTGATTCATCACATATGTTACTTGTTCATCCTGAATAATAATATATGGTCAATTTATAAATTCTTGAGAACATTTTAATTGATTATTATTCTTATTATATCACATATTACAATGTTATAAAAATTCAATAATTTATTATCATAATATTAGATGTTTTGTTGATATTTTGTACTTAAGTGGAAAATGAAAATGGTTCAATGTTAGTAGTCCTTGAGTACATAAGTAAAATATATTTAGAATAATATTAATGGAATTTTGTTAATAATTTTACTTAAATTATACAATTATTCCAAACCATGATGTGTGGTTATGAAAAATGAACAAAGTTATATTCACAGATAAGATATGCCGTCTGTACGCATGAGTAACATCATCATTTCTAATTGATCATCAAAAATATAGGGTAATTATTATTTTATTTTACAATATTGATAATATAATAATTCATATCATATTATTATTTTGAATATTCATATATATATCATACATGTTATATAATGAATAAAAACAACTAACATCAATTAGTGGAGGTGATAGTTCTAACGTAGGAACGAAATACATTATCATTTTTCTAAAAATCGATGTATGAAAGTAATAGATATTTTCTTATCAAATAATGATTAATATTTAATGAATTTTACATATAATAATTTATTATATTATTACAACTAGTCATGATAGACATGTATGGAATAATAAGGAGATCGGTTCATGGAGGTGATAGTTCACACGTACAGATGACTAATAAATCCTTTCCAATTTAATAAAAGTGGAGATATATTTATGTGATGATATAATAATAATAATATATAAGTGTATTTATTATAATTTTATTTATTATCTCTTCATGGATGGGGGTATTTTAATGAATTTTATGAAGAAATAAAATAGGAATACTTATAGAAACGGATACCTCTTCTTCAGTTGATTACCTATGAAAAACCCATTAACACCTATAAATAGGATTTTCTACATAAAATAGGGCTTCAATAATTTGAGGAAGGATTATATGAATGTTTTTGGGATGATATTTTCTTATCCAAAAGGATTTGGAATTGTGATTAATAGAGAGGTATGGATTCCTTTTTTTGGAAAAGGGAGGGGCACACTAGGAATTAATAAAAATATTAAATTAATATAAATTAAATTTTGATTAAACATGGTCCAATATTCAATTATTTATATTCAATGATGATTATATTTTTAAAAACACTCATACAATAATATTTAGACAGGTATTTATTTTATTTTAAACCTTATAATTTCATTATACCCTTAATTATTCTCTTGTAATGATAAAGGTAGAAACCATTTAAAATATAAAAAGCCTACAAATATTACTTATATAATGTAAAATTTACAATAAGTTGATAATTAATAATCTTTTACACGTTATAGTGTTCAATTATAAATTGTAATTTTTTTTTCATTTTTAAATAATATAATAAAATATTAGATTTAAAAAAATATAAATACGGTCAATTTTGACACCATTCATTTAATGAAATTTAAATAAAATTAAAACATAGAGATAACTTAAAAAATCCATTTAATGGACTAATAATATGTCATATTAACTTATAAAATTAGTTCATGGAATCCATTACTTAAAAATACAAATATTTAAATATTATTAATAACATTTGTTGGATTCTTCCTTAAATTAGCCTATTATTTCATCATCATTTTATCATAAATAAATATAATTATTTAAAAGTATAAAAATTATAAATAGAATACCAGGATTTGGGTATTGTTTTACTTTTCTAAATATTATTTATAGATGAATACATCACCTACGTACCTTGTTTTATTAATAAAAGACATGATTTGTATATTTTTTACATTAATTTAATCTAAATGTTATAATTTTCTTAATAAAAAAGTGGGTTATAAAGTCCAAAAGTTGAGACCAAGGATTTTATAGGTCTCTATAACTCATACAATAATGATAAAAAAAAGTTATGATAGTTTCATATTATTAAAATATTTTTTGTCACTAATTTACATTATTTATACTTTCACAATGGTAAATAAACATAAAAAGTAACTATTCACCCAAAATTATTTTGATATTATTAGAACACATTATTCATTCTTATTACAACCATGTATTTCAATTTTTTAATATTTAAATCACAAAAGTGTCAACACCCATTGACAGATTGAAGAAACCGTTTTTTAAAATGTAAAAATCATTAAAAGATTACTAAATGTTTATATCCAATTAAAATTTCAAATTAAATACAATGGAAAACATTTTATTATATTATAAAAAAATAATTTTATTATTCCATAAAATCATGGTAAAGGATTGTTAAACAATATAAATAACTTATTTGAAAAAGAAATTTTGAATTAAAATGCAGTATTTTTCCATAATCATTAAAAGTTGAATATTATAAAAAAATAAAACAAATAAAACAAAATAAATTTGGATTTCCCACGTCCAAATTAGAAGTTTATATTTTCAAAAGTGAAAAATAGATATAAAAGGGGTTTCCAAAATAGGTGGTAGATCTACCTATAAAAATTATTACAGTACTCATTCTTAAACTTTTATTTAATCTCATATTAAGACACATAAAATTATTAGATGAATGTAAATTTTTTTAATAAATATGAGTAAACATAATATAGATATTTCTATTCGTTCTTCCAATATAATTGTAAGGACATAAAAAAATTAAAATATTATTATTACAACCTATTAATTTTTCCTGTATAACTCAGTCTTAAGTACAATATTACATTAAGATTAACACATTGTTGTGAATCATGTAAACAATTGAACATATAACACATTTAAGGAGAAGTTAATATATTATTCATAAATATTAATAAATATAACAACTAATTATATTATAAATAACTAAAATGTCACATCCTTCCCCCCTTATAGAAATTGTGTTCCCGTAATTTTATTTACTAATCTAATTTGTGGGATTATTTATCCCTCAAAACATTTTTTGATTCCCATAATGCCACTTCAAGAATATGGTATTTCAATTGAACCGTAACACTATGAGTCACATTATTCAGAAACACTTTCTCTCTATGGTCATGAATCTGGATTAGTTGTTCCTCAAAAGAATCATTCCCATTCAACTAAACTACTTCTAAACTAAAAACAAGATATTGATCTGTTATATACTTTTTTATCATTGAAACATGAAACACATTGTGTACCTGGGATAAAATCAGAGGTAAACACACTCTATAGGTAACTGATCCATATTTTTTATCATTCCATAGGGATCAATAAACCTTACACTCTGCAAGACCATCATAAAATAATGCATCACATTGTCACATAGAAAAACATTTGGAAAATCATGATCACCATCCTTATAATAATTATCCTTCATATGGTTATCCACATAACTTTTATGTATAATATAATATATGCTCAGGTTTTTGTGAATCAACTTAACTTTCACTACATTCTCTACTTCCAATTCTGGTCCAATCAACATTCTTTCACCCACTTTATCCAAAAATGATGATATTCGACACCTATTTCCATATATTGCTTTAAATGGTTCAATTTTTGTAGTAGAATGAAAACTGTAATTATATAAAAACTAACCAAACGTAATATATTGATCCTATATTCCTTGGTAATTCATTGAAAATGTAAGAGGTATGTTTCATGAGCCGTCCCAGTGGGGCCCGTGCCGTAACTCCCCAATCCCGCCTCCAATAGGCCAGGGGTTGGTGACTAGCACCGAGTAGGCATGTCACTAACATGGGAGTCATTTCCTATAAACTTGTACACCCACACACACACACACACACACCTTCATGCCCACAAAGCTGAAAAGTAAAAACTACTGAAAATGGAAATGCATGCAAACACTAAAATCCCAACCGAAATAGTACGATGGGAATGTAACGTACAGGGATGTAATACCCTGGGCCAAAAGTACAGGCCCACCAAAAGAAAGTCTGCAAAAAAGTCCAACATGTAAAGAAAAGTAATGGGACTACAATCTGTAGCTGTGGGAACACACCTCGGCCTGCCTGATCTCACTGAGAACCATCCGGTTCTGGTCCACCTAGAATTTTTTCAAAGGCACGCTCGTCTTCACAAGACATGACACGTGCGGGGAAAGCCCGTGCAGGGGTGAGTATAACAATACCCAGTGGGACACCCCGAAAACAACAAAGGAATACAACAAAGTAAAATACCACAAAGGAATGATACAGTCATCTCTACACAGTATATGTCTACATAACATATAAAAAGTATATCCAGATATACTCATACATGATCGACTATCACAAAACCACCTCTAAGATCCTGCTCAATGATTCCTCTAAGCACGTATCAGGGAGGACACACTCATATGTCTTAATAGAGAGATACAAAGTACTCGTTCTTGGAGAACTCGCTCCACAAGTACTTAAGAATATGATGATCAGATGGGGATCACAACCAATAGCGATGGGGTGATTCCAGCAACTCAGTCTGAACTAATCCGCAAAGCAGATGATCGACACCGTGGTAATGTAGGGCACACCAATACCAAGAATACTACCCAATATACCAAAAAGGAATAGAGGATCCGACTCTCAGTCTCACAGATGGGATTACAACAACTCTATTTAGGAAGTCCTGCTGAAGGGATCATACTCATGTACGTAGGAAATGATATCAAAAACCTCTAGGTTAATGATCAAGGGTATGAATCCTAAGAAAAATTTCCCACGTCATGGATAAAAAATGGATAAATCCATGTAAAAGAGCTTACACGGTATGTAGTAGTGTTACACGTCATGTTCCTTGACTCTGTGTACTACCCATGTAAACGGCCCGTGACATCCATCCATGTTATGTATAACTCAGCTACACGGAGTATAGAAGGATCACACACCTTGTTCCTTGACTCTAGGTGCTGCTCGTGTAAAGGAACTGTGTCATTAGGCATGTCATATGAAATTTAACTACATGACGTGTAGAAGGATTACACGTCGTGTCTGAGTGTCCAGGTTTTGCTCTGTGTATGATGGCCATGTTCCCGTACAGCACCTCAACTCGTGTCACTCCACCTGTGTACTTGTACATGTTGTATCTCATGTATCTGGTCATGTCTGGCCGAGGAGGGGTATACACATCGTTTCCTTGGCCGTGTACACAACATGTGTCCATGTACTACCAGAGTACACTCCAGGTGGTCCGCTCCGAATCGTCTACCGAAACTGAAGTCGCACCTCCGTGGGGTTGTACCAATTCCAAATATTTGATTTGGGATCATTGCATCGCACAACGGATGCGCAAAGATTCATCGTTCATATCTCTGTGAATAACACGTAGAACAGACATGAGGAATGAAAAAAATTGGTGAATAATGGCACAAAAAATCGAGAGGGACGAACCTCGATCAATGTTCGTGTTGATCTTGGTTCTTCACCATTAGAAGGAAAAACGAAACCAAAAATAACTTTCAGGAATCAATAACCAAATTCCCCACAAAATCCCATCCCGAAAAATATGAACTATCCTAAGGATAATGTGTTCGTGGATTAGTCTACGTTCGTCATAGGAATCATGAACGGGTAAAGGAAAACCAAAATCAATCATCTTACCTAGATCCATGACTTTCGTTGGCGATGATCCACTCGTCACGTGGTTGTAGCGTTGGGAGGTTTTCTACAAAGCCTTCAAAGCCACCATGGGTTTTAGGGTTATGAGGTCTGTAACCCTGGACCCCTGCGCAAGTTATTTATTTAAAAAGATAAAATAAAATCTCTGATACAAGATTTAATAAAATATTTTTATTCAATATTTTATTACAGTTATGTCAAAAAACAAGATTTCACTACCGACCTGCGCTGACCAATATTAGGCCTCGCCTATGGTAAAATCACAACTCTAGATGCAATGGTTCCCTTAGATTTCTGATCGGACCACCAGTTCTAGTGTTATTCCACTTTTTCAGGAAACCACACGAGCACACAATTTAATTATTTAATTAAATTCACACATTTTCTCCGGGCTCACCGGGCCTCGGAAGTAAACGTCGTCTCAAAGACTGGCCTAGAAATAATATCCATATAATATTAAAAATAATACATGGAAAATAATTTGGGACATTAGATCCTACCCATCTTTGGTATTTACTTCGTCGAAAATTCAAAACAAGGGCTACTAAAAAAGATGTGGGTACTGCGCAGGGATCTGAGCCTCCCTCTCCCATGCACTCTCCTAGAGATTCTCGTGTTGCCACCTGACACGTACCAAGGAAATAGATCACCCATGAATGATCTTCTCATGCTGATCATCGATCCCCACTGGGTACTAATAAATGGTCGCTCCATCATTAATGTCCAGCTCACCCCAGTCGATAACGTGTGGCAGATCATGCACGTACCTCCATAGCTACGACACATGGAAGACGTTGTGTACCCGGTCCATCTGAGGAGGTAGATCCAAGCAATAAGACACCTCTCCAACTCTACTCAGAATTTTAAAAGGGCCGATGAACCTCGTAGATATCTTTCCACCTTGGCCAAATATCTACATTCCCTGTCGAGGTGAGACCCGAAGGAACACATGGTCTCCCTACTCGAACTCCACAGGTCTCAACCTCCAGTCAACATATGACTTCTGCCGAATTGGTGTAGTCTTTATCCACTCATGGATGTCCTACAACTTCGTTGTAGTAGCTCACACCATCTCTAGGCACATGAGTACTAACTCTACTGGTTCAGTCCAATAAAGTGGTGACCTGCACGGTCGCCTGTACAAAGCCTCAAAATCCGTCATACGAATAGTTGAATGATGACTATTGATATAAGAAAATTCCACCAGTGGTAGGTGATCCTCCCAGCTACAACCAAAGTCATGTACGCAAGCTCATAGCATATCATCTAGTACATGGATGGTCCATTCTGTCTAACCATCATTATAAGGATGATACGCTATGCTCAGGCATAACTAAGTCCCAAATGATTCATGCAATCCCTTCCATAAATAGGATGTGAAATGAGAGTCATGATCCGAGACGATCGTTGATGGTACTCCATGAGTTCGAACTATCTCATACACATAGAGGTGTCTCATGCTCTCTAATGATCTCTGCTTCTGTATGGGTAGGAAGTGGGCCGACTTGGTGAGTCGGACAAAGATCACCCAGAAGGCATCGTGTCCCATAGATGTATGTGGTAATCCTGTCATGATGTCCATTGGTATACCATCCCACTTCATCTGTGTCCCTTCAAGGGGATGAGTCTATCCTACTGGAACCTGCTGCTCAACCTTTACTTACTGAAAAGCAAGGCACCGAGAAACAAACTCTGCCACACTCTTCTTCATTCCTGGCCACCCGAACTGATTTCAGAGGTCCTGGTACATCTATTCCACGCTTTAATGCACCTCCAAAGGAGATGTATGGAACTCCCTCAGAACCTCCTCCCACAACATCACTGTGACTACTGTGTGCTCTCTGAAAAGAACAATGTGGTCCTCACCTTTTTAATGTCCATCACCTACATCACCTATGGATATCTGAGCACGTAGAGTATCACATCTAGCATCCTCGAGTTGTGCTTCCCTGAATCGATGTAATAGTGGAGGGGTAACAACCATAGACTGAAGGTAAACTCCCTCATCTCTATCCATAAAGGATAACTGTAAATAGGCCAGCTGCCTCGTCGCCTCATCCAGCAACTGCGAATTGGATTTCCTGCTGAGAGCATCTACCACAACATTCCCCTTCTCAGGAGTATAAACAATCTAAAAGTCGTAATGTTGGAGGAACTCAAGACACTAACCCTATAAGGCCCCAACCTTAAAACTCACTTAATATTGAATTAAATGAATAATTCACATTGAGGATATTTTCAGGTTTAGAGATTTAGATAATTAGGTCATAAATCATGAATTACATTCCACCTTTAAACAAATTGGTTACATAAAAGATATAATTCGTTTTCCCCATCAACAGAAACATATTTAAAAATAAAACATGGATTCTTTCTTGAAACATCCTTGACACTATCATCTTAACATGTACATTTCCCTTGACCAGTTAAAAACATTTCAAAAACATGGGATGTGCATAAAAAGCTCAGTAAGGGAGATAAAAGTATGAGAAGAAAACATTAGTCCATGTATGAAATCATACTTTACTTATGAAACATATGCATTTTAACATACCTCATCAAATCATGAATAAATCAAAGAAAACATAAGACATAAAGGTAACTTGACGCATTCATAACATTCATACATAGGGAGTAACCCTCTTGGTTACGTTTGGAATACCCATCACAGTATATTCCCTAAATCTCTTCGGATAAACCTTGACGTTTAACTCCTTCGTGTTATCCAATGCATTGGAGAGCTATCTCGGGCTCACCCACCCTTAGTTTATCACGGAACAACCCATCTTCATAAATAATGCCCAAGAACCATAACATAATCATATCACTTGCCTTAAGCATAAAGTAAAGATAACATTCACACATTGAAATAACTATATAACATTTTAAGATAATGAATGCTTTATAAAATCTAATTTCCAAACCATTTAAATCATTTAATACAGAGATTTTTGAATCAAAGTGTCCCATACCACATTGAAGTTTTTTAAATTTTAAACCAATAATATCCATATAATTAAATACTTAAAACCATTTTTAAAACATGGATATTAATGAGAAATATTTATAATAATAAATCATTAAAACATTTAAAATGATATTTTAGTTAAAGGGTTTTTAACAAAATTAGAGAGACTTGAATACCATAATTGATGAATAACATGTAATCAAAACCTTATAATTTCATGAGAATAAATGGATTCATGATATAAGATTCCAAGGGAATGTATATACACTATATAAGAGTGAATTGGTGCATAACAACAATGAAGTCTCAATAGAAATGTAAAATGAGATGAAATCCCTTGTAAAGAAGGTACCATTAAATTAAGGATAAATCAATCTCATAACTATGTGGGAAAAATATAAATACACCCAATATAATTGTATATTAAGAGTAAAACAATCTAAGGTCATTCACACATATTCAAATGAGTACATATTCAATAACTACATGTTGAACCCAAAGAAATCGAAATTGGGTTAAGAAGATCCCTTGGTAAAATTTGATAGCCTAACGGCGTCACATTAAAATTCAGAAAATGAGTTAATGAGAGATAAAAGGGTATCTCATCAAATGGAAATAAAATTTAGATCAATATAGATATAGAAGAACATATCCCAACATGACAATATGTATATTAAAAGACCCATCAAAATAAGTCTTTTATTAAGAGGAGGGTGAAAAGTTCCCTTACAGACTTGTGTATCATTCGAAACATACACCCCCTGAATGAAAGACAATAAAACATTGATGTAAATATTCATAAAAGGAAGTATATTACACAAAGAGTATAATAATGGGCAGTATATATACTACTCAAAGGAAATGGTGGAAAAAGTAGCATAAATCTCACGGGAACAAGAGTGAGATGAAAAATCCCATACAAAAACTCGGCAGCCAAATGATGACACTTATAACTTCCAAAAATGGATTGATGAGATCAAATAGGGTATCAAATCATATTAACATAATATTTATAGAAAGAGTAATATAAAAGAACATCCCAATAATAAGAAAGATGATCTTAAAAGGAATTACATAAAAGAGTGTACTTAAAATGAAAGAGAGGGGTAGGTTCCCTTACCTCAAGTCCGGCTTGTCTTGTTCGTTTCATTATATTCCTGAATAATAAACATTGCTCAATTTATAATTGCTTAAGGACCTCTTTTAAAGATTATTATTCAGTTAATATCACATATTATAATGTTATAATAATTGTTTAATAATGTTAGTTCATATCAGAGGTTTTTGCTGATGTTTGGTACATGAGTAAAAAAATGAACTTGATTGAAAATGATTGCCCATGTAGTTATATGTAAATAATTTAAAGAATAGTATTAATGATTAAAATATCATATATATTCAGTACATATTCATTTTCTACTATTACATAACATTTGAAGATAAAAATTGAAAAGCACCGTTCATGGAGACAGTAGGCCATACGTACGCATGAACACTACTTTCATTTTATTTGACATATTAATGGAATTAAAAACAAATGAGATATATATATATATATAATAATTACATTATAATATATATGTTATATAGGTCAGATATTTTCATTAATTTCATTCTTTATACATTCCATGTATTGTATTAACGAGTCACATCACTTGAGGGGGTGGTAGTCCACACTTCCTCATAAGAAATTATCGCATTTATGAAAAAATAAAGGTATGTTTTAAATATAAAATAAAGAAGAATATAGTAAACAGAAATACCATATATATAATATATAAAATACAGTGACATCATAATTGCCACCTTTAGAAGTGTTAAAATAATAATGAACAATCATCGTTTCGTGAGGCAGAAAATCGCCAACCACATAAACAATATGTTCTTTAACCATTAGACGAACGTGTGTGAAAGTGTAGCTCGAATCCTTAACGTAAAAACCTCTTAGAAAATTGAAGATACTGGTGTTTCTACAAAAGAAAAGAATAAAAATTGTTTAGGGGGTTGGAGAAGAAAAATAATCCGTAAGAACATAAGAGAAAACACTACCTTTAAAACGGGTAACTATCTTTGATTTAAGCTCAAAGGCTTCCTTGGAAAAAATTCTTCCCAATGTGAGGCTTCAATGATGAACAGAGGGATATGGAGAGATAAAATTCTCAGGGGTTTGCCGAGCCAATGTCTTTGGAAATGTGGGTAAGGTGGTAGAGGTGGGGGCATTTTATAAGAGGAGAAGAGGGGCACTCTTGGAAATTTATAAAAGAATACTTTATTATAATATGATTTTCGGATTTTAAAGGACCCCAAATTATATATTTCGAGGATAAGGTTATAAGAGTTCGAAATAAATCCATCCAATTGGTTTTTCACAGGTGTATGTCTTAGATTTTACATTATATTTTCATTTTATTTAAATCATAAAATAATGAGGTAATCGTTGCATCATCATGGTGTCATAAAAAATTTAATTTTTTTAATGTATAAAAATCATAAAAAATATCATGATATAGTAAATAGTTTTATATTTCTAATGACTATTTATAGTCAATTATCTGACCTATATAACCCCATGTAAAAATTGTTTTAGTAAAACAATTCATGTTTGTGACAATTTTACATTTACATTAAATAAAAGGCATTAATGTCATTATCTTACCCATGTGGATCCTTGGGGTCCCAAAAATCGACCCATGGGTTTTCTTGGTCGTCCATGACACATAAAATAAGTGTAGTACATGTTTCCAGGTCATTTCATATTATTAAAACATTATTTTTACCTTAAACTACACTAATTATCTCTAATCGTGATTAAAAACAGAAAAGATACTATTCACCAATAAATTATTTTAATCTCATTGAAACAAATTTTAATTCCTAATGAAAACCATGTATATTGGATTTTTGAAATTCAAAACACAGAGGTGGTAAAATTTCATTTAAATGAAAAATTAGTTTTTATGTACCACTTAGTGGTTTCACTATTCATCAAAAATTGATGTTTTTCAGAAAAATACCAAAAAATTCACCCTAAGATATATTTTATATTCCGAATTCGAAAATGTTGTCTATTTTAAAAAATTCAAAAAATATAATTTTCATTAATTAATTTAATAATTAATTCCCGCTGTCAAAACAAATAGCATGTTTTTAAGAAACAATATCTATTAAAAGATTGACACTAGTTTAAGTCCAATTTCAAAGTGAAATTAATTCCAATGACCACTATGGGGTTAAATTTTAAAAATTTATTCTAATTTCACTTTAAAAACAATTCAAAAGATAATCTAATCATATAAATAAATTAGATTAAAAAGAGGTTTTGAATTAAAATATAACATTTTTCACTATTCATTAAAAAATGAACTTTATCGGAAAAATACCAAAAATTTACACAAAGTAAATTTTGAGGTATCGATTCTAAATAAGAATTTGATTTTGTCAAATATAACACATAAAATTGTCAAAAAGTTGATTTAAAAGAGGTTCACCATCAAACGGAGGTTAATCGACCTTTTAATAAATATTAGAATGTTTACGCTTAAAATTGGATTCATTCGCATTTTTAATCCTCTAACATTTATTGTAAAAAGTAAAAATATTTGACAAACATATATAATCATTTTGTAGTTAGTTTTTTTGATTCCTTATATTAAAATGTCTAGGAATTAACTACCATTTAAAATAATATTTTTTTTGTTATTAGAGTGCAACGTAAGATTCCCAAGAAACTCGTTGTTGCGTATTGGTTACGCCATCGAGCATAGCGTCCTCTTTAAAGTAATATTAATATTTTATTCACAAATATGGATAAATATGAAAATTTCATATTCTTTATTTACCTTGCGGTGTTACATCCTTCCCCCCTTTTTAGTAATTGCGTCCTCGCAATTTTAAAATTGGGCTTGGAAGCTTCATTGAAAATCCCACATCTGAACAAGAATCAGTAAAACTATCACATTAAATGAATGGAATAGAAGTACAAATGTGACCCGAGATAACCCATACTAGGATTCCAAGTATGAATATTTAGATATGGAGGAAAAAAGGCTCATGTTCTGATGGAGAGTGATAGTAAACATGTGTAGGAGAATGTTAACAACAAGAAAATCACAAACTTTTGATGGGTTAAACGGTAATTGATTACCCAGAAGGAAAAATTAAGAGACAACATTTTTGTTTTATGTTACTTTTCATTGAGGAATTTATTTATGAGCTTAAGTAAAACATAAGGAAGCACACTTAATTGTCATTTTGACTTTCAACTTTTACTAGATTTCTTACAGGAACTCATATTTTCTCCAAAAAACGAGTATTTGGGATGACTTGTTCACATTAAGAGAGCTATAATCAACTTCCAGAGAATTACCTAATCCATAAAAGAGAACTATATACTTCCCATGTCTTTAGACCATAACCAAAACTAAAACCAAAAAGGTTAGTATGAGATCATATAATACCCAAAAAAGATAATCCTTTATAAAAAAATCTATTATTAATCTCCAAAATTTGTCAAAAAAAACCCAAAGTGCAACAAAGTCCATTGAATAAAAATCTAACCATAAAATTATACAAAGTAAACCAAACTAATATTGAAACCCAATTCTCTGAAGGATTTAATCACAAAATCTCCTATGATAAATTTTAACATTTTTCTCCAAAATAACATCAGTAACTCTTACAGTCTAATATTAAAAAGTAATTAACCTAATCACATATCCATCATGATATGCTAATAATTTCTATTTATAAACAAAAATAAACATACTCTTAATTCATAAAATAATCTAACTAAAAAGAATCATTCAATCTAACCAGGGACTTCACATAGTATAGTGGTAGGTGATAAATACCAGTTGCACTTTGGTTGTGGGTTTGATTCCCGTAGCTTCATCCGACGCGACGGGTTGTCACACAGTCTGAGTGTTGTCCCTTTTCATAAACTATATAATTTTATAACATTCCTCAAAAAGAGATAAAATCTTCAAAAATAACAATAACATATTTTAACCACAAAGGTTATCTGATAACTTCCATTTTGCAACCCAAAATGTATTAACCAGTAATTGCCTCAAATTCAAGGATCCTATAAACCCAAATTGTTCATTATAACTATATCCACAAATGAAAGGATAATTATTCCTTGAATAAAATTTTCATATATCAAACATCAGGGTTTCTATAAAAATACTTCTAATGTAACCACATCATCAAAAGAGACTTAATACATCTATAAATTTCACCATCCTAAAATCTACCATAACTCTTGAATCCGTTATATGATGACTTCTTACTCATTCCAAATTCTTCATGATATATTAGCCATTCCTTTTCAACATATTCTGAAATACTTCTTTCCTACAAACAAAATCATGATACATATCCTATGATTCCAATAATATGAAAACATATGTTAAAAAATAATCCATACCTTTCATTCTTCATTGTCAGTTTCTTCATCCTCAATCGGAATGTCATTAGGTATTGGAAAATGAATATTTGTACGATCTTGGTGACCCCATTCCCGAAACTTCTTCTTAGGACATGTTTTTGCATAATAACCATGCAGACCACATTTAAAACATTCAATTGATCCTTCAGAAATAACTTCTTTCCCTTTCCTAGAGTCAACTAGATGCTTCCTTTTTCCATGGCAGGTTCTTGCTTTATGACCTTCATTTCCACATCTATAGCATCTTTCTGTCCCTTTGAAACATTTTCCTATTTTTTTCTTTCCACATATTTGAAACATAGGTTTTTGAACATACTTACCTTTATGATTATTACCTGAACTTCCGTAGGGATTTGTTTCTCGTATATAAGATGCCTTATAAAAATCACATAGGTTCAGGTGGTCAATCATGACTCCAGATAGTTGGTTGAGGATAACCACAAGAGTTCTCATTGCAGCTCCCATATCATTCAGTTTTTCTTTCAAAAAACCATCATAGTTTTCTTCAAATCCACTGTTACATTGGTGCCTGCTAGATCCAGCCATTTACTAAAACCAATAAGGTCAGTGTGAGTATATCAGTAAAATCATCAAACAAAAAAGAGGAAGATAAACACCAAGATATACTTATCCAAGTTATCTCAATCTCATTCTAACTTTAAAAAAATGATGACACCATCTAATATACTAACCATTTTGGTTATACACATCTTGTCACTTTTTCTTAAACAACACTCTAACTTCTAAGGTTATCTAAACTGACCTCTGATACCAACTATAGGGCCCAGTCCTTAAACCTTAATATTGAATTAATTTATTAATTCACATTGAGGATCTTTTTAGGTTTAGAGTTTTAGAGACTTAGATCATAAATCATGAATTACATTCCACATTTAAACAAAGTGGTTACATAAAATATATTATTCGTTTTTACCCATCAACAGAAACATATTTAAAAATAAAACATGGATTCTTTCTTGACACTTCCTTGACACTATCATCATAACATGTACCTTTTCCTTGACCTGTGAAAAACATTTCAAAAACATGGGATGAGCATAAAAATCTTAGTAATGGATATAAATGTACGAAAAGAAAACATTAGTCCATGTATTAACTCATACATTACTCATAAAACATAAGCATTTCAACATACCTCATCAAATCATGAATAAATCATAGAAAACATACGACATAAAGGTCACTTGAGGCATTAATAACATTCTTACATAGGGAGTAACTCTCTTGGTTACATTTGGAATACCCATCACAGTATATTCTAAAAATATCTTGAGAGAAACCTTAACGTTTAACTCCATCGTGTTACCCAATGCATTGGAGAGGTATATCGGGCACACCCGCACTTAGTTTATCACGGAACCACCCGTTTTCATAAACAATAACCAAGAACCATAACAAAATCATAGCACATGACATAAGCATAAAGGAATGATAACATTCAAACATTGCAATAACAATATAACATTTTAAGATAATGAATACATTCTAAAAATCATTTTCATAACCATTTAAAACATTTAATAAAGAGATTTTTGAATCAAAGTGTCCCATACCACTTTGAAATTTTTTACATTTTAAACCATTAATATCCATATAATTAAATCTGTAAAACTATTTTTAAAACGTGGATATTAATGAGAAATATTTATAAGAATAAATCATTAAAACATTTAAAATGATATTTTAGTTAAAGGGTTTTTAACAAATTGAGAGACACTTGAATACCATAATTGAGGAATATAATGTAATCAAAACCATATAATATCATGAGAATAAATGGATTCATGATATAGTATTCCAAGGGATAGTATTTACACCATATAAGAGTGAATTGGTGCAAAACAACAAAGAAGTCTCAATAGAAATTTAAAATGAGAAAAAATCCCCTGTAAAGAAGGTACCGTTAAATTAAGGATAAATCAATCTCATAATTATGTGTGAAAAAATTAAATACACCCAATATAAGTGGATATTAAGTTTAAAACAATAAAATTTCATTGACACATATTCAATGGATAACATATTCAATAACTACATGTTGAACCCAAGGAAATCGAAATTGGGTTAAGAAGTTCCCTTGGTAAAATTTGACAGCCTAACCGCGTCACATTAAAATTCAGAAAATGAGTTGATGAGAGATAAAAAGGGTATATCATCACTTGGAAATAAAATTTAAATAAATAAGGATATAGAAGAACATATCCCAACATTATAATATGTAAATTAAAATACCCAACAAAATAAGTCTTTTATTAAGATGAGGGTGAAAAGTTCACTTACAGACTTGGGTATCATTCGAAGCGTTCAACCCATGATAGAAGGACAATAAAACATTGATGTAAATACTAATAAACAAAATTATAATACACAATTAGTAGAATAATTGGAATTACATATACCACTCAATGGAAATGGTGGTAAAAGTACCATAAATCTCAAAGGAATAAAAGTGAGATGAAAAATCCCTTACAAAAACTCAACAGCCGAACGATGCCACTTAAAACATCCTAAAATGGACTGATGAGATCCAATAGGTTCTGTCATCATATTGAGATAAAATTTATAGCAATAGGAATATAAAATAAAATCCCAATAATAAGAAATATGAGCTTAAAAGTAATTACATAAAAGAGTGTACTTAAAACGAAGGAGAGGGGTATGTTCCCATACCTCAAATCCGACTTGTCTTGTTCATTTCATTATATTTCTGAATAATAAACATTGGTAAATTTATAATTTATTAAGTAACTACTTTAAAGATTATTATTCAGTTCATAACACATATTATAATGTTATAATAATTTTTTAATAATGTTAGTTCATATCAGATGTTTTTGCCGATGTATGGTACATGAGTAAAAAATGAATTTGTTTGAAAGTGATTACCCATGTAGTTATAAGTAAATCTTTTACAGAATAGGATTAATGATTAAAATATCAAATATATTCAGTAAATATTAATTTTATACTGTTACATAACATTTGGAGATAATAAATGAAAAGCATCGTTCATGGAGACGATAGGCCGTACGTACGCATGAATGCTACTTTAATTTTTTGTCATATTAATGGAATTAAAAATCAATGAGATATATATATATATATATTATAATTCCATTATAATATATATTTTATATAGGTAACATATTTTCATTAATTTCATTCTTTATACATTCCATGTATTGCATTAATTAGTTACATCACTTGAGGGGGGCGGTAGTCCACACTTCCTCATATGAAATTATCGCATTTGCACAACATGAAAAAAATAAAGGTATGTTTTAAATATAAAATTCAGAAGCATATAGTAAACATAAATACCATATATATCATATATAAAATACAGTGACATCATAATGGCCACCATTAAAGGTGTTAAAAGAATATTGAACAATCATCGTTTCGTGAAGCAGAAAATCGCCAACCACAGAAACAGTATGTTCTTTAACCATTAGATGAAGTTGTGTGTAAGTGTATCTCGAATCCATCACATAAAAACATCCTAGTATATTGAAGATACTGGTTTTGTTACAAAAGAATATAATAAAAAGAGTTTAAGGGGTTGGAGAAGCAAAATAAAAATAAGAACACAAGAGAAAACACTACCTTTAAAACAGGAAACTCTCTTTGATTTAAGCTCAAAGGCTTCCTTGGAAAGGATTCTGCACAAAGTGAGGCTTTAATGATGAATAGAGGGATGAGGAGAGATGAACTTGGCAGGTTTTGGCTGAGAAAAAGGCTTTGGATGTGTGGGTAAGGTTGTAGAGGTGGGTGCCTTTTATAAGAATTGAGGAGGGGCACTCTTGGAATGTTATAAAAGAATACTTTATTATAATATGAATTTCGGATTTCAAAGGTCCCAAAATTATAAATTTAGAGGATAAGGTTATAAGATTTTTAAATCCACCCAGAAAATAGGATTTTGACATGTGTAGGGCGTAAAGTTGACATTATATTTTAATTTTATTTAAATCGTTAAATAATGAGGTAATTGATGCTTCATCACGGTGTCATAAATAATTTAATTTATTTAATTTATAAAAATCATAAAACAAATATCATGATGTATTAAATCATAATATATTTCTAATGACTATTTATAGTAAAAAATATGACTTGTATTACCCCATGTAAAAATTGGTTTTGTAAAACAACTCATGTTTGTGACATTTTTACTTTTACTTTAAATAAAAGGCATTAATGTCATTATCTTACCCATGTGGCTCTATGGGGTCCCAAAAATAGACCAATGGGATGTCATGGTCGGCCATGACACATCCAATAAGGGTAGTACATGTGTCTAAGTCATTTCATATTATTAAAACATTATTTTTACCATAAACTACACTAATTATCTCTAATCACGATTAAAAACGTAAAAGTTACTACTCACCAAAAAATTATTTTAATCCAATTGAACCAACTTTTAAATCATAATGACAACCATGTATGTATTATTTTTGTAATTCAAAACACATAGGTGGTAAAATTTCATTTAAACGGAAAATTAGTTTTTTAAGTCCCACTTAGTAGTTTCACTATTCATCAAAAATTCATGTTTTTTAGAAAAATACCAAAAAATCACCCTAAGCTATATTTGATATTCATAATTAAAAAATGATATCTATTTTACAAAATTCAAAACATATAAGTTTAATTAATTAATTTAATAATTAATTCATGCTGTCAAAACAAATAGAGTGTTTTTATGAAACAATATCTATTAAAAGATTAACACTAGTTTAAGTCCAATATCAAAGTGAAATTAATTCCAATGACCACTATAGGATTAAATGGTAAAAATATATTCTAATTTCACTTTTAAAACAATTCAAAATATTATCTAATAATATAAATAAATTAGATTAAAAAGAGGTTTTGAATTAAAATACAACATTTTTCACTATTCATTAAAAATGAACATTATCGAAAAATTACAAAAAATTTACACAAAGTAAATTTTGAGGTCCCGATTCTAAAGAAGAATATTATTTTGTCAAATATTAAACATAAAATTGTCAAAAGTTGATTTAAAAGTTGTTCACCATCAAAAGGTGGTTAATCGACCTTTTAATGAATATTAGAATGTTTACGCTTAAAATTGGATTCTATCAAATTCTTAATCCTCTAACATTTATTGTAAAAAGTAAAAATATTTTACAACCATAAATAATTATATTTTAGTTAGTTCTTCGGATTCTCTCCATTACAACGTCTAGGCGTTAACTACCATTTAAAATAATATTATTTTGTTATTAGAGTGCAACGTAAGATTCCCAAGAAACTCGTTGTTGCATATTGGGTATGCCATCGAGCATAGCGTCCCCTTTAAAGTAATATTAATATTTTATTCACAAATATGGATAAATATGAAAATTTCATATTCTTTATTTACCTGGTGTGTTATAAACTCTGTCTCAAATTCTAATCTTTTTGAGAAAAGATATATCTCAGACTCCTGTGATTAGAGTAGACGATAAACTGCTCACCCATCATGTTGTTCTGCCACATCATCAATGCCAAATATACTGTTTCCAACTCAATATCATGGGTTGTGTAGTTCTTCATGTGTGGCCTCAACTGAAATGAACCATAGGAAATCACTACTTGCCTCTACATCAGGACACAACCAAGCCCGATTCCTGAGGCGTCGCAGAACACTATGTACATGACATCGTCTTCTGGTAGACTCAAGATAGGGGTGCTCGTCAGACTCTGTCTCAACTGCTGAAAATACTGATGGAATCTCTTGGTCCATGTGAAAGGATGCCTCTTTCTGGGTAAAGCTGTCATGGGTGCTGAAATACTAGACAAATCAGAAATGAATCTCCGATAGTAGCCTGCCAACACAATGAAACTCCGCACATCTGTCTTGCTATGGGGTGTCTCCCATGCTAACACTGCCTCCACCTGGTTTGGGTCCACCACTACACCATCTTCCAAGATAACATGTCATATAAATTGTACCTTCTTATATCCTAAATTGACACTTCGAGAGTTTTTTGTACAACTGGTGCTCTCGAAGTGTGTCCAGAACCATCCTTAGGTGTCTCGCGTGCTCCTCTTCGGACATAGAGTATACAAGGATATCATCTATGAAGACCACCGTGAATCGATCTAGATAGGGCTGAAAGATCCAACTCATGAGCCCCATAAACACTTTCTGGGCGTTTGTCACATTGAAGGTCATCACCTTGTACTCATAGTGACTATAGCGACATCTAAAAGTCGTATTGGGTATATCCTCATCCAGTACTCGCAATTGGTGATAGGATAATCGTAGATCAACCTTCGAGAACCATCGTTCCTCTCATAACTGGTCGAAGAGTTTATCAATCCTCGATACTGGATACCGGTTCTTCACTGTCACCTGAATCAAGAGATGATAATTGACACACAGCCTCATGATCCTATTTGCCTTCTTGGAAAAAAACACTGGGGCCGCCCTGGGTCAAACACTAGGTCTCACGAAATGATTCCATTGTAAGTCTTCCAGTTTCACTCTCATCTCACGATGCTATGTAAGAGGCATCCGATATGTTGATTCTGATATCGGTGTCTTCCTGATATGCAACTCAATGCAAAAATCTATCTCTTGATGGGGAGGTAGTCCTGGGACATCCTCCTAAATACATCCTCGTACTCAGACACTACTGATAGAAACTGGAAACTCGTAACATCTATGCACCAAGGGCTAGTCCAGCCAAATAATGTGATATTGTATATACATTCCTATGAACGAGTCCATCATGCACTGCCTGGGTCTCTTTGTCACCGATGAAGGAGAACCTCATTCCATCACTACGGACACACCAAACCCTTCAACAAAAACAGTTAATATGGACATGAACTATGGATAGCCAATCCATACCAAGAATGACATCGTAAGGCCTCGATGATACCACCATGATGTTCCAACTAAAACTCTCACCTCCATGTGTCAGGTGACACTGTATACAAAGGTGTGTAATCTCTGAATCTTCTGCAGTCAGGATTTTTAAGAATAAAGTTCGAGTCAACGGATCAACTAGAATCTTAAGGTCTCAAACAAGATAAGCCGCCAGAAAATAATGACTAGCACCTGTGTCTATTAGTACAGCAACCCAAGTAGAAAAGACACAGATTCTACATCTAATCATTATGGGAGTACCTAGGCCTTTAGCCTCTGCTACCTACAGTTGTCCCTGCCTCTGTCCACCAAATCCCTAAGCCTTGAATGTACCTACTTGGGGTGGTGCCAAAGGGTCAAAATGCTGACCACCTCTAGCTGGTCTCCCAACTCCTCTTCCACATATGTCGCCCCGTAGATCTGTCTGTTCCACATGTTGCCTCTTCCTCGGTGGTCCATCCACTACTCCCATATTAGTAGTATGATGGATCGAACAATCTCGAATGAGATGTTCCCCTTCCATAACATGAGTAGAATCACCTCTCTTGAGGATGGCTGGATGTTCCCTTCGAACCATGTACAACAGATCCTCTATCCTGGGATTTCCTCTGAAAATGTCTCCCACTCATGGGTCCCTGACGTTGGTTCCCTATTGCCGAGGACTCTGCTCCGGCTTGCTGACTACTGAAAACTGATGGCTTTCTCTGCTCGGCCAAGAAGAACTCGACCACCAAAGACTGCTCGAGCACCCCAACATAATTAGGAATTATCATAGAGATAATTATATCTCGGATATCTATGCGCAAGACCCACTCAAAAGTCTGAGCTCTAAAGTACTGATTCCTGACCATATCCATTGAGTATCGTGATAGGTCAGTAAACCTCAATGAATAGTCAGCCTCCATCATGGTCCCATGATGATACTAAAGAAGCTCCTGTATACATACTTCTCTCAGGGTAACTGGTGAAAACTCATCTTTGAATAGATTCTCAAACTCTTACCATGCAAGAGTCTCCTCATCGTGAGTCTTGATAACCAAACTCTATCATCGCCCTACCAAGCCCTGCGGATGGCTCACTGCCAGGATCACCATCTGGTCTGCTAGTTTCTGGACCAAACGGAAGACTCTGGACACTGCCTCAAGCCAGTCCTCAGCTCCCTGACGGTCAGGATTGCCTATGAACCTGAGTGGTCTCTATCTCTGAAACTCTTGGAGTGTGCTCAGACTGCACTCCTCCTCTACTGGTACAGAAGGCACTAATCACTACTCCACTGGTGGTGGAAGAACTGGCACATCACCTGCAGGTAAAACAGGTGGATCTAGTCCATGTATCGAATCTTCATCAATAAGGGGGTCATCCTCATGATTGAGATGCTAGATAATAGTAGGTGAGCGTCGCAGAGGAATCCTGTAATGAAAAAAGATGTATCCCAGTCAGTTAGTATTTTTTGAGAGCTGACTCAAGAAGGACATGGAAACCACAAACCATTCCTATATGAGGAATGTACATTTATTTTCCCCTGCAACGTGTGTTCTCATGTTCTGAGTTGAAAATCATGTTTTCAGAGTCCCTGTGTATGGATACGTCAGGTGCCCGCACCAACATTGGGCTCCCTGGATTGAATGATAAACTCGAAACACTTAACACTGTTTCCCCAAATAAACTTACAGACTCTCGATCCTATGAAATAACCAACCTATGCTCTGATAACACTCTTTCGCATCCCATCCAAGTGGGTCATGTGCCGCAACTCCCCATGCTCGCCTCCAATAGGCCAGGGGTTGGTGACTAGCAACGAGTAGGCATATCACTATCATGGTAGTCATTGCCAAAAAACATGTACACACACACACATCTCCAAACACATAAATATGAAAAGTAAAAACTATTGAAACTTTAAATGCATGCATTCACTAAAATCCCAACCAACAGAGTACGACAGGAAGGTATAGTACAGTGATGTAAATCCCTGGGCCAAAAGTACAATCCCACCAAAATAAACTCTATATCAAAGTACAACCTATAAAAAAGGTATTAGGACTGTAATCTGTAGATGTAGGAACACACCTCAGCCTGACTAATCTCACTACGCACCGTCCGGTCCTGCTCCCCCTTGAGTCCTGTTAAATGTTTGCTCGTTTGCACAAGACACGACATGTGTGGGAAAAGCCTGTGTAGGGGTGATTATAAAAATGCCCAGTAGGACACCCCAAAAACCACAAAGGAATACAATAAAGTAAATACCACAAAGGAATGATACAGTCGGTTATACACAGTATATTATTACTGAATATATAACAATAATGTCCAGATATACTCATACACGATCGATAATAATAAAACCACCATTAAGATCTAGCTCGAAGATACCACTAAGCAAGTATCCGGGAAAACACACTCCTAGTCCTGAAGAGAGGGATACAAAGTTCTTGTTTTGGGAGAACTCACTCCACAAGTACTTAAGAATATGATTCTCAGATGATGATTGCAACCAATAGATATAGGGTGATTCCAATAACTCAGTTTGAACTAATCCGCTATACAGAGGAACGACGTCTGGGTAAAGTATCTCATGTCGATACAAAGAACTCTACATAGGGTACCATGAAGGAATAGAGGATCCGGCTCTAAGTCTCACAGAGGGGATTCCAAAAAATCTATTCCGGAAGTCGTGCTGAAGGGATCATACCCTAGTACATAGGAAATGATACAAAAACCTCCAGGGGAAAGACCAATGGTACGAACCCTAAGAAAACTAGACCATGTCATGGAAGAAAAATGGCTCAAGCCATGTAAAACAGGTTAAACAGTGTGTAGTAGGGTTACACACCGTGTTCCTTGACTCTGAGTACTACCCATGTAAACGGAACGTGTCATCCGTCCAAGCTATGTAAAACTCAACTACACGGCGTGTAGAAGGATTATATGTCATGTTCCTTGACTCCGAGTACTTCCCATGTAAAATGTCTATGTCATTAGGGTGGTCGTATAAAACGTATCTACGTTGTGTGTAAATGGATTACACGCCATGTTCGAGTGTTCGGGGTTTGCTCCGTGTATGTTTGCCATGTGCCCGTACGTGGCCTCAACTCGTGTCACTCCGCCAGTGTTCCAATACACGGGGTATCTCGTGTATCTGGCCGGGTCTGGCTAGGGATTGGTATACACGTCGTACCCATGGCCATGTACCCATCCTGTGTCCGTGTACTCTCGGAGTACACGCCAGGTGGTCCGCTGACAAACACATGCCGTGTAGCCAATACTACACGTCGTGTAGTCGAGATTTCTCCCTAACTGTCGTCTTCCGCCTCACGCCTCAGCCAGATCTCTGGATTTGTGATCTCTCCTCTATTCATCACAATACTTCAGATCTTGGTTCATCCCTTCATATGAAAACTAACTCAGATGTTTTCAGGCCTTCGATTGGGTTGTAAACCTCCATTGATCCATCCGAATGAAAAACCCCCAAAAGATCATATCTCACAATCCACACCAAATCTTCCGCAGAAAATGTAGTCACAACTCTGTGGGGTTATACTGATGCTAGATCATCGATTTGGGATCATTCCATCTCACAACGGATGTGCAACAATCCATCCTTCAAATATCCGTGAAGAACGAGTAGAACACACACAAGGAACATGAGATATCGGGGAATAAAGGCACAACAAAATGAGAGGAAGGAACCATGGTCGATATTCACGTCGATCATGGTTCGTAACCATAATAAGGATGAACGAAAACAAATATAACATTCAAGAATCAATCCCCCAAAACCCCGAAAAATCCCATCGCAGAAATATAATCGACCCGCAGGCTCATATGTTCGTGGATTAGTCCTTGTTCATCGTTGGAATCATGTACGGGGAAATGGAAATCAAAGGCAAACATCCTACATAGATTAGCAGTGTTCATTGGAGAAGATCTGGCTACTGTGTCATCGTTGCATTGGGATGTTTTCTCCAAATCCTCTACAGCCTCCAAGGGTTTCAGGGTTATGAAGTCTCTAACCCTGGACCCCTGCGCAAAGTATTTATTTAAAAAGTTAAAATATATTCGATGCAGTAAGATTTAATAAAATATTTTTATTCAATATTTTATTACAGTTACGTCCAAAAATGAGATTTCACCACTGACCTGCGCCAAACGATGCTAGGCCTCGCCTAAGGTAAAATCACTACTCTGGACACAACAATTCCCTTAGATTTCAGATTTGAGCACCCATTCAATAGTTATTCCACTTTTCTAGGAAATCCACAAGTGCCTGCAATTTAATTATTTAATTAAATTCACACATTTATTCCAGGATCACCAGGCCTCAGAACTGCACACTGTCTCAATGCCTAGTCTCGAAATAATTTCTATATAATATTACAATTAATACACGGAAAAAATCCTGACATTAAAGCATGTTCTCCTACATTCGAATTGTTTTTTGACTACCCATCTAAATAAGGATGAAAATATATACTGAAATGTAATTCAGTACCCAAAAAATTCTGATTCCCTTTCTAAAATATAGAATTTTTCCTAGGATCACAATCAGATACAATGGATAGGGCTAACCCAAGTAATCTTACTACCTCTTTAATATACCACATGGAATGTTGATCAAGATATAGATTATCTCTAATAGGAATAAAATGAGAAGATTTAGTCTGTTGATCAACAATAACCCAAATCTTTTTGTTACATTGAGAATT
Source organism: Viscum album (assembly GCA_963277665.1). Classification (NCBI taxonomy): domain Eukaryota; kingdom Viridiplantae; phylum Streptophyta; class Magnoliopsida; order Santalales; family Viscaceae; genus Viscum; species Viscum album. The sequence continues at coordinate 541,764,667 of OY728143.1, forward strand.
CATCAGCAACACCAATAAAAAATCCATAGATATATTTTCCCATTTCACATATAGAACTAAGAAATTCTGAAGCATCCCATTTAGTAGATGCCACTCTCCTTTAACAAGTTAATAAATAAAACATCTTAGGCTCATGTTAGCAATATATCTTTTCCTTCTATCCCCTCAATAATACTATTGTAGATCAATTAACATCAATGTGCTGCTTAGATGAACTAAAAAAGAAGAACTATGGGCTTTATATTAAAAATAATTCTTTAAATTTTAATCATAAGGCACAAATAATCTCTTCGGATATTTCAAAAAACAATTTTTATCAATGTTAAATTTATGCAACATACCATTCTAAAATAATTCTACCATTTTATACAACTCAATGTCATCCTTCTTCACTTTATTAATTCTATATTATAGAGATTACATAACTTCCACTTGAATCAAAACAGGTATATTTCCTACACTAACAAAATATAGTCCAATATTCATCAAATCAATATCCAAATGATCGCATTCCAAATGTATCATGGTTAATGTATTTTTCTTTTTTAACTCAAATAATCCTTAGGTTTATTTTTATTTTTATAGATGTTAATAAATAGTGCATGCATAATCATTTGTTAATCACAACCATCTCCACTATCTAATGTTCAATTCTATCAAAGAGAATAAATATTTCAAACTTCTGTGATCAGTATATATATAACAATATACTCATAAAAATTATTCCAAAAAATTATTAATGAAAATATAATTGAATCCAAATCCATATTATGTATAGGGTAATATAAATCATGAGGTCTCCCCTACTGTGAATCGTAAAAAATTACCTGATCATTTGGATAAGGACAAAACCAATTAATTTCAATGAAGCATCACTATAGATAGTAAATTCACCATTCCTGGAAGGTACGTCCAAATCTAGTGCCTTTAAAAGTATTATTTTGTGTTACTTATAATAACCATAAAATTATTTTTTCATATGAACTTAATTCCCAAACGTGTTCACATAGTTAGTGTGCTAGAAAACAGAGAAATTTTTTCAAGAAACCATTGATCTTTCCAGTTTCTACCATGGATAATAAACGTTGAAAATGCATTGGAAAAATTCTCTAACTCATTATAACAAAACCATTTTACCGCCAAAATTTCATTAGAAGTCAGATAATCGGACTTGCTGTTATGAGAAATATGATATGTCTTAGTACATCAGAAGAACATACCGTAATTTGACTAAAATTATCTAGGATCCTTTTTAATAAACTTCAGAAAAATTGAAATTTAGTTTTCTTACCGCCACACATCATTTATGGATGCTTTACTATTTTCTACTAACTGGATTGCTTCTTTTTCATTCTCTCATAGTAAACATTATCATCATAAAACACCGTTGAATCCTTCTCAGTATATCAGATAAATTTCATATAGCTTTTGAACTCACAAGAATCTAATTCTATTCTATATTATGACTTAAATGAAGATTAAAACAAATTTATATTTCTATGAATATCATGAATAATATTTGTGATATACTTTGACAATCAGGTAAAATATTCTTCATATGAACCTATAAAATATTACTCATTTTTTCTCAATTCCAATAATTTGTTTTTCATACATTTTCAAAGTTCCTAATTAAAATATGTACCAGGAAAAATACTCTTAATTTCATCTCATTCAATGGAATAAATCTCTTCACTTACTCTGATATATTTAATCATTCACAATTACTGATTGACATCACTTGAAGAACTATATAATAAAATACTCCCATTTGAATACTCTGAAATCGCCATTACATCACACATATTTTCTAATGATTTCATCCATACTTAATCTTGCACAGGTTTAGATGATCCTTTGAATGATGGGGGATGTTTCTTCCTGATATTATCCACTATCCGAATATTCTTATATGGTCGATCTATTTTATCTCATCCATGGACATGACAACTATTTATCACATGAGTAAAATAAGAAATAACAACAACAAACTATTCAGTTTTGATTCTGATAATCTCAAGATACTGATTTGGAGGGTCGGATTCCTGTATATGTCATCCTATCATACAAAAATTATTTCATCTAAAAAAACCATTCTGAACAGACATATTTAAGGTGAAATACATAGTTATCATAAAAGTCGATATCATTTCAATTAGAACATAATGAAAAAATACATGTTTGGATATTTTATTTACAATATCCTAACTATTAATGTAATCTAAACCTTCATCAAATACCAACTATATGGCCATAGACTTATATATTAAATAATATAGTGTTATATCAATAATTTCAACTTAATTCACCTAGAGGATCATTACTTCTTTGTAAATTTATATAATTATGTTTCAACTCATATATAACAACTTAAATATTAATATTTAGACACTTTTACTCACTATTGAATATTGTAATAAAAAACATTTAAAATGGAACATGGATTTATTTCATGTTTAAACATCATTAATTATACATGATCATATCCTTGACACTATTAATCCTTATATTTTGTGAAAAAAAATTCAAACAAGGAATGTTTAGAAAAATATTATTAAAGGAAAGAAATAATGAAAAAATTTATTCGTGAGAAAACTAGTGAACCATGAATACGTTATAGTAACATAAAACCTATCACCTTTATGAATTAGAAAATATTCCTCACTAAATATAGTTCAATTTCTTAACTTTTTTATTACCACAAGATTAAAATAAAACTCAGATAATAAACATATAACTAGTAAATGTATTATGGTAAATAATTATTCTTAAATATAATAATCATACTACCGACTACTACACATGTAACTCGTAAAAATGAAATATCCCTATGATTTGCATCCATACACAATGTTTTTATGGTTATATCATAAACACCCATCATTAGATTATCATGGTACCACCCATCACGGGTTTATCACATAACCATCCATCTTTTGTTTTTCCCGTAACCACCTATCAAATGTAAGATATCCATTATAAAGTCACAACATATAAAAGATTTCAATTATCACCATTTCAAAATTTTATTTGTAGTCACAAGAAACCATTTCATGATATTGAAATAGTCATCCATTATCAAAACCATTTTCAATAACAAAATAAAAAACATTGATATAAGGTATTTATTTCCCTTTTAAAAACTATAAGGCTTATAGAGGAAGCTAAATATCAAATAACAGTTATGTCAATGTAGAATTCATTGTTGTCAAATACATTATTAAAATATTATTTTTTGTTCTATATAGAGAGTTAAATGATTCATATAAAATGTATCCTTTTGAAAAACATTCAATAATGTCAATTTTAATGTTTTTTATTGTACATATTATAAATTATGGTGGTGTGTAAAATCAAATATTCATCAATGAAAATAGATTGAGACAATGTCCCTAACCTTAAGTTTGATCATTCCCCATATGTTCATTGTTCATTGTGAATAATAAAATAAGATTAATTTCCACTTTAATGATAAAAGTTTATATGTTTATTAATTATATAAAATCACTTATTACCATGTTATGAAAATTAAATAATTATTTATGTTTATATTATATATTTTGTGGATATTTGGTACATGAGTCAAAAATGAACATGGCTTGATGTCACTCGTCCATGTGGTGATAAGTCCATCCACTACAGAATAATATTAATGAAATATTAATCACAATGAAACATTAAATATAAAATTATTCCAATCTATGATGTGTATTTATGAAAAATTTACAATGTTATATTCAGGGAGTTAATAAGTCATACGTAAACATGAGTAACATCTTCATTATTCATTATCATCTTCGATTTAAGGTAATTATTATTTTATTATTCAATAATTAACATATCAAAATTAATATCAAATTAACCATTCATATGTACTTATACATATAATACAAGATATATAATAGAAAAAAAGAGACAATCGCTTCATGGAGGTGATAGATCACATGTATTTTCGAACGACATTATCATTTTTACGTGCATATATGTAGGAATTTAATTGATAAATTATTATCTTATAATAATAATTATTCATTAATATCACATATAAATTGTAATTTCATTATTATAACGAGTTATGGGAGAGAGGTATAGAAAATAATATAGATCGGTTTATAGAAGTGATAGTTCACACGTACACACGAGCAATTATATCCATTCTCATTTAATAGAAGTGGAAATGGATTTTGGTGGTTTGATAAAAGAAACAAAAAAATTGAATATATAGGATACAAGAAATATTATCTCATCATGTTTGGAGGATATTTTAAGGAAGTGGAATAAGAAATAAATTATAAATACTAAATGAAAGTGACACCTCTTCTTCAGTTGATCGCATTTGTAAAAACCTTAACACCACTAAGGAGGGTTTTCAATCTATCCTGTGGCATGTACAATGTGTGGATGGATTGTAGTAATGTTTTTATGTATATATTTTGAGAACTGAATGGAACTGAATGTGTGAGTAATAGAGTGGAATGAGTTCCTTTTAATAGGGGAGTGGAGGGGCACCCTTGGAATTATAAAAAATACTAAATTAATATGAAATAAATTTCGATTTTGAATTTTATAATTCCCATTTACTTATATCTAAAGATGAGTATAGTTTTAAATAATCTCAAGAAAATGTTTTTATAAAAATATGGATTTTATTTTAATCCTTATCTTTTCTGTTTACCCTAAATTATTTTCTTTTAATTTTAGTTGTGGTAACGATATTTTAAATATTAAGAGGATATAAATTTTACTTATATGGGTTCAACTTAGAACATGTTTATAATATATTAACGTTTCTACGTTATCATATATACTTTTTAATTTTTAAAATTTTAATTTTTCTCAATAATTTATTAAAATATTAGTCTTATTAAAATAGAAATAGTATAAATTTTGACACTATTCATTTCCATGAATCTAAATAAAATAAAAAAATAAAGTTACATTCTATAAAATAATCCTAATAGACTTTTAATATGTCATAGTCACCATTGTAATTCATTAATGTCTTCTATTAGTTAATTATATATATATTTTTTTTTATTATAAAAATCATTTATTTGATTACTTCGTTTATAATCCTCTTATTTAATCATTATTAGGTTATAATTAAATTTAATTATTTAATTTATAAAAATAATAAATAAAATATCATTAATGTGGTAATATTTTTTTATTTTTAATTATTATTTATAGTAAAAAAACATGTATATAACCACATATTAATAATATTTTATTAATAATATTAATGTTTATGATAATTTTTACATTACATTAAATTAATGTTTTAAATGTCTTAATCACGTCCATGCTTAATTCAATGGGAAAATATTCTAACAAAAGATTTTCTTGGTAGACCATAATGATTAAAATAAGGTTAGGATACCTTTATGGTAGTTTGATATTATTATAATATTTTTTAACCCGTATTTACTTGATTTTCCCTTTAAATGTGGTAAATAAAATAATATACATATTGTTCGCATTGTATTATGTTAATCCTATAAGATCTCATTTTTCATACAGATTACAACAATTTTGATCCATATATTAAAATTAAAATTACCAAAGTGACTAAAAATAATGTAATTTTAATCTCGTTGATGGATTGGTGAAATAAGTTTTTAAAAATAATGAACCATTAGAAGATTGACATATGTTTTTATCCAATTAAAAAATGAAATTACATACAATGAATAACATTTGATTAAATGATAAAAACTTAGTATAATTATACTTTAAAACCATATTAATGGATAATCATACAATATAAATAAATTTGATGAAAGGGTGCTTTGGAATTAAAATGCAGTATTTTTCTATATTCATTAAAAATGAATTTTATTAAAAAAAAATCAACCAGTGTCAATTATAATGTACCACATCTACAGAAAAAGTTTATTTTTCCATAATTTTACATAACTAGATTTAAAAATTGTTCTCTATAAAAATATGGAAAAACTAATTTTTTAAAAAACTAGAGTATTAATTCTTAAACATGGATTTATTCTCATTTTAAGTATATTTATTTCATTAGAAGAAAGTAAAATTATTTACTGAGCGAGCCTAAAAATAATATATTTAGTTATATTCATTCCATCATTTATAATTTCTAGGTGATAAGTACCATTTAAAATAATAATATTTCAACATATTATTTTTTTTCTGTATAATTAAGTCTTATGTACAATTGATGATTTTGGAGAAACCCATTGTTGGGTGTTGGGTACACTATCAAACATAAAACCCATTTAAGGTACTAAATAATATTTCATTCTTAAATATTATTAAAAATGAAAAATTACCACTCTATATATTAATTGGATATTTCTATATAAGATAAATATGTCATATGTTGAATGATCACAAACTAGTTTGGCTCTCCAACATCATTCATATATACCTTACCATCCCCAGTTCTTCTACCACTATACCATTTACCATATATATTGTAACACTCAGTTCAACAACCCTAAATATGAGGAACATCTAAAGTCCAAATTCTTTTTCCCCACAACTCAATATTTGTAAATAATTTTTTTCCCCAACTACATAAATATCCTCACAGGTGATAACATTTTATTTTGATGTTAAACAAGTCCCCATAAAACCATACTGAGACCGAGGAACTATAAAGAAAGGATTGTTATTATAAATATGATACCGTATAAATTACCAGAACCTACACACCCATTTTTTGTGATGAAATCAAAGAATTTTCAATTATATCATTAATACTGATAATTTTGTCCAAAATATTTTCCATCCAAAACAAGAATCCATAAAATGGAAAACATTATCACATATATTATCAAGGACCATTTAGGGTATGAATTTTATACAAATACATGCAACACCAATACAAACATTATTTATGACATTAAATGAGAATTAACACCAAACACATATATTCATATATCTAATTAAGTCATTGTCATTATATTAATGAATTACAATCAAAATATATATATTTCGAAATAATTATTTATAACCTGTTGAAGGGGGAAAAAATAATTTGGATATAAAATACACAGTAAACGTATATTTTAATAATTAGAAATTGAAATTCTTCAATGAGAATATATTTTTCATAAGGGTATGAATTCATAATTAAAGTGAATAAAATATAATAAGAGAAATCCTAACAATCTATATATGAATCATCAATCATGAAACAATAATGAAGTCTTTAAAAATGTATTTAATTTTCAAAATCAATACTCATGAGTCGTGTGATATAAATATTGATTTATGGAAATATTATATTCCCATGGAAGGCGTAGAAAAAACATGTTGGGGTCTGAGAACAACATCGTCATACAACACTATAAATATAATTACAATATAGACACATTTCAATATAACTATCTGGGAAACATAATCATTACCCCATTCATTTGACGAATTCAAGGTGCACACAACATATAATAATTTTAGGCTCACTAAATGCCATCTCATCCACCCCATCATATAATATTTAATAAGTTCTCTATGTGAAATTTTGGATACCCTAGTATATATTCTATAATAAACTCACCCAATGATATTTGTATTTCCCCATCATATAATAAATAATGATATCACCCAAAGAAACATGGTTCGACCGATCATATAATTAATGTTTAATAACAACAACATGAATATTGTACATAGATAAATAATTTCATCATTAAACTTATAAAAAATAATTTTTTCCTTCCTCGAAATGGTTAACATACAATAATAAATCATATTCCATGAAAATCAATTGGAAACATCATTAACCCATGGAAAATAAATATGTTCCTAATCAAACAATTTAAAAAATTGTTAACTAATATAATAGAAACTAGTTACATATAAATTACATAGAACAATGATTAATATGTGGAAAATAGGATGGGCCTATAATAATTTCATTGTAATAATCATAACCCATCTTGATAAATAATGAGGATGGTATCAATACAAAATATCTTTTTTATAACATAATTGACAACATGTTCTTCTAAAATTAACTAATAGAAATATCATTAAAATATCATTACAATATTTATGAAAATGACATTTTAATATTAAAAATCAAGAATCTTTTAAAAATCATAAAATACAATTGATATTTCAAAAATCATTTAATTTGAATAAAAAACCTTGGAAACAAATAAAATTACAACAAAATCATTTAAAACATTTCTTACTTAAATTATCCACTAAATTTCGAAAAAAGATATGAAACATAATATATTATAAAAAATAATTTCATTGAAAATAGATATGGAATATTTTAATGGATGGTTAAAAATAATTCTATAATGATAAACAAATTGCATTCCTTTAATACACATTAAAAAAATTTCAATTCAAATTTTAGTAAAATTAAAATAGGTTTTATTTTGATAAAAATATAAATATTACATTAAAAACATTCTATAAAATAGTTAAACATTGTTTAAAATGTTTTAAATATATAATTTAAAATTTATGAAATAATTTGTGAGTTATTTTTTTATAATTTGTTGTTTTGGGAAAAAAATCGACCAAAGTGTGAAATAAAGATGATTTGTTTTCTTAAATAATCTATTATTTGAAGTCTAAATTATTTTTAGAATTAAAATTTTGTAACTAAATATCATGAATATGCATATTGGAATAAATGTATGGCTATATATTGAGAGATATATTATAATATCTTGTCATTTAATAAATATGCATAAATAATCTTGATCAATGATTAGATTATAAAATAAAAACATTACATCTATGGTAATATAGAAACTTAAGCCCCACCAAAAAATCATAATTAAATAAATCATTAAATATCAGGAGAATAATTATATTAATTATATAATGTTATAATGGATAGTTTATACAAAATATATAATAGATAGTTTTATAACATATATTATGTCCCAAGATGGAAAATTTAGAGAAAAACGCCTTACCGTATTGTTAACATTTGATCCATGAAACCATGGGAGAGAAAGAATATAAACAATATGAAATACCAAATTATTTTATATTTATAATTTAAAAAAAAAATTAATTATGTACACAACATAAATTATACAGTAGGTGAATATTTCATGTTTCTTACAGAAGTAAAAACTAGGATGTAAATCACTTAAAGAGATTGTATAATTGGAGACACGACTGATTAGTTAAATTATTATATATATAAAATGTGATTATCTATAAAAAATGTAAATACAAAAAAAAATATTTGAAATTAAATAGTTAAAATTAATGTGGCACTATCAATTATTTATAAGTTTATCATAATGAATATAAATTGATGTTGATAAATTTCTTACTTCATGATTATATGTGGTTGAATGTGATTTAACCTAATGTATAGTGGTTTTAAAAATTTTATGGACTTATTCGAAAAGTTTATTATTATTTATGACATCATATATTATTTGATAATAATATCTTATCTATATCCAATTAATAACAATTTCTTATTATCATAGTTTAATGTATTAATTTCAGTGTTTTCTCAGGCATGTTTCATCATGAATGATCTTATTATTGAATATATTATATAGATCTGTCATATATAAAAAATTAATGAAATAATGATATTATATTTACATCAAATATACTATTAAAACATTTCATGAATTATGTTTATGAATATTGGACAATGTCGCAATCATGAAAATGGATGATAGTACTAATGCATAAGCAATGTTTCTATATTTTGATGATCATTATTGAAAAGAGGTATGTAATATTATCTCATTAAAAAAATTAATATTATAAAATATAAAATATTATTTAGTTAAATATATTTATATATATCATCCATGTGGTTTGGTGATGAAAAGAGTGTCATATCATATCAGGAAGGTGACATTCTGCACGTGCATTGACAATGTTATTTTTATTATGTGTTATAAAAAATAAATATGTATTATCATTTCATAATGTTGAATATTTCATGATTATATAAATTATTACATGTATATGACATATTTTTTTTTATCATTATCCTTTTTTTACATTCTTTGTAAAGCATTAGTGAAATCAAAATACATTGCTTTGTGAAGTTATTGTCCTCCATACATATAAACAACAATATGTTATCCCATTCAGAATGGAATTTAAAATTTTATATATAATATAATGACTCTAGAAGTAATATTATATTAGAAATATCATATATATAGTATATATTAACAATAATTACAAACCTCAATAGGTGGTAATTGAAAACAATGACATCATTTGGCAATGTCGTAGTCCATTTTACAAATAGATAATGATTTTGTAACCCATTTGATGGTAAAATATATGTTTTTAGGTTATTATTATAAAATAAAATAGTAATATTTTATTTAATACTTTTTTAATAATAATTTAATTACATTCATAAAAATTAAAATGAAAAGGTTTGGTGAAGAACATTGCCTCTTTTTCTAGTACCATCTTTTGGTTTTCACCAATTGACATTTTTTGAAAGTCTCATTCTAGAAATAAGGATTCTAGGATGATAGGAAATATTTGAATAAAATATATTTTATTGTTATGTAACAAAAATGGTTTTTGATTATGTGAAGATTGGATATGATTCAATGGCCTTTTATTAATGTGGTTAGTTGAACAATAATAATCTAGTTGAACAGTTTGAATTCCACCTACTTGTGTTCATATCAAAAGACTCCAATAATTTACCATTTCAAAAAAAATAATGAATAAGTTCAATATATAATGATAAAATAGACTTTATACAAGGTTATATTTCCTTTTAATGATTATATTTTTAGTGTCACCAATAAAAAACCCAATTTTCACCTTATCCAAAGTAATAAATTTTTAATATTTTCACTATTAATTTTTGAATAATGATAATTTTAGCATATTATATTAAATATATAGTTTGATTCAAAATATTTAATCCATTAAATAAATTTAGTTCAAAAAAGTGTAAAATTTAATTTAAATTAATTCCCATAGATGGGATTAGAAATTATGTTATCTATGTGACAATGTTTAAACATTTAAAAACATTTATATCCAAAGTCAATAAGAAATGGATTATAATGACCAATATTACATTAATAGTAACATATTTGAGATTATTATACATTAAAAACAATTCAAAATATAATTTAACATTATAAATTATTTATAATAAATTGAACTATTCAATAAATATAACTGAATTATCAATTCATCAACAGAACAATAGTTTTAGAAAATTATAAACAATAATATATATAGAACAATCAAAACATTATGAGTTCAATAATGATGTTTATTTTTTAAAATGTTTATTAAAAATTTGGAAAATAAAATTTTGAAACAAATCCTAAATATTTGATGAAGAATATGTGTTCTGAGAAATGTATTTATTCAAGTACAGGAAGATTAGATATTAAATCATTATCAAAATATATTCATTGAATTAATTTGAATTAAAGTTTATTTGTTTATGTTATATAAATTTAATTAATGTAATTATTTTATATGGGTAATTTTATTTCATGAAAATGGAGAAACATAATGTACATTAAAATAATTTTAATAAGAAACATATTTTAACCCAAAAACAAACTAATAATTTTATGAAATATAATGGTGATTCAAAGGAATTAATTTAGAATAATATCTAAATAATAAATAATTAAAATTAAATCATATTCAAAATATTATGTGTCTTTTAAATTAATTATTATAATGAAATAATATTATATTTCTATATATTTCTGCATTTTAAACTATTTAATGAAAAAGAAATATTTTCCCAAAAGGTACTAAAATATTACACAATTTAAATTTTCATATACTAATTCCAAATAAATATTGTTTATTTTATTAAAAAATATTTTCTATGTTTTTAAAAATTATTAAAATATTTTCTCAAGACGTGAAAAATACAATTTTTAAGAAATTATATTTTTAGGAGAATTACATTACATTACAAAAAATTGATTGAATTTTTACAAAAAATATATAAATAATTTAATTTAATATTATATATATATATATTCATAATATAAACAATTATATTTATACTAGGAAATTTAATGTCTAAGTTTTTATGTTATTATATATATAATGTGTTTTTTATGTTAAGTGTTTATTATTGAATATGCCATCGAAAATAAAAAACATGGTGTCCATTATAACAAAATATGTCAAGAGATTAAATTAATTTAAAAATAAATATATAGTAATGTATAATGGTGTTACATTGTTATTCATGCTCACTGTTGTGTGTCATCTACTCTATCAACAATAATTTAATTCTTTTCAAATCATAGGGTATTACATCCTTCTACTATTAATAAATCATGTTATCACAACATGGGCATTATCTCATTAAAAAAAATAATGGAAACATGAAAAATACATTTATCATAAACCAACATCATAAATAGTGTTATCAAAACATCCTCCTAAAAAGAGAGAATGATAATTAGAAATTCCATATTTAATAACATGTAGCTTGGTTTCCCAAAAGGATAACATATTTGGGATGTAATTATTTTTAGATAGAAATCATGTGTAAACAATTATATATATTGTCATAGGAAATCGATCATAAGGATATGATGATCAATAGAATTTTATGGGTGTAAAAACCATAAACCCATATCGATTAAATCGACTATATAATTCAATAAATATAAATAAATTAGTATAACATTTTTATTTAAATATATTCATCCTATATTTGAGTAATTATTTTACATCTAGACTATGTGTATAAGGAAATATACATCCTTAATGAATTTAATTTCATTATTTTGTAAATTTTCACCAAAATATCATTATTTTCTCTAACTAATGAATAATCAAGATGAATTCAGTGTGTATGAATGAATATAATAAAAATTTAACAAACCTATAAACATAAAAGGGATAAAAATATATTCCACGTGTATTTAGACCTTAAAAACTAAAACCATTAGCACAATGTAAGATAATTACAGAAATGAATAAAATATTATTCAATGAAATAATAGTCAAAATTAAATTGTTTTAAAAAATGCTAAAACTGAATAATTGCATCACCATATATCCCAAATAACATCAATATCATTCAAAAAAATATTTTTTCCTCCATGGTTTTCTCATAAAATTCATATTTCATTTCGATTAATATTTCTATATTTCTATGTTGTAACATTAATCCCATAATATCCATATTAAATTTAAATATTATTTTTTTTCAATATGATAAATATTATTTAATCAATATCCAAGGCCTTATGAACTCTAACAGATATATATCTTTTAAATATTATTTAAAAACATTAAATTCATACTTCATGATAAACCACAGCATTAAAAATACATTATCATTCTAAAAAATCCCTTAAAAAGTCATTATTATTTTTTTGTCAAATCAGTCAATATCTCAAAGGGGTGTTTATGATATTAAAAATATAATCATACTTAGTCTTATAAAACTATGAAAAAATTCATGGATCATAATATAACCTCAAATGAAATTACAATATTCCCTATGTTTAGTAAAACCCACCAATAATACCAACTATAAAAGCCATGAAAACTCACTCCTTGATCCAGTGCTCAAATCATATAACATAAAATTTAAACAATCATACAAATAACTATGAACCAATTTTTTCCCATCCAAACCATAAAACACAGAAAGGAAAATTTTGATTAATTATATTCATAAGATACTTTTATGTTTATATTTTCATTGAATTAGGATTAACCTCGTCATAAAAAAACTCATGTCGTTAAATGATAATTTATCTTAATTAACCATGATTTTCTTATTTCCCATTAAGGAATCAATGTAATCCAAATGAAATCCCTTAAAGACATAATTTTTTTAACAACATTGTTTTATCCACTTAATAATAATTATAATAAGGGAGATCCCAGACGCCTATTGAGGGTAAATATATCGTTAACAGTTTAATGTCATCAATGAAAACAAGAAGTGAATAATAATATGATGACATAATTAGTGTTCAAGAGTGAATGAAAAAATAACACATAACCATAAATACATTATTCACCAATAGTAATGTATTTATTAATTCCTTAAAAATAGAAACATTCAAAAAAAGTTAATAATTTTGATTCATGTGATATCAATCTGGGTCATAGTAATCATTAAAAACCCTTAAAGAATATCTATAAAATTTGTTTATATCATTGAACCTCATCATAATAGATCCCTTTTGAAACCCATACAATATTAATAACCATATGTCCCACTTAAAATTTAATTCTATAGATAATGTAATAATTACCCAATGAATTGTAATATAATCTGGGTTCACCCATCATATAATCTATAATTACTAAAACCGACTATATAATAGCCACCACAGGGTATAACCTCCATCATTCTCAACCAATGTTTTGTCATCCAGCCCATCATATAAAATTTAATATTCTCACTCAATGTTATAAGGTCTACCCCCTCATATATTATGTAATATTCTCAATTGGATATTTTTGGATGGAATGATCATATATGTATTATCAATAAACCACAACATTAATACTAAAAAAAATTGATTAAATAATAATACACAAAACCAATAATTATTCTATTAAAAATGTTGTTATCCTATGAAAATTAATTTTTATTTCTTACACTCTCTTTGAAACATGATTAAACTAGGGAAAATAGTTTTATAATAATCTCTTTAAAACATGAATAACCAATGGAAATAAAATAGTTTCTGTAAAACCCAGGTAAATAAAGAATATTACTTTTTCATATTTATTAATATTTGTGAATAAAATATTAATTTTAATTTAAAGGGGTTGTTATGTTCGATAGCGTACCTGATACGCAACAACACGTTTCTTGGAAATCTTATGTTCCACACTACTAATATAATAATATTATTTTAAATGGTAGTTAGCACGTAGCCATTGTGTTAGCGGTAATGAATATAAATAACTAAATTATTATTATATATGTTTTTTAAATGTTTTTACATTTATCCATTAAAAGATAAAGGCTTAAAATAAGAAAATAATTCAACTTTAGGCATAGATACACTAATATTCATTAAAAGGTTGACTTATCACATTTGGATGGAGAACCCTCTTTAAATATAGTTTTGGAAACTCTTATACATTCTATTTTACCAAATAAAATTCTTCTTTATAATCAGGTCATCAAAATTTACTTTGTGTAAATTTTTTGGTAATTTTCAGATAAAGTTCATTTTTTTAATGAATAGTGACAACTGTTGTATTTTAATTCAAAACCTATTTTTAATCTAATTTATTTTTTTGATTAGATTATATTTTTAATTGGTTTTAATTTTACAATTATAATATATTTTTACCATTTAATCAAATAGTGGTCATTGGAATTAATTTATCTTGGAAATTGGACTTAAACTAGTGTCGATCTTGTGATATATATTGTTTCATAAAAACACGCTATTTGTTCTGACAATGGGAATTAATTATTAAATTAATTAATGAAACTTATATGTTATGAATTTTTTAAAATAGAAATCATTTTTGAATTCGGAATATCAAATATAGCTTAGGGCAATTTTTTGGTATTTTTCTGAAAACCATCAATTTTTGATGAATAGCGAAACCACTATGTGGTAGTTAAAAAACTGATTTTTCGTTTAAATAAAAATTTACCACTTATATGATTTGATTGTAAAAAATCAAACATACATGGTTTTCATTATGATGTAAAATGTGGTTTAATTGGATTATAAATTTGTTTGGTGAATAGTACCTTTTATGTTTTATTAATCGGGATTAAAGGTAATTAATGTAATTTAAGGTAAAGATAATGTTATAATAATATGAAATTAACTAGACACATGTACTACCATTATTTTTTGAGTCATTTCCGACCAAGACAATCTATGGGTCAACTTGGGGACCCCATGGGGCCACTTGGGTAAGAAAATGACATTAATAACGTTTAATTCATAAGTTAAAACAAAAATGCCACAAACATGTATTTTTTTAATAAAACAATTTTTAAATGGGGTTATAGAAGTCATATTTTTGACTATAAATATTAATTGGAAACATAAAAATATTTCCTACATCCTAGTATTTTTTTTATAGTTTTTAGACATTAAATATATTAATTTATTTATGACACCATGATAATGCAGTGATTACCTCATTAATGAACGTTTTAAATAAAATGGATATATAATGTATAATATAATACATACACTTGTCAAAAACCTATTTGATTGGTGTATTTCGAACACTTATCACCATATCTTTGGAATATATAATTGTGGGACCTTTGATATCTGAAAATCATTTTATAATAATGTAACTTTTCAAGACTTTCCAATAGTGCCCCTCCTCCCTCTTATAAAATGCCCCCACCTCTACCTCCTTACCCACACCTCTCAAGCCATTGGCTCGGCCACACTCCAATAATTTTATCTCTCAACATCCCTTTATTCATCCTAGATGACTTCCCATAGGCAGAAAGCTCTTCATGAAACCCTTTTGATTCAAACCAAGGGGAGTTACACAATTTAAAGGTAAAGTATTCACTAATGTTCTTTTGTTTTATTTTGCTTCTCCAACCCCATAAAATCATTTTATTGCTTTATTTTGTAAAAAAACCAGTATCATAAATATAATAGTTTGTTGTTTTGGTAAATTTTAGAGATACACTTACACACACCTACGTCTAATGGTTAATGAACAGATTGTTTCTGTGGATGGAGAATTACTGCCTCACAAAATGATGATAGTTCAATCATCTCTTAACACCTTTCATGGCGGTCATTATGATGTTATTGTATTTTATATATGATATATATTGTATTTATGCTTTCTATATTCTTCTTTATTTTATATTTAAAACCTACCTTTATGCTTTGCATGTTGTGCAAATGTGATAATTTCCTATGAGGAAGTGTGGACTACCACCCCCTAAAGTGATGTGAATCATTCATTCAACACATGGAATGTATAAATAATGAAATTAATGAACATATGTGAACTATAGAAAATATATATTATACTGGAATTATAATATATATATATATATATATATCTCATTTATTTTTAATTCCATTAATATGACAAAGAAATAAAAGTAGTGTTTATGCGTACGTTCGACCTACCATCTCCATGAATGGTGCATTTCATTTATTTTTATCTACAAATGTTATGGAATAGTATAAAATTAATATGTACTGGATATATATGATATTTAAATCATTAATACTATTTTGGTGATGATTTAATTATAACTAGATGGACAATAATTTTCAAACAAGTTCATTTTTGACTCATGTACCAAACATCGACAAAAACGTCTAATATAAAATCACATTATTACCAATTATTATAACATTATAATATGTGATATGAACTGAATAATATTCTTTAAAATATTTCCTTAATAAATTATGAATTGAACATAGTTTATTATTCTGAAATATAATTAAACGAATAAGACAAGTCGGACGTGAGGTAAGGGATCCTACCTCTCTCTTTCTTTTTAAGTACCATATTTAATGTCATTCCTTTTAATATCATCTTTATTATGTTAGGGGATGTTATTTTATATCCCTATTACTGTAATTTTTAAGTTTATATGATTATAGAACCTATTTTATCACATCAAATCATTTTTGGAAGTTTTATGTGGTGTAGTTAGGCTGCTGAGTTTTCGTAGGGGTTTCTCATCACACTTTTATTCCCATGAGATTTATGCTACATTTTCCACCATTTCCATTGAGTGGTAAATGTACTTCCCAATATTATACTCTTTGTGTAATATAATTTCATTTATGAGTATTTACATCAATGTTGTACTTTCTTTATTTCATGGGGTGTACGTTTCGAAAGATACCCATGTTGGTAAGGGAACCTTTCACCCTCCTCTATTTAAAAGACATCTTTTGTTATGTATTTTAATTTACATATTATTATGTTTGGATATGTTCTTATTTATCCTTATTGATTTAAAATTTATTTCCAAGTGATGAGATGCACGTTTTGTCACATCAAGCCATTTTCTAAATTTTAAAGTGACGCCGTTAGCCTGTCGAATTTTTACATGGGAACTTTTTACCCCAATTTCGATTTCATTGGGTTCAACTTGTAGTTATTGAATATGACATCCTTTGAATATGTGTGAATGACTATTGATTTTTTTTACACTTAATATCCACTTATATTGTGTGTATTTATATTTTTCACACATATTTATGAGATTGATTTATCCTCAATTTAAGGATACCATCTTTATAGTGGATTTCATCTCAATTTACATTTCCATTGAGACTTAATTTTTGTTATTAAACAATTCACTCTTATATGGTGTATTTACTATCCTTGTACATATTATATCATGAATCCCTTTGTTCTAAATATATTATAATGTTCTGATTAAATGTAGTTCCACAATTATTTGTATTCAAGATTCTCTCATTTTGTTTAAAACTCTTTAACAAAAATATCATTTTTTAATGTTATAAAGATTTATTATTATAAATTGTAATATTTAATGTCCATGTTTTAAAAATGAATTTTAGTATTTACTTATATGGAAATTAATTTTTTTAATTTATAATTCCATTAAAAGCTTTAAAGTGGTATGGGACACTATGATGCTAAAAACTATTTTAAATGTCTTCTTTTAATATTTTCAATGTATAAAGGGATTTTTCTCTCATAGAGTTTTAATGATTTTTTTAGATGTTTTTAATTATGATATTTTCATGATGTGATCTTTTGTGATTGAAATCTAAAAATATTTTCTTTTCTTTTATAATTGTTTTATTTATTATGATTTTGTGACGGTACATGTACATTTGACGGGTGGTTACGTGATAAATCATATGACGGATGGTTCTATGAATACCAGGATGGGTGGTTATGTTATAACCTCCAATCCATTGGGTATGTAAGGTGGAAGTATGGTTATTCCATGTAGTGATATGTGTGGATGTCGACCATATAGTTATTACATTTAAGTATGTTAATGTCCCAAGTTACCTTTATAAGTCATGTGTTCTTTATATGGGTTTATGGTAATCTTTTGGTTACAAAGGATAAGTGGTGATCTTTTATTCAGTGAAGACTATTTAGTACTTCTTAATGGTGAAATGTACTACTTTTATAATGAATTCATTGTTTACATGATGTTTTGAAAAACTAACAGTTTTTTTTCTTTGTGTATCCCTCACTGAGCTTTTTATGCACACACCGAGTGTATTTTGAAATTTTTTTCACGGGACTTAATGTGGAATTGGGTCAAGGATTTGATCAAGGAAAATTCATGCTATCTAAAACATGGAACTAGACATGTTTCTTTTTAAGGGTTTTTATTTTATGGAAACTTAGTAGAAGTGTCTACTTTTTAAACTTTTGATATGTAATAGTTATGTCCTAATTCTCTAAAACTCTAAACCTGAAAATATCCTCAATGATAATTATTAATTTAATTCATGATTATGTACGGTTTTAAGGCTGGGTTCTTACAGTTGGTATCAGAGGTCGGTTTAGACAAATTTAGGGATTATGAGGTTTTATTAGACATATGATTTGTCTCTATATCTATTATTTCTGTTAAATCCTTGTTTTATAACTTGTTTCAGGTCATGTAAAGTCAGTTACAAATGGAAGGAGAAGGATCTAAAAAAAAATTCATATCCCTTCCTTAGGACATACTTGTAATAATTATTACAAAGTCATGTTCGGATGATAGTGAAACATTTTATAGCATAAAACTCACTTGAAATTATTTTTTTGAGATATCAAAAACCTCCACTATACCTCGTTATCATCATGGATCATGGGTTGTATTTAGACAAATAATATTTTCAAAATATTCTAATATTTTCAAGATAGATAAATATTATCAAGGTATATTCAAATATTTTACCATATCATAAGATTTTGAAGCATATTTTGATTTAAAAAATGGTGCTGAATAAGGAGACCCTTGCAAAACCTATTTATATTTACTATTAAAATATAGTCTCTCAAAACATACTTATGTTATTTTAAAAGGACCAATAATCGAAAGTTTCAACTCAAATTATGTCTGACTATTTTATAGAAATCATGTTTTATTAGATGTTTTGGAATTATATGTCATACATTATTATTTTCCAAAACTGTTTTCTGTGAACACCCATATGACCCATGTTGTACAAGTAGTATTTTGATAGAGGAAGAAAATGATTTAGAAGGATATCTAAATCATTGTTGTAATGCATGGAACTTCTACATACATGAACAAGATGACTATGAAACCGAGTGAATACCAAGATAAAGCTATGCTGTTATTCATTTTGGGAATCGTTTTATTTTATCTTATGGTGGTGAAATAAGACTTCAAGAATTAATATGTTGAGATCGTAATAAATTCGGATGAAAATGATAGCTATAAAGAAGCCATTGAGGTTAAAACATGGTAGGGTTATTTTTGGAGTTTTATAAAAAGGACAACCCGTAGGATTGGTGACAACCCGTCGCATCTGGTAAGGCCGCAGGAATCAAACCCACAACTGAAGAAAGACAAGGGTGTATCACCTACCACTTGACTATGTGAAGTCCCTAGTTAGTATGACTTGTTATTTTTAGTAATATAATTTGATGAATCACGAATAAGTTGATTTTGGGTTATCTAGGAAAATATCTACCTATTATGGAGGATATATGATTAGGTTAATTAATTTTCAATATGAAACATTAAGAGCAACTGATGTTATTTAGAGATAAATGTTAATTTTACCTTGGAAGACTATGTGGTTAAATCCTTCAGAGATTTGGGTTTCAATATTAGTTTTGATTACATTGAATAAATTTATGGATAGATGTTTATTGAATGGTCTTTGTTGAACTTTGGGTATTGTTTGAAGAATTTGGAGATTATGAATAGATTTATTTTATAAAGGATTATCCTTTTTGGGTATTATCTGATCTTGTACTAACCTATTTGGTTTTGGTTTTGGTTAAGGTCTAAAGACATTGGAAATATATAGTTCTATTTTGTATATTAGGTGATTCTCTAGAAGTTGATTATAGCTCTCTTAATGTGAACAAGTCATCCGAAATACTCGTCTTTTGGAGAAAAAATGAGTTTGTGTAAGAAATCTAGTAGGAGATCAGAGTCTACACGATAAGTATGTATGTTTCTTTATGATTTAGATAAGCACATAAATAAATTATTCAATGGAAATAATTTAAAACAAAAATGTTGTCTGTTAACTTTTCCTACTGGGGAATAAAATACCGTTTAACCCATCACATGTTTTTGATTTTCTGGTGGTTAAATTTCTCCTAAACATGTTTCTATCACTCAACATAATAACATAACCCTTTGTATTTTTCTTCCATATCCATGTTTTCATGGAATCCTAGTAACAGTTGTCTTAGGTGACCTTAGTAATTTTTATTCTTTCTTTTAAAGTGATAGATTATTTTACTCCTTTTCTGATGTGGGTCTTTCAATGAAGTTTCCAAGACCAATTTTAAAATTGTGAGGACGCAATTCCCAAAAGGGGGGAAGGATGTAACATCCCAGGTAAATAGATAATATTACTTTTTCATATTTATTAATATTTGTGAATAAAATATTAAAATTACTTTAAAGTGGTTTCTATGTTACATAGCGTACCCGATACGCAACAACGAGTTTCTTTGAAATCTTATGTTGCACAGTAGTAATATAATAATATTATTTTAAATAGTAGTGGGAATGTAGCCGTTGTATGGGCAGGAATGAATAGAAATAACTAAAATATGATTATATATGTTTGTTAAATGTTTTTACATTTATCCAATAAATGATAAAGGCTCTAAATAAGAAAATAATTCAATTTTAGCCATAAATATTATAATATTCACGAAATGGTCGACTTATCACCTTTTAATGGCGAAAACTCATTAAATATTGTTTTAGTCACTCTTATACATTCTATTGGACAAAATAAAATTTTTCTTTAGAATCGGGACATCAAAATTGACTTTGTGTAAATTTTTGGTATTTTTCCGATAAAGTTAATTTTTTAATGAATAGTGACAAATGTTGTAATTTTATTCAAACCCTCTTTTTAATATAATTTATTTATATGATTATATAATCTTTTGAATTGGTTTTAATTTGAAATTATAATATATTTTTACCATTTAATCCAATAGTGGTCATTGGAATTATATTCAATTTCAAATAGGACTTAAACTAGTGGCAATCTTTTGATATATATTGTTTCATAAAAACACTCTATTTGTTCTGACAATGGGAATTAAATAGTAAATTAATTAATCCAACATATATGTTTTGAATTTTGTAATATAGACATAATTTTTGAATTCTGAATATCAAATATAGCTTAGGGTGAGGTTTTGGTATTTTTATGAAAAACATTAATTTTTGATAAATAGTGAAACCACTAAGTGGTAGTTAAAAAACTAATTTTTCGTTTAAATGAAACTTTACCACTTCTGTGATTATTTTTTTCAAAAATCCTACATACATGGTTGTCATTATGATGTAAACTGTGGTTCAATAGGATTAAAATAATTTTTTTGTGAATAGTATCTTTTAAGTTTTATTAATCGTGATTAAATGTAAATAGTGTAATTTAAGTTAAGATAATGTCATAATAATAAGAAATTACCGTGAAATGTGTCCTACCCTTATTGGTTGAGTCATGGCCAAACACGAAAATCCATGGGTCAACATGGGGACCCCATGGAGCCACTTGGGTAAGAAAATGACATTAATAACACTTTATTAAAAGTTATAATAAAAATGTCACAAATATGTATTGTTTTACTAAAACAATTTTTACATGGGGTTATACAAGTCATAGTTTTGACTATAAATATTAATTATAAGGCTAAAAAGATATCCTACATCAGAGTAGTTTTTAATAATTTTTAGAAAATAAATAAATTTATTTATTTCTGACACCATGATGATGCGGTGATTGCCTCATTAAAGAACTATTTAAATATAATGAAAATATAATGTAAACTCTAAGACATATACTTGTAAAAAAACCTATTGGATGGGTGTATTTTGAACCCTTATCACCTTATCCTAGAAATATATAATTGTGGTACCTTTGATATCTGAAAATCATTTTATAATAATGTAACATTTCAAGACTTTCCAAGAGTGCCCCTCCTCCCTCTTTTAAAAGGCCTCCACCTCTACCTCTTTAACCACACCACTAAATCCATTGGCTCCGCCAAACTCTGATCATTTTATATCTCCAAATACATATCTTCATCCTAGAAGCCTTCCCATAGGCAGAAATCTCTTCAAGAAACCCTTTTGTTTCAAACCATGGGGAGTTACCCGATTTAAAGGCAAAGTCTTCCTAAAATTCTTGTGTTTTATTTTTATCCTCAAACCCCCTAAACTCATTTTATTACTTTATTTTGTAACAAAAACACTATATTAAATATACTAGGATGTTATTATGAAAATTATTGGAGCAACACTTACACACACCTCCGTCTAATGGTTAAAGAACATACTGTTTCAGTGGATGGCGAATTACTGCCACACGAAACGATGATTATTCAATCTTCTATTAAAAAATTTCATGGTGGCCATTATGATGCCACTTTATTTTATATATGATACATATTTTATTTATGTTTTCTATATTCTTCTGTATATTATAGTTTAAATATACCATTATGCTTTGCATGTTGTGCAAATGCGACAATTTCCTACGACGAGGTGTGGACTACCGCCCCCTCAAGTGACGTGACTCGTTCATTCAATACATAGAATGTATAAAGAATGAAATTAATGAACATATGTGACCTATATAACATATATATTTTACATTAATTATAATATATATATCTCATTTATTTTTAATTCCATTAATATGACAATAAAATGAAATTAGCATTCATGCGTACGTACGGCCTACCGTCTCCATGAACGGTGCATTTAATTTATTTTTTATCTCCAAATATTATGGAATAGTATAAAATGAATCTGTACTGGATATATATGGTACTTAAATTATTAATACTATTCGGCAGATGATTTAATTATAACTACATGGACAATCATTTTCAACCAAGTTCATTTTTTACTCATGTACCAAATGTTGAAAAAAACGTATTATATGAACTCAAATTATTAAACAATTATTATGACATTATAATATGTTATATGAACAGAATAATAATCCTTAAAGGAGGTCCTTAATAAATTATAAATTTCCCAATGTTTATTATTCAGGAATATATAGAAACGAATATGGCAAATTAGACTTGATGTAAGGGATCATACCTCTCTCTTTATTTTTAAGTACACTCTTTTATGTCATTCCTTTTAAGATCATATTTCTTGTGTTAGGGGATGTTATTTTATATCCCTAGTACTTTATTTTTTATTTTAATATGACGATAGACCCTATTTTATATCATCAAACCATTTTTGGAAGTTTTATGTGGCGTCGTTAGGCTGTCGAGTTTTCGTAGGGGGTTTTCATCTCACTTTTATTCCCATGAGATTTATGCTACATTTTCCACCATTTCCGTTGAGTGGTATATGTACATACCATTATTCTACAATTTGTGTAGTATGAATTCATTTATGAATATTTACATCAATGTTGTATTGTCCTTATTTAATTGGATGTACGTTTCGAAAGATACCCAAGTCGGTAAGGGAACCCTTCACCGTCCACTATTTAAAAGACATCTATTGTTATGTCTTTAATTTACATCTTATTATGTTGCGAAATGTTATTATATAACCATATTGATGTAAAATGTATTTACAAGTGATGAGATACCTTTTGTCTCATCAACTCATTTTTTGAATTTTATAGTGACACCGTTAGGCTGTCGAATTTTTACTACGGATCTTCTTAACTCAATTTCGATTTCTTTGGGTTCAACTTGTAGTTATTGAATATGTCATGATATGAATATGTATGAATGACCTTTGATTATTTTACACATAATATACACTTATATTTGGTGTATTTATATTTGTCACAAATATTTATGAGATTTATTTATCCTTAATTTAAAGATACCATCTTTATAGTGGATTTCATCTCAATTTAAATTTCTATTGAGACTTCATTGTTGTTATTCACTAATTCAATCTTATATGGTGTATTTACTGTCCTTGGAAATATTATATCATGAATCGTGTTATTCTCATGATATTATAATGTTCTGATTAAATTTTATTCCACAATTATTTGTATTCAAGAGTCTCTAATTTTGTTAAAAACTCTTTAACAAAAATATCATTTTTAAAAGTTTTAAATATTTATTATTTTAAATATTTATCTTTAACTTCCATGTTCTAAATGTTTTTGAGTGTTTATTTATATAGAAGTTAATGTTTTAAATTTATAATTCCATTAAAATATTCAAATTAGTATGGGAAATGTTGATTCTTAAATCTCTTTTAAATTTCTTCTTTTAATATTTTGAATGTATACAGGGATTTTTCTCTCATAGAGTTTTAATGATTTTATTAGATATTTTTATTTATGACAGTATCATGATGTGATCTCTTGTGATTGAAATGTGTAAATGTTTTCGTTCCTTTATAATTGTTTTAAGTATTATGATTTTGTAGTTTTACTTGGACATTTGACGTGTGGTTACGTGATAAACCATATGACAGGTGGTGTCGTGAATACCAGGATGGGTGGTTACGTTATAACCTCCAATGCATTGGGAATGGAAGTCGGTCGTATGGCAATTCCATGTAGTATTATGTTTGGAAGTCGACCGTATGTTTATTCCATTTATGTATGTTTTTGTCCCATGTTACCTTTATATGTTATGTGTTATTTATATGGGTTTATGGTTATCTATTGGTTACAAAGGATAAGTGGTGATCTTTTATTCTGTGAAGAGTATTTACTAATTATTAAAGGTGAATATTATTACTTTGACAATGTATTCATGGTTTACTTGATGTTTTGGAAAACTAATAGTTTTCCTTCTTTGTGTATCCCTTTATAAGATTTTTATGCTCACCCTGAGTTTTTTTTAAATGTTTTTCACAGGACTTAATGTGGAATTGGGTCAAGGATGTTATCTAGGAAATGTAATTCTATCTATAACATGGAACTATACATGTTTTTTTAAGGGTTTTTATTTTATGGAAACATAGTAGAAGTGTCTAATTTGTAAACTTTTGAGATGTAATAGTTATGTGATAATTCTCTAAAACTCTAAACCTGAAAAGATCCTCAATGTGAATTATTCGTTTCATTCATGATTATGTAATGTTTTAAGGCCGGGTCCCTATAGTTTCCATTAAAATCACATTGAATAATGATTTCCTTGTTGAGACGAAATTATTTTTGTAATATTATATTTTAATCAACCATAATTTATCAAACCAAATAATGAGGATGATATCAATATAAAATATCACTATTAGAGCCTATGTCACAAAAAATGTGATTGATATGGATGAATGAAAATACAATTAAATATTTACTAATGAAATTTTTAGCAATATAACATTCTAATTTTTCAAATAAAAATCTATATAAAAACAAAAACATAAAACAAAAAATAATTTTTTTAAGACACCTTGTAATTATATAATTTATTCCTTAAAAATCATAAAAAATATTCATTGAGTAAGATATATTTTTTTTTGAAAAATAATCATAAAATAGATATATTTCTTAATTTTTTTTTCAAAAAAAATATAATTTAAAAATTAATATTTAATTAAAATAAATTTTCTGATGATAGAAAATTTATTTTTATAATTCGTGTTATGACAATGATTTATTTAAATTTTTTGGCATAACATAGAAAGACATTGTTTGGAAAATAAAAAGATATTCCGTTTAAATAATTTTTAAAAAATGTAGAAATGGGTAAAATTACTCTAATAAATGAAATTTAGAAATAAAAAAATTGTAATAATTTTTACAAAACATGTTTTTTAATGAAAATATATTCTTAATCAGAAAGATAATTAAATGCACATTTTCAAAAAAAACCCTATCAATTATTCTAAGTACCAAATAGTGTGGAAATGGTACTGTTACATTGAAATATAATGAATAACCATAAGATAAAAAATTTCCATATACATATTTAGATATGGATCATAATATTTCCTCACCCAAAACATAGTGATAAATATTCTCAATAAATTATGAGATTATTAAATTAAAATGTTTCCACTTTAGTTATGCTAAAACGTAAAACTCAGAAAATGATAAATTAAATGAAAAATAAGATATCATGAAAATAATTATATTCATGTTATATAATGTCAAAGGGGAATTATATACTCCTACTATATGTTTGTTGGTCTACAACATATCTTATTCACTAAATTTTATATTGAGATTAAAATCCCATACATTTTTGTTAAATTTTAAATCATAAACTCAATGAGAGAGTTATAATAAAATTTGAATGTAAAAAAATAATATCTATGATAATAATTAGAAAATTAATTACTGGGATATATATTAAAAACATAAAACAAGTAGTTTTTTAATATGGAATGCGTCTAACATATGTACAAAACTGAGTTAGGAATAACATAAAATGATTATATATTTAATATGAGGATTAATAAATGAATTTATTATGTGTATAAAATGAAAATAAATTACAAATAGTTAATTTAAAATCATAAATTAATAAAATAACATTACAGACATAATTTAATGATTACATAAACATGTAAGATGGTGTTTAACCCAATAAATCTTCATTGAGTTAAGAAATACCTTACCTTAAACATCCTTTTGGTTGAATATTATTTAAAATACTATTTAGTAATTCTAAAAATATTAATATCTTTTTTAAAAAATATAATATTATAAATATCCTATTTGTTCATGTTATTACAATATATATCCTTTCTATAAAAATTATTTCAATATATTCATTATTTTTTGTGTTAAATCCCTTGTTTTCACATGGGTTATTTTAATGATATATTTATTTATTATTCATATTATAGAGTTCTGTCTTCTAATGAATAATATTATTTAAATATTTTTTTTAAATTTAATTTTAATTGTATGTTTGAAACCAATCAAGAGAAATGGTTATATGAAATGGACTATCTTTCAATCATGGAGATAGAATATTGTACATATACAAGGGTAACATTTCCATTTTCGATGATAATGATGGGATGCATATAAGTAATATTTTATATAATAATAAATATTTTAAAATAATATATACCATATTAAATCATTATATAAAATTATATATATCATCCATGTGTTGTGGTGAGGAAATGAGAGTCAAATCACTTCGTTCAAGAGATACTAAACACATGTATAAATGATATAATAATTTTTTAGACTAGAAAATTTAATTGAAAAATTAAATTTCATAATGTAAACTATTGCATAATTGTAAAAATTAATTTTTTTATATGACTTATATTAATTATATTAAAACTTATTATTTTACATGTAATTTTTTAGTTATAATGAATCATATCGCTTCTTAAGGAAGTAGTCCACCATACACGCAATAGATGTAATTTTATCCCACTCTTAATAGTAATTAGAAAGGTTATATGTGATATAATGATTCTATATTTATTATTATGTTATATATATCATATATATTGCTTATAAATCATCAAACCAAAATGAGAGAGATATTTATGGAGAATGATTTAGAATGGTACCTGAGGCAGTAGTCTGACATCCAAACGAATGATGATTTTGTTACACATTTTTTAGAAGATATGATCAGTTTTTTATATAAAATTAACAAAATAACAAATTATTATATGGAAGATACATAGTATATTATATAATAATGTTTACATAATAACTCATGGTTGTTTTTAATGAAATAAAATAAAAACACACCTTGAAGAACATTGCCACTTCTTCTGGTATCTTTTTTTAGCCAGCACCAAAGGTCATACCTGATTAGGTACATGCCCAAAATATATATTAGAGGATTATTTGATTTAATTACAAATGTTATATTGATAGGTACATGTGACACCCCAAGATTTTGTGTGATAGTTTTATTTGAGTAAATTAATTTTAAATTAAGAATTATATTATATTAGTTAAAACATTCCATTCACATGACACCAAAGTGAAATGTACTATATGATACTGACCTGGCATATTTTATATACATCACCAACACATAGTCCATTACATAAAACACTAATAATAAAAAGGAATATAATAACATGATAATATAAAATATATTTAATATTTTAAATAAATATATTATATTATATGGCTTGAAATAAAAAAGTCACATATTTATGTTACATTACATGTAAGAGAGAATTTATTTGATATCATACACAACACACAAAAATAAATATTACAAGACAATGACATATTACTAAAATTTTCATATTTAATATTTTATGATATAACCAACAACTTTAATCAGTAGATATGAATGTTATTGAATAAAATATTAAAATTTATGGTTTATATAATTATATAACTTTTACATTTGTTACCAATTAATTATAAATGAAACAACAAACAATATGAATATAACAAGAAATGTTATTTTTTTCATGCTTTCAAGGGTTTTTGTCCTGATATACTAAAATAATCACAATTACAAATTTATTTTAATGAAATATATATAGTACATATTAATTAAAATATTTTTTTTAATCATCTATTTGTTGTCATTAGAATATGAAATGAACAAACCCTATTTCAAATATAAAAACCTATATTTTTATAAATACGTATTTATAGACATTTAATGGTGAACCCATTTTTAATAAACATTTATGACCATTTTAAAAATATAATACGTAAAAATGAACTTCATATTTAGAATTGAAATATAAAATATAACATAAGGTGAAATATTGGAATTTTTCCGTGATGATTCATTTTTAATGAATAGGGAAAAATACTAAATTTTAGTTCAAAAGGACTTTTTAATTAAATTTATTTATAAGGATAAATATTTTTATATTGGTTTTAAATTTTATATTGACAAATTTTTTCATTCAACACAATTTAGGTAATTTTAATTAAATTAGTTTTTAAATTCACTATAATAAATTTAAAATCATTTGAAAATTATTACTTTTGAAACCGAAATTCTCATCACACCTACAGTGTGGATTTGAAATAAATTTCTACCAATTATGTGAGTGAAAATTTTTAAAATGGATTTCATATTTGGAATAATAAAAATTTATAATTTTATATTTTTGAAAACGTTATCTTTACGAAAATGGTTAGTGATAGTGATTAGAATTTATTACAACAAATAAAGTTAAATTAAGCATTATAAGAGACTAAACCATAACCTTAAGACCCAAAATGACATATACCCTTGTCCAAGATTAATTATATGCAAATATTTTGACCATATATTCCATTTAATTTAATTCTGTTTATTATTTTATCCACATGCAATGTGAAAATTGTCTCTTGAATTTCATTGTCAAAATATTACAAGAGTGCCAATCTTCCTACACTGTAAAAGGATGACACTTCTACAACTTCCTCACAAATATCAAAAAAAATTGTTTCATATATGATATTAAATAATATTATCATAAATCCATCAACTCTACCTTGATTATTTCATTGGTGCATAAACCCTACAAATTAGTCCTTTTGTATAAATGAAAATGGGTTACCCGATTTTAAGGTAAAATATTTCAATGATCTCTTTTTCTTTCATTTTCTTCTACACTCCCAATAATCTTGATTTTCAATTATAATAAAACATCATTATAAAATATATTGTAGTAGTAATTAATGTTTTTATTATACCTATACATACACACACCTCAATCTAATGTGTATGGAACAAACCGTTTATCCGTACGGAGAACTATTGCCTCACGAAATGATAATGATTCGTTTTTCTTTTACCTCCACTCATGATTTAAAATATCATTGAAAATTTAATTATATATGATATATATGAAATTAATTTAATTTATTTATTCTTATTTAATTTTTATTTATAACATAAATTTATTCTTTCCATCATGAGTAATTACGATAATTTTGTTTGAGGAGGTGTGGACTACTTTCCAACAAAGTGATGTGACTCGTTCATGCAATACATGGAATATTAAAAAGATGGTGTTAATAAAAAAAAGTAATATATATATATATATCCATATATAATTTATTTGATAAATAAATTATACTATACATATGACATTTACTTGTAATTCATTTAACACATCAATGAAATGATTGTAGAATTAATACGTACGTATGACCAACTGTCCCTATGAATATCCCATATCATATCATATCATCAAACATTATAGATAATATGAAATAAATATGTAGTTAATATATAATATAATTATGTAATTTAATAAACTTTGGATATGATGAAATCATTATATATGTAATAGGACATGAAAATAAATAGTAAAAACATACTTGAGAAAACTAGTTATTTTACACACAAATTAGTGAATATAATGAATGATTGTTAGAGAAAGGGTAATAAGATTCTATAAAAAGTTGATATATAATACCTTAAACATTTTTATGGTTCTAGTATAATTTATTTATATATTTTAGACCAATATAAACCAGTATAATTGCCACAAAAAATATAAGTTAAGGTATGGGGATTTCGTATCACTTTTTATTTATATGTGATATATGCTTTATTCAACACCCATTACTTTTGTATAGTGTTCATAAATCTCATGGATGTATTCAGTTATTATTATAAAAATATTTATGGTTATTCACGTATTAATTTTATAAACATTCATTCATGAGGTTAATTTTTCTAATTTTGTCAAATCAATGAAATAGTTTTGTCTCAATTTTCCTTCTTTGAGAAATAGGTTTTATTATTCCACTAAATTATTTTTTGAGGTGTATATACTTCCATTTTACTTGTTATATCATGAATATAATTATTTTAATTACATTTAATGCTTTATTTAATTTCAATTTCTGACATGGGGTGTATGATCCCATTTTACCATATTATAATTGTTTATTGAAATAATTTTATCACTTTTTTAGATTGTCTATATTTATGATTCCTTTGTTGAAATATTATGATCACACTCTAATAATTACGAATAATTTTCATTATCATATTTTTATTCGAGTTTTATCCATGTATTAGTGGTATTTTAAAATATATTTTACTAATTTTATTTAAATTTTTTTTAAGAAACTAAAACATAAATTTCTCTCTTCCATTGGAAGTCAATATTATTTCAAAAACCATATTTTAGAAAATGTTTTCAAAAACTGAATATAATTTGTTTTTCATTTATTATTATATATTTATATACATTCAAATTATTTTCAAATAATATTTTTTCAATAATTAATCAAGCTTCATTAATAAGAACTAAACTATAATGTTTTCAAATCATTTTGTGTATTTATTTATATGTTATCAGTATATTTTAATTTAAAATGTTTTGAAAACATTTTCAATGATATTTCCAAATATTTTAATTAAATTTTTTTATATGTTTTTATGTTTTTTAAAAATATATCATCATTAAGAAAGGATATTTTCCTCAAGAAATGTTTTTAAAATATCTTTTTAAATTATTTAATATAAAAGATAACAGCAGTATAAGTTACTCATTCCTTTCTAGAGAAATGAATATCTACATCAATTCATATTATTTTTATGAATGGTTAATGTATTTGTTGATGATTTTTATTACACCTATTTCCTTTTCACTTGTTATATGATTTTGGAACACGATTCTTTTCACCGATGGTGATTAGGAGACTTTCCTATATTACATAGATAATTCAATGATTAAATTTTCATGATTCCTATCTCATTTCATGGGATATAAAATTACTATTATTTGAATTCTAATGAACGTAATATGTATGATTTTTGTATTTATTATTTTGGATCTATATCTCCCTCTAAAGCATTCTATAATGATGGACGACTCATTAGTATATATATATTGTACATGAACAATATTTTATTTAAAAAAATTTATGGGTAAAAATGATTACATTTTTAAAATGTTATACATGGACCTAGTTTCTTTCCAATATGTTTATTCATGAACCTAATAACATGTTCACAATATTATCCATTAAACTTAATACATGTGCAAAATGTTATGTTGGAACTTGGTTTCATGTCCATACGTTTATTCATGGACCAGATTACATCTTAAAAATTGTATGTTTAAACATAAATACATGATAAAAATGATTTGAATGAAACTATATTCATGAACATAATTTTACGTATAATCCTGATTACACAATCACAGTGTTATACGTGGACATGTACGCATGCCCATAAGTTGATGGGGAAGCCTGATTTCATGTCCTTAACATAATGTGTGAAATATTCTTTATTTAAATATGTTCAGAATTTGTTAAACCAACCTAAATGCCACAAAATGAATGTCTTATTCATGTGATACTCTTTCATGAATCATGATCTTAGTGATATTACGATCCATTTCTTATCAAATGAAAATTGTTATTATGATCTCTATTTTGTAGGGTATGATATTTAAATGTTATACTATTATTCCATAACCTTTATTCATGTTATATAATCATGCATTTATTTTTGTTACCATTACCTAGAATCTATGTTCACCTCTCTTATATGATTCCTTTCCCTGGGTTGTGATGAATAGTTTTAGAACAAGTTCTAAAGGTTTTTATCTTTGTGGGAGATGTTGAAGATCATTTAATTGGATTGAAGATTTTGTTTCCATTTTTCCAAAGGAACTAATGAGTTATGGTCTTCGGGGAATTTATTTATGTATTGTATTTAATATTCATCTAAGATTATGTAATGCCAATTTTATTCAGCCTGGGTAATAATAATACTAACTGATATAATGGGATTCGAATAAATGATTAGTGGAGGAATGTGGATTGTCGTATGTGAGGTTAGTGGGACACAAGATTTTTTTAAAAGACGGAATTTGTCCCAATATGGTTTCATGTAACAAAACACCAATAAAATACAGTTAATGATTATATAATGGATAACATCCAAAAATGTTCAGCCATAATGTTTAGAAAAGTTTTAAGTCAATCTAATCAATATGAGTTATTTAAAATCCTGATATACCCATTTTATACATAACCCTATTAATTAATTCATAATATTTTCACTATTCATTTCCATAAAAATAAAATAAGATTATTTGATAATATAAATTTTTTTGACTCCAAATATAAAATAAAAATTATTAGTTGAATTCACATATGTTTTAAAATATATTTTATAGTCAATCACCCCACCATAATGAGAAAGTGAGGTCTCAAAGGGAAAGTGGTACAAAATTATATATCATATTTCAATCTAAAATATATTCTAATGATACAAAATGAATTAATAGAAATTTAATTGAAATAATGTTTATTTAAAACCACTTTTTTATATTATTTATCTTAAAAAAAATTAAACAAAAATTCATTTTCAATTAAAAAAATGTATTCTTTAATATACATAAAAAAATTAACATTTTCAAAAATTTATAAAAAATATATATTATAAAAAACAATATTATGAATAAAAAATTTATTAATAATTTTTATGATAAATATTCTAAAATTAGAAAACAATATTTTTTTACAAAACCTCAAATGGGATGAGAATAACGGTTTTCAAGATGTAAATTTCATTCATGAACAAAATGACATTATAATAATTTCTTGTCTAATAATTAAAATTGTATGAATATTAATTAATATTTATTGATATTTAATTTATACATTGAATTTAAATCAATATGTATGAGTTGGATTTTAATTAGTTTTAATAGGGAAAAATATATATGAATAATATTTTTAAAAAAGGTTGAATTTTTAATCCCAAAAAACATATACTAAAATTTGATATGTTAATGATTAAGATGTAATTAGCTAGATTAAATTTAAATAAATAATAAATATATTTTGTGAAATAATATTGAAAACATAATGTGACTTTTTAATCAATTAATTTATTAGAAATAACAGAAATGTTTACAAAAATCAATATTTTTCATTGTTCAATGAAAATTTAATTTTTTCTGAAATGTCTCAAAAGTCACCCAATGTAAATTTTTTCTTTACATTCCAACATTTTATTCTTATTTCATCAAATATATATCCTTAAATAAACAAAAAAAATTATTATTATCATTTTTATGAAAAGTTATAAAAATCATTTTTGCTGAAAATATATAATTGGAATAAAAACTACATTACTAAACATTTATTGATTATTTAATAAAAAATTATAATTAATTTATATGTAAAAGGATATAGATATATATTTTTTATAACGTGGTTATTACAATTCTTACCTTCCAATTTACTGAAAATGTAATATTGGTTATACATATCTTGGGTTGTTTAATCTCAATGTTGGGTGTTGAATATGATATTGAAAAAAAAAATCTCTAGGTTCTATATACCACAACATATTTAAGGGAATAAATATATTGAAAAAGAAATTTAGTATCATTTTATAGGGTGTATTATTTTCACCTAACCTATATCTAATGATTCATTTATGATACTGAACATAATTTTGTTTTCATAAAATGATTAGGTGTAACAAGAATTAATTAAAAAAAATTATAGCCTAAGAGATATAAGAATATAATTAAAAACACTTCAGCCAAATTTCCATATTGGTGGATATCATGGTCGAACATCCACTAGTGAAATCCTTGAATTACATTGTGTCTATGATCTTCCACAGAAAACTCCACTCCTAGGAAAACACTTTCGATTCTAGTAATAGTGTAAACCACATAGAAAGTACAAATTATTAATCAAATTTTTATTCATCATAACGTACATATTGGTTAAATATCAAAATTGAGTGATGAAATTATAGATATAAGTATAAATTTTATTATGAAGACATTATGTATTAGACTCATCATTAGAAAATATATGCGGGAAAAATAGAAAATCACTTTACATTGGTAAGAACCCAGGCCATCTTTTCAGGTATTTTTTTATTGTTATTGAGAAAAAAAGAAATTTATGGAATTTTCCCAAGTACACGCCATGTACTATATGGTTACATGTTGTGTACTAGGTTACTACATGTAGCCATGTTCTCGCCTTGTAGTGGCCACACACATGGCCGTGTGGGGTGACTCGGAGGCTGCCAAAAGTAAATAATAGAAAAGGAAATTACCCACCAAGTACATTAAAAGTACCTGTTTTGTATTGACTTTTCTTCATTAAATTCCTTGGGGTCGCGTCTGGCAGACAGAACACCCTTCTTCTAGGTTTCATTTGTCTGAGAGAACTTTTATGGCTGCACTGCTTCATCGAGAACCCGATCCTCCGCCCGATATCCAATTCGACCATTGTCGATTGCGTTGGGATCATCCCTGTATGTTATTCATTCTTATTGAGAATCACTTACTGAATCCTCTTCTTTTCCATTTTATCTTTGTTTAAAAATTTTTGTTTTTTTGTTGATCTATGGTGTTCTTGGGAATTCAAGGCCTGAGGTTCTCTTATAGCGTTCTCCTAACGTCGAGGTAGATGGTTTGTGACTTTTGGTAGGATGTCTTCGAGTTATTTGTGCAATTTTTTCCATTACCCCTGAATGGGGTATTACACATTTACCATTTTATCCTTACTGATTTCTTTCTATGTTGGTATTCTTTCATAGATGATAATTGATTGTGAATATGGTGAATTATTGTACTTTGGATGTGTTTCACATGCATGTTTTGGATTTTTTGGCCTTTGGTTCTAGTTTTCCTATTAGGATGATGTTTAATTTCAAAATTCTTAGTATTGTTGGATGATTTGAATATTGTTCTGCCATACTGATATGCTGTAGACTTCTAGCCAAGTAGTTCATGATGATTACTTTGGCCGATACGCGCAGCTATACTTTCTTGAATTACACAGGGCTATGAGAACCTGGTGTATTGTCCATAGGGAATATGGACGTTGAGGGATTCTCAAGAGTGTTTGTTTTACTTACGATGCGAGACAACATGGGGAATTGACGTTGAGTGCTTCCTCAGAGATTCTTTAGCTCCTACATGCAATCCACATAGGGAATGTGAGGTAAGTGCTTCCCTAGGGAGTATTTGGTTTCCAATAAGATACTATAGGTTGAATTTATGATGAGTTTATCCTTAGAGAATCTATTCTTAAGCTGAACCGAATAGGTTAGACAGAGTGTACAACCCTGAGAGTTGCTTGTACTTTTTTGGTAGGACTACATAGTATAGGCTTTGAGTAAATCCTAGAGGGTTACCTCTGTGCTTTATTTGCGGGCATGTGTTGATAGGTAGGACCATTGGGGACATGTTGTGGGTACTTCCATTACAGATAACTATTGTGGTTATCCGCTCTGTTTAGCTGTTGCATGTTATGTAGTGGTTGGAATACTTTGAAACTTTGAATAGTTTACTGCTGAGTACTTACTTGTTTACTAATTTCAGTACATACCTGCCATATATTCACTGATTTTAGGCACAATTATCATGGTGGTTGCCTACTGGGAATTAGTCTATCACCCTGTTTGGGCCATGCTTTTGGGCCCAAAACAGATTATATTGTTGCAGGTATAGACTCGGGAAATCACCCTTCTACATCAATTTCTTGATTGGTTGTGGAGATGGAGAGCTTTGTATTTTTTTACTTCCATTGTATTACTCTACCAATGTGGGCATCGTTTTCCCAAAATCAAACACAAGGCCCTCACTACTGGTCGAAAGCCTCTGGCATTTGGGGAAATGTGTTTGAGGGCATGTGACCAACCGGGTATGGGGCATCTCTGGGCGGCATGTAGAACTGGGACATTATAAATTGGTATCGTAGGAATTCTTTTCACATCAATTACTATTTGGAACCATTACCCATGGATATGAATGAATAGGTACATGGAAATAATCTGTGCTCAGGAGTAGCTATCCCGTGTACATGGAAAATCCAACCAACCTCGTTTATTGACATTTTTCTTGTTTTGCAAGTTTACGATTGATTTTATATTCACCAATGGGTGATTTACATGTTTTTTATTATTACCGTTGATGTTATTGAAGTTCAATTTCTATCGCAACCCGATGAGATGAGGGTATTCAATCTCATGCATCATATAGAAAAATTTTATAAATCACATGTCATGCATTTTTTCTATGCCATGTTGGATGCATTAGTGATTTCATGCTATTGTGATAGATGCCTTGATATAAAACCTACTACTTGATAGTGTTTTTGTGTTTACAGTATTGTTTAAATGATCGCAAAATATTTATTAGTGAGGTATTATGGGCCCTCATGGACTATAATTTTTGGATCATTATCTTTTTTTCCTTGTTATAACATGTAAAATATGCCAAACATTGATTCGGGGATATTATGGGCCCTCACGAATCTGAATTTAGCCCTTTCAATGTTCCTATCAGTGGTTTTCTAGGTTTCAGAATAGTTTCTGAGGCTTACAGTTCGAGAAATCATAGAATACAAGGCGTTTAATTTGAATTACACACCATGTGTTCTTCTGTTCGAGAAGAATTTGTTTTTCTTATGTACATGTCATGTACTTTATGTACATACAGTGTAGTCTCTAACTATATCATAGGTCATGTGATCAGAGACACAGGATATAGAAATTTAGTGGGAACATACAGTGTACCAGTTTTGCACGACGTGTAGTGTTGACCCCATGTCTTCCAATGTGACTAACAACACAGATGGATAAGCCATATATTATACAAGACATTCCAGCCATGAACACGTTGTGTAGTCTAACCCAGGTACCCAGTTGTTTCACAAACAACACGGGTCGGTGTTATCCTTCCTCATACATGTCATGTCCTTGAACACGCTGTGTAGTGTGAGCCATGTGTTAGGCCGTGTCACTAACCACATGGGACAGGTGAATCTTGTCATGTACACGCCATGTCTATTGTGAACACTCCATGTAGTATTGTCTTAGGATAGCCATGTGGATTATCCGTGTAAAAGGAATCAGTCATGGAAAGATGATTCAAGTACACATCATTTTTTAGGTAGACATGTCGTGTTGTTTGGGTGTTACACGACCAATTTTGGTAGATGTACACACCCTTGTGAATGGCTTAAGGAAGATGTTGTACAGGAATTGTACACATAGTGTAGTTATGTTTTATAAAACAGGATTGCATTATTTTTTCTATTCCATTCCTACACTTCTAGATTTCAGTCCTTTATAATCTTGATCTATGGTGTGAGTTTTACTGGGCAATGTCATGCCACTAAGACGTCCTCAAGTTTTACGCCCGTTGAAAGGCGGTGATCAGATGCCAGATATGGCTGATAACTGACTTCCAGTATATCCTATTATTGATCCAGTAATTACACCGACCAATATTCAAGAAAAAAGTTCTAATGCACATTTCATGAGAGGCTTCATGAGAATGATACATACCTTTCAAGGAACACCACCCCATCCCCGTCGATGGATGATTTAATGAGTGTCATCATGCAGCATCATCCTCCAACATTCTCAAGTGATGGGGGAACCCCAGCTACATGTTCATGGAACGAAGCCATGCCTACGATCATCAAGAATATGGAGACGCATCCATAGAGGAGGGTCAACCTCACTATCTATAAGCTTCATGATTATTCCAAGAGGTGGTGGGATGTGATCTCACAGGTGGGACTCTAGCAGATCATGTCTTGGGATGAGTTTCAGTTCATAATCCTCGACTACTTCTATCTAGATACCCTGAGGGCCGATTGAGCTCGAGATTTTATGAGCCTAGATCAGGGAACTCATTCTTTCATGGAGTATTCCTCTCGCTTTATCGAGATACAACACTTCATGCCTATTCCAGGAGGGGACCGGTTATTCATAGAAAAGAAGTTTGAGGATGGTGTGAGTCGCGACATCTAATCGCAGGTGATCATCTTCCGGTTTACTTCTATCAATTCCATAGTCTTCTTGGAACTGATCACAGTGCCCAATCTGTGGAATTCTGGAGTTGTGAGCTAGGGAAAATTAACTTCTGGAGATAGTATTCCACCTACTGACTGATGGTAGTGTCGTAGATAGTCCTCATGTGGCGATTCAATGAGACGAGACTCTTTTTAAAGTAGCAAGGTGGTGTGCTACTAGTTTGAGAAGAGTGGGCATATGAGGCCATATTGCCTGAGAGAACCAGTGGAGTTCCAATATTGCGGAAAGATGGGTCATCTTAAGCATTTCTGTCATATATTCTCACCAAAACCTGGTGACAGGGGTTCTTTCATGACTCCTCATTCAGAAGAAGCACCACCAGTTTCTCACCGGTCAGGGAACTAGATTTTTTTCTGCCATTTGGGCCGAGTTATAGGTTGTGGTTGTGGAAGCTGGTCACCCAAATTTTAGTAACAACAGGGTGGATCAACTCAGGGTGGTCAGACTATTTCAGTAGAGCCGACCCAGCAAGAGCAGGATCTTGAACCCTCTAAAGTTCGAGGTACGATCATAATTTCCTCAGTTTTAGATTCTTCTCTTATCAATACATGGGTTTACAATAGCTTTATATCAGTTGTTGTTGTATAGATCCGTCAGATCTGATTAGTTTTTTCTTCTAATACATAGACACTAGACACTCCGTTGGGGACTAGAATGAATAGTGTACTTTAGAGTAAGGATTTCCCTCTAGAGGTTGGTGGGTGTCACTTTTTATGGGACCAATATGTCCTAGAGATGATAGGCTATGATGTCATACATGGAATGAACTATCTAGTTCCCTTCCAGGAAGTTGTGTATTATTACCACTATAGGGTGAGTTTCACAACACGAGAGGGTGGATCTTTTCTTCGTAAGAGTGAGTAGGATGTCCAGGCAAGCAGAGAAGATCCCGAGAATCATGGGTTGGGAGGAGTTATAGACAAGATTTCTAGTTTATATCTGGATGATTAGGGGATTTTAAAGTTATATTTTCATCTTGTGGTGGATCGTTTCAGGGATTTCTTTCTAGAGGAATTTTCTGGTTTTCATGTGGAGAGGGAGTTGGACTTTTCTATTGAGCTAATTCGAAAAGCTACATCGGTGTCCATTCTTCATAACAGGATGGATACACTAGAGTTACATGAGCTGATGAAGCAGTTGAAGGTGTTGCAGGAAAAAGAATACATCCAAACCAGTACATCTCATTGGGTTTCATCTATCATGTTTGCGAAGAAGTCAGACATTACCCTTAGGTTTTGTGTGTGTTTTCGGA
The DNA here is from genome assembly GCA_963277665.1 of Viscum album. Classification (NCBI taxonomy): domain Eukaryota; kingdom Viridiplantae; phylum Streptophyta; class Magnoliopsida; order Santalales; family Viscaceae; genus Viscum; species Viscum album. Next base: position 541,805,741 of record OY728143.1, read on the forward strand.
AGATGAACCTGTTAACGGTCAAAAACCGATATCCCTAGCCTAGGATTGATGATCTCTTTCATCATCTTTGAGAATCCTAGGTGTTCTCGAAGATTTACATGAGATCTGGTTATCATCAGTTTCACACAAGAACATCTGAAATACCTCTCACTGCCTTTCAGAGTTGGTATGGTCTATACGATTATATGGTTATGTCTGTTGGTCTCACAAATGTGCTTGCAGTTTTCATGACACCGATGAACCGAGTTTTCAATCCATACATAGATTCATTCGTGGTGGTCTTCCTGGAAGGCATCTTGGTGTACTCTCACACTCTACATGACCATGCTACCCCTCTTGAGATCTTTTTAAGTACATTGAGAGAACATCATTTATATTCTATGATCTCAAAATACCACTTTTTGATGGATCTGATTCACTTCTTGGTTCATGTTATCTCAGAGAAAGGAGTGTTAGTAGACCCAGAGAAAGTGAGAGTCGTAGTTTCTTGGGAGCTGTCAAAATATTTCTTTGAGTTATAATGTTTCCTAGGGCTGGGTGGATACTGCAGATGCTTCATATAAGAATTTTCACCCTTAGAATCACCCCTGATGATTATGACTAAGAATGGTGAAAATTTCTTGTAGCCAGATTCTTGTGAGTCAGCCTTTCAGGAGCTAAAAGGAAGACTGAATTCAACATGGATACTAGTCTTTCCATATCCAGGACAATGCTATTTTGTTTATTTTGATTCATTATATATCGGTCTTGGAGCTATGCTTTTGCAGGGTGAAGTAGTCGTCGCATTTGGGTCTCGGCTATTGAGGCCAAATGAGAGGAATTACCCTATGCATGATCTCGATTTTATAGTAGTTGTTCATGTCGTATGCTATTGGAGACATTATCTACTGGGAGAGAATTTTGTGGTTTTCAACAAAACCAAGTGTCTCAAGTACATTGCCACTCAGTATGATCTGAATGTGAGATAGCGATGGTGGGTTGAGTATCTTCAGTCCTTTGACATTGATCTTTCCTATAAGCCTAGGAAGGGCATCACAGTGGATGATGTGTTGTCCAAGAGGACTCAGATACATGCAGTTCAAGTGGCCAGTATTGTGTGGAATATTATAGCTCTATTCTATGAGATGCATTTGGATGTTCAAGAAAGACAAGGGAAACTTTTTATTTCTATTATGGAAGTAAAATCTACTCTTCTTGATCAAGTGCGAATGAGGCAGCTATCAGACTCAGAAGGCCTAGTCCTATGGGAAAGAGTTTCAGGAGGGAACACTATTCCGAGATTGAAATTAGGGGTGGATGAGATCTTGCGTTTCCTGGGCGTTTATGGGTGCTAGAAGACACACATTAGTAGCTGATGCAGGACTTTCATTCCTCAGTTTGGTAAGTACATCCTAGCATCACAAAGATGTATCGTGATCTACATAGTCAGTATTTGTGGCCATGCATGAAGAGAGATGTTATTGGTTTTGTCATGATGTGTTCCACATGTTAGTATTTGAAGTTAGGGAATCATCAATATTCCGTGATTTTATAGGAGTTAAAAATTCCCTTGTGGAAGTGGAAGTCTGTCACGACGGATTTCGTGATAGGTTTTTCAAGGTCTATTAATGTAATGATGTATTTTGTGTGGTCATTGACATACTCAAGAAGGTTGATCACTTTCGTCCGATCATGGAGACTTTTGGTGTTGATGAGTGGGGGAGGTTGTAAAACTGTGAGATTGTATGTTTTCATGGAGTTACACACTCCATTGTTTTAAACAGGGATGCCCATTTTACTTCTCAGGTCTGGAAGGGGATTCAAAAAGCATTGGGTACGCAGGAACATTTGGGTACAACTTATCACCCCCAGACATATGGCCAGTCCGAGCATGCAATTCAGGTGCATGAGGAAATGCTCTAAGCATGCATCTTGAATTTTGGAGGTTCTTAGGAGATGAAAATAACTCTTATGATGTTTTCCTACAACAATAGTATTTGAGAAAATATTTATATGGCATTCTATGAGGCTTTGTAATGTAGGTCATGCCGATCACCCTTATGTTGGATTGAGGTAGGAGAGGTAGTTTGATGGGAACTCGTCTTGTTCATGATACAATATAGAAAATATAGTTGATTCGGAAGAGGATGGATACTTCACAGTCTCGACAGAAGTATTACATTGATCAGCAGAGACGGCCTCTGGTGTTTGATGTCAGGGATCGGGAATTCCTGTGTATCGCACTGATGCTAGGACAAAATAGAATTAGGAGATAGGGTATTCATTCACCGAGGTACGTCAGGTTGTTTGAGGTGTTGGAGAGAGTTGGGCTGGTTTCCTACTTGTTGTATTCACCTTAGAGGTATCGGAATTCGCACGACATTTTTCACGTTTCTGAGCACTGCCATTACTTTTTAGACCAGTGTCATGTCTTTGAACCTACGTAGGTTAAGCTCAAAGTTGATGTATCATTTGAGAAGAATTTATCTAGATTTTTTATCATTGTATAATGGTTCTCTGTGGCCAGTCTGTTACTCTTGTATAGGTGATAGGGCATCACGGGCAAGTACCAGATGAGACATGGGAGAGGAGGGCTGATGTACGAGCAGAGTTTCTAGATATGATTGAGGTTTCCTCTTCTATGCGCACATTACTTGTGAAATTAGGGGACAAATTTCATTATGGGGGGAGTTTGAAAAAACACAGGCCTTATTTTCAGGTTTGTTTTAATTTTCTGGTCATTTTTTAGAAGAAGAGGAATTTCAAAAAATTTCCAAAGTTCATGTTGTGTACTACGTTACAATGGGTATCTGTGTGATGGCCGTGTAGTGGCAACATACACAGCCTTGTGGGGTGACTTGAAGGCCCCCTAATGAGGAGTACGGAAAAGGAAAGTACACATCGTGTATTATCTTTTTTTCATTAAACGCACTGGGGTCACGTCTAGTAGACAGAACACCCATCTTCTACATTTCATTCATCCATGAGAACTCGTACATCTTCTCTCATTCTGTGAGCCCTCGAGCCTCCGTCCAATCTCTGATTCGACCGCCATCAATTGCATTGGGATCACCTAGGTATGTTATTCCTTTTTCATGAGCATCGTTTCTGGATTCCATTTCTTTTCCAATTTATCTTTAGTTTAATTTTTGAGGAGTTTTTGTAGATATATGGTGTTCGTGAAAGATTCAAGGCTTCAGGTTCACTTATAGTGATCTCCTAACATCGAGGTAGGTGGATTGTTCCTTTTTGTTGGAAGTCGTTGAGTTATTTATGAAATTTTACCCAATACCCATGAACATGGTATTTCACATTTACCATTTTAGCCCTATTGTTTTCCTTCTCTGCTGGTATCCTTGCGTAGATAATAATTGATTGTGAATTGGGTGAATTATTGTGATTTGGATGTGTCTCCCATGCATGTTTTACTATTATGACCTTTGGGTATAGTTTGCCTATTAGGCTGTAATTTACTTTCCCATGCCTAGTATTGTAGGATGATGTGACTGTTGTTCTAACATGTTGATATGTTATATACTGATATCCAATTAGTTAATGAGGTTATCTTTGGCTGATATGTGATGCTATACTTTCTTGACTTACACAGGGCTGTGAGAACCTAGTGTATAGACTATAGGGATAATGGACATTTAGGGATTCTCTAGAGTGAATTTTTTTACTTAAGATGTGAGACCACTGGGAGAATTGTCATTGAGTGCTTCCTCAGAGTGTCATTAGTTCATAGATGCGGTCCACAAAGGGAATGTGTCATAAATTATTCCCTAGAGCACCTTTAGTTACCGATACGAGACTATATGAGGAATTGACGGTGAGTTCTTCCTCAGAGAGTCTATGATTATGTTGAACTAGAGGGGTTAGACTGAGTGTACTGTCATGAGGGTTTCTTGTACTTGGTAGATAGGACCAGAGGAGATTTGTTGTGAGTATTTCCTAGAGGGTTACCTTTGTGATTTAGTTTTGTGCTTGTGTTGCTAAGTAAAAAAAGCTTGGATAGGTTGTGGCTACTTCCCAGAGGGTTACCTGTTGGGGTTATCCTGTTTATTAATCTATTGCATGTTATGTATTTGTTTGAATTAATTGAAATAGTGGATTGTTTAATGCTAAGTACTTCCTTGTTTACTACTTTCAGTACTTACCTGGCATATATTCACTGACTGTTAGGCACAAATATCGTGGTGGTTTCCTACTAGGATTTAGTCTCACACCATGTTTGGGTCATGCTTTTGGCCCCAAGCATATTATATTGTTGCACGTATAGATAAGGTCAAGGTCCCTTCTACTTCAGGGTCTTCATTGAATGTGGAGTTGGACAGAATGGGACCATGCTATGGATTGCGGTGCTATTGAGCTGTTTACTATTTTACATTGGTACTTTGGTTTATTACTGTTGTATTCCTACATTGTGATTTGTTTGTATGCATTCCTAGACATATGTATCAATGCATCATTTATATATATGTGTTTTCTCTAGTTTATTCTTTTTAGGCTTCCGCTATATACATTTTATTCGATTATTAATGCTTCTTCTGTTGTATATTTGTTTTACATTAAATGTGTTACTCTGCCAATGAGGGAATAGTTTCACCACTATCACACCCAAGGCCCTCAATTCTAGTCGTTATCCTCCCGCTTTTGGAGAAATACGCTTGAAACCATGTGACCAATCGTGTATGGGGAATCTCTGTACGGCTTCCGGGACCGGGAAGTTACAAATTTAACCCTTGGATACTACATTGTCATACTCCCTTACTAAATAAAATGATAGAAAATAATTTTTACTTCCTTCATTGTTGATGACTCAAACTGAACTCGTAATCCATCTGGATTTCTGACTATGAAACATATTCCTGATTTATCTCACCACAATAATGTCTCCAACACTGAATCATATGTCTTCAACATTAACATAACATTACTAGAATAATGTACTACATGGGATCACATATCAATGTAAAGAAAATTTTTAGCTCCACTCTCAATCTCTTTGTTACTAGATATTAATTTTTTCTATTTAAAATCCCCATACTATACTACTATAATAAACACATGGACCGCTCATAAGCCTCATCCTCTTTTGCTGGATCGATCCTCTAATGATCAATCATATCATTTTATTTAACCACAACTAACATAACTAAATGAGGAAAATGATAATGAACCATATATGGAGTGGTAATATATTTCCCAATACATTAACTAAGAAATTACATTAATATTCCTTTATATTATTTTTCCTTAATAAAAATCCCAATTGAAACATGATTGAATGTTAAACCTAATTCATGTACCGCTCATATGTAATATCACTATATGCAGCACCTCCTCACATACAGCTTATACATTCATAGAGTATGTGAATTCAATAACCAGTGGACAAAAAAACTCATTTCTTAGTAGTTAATCCATGACCTATGTTATTAACCAACAACAACTAACTTTTCTCCCTACCAAAACAAGAAATTATCACTATTCCACACTATTGTAACTCAAATATTCTTCCAATCCATCAACCAAAACAATTAATACCGCTATTCCATGAACTGCTTCCTCCAATGGCACCGACATTATCAAGTAATGATGGATGAAAAATAATGACCGCCAATTCATAGATTTAGTATGTCTCATATTGGAAATAAGGACCAAAAGTATAAATATCATACATAAATTTATAGAACATTCCGATATTAAATAGGATCAATAGATCAGATAAATAAAACATAATAAAATCAATGAAATAATATAAATTTTAAAATGAAACCATCCCATAGTTTATTTATAATATAAAAAAAGATACATAGAGTAATTAAATAATTTACCAAATGAAAACATTAAGGAAGAAGCATTACCACATCATCAATTCTCGTGATTTTATTATGTATAACTCCCTATTAAGTCCTCCACATAACCATAAGTTTTTTTAAAATAGGTTTAACATAAAATAAAACATAGTTGGATCATACCTTGCATCTCTTGTGGAAATGTGAGCTGAGCATACGAATTCACACTGAGAAAGTAGTAAAAAATATCATGTAAATATGTCAATTAAAGAAATCTCATCCTTAAAATAGATCACACAAAAAATACCACATCTATATATAGTTCTATAATATGATGATTATCACTAAACATCGTTCACTGAATAATATTCTCACTAGTTTCCCACTATCACAATGTAATGTTATACATCTAGAATGTCCCCAAAAAATCAAATAGCCATCTTCATAGAGATACCTAGGCCATCAGATCACATCACATACAAGATACCAAAACATAGAAAAATTCATCACATCACATATCACCAATAGAATCATTATTGTTTAAAACATATTACTTGTATTCACGAAACACATGGACCATCACAAAACATCTATATCCACAATTAGAGTATAGTGTCTATTATATCTTAGGGAATTGACCCCGTTCAATACACATTCTATGCATGACATCTTCTATTGTCATATAATAATATTTTAAAAAAAAAATTATGAGTGATATTTTTACATATTTCCCTAAAAACCCTTTCATATCAAACACTCAATTGTGAGAATGCTTGGAGCTTGGTGTATCCAACATATATCATGACCATTGGGATTATGTTATAACATAAAAATATATTTAGTTGATGGAACATGGATCTCAATATGGGTGGGATGCATATAGAAGACACTAAAAACATATAATTTTTATATAAATTATCACAAACATGCCTATTGTATGGGTTAAAAATAAAAATATTATCCAACTCACATCATCATCAACAAGCCTCACAATATTTTCATCTTTCCCTATGATATATAATTTCACAAAACCACACTCTAAATCTATGACACACATTCCAAACTCATCACTTAATTTAAATATAATCCAAATTCATGATTTACCACTACCAATTAATATAGATAATTATAAATATTTATTTATCAATAAAGAAATAAAAAAATTTCTACACTTCCCACATAAATATAGGAATTCAAAATCATTTTTATCCCATGATAGTTGTTTATATTATTATAATATTTATTACTATACTACATATGAAACTAGTACATTAAATCTCAAAAGAATTTCAATGCCTCTTCATTTTAATATGCCCCAAATTAACACCATTTCAAAACTATTGAAAATTCCACATCAAAACATCCATATACCACATCCACATGTCATCAAATCATACCCATAGACCATAGCTAAAAATCATAACTACGCTTTAAAACGCCACATCATAATATATGATAATAACCACACATCACATATTTACATAATGTATATTAAATATTTCAATGGTCATCCCATCACATATCAAATTTATTTACATGGTAATTAAACAAAATAAAATTACATTGTAATCAAATTAATTGTACAAATATTAGTGGTATTATGTTTTATCATGATGGATTTAAAAAACCACACATCATTTGTTCAAAAAACAGTTCTTCCATAGTGTAAAACATATACCCCAATGTACATGATATTAGAAAATCATTAATACCCCATAATCTCAATGTAAAATGCTAAAAAGTTGGAAGGAAATGAATTTCATTCCACTTCACCGCAAAATTCAATTAATGTAAATATTTATTATCCCATAGTATTTCATAATATCATCCAAATTGATAATAAGTTCAGATTCCTCATAGAATTATACAACTAGTTGTGAAATTAATTATCGTGTTCTTCAATAATTTGTTCCTAATAAACTACAAAAGGTTAAAATCAGTGGAGACCACCAACAAGTAGCTTGATGAAATAAAAAACCATAACCAAACAATATAAAACATCTTACAACACCTTCTTTCCAAAAAATCAATAAAAATATGTCTTCATGATAATAGAAACCTATTTGAGATGAGAAATATGTAGAAATAGATATTTAAATGGATGAAGAATGTGGGGATTTTTTAAACAAGACAATATTGGTCTCCCAAGGTTGAGGATGAAATCTTTTAATTTTGGGATATAATACCACCTTTATATACAATTGGCTCTCCCATGAACTAAGAAAATGTATTTAGAATTAGGTATGATCTAATGGATTTTGGGTTCTAAAGTTAGTCTAGAAAATATTTAATTATTGTTCAAAACCAACCACAACATCGTCTAATTTCTAAAAAAATAGTGATTTAATATTTGTAATATGAGGTACCATGTTATAGTTATGCTGGTAAAATAATATTCTACAATTCATGGAAATGTTTATGTAGTACTTCCAATAAAATAGGATATGGGACCGTTATGATGTGGGGAGGAAAAAATTGAAGAACATATTCTCAAAGAAGAGGATAATTGACCTCCTTTCTCCACTGGATAGCTAAAACAAAAATGGAATATACTTTTAAAAATCCACCCCATTACATATTCCCCTTCTGGAATATATATCCCATCAATGATCTGCACCATAACGTAGTCTATATATCTGATACATTATTACATTGAGTTTGGATGTACCACTAAAAACCATCTATAACCCATCATTGGTGATTATATGAAACATTTTTTTCTCGATCACCCCATTTCCCATAAAAATCATTTAGACCCACCCAAAAAACTCCACCACTCCAATTACCTCAATTTAAGGATTTATATGGACTGTAACGTAAAAAATATGTATAATTATAACTAATAGGGTATAGTTTATTTTTATTGTACATGGAATGTGTTTCTAGAATGGTTGGGTTATTTACATCTAATTTTATGATGATTATCCAATTTCCACATCCACCACTCTCTATAATTTCACCTTGAAACCATGATGGTGTGTTCAAGGTTTGGTCAATTCATGATGTTGTTACGTTATATTAAAAACCATGATATATTTGTTTTTTCATGAAATAAGAGGTTAATAAATAAAATTTTATATCTAGTGGAACTAATTGATTGGAGTTAATTATCATTTAGTGTTATATATGAAATATTTTGGTATAAATTAATATATATATATATATATACAATAGAACATTTGGGGATACATGAAAATATTTTCTATTCATAACACATATTTGTAGACTTTTATTATTCATAATGAATATAGTTTTATTGATAATTTCCTTTGTATTTAAATGATGGATATGTAAATGGTAGAAATGGAATGGTGTTTTATGTCTTGTCTGAGGTAACTAGTTCCAGTTATAATAAATAGCTTCCAATCATACCATTCATATTAGTTATAAATCAGGTCATCCAAGATGATAAGAACAAGAATTATTCTAGGTCATATTGGTAGTTAACATTATCTATTTGAAATGAATTAGGTTTTTAGGTTTCAATGATTTCGGGATTTATGGTTATTTCAATGGATGTAATGGGATGTTTATCTAAAGGGGTGGAATAAATATTACACTAGAGGAATAAGGTATATAAATAGTTGAAAATGAATAATTCAATTCCAGGTGATTTTTATGTGTCACTAATAACATGTAGGGATTTGATTATATTTTCGGGCAGGGAAAAAATAGTTTTATTGATTGAATCCATTTCATTTTGTTAGATGAAGTGGTTATTCAAATCTATTTGGCTTTGGGGATGAACGAAAACTAATAAGAAATAATTGTACTTTTAGATTATCTATCCATTCTACATGGTAAGAGATATGATATACATTGGGGTGGGGTCAGTGGTGTTAATATGGTGACATGTTATAGGGGTTAGTATATAGGGTACTATATATGGGGCTCATTATAATAGAATATTGTAAATTAATATAATATTTATCATGATGTATTTGTATTGAATTATCATGGAGACGTTTTTGTGGAGTCCACTAATTATTTATTTACTATTGGTTCACAACATTAATTTATTCCTACTCATATAGTTGCTGATTTATGGTTGATTATACCTTATCAATGTGGGTTTATGTTTATTAATAAACTAATAAAGTTGGATCATTGAGTATGGATAGATATTTTTATGTTGTATAATAATTATTACCTATTAGAATATAATGAAATCAATTCTCTAGGAGATTAAAAACCTTCATATAATCAATTGGATTGTTTTCTAAACATAATATTAGGAAATCACAAAACCATACAATAGATAGGTATCAATATATTTATATATATATTATTATTATACCATGGATATGGTATTGGTTTCACAATACAAGCATTAAGGACCTAACCATTATTGGAATGGGAGGATCTCATCCATATTAGTAAAATTTTGTTATGTTATGGGGATGTATGGAATCTAATATTTCATCAACTAGATTACAAAATCCAAAAATATATTTCAATATAATTCATGAGGTTACATCTAGAGATATATTCCATGTTAATGGATCATTGGATCATAGTTATGAATCGTATATCCAATTTTCTATATTGGATAACACCTATAAAACTGATTAACATGTTATGAAAATAATTATATAATGGTATAATTTTCTATATAATGTTCCATTTTATTTAATCTATGTCAATAAACCATATTTTTTATAGTTTATTTCAATTTTTATGTCTTTCATGTTTTTAAAAAATGAGATTTTATTGAACGTGTGTCTCTCTTCAAGGGTAGATCACAAACGATACTACATAAGTAGAGCCAATAAGATCATTCAATAGTAAAATGCGGTTGAATTATCATTAGTAAATTACATTTCCATATGATATTAGTTCTACTAATTTTAATAATAGTTAAAAAATATATGATAATATATAAATTTCACTCATATTATTAAAAAAATGATCTTTATTAATGTTTCCAAATTATTATTTTCTCCAATCGATTAAAATGATCATTCATAGTTGAATTTATCAATGAAATTCGAGTGTATATATTTTTTTATACGTCCATTCTTGGTAATTGTAATCCAAAATGAAAATAATGAGATATAATTAGAATGAAAATATACTTTGAATATGAAAAACTTTTATAAGTGGGTTTTTGTTTCGATGGAATTTTTTGTTAAAAGGTGGTGTAACAAATCAAAATATAGAAGGGTGAGGATGAACATTCTAGAGAACCACCATGGAATTGTATTATGATTGAAGTCTTAATTTGGTTTTCATGAAACAAAAATATAGTAATTCAATACATCATATAACAACTCGATCTATATAAGTAAGCAATGTTTCATAGAATACATTACACATAACAATAAGAATAAATTACCAGTGAAATATATTTGAATATATAGCTTACTTTGTACACAACCCACAGAATATAGAAATTATAATATAGAGTATAATTATAACATAGTCATTAAATTAAATATTATTAAAATAGATAATTTATTAATGTTATATTTTTTTTACCCATGTATAAATTAAATTAATTTTTTATTTAGTAATTATACAATAAAATAAGAAACCTACAATGAAAAAGATATCTTTTCTGAAAAAACCTACATTTTTCATAAATGGTTGTTTAGTTATTCTTTTCACAAATAAAATATAACAGCCCATACATTACAAACGGATTTTATTTCAAAATTTAAGAATATTTATTATTTAACAGAAAAAACCAAGCCATTGTCCTATGGGATTACAGTATTTAGAAACTGGGTAAAAAAATGTTTTCTCTTTAATTTTCCAACTAGTAAACCAAATACCTTTTAACATATCACATGTATATGATTTTCTTGTGGTTAACATTCATTTAATCATGTTTTTTTATCACTTTTCATCATAACATGACACATAGGTTCTCTTCCATATCCATGTTCTTCTACATGTAATCCTTTTACGGGAGATCTCGGGTGACCTTTGTACATTATTCCCATTAATTTAATGTGATAGTTTTATTGACTCTTATTCTGATGTGGGACTTTTAATGAAGTTTTCGGGACTGATTATAAAACTGTGAGGATAGAATTTATTAAATGGGCAAAGGATGTAGCATCCCAGGTAAATAAATAATATGAAATTTTTAAATTTATAATTATTTGTGAATTAAATTTTACATGAATGGGGATTCGATTTTATATGGCCTACCTGATACACAACAACGAGTTTCATTGAAATCTTATGTTGTGCAGAATGATGAGTCATATATGAAAATAATACTATAATATTGTTTTAAATGATAGTTAATACATAGCTGTTGTATTGGTGGAAATTAATAAAACTATATACAATATAATTATACAAATTTGTTAATTTTTTTTACATTTATCCAATAAATTTTATTGGATTAAAATAAGAAATAATAAAAAATTTATCATAAATACTCTAATATTCTTTAAAGGGTTGATTTTTCACCTTTTAACGGTGAACACACATTAATTCTAATTTTTTCATTTTTATTTGTTCTATTTGACAAAATAATATAACTCCTTCAAATTTGGACATAATAATTTACTTTGGGGAAATTTTTTGTATTTCTCTGATCAAATTCCTTTTTTAATGAATGGTGAAAAATACTTTCTTTTAATTCAAAACTGCATTTTAATATAATTTATGTATATGGATAGATTATCTTTTTAATTAGTTTTAAAGTTTAATTAAATTATATTATTACCACTTTATCTAATTTTGGTCATTTTAAGTACTTTAAATTTGAAGTCAGACATAGACAAGTGTCAATCATTTGATAGTTATTATTTCGTAAAAACATGTTTTTGGTTTTGAAAAATGAAATTAATTTTAAATTAATTATTGAATATTATATTTTAGGAATTTTGTAAAATAGATATCATTTTTTAATTAAAAATAAAAAATTTTTCTTACGAGGATGTTGTGGATTTTTTTTTAAAAACCTTAATTTTTTTATGAATACGTAAAACACTAAGTAGTTGTTAAAAATGATTTTTTCATTTAAATGACATTTTACCTCTTCAGTGAATTGAATATTATAAATAATAAATACATTGTTGTTATTAGTATGTAATATTTTGTTCAATAATATTAAATTAATGTTTTGTGATTACTGACTATTGACTTTTATTTTCCATGGTTAGAGGTAAATACGATAATTCAAGGTAAGATTAATTTTATAATACTATTAAATTAGCCTTAAATTTGTCACAATCCAATTAGTTAATAAAATTCCAACCATGGGAATTCTTTTGTATATTTTGGGACCCCATGTGGCACTTCAGAATTATTATGACACTTTATATTAATTAATTTAATGTAAAGACAAAAATGACACAAACATATATCTTTTATCAAATAAATTCTTACATAGGGTTATATAAATTATCATTTCAACTATAAATATTTATTTGAAATATAAAAATATGTTCTACATCATTTTATTTTTTTATAATTGTTATACATCAAATAAATTAAATTATTTATGACACAATAATGATGTAGTGTTTACCACATTAATAAATGATTTAAATATATAAGATTAAAAAGAATAAAATTTTATCCCAATCCTATACATTTCTAATTGGATGATTTTTTTAAAACAATAGTGATATTATGTAAAATTTTAATATTTTTTTTGACCTTTATAAACCGAAAATCATTATATTATAAAACAAAACATCCAATCTTTCTTAATGACCCCCATATCCCCCTTATAAAAGGCCCTCAACTCAAACCCATTAATCCCAAGTCTCGAGGCCCTTGGATCGTCAAAACACTACCAAAATAACCTATCAATATCCCTCTATTCCACATAAAAGCCTTACCTTATGAAGAAGTCACATCAAGATATCATTTTGGTTCAAACCAAAGGGAGTTACATGATTTAAAGGTAATGTTTTCTCTTAAGTTATTATGTTTTATTTTCCCAGTCAAACATCCTAAACATTCATTATTTATTTATTTGTTAGAAACAACATTATCATAAATAATATAGGATATAGTTATGAGAATAATTTTAACTACACTTACACAAACCTCCATCTAATGGGTAAGAAACATATTGTTTCTGTAAAGGGTGAACTACTGCCTCACGAAATGATGATTGTTCAATTTTCACCTACCACCCCTTATGGTTGAAATTATGATGAAACTGTATTTATATGAGATATATATTATATTTATATTGTTTATATTCTTCTATATGTTTCATTTATATTATACCTTTATTGTTTCTATAATGGGTTAACATCATAATTTCATTTGAGGAAGTGTTGAATATCACCCCCAAAGTGATATGACTCATTCTGGCCATACATGGAATCTATAAAGGATGGAATTACAGAAATTATATATGATATTATACTAGAATAATAATATACCTATCTATCATTTATTTTTCATCCCATTAAATATGAAATAGAAATGAAAGTTGGGTTCATGCATACGTACGACTTACCGTCTCTATGAACAATGCATTTCATTTCGTATCTCCAAATGTTATGTACTATTATTTATACATAAATATATTAGATATATATGATATATATGATATCTAAATCATGAATATATTTATAATGATAGTGTAATTTTTTCAACACGAACAACTTTTAATTATAAGAAGATCATTTTTACTCAACTTCCAAATATCGGGAAAAATCCAATTATTAACATAAATGATTGAATAATGTTTATAACATGGTAATAAGTGATATAAAATAAATAATAAACTTTAAAAATGTTCTTAAAAAAGTATATATTAACTTTAATTTATTATTTAGGAGATTAAAAAATGGACGAGTCAAGTAGGAGACGATGTAAGGTATATCGTCTGAATCTCATTTCATTGAATCATAATTTAATTTATACACAACATTATTTTATACGGTTTATAAAAACCTTTCACTCTTAATTTAATTAAAAGGTAATATTTTTCTATGATGTGATTTCCTAAATGAAAAAATAATGTTTCTTTTTTACATATGCAGTGACCATGACCTCTTCTCCCACCTTGTGTATTATTTGATCTTTGGTTTCCTTAACAAGCCGTGATGTTTTTTAATGGAAAATAAATACCATATATTATTTAACATATTTTGTTATTGAAAATGGTTTTGATAATAGATATTTTATATCAATATATTTAAATGATAGATTGTGATTGAAATGTGGAAATGTTATATTTACTTTATGTTTATTTATATTTTATGAATATGTTATGACTATTGAGAATTTTTTACTTATACAGGTGGTTCTGTGATAATCCTTGGGCGGGTGAACCTAAAATATCTCTCCAATACATTGGGTAACATGATGTAGGTAAACGTGAATGTTTCTCCAAAGCTATTTAGGGAATATATTGTGATTGGTATTCAAAATGTAACACCTTAAATGGTTATGAATGCTTCAACATATATATATTATGGATCCCACAAGTTACCTTTATGATTTGTGATTACATTGTGTTATTCATAAATTTTATGATTTCATGAGGTATGTTAAAGATATTATTTTATTAATGTGTTGATGAAATAATTTTTTTTGTATTTTTTTAACCCTTAATGAGCTTCTTATTCTCATCCCATGTATTTAATGGTTTATTCATAGTACTTAAAGATTAATAGTGTTAAGGATGAGATCACGAAAAAGTAATGCTATATAAAAAACATAACAAGACATTGCTCTATTTATTAATATTTTTTATTTTATGAGAAAACTTAAATAGATTAGAAGTGTCTAATTTTTATTTTTTCAGATTTATTCAACAGTTATGGCCTAATTATATAATACTCTAAACCAGAAAAGATCCCCAATGTGAATTATTCATTTAATTCATGATTATGTAATGTTTAAGGATGGTCCTTTATATCAGTCATGGCCACTGAATGATTCATGGATTATTTTTTATTTTTCAATGGGGTTTTCAATGAAAATGAGTTTTTTTTTGGATTTTTTAGATTTCGAATAAGTGTTATCAAAATAGTGAGTATATTTTCATTAGGATATGTTCCAAGTTAATTTTCAAATTCATTTTCCATTTATGATGTATTCCATTCATTTTACACATTGCAAAGTAGATAATTTCATCAATATTATTCTAATGATTAGTTATTTGAATATAGAGTTTGTAATACCAATAAATATTGATAATACTTACATTCCACTAGGTAAATGTTGTATTGATGACATCTATATTAATTATTTGGATTGAATATTAGATATTAATGGAGGCCATTTCATTTTTTAGGTTTAATTGATATATGAAATAATTTTTTTATTGTTATGAAAGAAATATGAAATATTTAAATTGTTTTATTCGTTAATTATATACTGCAATTATTGTTGATTAACAAGGGATGTAGGTAAATATTTCTGGAAGGGTTGATCCCCATTATTTCAGAGCGATGGGGCCGATATAGGTTATATGATATTTATTCCTAGACAACACTAGGTGCAGAAAATTTATCATAAAATTTGGGTTCCTCCAAACATCACTAGGTTACACTAATATAACTTATATTTTGGGTGCACATAGATAGTAATCCAATGCTTTGGGTAATGCTCCATGCTCATTAAGGTAAAAATGAATTAGTTATCTAAGGGTTTCACCAATGGATTTACTTGGGATGTTGTTATTTATATCAAATATGTATAATGGGATATGAAGATGATATTAAAAGACACTAACACATTTTAGTTATTTTTCTATGGGGTTTTAATGATTCCTTTGATCATGATTGAACTCACATGACTCATGATTATTTTTTTATATGACTCCTGACATTGGTGAATTTATGTTTCATGTTTCGTTTATTTCTGGGTATGATTATTATAATGTTATAACCATGAACATTTATTATGTAAAAAACATTATCCTCTTTTTATTATAAATGAATATATTTGATTGTTAAAATGTATATTTACCCCAACTGAGATTTTTTTCCCATAAATCTTATTTTTTGTTTTACAGTAGATACCATGTATTATAGTAAATTAATTGTGTTTTTATGGTTTTACATGTATATTCGTAATTAAAATATTGTGAAATTATAAATGATGGAATTACTATGATAAATGGACATATTAATTCAGGGTTTATTTTAATGATTGATTCTATGATAATTCCTCAATACATTAATCATAAAAGGGTTTTAATTATGTAAATGATCAGATATTTTCTTTTGATGTTGAATTTTATTGGCGGTGAAAAATGGATCACCTTAATTAGTATCAATGCAATAAATTTATTAGGATATTATTTTACCACATTATTTATGTGTGTGAGTTTAATGTCGTCGTATTTTTTATTAGTGAATAGTATAGGTAACATTGAAGATAAGGATTATTCCACCGACCATTATCTTAACTTTTATGGACACTATCATATGTCTATAATATTAATGAATATCATAAGCTAATTATTATTATAAGCCTCATTTAATATTATAAGTGATTTGATCTTAAATTGATTATTGATGTTTTAGGAGTTTTTTCGGGTTCATGTATATGTAACTCTATCATTTAACATTAAGTATTACTTCACATTGTTTGAATAAAAATATTTGGGTATCGATATTATATTGGGAATATATGACCTTTCATATTGAGTTAATTATGTACCACATATTTTATCATAATATATTTCCATGGGATTCAAAAGTGATTTGGTGACTAGGTGATTAATGTTATTTTAGAAGAATTTCATTATTTATTTGGAGTATATTATTAAATTCATGGTATTTTAATTGATGTTAATACAATTACTAATGAAGATATTATTATGGTAATTTTGAGATATAGGGTAATTTATTAATAAATTATTTAATTTTAACATTATAAATTATTTTTGAATATTATAGATTAATTTATTATATAATAACATGACTTTTTATTGAATTTGGAAAAAAATATTTACATATCATTACAATTTTGAGGGGTTAATGACAAGATATATGTGGAATAGAACGAATGACCCTTTTATGGTCATGTGGTATTTTTAAAATTGATTTTAGGTAATTAGTTATGGGAAAAAATTAAACATAAATAAGAATAACTTTGAATAAATAATGAGATTCTGGAGTAAATTGATTAAAGGATGAAATTATACTCATCACGTAAGTATATTTACAAATGAAAATTATTTTTAATTATAATGGAATTCATTAAAAACAGAGAAAGATAAAAAAATTCATATTAACCGCATTATAGATTACATAAATGATCTTTTCACAACTCGTTGGTTTGTGGCTTTCTTGTGGTTAACATTCTCATCAATGTTAACTTTATAATGATCAATGATCTACGTCCATCTCCATCATTATACGGGAATTAAATTTTGTTTCTATATCCATTATTTTAGATCCCCCAATTTCATTCTAGAATAGGATCCTAGTCATGAAATATTACAAAAAATAATAATAATTCCCATTCATTCTAAATTAGATAAATTTTTTATGCCTTTTATGATTTTGCATTTTAGTAAAGTAATTTTAAAATATTAATCCATTTTTTATCCAGATCAGTTCAAAATTGTGGCGACTAAATTTATAGAATTTGTGGGAAATTTAAAATCAATATATATATATATATATAAAATGAATCTATATTTTAAACATATCCTTAATTATACACCAAACATAATTGTCATAAAATATATATTTATTTAAATGTAATGTGGTATAAGTACCCACAATATGTATAAACCATAATATAGTATTCCCTAATAACCAATAACATTAATTTGTGTTTATGAATAAGACTAAATAAATTATGAAATTTAAATACTTTAAACATGTATAAAATAAATTCAGTGGTCATTTATTTATTAAAATATCAGAATAGTTTAATTGAAAAATAAGTGTTTTCTTGAAGAACAATATAATTCCAAAAGGTGGGTGGGCGGCACATTTCACACAAACATTAAAAATAATTTTTAAAATAGTTAAAAAATAATTATGAAATTCTATTCATTTTTATTCACCCAATTCAAAATTATCATATGGTAAAAATTTGAGATTTTGGGAAAATATATATATATTAGTGAATAGTAATAAATAACTATTTTTTATTAAAAAAATTAGAATGAATTATTTAATTCAAAAAAATTATTCTTATTTAAATATTATTTATAATAACATAATAATTAATTATTTATATTAAATAATCTTTAATAATTTTAATAAACACAATATTTATTTAGTAAAAGATTATTTTTGGGTTTAAAAATGATATTTTATGGAAACTGTTATAAAGTGCATAATTTTCACCATTTTGATTATTTAGTAACAAATAATTAATACTTATTTAAATTATATATATCTATATATTACGATTACATATGAGTTTCTGTTTATATAAGGATTATTTTTGGCCACCTAGTCGGTATAAAATAAAATTATCTTGAAAAATACCCTTCATGAAAACCTTCTTTTTTTATCACATCTAAAGGAATATATTAAATTAAACTATTCCAATTATGTGAATTAGATTTGAAATTATATATTTCATATTTATAATTTTATTAATTTATATTTTATAATAATTTTAACATAATTAATGTTCATATTGAATAGTGAATCAAATAACAATTAAGTATCGTGGTTTTGAAAAAACATATTTACTAGTAGTGAAATTATAAATATATTGTTAAAAATATCATTAATATTTTTAATAATATAATTAATGTTTATACATGGAGCTTTTATTACTTATTCTTGTAAATGGTATATTTCTTAGCTTTTTCTGACATGAAATATGCTACACCCCAACAATTTACAATATTATCCTTTTAAATGATGTTAATCTGTCATCAATTGGTTTTTATATAAAACACCATGTTAAGAATATGTTATATGAATCAGAATGGTTATATTTTTCTACAGATAACAACATGATTAACTAGAATTACATGCATGACTAAATTTCCTCAATTAATTTTATAACATGGTAGAATGAGTTTTATTAAACAATAGAATATTATGAAAAATGTATTATTTTATTAAATAAGATACAACCTAGAACTTAAAATGGGTTTTATGAATATTCTTACCTATATTATGAACATATATTATAAAATTAATCGGTTACCAATTAATAAGAATTAATATTACATCCAATTGAATATAAAGGGAATGTTTTTATAAAAAATTTGGTTTATGATCACAAACTCGTTTTATCCGAAAAAATTAAATTCATTAAAATTATAGAATAAAATTAATTTCATATATATATATATATGTGTGTAATATTCAAGAAATTATATTTATAGTATTCCATTACATTTCAAAATCATAAGATAAGAACGAACAATTCTTTTTCTTAAAACCCTATATATTTATAATGGTAATTTTTTCACCAGATAATGGTGTGCCTATTTGAAATAATAATTTTAAAAATTTTAACAAATTTTTATGACAAAATAAACATAATTTTTGAAATATAAACATCAAAATTATATTACCTTGGTTTTGTTATTTTTAATTGGGATTTGTTTATTAGAGAATAGTATAATATTTTGAATTTTAAATCAAAACAATGTTTCCATCTAATTTTTATATAAGGTTAAATTAAATTTTTTATTTTTTCAAAATATTAACAAAAAAAAATTTAAAAATATTTATCCTATTTAGTTCACTATAATCAATTTTTTATTAAATTTGATATAAAATTATATAATTTTTTTTAACATTTTTACTTTAAAACCCAACATTATTTTCTCATTTACAGTATTAATTGTTACATTATTTCATCAAATATCTTTATAATTTGTCAACATAGATTCTATATTCAGAATAAAAATAGTTTATAATGTATAATAATTTCAACCATGTTTTCTATGAAATATATTACTTGATATAACTAACATTAATTACAACAATTATGATGAAAATTAAATTAATAAAGAAATAATCCTAAATAATAAGATATCCAATGACCTATAATGTTTTCCAACTAATATTAGATATCCATATATACATCCTAAAATATCATTTATCAGATTTGGATGATAATTGGAGCAACATTTCAATGAAAAAACATGGGTGTAGTTCTCTTTTCCAAAATTTACAATCATTCCACTCTTCCTCCACTATAAAAGGCACTAAATCCTACCAAGTATTTAAACATATATTGACTTTTTTATCACTCTAACACTACTATAATAATCTCCCAACATACTGATGTCCTTCCGAGATGGATCACATTTGGTTGAAAGCCATCCAAAAAATTCTTCTCGTTCCAAAAAAATGTATTTACCCAAAGAAGAGGTAACATCCTTCCTCAAGATCATTTGTATTATTTTCATTTTCATCCCACTTAAATATTATTGTCAAATTATTATATAATAAAATAATTATCCTCAATGTGATAATATTTTTTTCTAGGTCTTCGACCTACACTTACATCCATATACATCTTATCGGTAATGAACATACCATTTTTATGTATGATGAATTACCACCTAACGAAGCAATGTCATTTGATTTCCATTACCACATACAATGGTTGTTAATTATGATGTAATATATACTTATATATGATATTTATTTTTTGATGCTTTTATAATTTTTATATAACAAAAACACTTATTCGTAACATTTTATGTAATTTTGATAACATCGTTTGGGGACGTGTTGATTACCACATTGCTAAACGGATGTGATCTTTCCATATAGTACATGAATCATAAAATGTGCCAGGGTTGAGATCTCTTTTGATTGGCCTTTTGAATGATTTTGAAAATCTATGTTCTTGGAGGTGCTTCAGAATATGTTTGCAAAAGTTTGGATAGGAAAATACTGAATATGGGGACTACATGTCATGTAACTATATTACATGATGTGATTTCTTGTTTCATATGTTTTCTTAGAAATAATCACAATATGAAAAAAATTACATATTGCGAAAGTGGGATTCATGACATGATATACTTTTTGTTATGAAAAATAAAATAAACCTGTGAGGTGATGCATTTTTTTGAGAAACCTCAAACCTAATGGTTACATGAAATGAATGGGGCTTTCACACTGTGTAATACCCAGATATTGAATCTTTTACATGTTTTCTAGAAGCCTGGATTTTGTAATAACCTAGGTCCACAATGCCTCTCGCTCAACCCCAGGAGACCCAGTGACCCTCTCTTTAGCATTTAGGGGGTCCCTTTATCAAGGATTGATCCCTAGCTCACTGTATTGATCATCAACAATCTATCTTTTGTCTAATGTATGATATAGCTCTGTTTGTGGGGTTTAAATGATATTTTCATTCCTTTTCTCATTAAAATGTGATTTGTGGTGATCTCATATGATTTTAAAGGTGTTATTCCAGGTTTTTTGTTTGATACAGTTGATATGCGACATCCCGGGTGCATACAGTCATTACGGGAGAGGAGATCAAGATCCATGGACATAATACATTCTTTTGTGATTAATGATAATAAAATTATGAGTTTTGAGATTTCGGGATTCATTATTTATTTTTTGTGAAATCGTAGTGCTAAAATGATTTATCCCTTGTATCGAAATGGAATTTACCTAATTAAATACGTAAATCAGATTAAATAATCGGTATAAATCACATTTCAATATTTTTACATTATATTCTGATAATGGGTTTCCTCATAATTTTCTGGAGAGTGGGATATCTATGATTTTATTAATTTAGTATTTTGTTTATTATTGGAGTGGTAACGTATTTAAAGGTGAAACTAATTTATAAATAATTGGATAATTGGTTAAAGAGGCATGTGTAATGAATTTAGTATTCATTACTGTGATTTTATGTTATCCAAATTGATGCTAGTGTGAATGTTAAATTTAATTGGTTAATGAACCTTAATCCTCTTGATTTATGTTGATAAATGAGTCAAAGGAATGTTAAATTAATTGTATAATTAATTTTATATACCATGTGATATATTATTATTTAGTGTGATCATAGTTGGAATATGTGAATAATTAATCAATTAATTCAATATGGATGAAGAACCAGTTCTCTGATAAGGATAATGCCTTTGTTTTTCATATGTTTCTTTTTATCTTGTAAAGTCTAATTGAATTATATTATTTATCTATGAGGGACCATTTTTTGTAAATGATGCATTTATTACATTGGGTAATGGATGATATTATTATTTTTGTTCATACTTATTCTGATGTGATTTGGATGTGAGACTTGTCGTATATAAGGCTATGAGTTAAGGATGTGATGTGAACCTGGAATTACAAAGCCTATAAGGATATTGTGGTACATGGGGTAAGGTATCCAAGTTGTTTTGGAAGTTGTTGAAACATGGATTTGTGAGATGCATCGGTTTGACCATGTGGTGTTAGGGGGTGTACTCGAGATGATTTAAGTGGTTGACGTTGGACATACCCATTGTTATGAAGATCGATTCATATTGAATATGTTTCTTGTTTATCTACATTACATTTCAGACATCTTGAGGTTGTTGTTTTTTCTTACTCTTCTTCGATAACATGCGAATATTCATGGGGTATTCCATTTCTTTCCATTCTTAGATTCTTAAGGATGGATAGGAATATTCTCTTACTATAGGTGGGAATGACATGATGGATAATTAATTTATTTGACATGATGATCCCCTTATTTTTGGTAGCATAGAATTTATTTTCTAAGGATACATGAAAATATATAAATATAGTACGTGGTAATGTTGTTAATAAATGAATAAATATTTATCCCATGGAGGTAGAGCTTGGTGATATGCAATGTTGAGGTTATATTTTTGGGAAACTATGGCCATGGATTAGTTATGCAAGGAGGGAATAAAACATTATTGGGATGATAATGTAATGTAAGGTGGTAATGACAATGGTTAATTAATGGTTGAATATTTAATATACATATTGTGAAACCAATAAAAGGTAGTAACATATTTTAATATATCTCATTAAATGGTTGTGTTCTTATCCGATATCTAGTCTTACTAGTGGTTTCCAGTAGTTAGAGTGATGTTAGTTTTTTATTGAGACTCCAACTAGCTTATACACATAGTGTGGTGGTGGGATCTATTATATCATGTATTTTTTTTGTTTCTATATGGTAAATCACTTGTTCAGTTATTGAAACAAACACTCCCTGGATTCGGAGCCCTAGGGGTGTTTTCCCCAACATTCGGTGGGAGGATAGATGGCTGACCATCCATTTTTTCCTAACTATATTCTCTAGGTAGTTAATTGTGCCGATATGAACAATGGTATGTTTTCCCATATATGAGTGTAGAGTGATTTAATGTCTTATGGTTATTTCACATACATATATAATGAATAATTTTTCTTGAAGAGGGTTATAAATATTTTGTGTATATGGTTTGATGGCTTGAGGATCCCTAGTGATTGTATGTGCCATTATGGGTTGATGTATAATTCCCAGAGTATGATGCATGTTATGGATGATGTTGTAGATCCTAGAAACTACCTGGTTATTTAGTTATCTGAGTGTTGTGGGGTGATGCATGTGGTGCATATTGACACATTAGGTGGGGGTTTGGGTGCATCTCCTAGGGGTCTTCGGTCTAGCCTTTTTGGAGAGAGATGCTCCAAACATGTTGTATTGGCGAAAAGTAGAAGACATGAGGGTAAGTACCACCGAGGTAACCTTGATAATCAATATTATATTATATTATATTATATATGATGAATGGGGAGAGTATCCATGGAGATTCTTGGATCATATTATATATATTTAGGAGATGAGTTAATTTCACATGAAGTTCATTGTGATTTCACATTCATTATTAACATTTTCGTGAGATGCTTTGGGGGGGGATTCTACTGAGATTATTATAATTCTCCTAACATGTTTATATAAATCATTTTATGTCAGTTAGAGCAGTTCAGAGGTCAGGACGGGGACTACTATTTTGGGGTTTTCTAGAGCTATTTGGGCATTATGGACACTGTCATCTTTACTTTCTTTTACATATTTAGTTTTTCCATTCAGTCGTAGTAGTTATTGCATCACATGACACTTTTTTACATTTGTTTTATTTTATATTGTATTCTGAGTAGGGGTTTGTTGGTTTATAACATATCTATCTCTTCCTCTTGTGATTCTTATAGATGGTAATGCCGCCCATATGAACGTTTATTATAACACATGTGCTACTTTCCAACCCAGGGCCTACATGAGGTGGACCTCGAGGGTCACTATCTCTCTTATCCAATTAATGGTCCTAGATGAGTTTTATTTGCGGGTAGGGTGTCCTGACAAGTGTTATTAAGAGTCTAGTTGAGGGATATAAATTGAATTCAGAGTTAGTCATAGGTCATGATTCACAGGTTGGTAGGAAAAAAGTATTAGCTGGGTTTAGAAAGCACTGTAAACTCCATAGATATACTGAGACATGGTTATTTAGGACATATTGTGATTTATTTCATCTCCCTATAAGATTATAGTGGAAAAAAACAATTTGAAACTGGTTTTATGTTAGAAAAATATGGATGGATTGTGAATTATTAATATATTTTCATATGTTTGAAGGATTATACCATGGTATAGGTTAACCTAAAATGTAGTAAAATTTTATTTATTAATTTTATGTCTTCTTTATTATAAGTCTAGGATCCCTAATTTTTTTTAATTTCTATAACGGTTATAGGTTGGTTTCCTCATTAGATTCACATAGAAGACGTTCCGTAAGTTGAGCTAGTAAATCATCGTAGAGTTGTGGTCGATGATGGAGACACATGGAGGGGGAAATATTGACAGATTCAGTGCATATGTATACAAAGTATCAGGGACATGTTTTAGATATAGTCACATAAGACTGGTTAGAGGATGTTGAGATAGACTTTAGTTCGATCTATGCTCACTTGGAGCATTAGGTATCATTGCTTATGGGGATGTTGTTTGAGGCTACGAGGAAGCTGTGGTTGTTATTATACATAGAACACAAGTATTCGGTAGTCTCAGGGGAAATGTTTTCAAAATAGTTCTGATAAAAGATTCTTCCTCTGACTGCGAAGGTGGAAATTATCTTGGAGCAACATACCCTTTGGTAGGGGGGATCTAGTGTGCAAGTGTTTGGAATCCCATTCACGAACCTTCTACAATAATATTAGAACCTATTTCTAGATTAGGAGGATAGAGAGAGGTAATTTTCGGAGTATTTCCATCCAAATATCCAATACCAGGTCACCTCATTGTTTCTAAAGTCTTTTATTGATGTTCTGGAATGATAAAAGGTCATCGAGAGAACATTATCCTGAATTAGATCATCATGAGATGAGAGTCATCAGGATTCATCACATTAAGGAGCTGGGATACATGGTTTGTTGTTTTCAGTATGAAAGAGCTTTCGTTTAGTAATTGGTGGGTCCCAACCCTCATCATCTTGTTTCTATTGGGTAAGTGGCCCTTAGGGCAATGCCCAGGGATTAGATTCATGATTTTCATGTGGATTTTGATTTCATTGGTTTCATGAGTGCCCGACCATTCTTTTCAGTTACTCTAAGCTAGTTGTTTTTATTCATGTTCCATCATTGAGGTTGTTCATGTAAAGGTATCAACAATAGGATTCATTGGTTTGTTATATGTATATAGTAGATGGGGTATTTAGTGGATAACTCGGGACACTCCACATCTTCAAAGGACATAGCACGAATGTGGTTGTGGTCCTCTGTAGAGTCAGATAGGCCATGCAGATGTTCAGGGTCAGCTTGATACTTTAGCAGTGCTATCTCTAGGTGTTCAAGATGTCATTGGAGGTACTATTTTATTGTTTTCTACATTGGTCCATGAATTGTTTCACTTAAGGTTAACAAACTAATTGATATCACCTAACCTTTCCATGCATTCAAACATGAGGTAATGGGCTTCTAGATCCCGTGGAATTGACTAATCCAATTGAAGGTTGATATTATTTGTTTGAATTATATAGAGTATGTGAGATAGTTTTGGGGTAGCATCGATCATGGGTAAACTTCATATTCTCTGGGATAAAACCATATGATTTCATCCTTTTCATTGATAGATTTTATATAGTAAATGATATCTGGGATTGCATCAGGAGGCAGGTTGGGTTGTTTGATGCTGATGGAGAGCCAACAACATTTTTTGGTGAGGGATACCCTTGAATCGGTTAGAAGTGTGTTATGTCCTTATCATCCCTAGTGGTTGATGTGATTCTGAGATCATCAGATGTTTATTAGTTGTTGGTTCCATGGTTCAAGGAAGGGTACCCAAATGTATTTCTAGAGGTGGTTGTACCATTACCCCCTAAAAGAGAGATAATGCTTGGGATCGAGCAACTGCCAGGAATTTATCCCATCATGATGTCACTATATAGGATGGTGGCTTCTTAGATGTGATATCTTCATATAGAGATTAATTATGTGTTGTGATGCGGTTTTTTTTCAGTTGTGTATGTCACTTTATGGTGCACCGGTTTTGTTCATGAATAAGGATGATGATATTATGTGGTTGTGTATCAATTATCATCATTTAAATAATGTAACTGTGAAGAACAACTATCATATTCCACATAATGACTAATTATAAAGTCAATTCAATTGTGAATGTTGGATCTCAAAGTTCCATTTTTGGTCATGATATCATTCATGTGAGTGAAGGATGATGATATTTTTAAGACTTATTTCTATTGTCATAATTGGAATAATGAGTTCATTGTGGTCCTGTTTGAAGTGAAATAATATACGGCTATATTCATGGTTTTAATGAATGTGGTATTATGTGTTTGTAGAGATATGTTTTTGGTGGTTTTCATCGAAAACATCCTTTTGTACTCTTTTTCAATGGAGGAGCATGAAAATCATATGTATTCCATTTTGGGAGTTCTTGATCATTAGTAGTTGTTTTGGATGTTGCTGAAGTGAGAGTTTTGGTAACATAAAGTCGTTTTCTATGGGAATTTTATATCCCAATAGGGATTATCTGTGGATCCTTTAAAGATAGAAACCATTTTGTCTTGGGTAATCCCCATGATAATCTAAGAAGTGAGAAATTCCCTTGGTCGTTCAGGATATTATAAGATATTATTAGTATATTTCTCTCAGGTTGTGACTCCTCTAACAGGAATGGCCAGAAAATATGAGACTTTATTCTAGAATGATTATTGTTAGACAACATTCTAGTATATGAAATAGAATTTGGTCGGTGCTCTAGTTATTTGTCTTCTAGTAGAATGATCTCATTTCGAGGTTATAAGTGATTCTTAGCTAATGGGGTTGGGTTGTGTTCTGTTTTATAATAGAAAAGTCATTTTTTACCTTGTTGTTACATACCCATGAATGTTGATATCCCCCCATGATATCTAGTAGGAGGTACTGGTTTTTTCCCTGATGTTATGGAGACATTACATCATTGTTGCGAATTTTGTGGTCTTCAATTATCAGATGTTCCTAAAGTATGTTATATCCTTGTGTGAAACGATCATGAAAAAAAATCATTAGATGAAGTTATAATGATATTATGACATTTATATCTTTTATACACTTGGGAATAGAAATTTTTTGGCCCTTACATTAATCAGTATATTGTGTAGTGATGTGGTGTGTGAATCAGTGGTTCCTGGAAGGTGATGGAAGAAGGCCCAACATTGTATTTGGATCAATGATATGTTTGGGAAATATGATTTCATTTTTAGATCACGATGTAGTCATATTTGGTCTAGTATGACAAAGATACCTTGTTGGTGGATCATGAGGTGGAGGTCTGGATATACCAAATAGTGTGTGGTGAGGATCTGATGGTTTATATATGGATGAACAATGCTTGGTGTTGTTTTTAGGGGAGGAATTAAATTCCTTTGGTTTCATCATAGATTTCTTGCAGAGACATCCACGGTTATCCCATATTGATACATCCTAGTTTTAGATAGATGTTCCATGACTTGAGAGTTCATTTTTTGTGGCCTTGTTTAAAGCATGTAGTTGCATAGTTTTTTCATGATGTTTGGCCTACCAAAAGATGTTGACTTAGCAATGTGTTCTGGGTTGTATTATATAGTCATTGGATGTTCCGCATTAGATGTGGGGGGGATATATAGATGGATCTTATTACTGGTTTACATCAATCTCAGTGAGGATATGGCGCTATATGGGAGGTAGAGAATCTTCTTATAAAAGAACCCCCTTTATTGAGATCAAGGAGTCTAGCTCTATGGAGGTATTGTTGTGTAAATATTATGATGATTCGGCGAGACTCCATAGAGTCCCAAGGATGATTATTTTAGATCGATGTCTTCATTTTACATCTAGTGTATGGAGTGGTCTCTAGAATTAATTTGGTTCTCAACTATGCCTTAACACAAATCATCATCTACAGACAAATAATATGATAGAATGAACCATCCAGACTCTTGATGACATTTTTCACACTGGTGTCCTAGATTTGGGAGGTCCATGGATGAGGTACCATCCCTTGGTATTGTTTTATTAAAACATTAGTTTTTACTCCACCATTGACATTGTGTCATTCTAATACTTTTATGGATGAATATGATGTTCTACACTATCCTCAGATGTGGTTAAAATTTTAGTAATTCTCATTCTAAAACAAGTATATACAATTATATAGATGGTACAAGTGATTATTGAAACGATTAAGGTAGCACAAGATCACCACGTATACTATACCGATAATATGAGGAGACCTCTAGTGTTTGGTGATGGGGATCATGTGTTTCTAATGGTGACTCACCAACTTAGAAAGCAATGGTTTTTATATGGGAGTAATTTGTCTACCAGGTTTGCTGGGACTTTCAATGTCTTGAATCACATTGGAGTAGTGACTTATAATTTATCAATTTTATCATATATGAGCCTGCTAAAAATTTATTCCCATGTGTCATAGCTTCATCATTATCTTTTTGATGACTCCAACATCACTAATTGGTTTGAGAACGATGTTGATGATGATTATGTGACCTTCGATGAGTAGCCTATATATATCTAGGATTAGAAGGAGAAGGTGCTTCATGGGTTTGATATCCCCTTGGTTTGTGTCTCATAGAGGAACGATGGTGAAGAGGAGAGAACCATAGAATGTAAGTTATAGATAAATGCTCAATACCCTATGTTGTTTAATGTTTACCTCTTTTCATGTAACATTTTTAATTTGGTGATTGTATATCATTATATTTATGTTATGTATTTCTCTTTTTTCATGTTTTTTCTTACTCTATTTTTAGAGGTATCATCCTTTAGATAGTTTTTAGGAGCTGTTCATGTTTGTTTATTGGTTTTTTTCTTTTTCCCCTACGGAGGTAGTGATCTCATGGGGTGGAGAAATCATTTAGAGTTATCTCACGGGGTTGATCTTTGGATGACCACTTTCTTTTTCCTATCTATGATGGTTTTTAATTCTCAAGGATGAGAATGTTTTGTGTGATATCTGATGTAATGGCCCAAATCTACATCGATACACTATTTCTATGTTATTGAAGTTTACTGTGATCAGAGGTTTCTCATAAGAACTATGTTGTTGTATAGTTATGTAATAGATGGATAGAGGGATTAAATTATGTATATTTTTATTACATCACTTCAAATCTCATATAATGGGTTGTCCTTGAAACATTCCTACTGTCAATACATTTACACGGAATTATAGATGAATTCACAGTGTGAAATACTTCAGCATCTGAAAGATATTTTAATGCACTGATGTGACACAATTTTCTGTGAAACCTAAAACATGATGATTACACAATGTGAGAGTGGATTTTATATAGTGTAATACCCCAATGTTGTATGTTTTTTGTGTTTTACAACGACCATGTTTTTTTAAACCATAAGTCTAAAAAAAATCTTCCTCGACCGTAGGTGAATCAATGATCACATCTTTAGTGTTTTAGGGATTCCTTCATCATGGGTCAGTCCATAGCTATCTCTTACAAACCATATCGATCTGTCATACTTTGAGGTATTATATACCTCCTTTTTTGTTGTTTATTCAATTCATTTCCATCCATTTCATCATTCCATCAGATGTCATGTTGTCTCCTATGGTTCCAATGGAGTCTTTATTTGTTGTTGGTTGGTGCAGTTGTAATGTGGTGTCCCTAAGAAGATGAAGTCATTGAATGAGTGGTGATCAGCATCCGTTGCTTTGATCCTTTCTCATGTGAATAATGATAATGTCATTTATAGGTTAAATATACTTGGAATATCTATTTCTTTACATCAAATAATATTGGAAACATGAATTTTCCCTCGGATCACAATGTAATTGAATTAGTTAAAAACATAAATTAGATTAATGAATTGTTATTGATCACATAGTGATATGATTTATTTATAACATGGTAATGGATTGAATATTGATTTTCCAGATAGTGTGATATCTATTCATTTAACTATTTATCTTGTGTGTATTTATGGATGATTAATGAATGTAATGAACGAATTAATTGGTAATTAATTTTTTTAATGTTTAAAGAGTCTAGTTTAGTGAATTTGGTTGTTGTTTTACTTTTATGTTAATAAAATTGATAAAAGTGTGCATGTTTAATTGAATAGTATAAGGAATATGAATAAATTTGATTCTTTTTGATAAAAGAGTTACTGGAATGGTAAATTAATATTTTTAATTAATTTCTGATACCATGTGATAGATTCTTGTTTAGGATTCTCATATATATAACCAAATAAAAATGAATCATGTAATTAAATATGCAATAAAAACCAGTTTTTGGAAAATTATAATGCATTAGTAGATCTTCTATTTCCTAATATTTTATAAAACCTATGTGACCTATGTTTTGTAGCTATGATATCTCATTGTGTGTAAATGATGAATACATTACTTTGGGGTTGAGATCACATTAATGTGTTTTTTATGGATTAATGTGATGTGCTCTAGATATGAGTCATCTGGTATGTGTGTAAAAGGGACACAGATGTGACTTACACCTTAGATAGTTGTTCCTGATGGGAAGATCATGTATTTGTGGTAGAGAGGGCTGATATTTGGGGCTTCAGCTAATGCATGAAGTGGTGTGATACATCAGTTGATGAGTGTGGTGTCGGGGAGGATACTAGAGATGATGGAATGTGTTGAATCATGTATTATGCATTCATATGAATGTTGGATGTTTTTTTGAGTATGATTGTTGTTTGTATACATTACATTACCCACTTCTTGAGGTAGCTGGTTTTAAATAATATCTATTCAATAGATGAAAAGGAACATTGGGTATTCTACATGATTTCGATGTTTATCCTCTTAAGGATGTAATGGTCTACAATCCGACTATAGGTTGGGAAGAATCGATGGGTAGTGCATCTACTCACTGTGTTAAGGACCCTTGTGTTTGGTAAATTTGAATATCTTCCTATAATTCTATAATGTATGGAAATATGGACAATGGTACTATAGTTATGAAATGAATAAATGTTTAACCCATGTGGTTAGAGATTCCTGAGATGAATTTCTGAAGTTATATTTCTATGAAACCATATCCATAGTTTGGTTATGCATGGAGGGCATCGAACTTTTTCGTGATGGTAATGTAATGTAAATATGAAATTTTAATTTTTTATTTATGGTTAAATAATATAATAATATAATGTGAAACTACGAGAATGGGATATTATAATTTAATTTAGCTCTTTGAATTGTTTTTTGTGGATAGGATAACTAGTCTTGGAAATGAATTATGGGAGTCTGAGTGATGATAGTTATAGTTGAGTCTCCTACTAGTTTATGCACATAATTTTGTTGTGAGATATATTATATCATGTTATTTTTACTTTTTGATACCATAATCCACCCATTCAGTTATGGAAATTAACCCCTGGGGATTCTGATCCCTGGTGGATGTTTTTCCCCAGTACCCATGTGTGTGGATGGATGGTTGACAACCCACATTGGACCGACTCTATTATTTTAGATGATATTATTTTTGGTATTCACAGAGGTCAGTTTTCTCCATATATGTTTGTAGATTTCTGTAATGTCTTGTGGTTATTTACCAATCAAAAATATAGATGTAGTTTCATATGAACAATGATATGTATAAAATGTTTTTCTTGTACTGAATTGGGGATCCTTACGCAGTGTATGGACATTTCTTGCTTGATGTCTTATACCCAATGCATGATGCCTGTTTTGAGAGATATGGTGGATCTAGAAAACAACTCAGTTACATAATTTATTTGTATTTGGTGGTGTGATTCATGATGATCATTCTGAATAAAAGGGTGTGTGTTCTGTTTCTTCACCTAAGTTTCATTGGTCTAGCCTTTTGGATAGATATTCGTAGGACGTGCGACATTAGGGAAATGAGGAAAACCAATTGTGAATTGGAAGTGTGTTACCCAATATATTTATTATTATTATATATCCTATTGTATAAAATAATTGGGGAGAGTATCCATGGTGAGCCTGGGAACATTGTATAACTATTTTGGTGAAGAGTTCTTTTTAGTTCTTGTTCATTTTTCATAAGCATGTATTCATTATATTTGAATGAGAGGGTTTAATAAGGATCCTATAGAGTATATTTTTATACTCACCATAAGTTCATAGAAATGTTTTTCAGTTCATTTTTTGTAGGTTGGAGAATAGGATGGTTACTACCAACAAGGTTTTTTAGGAGTTGTTTTGAATTAATGGGTATTTCACTCATTACAGTCTTTTTATACTGTATTTTTTCCTTTACGTTGTAGTATTTTTTCCATTGCATTACATTTCTACAATTGGGGTTTCCATTATATTGTTTTCTGAAAAGGAGTTTCCTGGTTTCTATCTTATCAATCTCTCCTACATGTGATTGTCTTAGAATTTAATTCCTCATATATACATTTTTTATACCGACTATGATAGATTCAAACCCTGGGCCTACAAGAGGTGGGACTCATGGGTCACTATCCATATTCTACCATTGCAGTCCAAGGAGAGGTACATTTTTTGGGGAGGGGGTCATGATATAATGTTGTGTTTCAGTTAAACATATGTAATATAAATTTTATATATTATTTCCATGGAATAATTACCTTTATGTAAGTATAATATATTGTTTTCCTTAATACGTTTTTCGATCATTATAAAGTGATAACAGCGGGCATGGATGTGTGGACAACCTCCTCCCCATTAAGTTGGAATAGATTTTACAATAATATAATTGTATATATTAGTATATATGATTATTTAAAATGTAATTTACTATATAAGGATGAGTATAGAAATATACAATTTTACTTACCTTATTTTCTTAATAATTAATAAAAAATTGGAATGTTACACATGTGTACATATGACCTACCATTTCCAGGATAGTATTGATGGTTCATTATTCATTAAATTAAAACATAATGAGTTTTAAAATTATAATTTTTATATAATTATTATAACTATGTAATTTAAAAAATTATTATTTAGATGATTTTATATTGAACCTTTGTTGATTGTTGACCTACAAATTTTATTTTTGACACATGAACTGAATTTTTCAAAAACAGTTGTCTTAAACTATATTGTTTTATTGTTTATATAAAAAATTGAAATAAGTTATGTTAAATTATTAATTAAATTGAAAAATCTTATGAAATCAGAAAATAATTAAAATATATTATTTATTTAGAAATATATAGACACATGTGATATGTCATACATAAGGATAGGGATTCTTGTCTCACCTTTCTTTCGAGTTGGAATACATAATTTTAAGCACATACATCATCTATGTGGTGTATATTCAAGCCATATTGATTTATTATATTATTCATTATGTCATCATCATGGTATTTTATGGTTTACTCGGAATTACCTCTCCTAAGGTTTTCATCTTAGAAATTACCAGGTGCTGAAAGTCAGCATTGAAATCTCACATTCTATTGTGATTGTTAACCTTCTCATGAAATAATCACTTTATTATAACAATGTTTCATTGGATATTCCCATTAATATCATAATTATTTATTTTTTTGGTATTATTATTCCCTAAAATATAATTGTTTTTTATATATGATGTATATATTCAGAGTGATTTTATTATTTGTGGAATTATTGATAAATATGTATTCTTTATTTAGTAGAGATATTTGATATGGAATATTAATTTTTTGATTTTTCGATATGTGGAATGACTTTGAATGGTAATTATTAGTGGGAAATATATATTATATAGACCCTTGATGCATTGTAAAGTTGTCATGAAATAAATAACTTGGTCAAATTAAATAGGTATCTACCTATTGTTTTAAGCATTCTTGGGAAATGACTTATTTGTAATTTTTTCAGTTGACATAGGCATAAGGTTCAATAATTAAGAATTTGCATCCTAGATATTTCCGTATTAATTCATCTTATCTATTCTATATTAATATGATAATATATATGGATTCATTTCATTCTCTTTTCCTTGATAAATTTTCCTCTATATCAGTTTCTTATATGATTATTGATTATGACATATCTAGTTATTTGAATTGAACATGTTATCAATTATATACATTCACATTTTCATTTAGTATCATAGATTTAATATTTCATACATTTTGTATAACCATAATGAGAATTTGAGCTCACCATTAGTTGGTTACCATTCCCCATGTCATGAACAAGAAATTATAAAATAATAATTGAATGATGTTGTTTATTACAGTTTATTAATTATCATGTTTAATTTACTATTTACCAATGTAATGGGGATATCAGGTTTATAATCTAGTTTCCAAAAATTGCTAAACTGTTTAGTCCTTCTGAATATGATACCATGTAATCATGCCAATGTAGTAAGATAATTTACTACCTTCTGGCACCTATGGTCAGGGCATTATATTTTGTATTAATGGATTTTTAGCTGAATCTATAGAATCTACATTATGAAAACATAGATTTGTGAACATAACATAAGATAGAGTTTGAGGATAATTAACGAATAACATCTGAGAATTTTTGTATGGTAGATATTATGTTGGTATTCCTATTAATACATAAATGACTAGATAATACATGAGGACATAGTTCTGGCATATATGTACCTAGGGGTAAAAACACAAAATGTTTTCTCAGGCCTGAGATGGTGTAACTTGGTACACGAAAATAGGCCTTACTACACACCTATTTTGAAACTTCCTGGGGATATGTGTAAAATTCTTCACATTTTCATTGAAAATATTATTTATTGATTTAAAAGTAAATATTTCCCCAGGGAAAACATGTTTATGATTTTGAGATTTTCTACAAATAATCTATTTATTTATGTGATGTTATATGCCATATTTAGAATTATACTATGGTATGTTGAATCATTTATAATAGTGTCTGGGTGGAAAAATGGTATCACTACTCAGGGAAAATTTTGATAGTTCCCCACCGAGGAAACCAATATATCTTGTATTGTAATAGAGAAAGTTATATCTATATAAAGAAATCATAATCATATTTTCGAAATCATATTTTTTTAATGGGGAAACCTCTTTTAGAATAAATAATAACTTATATTGGATCCCATTATGTGATAGAGTCCCCAATTATATTGTATGGCTACTTATCCAGTTGAAGCTAAGCATTTGTTTGTGTCTTGGGATAAGTTACTAATGGCATTGTGATTTGGTAAAAAGGAAAAGGATATACATTAAAAGAATTGTCTCAATGGTGATGAAGATTAACGTGGGTCAATGATCTCAAATAATAGAGATGAAGAATAAATATAAATCAGGGAATAAAAAATTTAAGGATACTTGATTTTGTAAATACATATCTAATTATTAAAAAAAATATTAAACGAATGATACATTTTTTTAGGTAAAAATGATGAATAATGTTTTGTAGAGTATAATGATACCATTGACAAGGTGTTAAGGTATACTATAGATTTTATATGAAACATGGTGTAAAATATTGTTCACTTATTTGAAGGGATTATGACAGTTCTCTTAAGGGCATAGGTATCTCAATAATTTTATTTATATGACGAAATATTTTTATGTTCTATTAATACATATAAGAATTTATCCAAATAATATTGCTTTAAAAGGATTTATGATAATAATTGAAAGGACTAGAAAATGATAGATAAATGGGGAAATGGGAATAAATATTTTCCCACATGTGATAATTGTGGAATGAATCACCTTTTTAAATGATTCAAATGATTGATATTTTTTTTATAATTGATGAAAAATGTGTCACAATGAAATGGAATGAAATTTGACAGAGCAAAACAAAACTATTCTGAGACAAAATTCTTTGGAGTTGGGGTACTATGGAAATGAATTCACCATGAATTAAGTGAATATACCTCAGAATAATTTATAGATTCATGGTTATGTATATTTTACAGACAGAAATAGTTTTAATAATTAATGAAAATTTTCATTTGATTCTAACAAATATGTTGTAAAACTATTTTATTTGTGATTTTATCATCATATTATATGTTAAAAATATATGTAATGTATTCAAGTTATTGTTTGTTTAGTATATGAGATGGTATGTCTAATAGTACCATGAAAAGTCATTTAGTGGCATGTTTATTATTTTAGAATAAAAATGTCCATGGGGATGATAAAACCTAATATGTTATCGATACAAAGATAATGATTAATGATTTAAGAGATGAATGATTTGGATAATGAGAATTGAATAGTTCTCACTAAATTTTTACAGATTAATAATTTATTGACAAATATTTTTATGATATCAATGATAGAGTTTGCATCGGTTTTTTATTTGTGTAGTACATTAAATAATTTATATTCATTTAATAAAATATAATTCAACTTATAAAATAAAATTATATTTAATTCATGTTATTATAATATTCACATGTTTGGGATGTGACAATGAAAATCTAAATAATGATATTTGGTAAGATAATTTTGAAAATTCTATGACCTTCCTAATAAAGTGATGGATGATAATTTTTGTAAATATTAACAATTTATGAAATGGTTCATGTTGATCACCGGACAAGTTTTTAGAGGATGATGTATTACTTCCCCATAAGATGCATCAAAATTTATAAAATGGTGTGGAAATAGTTCAATGTATAACCAATGGATATGAATTTGTTTTCTAAGTAGAAATATATATTTACATGTATTTATTTAGAGTGAAATAATTCGTCAACTATACGAAAAATATTATTAATTAAAGGGAATTATTTTCATCATTTTTTATATAAATGACATTTTTCATAATAGAAATTTATATCCCTATGTTCATAAACATTAAGACGACCATGATTTCTATCACTCTATATTAGATATTCATTTTATTATTTTTCTTCTATATACATGTTTCTATTTCCCATATATATTCTTCAATTAAAGAATCTTGTTTTGTGTCCATTGTACATCTCGTTATTTTTTATTAAGAAATATGTTATTAAACTTATTAAATACATGGGGGTTTAAAGAATAGTTTATTTATAAATATTAATACAATAATTAAAGTGATCAATTTTTAATTAAGTTGGAACAATTTATTTATTGTGGGTAACATTTAATATACCATGACAAAACAATAAATTCATTAGAGAATAAATTTAATTTTTTTTAAAGATTGTTTTTTAAAAATCAACAAGTTTATATTATATTACATGACGCGTTATGTTTATATTTATTTACATCCAAAACTGGTGTTAGGTTCCTTACATTCAAGACAAACTTTTCTCAATGGCTTGTGTAATTGGAATGTCGAGTTTAACCAAATAATAAGAAATTATTTAAAATATTATTATTTAATGAAATAAGTAAAACCTGCACTTTTAAATTGATGGTTATTGATATTAATAACAAACTAATGAAAATATATGGTTTAATTCATTAGTTACAAATTATTTAGTATTTAATATAGTACCAATTGAATATATAGAGAATGTTTTAATGAAGATAAATTTTTATTCTTACAATTATGATTTTACATGATAAATAAAATAAATTAAAATTAGTGAGTGATATTAATGTAATACATATATTGTATATTTAATCATTTATTTTTATCATTCATCTAATATATATTATAATCTTCAGATATAAAAAAAATACAATATTACGCATAAAAAACCTATATTTTTAAAATGGCATATTTACCACCATTTAGTAGAACACCTACATGAATTATGAATTTTTCAACATTAATGAAATAAATATGAAAAAATAAATATCAATTTTGGAAGAGAAATTTTAAAATAAGGTTAGTGTATATTTTCAATATTTTTATGTGAACATTAATTTTATGAAGAATAGTTAAAATTACTAAATATTTATTCATTTTTTTTCATATATTTTATTTATACGGGTAATTTAAATTTTATTGGCTTTAAATACAAATTAGATAAATTTTACATATATTTATAAAATTTTGTTTAGTGAAATAAATTTCTCCTTGAATTTGGAGATAAAAATTTAGTAATGTTTTGAAAATTTTTATTTTAAATCCCGACATTGGTGTCCCGTTTGTGGGACTAATGTTAAATTAATTTCATCCACCAATTTGATTGGAATTTTGATAAAATATCTTCCTTAATTTTAATAATAATAATATATTATTTTTATTAATATCAAATCATTTTTTTTTAAATTAATAGGGATTTCAATTAAAGATAATTACAACGAGTAGGTTAAAATTTCGTTTAATAAGGTAGTAAACCATAAACATAAGGGTGAAAATGACCTAACCAATTGTTTAACTGATATTGTAAGGACATATTTATTTCTTATTATAAATTTTCATAGATTGGGAACATTTATGGAGACACAAGTTATAGAAACTTTTTTTGTGGAATTCTCTTTTCCAAAATTTACAAGAATGCAACTCATCCTACACTATAAAAAGGAACTCACACTTACCGCCTATTAACACATATAAAGTAATTTGGATCAACCAAAATCTTCTAAAATAATCTCTAAATATACTTCCCATCATAATAGAATAATTCCATTTGCAATAATCCTTTCCAAGGAATCTCATAGGTGGAAACCAAAAAGAGTTACCCAAAGAAAAGGTCACATGATTCTACTATATATTTTTTAATCTTCATTATCAAACCTATAAACTCATCTTATTATATTATTATATAATAACTCTAGTATCTTAAATATATGTAAATGTTTTTATATTATTTATAAATAATATTTTATACACAAACATTTATTGGGTAATGAACTTACCATTCCTGTGTACGGAGAACTACCACCACATGAAGAAATGTTTTTCATTTTTTCATTTATCACCTACCTTGGTTGGGAATAGTAATTTAAAAGATATATATATACAATATTTATTATCATTGTAATATATTTATTACTCTTTAATTTATATATAACATGAGACCTTCTGTTTTCATTTTTTAACATGATAACATCGTTTGTCTATGTGTGGGATGCGTCCACATAAAAGTAATGTGATTTGTTCACACAATATATTGTACATATATGTGATGGATGTAATTAAAAAATTAAACATAAATGAGTTCTAAATGATATTCATTGCATAATTATATTTCTGTAGAAATAATATATCATCATCTTTATTACCCTTTTAGACACTAAATAATTATTATTTTTGATGTCGATTCGTGATCTACCTCCTCCCCGACATGATTTGATTCATTTTATGTCGTAATAATTATATATATATGTGAATATGATTAAATGGAATGGTAATAATTATATAATAATTATTAAATAAACATGTTGTGTTACTTACCTATTAATGAAACTATCACTTAAAATTGGGAAATTTACTCATGCTTATATACGACCTAATGTATCTATTGTTGTATTTCTGGTCAATTTCTCATAACCATCATTAATTATTGGATATGAAATATTAATTTATTAATAAATATCAAAATTATGTTTTTATTCTTATATTTGATATGTTACTATAATTACTCATTGAAAATATTTTCATACCCAATAATTTTTAACACATGACTAAAATTTTGTCTAATCACCATACATAAATATAATTATTTATGTTTTTGCATAAAACATTGTAATATGTAAAGTAATATTATTAATAAACATGAAAAGAGTAATGAAATAATAAAATAATTATTTCAAGATTAATTTTTTGGAATATAAATACAATTGGGATAAGTCAGACTTATAGTAATGGATTCTATTAGAACTATTCTTTCAATGTGACATACATCATTTTCACCATGTACTTATTTTCATGATTTATATTCAAAAAATAATTATATATTATATCATAATTATTATAACACCGTGGTATTTTAATTTTCATTATGAATTTCATCACCCAATGGATTTTATATTGGAAACTACCAAGTGGTGAATGTTATCTCTATTATCTTAACTTTGTTCCAAATCATTAATTTTTACTTGAAAAATTAAATTATTATAGTCATTTTCATTGTATATTCAATTAAATATACTCTTTTTGGGTGTTGGAATTTATTTCCTAATCTATTTATCATTTTTACATATTTTATTCACATTGATAATAATTTTATTATATCAGGGACTATTGATTAATATATATTCATTATTCAAAAAGGATATCTTATAAGGCATAATATTTATATAAATTATTCGATATGAGGAAATATTTGGACAAATAAGGATGGGTGGGTACCCTAAATTTATATATCACCTCAGTGCAACGACAAGTTCTAAAGAGGTTTATATGTGTTCCAAACTAAAAAAAATCTAACAATAGTTTTAAACCATCATTTGAATGGGCATGAATGTATAGGTTTTCATGTTCCTAGGATATGACATCCAGCAATTAAGAAATTATATTACTATTATTTCACTTATTATTATTTTTATCCATGGTATTTTTATATGATTCAAAGTATGGTTTCATTTTATTTCCATTTTATTGATTAAATGTCATGTGTTTTAGTTTTGTACCATTACATATTTATTATACTATATCTAGTTACATAAATAGAAGGTTTTATCAATAATTTCTCATGACATGTTTATTTACTCTCATCAAATAATTTTCTATTCCTATTTAGATACCTTTAATGATAATTTTAGATCACACGGATTTTTTCCTTTTCTAATGTTGTTAAAAATTAATAATTGAATAATAATTCATGAATTATGTTCATTACATTTTAATACATATCAGTTTCTATTTATATTAACCAATGTATTATATTTATCAGGTATGTAATATGGTTACCCAAAACTATTAATCATATCGATACATCACGATGTTATTCCTTATAATAATGCCAATATAATATAATAATATAATGTCTTTGGGAAACATGGGTCAACGAAATTCAAAAAATGATGGCACACAATTTCATTTTAAAAAATTACATGTTTCCCACTGAACTAACTTATACAATAACACCCAATCTTCTATCAAAATCACACCATCAAATAAATTAATATATTTAGATACATTCCCAAATATTTTCCTTAAATTCATAACTATGACCATTATTCCTATGAATATTTAAAAATTTTTCCTAAGATTCATTTTAATTTTTACCTAGCGATTCTGTCAAAAGAAGGGTCATCATTCTTATTCAATCATGTTTATCTCATTTACTATTCCACTTTATTAAAATATAAAAAAAATTATTATATAATAACACAAAAATGTAAGATATACATCTATATTATTTTGTTAGTAGGATAACCTAATTCAATTTATTCTTCATCAAATGGGGAATGAAATCATCATTCGGGTGTACAGTAGACATCAACCTTGTAGACCGAGGTCATTCACTTTTCATTATCCCTTTCATGAATTTTTATAATTACATATTTCAAGGATATATTTTTAAATACTAAAATAATTTATCTTCTACGCGTATGATATAACAAATACATTATTAATTTAATTTCGATGGGATATATGATAACATATCTCAAGTATTTAGAAGACTACCTCCAAATAAATCAACGCAATTAGATTATCACTAATTATTTCAATATATGGTAATAATTAAAATATAAATGAATATATGTGATATATATGAAATAATTATAATATTAATAAAAAATTTATCATTTTCAATATAAAATATAATATTTCTATTCTATTCATTCAACTAACTAAAAAATGGCAACATTGTTCATGCATACGCGTGGACTAAAACCTCCATGATGCAATATGATTTTATTCATTAGCACATGAATAATATGATATATAAAATTTTCTTTATTAAATAATATTAAATTTATGATTTATTAATCATTATTTAATTAAAAACATACATAACTTCTTTCAATAATGAACGTTCAAGAATTGAAATGTCAATCATGAAAGTGTATGGAATACCATCTATATGATTTTAACATAGGATATTTTTTATAAATAATATTCTCTTTTGGTATTAAAATAATAAATTATGATATTGACGATAAAAATATCATGGTTATTAATTTTTATATCTTGAAAAACATACAACATATTACACATTCAGAACACTGAGGCCATTTTGAATCAATGAGCCAAATGTCCTCAAAACAAACAATGTTATATTAATTAATATTATATTTATATATTTCATTATAAAAATATAAAATAAAAATTCCATTTTTATCTTACTGAACCTGTAAATGTTTACTAAGTAATCAAATAATTGCAATATTCTTATTATATAGACCTTATAGGATGTACAACAAATGTCTAGATTCAAGGTAAATATTTCTCAACTAACTATTATTGTTTTGCGGAATATTTCCATCAAACTACTCTTTTTTGTGGTTTATACAATTCCCATAAATTTTTTATATTATATTTTATACGGAAATTTTGTTCGATTTAAAAATCCGTACGAGCTTCCCTCATTTAAAGGGTTTTATGCAGATATTACCAAATCCATTAATGACGTCATCTGATTTTTCATTAATTATACAATATATTAATAACATGCAACTAATTTCACATATATGTTCTATATAGTGATCCTTTTACATGT
This sequence comes from Viscum album, assembly GCA_963277665.1. Lineage (NCBI taxonomy): Eukaryota > Viridiplantae > Streptophyta > Magnoliopsida > Santalales > Viscaceae > Viscum > Viscum album. The sequence continues at coordinate 541,849,352 of OY728143.1, forward strand.
AATATCTTTAATAATTCATTTATTATAGTATTTTATTCTAGGAATAGAATTATTTAATCCTAGTGGATTTGAATTATTATTAATAATTGGAAAATAATTTCATAAAAAAAATTATTTTTGTTTAGTTATGTCACATCATTATTTTATATGATATTATAAGATTATTTGGGTGTATATATATTATTATCTAATTTTTATTTACACCAGTTTTATATTAAATAATTTTAGAAATAGTGTAGTGAATGCTTTATTAATTATCTGGTCAATGTATTTGACACCGTTGGTGTTTCTCGTCTCAAAATGTCTTTGTTGGGATTTATGTTATGTTGTAATCATATATTCAATTATGATGTGTATCAAAATCCCCTATTAAATCTTATATAATAAAAGACCATGTCAATGATACATATAATGTTTATAACGATATTATTATTTAATGGAGATTATGATTACAAATTAACCAAATGGAAAAGGATTTAGTTAAAATATCCACTATTTATCTTGATTGATTATGTTGAATGTTCAATTAATGAAAAAATGTGATATTATTTTTTTGAAGAAAATAAATTGTCATATATTGTGGTTACAAATATTTTTGACATGTATAATTAAAATTTAGACCCATGTTAAATTATGAATCATCAAGAATTGTGCTTTAACTTATAATGAACTTGTATCATTCTAATGGTTGTAATATTTCTCTCCCATATCAACGCTCTTTAAAATATTTACAAAAAATATATATTATAATAATATGATCAATTTGGCATTAATTTTTTTAATATGAATATAATATGAAAATGTTATCATTTTCTAAATTGTCAATTTTCATCCCTTTAAAAAAATATTTGATGTAACTATTTACGTTAAATGGTTTAAAAAAGAATAGATTTTTCTAATAATCATGGAAACTAAATGATTTATATATTATTTTATATGATTCTATGAAAAATTTTCAAATAATACTATTTAATTGATTTTTGATAAATTTTTATATAAAAAAATTTATTTTCAATATGGAAAGATTATTTTCGAAGTGAAATGTTCCAAGTGATCTTTCAAAATTTGTATATATCTATGATGAAATACATTGATGTTACCCAACCATAAAATGTTATTGTCCTCATTAATTATTGAATTACATTTTAATGGTAAATCCATTAATCAATTTCATTAATAGTTGATGATATGTAGACTCCCATTGTGATATGTTTTATTGGTACCATTCTTATTATTCCTTTGGATGGATTATGAAATTTTCAGGAAACCATTCTAGTTTTCATGGGATAATTGAACAATGAATGAAATGTGAATACTATTATTATAGAAAATTAAATGATTCAGAATGTTTTTGTCATTAATTATACTTGAATGTTATTGATTATGAATTGGTTATTCTAAAATAGCTTACATTAAGGTTTGAGCCCAATTATATCTGTAACATCCCAGGTAAATAAATAATAATACATTTTCATATTTATTAATATTTCTTAATTAAATATTAATTTATTTTAAAGGGGTTTCAATGTTCGATAGCGTACCCGATATGCAACAAAGAGTTTCGTTGAAATCTTTCGGTGCACACTAGTAATATAATAATATTATTTTAAATGGTAGTTAGCTCGTAGCCATTGTATTGGTGGTATTGAATAAAAATAACTAAAATATGATTATATATGTTTGTTTAATGTTTTTACATTTATGCAATTAAAGATAAAGGCTTAAAAAAAGAAAAAATTTCAATTTTAGGCATAGATACTCTAATATTCACTAAAAAATTGAATTATCGCCTTTTGATGGATAAACCTCTTTAAATATGGTTTTTTCACACTAATAAATTCTATTTGACCAAATAAAATTCTTCTTTAGAATCGGGAAATCAAAATTTACTTTGGGTAAAATTTTGTTATTTTTCCGATAAAGTTCATTTTTTAATGAATAGTGAAAAATGTTGTAATTTAATTCAAAAGCTCTTTTTAATATAATTTATTTATATGATTATATTATCTTTTTAATTGGTTTTAAAGTGAAATTAGAATATATTTTTACCATTTAATACATTTGTGGAAATTGGATTTAATTTCACTTTGGAATTTGACTTAAACTAGTGTCAATTTTTTGATATATATTGTTTCATAAAAACACGCTATTTGTTTTGAAAATGGGAATTAATTATTAAATTAATTAATGAAAATTATATGTTTTTAATATTGTAAAATATACATAATTTTTTAATTCTGAATATCAAATATAGCTTAGGGTGTATTTTTGGTATTTTTATGAAAAACTACAAATTTTGATGAATAGTGAAACAACTAAGTGGTAGTTAAAAAACAGATTTTTCATTTAAATGAAACATTACCACTTTTGTGAATTTAATTTAAAAAATAAAACATACATGGTAGTCATTAGGATGTAAAATATGGTTCAATGGGATTAAAATAATTTTTTGGTGAATAGTAACTTTTAAGTTTTATTAATCGCGATTATAGGTAATTTGATTAATTTAAGGTAAAAATAATGTTTTAATAATATTAAATGACCTTGACACAAATAATAAAATTATTTTATGTGTCATGTAAGACTAAGGAAATACATTTTTCAACTTGGGGACCCCATGGATCAGCATGGGTAAGAAAGTGACATTAATAACTTTTTATTTAAACTTAAAAACAATGTCACAAACATGTATTATTTTACTAAAAAAAATTTACATGGGGTTATAGAAGTAATATTTTTTACTATAAATATTAATTAGAAATATAAAAAGATTTCATACATCATGAAAGTTTTTTTATAATTTTTAGACATTATATAAATTATATTATTTATGACACCATGATGATGCAACGATTACTTCATTATTTATTGATTTAAATAAAATGAAAAGATAATGTACAATATAAGACCTATAGTTCTCAAAACCCTATTGGATTTGTGTATTTCGAACACTTATCACCTTATCCTTGAAATATATAATTGTGGGACCTTTAAAATCCGAAACACATTATATAATACAGTAACATTTTATAATGTTCCAAAAGTGCCCCTCCTCCCTCTTATAAAAGGCCCCCACCTCTAACCCCTTACCCACACCTCTAAAGGAATTTTATTGGCCAATCACTACTCATTATATCTCTAAATATCCCTCTATTTATTTTAGAAGCCTATCCTTAGGCAGAAATATCTTCAATAAATCCTTTTTGTTCAAACCAAGAAGAGTTACCCGATTTAAAGGTAATGTCTTCACTTGTGTTCTTTTGTTTTATTTTTCATCTTCAACCCCCTAAACTCATTTTATTTATTTATTTTGTAACAAAACCAGTATATAAAATATATTAGGATGTTGTTATGAGAATTATTTGATTTAAACTTACACACACATCCATCTAATGGTTAAAGAACATACTGCTTCTGTGGATGCTGAATTTCTGCTTCACAAAATGATGATTGTTCAATATTCTTTTAACACCATTCATGGTGGCTATTAATATGTCACTATATTTATATATGATATATATTGTGTTTATGTTTTCCTTATTCTACTTTATTTTTCATTTATGGCATACTTTTATGGTTTCCATTACGGGTAGACACCATAATTTCATTTTAGAATGTGTGGACTACTGCCCTCTAAAAGTGATTTTATTTATTAATGCCATATGTGGGATCTATAAAGGATGGAGTTAATGATATTATATATGACATTATACTTGAATTATTATATACCTTTATATCATTATGATTTCACTCTATTAAATATGAAATTTAAATGAAAGTAGCGTTCATGTGTACGTACGGCTAACTGTCTCCATGAACGGTGCATATCATTTCTTACCTCTAAATGTTATGTACTATTATAAATACATGTATATGCTGGTTATATATGATATATATGATATCCAAATCAGGAATATAATTCTGTATATAATGAACCTTTGACCACGTGAACAACATGTAATTATAAGAACTCCGTTTTTGACATAAGTACCAATATCAACAAAACAAACATTATTAACTTAAATGATTGAATAATGTTTATAACATGGAAATAAGTGATATAAAAGGAATAATAATCTTGAAAAATATTATTAAGCAAGTATAAATTAACTTTAGTTTATTTTTCAGGAGATTAAAGAGCAATGGATTCAAGTCGGACACGAGGTAAGGGACTTCGTCTCAATCTCCATTCATTGAGGCATATTTTGTTTTATACACAACATTATTGTATACGGTGTATAAACCCATTTGACATTTAATTTTAAACAAGAGGAATATTTTTCGACAAATTGTTTTACTAAACAAAAAAAAGGGAATGTTTATTTTAATGTATGCGGTGACAACGACATTTTCCGCCCCTGTGTGTATTATTTGGTCTTTGGCTTCCTCGACAAGACGTAATGTTTTTAAAATGAAATAAATACCATATACTCTATTATGTATTTTGGATTGAAAATGGTTTTTATGATGAAATTTTTATGTGTATATATTTAAGTGATATATTGTGATTGAAATGTGGAAATGTTTTCGTTCCATTATATTTGTTTTATGTCTTATGCTTTTATAATCGTACTTGGACATTGGAAGGGTGGTACCGTGAATAACAGGATGGGTGGTAACGTTATAAACTCCAATTCATTTGGTATGAAAGTCGGAAGTTTGGCTATTCCATTAAGTGAAATGTATGGAGGTCGACTGTATGGTTATTCCATTTAAGTATGTTTATGTACCATGTTATCTTTATATGTTATGTGTAATTTATATGGGTTTTATCGTAATATTTTGGTTAAAAAAGGTTAAGAAATGATCATTTATTCAGTGAAGAGTATTTACTAGTTCATAAAGGTGAAAAGTATTACTTTGATAAATTATTCATGTTTTACTTATTGTTTTGAAAAAATAACATTTTTCCTTCTTTGTGTATCTCCTACTGAGCTTTTTATGGTCATCCTATGTTTTTATGGAATGTTTTTCACATGACATAATATGGAATATGGTCAAGGATGGGATCATGGAAAAGTCATGTTGTCTTAAACGTGGAACTATACATGAATCTTTTTTTAAAGAGTTTATGTTTTGTAAAAAAATGGGAAATATTGTAAAGGTGTCTACAGTGTAGTCTATTGATATGTAATAATTGTGATCTAATTCTCTAAAACTCTAAACCATAAAAGGTCCTCAATGGGAATTATTCATTTCATTCAATATTAATTAATGATTAAGGTTGGGTCCTTATAATATCTACCTTGTAAGCCTAATATATAATATATTATAGGTGCACCCAAACAATGCATGGTGAGCCTAATATAGGTAATATATTAGGTCCACCAAAACAAAACTCAATGATCATGATATTTTTTATATAAAGGGTTCAAAAAGATATCTATCCAATGTATTTTGAGACATTATTTATCTGTTTATTAATGATAGATGAAGTATTCTAGGGTGTCTTCAATGGATACATCTAGGCTCAACGTATTTTAGAATTGGTTTAAAAAATGTTACAAATATTTAATTACCAGATACCAAAATGTTTTCATTATTTTTATCTATGATTTTTAATCATTCCAATTATTAAATTTGAAATAACATGTCTTATAATTATTGATTTATTATGAATCCTTTCAATTATAATGATTTATTCAATTTTTTAGATATGCATGGGTATGCATATTCATATATTATACTCATTAATAATGATTATGTCACTATACACATAGGGGCTTCATATTCTCTCTGATGAAATTCAATTCTTAATTGTAAATTTTACCCATACCCAACATTTGATATCACCCTTATTATTTTTTCCTTTCTCCAGGTTATTAAGAATATTTTTTAATGAATTACGTCTATATTTGTTTCAAATAGATGATGATGATGAATTATTTGATATATGAAAATATGGGTTTAGTGTGAGATATAATCACATTAATTCATGGGTATTTTTTATGATTGATTATGTACCAATCTACTATGATTATACACTAAAATGTTCCTTGGGTTTGTAATGGATCCAATATCTCTATTTGATGTTGTATGTTTTTTTGGGTGAAAATTTGACCACCTTCATCAAAATCAATGTTCTGATAATAGATGTTTATTATTTCTGAACCATATGCTAGACTATTGGATTGAGGTCGTTATACTTCCCCAAATTACAACACTACTATGTATCCATGATAAATAGGGGAAATTTTCTAAACGGAATGTTCTTTATGGGGGTGAAATTCATGAGATAATGGGTTCCAAGAATTTTATACCAATTAATTACATAAAATTGTATGGTATATAGTATACTATAAACTATGTTTTATGAATAACTATTAATAAACCATCTCTAATAAAAAAATATTGTGTTAAAAATGATGGATCATTGTAAATAAAGAATAATGAGTGTAACCATATAACTATAAACATAGTGATTGATGTAGTGGTTCTTTTTCTGTGAAATTATATTTACTATTTTTTGTTGGGAGATTTGTAGTTTCTAAAAAATTGTAGATATTGAATGTATATATTCTTATACTATGACCTTTCCATTCAATAGAGAAGGTGGCTTGAGTTTCATAATTCAAGTTACATTGAAATGCAATTTACAACCATTAATGGGGAATTATTTTCATTTCTCCTTTAGTATACATACCAAGGATCAGGTGGTGTGGTAGGGAGAGGAATATTAGAAATGATTATCATTATTTTATATTCATGTTAATATTCACAAGAATCGAGTAAGGATGACCTCTACATATTTCAGAAAAACGATTTCAAATGTTAATAAATTTTACGATATCCATCCATCCAAACCCAATTTCTAGTTTATATGGGATATCATTTAATATTAGAGTGACCATTATATGGTTCCTTTGATTGTTATGGACACTAATACGTTCATGGTTAGGTTTTGGAAAAAACAAGAATTTTTGTGGATTGCATCTGGGATTTAGGTTTTGAAAAATGATTATTTTCACTATGGTATAATCAGGATTCCAAATTTTATTCAATGGAAATATTAGTGGATTAGAATGATTAATTACAATATTGAAGCTACCCCATCATGCATCAATTTTTTATAGATGATTTATGATAATATATAACACAATATTATTAAACCATCACATCCCATTAATCTATGGTAATTTAATGAATTTAATACTAAATTCATGATGGTTTTGTTATGAAAATCCTAAAAATATAGTTTAGTTATGGTGTATTATAGACCAATAATCAATTATTCACATTTATAACATCACATAAATACATGTGTAGTTAATTATATGTTAATGATATATATTTAAGATATGGTGTTTCAAAATGGGGTTATATAGAAAATTAAATGCAATAAAAATACATATTATATTCTATAGCATAGAAATTGTTATTAGAATGTGTTTGTTTTGCAGGTGCACATGAGCACAACCTAACCTCCATAATTATAGGGGTCTTACATGACCTATCCCAAGGGTTATATTTCCTTACTACCCATCTTATTCCCCGCAATAGGCTAGGGGCATGCGACTATCACTGAGTAGGAATATCTCTCACATTGGAGGTAATTTATTAAGTAACTGTACAGACATTCCCATTTCCAATGAAAAAGTGAATAACTAAAAACAAAATGTGTAATAGAATGCATATCTCTATGAAATCGACAATAGAGTGTGATAGTACAAATACTGAAATGCTAACGGTGCAAGAATACAAGGCCTACTAAAAGGGATAGTACAACCCCTTTAATCTCATTAGACATAGAAATTACCTAAATGGTGTGTATAAAAACATGTGATTGATGTCTAAAAAGTAAACCTCATATATTGGGCCTCTATATAAGATCCCCCATGTCTCAGTCTACCATGGACTATGTGAAAGAGTTGATCATCTACACAGGACACCTCACGTGCGGGCATATCTCGTGAAATGGTGAGTAAAACAAAACTCTATAGGGACAACAAAATCACAAAGGTAAACCACTAAGAATTACAAAAAATTACACGATATTGAAAATACATGAAGAACACTACAAGTTAAACACATGAAGTACATCCAATACCATATGATCACACATGTACAAGCCTAAAAAATGAATATATGGATTTAATGTTGTATTCTATACATATCCCAGTCTTTATGAAACTAAATGTGTTGGTGGCGCACAAAACCTCAATATTGTACGGAGAATCGATGGTGCATGGATGTACGATGGTGCACGGTGTGTCATTATTTCATGAAGTATTGGTTTTTCATGAGGTATTAGTGGAACACACATTGTTGGTGGTCCATAGAGAAGTGATCGTGTCCTGTACATCCATGGAACCCAGTGTTTCAATGGCACCCTAACTATCAATGGCGCACAGAGCGTCTATGTATCGTGGATTTTCAATGGTGAACGGAGCAATAAGGGGTCACGTAGCCCCCCAAGTCAGATTGTCACAAAATAACATATTTATTTCTAGCCACATGATTCTTCTTTTAAATTAATAGTTCTCGGAGAACCTACTACTCTAAAAGTTAGATCGAAAACAAACATCCACACAAAAAAATATAGTTACTCTAAAGAACCTCATCATTGATGAAAATTTAGTAAAAATGGTTTGATCATGTTTGAGTCTAACCTGACCCTGTTCAGCCTACCTAAACCCGCCATGTTCGCCCCGACTGGACCCGATTTAGTCAGTTTGGTCTGGTGAAAACTGGACTGGCCCGATGGGCCGCTAGTCTGTCGGACCAGTACAGTTCACCCAGCCTGGCCTATTGCATGTGATATAGTTCCTTCATCACATGTATCATCCATGTTCCCCCAGTCAATGCGTTCACTAAATTAAATGTGGAAAACACTGCATCCTGATCCCATAGGCTTGTGGCCCCACTACCGGGGGGCGTCCACAAACATGGACTATGATCCATGTCCCACTGCTACGGCCATCGTGGCCTCCATCCAATACTTATGTCTGCCATGCGTACCTTGAACCAATACATGATCCTCCTTCTGCACGGTCCCACTAGACAGTGGATGTGAACCCCACAAAAACACAACCTCCTGCCGGACTGTGCTCTACCCTTTCAACTGGACACCCTATTGGTAACCTTCCATTCACAACTCCTTCCACCATATGCCACCTTATACATATTGTTCTTTTTTTTTCACCTCCAAAATTCCATCACTGATCACAACCTTTAGTTACAGATCGTTTATCCATCGATCATGGGCATAAAGATCCATTATTCACATAGTGTTTCTAATTGAGAAGTACACAATAATAACATGATATATTTAGGGATGATGGATTAAACACATGAAAAACCAAATAACATATATTTTCCTTGTTCATTTATCCTTGATCGATTCATGTTTGTGGCATCATGAAGAAAAAAACAAAATAAAAATCACCATGATCTATTCGCTTTAATCCTATAATAATTATCCCTCACACAAAAACAATCAAACCACAAATCAACATGTTCGTGGGTTGGTCTTTGTTCTTCGCATTATTATATGAATGTAAAAAGAAATCCAAAAAATATTGGAGGCATACTTTGATGATTTCATTAGTCACTTATGAATAATGAAGGTCAATTTCGTCGTTGATGCTCTGTTGTTGAACATTTATCATTAGGAGACTACCTAATTCCCCTTCTCATAGGGGAATTATAGGTTTAGGGAGATACCATTTAATTTCACTAAAATGGCATATTTAAATGGGAAACTACCGCTCTGTCAACACATTACATTCAAATGAATTAATTTTTAGTAAATATTTTAATGATTTTTACATCCAAAAACTATCATTCTCATATGTCCCCTGCTGGACGATGATTGGCATAGCCTAAGGAAGAGAAACCCCCTTACTATATCATTCCTGGTCTCAAATTTCCAATATGAGTTACTGTTTATGAGTTATTTGGATTTCAACATTAAATTTTTATTTATTTATTTTATTTACAATCACTCCATATGTGACTTTTTCAACAAATAAACTGCACTGACCAATGATATGTCACACCTAGAGTAATGACACTACTTTTAGATCAACTGTGCCCTTGAATTTCTATTCTATGAACATGTATAACAGTTATTTCAAATTTTCATAAATGGGGCATGAGATTGATATTAAGAACAAAATATTTTTAAAAAATTTATTCTTGAAACCCCAGGCCTCAGAATCTCACAACATCATAGTGCATAGTCTTGTAATTTTTCAAAATAATATCTAAAAAGAAAATTGGATAAATGGTTTCATTAAATTATCCCCACCTAATGGAATTATTTCCTCAAAATCCAATACAAGAGATAATCAACAAAAAGGTATGTGTAATGAGCTTGAATCTAATCCTCCCACTACCAAGTGATATCCTGGAGATTCTTGTGCTTCCGATGAATATGCACCTGAGGAGTCAACCACCAATGATGAATCCACACATGTCGATCCACGATCTCAATCAGGTACTCAGAAAAATTCATTTCATTTTCATTTTTCATCTTTCCCAATCAATGACATTATATGGATCATGCATTTACCTCTTCTTCTATGACACATGGATGACATAATGCACCCAATGAAACTATGTGGGTAGATTTAGCCATTACTCCACCTCACTAAATCTACTAAAAATCTAAAACGGGACAATGTATCATTGGGATAACATGTCACCCTGGCCAAATCTCTGCAATCCCCATCGAGGTGTGACCCAAAGGAACACACGAAACCCCCTATTAATATTGAGGCCTCCACCACCTATCAACATATGTTGTCTGTAGGATCTATGTAGTACTTATACACAGATTACTGATCATTACTGAATCAGTGGTAGCTCTTAGAAACTCTTGACCCATGAGTGTGGACTCTGAGGGGTCTATCTAGCATTGTGGTGACCTACATTGTTGTCCATACAAGGCCTCGAATGGTGAAATACCAATGGTGGAGTGGTATGTGTTGTTATATGAAACCCCTACCATAGGTAGGTTGTCCTCCCAACTACAACCAAATTCAATGACATAAGAACATAGCTTGATCTAAAAATCCTATATGGACCTCTCTGTTTGGCCTTCAATTTGGTGATGAAATGCTATGCTGAAGCACAACAAACACCAAAACACCTACTTTCATCCCTTCCATAACTAGGATTTGAAACAAGAATCCTGACCTGATACGATAATTTTGGGTTCTCGAGGAAGTTGAACTATATACAACACATAGATGCCTTTCAATCCCTATAATGATATTTTCTCACCGATCTGTACAAATTAGTCCAACATGTTGAGTCGGTCATTAATCTACCAAATGGTATCATGTCCCATACACATGTGTGGTAAACCCATCACAAAGTCCATCCATATCCCAACCACTTCCACTATGGTTCTTCAAGGATTTGAATCAAACATATTAGAACTTGGTGTTCATCCGTCACTTACTAACATGGGAGGAATCTATAAAGAAACTTGTCCACCTCCATCTTTATCCCCAACCACCAGAACTATCATTGGGGTACTTGATACATCTTTTATACTCTTGAATGTACTAAATAATACGGGAGATATAAAAATCATTAAACAACTCCTCTAACAACCTCACTATATCAAATTTACTCCCTCTAATCAGAATGACATTCTCTCCACCTTTTGAATATCCATTAAGGGAATTCCCTATTTACATATGATCAGGTAATGTCTCTCAGTTTGTATCTCTGAGCAATGTCTCTAGACTTGATGTAAGATTAGAGGGGTAACCGACATCATCTAGAGATTAAAAATTTCATCTATATTCACAAATGATATCTACAATGGGAATAACAACTCTTATTCCTCATTCAATATCTATTAACTCAATCAATGGTTAATAGAATCATTCACCACATTCCCCATCGCAATAGTATAGACTACCTCAAAGTCATATTTCTGGAGGATCTCTATCCAATGCCTCAATCTCTTGTTGAAATAATTTTCATGGAAGATATAATTGAGAAATGGTAACCCCCCCAAATGTAGTGTCGCCACATATTTAATGTAAAGACTACCGATATTAACTATATATCAATGGCCAAGTAGTTATTCTCATGTTTCCTCAACTAGCGTGAATCATAGTCAATCACTATGTTCACCTTCACAAGGACTCAATCATTCTTTGTCCATGAAGAATTACAGAAAAACACATACTCAACACCTTCCTCTAGTAATATTAATATGGTAGAGCTCGTCAACATCTTTCTGAGCTCTTGAAATCACTACTGGCACATCTCATCCCACGAAAAATGATTCCCCTTTCATTCCAATGTTTTAAAAGGGGTACATACCCTAGAAAAATCATGTAAAAACTTTTTATTATATCTATACATCCCAAGAAATTGTACACCCCAGTAACATTCTTTGGTGGCTCCCAAGAAAGCATCACATCAGTCATCTCCGGATATACTACAATTCCAGCCTAGGAAATGATGTGTCCCACAATGTTTAACTATGGAATCCAGAAATGAATCATTGATATCTTTCCATAAATCTGGTTCTCTCTGAGTGTGTCTTGAACCATCCCCATGTGTATCACGAGATCCACCCTGGATGCTGAGTATAGTGTTATGTCATTAATGAAGACCATGATGAACTGGACTATGTAAGGATAAAATATCTTGTTCTTGATTCCCATGAACACTAATATGTTGTTCATAATGCCAAATAGAATCACTAAGAACCTATAGTTGTCTTACCAACATCTAAAAGACATCTTCCGCATGTCCCCATCCTGTACATGAAGCCGGTGATAGCCAAATCTGAGATCTATCTTTGAGAACCACCACACTCCCTTCAATTGATCAATGATGTCATCAATCCAAGATAGTGGTTACCGATTTTTCACGGTAACCTAGGTCAGTAACCATACATCCACAGATAACCATACGATACCATCTTCATTAAATTAAAACAACATGATGGTTGGCCAGGGTGAATCACTGGGTAATGAATACCTTTTTCTAAAAGTCCACTTTTTGAACCCTTACCTCACGAAACACCATGGGAGTCATATTTTATGATGGTGTAGAGATCAATGTCATCACGAGGTATATATAAATGCATAAATACTCTTCCATGTGAGCATTTTATCCAAGAACATCATCTGAATAATGTTCCTTGTACTAAATCCACCACTATAGTAAACTGAGGACTCATCACATACACTACATCGGGGGGCCACACTATCCCACTGGATTGTGATTGAATACACCCTATGAATAACGAGTCCATTATGCACTTATTGTATTTCCATTTCACTAAAAAAAGGAAAAAATACTTCCATCTTCAAAAACACAGCACTTGAGGCGCCTAAAATAGCCAATCATGGCATAGACTATGGATAACTAGTTCATATCAAAATTACACCATAAGGAATATCTACTGACACAAATATACCTAGAAAAAAACTATCTCCCCCAAGAGGAAGGAAACACTATCGGAATCAGTGTGTGATAATTGAATATTCCTCTGTTGGACTCTATAAAAATAGGGATCAGGTAAATAGATTCACTAGAAACTCTATGTCTTAATCAACGGTCGTGGTGAGAAAAGAGTGACAAGAACCGGTTTCTATCAAAACAACATCTTTGATGGAAAATACATAGATTGAACCACTACTAATATTTGTAAAACCAATATCATAAGTCTACATCACCTAATATCTGCCCTTTCCATATACACCAGCTCATTGTTCTTGTGGTGGATCACCTGTGGTGGTGGTGTTAGTTCCTCAAATCTCTGCCAATCTAATATTTCTTTTCGAGATCCTCCAGGGCATAAATCACCAAGACGAAAACACTTTTTTTCAGACATCACCTCTGTCATGGGGTCCCTCGATCGTCTGTTGTTCATCCATATAATGAATCGAGAAATCTCAATCCATGTGTCCTTGACATCCACATGATTGTCACAACATATCCTTCAGCTGACCTACTCTACCCTAGGAGCCTCGCACAACTGACCCCATGTCTTGGGGTTGTCCCCTGAGCTATCTGATTCACTTGGATCCATGTGTCACTTGTCGGCTACCTACTACCGAAGACATAGCTAAATAATTCATCATAGTAGATCCAACTATCAGTTTCTTCATTTCCAAAAAGATATCTACTATATGATTTCACACGAGTACACTATCATATGTAATAACACTAATTTATATAATGTATTCCCCTATATACCACTGTAGCCCTTACTTGATGGCCCAGAGAATAATAAATGGGTCCCGCACCATATTTGTTGAGTAGCGAGAATGATATGTAAATATTACCGAGTAATATGCTACTCTTTTACTGTCCTACTACATATGTAGTAGCTCGTGTATATGAACAGAGCATAAAATTGTTGAAAAAAACTCCTCCCACAATAGACACTTGAATTATGATCATGTGATGTAATCTCTTCATTTATATTATTAATTATGCTCCACTATCTTCTTTTTATTCCATGTATAATACTTTCAACTAGGACTACCATCTAGACAAGAGGTATCCTCATTGGGAATAAGACACATGTAACTACCTACATCCAATCCTCAGTTGCCTAGGTGTTTGGGTCAATGTTGAACCTATGAGGTTACTACTTCTTGGACATGCGCTACACAGTGACCTGTGTGCATCCTCTACCACTAATACTGGTTGTAACTGCAGCTATCTCACTGAAGGTATCATTGGTACACCGCATGGTCGTGCTCTCTCTAGTACCAGTCCATGTTTTGGTTCCTCATCCCTGTAGGATCACTTTCATAATCATACATCAGAATCTAGGAAGGCTGTCTTCATGGATTCATCCTGAAATACATCATGATGTACCATAATCAATAGAGTTTACATGGTGATCTAGTACTAACATAAGAAGTACATTATAATACACTCAATCCAATAAAATTCACGTACCTTTAGGTTCCGTAAAACTTGTGTCTTCATGTATTGAGTCAGATAGTGGAATTTGGAGTCTCGGTGTATAGATATTTCAGATGCTTCTCCAACACAAGATTCCAAGGTTAGAAAGCCAAACTCGAAACACTAGACAATATTTACCCAAAACAATAACATTGGATATTGGTTTATTAGTTATAAAGGACTTTATATGATACCATTATATCACGCCCCATCTCCTGGGGCACATGCCGTGACAACCCCAAGCCCACCTCTAATAGGGATGGAGCTAGAGACTAGCATCGAGTAGGCATATACAACAAACGTGAGGCATGTTTCTATGTACTTGTACACAATCACCCATTTACAAGCCCAATTGTGCTGAACTAAAAACACTAATTAAACAAGAATTCATTCCTCTAAGATACCAACAACATAGTATAATATTATAAAAACTAAACATTTAATGGGGAAATGATATATGTCCAACCAAAAGGGAATATATAAGCTCTTGAATATCATCTGCAGAAAACCCTACCCAAAGGGTAGATATAGAAGCAACTGTCTAATGTTGCTGAAGCACACCTATTTTGTTGGGAATATTTCTAAGAACAACCTAGCCCTGGTCCACCAAGGACATCATCAAAGCATTGATAGTCTATGAAAGACATGACACATGCAGGCATAGCCCATGAAAGGATGATTAATACAATACACAGTCTGGACACTAAACCCACAATGGTATATCACTAATACATACACTAAGTACACCACAAAAGGAAACACATTATGACAAATATAAGGGAAACACACAAAGAATATTCGATACAGTTAGCTCTCACAGGGACTTGACTAAAGCATAAAGAGTTGATTTTCTTATATTTAGTCCATGAATCTCACATTCAATATGAACATAGATGTGTTAGTGAAAAATGTAATGTTGATTTCACACAATCCATCAATGGATCAAGGAGAATCAATGGCACAACGAGCGTCTGTTGCACACAGAGCATTGTTGTACCATTGAGCATCGATGGTGCATGAAGTGTCGGTAGTGCCCAAAGTGTTTATTTTGCTGGTATGTAAATGGTGAAATATGGGTTCATGGGACATGAAGCATTGAATGTATATAGAAGTTCGATGGCACATTGATAGTTTATGGTGCACTGAGACTTGATTGGTCAAGTAGTCCATCATGTAACATAGTCATAATGACGATATAATAGCAACTGGTTGCATGATTCTACTCACAGTGTGCATCTACAGGGATAAACTACACCTCACAAAGTTAGGTTGTAATGCAACATAAAAAGTTACACATAGATTACGTCCAATAAACTTCCTCATATCAAGTAACCCAACACCTCAAATTTCCTTTCAAATGGGCATATGAATGGAACGATATGACTAATTTATTAAAAAGGTTCTATCCCAAACATGTATAGTTTGCCTCACCCGACCTAACCTGTTCGATCTAGGATGGCTTAAATGGGAATTTCCCAATGGTCTATTGGAGTGGCCACATTTTCCAAGCCCGATCCACCACATGTGGTCTGGCACATTCAGCACACAGCTCAGCTGTACACTCTTATTCAACGCGGTCGCCAAGTTCAAGGGAGATGACACCACATCGCATCCCCAGAGTCTCACATCCCAATTTTAATGGGGTATCCTCCAATGCATCCTCAGAGCCACATCCTATCATGGATACCATGTCACATATATTCCACTTATGGCCTACTCCTCCGCGAGATCCTACTCCAGAATGATACTGCTAGTCCATAGCAGTTTGTCTTGTCGAAACCCACCCACCTACCAAGACGCATGCATCCCTTGCCACTAACAACCCTTCAGGTGGCCCCCTGTTCATCACACCACCCTAAAAAATCCACCACCTTCCTATATCTCTCTCATTGTACCTCTACAATTTCATGGTAAATAATAGCCTTCAGTCATGGATTGTCGTTCCATGGATCGTGGGAGCGTTGATCGATTGTTCACATATGGTCTAAATTAGTGAAAAACAAAGGAAGAATATTATTGATATAAGGGGGAGGGATTACACACGTGAACACCTAAAGAATTAATCTTTCAATAGATCATTTAGCCTTCATCCATTCATGTTATTAGGATCACAATGAATTAAACTACATAATAATCACCATGATATATTCCCTTTAATCCCGCATTAATTAACCCTACTCTAAGAATGATTGAACCACGTATAAAACATTTCATTTGTTTTTTTAGTTATTTTGATGATTATAATAAGGGAAATAAATCATTGAGAGATAAAAACCTTACCTTGGTGATTGGATTAGTCATTGTCAAAGAATGGAGGTCTGTGTCGTTGTTGATCCATGATCCACTGGTATTCAACGTCACGATATAGCTTCCTTCTCCATAGCTTAATGTAAATCCTTTTTTATGTTTATAACCCAGAATTCCATAGAAATTACTTATTGATAAGGTAATCCCCCATTGCATCAACATGTAATGTTCAAATATAATATTTTTATTAATATTTTTATTAAATAATGTAAAGACATTCACGTCCAAAAACTAACTTTTGCAACAGACCCACACTGGTTGATATTAGGCGTCACCTAAGGAAAATACTCCTTAATAACTCAATGGTGGTCACTGATTTCCAATAAAAGATACCATTTAGGATATATTATGAATTCAAAATAAAATAATTCATATTTATTTAAATTATTTACATTAACATACAAAGTGACATTTTCTAGAGATGACATGCGCCGACCAATGTTAGGTCACCCCTAGGGTAAAGCTACTACATTGAGCTCAAAAATGGCCTCAGATTTATGATATGGCCCATAATTTAAGATTTATTTTACTTTTTTATAAAATATGTGCAGAAATTATATTCAAAATTTTTCATTTTTCTACCAATCATTTTGCGTACCTTGGGCCATCGAATCACACATCGTCTTACCTCCTGCTCACAAAATTTTCCCAAGAAATATGTAAAAATACAATTATGAAAATCCTAGTCATTATAGGGTAGTTTAATTATTTTATTTGATAATTATAGAAAATTTCATGTTCTTGTGTCTTTGATCTCATTGTTTTATAAACAAAAAAATTATTTCCCTCAATGTTCACATATAACATTAGTTATCAAGCATCTCCTCATAGAGAACATTTTGGGGAATTGTTCGGTTGGTTAGGTTAATCACTTCTACATTGTTTAAAGGGATTAGAGTATTTTATTATCATGATGTGTATCATAGTGGATAAATCACAAAGTATTTTGACCTCCTCCAAAGGCCCAAAGGCCTTCAAATTTTTTATTATATGATAAATCCCCCTTTTAATGGAAGAAGGGGAAACCCAAACAGTCATTGTTGATATGAAAAAAATAACATCTAAAAGAAAAAGGGTAAAATCAGAATGACAACAAAAAGCAGCCCCTCCCCAGTATTTGGTCAAGATGAACACTCCACCATTGGAAGGCTGTTTGGCAAGCAAATGTCCTGTGTTAAAGGACTAGCCCGATCTGATGACTGATGACATACCCTCTCAAACAATCAAATCCGACATCCACTACAACGATGGACCACCAGCCCTGGATCCTTCTCTAGAGCTCATTCCATGTAGTCAAGTCTAGTTGAACAGCCTTCCCACCTTCGGAAACAAACCAGCCACACAAACACTTCCAACATTTCACAATATGTCCCAAAAAAATATCGTTGCAGTCATCCCCACTGACCAGCCATCTGACTTTAATTCCTCCACATAACCAAATTCAAAAAACCACTTCCAAATCTTCAGAATTTCGACTCCAATCCTCCGCGATATAGCAGAATTCAAACAAAAACAAAACCAATACACAACCGCATGCTAGACTCCATCAATGTAAATCCAAAAAAACATTTCACAACAGTTCAAAACCTCACCGATGACGTGGGGTTCTCGTAGCATCACCTCCACGACGCTTCAGAAACCGACAATGTCGTGAGAGAAAACACAAAACCACCACAAATCACAGCCCACAAAAACAACCTATAAACCAAAATCAAAGGATCAAAAAATCAAATACAGAAGCCACCCATCACCATGATGACGATCGCCCGAACACCACCTCAGACAAGACCTTGCTGCAAACCAGAGCCAAATCCCATCGCTGCCACCATGATCCTTCTTAGAGACTAGATATACCCACCCCACACACTCCCAACCGACAAACCCTAGTGCCGACCCTTGGATAGGGAATGAATGTCAACCGAACACCAATCTGGAAAAGAATCCCTACCTCGACAATAAGGGAAGAGAGATAGAAGGCCGAAAAATGGTGGGAAGTACAGATATGGTCGAGTCCAGCCTCGATGCTGCCACTGAGTCCTACCGCCGCGAGAATGACGAGAAGGAGCACTGAGGGATGAGTCGAATCCATCCCAAGGGATAAGAGGGGCGGCGATAGGGGAAACGAAGACTCATTCATAGGAGGAAACGAAGGTATGATAAATTTTAAGACATTTATATAAAAATTCATGGTTATCGAGTAGATTTTTTGGATATATGATGAGTTTATATCTCATACGAGATATAGATTTCTTGACTATATAGTCAATGTAACTCTACATTAGAGCTTATATACTAATAAATATCATGATATTAGTGACCAAAATGTTGTTTTTCAGAATGTTTTACCATTCATGGAATGATTATTTTACATATTATATCAAATAATGATGATATTTTTTTAGGAATGTGTAACCTATAGAATGTTGTTTGTGGTATTATATGGCTTGGTTGTTATATTCGATGAGTAGAATAATATAAAAGTGCCATGTTGGAATTGTTTTTAAAATGATTCATTTTGATTAATATAAAAGAAGATTTTTTTACAATGGGGTGGTTGTAATAACACATCCACATTGATGCTTATTTTTTTTATTTTATTCATTATGTATAATTGGATGATATATTAAATCAAATATGTACCCGGACGCTAGGGTTCAGAATTTGAGATGTATTACCTAGTTCTATAGGATTGTAAATTCTTTGATGAAAAAGGTAACATGTGGTATTATAAAGTACATTCTGTTAATGAATATGTGGTAGTCAAATGGGGATATTGAGTAGTAATTACTCATTGATCAAGTTATTATTTGTTTTTTTGGTACCACATTATATGTTATTAGGTAATCGTGTATTCCCACGTGATGTTATAATATTTTTTATTTATAAAACTAATAAATAATTATTTTATATACCTCCCTTCTAATTGTTAAATTTATCACTACATGACCCAAATGATTACACTCGCAATTTGATCTGTGTCATTATCTGGATCTCCTCTTTCATTTTAACAATTTTAATGTCCTCATTACATGTATTTTTTTTTATTTTAACACCTCGTTTATTGATTCATATATTCTTTCAATGTCTCAATATTTCTCACCCATTGACCAGATATATGTGTTTATGCCAGATTCAGTTATTTAATTCACGGTTGTTATATTTTATTAATATAATTTATATGAATTTCAACTATTTATTTGATTTTTTTTATTTTTCACCGATCTCTAACATATTATATATGGTTAATGTCTTTTAAGATTTTTTCAATCACAATAAAATGTTAAAATTACATTAAATTAAAATATGTGTATATTTTTTAGTAGAATTAATTATTTATAAATTTTTAAGGCTATAAAATGAATATCATGATTTTAATTTTACATTACAATCTTCGATGCTGATTCCTTCAATTGTGAGTTAACATTATAAACCATTAAAGGGAATTGAGATAATATTTCAACTATAATACCTATAATTTTACAATGGTAACATGATGTTTTCCTCCTAGTATAATGGGATGAAAATTATAATAATTTGTATGAGTGATGATTCTAAATATAGTGTTAATGATTGTGTATTGTGATTAGATAAATTATGTTGACCCTTTCGATGTCTGTTTGAATAGGAAACAGGTGTTATAATTATTTCTATATTATAATAGCATCCTGAAACATGTCTATATTTCAGTCATGGGCACTATTGATCTTTTACATCCCACATAAGGGATAACTTTTGAATTTCGTCCCAAAATTAAAGAGATACCTCCCCAAAATAAGGAATAATGTAAATAAACATAGGTTATATAGATCCTTCTTTAGGTGGAGGTACAACCTAAATTCACAAAAAACATGAGTCTCATTGAAAAAATTAATTATAATGACATAAAATAGGTTCATGTCAATAATAAATGGATAATTTAAAATTTATAAGAACATATAGCTATTAAAAATACCTTTATTTTCTCCCTTATATAATATAATGCGAAATTGGTAGATGAGGGATTGAAAATTACTGAATCAATGAATGTAAAAACTAGATGAAAGGAAGAAGAAAAGATAGATATACGAAATTACATGAATCGTAAAATACTCAATCATTTATCCTACTTAAATTATTGAAAAAATAAATATTATTATGATGGAGTGTGTTATTATATATGGAATATTGGACTATTTTTGGTAGTTTTTTATTCATGAAGATACTATGTGGAATAAATTACATAACAAATGTTATATTTAGAAATATTTTGATTCTAAGTATTATTTTATTCATTGAGATCCATTAACATTTACAACTTTTATTATAATTTTTTACATGAATGGTTTATTGATATACCTTTGAGGTGGCTATTATGAAAATGAATAAAAATTTATTTTCTTGTATATGTGTGATGGATACAATGTTTTGGGTTATGATTTTGCTGATATCTGGTTCTAATTAATTCATGAGGTTTGGTGTACTCCAAACCATGGGCTATATATTGTATGTGAAATGGTATATTGTTATTATAATTATATTTGCTGAAATATTTAATATTAATTCTAACCAATTACTATGCAAGGATAACTCTTGGGTTTAATTCCAACTAGAAAATATAGATAAATTGGTGTTTTGATAATATACCATGGGGATATTTTTAATATTTTTATAGGCATAATTATTACTATATAATATTGTTTATAGTGATTCTTAGGGAAATAGAAACATAGGAATATATTTTCAATGGGGTTGGGTGTAATTCATTTATAAAATGTATCGAAAAAATTTAGGTTCGGTCTACTACAAAGATTTGTTCTTCTTCAGATGGTGGTTGTTGGTAGATAAAACTATAGGCATTGAGATGATACAAGTAATTTGTGCTACCACATCACTATATATTACTGGTGTGAGTAGGGTATACTACCAATCATTACATTCATTTTTCTTATATTTGTAATACTTTACACTAGAATTATAGTTCCTTATGACAATGTCATTGTTGAAATTCATGTTCATCCTTGTGATAATATCATTCCATGTTAAAACTCGACATAACCATTGGTCAATAATGTTATGCTAAATCCATATTTTCATGATGGGGCAAGATTATAAGAAGGGTACTTTTTTGTAATTTATTTTCATCACTATATTTTTGAAACATCTGAATACAGTTATATAAATATTAAAGTTTTTTCGGGAATCTTTTAGTAGAGGCATTTTGAATTTCACATGCTCTATATATTATAATTATGATGTCTGTATATAATTAATAGTTTATGACTCAACTTAGGGTTACATAATATAATTGTATGGTGGAATTTAAAATATTAATTTATTTAATAAAATAATCCAATCTACTTTATTATTAAATTAATATGGATGCTAAATATTGATAAATTTTTTCATTGATAATTTTCAATTATTCTCCCATGTGATATCATTTTTAATATTTTCATTGAATGAAAAAAAAAATTCTTATTTTTTGGGATGTTATTTTCCATTGAGAAATCATATATTTATAGTGTACATGTTATTATTTTATGTTTTGATGAAATTTAATGAATAATTAATATATTTTGATTTGTATTTATGTGTATCATATTGGTTATAACTACCCCTTATATGGAATATCCCTTATAATAAGTTTGAAAGCTCTTGTGGTAGTATGGTGTTCATGAAATATATTACATATAACACCCCAAGCTTCTACAGTACGTTTCCCTTCGAATAATGCGATAGCGTGTGTTGTACGCAACCTCGAGTTCTAACACACATCACAACTAATTAAACTAGCCGTTGTGAATAGTAATACCTACTTTTTGAAATTATATATATTTTATATTTGAAAATGGACTTCATTTTTGGATTCGGAATATCAAAATTAGCCTAGGGTGAAATTTTGGTACATTTCGGATAACTTTCATATTTTGATGAATAGTGAAAATTTCTAAATTTTAATTAAAACAACTTTTTTAATAAAAATAATTAATAGTGATAAATTATGAATTTGAGTGGTTTTAAAGTATATTTAAAATATATTTTTACCATTCAATTTAATGTTTATCATTGGACATAATTTTACAATTAAACCGAACATAAACAAGTGTCAATCTTTTGATAGTTATTATCTCTTAAAAACACGCTTTTTGTTTTGACAGCGGGAATTAATTTTAAATTAATTTCTGCCACTTCTGTGTTTTGAATTTAGGAAAATGGATTCCATATTTGGAATCAGGATATCCAAATTATGTAAATAGGTAACTTTTATTTTAAACATTTTGAATAATTACTGCGGTAAATATTTTATTTACCATGGTTAAAGGGTAAATCTGGTAAATAAGGGTTAAAAAATAATATTATAATAATACAAAATTACCCTAAAACATGTCCTAACCTTATTGGTGGACACATACCCGACCATGGGCATCCTTGGGTAAATTTGGGGACCCCTTGGAGCCACTTGGATGTGGTAGGGACACATTATATTAATAAAGTTAAAATAAAAATAAAAATGGCATAAGCTTACATCTTTTAGAAGAACAATTTTTACATAGGGTTATACATGTTGGATTTTCGATTATAAATATTAATTAGAAAGCTAAAAGGATTTCCTACATAATGATATTTTATTTATAATTTTTAGACATCAAATATGTTAAATTATTAATGACACAATAATGATGCAATGTTTACCTCATTAATAAATCATTTAAATAAATAAGATTATAATGATTAAAATATTATCTAAAACCTGTCCAATTCTTATTGGATGATGTTATTTAGAATATGAGTCATCCTATATTCGACCTCAATGATTTTTGGACCATTATAAACCGAATATAATTATATTATAAAGTAATACTTTCACTCTTTCCTAAAGAGCCCCTCCTCCCCCTTATAAAAGGAGACCACTTCTACTCATTCCTCACACCTCTCAAGCCACTTGGCTCGTCCAAACTCTGCCCAACTAAGCTCCCCACATCCCTCTCCTCCTCCTTGAAGCTTCCCCTTAGGCAGAAAGCATTTCAACAAGTCCTTTGGTTCCAACCAAAGTGAGTTACCTAAATTAAAGGTAACGATTTCTCTTAAATTATTTTCATTTATTTTGCTTCTTCAACCACCAAACTCTTTTTATTTCCTTTCTTTTGTAACAACACCAGTATCCTCAATATACTATGATGTTGTTATAAGAAGGATTAAAACTACACATACACACAACTCCATCTAATGGATGATGAACATAATGTTTCTGTGGATGGCAAACTAACGCCTCACGAAACGATGATTGTTCAAATACATCTTACCGCCTCTCATGGTGGCCATTATGATGGCACTGTAATTAAATATGATGTTAATGATATATATTTTATATATAAGCTTCTGTAATTCCATTTTATTTCATACCATTATTCGTTTCATGTTGTATATACATACGATAATTTCATTTGAGGAAGTGCGGACTACCGCCCCCTTAAAATGATATGACTCGTTCATACCACACATGGAACGTATAAAGGATGGTGTTAATGAACTTAAGTAACATATATAAAATATTATATTATACTGGAATAGTAATATACCTATGTATCATTTGTATTCTATTTTTTTAAAATAAAAATTAAATGGAAGTAGCGTTCGTGCGTACGTACGGACTACCGTCTCCACGAACGCGATGAGATTCATTTTCCATCGCATCCATTCAAGTATAATTATCATTTGATGATTTAAAAATGATGTTTAAGTACTTGATACCATTCTGGATTTGAATAATATACAACTTATCCTTTACAAACATGTCTTACGTAACAAAACATACAAAAGCAAACAAGTAAGTTCACACCCGAAACAGCGATAATACTAAGATATTATTATCAAATCAATATTAAAAGATCATATATGATATCATATTAATGTATATGATTCTTGTATAATTTAGTAACAATTATTTCACTATTATACAGGAGGTTAACCTACCCCAACCAAGAAAAAGTACAAGGTAAGGGTTATTTCACAATCTCTTCATTATCTGAGGTTGTTTATACGTATTAATCTACTGGGATATCTTTATCATCCACATCCATGTTTCTTGAAAATGTATTTCAAAACATTTTTACTATTTACAAGAATATGGGTTTAAGTCATTTATACCCTTGTTTGACTTTTTATAAGAGGTTTATAAAGGAATCTTTCCGTCGTTTTCAAAACAAGGTCCTTTTTAACCTTTTCGACAGAATTGAGGTAAGAATGTTTTTTTTAACTTATACGACGGGTGCGGTTATTTTCCGCCATTATAAAATCGTCGAAGCTTTCCATACAAGCTTATAAGAATATTTTCAAAGAAAATGTTTTATTTTATATGGATCTTAAATGATTTCAAAATAAAAGGAGATACTTCTTTAAAAAGAATTTTTATTTCATCTATGTCAACATCCTTTGATGGATTTTAAGATTATTTGAAGTTGATTTATTATGATACAAAACTTCTATATTGTATTGAAGGTTTTGTGATATGTTTGACTGTGGATGTGCTATTTTTATACCATTCATAGTTTATGGTGAAATTATTGACATTTCATATGCTAGTTTTAATACGAATGTTTATGTTATGTTTAAACCTTTTCATATGGGAATGCATTGGACTTAATAAGTGACGGGTGGAGCCCGCTATAGCTCCTCGATGCATCGGTAGGTCTCATGACACAAACTAGTGTCTTGGCACAAGGCCTTGACAAAATCTTATCTGTAGTCTTGGCATGAGGCCTTGGCTATGTGGTTATGATAGTCTGGCATTATGCATTCCAACATTTTGAAAGTGGTTATTGATTTTTGCATGTGATTATTCGATTAGTAGAATATCCATGTGAATAATTAAATGGCATTATTTCATTTTATTTATGCCATACCATGTTGAAAGTTCATATTTAAAAGGATTTTGTTTTAGTTATACATTACCTTAAATGTTTATTCTTTCCGCTATATTGTTATCCTTACTGGGCATTTGAGCTCACCCCTTTTCTATGTTTTATTTTTCCCAGGATGTGAAGAAGTATGTTATGAATGACCTGCAGGGATTTTATGAGGGGATAATAGTGTGGTCTATTGAGACATTATGTTGTTGTAGTAGTTTTTCATTTTATAATGTAATGTAAAACTTATGAATATATCTGGAATTTTCCAAGGCTACTAAACCAATCGGTCTTTCGAGATTTGATCTTTCTTATGATCATGCCAATGTTATGTAATAATGCACCGACTCTGGGTAACTGGGGTCGGGGCGTTACAGTTGGTATCAGAGGATGTTTAGTACAATCCTTGGAAGCTAGATTTATATAAACTCTGATTAGAGCACGTAGACCTAAGATGAACTTTGAGGATTAGTGTAGAAGAACGTCCTAGAATTTTGGTATTGTAGAGATTTTGTGAGTTTTCCGAGCAATATATCCCTGTCTGGATACGAGCAGGTAGAGGCGGCTCTGGAACAGATGTACCTAGGGGTAATACCCGAAAACACCGCTTTGAGCTAGACTCGAACGGGAACTGGTGCACGACAACGGGCCTTGCTGCACTCTTGGTTACGACACTCCCGGGGGATATGCTTAGGATAACTCTCACTATCTTTACAAATCATTATGAAGGGTTTATGAGTATATACTTCCTCAAAGAAAACATTTTTATGATTATGGATTATATCCATAAATAGTTCAATTTATGCTAAGTGTTTTATAAGTATGGGATTATGTATTTTGATTTATAAACTGATCTAGTTTATGCCATTGTTTAGAAATGGCGCCTAGTGGAAGAAATGGAAACCGTATCAATGCACGCACTCCATGTAGGGATTGCCCTCCTGCTCAAGATAATTATAGTGGGGCTGGTGATGCAACTGGTGCTGATCAGCTAATCACCATACTGGGACAACTTACCCAGGTTATGAATAATAACCTTACCCGTATGGAGCACCCTGATCCGCAACGTGGAGGATCAATGTTAGATCGATTCATGAGGCAACAACCACCAACGTTCAATGGGAATACAAATCCCTCAGTAGCTGAGCAATGGATATTTTCCCTAGAGAAAATATTTCAGGCGTTGGGGAGCAGTGAAAGGGAAAAAGTTATCATGGTAGTTTACCGCCTCACTGGAGATGCTGATCAATGGTGGTCATTGATTCAAAATACGAAGGAAGATGATGAAGTATCAAATATGGAATGGAGGGAGTTCAAAGATCTGTTTTTAGAAAAATACTTTCCTCGCGACCATCGAGTAGATATGGAAAGGCAATTTCTGAGTCTGAGACAAAAGGAGGATGATAATGTCACAACGTATGAGGCTAACTTTACAAGGTTAGCGAGGTATGCTGGAGATTATATTCGCAACCCAAGAAGTAAGATTGATCGTTTCTTTGATGGGTTAAAACCATTTCTCCGTCGAGCATTAGTCTCACAATCCTTTTCATCGTACGAAGACATTGTCTCATGTGCTATCAAGACCGAAAAGGAATTCTCTAAGTCTTATGACTTTAAAGCAAAGCAAGAGAAGAAGAGACCTGCTGATCAATCTGGGAATGGAAATAAGGGGAAGAAGGGAAAAGTTGAATATCCATCTTGTGGTAAATGCGGGAAGAAACATCCTGGTACTTGCTTGAAGGGAATGGGAGTCTGTTACAAGTGTGGTGAAAAAGTCCACCAAGCTCATGATTGCAAGGGGAAGAAGGAAGCTACCAACGTTCAGTGCTACAATTGCAGGGAGATGGGGCATTATGCAAATGCATGCCCTAAGCGTCAGGAGAACTTACCTCAAAAAAGGCCAAGGGATCAAGGCCAGGCTTATGCTATCACTACTGCTGAGGTAGAAGCTCCGAAAGACGTGGTGGCAGGTAATTTAATGGTTTCCTCAAGTTTAGCAAATGCATTATTTGATTCTGGATCATCGCATTGTTTCATATCTTCCCAGTTTGCTAAGAAAATTAGATATTTCCAATTTGATTTAATAAGGGAGTTGTCTGTTAAAACTCCTAAGGGAAGTATCGTTGCAACAAAGTTTTGTGAATCAGTCCCCATTAGAGCACATAAATTTTCTTTATCTGCTGATTTCATTGTCATACCTATGATTGAGTTTGATATAATCCTCGGTATGGACTGGCTTTCGGACTATGATGCGAAGATTTATTGTAAGAAGAAAGAGGTTACGATTCTTGATGATAATGATAAGGAGCACCTTATTTTTAGAGCAGAATCGTCACCACCTAATTCTTATTTAGATCCACCCCCAACAGCTCAACTTAATTCAATTATTGGGGAGGAAGAGAATGAAATAACTATCGGTGAGGAAAGGAATGTTCAAATAGAGGATGTACCTGTTGTGAAAGAATTTGTAGATGTATTTCCGGAAGATTTACCTGGACATCCTCCAGAACGAGAAGTTGAGTTTTCCATTGATTTGATTCCTGGATCAAGGCCTATATCGAATACCCCTTATAGAATGGCCACTGTAGAGTTAGTCGAACTAAAGAAACAACTAGAGGAATTGAGTAATAAGGGATTTATTCGCCCTAGTGTTTCTCCATGGGGAGCCCCTGTTCTTTTTGTTAAAAAGAAAGATGGATCTATGAGGTTATGTATCGACTACAGGGAGATCAATGCTATAACGATAAAGAACAAGTATCCCCTACCTCGTATTGATGATTTATTTGACCAACTGCATGGAGATCAATACTTTTCAAAGATTGACCTTCGATCTGGATACCATCAGTTGTGTGTGAAGAAGGAAGACATTCCGAAGACAGCATTTCGAACCAGGTACGGGCATTACGAGTTTACTGTAATGCCGTTTGGATTGACTAATGCACCCTCTGTATTCATGGATCTGATGAATAGAATTTTCAAAGAGTATCTCGATGAATTTGTGGTGGTATTTATTGATGATATCTTGGTATACTCCAAAACCTACGAAGATCATGAAAATCACTTGCGCATTATCTTGAAGACTCTGAGGAGGCATGAATTATATGGGAAGTTTAGCAAGTGTGAATTCTGGCTTCAGGAGATTTCTTTTCTTGGCCATATTGTCTCTAAAGATGGAATCTCTGTTGACCCTTCTAAGACCAAAGCAATCCAAGAATGGCCAGCACCTACGAGTATAACTGAGGTACGCAGTTTTATTGGTTTGGCAGGTTATTATCGACGTTTCGTCCAGAATTTTGCCCGATTGGCTAACCCATTAACGAAGCTCACACGTAAAGGGGTTAAATTTGTTTGGACAAAAGAGTGTGAAGAATGTTTCGAAGAACTGAAGAGAAGATTAGTCAATGCTCCTATATTGACTCTACCATCGGGGAATGATGGGTTCGTTATTTATAGTGATGCATCGAAGAAAGGACTTGGCTGTGTCCTTATGCAGAATGATAGAGTTATTGCCTATGCATCACGACAGTTGAAAATTCATGAACAAAACTATCCTACTCATGATCTAGAGTTAGCAGCAGTGATCTTTGCTTTGAAGATATGGAGGCACTACCTCTATGGTGAAAAATGTGAGATTTATACTGATCACAAGAGTTTGAAGTATATTTTCTCACAAAAAGAACTCAACATGAGGCAAAGGAGATGGCTTGAATTACTCAAGGATTATGATTGCACGATACACTACCACCCAGGGAAGGCAAACAAGGTGGCAGATGCTTTGAGTAGAAAATACCATGGAGTTTTGAACAATATGAGAATTGAAAGGGATCCAATTTTCATGGATCTAGTGAAGATGGACATGGGAATAACCAGGGAAGGTGAAACATCAATGGTTTTTCAAATGGTTGCCAAACCATCTTTACTAGAAAGGATTAAGAGTTCTCAGACCGATGATGAAGAATTTCAGAAGAAGATTAAAGCTGTGAATGATGGGAGATTGAGAGACTTTGTGTATGAAGATGGAATTTTGAAATTCGGGAAGAGACTTTGTGTTCCCAATATACCTGATCTAAAAAGGGAATTGCTGGATGATGCTCATAGTTCCAATTTCTCTATACACCCTGGGAGCACCAAAATGTATAGAGATTTGAAGGAACATTTTTGGTGGGACAACATGAAGAGGGAGATTGTTGATTTTGTGTCAAGATGTATGGTTTGTCAACAAGTGAAAGCTGGAAGGCAACATCCTGGAGGAGTCATGCAACCTCTTCCCATACCGGAGTGGAAATGGGACAATATTACGATGGACTTTGTCATGGGGCTACCAAAGACTCCTAGAAGGAACGATGCAATATGGGTTATTGTTGATCGTCTTACCAAGACAGCACATTTTCTTGCTATAAGAGAAGATCTACCCCTGGAACGTCTAGCAAGACTATACATTAATGAAGTTGTGAGACTTCATGGAGTACCCCTATCGATTTTTTCTGATCGTGATCCCCGTTTTACTTCAAGATTCTGGAAAAGTCTTCAGAAATCCCTAGATACTGAACTTCATTTGAGCACTGCTTACCACCCTCAGACAGACGGACAATCAGAACAGACTATTCAAACCTTAGAAGACATGTTGAGATCTTGCTCACTTGACTTTCAGGGTATGTGGGATCAATATTTACCACTGGTAGAATTTTCCTATAACAATAGCTTCCATTCAAGTATTCAGATGGCACCATATGAAGCGTTATACGGAAAGATATGTCGTACACCAACCTGTTTGGATGACGTCGGTGAAAGAAAACTTGTAGGTCCAGAACTGGTGGAGGAAACGATGGAAAAGGTGAAGGTAATCAAAAATCACATCAGAGCAGCTCAAAGTAGGTAGAAGAGCTATGCCGATAATCGAAGGAAGGATTTGGAATTTCAAGTAGGTGATCATTTTTTCCTGAAGGTATCTCCATGGAAGGGAGTCATACTTTTTGGTAAGAAAGGTAAATTGAGTCCTAGGTACATCGGACCTTTCGAAATTCTAGAACGAATTGGGGTTGTAGCTTACCGATTGGCAATGCCGCCAAGTCTCTCCAAAGTTCACGATGTGTTCCACGCATCTCTGTTGAGGAAATACATGCCTGACCCAACGCATGTACTCACCTATGGGGAATTAGAACTGGAACCTGATCTTTCCTATTGTGAAGAGCCCGTCAGGATTCTTGATACAAGAGAACAAGTACTTGAAACTGGATGACGCGTCTGGTAAAAGTTTTGTGGAGAAATCATAAGATGGAAGAGGCAACGTGGGAACCCGAGGAACTTATGATGAAGAACCACCCGAGTCTTTTTATTCAGTAATACCCTAGAAATTGCAAGGACGCAATTATTTGAAGGAGGGGACAATGTAACACCCCAAGCTTCTACGGTACGTTTCCCTTCGAATAATGCGATAGCGTGTGTTGTACGCAACCTCGAGTTCTAACACACACCACAACTAATTAAACTAGCCGTTGTGAATAGTAATACCTACTTTTTGAAATTATATATATTTTATATTTGAAAATGGACTTCATTTTTGGATTCGGAATATCAAAATTATCCTAGGGTGAAATTTTGGTACATTTCGGATAACTTTCATATTTTGATGAATAGTGAAAATTTCTAAATTTTAATTAAAAACAACTTTTTTAATCAAAATAATTAATAGTGATAAATTATGAATTTGAGTGTTTTTAAATTATATTTAAAATATGTTTTTACCATTCAATTTAATGTTTATCATTGGACATAATTTTACAATTAAACCGAACATAAACAAGTGTCAATCTTTTGATAGTTATTATCTCTTAAAAACACGCTTTTTGTTTTGACAGCGGGAATTAATTTTAAATTAATTTCTGCCACTTCTGTGTTTTGAATTTAGGAAAATGGATTCCATATTTGGAATCAGGATGTCCAAATTATGTAAATAGGTAACTTTTATTTTTACACATTTTGAATAATTACAGCGGTAAATATTTTATTTACCATGGTTAAAGGGTAAATCTGGTAAATAAGGGTTAAAAAATAATATTATAATAATACAAAATTACCCTAAAACATGTCCTAACCTTATTGGTGGACACATACCCGACCATGGGCATCCTTGGGTAAATTTGGGGACCCCTTGGAGCCACTTGTATGTGGTAGGGACACATTATATTAATAAAGTTAAAATAAAAATAAAAATGGCATAAGCTTACATCTTTTAGAAGAACAATTTTTACATAGGGTTATACATGTTGGATTTTCGATTATAAATATTCATTAGAAATATAAAAAGATTTCCTACATAATGATATTTTATTTATAATTTTTAGACATCAAATAAGTTAAATTATTAATGACACAATAATGATGCAATGTTTACCTCATTAATAAATCATTTAAATAAATAAGATTATAATGATTAAAATATTATCTAAAACCTGTCCAATTCTTATTGGTTGATGTTATTTAGAATATGAGTCATCTTATCTTCGACCTCAATGATTTTTGGACCATTATAAACCGAATATAATTATATTATAAAGTAATACTTTCACTCTTTCCTAAAGAGCCCATCCTCCCCCTTATAAAAGGAGACCACTTCTACTCATTCCTCACACCTCTCAAGCCACTTGGCTCGTCCAAACTCTGCCCAACTAAGCTCCCCACATCCCTCTCCTCCTCCTTGAAGCTTCCCCTTAGGCAGAAAGCATTTCAACAAGTCCTTTGGTTCCAACCAAAGTGAGTTACCTAAATTAAAGGTAACGATTTCTCTTAAATTATTTTCATTTATTTTGCTTCTTCAACCCCCAAACTCTTTTTATTTCCTTTCTTTTGTAACAACACCAGTATCCTCAATATACTAGGATGTTGTTATAAGAAGGATTAAAACTACACATACACACAACTCCATCTAATGGATGATGAACATAATGTTTCTGTGGATGGCAAACTAACGCCTCACGAAACGATGATTGTTCAAATACATCTTACCGCCTCTCATGGTGGCCATTATGATGGCACTGTAATTAAATATGATGTTAATGATATATATTTTATATATAAGCTTCTGTAATTCCATTTTATTTCATACCATTATTCTTTTCATGTTGTATATACATACGATAATTTCATTTGAGGAAGTGTGGACTACCGCCCCCTTAAAATGATATGACTCGTTCATACCACACATGGAACGTATAAAGGATGGTGTTAATGAACTTAAGTAACATATATAAAATATTATATTATACTGGAATAGTAATATACCTATTTATAATTTGTATTCTATTTTTTTAAAATAAAAATTAAATGGAAGTAGCGTTCGTGCGTACGTACGGACTACCGTCTCCACGAACGCGATGAGATTCATTTTCCATCGTATCCATTCAAGTATAATTATCATTTGATGATTTAAAAATGATGTTTAAGGACTTGATACCATTCTGGATTTGAATAATATACAACTTATCCTTTACAAACATGTCTTACGTAACAAAACATACAAAAGCAAACAAGTAAGTTCACACCCGAAACAGCGATAATACTAAGATATTATTATCAAATCAATATTAAAAGATCATATATGATATCATATTAATGTATATGATTCTTTTATAATTTAGTAACAATTATTTCACTATTATACAGGAGGTTAACCTACCCCAACCAAGAAAAAGTACAAGGTAAGGGTTATTTCACAATCTCTTCATTATCCGAGGTTGTTTATACGTATTAATCTACTGGGATCTCTTTATCATCCACATCCATGTTTCTTAAAAATGTATTTCAAAACATTTTTACTATTTACAAGAATATGGGTTTAAGTCATTTATACCCTTGTTTGACTTTTTATAAGAGGTTTATAAAGGAATCTTTCCGTCGTTTTCAAAACAAGGTCCTTTTTAACCTTTTCGACAGAATTGAGGTAAGAATGTTTTTTTTAACTTATACGACGGGTGCGGTTATTTTCCGCCGTTATAAAATCGTCGAAGCTTTCCATACAAGCTTATAAGAATATTTTCAAAGAAAATGTTTTATTTTATATGGATCTTAAATGATTTCAAAATAAAAGGAGATACTTCTTTAAAAAGAATTTTGATTTCATCTATGTCAACATCCTTTGATGGATTTTAAGATTATTTGAAGTTGATTTATTATGATACAAAACTTCTATATTGTATTGAAGGTTTTGTGATATGTTTGACTGTGGATGTGCTATTTTTATACAATTCATAGTTTATGGTGAAATTATTGACATTTCGTATGCTAGTTTTAATACGAATGTTTATGTTATGTTTAATCCTTTTCATATGGGAATGCATTGGACTTAATAAGTGACGGGTGGAGCCCGCTATAGCTCCTCGATGCATCGGTAGGTCTCATGAGACAAACTAGTGTCTTGGCACAAGGCCTTGACAAAATCTTATTTGTAGTCTTGGCACGAGGCCTTGGCTATGTGGTTATGATAGTCTGGCATTATGCATTCCAACATTATGAAAGTGGTTATTGATTTTTGCATGTGATTATTCGATTAGTAGAATATCCATGTGAATAATTAAATGGCATTATTTCATTTTATTTATGCCATACCATGTTGAAAGTTCATATTTAAAAGGCTTTTGTTTTAGTTATACATTGCCTTAAATGTTTATTCTTTCCGCTATATTGTTATCCTTACTGGGCATTTGAGCTCACCCCTTTTCTATGTTTTATTTTTCCCAGGATGTGAAGAAGTAAGTTATGAATGACCTGTAGGGATTTTATGAGGGGATAATGGTGTGGTCTATTGAGACATTATGTTGTTGTAGTAGTTTTTCATTTTATAATGTAATGTAAAACTTATGAATATATCTGGCATTTTCCAAGGCTACTAAACCAATCGGTCTTTCGAGATTTGATCTTTCTTATGATCATGCCAATGTTATGTAATAATGCACCGACTCTGGGTAACTGGGGTCGGGGCGTTACATTACACCACAGTGTTGAATAAATATTGGTGATTTAGGTCAAATACATTACACAATTTTGAGGTGATATTTTAATTTATTAGAAAAATCTCGTACATATTTTTTTAAAACAAATGTTCCAATATAATTTGGATTCCGAATTCCCAAAAATTTTGTTATATTTATGTTAAAATTGGGAATCCAATCATAATAATACTATATTCCCCAAGATAAAATTTAATATTCTTCTTGAGTGATTGAATAATAATTTATAAAAATCCTATTCCATAATCGACCTCATTTTATTTTAAATTACTACTTAGAAAAAATTAGGTATGATCATACTGAGAGGGGGTGAATCAGTCTTGTATAGTTTCTTATAACGTTAAATAGATTTCCTGTTATTCGTACCTTATTTAATTAATTCGTTAATTGGTATCATATATTCTAGATATGTAGATGGAATGAATTAACATAAAGAATAAAAGGAAGACGAACAATTAGTTTTTATTATGTTTCATCCACCTATAGACTATTCCTCAATATAATTTGGTTTTTCTCCTATACAGAGAGAATAAATATAATTATCAAGAAATATATATAGAATCAAAATTATAATGATCACATCTTATCTCACTAACCATGTACAATGCATGAATAAACATTGAAGCCCAATCTGTAGGATGTCTGTAATTCCCTTATGAAGTGATCACTAGTGTAACATGATTCATATTATATAGATGAAAATTATTTCATTCCCATTCTTTTGACTAGAGAATCACAATCTCTACCTAACTACATAACAATAAAATGGAAATATCTAATATAGTGTAAGAAAGATAAATTCCTCTTATTATTCTCATTATTCTTCTTTATGTATAATATAAATATGTCATAGACATGTATTCCAAATCTTTTTCTATCCCACGAGATAATAATTTGTATCTTGATTTGTAAAACACCTCTTATCCATACAATCATTGATTCATTATATTATTAATCCAATAAAATGTTGGATTTCCAATGTTTCTTCATGACATCATGTAATATATGACATGTATGGACTTTATTACAAATCATAATAGAAAAAACTATTCTTTGTAATTTTATCTTATCTATATAAAAATATTAATATGCGGTTCAACCGTTTTTATTTAATGAATGGGTAAAATTTAATAGTTAAACTAAAAAAGAACATGGTATTTGTATTTTAAAGTTAAATTTACACATATAAATGGATGATGTATTTGTGATATATAGGTTACATTAATGTAAAGGGATCATGTGAGTCTATTTATATAATAATATTTTTCTTCTTCATGCTACTAGGATTGACCATAGCATATAATTAATTTACCATTCATTCATTATGTTATGTTTGCAAGATCTAACATTAATATTATTCTATGAGAATCTAATGGTCTGGGTTAATGTTGATCCTGAAACTGGATCAGTTATAGATTCTACAGGCTTTGTATAAACAAGGGGGTTGTGTGGCTACATAACATAATCTATATGGGGTTTTTGTTCACTAATATCAGATGGTGTTTCCACTACTGAAAAATTATTTTCTATTGGTTTTTATTAACATTATTAGAAGCATGAGGCCTTCATATAACTTATTATTTTCAATGAAAAATGATATCCAAAATTATTGCAGTATCATGATCAGTCATAACAGATTAATATTTACAATTGTTTAATTTTTTCTTATTCATATCATGAAATAAATTAAATACTCATTTATTATATATATATATATGAATTCCCAATTATATCAGTTATCTTATTATCACGTTTAAATAATAAAAAATTTGAGTTCTTAATTCATTCATTATTTCATAGAATATGTCATGTGGATGTGATGAAAATTGAATGATTCAACTCATTTTAATTATTGAATACATTATGTATCAGAATGGACATATAAAAATTTATTTACATTTTGTCAAGGCTTGTACAATAACTCATTCTCATGTATAAAATATGATGTGTCATTTATAATGATGAGAAAACTCAATGTCTCTACATTCCAAACAATAATCGATCACTAGAGATGAACATATCATGGATGTATCATGTTGAATCAAACTAGTGATGCAAGGGAGTCCCTGAGCATAGTAGATATTCAATGGTATAGCATGAGTATTTGGATAGAGGTGGATTATAAGATTAAATTAGAACAAATAATGAAGCATATTTAAATGTAATTATTAGAAATTTACAAAGACAACTTGTCTCATCCAGCATCGAAGCTGCATTTACTCAATGGCCTCATAATAAGTAAATCCACATCATTAACTAGCTATATGAAAGAACATGGGGCCACCCTAGATTTATCCATACTATAAATCCATGAGACAAACCACTTATTCTAAATTTATCCCTCATTATTACATTCCTAGTTATAAATACATTTTCCAATTACTATACCTCTCCTTTCCATCGTGGATTCTCTTATTGGTCCAGTTCCCATATGACTAACACTCATTCTCTTTTTTTCCATGATATATACAATGTGGGTGGTTCTAGTTAGATATATATTTTGTTAAATACAATTATCATTTCTACTTTGTACTACATATAAATTTATAACCAATAATGTTATTAAGAATAATTATTCCTCTTAATAAATTTATTCTCATTGGACAAGAATATATTTTCAATGAATTTTATATATGTCATTCCCAAAAAATTATTCATCAAAATATTAATATTTAAATGGAATTCAATATCCCTTCACGAAAATATATATTGTCAATATTTTTGAATTTCATTTAATGGTTTACAAATATGTT
Source organism: Viscum album (assembly GCA_963277665.1). Classification (NCBI taxonomy): domain Eukaryota; kingdom Viridiplantae; phylum Streptophyta; class Magnoliopsida; order Santalales; family Viscaceae; genus Viscum; species Viscum album. The sequence continues at coordinate 541,887,197 of OY728143.1, forward strand.
AAAATAAACACATGTTCATGAATCAATGATTGATAATTCTTCAATCCACAAACACACATGGTGAATTTTTCTGGCGTGAAATATGTGGTCATTAAATAAATCCATTATAATTCTCTATGATGTACCACCCCACCCATGGTAAAATATATGTTACCATTGAACATATCATTTATGTATCATAAATGAAACATTATTATTAGGACATGAAATAGACTTCAAAAAATTATTCACATTGACAATAATTCATGAGAAAAGTTGTAGAATTCCATTATTTTCATCCACACCAACATATATTTAAATACAATTTAATAGAAAATAAAATTTTAAAAATTTTAGAATAATCAATATCAACCTATGTATTTTTGTTAATGATAAAATCAAATACAAATTCAATAAGTTTTTTTAATTTCACATATAAGTTCATTCACCTCTCCCCATTTCTCTACCTGAAATTCTCATTAACTTCTCTCCCAAATATTCAATGAAAATGAAATGTAACTAAGAGTATATGGTATCATTTATTTTGTATTAAAATTTTCATTAATTATTCCAGATTATGTCTACATAGAGAAGCCTGGTATATAAGAAATGATAATCTAAATAAGGCTACAATGATATCCATTCTCAATTGAAACTATGATACCAGTTGATAAAGAATTATTCTATACCCAAAGACTCTTTAATTTTTTTTTCAAGGTTTAAAGTAATCGGTAAATACCAATTCATACAACATAAGTGGAAAATTTATGATATAACATATTGACGGATTGTTTTTCAAGATGTATTCAAACTGAAATTCTACAACTCAATTCGTCATTTGAAAACATACTTCTCATGTTATTATTCATGATAAAATTCCGGTAACATTTTAAATAAATATTTTCATCAATTTTTAATAATTCAGTCATGTTATCCCATAGTCAATTTGATTTTAACAAAAGGATGAGATATTTTTACAAAATACCTCACTATTGTTTACATGAAAAATTACTTTCTAGAGATGCCATATTTTTAATTATACATATCTCTCCATAAACTCCATTGGATACCCCCCCACGCCATAGTAACGACCTCCATATTCACATCGTGGTGATATATATTTTCATCAATTATTCTGTAGAATGTTAATTGATTTGAATTTATGTTTTTGAGATATCAACAATGATTGTAATAGGATATTTATTGATCATAGATGTCCAGATAATCATCTTCTTCAAGGATGATCCCTTTCCAATTTGGATAAATACACTATAAGATATCCACATATAGGTCAAAACAATATGGTATCTTCAATAATTTTGAGAATGAATATTCCATCATGTGGGTTTGGAAATATAATTTATTATACATAGTTCTACCCCAATGTATATGAGTGGACATTAATTACATATGAAATGTTAATAAGAACAATTTTTCAATGAAGGATGACTAAGAATATTTTATCAAACAAGAAACTCATTTATTCCCTCCTCAATGCGATTTTGACCTATTTATGAAACATTTCTAAATTTCATGAATGTTTTTGGTAGCATTGAATAATTAATTTTGTTTGTGAAATATTTTTTAGAAACATTCATTTTTTACTTTACTAATTATCTAACATTTATAACCAATTGATATTTTAGTTTTCCTATGAATTTATTCTTCATACGGTGTTACGATGAAACACTCATTCGATATGTCTCTAGCCATCATGAATCTTTTATGATAAAAACAACTTATACAAAATGGTATTCTTATTATGATTTCCTCGAATTAAATTTTTTTTTTATCCATGTGATATCTTCTATATTCCTGTATAATTTTTCATTACATGTGGTTCATATAATTATCAATATCTTTCAATTTCAGTGGGGTGAATTAATATTATAATATTTTTAATGATAATATAATGATTTTTAGAGCCACAAGGATTCATAACTATTATTTTCACCCCTTTATTACATTTGATTTCTACCTCAAATTGTCAACCTTGTGGATTCATATGAAATCAATCACTTATCCCAATATATAGGGAATTCCTATAGTGATCCATCATTTAACAAGTTCTGCAATAAAATAAGAAGCAATTTATTTTTGAGTGAAACATATATTAGATATTATTTTTCTTTAAATCATTCATACATGATTCTTAGTGAATGGTGACATATTTGTATTATAAACATACATCTTGTGAATGATATTTTTTAGTGTTTAATTATAATTATTTTGTATGGTAGGCATATCTCCACACTTCATTTTTTATATTATTTTTATCCAAATATTTGTATTTGTATTCTTGAATTATTTATACATGTATGCTCATTCATTACGACCACTTCCAATTCAAATACCACAAATATTCTTTAAAATTATAATTCTGTTTGTAAAAGCTACACATTTCCCTTTCTGATGTGGTGTATTCATCATAAATAATTTCCCCTATTGATGTAGGAATATATTTATTTTTATAAATTTGAAAATTTATAAAATAATTATATGAATTGTTCCCAATTAATTCACTATACAAACAATATTCAAAATAAAGTAATATTTTATATTATGTAGTAGTCTGTAAATATTTTCATGTCTGTGGATTCTGTTTTCCATTATTATTATTCTTGGAATTAATAAAGGGAAAAATTCATTAACACATAATTTACATTACCATTAATTTATTGGTAATAATCTCATTAACATTATACAACATGTTTTTAAATATTTTTATTTAGACCCTATAATGATAAGGGAGATAGAATTCATTATAAAAATATTATCAAGTGTGGATGATACCTTCTTCTTATGAATTTCATTATAATAGACATTGAATGATATAAATTTGTTCATTAAATGAGATAGTGCGTTTTTAGGATATTAGTCTTTAATATATGTTATTGTGCCTATATATCATGAAATTTCATCTGATCTATTAATATTTAGGGATCACATTGATTGAAGAGTTTCAATATTCTTTAATTTGGCACAAATTTCTAAACAAAATATTAAATATGAATTTATCATGAACTATTTATTTTTATTATTCGTTAAATTTTATTATTTCAATCATAACATCATCAAGATCTATTACATATTTCCCATACTATATGGTGTCAAAATAGGTTCTCCTTTTTGTGATTTCATGATGATAATTATTGTAACAAATTATTGATATAAACTTTTATTCATATTAATGGAAATATAAAATCACGATTCAAAATGGATTCATATTTCCTGAGGATTTAATTGATTCAATACATAAAATCTCTAGAAAATTATTCTTAAATCTAATTGATTCTTGAAATATTGGGATTCCATTTCATTGGGAGATTGACACACGTTCTCTCCCATTATTTCAATTTATTATCTCTCATTGTGGATAATTATTTAGTATATCTGATCCAATAATTCAATGAATGAAAAAAAAATATAATGAAAAATATATTAAATCACACTATAATATTCCAAAAACATTTAATATTTTATCTCAATATATTTGTCCAATGTCGAAGGAACATGTTTCATGAAACATTCTATAGAAAATAGACATCATAATACATCCAAAAAATAAGATAGATGATATTGTATGAATACATTTTTATGACTAAAATAAAGAATATAAAACAGTGATGATGAAGATGAAAAACCCATTATAAGAAGAACACATAGATTGGTACAACCAATAAATTTATCAAAAATTGGATTCTTTGACATAATGAGTTTAATATTCCAAAAGTGAAATTGTATAAGGGGATTAAAAGGTAAATAACCGAGAAAAAATAACCAATGATAAAAGTATTATTGAGATAAATAAGAATTATATTTGAAATAATAATAAATGATTAATTTTTTTTGATAATCATTATCATATAAAATGTGGTAATTTATCTCACTGAAGAGTGATTTTAAATAATTTGGCATGACATTTTAAGATATATTTTCATAAAAAAATAATATTTTGTATTGGATCTTAGAAAAATAAAAAATGGTTATCCAGTTCAACTATAGAGTGTATTATAAACCATACTATCATGATGGAAAATAATTGAAAACCTTAATAATATATTTAATTATTCATATTTCATATAAATTACAATAATATTTTCAATTGAAATTTGGTAAATATAAATAGGAAGAAATCATAAATAATCCCTTATTTAGGATTGGACATAGTAATTTAATTATTTAAAAATATTAAATAAGGACAAGGTGTAGAAATATCAATTAATTTGGATAATGTTAATTAATTAACAGTTTCGTTTTATGTCAAACTATGTTGTAATATATTGAATATATATGGAAAAAATAACATATAAATATCATTTATGAGAATGAAATATAAATCAACATAGACATCAGATTATGTAAAATACAATTAAACAATAGGTTAGGATTTACTGAACATGATATACTGATGACCAAGATAATAAATAATAAATTAAATAATGTTAATTCAGTTAATAAAAACCAATACATATTTGATAAAATAGTTAATCAATATTTATTAGAAAAGTGAAAATCTACATAATTACTATTTACCTATAATTTTAAAAATAGTATTATAAAGAGTATCTAATAACCATTATATTAAACATTTAAAATTAATCAATTGTAGAATATGTTATGTAACTCGATTTAATAATTTTGAGATGAAAAAACATTTCCATAACTATAAACTAGAGTGAAATAACACTAACCATTATTTAGGACCTCTTCAGGTTTAATGATCTCAAATCCTGTGAAATCATTATTAGTCATGTCTTAATTGTTAACATCAACTATGATTAATTATAATAAATTTATACCAATACTATATTTAACAGAATCTATTTATGTTTATACAATATGAATATGAGACAGACATATCCCAGTTTGAGTCGCTTATAGTTTTTTGTCATAGAATCTGAGTCACTAATAGGCATGAATCAACGAGAAAATAAATAAATGACTGGCAGAAAAAATGAGTCACCAATCGTTATATCACAAAATGACTCTCTGACATATAGAACAAATGACACACTGATGTGACTCACCTATAGATAAAATGATTCAACTATAGAACAGATGACACACTGATGTGACTCACCGATAGAAGAAATGAGACACTGACTAATGGAAAAAAGTATTGACAGAAGTATGAGCTACTAATATCAATGAATCACTAACACATCAGCTCACTGATATAAGGAGACATTGATAGATAGAGTCACTAATTATTGGGCCAGGGATAGATGGAGTCACTGATATAAGGAATCACCGATATGAGGAGTCACAAACAGATAGAGTCTCCGATAGAATGACCTACAATTCAATTCATAGAATATTTTCTTCACTAATATGTTCCAATATAATACTAATTGTAATATTTATGATACTCAGTAATACTTATAAGAATAATGACCTTGAATTTTTTTTCATACCTTTTCAAAGAATAATATGAGGTGCGAGGAAGCCCTCATGTAAATAATTGTGCCTTTTATCACGGTGTATAGAATATAAATTTAAATCACTCTAGAGAAAAAAGGAAAAGAATATATATCATTTGAACCTATGTATTTAATAAAAAAGGAAAATATGAATTACACTCATTCATTCAAATTGATGTCAATAATAATTTACTAAGAACTAATGTGTCAACATATTTAATAGCAACAAATCATAGTGATGAGAACCAACGATGAGAATTTCATCCCTTCCTAGAAACGAGATCAAAGAGATTCCTTGAAACTCTTGTATGGAGATTTTTTCCTGATGACGAATCGAATTCCACATATTCCTTAATCATGGTGCCTAAAATGATCATGAACACCACTAAGAGCATTCTAAATCATCTCTCATTATAACCTCTTTGTTGTTCATAATTTTACTTTTCGAGCAGTGTGTTTGTCTGTAGTATAATACCAAACTGTATCATTTTCATAGCTAGAGAATATATGATATCCTCACTCATAAATATTTTTACACCATTTTACTCCCATGTACAACTATGGAAGAGTTCATTGTGTGACCTTGATAGTTTCCCATGTATAACTGTGGTATATGTCCAGTTTAACCTTGATTGCTTTGTATGCTATTGTGAACCCAGATTTAGGGTGAAGATCATGTTAATTACTATAAACTACTTGGTGGAAGGTGATCACTATCTATAGAGGAATATTTCTTTAGTTTATACTGATCCTCTTTTTTATTCACTGTGTTTTCAAATTTAGTATTCTCTACTTTTAAACATACTTTAGATTACCAAATTTTACTTTGATTATTGATCTTATATAGTGTTTGTAACTGTTTTTTATTTAGTAAATTATATTAAAAAGTTATATCAATCATTCATATTTCTATAATTAAGAATTAATCATTAAATTATGAAATTAATTGAATAATTAAAAATTATATTAATCTGATAATTTGGATAGCTCGACATTTTCATTTTTGCAATTGGGTATTCTCAAATAATATTTATATTAGATATATTAATATGAAATCAACTCACATCACTTGTGAGTGTCCTAATCCAACTAAAATTTGGTAATATTGGGTCTTTTTTAATCTTATATATTTAAAAAAATAAAACATTTTCAACTGTGATTTTGGTTCTATTTAAATGTCTCTAATTTTCTATTTGTTCTAAATTTTTAGGTATTTAAAAACATATTATATATTCATTGTTATGGATAATTTATTGGAAGGTGTGGATAACAAAATAACTCTATTTTTAATAGAACTTATCAAGATCAGTGGAAAATAATTGTGAAAATGCATCCATAAAGTATGGATTTTGAAATTTGGTCCTCCATTATAGATGAATATAAGATTCCTACTATTGCCTGAATTACTAGGGAGGATCCAACTAAGGCAGCTTATAATAATAATCACCATGATATGAATTCCTTATATTGTTCTTTAAGAGATGAAGAAATTAATAGGATTTTTAATGTAAACAACATATGAAATTGGGACAATCAAGTTGTTTCACCTGAAGGAACAACTAATGATAAATAAATAAGACTTATTATATATAATATTAAATACGATATATTTATGATGAAGCCTGATGAACCTATCTGTGAAATTCATCTATGTTTTGATGAGATTTTGAATACAATGATCTCGCTAGGAAAGTATGTTACAGCCAAATAATAAATACGGTATATTATTTGATTTCTAATAGACATGTAGAAAGGAACCTGAGTGTCAATTAGTGATTTATGTGATCTTAGTATGTTTTTATTAAATGAGTTCGTATGAAAGATAATTTTGTTTGAGGAAAAATTAAGTAAACAATGTACAGGATAATTAACCAAGAATAATTTTAGTATTTTTCAAGACATATACAGATAAGGACAATGAAAAGGAGAAGTCACAAACTACATATGATGGTTCAAGAAATGAAGAGTCATCATCAGACAGTGATGAGTACGTGGCTCACTTAGAAAAAAGTTTAAAAATTTTATAGAATTAATTAGTTATTTAGGATTTCCACATAGAATAGAAATTATGACTATAAGGGAAACTATAATATGTGTTGGAATAAAGGTGACAATTCAAATAATATAGTCTGTTATGAATATATGATAAGAGTACATGTAATTACTGATTGTATGAAGATAAATTATAAGAAGAAATTTAAGGACAGTTAAAAAAAGAATAAAAATTAAATAAAGGCCACCATGAGAGATTATAGGGATATATCATGTGAGGTACTGTCTTCACAATATGAGTAAGAAGAAAAAGCTAACATATTCTTCATTAAAAAACATATAAGGTAAACCTTGAATTTCTTGTCCAAAATTATTACTTTAGTGAAGATTAATCTGATTATGAAAACATGAAAAATGATGAAATGATTGAGTATTGATAAAATTCTCAAAGACACATTTAATGAGTTACAAAATTATATATTTCATTAAATATGCAACATGATGGGACATCTATTGTTAAACCTAATATTACTACAGAAAGACAAATAAATGCACAATTGCATAATGAAAATAATGATCATAATTTATCAAATGATTAATTGAAAATGGACATAGAATATTTTACCAATTGAAATAGCACTGCCATCCCAATTCTTGTTAAATAGTTTGCAAAAAAATTCTACTATTATAGGCTATCAAAAAAGGAAAATTAGAAATTGTTATAAACAATTCTATATAAAAATTTGGAAAATTATGTTGTGTACCTAGATTTGTGTAATCGGATGCGTGTTCCAGCAATGAATTTAATTTTAATACTAGTTGTTTCAACCAAAATAGATTTATTTTTTTCCATAAGTTACGAACTATTTATTGGAATCTCGTGAAACAAGTATGGGTTCCCAAATAATTAATTAATTATATCACTAGATTGAAGAATGTCTGTGTACCAAAATCTATTCTTGTTTGAATTGTATTTATATGAACCTTTTATTAAGATTCATAGTAAAATATTATGGTTCTTGGGCAGTAGATGTTTAAGACACACGATAGGGGACTACCCGAGCTTCAAGAATATTATAAATATTAATGGTGTGCGTGTAACACTTTTTCGATATTACCAAACACCAAATAATTGGCCTTTTTCAAATAGGTAACACTAATTCAATTTTAACTTCAAAAGTATGTTTTCTTGATATATTCATGTATAATTTTCTTATTATATCCCAATTATGTGATTATGGTTTTAATGTTTAAATATAAAATTATACATGTAATTTTTTAATTATAAAATTTATTTAGTACTTACTGCTATTAGAAATTAGAATGTTTATACAGTAAACATGGATTCATTAGTTTGTCAAAATGTTTTCTACTTTTGTGTATTTCATAAAAAAATAATGGATTTGGAATAGGAAATTTTGACATTTTAATACTCAATAACATAGAAATACTATAATGAAAGATCCATTCAAGGGCTTACCCAAACTATATTTTCCATATGACGGTGTTTGTACTCCATGTAAAAAAACAACACAAACTATCTATAAAACCAATAACGAAGATTCAACATCTCAAGCACTTGAGTTGGTTCACATGTATTTTTTTGGACCATGTAGAGTTTCAAGTCCTAATTAGAAGAACTAGGACTATATTCTTGTAGATGACTTCTCTAGGTATATATGACATTAATATTTCATCAAACTAGTGATGTTTTCTCTTACTTCACCATGTTATATAGAAGAATAGAAAAACTCAATTATCATATGAATGAATCCTTAAGAATTGACTGTGGTTGTGTGATTTAAAATCAATCGTTTAAACATATTTTCACAAAAAATAGAAATAGTATTAACTTCTTTACTCCTACTACAGCCAAATATAACGGAGGTTTAGAAAGAAGAAATAAAACCCCAGAAATAATATAATGAAGTATTCATAATGAATATGATTTACCTATTTACTTCTTGGATGAAACTGTGAATATATCCTTTTATATTAATAATATATTCTTAATTCTTTATATTCTAATAAAACCCACCTAATATGTTGTGGTACAATATTATATGAAAATTTAGTTACATTAGTGTCTTTGGATGAAATGTTTACAACCTTATTTCATTGGAAAATCTTGAAAAATATTCATTGAAATGCGATGAAGAAATTTTCCTAGGTTTTTCAACTTCTAGTAAATCCAATAGTGTTTCTAATAAATGAAAAAATTATGTAGAAGAATATTTACATATCAAATTTCATGAAATATATCCACATGAACCTAAGCCCCATCTTGAAAATATTGATAATGATAAATTAAATCTAGACATAAATGATAGACCACATGATTCTACTGTTAAGAAATATTTTAAATCGTCCAGTCATATAAAATTTATAGAATCTAATCACAGTGAACATGAACCGAAGAATAAACATGAAATAACTAGTCCTTATTTTGCGATATCTATTTGAATGCTTATGAATCATCATGTAGATGCTATAGTGGGAGACATAGAAAATTGAACACTGAAGAGACAATATCGTAATAACAATAATATATTTCAATCCTTCTTGTCAAAAATGGATCCTAAAAACATTAATGTTGAAATTACTGATAAATTTGGTTAATGGATATACATGAAGAATTTAATCAGTTTGAATGATATAATGTTTGGAAACATGTGGATAGACATAAAGCCACCATGATTATAGGAACTAAATTGGCCTTTAAATTATATGAAGAAGGAACCATTGTAATAAATAAGTATATATTGGTTACGGGAGGATATATCCAAGAAGTTGGCATCGAATATAAACAAAATGGGTCACAAGATTCAAGAGTTAAACCCATTATTATTCTGCTATAATATATAGAACAAATAAATTACAAAACTAAATGGATTTTAAAAGTTAATTCATAAATGGGTATATAGTTGAGAAGATTTAGGTTGATCAACCCCTATCATTACAAACGCTTATTTTCAAAATCATGGTTTTAAGTTAAAAAAGGCTCTATATGGTTTAAAATGGGATCCAATAGCTTGGTAAGATAGCATAAGTACTTTTCATATTTATAATTTTTTTAAAAAATTTATAGCTAATCCTAATCACACTATAAGAATAATGTATAAACATATTTTTGTAGTTCAAATCGTGTATGATGATATTATTTTTTGGATCTTCAAATAATTCATTATGTATCAATTTTTAAAAAATTCTGTAAACTAAATTTTATATGAGATTAATGATAGCACTCAAATGAATTCATTTATTTAAAATAATTCATAATAAAAAAAGGTATTATATTAAATCAATGTAAATATTATAATGATAATTTGTAAAATTTTTGGAACTATTATTAACAAAAGTAGTGATACTCAAATGAGCACCACATAGAAGATAGATCTTGATGAAATTGGTAAACTTTTTTATCAAAACATTTATAGGGAAAGGATTCAAAGTATACACTACTTGACTACTAGTAGGTCTAAAATCATGTTTGTTGTGTCTCTGTGTGAAAATTATCAAACTAATCCTAATGAATCCCATTTAACATCTATTAAAATAATTTTCAAATACCTCATGTATACCAATAGCTTATGGTTGTTCTATCCACGAAGAGAGACTTTTTATTTAGTAAGTTTTTTTCATGTTGATTTTGGTGGTTATAAATTAGATAAAAAGAGAATCCTTGGAACATGTCACTTTTTTGGAATTTATCTATTGTTGTGGTGAAATATAAAGAATGATTTTGTTACCTTATCTACTGCTGATGTTGACTAAATAGTTTCTAGTTGTTGTTGTACTTAGATTTTTAGGATGAAACATACATTACATGTTTATTTATACAAATTTTGATAGTTCCCTAAAACATTTGATAATAAAAATTCAATTAAAATGTCAAAGAATCATATTTTTCATTATAGAAAAAAATATTGATTTAAGAAATCATAATTTGAGTTTTAATTATCAAAAAAGAGACATAACATTAGAATATATTAGAATAGAACATCAGCTTACTACTATATTCACTAAGGCATTGAAACCTAAGAGGATGAGATACATTACACATGAATTTTGAAGGTTTAATTTATAGGGCCATATTGTCATTAAAAATGTGATAAAACAAAGTATGGATGTCACACTGATTGGAAGAACTTATGATGTCTCACTAACACCGATAGTGTCATGATGTGTTCTGCTGAAACTGATAGGATCCTGAAAAAAAATATCATGATGGTTGTATCTTACAGATATTATTGATGTCTCACCAACATCATTATCTCATTGTCATCGACAATTTCTTTTCGACAACAACATTATTGTCTCACCGTTGGCCACTCACCTATGGATCCCACTATCTGTATGTGTTTTATGTTACCTAAATGATGATGTTTTGTTTAATTCATTTTAATTTATCCCAATTTACATGATTACCGACTTATAAATCCCTAAATTAAAATATTGAGTTTATCCATCCTATTTCTTGTTCTCATATGTTCACTTTATCACTCGTACCCTTAATCAGTTTTAACATTGAACTCTTCTGCTAATTACCTTCAACCAATCCACCATCATAGTTAGAGTGAAGCACATATTTGAAGGATCAACATATGAATCAATCCCCGCAATGAGACAGAATGTATAATCGAGAATATCTATGATTATTCATCGGTATATTTCAAATCGTGTGGTAACACCTGGGAAAGACTTTTTTACAGAACAGTATTATCTAGTATGTCTCTTGTGTTAAGAGTGTTGAAATTTCAAGGGTGGCTAGATTGGTTTTAAAATATTGAATGGTCATATTCCCCTAGTCTTGTGCACCAGTATTATCTTTATGTGGAGTACATTGTGGAAGTTAGTGAAAGTTATTGGATATAATCTGTTGTCAATATAAGGATATTATATTTTTAATCAAGGCATTGGGTAGAATGACTCGATTTACCACATGATAGAGTCTTTTATGACTATCAGGGAACAAGTACACACACCAATGCTTTATTTTTCTATTAATAAACTTTAAGGGATATGATTATTAATGGGGAGCATAGAATACCTACATCTTTATAGTTGGATCGAGAAATTAGAATCTATTTTATGTTTATCCAACACCATTTATATCCCTGGAATGGGATATTTGCCTCACTGAAATATTAGAATGTATATATCACATGTTTTCTAAAGAAATAACATGAGGTAAATATATGAAGTTATTTTATAGTCTATATAAGTGAGATGATAAATCCATATTTACAGAATTATTATTTGTTATATCCTATAATGATATATTCCAAGCTAATGCCAAATCATTTTTAAGTGATGATTAATAAACCATTACTTTTCTTTAGTGGTATCTGTCTTTGTAAGGATATTTTCATGAGAATGAATATAACCTTGAATCCCAAGAAGAGGGAGTGTTTTGAAGATAATGATAAGATATATGAAAATTTCAATCCTGTTGAGAATACTACTAGGTCAAGATATGTGACAGATCCTAGTGTAGGGAAACATATAGATGATTTGTATTCTGGTCAAGAGGATACTCAATCTTATAGTGAATAAGGGTATCTTATAGATTATAGGATTGAATTGGATACTGTTGAATGTCCAAGAGGATTTTCACATGGTCCAGCTAGTCCACCTATATATCATCCATAAAATGAACACATTTTGGGTGATAATGATGATGAAGAAACTCAAGAATCCATTAGTGTGGAATATAAAAGAAGATCTTTTGATTCAGAATAAGAATCAAGAGGTGAAAAATAAGAATCCATGGATGATGAATAAAGTGGTAGTGGTAGTAGCTCTGATAGTATGGAAGAAGGGGATGCTTAATCTAGTTATAGAATAGAAATAGGTGATAGTGAATGTGAATGATATGAACATGAGCATGAAAGTGATGAAATTGGTGATAATGATAATGTTTATGATCATCCATGAAATGATCATGATTATAATTTAGAACCCGATGGTCATGGGAACCATGAACATATTTTAGAAAATATTAGTCCTTCTGATGCTGGTGCTGAGGTAGAAGTAGTAGGTGAGGATGGTAATGTATATAGAACACCGGTTGGCCTAGTACCTCATTTTTTATTTTTTATAAAGATAGAACAAGCATAGGAGGATAAAAATGTCAAGGTGGATAAATTGATGGGGATCCTCATTCTAGGAATGTGAGAGTTGATACACTAACTCCTACAGATGATTCTGTGTTATATGAGTAGGAATTTTTTTTGTTTATATTTCCCTAGGGTTGGATTATCCATACTCATATGATGTGGAGTTGATATCAATTTCAAGAGGATTAGTAGTTGAGTAACCTCCAATAGTTTCATTATCTCAATTACCAATTCTGACATATTATGTATCTAAATCCATCTTCAATAAGTTCAAGGAATAAATATTAGCTATTATGAGATAAGTCCCTTAAGATATTCCATCACATATAGAACCACATAGTGAGAATGATGCATACTTTACTTTATAATGAGATGTTTACATGCTTGAACAATGGTTGGTATTAGTTTTGGAATATTTTAAGATAGGTAATCAGGGGGTGTCTAATGAAATTGTAAACATTTCAACTACTATTAGAAAATAGCTCAGTAAAAACAAATCCAAAGATGTTCAAGCTCTGAAAACTCATGAAATCTCTCTAGAATCCCATGTCGAGGATGATACTCCAACTCTTGATTTTTTCATTATGAATTTAGTAGTTAAGGATGCATTAAATAGTGCTTCATAATATATGGATTAATTTTACTATGTTCCTCTGGTTCCATCTTCAGATATTGAGGTGATTTGAGTAGTTGTAAAAGAAGAACATTAGTCAGTAATAGGATATTCAGATACTGAATGCCTAATCTAGATAAGGTTGGATATGTGGGACATTGTTCGAGGTGTTTCTAGCTAACAAAATATTTTATCACATTCACCAGACATAGAGGTGGTCAAGAATGTCCTTGGAGAAGAGCTGAGTACTATGATGTGTGGAACTGATCAAAAATTTCATTCCAAAATCAAGAAGAATAGTATTAATATATATTACATGTTCATTTTTTATTCAAACAATGATAAAGCTACTATGTTTGAAATAACCGAAAAAGGTGTTTTTTATTTCAAGGGGATATACCCAAAACATCAATTAGATAAGAACTTGTTGTTTTGACTTGTAAAATTAGGAATTACTCTGGTGACCCAAGCCTTCAGAAATCATGTGGGAATAAAGAAGTTTTTTACTCCGGAGATTAAACAATTCATTTAAAATAAGAAATATTTCAAAAGGATATGAATTATAGTGGAGGGATAATCATGGATTTCATCAATGTTTTCATGCATTATCTCTATTTCTAGAGTACTACGATTATTTCCCCTCCTACCACTTTTTTATGGCCATCTCTAAAACATTCTAGCACTACTTATACTAGCATGTATTATTTGACACTCTATATTACTCATGATTTTAGATAGATTTGACCTATAATTTTTAGTTAGATTTCTATCCATCCTTCACCCACTAGTCTTATCATGGCACCATCAATCCTTACTAGTGTTCATTTTCCCTCTCATAGAATTCATTCTGAATCTCCAACCACTACTTCTATATATACTCCTACCATTTCTACTTCTGATATTGGAAATACAATAATGGATTCCTGTTTTAATAATAAGAAGTAGTTTGGATCACAGGTTCCATACATCATACTTGATATAATTTTTTTATTCTCTAATGTAATATCAATTAATTCTGAAATCTAGTATCTTTTAATTTCCTTATTATGGTATGAAAATTTATTTTTATCCCAAGTCATTATTTCTTATTTCTTTTATTGTTTTTTGATAATCTCAAAAGTGGGAGAAAAAAAGAAGCATTATGACTCAGTTTCACAATGGAGAAATTATATCATTATTTTCACTATGAATTTTTACACTCATTAATTATGAACTAATTCATTAGGGGAGATAGTAAGAAGAATAACTAAATTGATTGTTATGAATCAACTAACTATACATTATAATTCAATTATTTATAATCATCTAGAAGGGGGATATTGTTTGCCCAATCGGTTTTACTAATCTCAAATCAGGTCAAATCATATTTATTCATGTCTAAATTATTAAATTAAACAATGTTTAGTTATGATTATTTATGTTCCATCTAATGTTTATAACATTATTTTAATTTTAATACTATAATAAAATAATACATACAGAGACATGTATGTGTCACCGATAGTTTATGTAACAGACTCTAAGACACTGATTGTCATGACTCACCAACAGAACAGACGAATCACTGATATAAAAAATGAATCTCGGATAGTTAATTCCCATAATTACACACCGAACGATATTATATTTATTCACAAATTAAACAAATGACTCACCAATAGAACAAATTAGTAACCATCAGATCATATGACTCACCTATGAACTAACTCACTCATAGAAGGAATGACTCACCGGCAGAAAAAATGACTCAGCAATAAAAGTACAAGAATCTGATAGAATTTACTCACAAAAACATCAACTAACTAATAGATGTAGTCACTAATATAAGATTAACTAATTTAAGTTGTCACCAATATATGGATTCACTAATAGAATGAGTCACTCATAGGAGTCAACGATATAAGTCATCAACGACATATTCATTCACTAATAAAATGACCCACATTTTGATACTTAGAATATTTTATTTACTCTTAAATTGAAATTTTATTCTAATTTTCATATTTATAAATCATATTACTTTTTATTATATTAATTCCCTTGTATCTATTTTTATTACATTTTCCGAGAACTGTACAATGTATTGGGAAGCCCTCATTTTATGGATCGTGGCTATTATCGATCTATGCTGAATATAAAAGGAAATCAGTCGAGAAAAAAAGGAATATAAGAAATATCTTGTGATCCTAAAAATCGAAAGAAGGAAGAAAACACGAAGAAGACTCATTATTACAAACTATGAACAATAATGAATTATTGAGAACCAAATTCTCAACATTCCTGCAGCAAAAACCCAAATTAAGAAAACCATTGAAGAAAATTTCATCTCTTCATGGAAACAAGAACGCAACATTTCCACAACACACTGTATTAGTGTATGTATCCAGTACAGGAATCTAATTGTACTTATTATATACTCAAGGAGTCTAGAAAAATAATGAACATCACATAGAGCTTTTTAAACCCTCTCTCATTATTTCTGCTCTATTGTTTATAAATTTTCCTCATTTCTAGAATTCTATGAGTCTATAGTATAATCACACTCTATCTCCCATTCTATGATAGAGGATGTATGATATCCTCAATAACTATTATTTTTACAAAATTTTAATCCCACTTAAAATGGTGGATGAGGTCATTTTGTGACCTGGTTAGTTTCCCATGTATAAATACGGTTGTGTTCTAGTTTGACCGGGATAGCTTTGTGTGTTGTTGTAATCCTTGATCTAGGGTGTGGATAAAGTTTATTAATATAAATCTTATGGTGGCTGCTATTTGAAATTTTGAGAGTATTAAGTCTCTTCATGAAAATTAACCTCTTCTTTTATCCACTATGTTTTCAAATTTAGTTTTCTCTACCTTTGAACAAATTTCAAAAAACCAAATTTTACTTTGATAGTTGATCTTAGACAATGTTTATAAATATTTTATATCTAGTAAATTACATTATAATGTTATATCAATATTTAAAATTTATATAACTAATAATTAAAAAATATTTCAATAAATTAATTTTACAAGAAAAAATATTATGAATATACTACATTGGTTAACTATGCTATTTGAATTGTGAAATTGGGGATTCATAAATAAAATTTTTATCAATAAAATTTTTAATTATGAAATTCACGACCTATTCTGCGTATTATTCCGACCATCACAAGTGTATAATAAAAACACATTATGTTTTAAAAAATAATCATATTATCATATATGAACTTATATATGCTCCATATATAATCATTTCCAATACATATATTAGTCGGCTATTTATTAACTTCATTAACATATATTAGTATCCTTGAATATTTTAAAAATTTTCATAATGATGTCATCGATCAAAATTCATAGACTATAATTTAATAAATCATATATAACTAATATTATTTCAATATATTTTACATAATTATTTATAATGTTGTAATCTTATTCCATTAGTGGTTCAGTTACAATTCAAAATGATTAAATTGGAGATGATCTTAATTCGGATAATTTTCCAATGTCAATGTGTATCATTATAATGATATTCAATTATTATTTGTTAATATTATTTCATATTAAATACTTATATTACAACTCATATCAAATTTATTACTTAATATTTATAAAAAAATCATTTATATTATTGGATGATAGTTGAATCTTGTCAAAAATTGAAGTGGTAGTCATCATTTGGTTGTGAGTGTCTGTTCTCATTTTTCAATGGAAGAAATGAAAAGATCATAGGAAAGGATTAATATTTTTATAATCGTAAATAAGTCATAATTAAAATATATAATAATTAAATTTTTAATTAGAACTATTGATTAATTATAGGGATGAAAAAAGAGACATGTCATCAATTGAGGTAGTCATCCACCCGTCAACATATGTAGTGTTTTCATTTCATGAATAGATGAGAGGAGAACATATAATGGATCAACCATGAATATAGTATAAATTTTGAAATAAAATTGATAATTATGTTTATATGTTTATATTTTAATGAATTTTTATGAATAAAAAGGATAGCTATAAATAATAAAAGACTAATGGTGTACATGACTCAAGGATATAATTTGTGTTTTCTCCTAAAATAGTATGTTCAATATGAGAAATTGGGGGAACATTTAGGATACCATGGGAAGCCATAATTTTATACAAATTATATAATCGTTAAAATATTATGGATTAAAATTATATAGTACATTATGTTTCACATATTGTGGATTTATGTGAGATACATTAATATGTGAGAATGTGTAAGGTTTCAATGGAATTTTATGGTGGTTGAGGAGTAAAACTAGAATAACACTAGAGTTGGTTGGGTTAGAAGTAAAATGGTTAGTGATTGATGTGGTTGTTATAAAAATACATTATATTTTTATTCTATAAGAAATAATTTGCATGCTTACCTAATTAAATTTTAAAAACACAGGTTACCAATTTGCATGCTATTTAACCTTGAATAAATTTTAATTATATAAATTAGTTTTTAATAAATTATAACATAAAAAATAGTATAATTTTTTCATTATTTATAATATGGAATCAATATAAAATTATTCAATTTAAAATTATGGAAAAATTAATTTCAAATTATAATATAAATATATATATATTGATTTTTTGTACAAAAATGTTTTTTGGCTGATTAATATTTCATACATTAATTATATATATATTTATTATTAATGAATTATAATGTTGTTATTATATATTATTACAATAATATTATATAAATAATTTTAAATATATCATATTAATATATATATATATATAATTATACAATTTTTGTGAATACAATAGTCTAAAATAATGATTTTACCATTAGCATTATAATTATATTAAATTTTGGTAAATTATTTTAATTCATAAAAATTAAATTAATATTATGGTATATTTTTATACACTTTAAATAGTTATTGAAATTATTTTACTAGATTCAAAATTAATAAGAGGTAAATATTTAAATTAATATAATCATCCATGGTTCATAAAATGACTTTATGAAAAAAAAAGTATTCTAAGTAAGAAATCAATTAACTTCATTATTTGTAATAAATATATTTTGGAAGTTCTAGATTTTTATTATATATATAATTAATATATTAAATTAAAATAATTATTAAACAGTAATAAAATAAAATTCATAGAATGTACAACTGAAAATTATTCTAATAAACTAATTTTTTATATAAAATTTTATACATTATTAATTATATACACTAAATAAATTTTATAAATTCATTACTATTTTAAATAACCATTATTTTCATTTTATCATGTATTTAATAATGTGGTTTCCTCTATTTATACTCCATATTGTAGAAAAAATACTTATAATTGACACAATTAATTTTAAAATTATTATATATTTTAATTTTAATTTTATGTTTTATATTGGGTAGGATATTAAACATTGTACGTAATTAATTAGATATATAACACATTATTTTAGTGATTATATTTATATCCATCCAAAAATATTTTCATTATCTTAATTTTTATATCTCTTATTGAGGAAAAAAGATGATAGTATTTAGAATCCATTATACAGTAATGATATATTTTATTGTGGAAAATCCATAAAAATAACATTTATATATAGGAATTAATGATTTGAATACACAGATATTACATCATTATTTATAAATATTATTTAGATTATTCAAACAAATTCTTGTATACAATGATTGTTAAGTGCCTCTGGAAACATGGAAACCTATACACATGTTCTTATGTGAGCTACAATGTCTCCCACTACCTTTTTTATAGATACATTCATTCATTGATATATCATACGTAATACATTTTCTCTTAACATTGGGTAAGGATTCATATATAATAATGGGATCATATGATCAGTAAGGGTAATCGAAGGATATATGTAAGTAAGGAATGAGCATATGTGTATGACGAAACAACCAAAACATTTTAAATCCATATAAAAAAATCAAATATTTTAATCATGTATCATAGAATAAATATTTTTAGTAAATAATATATGTGTCATAATACTATCAAATATTATGAACCATATGATTATAACACTATAATAAGTAATAGATTTCTAGAGGACACATCAGTATGATTATAAAAAAATAATTTTATGTTATGATTATAACACCACAATAACACATATATTTCGGCAAGAAACATAATTATAGAATGTAATTTCAATATCAGTCAAGGCTCACGACAACAGATATAAAATTATAATGGGATCTCTCCTAAAACCATCAATGTACTCATGGTTCACTCCCAATACCATCATAGTGGGGAAACTCCCTTTTTCAACTTTTTCAAAACCTTTTTCTTTTTATATCTATCCCATGAGATATACATCATTACCCAATGCAATGGTGAAAGATGTAGGTTAAAAAAATACCATAATGAAGATAACATTAACGTGTTCATCAATATCATAAACATTAATTATTTAATTTTTTTAATGAAATTAGAATCATAAATGTATCATTTTATCATAACATATTAATGATATACAATTTTCACCATCATTCCATCATATCATAACTCATGAATAAGAGTTTGGTTCATTATAATTTCGGAATTTTATTACTCGTGATAGAGAAACAGGTTTAATAAACACAATTTCATTATAATTATAACGCATTCAAATAAATATTATGAATTATATACATAGATAATATCCCAAGTAAGGCATATGTAACATCATTGTATGAAATCTTATGTGGAAAATGATATTGGTTGATCATTTAAAACAATTTCTAATGAAAATATCATTTCATATTTGAAAAAATGATTAAAAATGAAATAAATTTGATAAAAAATTCTTTTAAATTTAACAATCAATAATAGAACAGAATATTCATATAAAATAATTCTTCTCTTGATGGGATGTTTTGTTCATGGTGTATATTTTAAAACAAAAAATATATTCACATTTTCAGAAACATCCAAATGGGCATTATTTGGAAAACATCTTGATGACCTATTTCAAAATAATTGTTAAAAATGTTCTATATTGGGTAAAAATTTATCTTCAAAATAACAGTATTACAATATTAAATTTTAAATAAATATAATAACCCACTATTTTGGAAAAACGCTGATTTTCGACAGAGGTGATAAATAATATCGAGGTTTTTTATAAATTTTTTTAATAATTTTATCTAAAATATATTTGGAAAATATTAAAATTAATTTAATATATTATGAATAAAAATATGAATAAAAGAATAATGAGTTTCTTTATAGATTTATCACATGGTTTTATCATTGCAATCATAATCAGAAACACGGAGAATAAAAGATGAGATTGTATAATAAAATAATTACTTCTTTGGTATCATATAATCATAATAACCAATAATGGATTACATAAAATGGAGCATAAAGAAAAATGAGTATAAATAAACTCATTATATTTTATATTAATGGGGATTAATGCAAAACTTCTGAAATAATTTAAGAGGAAAATATAATATTCACCTCAAATAAGTCACAATCATGAAAAAAATATCTTACCTTATGTCTTGAATTTATTCCAACTTAAAAAAATATAATTTTTATCAAATATATCTTATTATAAATGATATATATATATATATATTCGTATATATAATATAGTATAAGATTTTTTATGACCATCTGTTACACTTTAATTAACAGTTTACTGTTAAAGTCACCATTCGTGCAATAACTGCATTGTTTTTCCTATACATGATGACTTTTTATTTATGGTCCTCTAACATTGATCATGCTATCATATAATCCATAATTTTATCCAGGATATTAATATAATATATATTCAATACTTCATTATTTATACAATCCTAGAAAATTTAGTGATAGATAATGAAATAAAATGACTGTGGAGATGATATGGTCAATATACAGAAGAATTCTATATCTATTATCAAATCATATTGAAATAATGAAATTTAATTTATATATATTATTATTCTATATTAAAGTTTATTTCATATGTATCCCATATATTTATTAACAAAACCCATAATATACTCCATATAAATATTGAATTAATCACATCATTTCACAAGCTAAATTTCATCCATAAATATGAGGGAACTTATTGTATTACCACTGAATGGGATGTATGATGGTTTGTGTGATGTAGTATTTATTAGATAATAATAACATCATATTTAAAATATATTAAAATAATATCTCCACCAATAAAAAAATAAATTAGTGGAGGTAATTTAAAAAATGACATTAGTTTGCGAGGTGATAGTTTATAATATACAGGAACGATGATTGCATGTACAATTTTATGGAAGTTGATATGATTTGAGGAGACTATAGTAAATCCTAGATATTTTTATAATGAATATTATTATATTTATTTATTGAATTAGTTTTTCTTTGCAATAATATTAATTTCACTTTAAACTAGAAACAATTATATATATATATATCTACATATATTAAAAAACTACGTCACACATTACTTTCACAAAAAATAACAACTTGGCCCATGAAACATGCAATACTAAAAACAATTTGTCATACGATGCACACAACACTGAATTTATTTTAAACACACAGACACACAAATTATTAAATGAGATAATTATAACCAAACCATTAAAGATCATTATATAATATTAATAAATTATTTTCAAATATGGCTTATATTTATTATACATATATAACATATTGATATTGAAAGATAAGATTTATTGTAAATTAATTTTGTGTCAAAAATACTATTTTATCAACTGAACAACATTAAATAAAGAATTTAATTTAGAAATTTTCTTAATTGAATTTTATAAAAATAGACATCATTTTTTATTTAATGACATCAAATTTATCCAAGGGTTAATTTTTGTGTTTTTTTGAGAAATTACACTTTTTTATGAATAATGAAAAATTCTTATTCTTATTTAAAAAATTAATTTTTATATAATTATTTATTATTGATAAATTATATTATAAATTTGTTTTTAGGCCAAATTATATTAATATTACATCTATTAATATAATGTAATTCTTTAGAATAAATTTCACATGGAAAGTGAATATACCAGACTAATTGAGCCATAAGTAATGATTCTGACCATGTATTAAGATAATTGAATAAGTTAAAAGGATTAGAGGTATGGTAAAACAAAGGTCATATACTCAACCATAAGGCAAAAATGAAGAGATCATAAAAGGACATGGATTTTTTATAACCATATTCATCAACAGTTTCCCACCGAGATTGGGACGTACATTGATTGAATATCTTCAAGATTTCATCACAGGCCTTTTTTAAAAAATTTGAAGAATATCATGTATATATATTCCTGGGTTTCATAAAATTCAATATAAAATCATGATTTTTTTTAACTTTTTCCTACTTTAAAAACATGTTTTTTCATCCCGCCTATGGGAATAACACTCTTCTTAATTTCTCCACTACTATGATGTGAATATATAAAATCTAATATACATCATTGTTTTCTATGAAATATTTACAATCTAATAATACCATGTTAATTTTTATCCAAGTAGTTTTTTAATGTGATTTAAATTAATCAAAACAATTAAGGACAAATTAAGATAAATAATGGATTAAATCATAAAATTAAGGGCCTCAATTACAATCCCAAATGTCCAAACTGTATTTTTTGTCCCATGATCATCCATATACCTTCCATTATTTATTTTGGTTGGTTTGTTATGAATTTTTACAGGTAACAACTTGTGAATCCCTAATTGTATTCAAAACATTCCATGTGAGTTGTTTTCCTTCTTTATAAAAGGATACCACCTATACAAATTCCTAACACCACTGAACCTTTTATGATCTACCTATATATGAAAATGTTGCCTCCCAAAAATAATTACATTTACATTTAATATTACCTTTAGTCATAAATCATCTCAAGGAATCCTTTTGGTACAAACCAAAAGGTGTTACCAGATTTAGAGGTAACGTCTTCCGTCAATATTCTTCCATTTATTTTCCATATCCAACCATACTTATTCATTATTTAATTCATGTGTGACAAAATATGTTTCCTCTATATACTAGGATGTTTTTAAAAAAAATTTCTGACCTACACAGATACACAACTCCATCTAATGGAGGGTTAACATATTGTTTCTATGTACAGTGCACTACTGCCTCATGAAATGATGGTTGTTCATTTCTTTGTTAAAACCAATAATGGTGGCCATTATGATGGGAACACCATTTATACATGTAATATATTATATTTAATATGTATTTATTCTTCATTATTCCTTTTAAAACACATCTATTGACTTTACATTTGGTGTTAATATGTTAATCTCATTTGATTAAGTGTGGACCATCACCCCCTCAAAGTGATTTGATACCTTCACAGACCACATTGAATGTGTTAAGGATGGTTTTAATGAACATATATATGATATATTATATATATTTATAAACATAATATATGAATTACTCTTGAATAATGATATCTATATATATATAGTTATGTTAATTACATAATTTCTTCCAATGTGAAAATAAAGACAAAAACAATGATCATATGTATGTATGAATTATCATCTCCATGGACAGTGTATTATATTCCATACTAAAATATTATATAGATTATTATAATATAAATATATTGTATATAATATATATTTATATTATTTTTTACTTTCTGGAATCATTATATAAGTATAAGGACTATTGGTATTACAAATTAGGACACACGCACTGAATGAAGATAATTTTACCCATTGTGAAACATTAACATAGGATAGTTGTTACACCCCAAGCTTCCATTGAAAGATTCTCTTTCACCAATTCAATATCTTGCATTGTACGCAAGTTCGAGATTCTAACACACCGCGACCAATCAAAGTAGACATTATGAATAGTAATACCCACTTTTTGACATTTTATAAATTTTATTATTCAAATTGGACCTCATTTTTGGATGCGGAATATCGAAATTATCCTAAGTTTAATTTTTCTTTTTTCTGTGAATGTCCATTTTTTATGAATAGTGTGAAATAATAAACATTAATTAAATTTTTTTTCTTAATAAAAATAATTTCAAGTGATAAATTATATGATTTATCGGTTTTAAAATATAATTAGAATATATTTTTACCATTTTATCCAATGATGGTCATTAGAGTTAATTTCACTTTGAAATTGTACATAAACAATTGTCAATCATTATATAGATATTGTTTCTTAAAAACATGCTATTTGTTTTGACATAGGGAATAATTTTTAAATTAATTACTCAAATTTATGTGATTAGAATTTGTAAAAATGGATTCTATATTTGGAATCAGAATGTCCAAATTATGTAATTAATACTCTTTTGTTTTTTGACATTATGAGTAGTAACGACGACAATTATCATTAATTATCACGATTAATTAGTAATCGGGTAGTTAAGGGTAATTAAATAATATCATAATAATATAAAATTACCCGAACATGTGTCTTAATGCTTCTGTTTGTGTCATGTACTACCATGGGATGCCTTGTGCCAAACTTTGGGACCCCATGGAATCACTTTTTTGTGATAGTGACATTTTATCTTCTTATTTTTGAAGAAAGGAAAATATAACAAAAGTATGTATCACCCAAGTAAAACAATTTTAATTTTCTCTACTTAAATGATATTATAGACTATAAATAGTAATTGGAAAACTAAAAAGATTTTCTACATCATGGTATTTTTATATAATTTTTAGACATTAAATAAACAAACTTATTTATGACACCATGATGATGCAGTGATTACCTCATTAATAATCGACTTAAATAAAATGAAAAGATAAGGAAAAATATAAGAATTAAAAATGTCTAAATCCTATTGTATGGGTGTATTTCGAAACCTTATCACCTTATCCTCTAAAAATATCATTGTGGGACCTTTAAAATCCGATAATCATTTCATAATAAAATTACATTTCAATCTTTCCAAAAGAGCCTCTCCTCTCCGCTTATAAAAGGTACCCACCTCTACCACCATACCCACAACTCTCAAGACATTTTTTTGTCCAAACTCTACCCATTTTATCTCTCCAAATCCCTCTCTTCATCATAGAATCCTTACCATGGGCATAAATCTCTTCAAGAAACCATTTTTGTTCAAACTGAGGGGAGTTACCCGATTTAATGGTTTTGTCTTCTCTTATGTTGTTTTCATTTATTTTGCTTCTCAAACCCCATAAACTCTTTTTATTTGTTTCTTTTAAAAGAACTAGTATCATCAATATAATTGGATGTTTTTATGAGAGGTTTTCTAAATACACTTACACACACCTAAATCTAATGGTTCAAGAAAATATTGTTTCTGTGGGTGACGAATTACTGCCTCAGTATACAATGATTGTTCAATTTTCTTTTAACACCTCTCAAGGTGGCCATTAAGATGTCAATATCTTTATATATGATATATATTATGTTTATTTTTTCCTTATACTACTGTATTTTTTATTTATGGAATACCTTTATGTTTTCCATAATGAGTAAATGTGATAATTTCATTCTAGGAAGTGCGGACTACCGCCCCCACAAAGTGATTTGAATCATTAATTCCATATGTGGGATGTATAAAGGATTGATTAAATGATATTTTATATGATATTATACTGGAATTATAATATACCTTTATATCATTATGATTTTATTCCATTAAATATGAAATAGAAATGAAAATAGCGTCCATGCATATGTAAGACATAACATCTCCATCAACGGTGCATTTCATTTATCACCTCTAAATGTTATATAATATTATAAATGCATTTATATACTGGATATATATGATATATATGATATCTACATAATGAATATAATTCTGTATATAATAGATATTTTACCACACGAACAACTTGTAATTATAATAAGATTATTTTTAAGTCAAGTACTAATGATCTACAAAAAGACCGTTATTAACGCAAATAATTACATAATGTTCATAAAATGGTAGTAAGTGATATAAAAGGAAAAATTAATTTTAAAATGGTTCCTAAGAAACTATAAATTAACACTAGTTTATTATTCAGGATATTAAAGAATGATTGAGTCAAGTCGGACACGAGGTAAGGGACTTCGTCTCAATATCCTTTCATTGAGGCATATTTTGTTTTATACACAACATTATTTTATAGGGTGTATAAAACCATTTGAGTTTTACTTTTATTAAAAATGAATATTTTTGTACAAAGTGTTTTTACTAAATGACAAAAGAAATTTTTTGTCTTACGTATGCGGTGACAATGACTTCTCCGCCGCCAGGACCATTATTTGACGTTCAGCTTTCTCTATAAGCCAAAAATCTTTTTAAATGAAAACTAAATACTATTTTTTACTTTTCATTTATTTTGGTATTGAAAATGGTTTTGATAATTTTTTTATTATATCAATGTGTTGTATTGATATTTTGTGATTGAAATGTCGAAATGTTAGGTTTCTTTTATGCATGTTTTATGTGATAAAATTATGTTATGTTCCTTGGGAATATTTTATGATATGTTTAAACATTTTCATATAAAGAATGCATTGGACTTAGTAAGTGACGGGTGGAACCTACTATAGATCATCAATGCATCGGTAGGTCTCATGAGACAAACTAGTGTCATGGAATGGGGCCTGGACAAAATCTTATTTGTAGTCATGGGACGATGCCTTGGCTACGTGGTTATGATAGTCTGGAATTATGCATTCCTTCATTATGAATGTGGTTATTTATTTTTCATGCGATTATCCTACTAGTAGAATATCCATGTGAATATGTAAATGGAATTATTTTATTTTATTTTTTCCATATTTTGTTTAGGTTAAATTTTAAAAGGCATTTTTTTTGTTATACATTGTCATAAACGTTTACGTTTATTTATGAATGTTTCTACTATATTGTTATCCTTAATGAGAATCTGAGCTCACCCCTTTCTATGGTTTACATTTCCCAGGATGTGAAGAAATATTTTATGACTGACATAGAGGGATAGTCTGAAGGGGATATTAGTGTGTACTATGGAGAGTATTTTACTGAGATTTTTCACTTTATGATGTAATGTAACATTTATGAATGCATCTAGTGTTTCTAAGGATACTAAACTAATCGGTCATTTAAGACTTGATGTTTTTTGATCATGTCAATGTTACATAATAATGCACTGACTCTGGGTAACTGGGGTCGGGGTGTTACAGTTGGTATCATAGGTAGTTTAGTACTAACCTTGGAATCTTGATTTACATAATCTCTTATTAGAGCACATAACCCTAAGATAGACTTCGGGGATTGGTATAGAAGAACAGCCTATAATTTTTGTACTATATAGATTTTGTGATTTTTCTAAACAATACATCCCTGTCTGGATATGATCAGGTAGAGGTGGCTCTGGCACAGATGTACCTAGGGGTAAAACCAGAAAACACCGCTTTGAGCTAGACTCAAACGGGAACTGGTGCATGACAACAGGCCTTGCTGCACTCTTGGTTACAACACTCTTATGGAATATTCTTATGATAATAATGATTTATTTACAAACCATTATGAAGGGTTTATGAGTATATATATCTTAAAATAAAACATGTCTTTTTATGATTATGGATTATATCCATAAATAGTTCAATTTATATTAAGTGTTTTACAAGTATGGAATTTTGAATTTTGATTCATAAACTGATCTAGTTTAAGCCATTGTTTAGAAATGGAACCTAGTGTAAGGAATGTTAACTATATCAACACACACACTCCATGTAGGGATTTCCCTCCTACTCATGATAATTATAGTGGTGCTGATTATACAACTGGTCCTGATTAGCTTATCCCCATATGGGGACAACTCACTCAGGTTATGAATAATAACCTTACTCATATGGAGCACCATGATCCACAATGTGGAAGATCATTTTTAGACCGATTCAGGAGGCAAAACCACCAACATTCAATGGGAGTACAAATCTGTTAGTAGCTGAGCAAAGGATAAATTCCCTAGAGAATATATTTCAGGCTTTAGGGAGTACTGAAAGGGAAAAGTTGTCATGGCAGTTTACTACCTCACTGGATTTGCTGATCAATGGTGGTCATTGATAAAAAAATACAAAGGAAGATGAAGAAGTATGAAGTATGGAATGGAGAGAGTTTAATGAGATTTTCTTATAAAAATACATTCCTCATGACCATCGAGTATATATGGAAAGACAATTTTTTAGTTTGAGGAAAAAAGAGGATTAGAATGTTGAAAAGTATGAGTATAACTTTACAAGGATAGTGAGGCATATAGTAGATTGTATACATAACCCAAGAAGTATGATTGATCATTTCATTTATGGGTTAAAATGATTTCTTCATCGATCTTTACTATCACAATACTTCTCATCGTATGAAGATATTGTCTCATGTGCTATCAAGATAGAAAAGGAATTCTTTAAATCTTATGATAATAAAGTAAAGAAGGAGAAGAATATAAAGGTGTAACAACAGACATATAAAGGGAAAAAGGGAAAGAAGGATTTTCCATTATGCGATAATTGTGGGAAGAATCACCCCAGTACTTGCCTAAAATGAATGGGAGTTTGTTATAAATGTGGAGAAAAAGGTCAACAGGCTCATGATTACAATGTAATGAAAGAGTCTATCAATGTTGAATGCTAAAATTGTAGTTAAATGGGGAATTATGCAAATGAATTTCCTAAGCATTTGGGAAAAATACCTTAGAAAAGACCAAGGGATCAAGGCCAAGCTTATGCTGTTACTACAGATTAAGTTGCAAAATTATTTTATTACTGTTTTTTGAATCAAGAAATATATTAAGGTTATAAGAATAATGTGATATATATAAGTATTTTACTGTAGTAATTTTTGTTCTCATTACGGTTTTAATATGATGAGTGTAATCATATTTTTAGTATGTGATAATAAGTGAAACATTACCTTATTTGGGGAATCTGATGTTACAATTGATTTTCAAATTTAGAGACCTTTTAGAGAAAGTCTGGACAGAGTTATTTTGGATAACTATAATGGTTGGAATGGATTATGTTGAACTTTGGATAGTATTGTTTAAGGTTAAAACATTTCTGAAGATTGTTTTTGGAATACTATAATACAATAGTTTTAGGAAAAGGACAACCTGCAGGTCAGGGGATAACTCGTCGCGTCAGACAAAGCTGCAGGAATCAAACCCACAACCATAGTGAGACAAGGCATTATTACCTACCACTAGCCTACAGGAAGTCCCTGGTTATTAGAAAATATTTTTCATCATGGTATGTGTTAATATTTTGAACCTTATACGATTAGGATAAATATAACATTTTTGGGTTCTATTCTCTTATTGAGTGAAATATGAGTTTGTGGAATAAATTAGTTTAAGGATGAAATTCTACTTGTTAGGTATATATATATATATATATCTTATTATATTAATAAATTAATTTTTAAACTTTAGGGAAGGGATATTAAAACAAAAAATTTTTATCCTAATACATTTTGTCTTATTTAAGTGATGATATTTTAAATCATCATAGATTAATGTCTTTGGGGCCCTCAATTTTACACTTCTATGTGATTGATGACCTCAATCCCTCCCTATAAATATTTAATTTTTTTCTCTAATTACGTGTCTATAATTTCCACCAATGTACTCATATTTGAAACCCTAATTTTGTGGTGACTTTCTCATTTCCCTTTCACTCTTATTAAAACAAAATCTTATTAACCATATTTATGATATGGGTTTCCACAATGGTATTTTGTATTTTCAAACTTTTAATTTCGAATTTTTTTTTTCAAATTGTGAGGTAGAAATTTATTGAAGGAGGGAATAATGTAAAACCCCAAGCTTCTATGGTATGCTTCTCTTTCAATAATGCAATAGCTTTCTTTGTACGAAATTTCGAGATTCTAACACACCGCGACCAATCAATGTAGCCGTTAGGAAACGTAATACCCACTTTCTGAAATTTTATACATTTTATTATTCAAATTGGACTTCATTTTTTGGATTTGGAATATCGAAATTATCCTACGATGAATTTTTTGTTTTTTTCTGAGAACTTCAAATTTTTTATGAATAGTGTAAAATACTAAACTTTAATTAAAAAAAATTTAATCAAAATAATTTATAGGGATATATTATATTATTTAGTGGTTTTAATGTATAATTATAATATATTTTTACTATGTTATCCAATGGGGTTCATTAGAGTTAATTTCACTTTGAAAGTGTACATAATCAATTTTCAATCTTTTCATAGATATTGTTTCTTAAAAACAAGCTATTTGTATTGATAGTGGGAATAATTTTTAAATTATTTACTGAAATTCCATTGTTTGGAATTTGAACAAATGGATTTCATATTTGTAATTAAAAGGTCCAAATTATGTAATTAAGACTCTTTTGTTTTTGGACATTATGAGCAGTAACGATGACAATTATCATTAATTATCACGATTAATTAGTAATCGGGTAGTTAAGGGTAATGAAATAATATCATAATAATATAAAATTACCCGAACATGTGGCTTAATGCTTCTGTTTGTGTAATGTCCTTCCATGGGATGCCTTTTGCCAAACTTTGGGACCCCATGGAATCAGTTTTGTGTGACAGTGACATTTTATCTTTTTATTTTTGAAGAAAGGAAAATATAACAAAAGCATGTATCACCCAAGTAAAAGAATTTTAATTTTCTATACATAAATGATATTCTAGACTATAAATAGTAATTTAAAGTCTAAAAAGATTTTTTATATCATGGTATTTTGTATATATTTTTTAGACATTAAATAAACAAACTTATTTATGACACCGTGATGATGCAGTGATTACCTCATTAATGAACGACTTAAATAAAATGAAAAGATAAGGAAAAATATAAGAGTTAAACATGTCTAGATCCTATTTTATGGGTGTATTTCGAACCCTTATCACCTTATCCTCTAAAAATATCATCGTGGGACCTTTAAAATCCGATAATCATTTCATAATAAAATTACATTTCAATCTTTCCAAAATAGCCTCTCCTCTCCTCTTATAAAAGGTACCCTCCTATACCACCATACCCACCTCTCTCAAGACATTTTTTTGGCAAAACTCTACCCATTTTATCTCCCCAAATCCCTATCTTCATCATAGAAGCCTTACCATAGGCATAAATCTCTTCAAGAAACCATTTTTATTCAAACCGAGGGGAGTTACCCGATTTAATGGTTTTGTCTTCTCTTTTGTTGTTTTGATTTATTTTACTTCTCCAACACCATAAACTCTTTTTATTCATTTCTTTTTTTAAAAAACACTATCATAAATATAATTGGACGTTTTTATGAGAAGTATTCTAACTACACTTACACACACCTCCATCTAATGGTTCAAGAAAATACTATTTCTGTGGGTGACGAATTACTGCCCCAGTATACAATGATTGTTCAATCTTCTTTTAACACCTCTCAAGGTGGCCATTAATATGTCAATATATTTATATATGATATATATTATGTTTATTTTTTCCTTATGATACTGTATTTTTCATTTATGGAATACCTTTGTGTTTTCCATAATGGGTAAATGTGATAATTTCATTTTAGGAAGTGCGGACTACCGCCCCCACAATGTGATTTGAATCATTAACGCCATATTTGGGACATATAAAGGATGGATTAAATGATATGTTATATGATATTATACTGGAATTATAGTATAAATTTATATCATTATGATTTTATTCCATTAAATATGAAATTGAAATGAATGTAGCGTTCATGCGTATGTAAGACTTAACATCTCCATCAACGGTGCATTTTATTTCTTACCTCTAAATGTTATGTAATATTATAAATGCATTTATATAATAGATATATATTATATATATGATATCTACATAATGAATATAATTCTGGATATAATGGATATTTTACCACACGAACAACTTGTAATTATAAGAAGATTATTTTTGAGTCAAGTACTAATGATCGAAAAAAAGATCGTTATTAACGCAAATAATTACATAATGTTCATAAAATGGTAGTAAGTGATATTAAAGGAAAAATGAATTTTAAAATGGTTCTTAAGAAAGTATAAATTTACTCTAGTTAATTATTCAGGAGATTAAAGAATGATCGAGTCAAGTCGGACATGTGGTAAGGGACTTCGTCTCAATATCCTTTCATTGAGGAATATTTTATTTTATACACAACATTATTGTATAGGGTGTATAAAACCCTTTGAGTTTTACTTTTATTAAAAAGGTATACTTTTATAAGAAGCAATTTTACTAAACAAGAAAAGGAATGTTCTGTCTTACGTATGCGGTGACAACGACTTCTCTGCCGCCGTGACCATTATTTGACTTTTAGATTTCTCTACAAGCCATAAATTTTTTTAAAATGAAAACTAAATATCATGTTTTACTTTTTATTTATTTTGTTATTGAAAATGGTTTTTATAATGTTTTTATTATATCAATGTGTTGTATTGATATTTTTTGATTGAAATGTCGAAATGTTATGTTTCTTTTATGCATGTTTTATGTGATACAATTATGTTATGGTCCTTGGAAATTGTTTATGATATGATTAAACATTTTCATATAAAGAATGCATCAGACTTAGTAAGTGATGGGTGGATCCTTCTATAGCTCATCGATGCATCGGTAGATCTCATGATACAAACTAGTGTCATGGAATGAGGCCTTGAAAAAATCTTATTTTTAGTCTTGGGACGATGCCTTGGCTACGTGGATATGATAGTCTGGAATTATGAATTCCTTCATTATGAAAGTGGTTATTGATTTTTCATGTCATTATTCGACTAGTAGAATATCCATGTGAATATGTAAATTGAATTATTTTATTTTATTTTTTCCATATTATGTTTATGTTTAATTTTAAAAGGCATTTGTTTTTGTTATACATTGTCATAAACGTTTATGTTTATTTATTAATGTTTCTACTATATTGTTATCCTTACTATGAATCTGAGCTCACCCCTTTCTATGTTTTACTTTCCCCAGGATGTGAAGAAATATTTTATGACTGACATAGAGGGATAGTCTGAAGGGGATATTAGTGTGAACTATGGAGACTATTTTATTGAGATTTTTCACTTTATGATGTAATGTAACGTTTATGAATGCATCTAGTGTGTTTAAGGATACTAAACTAATCGGTCATTCAAGACTTGATGTTTTTTTATCATGCCAATGTTACATAATAATGCACCGACTCTGGGTAACTGGGGTCGGGGTGTTACAGTTGGTATTAGAGGCTGTTTAGTACTAACCTTGGAATCTTGATTTATATAAACTTTGATTAGATCACATAACCCTAAGATAGACTTCGAATATTAGTATAGAATAACATCCTAGACTTTTCGTATTATAGAGATTTTGTGGTTTTTCTAAACAATACATCCCTATCTGGATATGATCAGGTAGAGGTGGCTCTGGAAAAAATGTACCTAGGGGTAAAACCAGAAAAAACCGCTTTGAGCAAGACTTAAACGGAAACTGGTGCATGACAACAGGCCTTGCTGCACTCTTGGTTACGCCACTCCTATGGGATATGATTATGATAATAATGATTTATTTACAAACCATTATTAAGGGTTTTTTAGTATATATTTCTTAAAATAAAACAAGTATTTTTATGATTATGGATTATATCCATAAATAGTTCAATTTATATTAATTGTTTTACAAGTATTGAATTTTGTATTTTGATTCATAAACTGATCTAGTTTAAGCCATTGTTTAGAAATGGAACCTAGTGTAAGGAATGTTAACTATATAAATGCACACACTCCATGTAGGGATTTCCCTCCTTCTCAACATAATTACAGTGGTGTTGATTATACAACTGGTCCTAATTAGTTTATCCCCATACAGGGACAACTCACTCAGGTTATGAAGAATAACCTTACTCATATGGAGCACCCTGATCCACATTGTGGAAGATCAATGTTAGACCGCTTCATGAGGCAAAACCACCAAAATTCAATGGGATTAAAAATCCGTTAGTAGCTGAGCAAAGGATAAATTCCCTAGAGAATATATCTCAGGCTTTAGGAAGTAGTGAAAGGGAAAAGTTTTCATGGCAGTTTACTACCTCACTGGATTTGCTGATCAATGGTGTTCATTGATAAAAAAATACAAAGGAAGATGAAAAATTATCAATTATGTAATGGAGAGTGTTTAATGAGATTTTATTATAAAAATACTTTCCTCATGATCATCGAGCATATATGGAAAGACAATTTTTTAGTTTGAGGAAAAAAGAGGATGAGAATGTTGAAATGTATGAGTATAACTTTACAAGTTAAGTGAGCCATACGGTAGATTGTATACATAACCCAAGAAGTATGATTGATCATTTCATTTATGGGTTAAAATTATTTCTCCTTCGATCTTTAGTATCACAATACTTCTCATCGTATGAAGATATTGTCTCATGTTCTATCAAGACAGAAAAGGAATTCTCTAAATCTTATGACAATAAAGTAAAGCACGAGAAGAATATAAAGCTGGAACAAGATACATATAAAGGGAAAAAGGGAAATAAGGACTTTCCATTATACGATAATTGTGAGAAGAATCACCCCAGTACTTGCCTAAAATGAATGGGAGTTTGTTATAAATGTGGAGAAAAAGGTCAACAGGCTCATGATTACAAGGTAAAGAAAGAGGCTATCAATGTTAAATGCTAAAATTGTAGGTAAATGAGGAATTATGCTAATGAATTTCATAATCATTGGGAAAAAATACCTCAAAAAAGACCAAGAGATCAAGGCCAAGCTAATGATGTTACTACAGATTAAGTTGCATAATTATTGTATTAGTGTTTGTGGACTCATGAAATATATTAAGGTTATAAGAATAATGTGATATATATAAGGATTGTACTACATTAATTTTTGATCTCATTAATGTTTAAATATGATGAGTGTAATCATATTTTTAGTATGTGATAATAAGAGAAACTTTACATTATTTGGGGAATCTGATGTTACAATTGATTTTGGAATTTAGAGACCTTTTAGAGAAAGTCTGGACAAAGTTATTTTGGATAACTATAATGGTTGGAATGGATTAAGATGAACTTTGGATAGTATTTTTTAAGGTTAAAACATTTATAAATATTATTTTTGGAATATTATAATACCATAGATTTAGGAAAAGGACAACCTACAGGTCATGGGATAACTCTTCGTGTCAGAAAAAGCTGCAGGTATCAAACCCACAACGATAGTGAGACAAGGCATTATTACCTAGCACTATCCTACAGGATGTCCCTGGTTATTAGAAAATATTTTTCATCATGGTATGTGTTAATTTTTGTAACCTTATATGATTAGGATAAATATAACATTTTTGGGTTCTATTCTCTTATTGAGTGAAATATGAGTTTGTGGAATAAATTAGTTGAAGGATGAAATTCAACATGTCAGGTATATATATATATATATATATATCTTATTATATTAGTAAATTAATTCTTAAACTTTAGGTAAGGGATATTAAAACAAAAATTTGTTATCCTAATACCTTTTGTCTTGTTTAACTGATGATATTTTAAATCATCATAGATTATTGGCTTTGAGGCCCTCAATTTTACACTTATATGTGATTGATGACCTCAATCCCTCCCTATAAATATTTAAATTTTTTCTCTAATTACGTGTCTATAATTTCCACCAATGTACACATATTTGAAACCCTAATTTTGTGGTGACTTTCTCATTTCCCTTTCACTCTTATTAAAACTAAATTTTATTAACCCTATTTATGATATGGGTTTCCACAATAGTATTTTCTATTTTAAACCTTTTATTTTTGAAAAAAAAATTCAAATTTTGAGGTATCAATTTATTGAAGGAGGGAATAATGTAATCCCCCAAGCTTCTATGGTATTCTTCTCTTTCAATAATGCAATAGCTTTCATTGTACGAAAGTTCGAGATTCTAACACACCGCGACCAATCAATGTAGCCGTTATGAATAGTAATACCAACTATCTGAAATTTTATAAATTTTATTATTCAAATTGAATTTAATTTTTGGATTTGGAATATCGAAATTATCCTACGATGAAGTTTTTGTTTTTTCTGAGAACTTCCAATTTTTTATGAATAGTGTAAAATACTAAACTTTAATTAAAAACAAATTTTTTAATCAAAATAATTTATAGGGATATATTATATTATTTATTGGTTTTAATGTATAATTATATTATATTTTTACAATTTTATCCAATGGGGGTCATTAGAGTTAATTTCACTTTGAAAGTGTACATAATCAATTGTCAATCTTTTCATAGATATTGTTTCTTAAAAACATGCTATTTTTTTGATAGTGGGAATAATTTTTAAATTATTTACTGAAATTCCATTATTTAGAATTTAGAAAAATGGATTCCATATTTGTAATCAAAAGGTCCAAATTATGTAATTAAGACTCTTTTGTTTTTGGACATTATGAGTAGTAACGACGACAATTATCATTAATTATCACGATTAATTAGTAATCGAGTAGTTAAGGGTAATGAAATAATATCATAATAATATATAATTACCTGAACATGTGTCTTAATGATTCTTTTTGTGTCATGTCCAACCATGGGATACCTTGTGACAAACTTTGGGACCCCATGGAATCACTTTTGTGTGACAATGACATTTTATCTTTTTATTTTTGAAGAAAGGAAAATATAAAAAAAGTATGTATCACCCAAGTAAAACAATTTTTATTTTCTCTACATAAATTATATTATAGACTATAAATAGTAATTGAAAATCTAAAAAGATTTCATATATCATGGTATTTTTTATATAATTTTTATACATTAAATGAACAAACTTATATATGACACCATGATGATGTAGTGATTACCTCATTAATGAACAGCTTAAATAAAAGGAAAAGATAAGAAAAAATATTAGAATTACACATGTCTAAATCCTATTGTATGGGTGTATTTCGAACCCTTATCACCTTATCCTCTAAAAATATCATTGTGGGACCTTTAAAATCCGATAATCATTTCATAATAAAATTACATTTCAATCTTTCTAAAAGAGCCTCTCCTCTCCTCTTATAAATGGTACCCACCTCTACCACCATACCCAAATCTCTGGAGACATTTTTTTGGCCAAACTCTACAAATTGTATCTCTCCAAATCCCTCTCTTCATCATAGAATCCTTACCTTAAGCATAAATCTCTTCTAGAAACCATTTTTTTTCAAACCGAGGGGAGTTACCCGATTTAATGGTTTTGTCTTCTCTTATGTTGTTTTGATTTATTTTGCTTCTCCAACACCATAAACTCTTTTTATTATTTTCTTTTAAAAAAAACCAGTATCACCAATATAATTGGAAATTTTTATGAGAAGTATTCTAACTACACTTACACACACCTCCATCTAATGGTTCAAGAAAATATTGTTTTTGTGGGTGACGAATTACTGCCTCAGTATAAATTGATTGTTCAGTATTCTTTTAACACCTATCAAGGTGGAAATTAAGATGTCAATATATTTA
Organism: Viscum album; assembly: GCA_963277665.1. NCBI lineage: Eukaryota > Viridiplantae > Streptophyta > Magnoliopsida > Santalales > Viscaceae > Viscum > Viscum album. The sequence continues at coordinate 541,925,790 of OY728143.1, forward strand.
TATATGATATATATTATGTTTATTTTTTCCTTATGCTACTGTATTTTTCATTTATGGAATACCTTTATGTTTTCCATAATGGGTAAATGTGATAATTTCATTTTAGGAAGTGCGGACTACCGCCCCCACAAAGTGATTTGAATCATTAATGCCATTTGTGGTATATATAAAGGATGGATTAAATGATATTTTATATGATATTATACTGGAATTATAATATACCTTTATATCATTATGATTTTATAACATTAAATATAAAATAGAAATGAAAGTAGCGTCCATGTGTATGTAAGACTTAACATCTCCATCAACGGTGCATTTCATTTATTACCTCTAAATGTTATGTAATATTATAAATGCATTTATATACTGGATATATATGATATATATGATATCTACATAATGAATATAATTCTGGATATAATGGATATTTTACCATACGAACAACTTGTAATTATAAGAAGATTATTTTTGAGTCAAGTGCTAATGATCGACAAAAAGATCGTTATTAACGTAAATAATTACATAATGTTCATAAAATTGTAGTAAGTGATATAAAAGGAAAAATGAATTTTAAAATGGTTCATATTAAAGTATAAATTAACTCTAGTTTATTATTCAGGAGATTAAAGAATGATCTAGTCATGTCGGACATGAGGTAAGGGACTTCGTCTCAATATCCTTTCATTGAGGAATATTTTATTTTATACACAACATTATTTTATAGGGTGTATAAAACCCTTTGAGTTTTACTTTTATTAAAAAGGAATATTTTTATACGAAGGGTTTTTATTAACAACAAAAGGAATGCTTTGTCTTACGTATGCGGTGACAACGACTTCTCCGCCGCCGTGACCATTATTTGACATTCAGCTTTCTCTACAAGCCATAAATTTTTTTAAATGAAAACTAAATACCATGTTTTACTTTTCATTTATTTTGGTATTGAAAATGGTTTTGATAATGTTTTTATTATATCAATGTGTTGTATTGATATTTTGTGATTGAAATGTCGAAGTGTTATGTTTCTTTTATGCATGTTTTATGTGATACAGTTATGTTAAGGTCCTTGGAAATTGTTTATGATATGTTTAAGCATTTTCATATAAGGAATGCATCGGACATAGTAAGTGACGGGTGGATCCTGCAATAGATCATCGATGCATCGGTGGGTCTCATGAGACAAACTAGTGTCATGGCATTAAGCCTTGAAAAAATATTATTTGTAGTCTTGGGACGACGCCATGGCTATGTGGTTATGATAGTCTGGAATTATGTATTCCTTCATTATGAAAGTGGTTATTGATTTTTCATGTTATTATTCGACTAGTAGAATATCCATGTGAATATGTAAATTGAATTATTATATTTTATTTTTTCCATATTATGTTTATGTTAAATTTTAAAATGAATTTTTTTTATACATTGTAATAAACATTTATGTTTATTTATGAATGTTTCTACTATATTGTTATCCTTACTGAGAATCTGAGCTCACCCATTTCTATGTTTTACTTTTCCCATGATGTGAAGAAATATTTTATGACTGACATAGAGGGATAGTCTGAAGGGGATATTAATGTGGACTATGGAGACTATTTTATTGAGATTTTTCACTTTATGATGTAATGTAACGTTTATGAATGCATATAGTGTTTCTAAGGAACTAAACTAATCGGCCATTCAAGACTTGATGTTTTTTTATCATGCCAATTTTACATAATAATGCACTGACTCTCGGTAACTGGGGTCGGGGTGTTACAGTTGGTATTAGAGGCAGTTTAGTACTATCCTTGGAATATTGATTTAAATAAACTCTGATTAGAGCACAAAACCCTAAGATAGACTTCGAGGATTAGTATAGAAGAACATCCTAGAATTTTCATATTATAGAGATTTTGTTATTTTTCTAAACAATACATCCCTGTCTGGATATGATCAGGAAGAGGTGGCTCTGGTATAGATGTACCTAGGGGTAAAACCAGAAAACACCGCTTTGAGATAGACTCAAATGGGAACTGGTGCATGACAACAGGCCTTGCTGCACTCTTGGTTACAGCACTCCTATGGGATATTCTTATGATAATAATGATTTATTTACAAACCATTATGAAGGGTTTATGAGTATATATTTCATAAAAGAAAACATGTCTTTTTATGATTATGGATTATATCCATAAATAGTTCAATTTATATTAATTGTTTTACAAGTATGGAATTTTGTATTTTGATTCATAAACTGATCTAGTTTAAGCCATTGTTTAGAAATGGCACCTAGTGTAAGTAATGTTAACTATATCAATGCACACACTCCATGTAGGGATTTCCCTCCTACTCAAGATAATTATAGTTGTGGTGATTATACAACTGGTCCTGATTAGCTTATCCCCATACGGGGACAACTCACTCAGGTTATGAATAATAACCTTACTCATATGGAGCACCCTGATCCACAATGTGGAAGATAAATGATAGACCGCTTCATGAGGAAATACCACCAACATTCAATGGGAGTACAAATCCGTTAGTAGCTGAGAAAAGGATAAATTTCCTAGAGAATATATTTTAGGATTTGGGGAATAGTGAAATGGAAAAGTTGTCATGGTAGTTTACTGCCTCACTGGATTTGTTGATCAGTGGTGGTCATTGATAAAAAAATACAAAGGAAGATGAAGAAGTATCAAGTATGTAATGGAGAGTGTTTAATGAGATTTTCTTATAAAAATACATTCCTCCTGACCATCGAGCATATATGGAAAGACAGTTTTTTAGTGTGAGGAAAAAAGAGGATGAGACTGTTGAAAAGTATGAGTATAACTTTACAAGGTTAGTGAGGCATACAATAGATTGTATACATAACCCAAGAAGTATGATTGATCATTTCATTTATGGGTTAAAGTGATTTCTCTGTCGATCTTTAGTGTAGAGACCCAAATCCTGACGTACATGGACATTACATTACTTTTGCGGAATACTTAGTACATAACAAAAACACACACACAAGGACCATAATAGTTTAGTGTCTTTGGAAACTCGGAAAATAATCTTCTAATCGTGCTGAAAGATCTTCAACATCTCCCATAAAGATCTCCTTTTTTAAAACCCAATTCCTTTCTTTATGTCCTGAAAAAAAACATAAAAGGGTGAGCTCAAATGCTCAGTAAGGGTAAACAAAATAAATATCAATCACGTCATATTCATAAGAACATATCTTTTGAAAATCTTAACCTACAAAAGAGATCATAATTTCATAACATGGGATAAATCATAGTAGTGAAATGTAATACCAATAATCACAACTTAAAACATGAAATTTGGTGGAATACACACATAATCATAGAGAATCATTTCTTATTAGTCAAGACTCATTACCAAGACTATCTTAGTGGACAAAGTCCCTTTCTGAACCGAGTTCACTCTTCATTTCAGTCATGTTTCACTGAACCGGTATAACCTACCGTTCCAGCCATGTGTATCTCATGAGATATAAAATCTTTACCTAATGCATTGGAGGGAGATATAGGTACCACCCATCTCATAATGATACCATTCTTATGTGTTCCACAAAATCAGAAATCATACATCATTGCAAAACCCATGTAATAAAAATGGGAATCTTAAACATCGTGACATTATAAAACAATTCATCTAAGATAAAGGAATTCATAAATATAATTCCATCACAACATAATCAAATCAATGTAATAATAGTGATAGAAACAGAGCCCTTAATTATCTTTGATGAAAAATAATTTTGATAAAACGCTTGAACTCCATTCTTGAGGAAAATATCCTTTCTTCTTCAAAAAACTCTTTTCATTTCATAACATGTCATACAATTCTAAACTAAATGAAGTTGATTAAAAATAAACATGAAAACTTTTAATGGAATATTCTTGGAAATAATGTTTTAAAAATCCATTCATGCCGTATAAGTTAAAAAAAACATTCTTCTCGTACTTTTGTCGGAAAAGTCAAAAAAGTACCTCGTACGAAAAACGACAAAAGATTACTTTCATATCTTTTACTAAAAACTCTCCAAAGGGTAAAATAGGATTTAATAAATTTTAGGTGAATGGAAATAATATTACATATTGAGGAAACATGGACGTGGATGATAAAATAGACCCCAGTAAATACTAAAGTATAAACAATCTTGGATAAAAATGAGATTGTGATATTTCCCTTACCTTAGGTCCATTTTGCTTCGTAAGTGTCCGAACATCCTTTATAATGATTTAAATAATGTTATTGACTTATTCCAGACTCATTCTAATTTTTATGATATAATATATGGTCATTTTCTTAGCTTCTTAGTAGTAATATTTCATTGCTACTTGTTAATCGGGTGTTTATAACTTTGTGTTCTTATTCGTGTTTTGTCAAATAAATTCTTATTCATATCTTTAGGTTATAGATACCACATTTACAGAATGGTATTAGTGTAATATATATCATATTAATTCATTCAATTAATTTATATAATCATTATGAAATGAAGATCATGTAGAACGAGTCACATCACATCGTGGATATCGTATTCCGTACGTACGCATGAGTGATGATATCGTTCCTATGATCATGAAATTGTATTGTAGTGTATGTATACTATTTCAGAATCAGTATCACTTTATAATAGTCATATATAGTCATTATTGACACCGTTATACCCATCCAAGTACAGTGGTGGTGGAAAATAGATTACACCACGGCGTGGAGATGATATTCCGTACGTACGCACGCGCGATGATTTCTTTTTTCGTAGAATGGATAGATGGGGAAATAGGGTTGTTTCATAATTATAATAACATATCATAATATTAGTGATACTGATGTTATTACTTCATAATGAAACAACTAATGAAGAAAAAGTGGAAGAATAAATAAAGATGAAAGAATCGGTAACAGACATTACCACTTCTTTGAAGTGCTTTATTGAGACCTTCTTTTAGGTCACTAAAATTGGTCTTTGAAGAAGAAGAGGACCTCTAGGATGTCTCTAGGGAAGTGTAGAGGAAGAATTGGTAGGGATTGGACAAGCTTGAAGGCTCAAAGTGGTGTGTGGAAGAGGGGGAGGAGGTGCCCTTTTATAAGGGATGAGAGAGGAACCTTTGGAATAACTAAAAATATTATTTTATTATAAAGTCATGTTCGGTTTTAAATAGCTCGAAATTGATATATTTAGAATCTAAGGTGGGTATGGGTCGAAATAAACTCATCCAATAGGATTTAGACAAGTTTAGGTTGTTAGTTTTACCTTATCAATTCGATTTAACTCTATGTTAAATAATTTATCTTTTACCGTGTCTTTTTGTTTTCTTACACTATACGGTTAATAAACATACCATAACAAGCCAAACGAACCCCCAGTTGTTTATTATTAATATATCTATTCTTATCTAAGTCATTTGGCCGAACCTCAGATTTTTATGAATTAAATAACAATTAATAATATAATATTTGTTTTAAAAACTAATTTATGTCAATTTTGACACTATTTGGTACATGATTTTTATTAAATTAATAAGAGAATGATAAGTTCTAACCAAGTTACTTATATCAACAATAACATGTCATATTAACCTATTAAAATAATGTAAGTCATATAAAGTATCAAATTACTTTTATTTGGGCATTTATAACATCAATTATGTCAATAGTTCATTAATAAGAAAATTACTGCATCATCATTGTGTCATAATAAATAATAATTATTTAATCCCTAAAAATTCTAAATAAATTTCTATGATGTAGATAAATGTGATAGATTTCTGGAGACTATTCATGTTCGAAGTTTCATGAAGTTTATCACTAAAGTAAAATTATTATACTTATAAGATTTAAGAAAGTGACATGTTGTCACATTCTTTGGTTTTAATAATAATTAAATTATTTTCATGGAAAAAAGTCCATAAAATGAATATAATCCGACCCTTAGGTTATATAGGTCTACTTATATGAATCCAATAGGATTTTTCCAAGTGTTAGGGTAATTTTATAATCTTATATTTACCCTTAATTACGCGATTTACCTTTAACTATAGTAAATAAAATTTACCGTAGTTACTATTCACAATGCCCAAAAATAAAAAGTATCTTATTAACATAATTTGTACCCACTGAATCCAAATATGGAATCCATTTTTCCAAATTCGGTACAGAAAAGATGCAGAAATTCAATTAAAATTTATCCCGTTGTCGAAAGAAAACAGGTTTTTCTTTAAAACATTGCAAAAGATTGAATTGATTTAACCTACGAATTCAAGGTAAAATCAATTATAATGACATACATTATATTAAATGGTAAAAATATATTCTATTTATACTTTAAAACCATTCAATATTATAATTTAACCACATAATATAATACGATGAAAAAAGTTATTTTTAATTAAAATATAGCGTGTTTTTATTATTCATTAAAAAATGAAAGTTATCAGAAAAATATCAAAACTTTATCTTATGTAAATTTTTATATCCTAATTCAAAAGAAGAATTTTATTTTGTCAAATTGAACTTATAAACATGTCAAAAACTAGATTTAATGTGGGTGCGCCATCAAAAGGCGGCAAAACTACATTTTTTGAAAAATACTTATTTTACATGAAAAATTTATTTTGTTCTTTTACCATGTTCTAGAAAATGTGTAAGATGAATAATAATGTTATAAAATTCAAAATTTACTTAACACTATTCATAACGGCTAGTTCATAACAATATTATAATAATATATCGTTGTTTAGTAAAACCTGGTATTGCGTACAACACACGCTATCGAGGAAGGTCGTGATTGCGTGTAATGCAAGCCATGTCAGGGTTGCGTGTAGTGCACAACTCCTTTGTTGTTGCGTATAACAGAATCCAACCATATTTTATTTATACATTGAATATATATATATACACTCAATGTTGCGTAGAATAACTTCTATCAAACGAACTTGAAATTGTGTGTAACAAGAGCCACGAAAAGTGTTGCGTAAACTGCAAGTTAATACGGTGTTGCGTATAGCGCAAGATAATTTTGGTGCACCGTACAATAGAAGATACGAATGAAATTAAAAAGAAAGTATCACATAAAATCTCGGGTCGTTTCATTCTACCCACCTTAAAATGAATTTCTCCCTTGAAATTCGTCGGGGTTATAAATGGTTTACTATTCGAAAGTTTCTTTAATAGAAACCCACATCGTAAAAAGGAATACCAAAACAAATCATTAAAAACAAAAGTATGAAACGTAATGGTTACCCAAATTAACTAATCACTGGGTTTCCACATAGGTGAAAATATGGATATGGAAGAGAAATCTAACCATCATGTTCTGATGGAGAGTGGTAGAGAACATGGCTATGAAAAAGCCAACAATCACAAACCCATAGATTTGTGATTATCTAAGGTACCATCTGATTCATCGGATATAAGGGCAGTAGGACAACATTTTTGGTTTTTCAAAACATTTCCCTAAAGTTGATGAAATTGGAATTAGAAGAAACACATTCGTGATTTCGGTAAAGTCTCATCGTTGGTCGTTCTTTGGAAAATTTCCACTTCATCTCCTAAATAAATGAAGTTGAATTTTTCATTCGTGATGTGATAGCAGATCATGTGATAGAATGATGGGTCATTCTATCTGTCTAAAAAAATGTTTGAAAAGTTATCAAAAAATACATAAGTCCATCTATAGTGAGATTAATCATATATGGTTCTTAATATGGACTTATAACTCATATATCATACTCCTTAATATAATAAAACTAGTTTCTACTAAACAGGGACTTCCTGTAGGCCAGTGGTAGGCGATAAAGGCCAGTCGGACTTCGGTTGTGGGTTCGATTCCCACAGCCTTGTCCGACGTGATAGGCTGTCGCCCATCCTTCCGGTTGTCCTTTTTCGAAAACTATATTACTATATCATCCCATCAATAATATCGAAAAAACTTTTATCCTTAAACAATACTAAATTATGTCCAACATAGTCCATTCCAATCTTTAGGCTTATCCATAATACTGCAGTCCACTCTCATAATATAATGAAAATGATTACAAGAGATTTAATACCATCTTTGATCCCCATATATCATAAGATATGTCTTGTTGGTCACATTCAAACATTCAAAGGCCTTAATCATATGTTCTCTTGAATACCCATTGAAGTTTAGTAAAAACATGAATGTTGTTTAAAGTTAACACTTTCCACATAGCAAAATCCTCAAAATTCTATATACTCAAACCATGATATCACTTAGTCCTTATATCAATCATGAGCTCATGAATACTGTCAAATATGTCATTTTCTCATTTTCCCTTCATTATGCGCATATTATCTTTTTTCCAAAAATATCTCAATCACATTCAATGGTTACTGGTACCATAAAATTATTGAAGACCACAATAGACCAATACCAAAATATTCCAATACTCAACATTTTTTTGAATCCCATTACATAAACACTAAATCATTCCACCACATCGTTGTCATATTCAACATCACCAATGGTGATCGCATGTGACTTCCCTTTGTCCTTTTCCTTAAGTGGTTGCTCTTGTCGATCATCACTAACCCTTGTATTAGGGCATTTATTGGCATAATGTCCCATCTCCTTGCACTTGAAACATTGAAGTGTAGTAGTTTCATTCTGTGTATCCCTTCCTTTGATTCCATCATTAGACATCTTCTTCCCATCATTGCGTCATTCAAATGCTCGATGACCTTCCTTTCTACATTTGAAACATTTACTTGTCCCTTTAAGGCAATCTCCACCAAGATTATTTCCACACTTTGAGCATAAGGAAACATTCATCTTCTTTTCACCATTATTCTGAGATTTCTCCTTGAACTCCATCTTTCTTTTCTTGTCAAAACCATGAGATGGATATGTAACACCAACTTCCATTTCTACCTTGATAGCACAACACACAATTTCTTCATAGCTACTGAAGTCCCTTATAGCTAATGCCCTTCTAAGACTAGGTTTTAAGCCACTGAAAAATCGATCAACTTTACTTTCAGGTTGGATGATAATGCCAGATACATTCTTTGCAAGTCTTGTAAAATTCACTTCGTATATACCAACAGATTCATAATCCTTCTGCTTCATCTCAAGAAACTCCTTTCCATCTTTTTTCGAAGAATAAGAGGGAAGTACTTACTGAAAATCATGTTCTTGAACTCTTTCCATACCATGGACTCAATTTCATCTCTTGGCCTCATATTCTTGATTAGATTCCACTATTTATCAGCTTAAGCTTCCAAACGATATACTGCTAAGATGACTTTATCATGTTCAGAACATTGAAGCACTGAAAATATCTTTTCAGTGGTACTGATCCATTGTTCAGCAATAAGTGGATCGGAAGACCCACTGAAAGAAGGTGGGCGTTGCCTCATGAAGGACTCAATAGAATATTGTTCCCTTCTCTGCTCATTTGGAAGTCCAGAATGATTCATAGCTTGTGTAAGTATAAAAATAAGATTTTTCACTCCATCTCCCATAACACTTGTTTGTTTAGGAGAACAATCATTGAATTGTCCATTATAGTGATCAACACGTTTCCTTCGGGTTCCAGCCATCGTCTAAAACCCAAAAAGAATAGTGTGAGAGGAAAAAATAATCCTAGGGAAAACAACATAATAAAGGGGGAGTACCCTTAATATCTAACATGTTAGGTTAAATTCTAAGATCGTTATACTTATCCTTAGAGACATCCCTAGACATACCTTAGAAATATATCTAGGGTTCTCACTAACGTTCTCACATCCTAGTTTCCAAAGGTTGACTACACCTTTCCTCTGATACCAAATGTAGAGACCCAAAGCCTAACGTACATGGACATTACATTACATTTGCAGAATACGTAGTACATAACAAAAACACACACATAAGGACCGTAATAGTTTAGTGTCTTTGGAAACTCGGAAAATAATCTTCTAATTGTCGTGAAAGATCTTCAACATCTCCCATAAAGATCTCATTTTTTTAAAACCTAATTCCTTTATTTATGTCCTGGAAAAAAAATAAAAGGGTGAGCTCAAATACTCAGTAACAGTAAACAAAAGAAATATCAATCATGTCATATTCATAAGAACATATCTTTTGGAAATCTTAACCAGCAAAATAGATCATAATTTCATAACATGGGATAAATCATAGTAGTGAAATGTAATCCCAATAATCACAACATAAATCATGAAACATTGTGGAATACACACATAATCATAGATAATCTTTTCTTATTATTCAATACTCATTTCCAATACTATCTTAGTAGACAAAGTCCCTTTCTGAACTGAGTTCACTCCTCATTTCAGTCCTGTTTCACTGAACCGGTATAACCTACCATTCCAGCCATGTCTATCTCATGAGATATAAAATCTTTACCCAATTCATTGGAGGGAGATATAGGTCTCACCCATCTCATAATGATACCATTCTTATGTGTGCCACAAAATCATAAATCATACATCATTGCATAACCCATGTAATAAACATGGGAATCATAAACATCGTGACATCATAAAACAATTCATATATGATAAAGGAATTTATAAATTTATTTCCATCACAACATAATAAAATCAATGTAATAATAGGTGTAGAAATAGAACTCTTAATTATCTTAGATGAAAAATAATTTCGATAAAACGCTTGAACTCCATTCTTGAGGAAAATATCAGTTATTCTTCAAAAAACACTTTTACTTTCATAACATGTCATACAATTCTAAACTAAAAGAATTTGATTAAAATAAACTTGAAAACTTGAAAAGGAAGATTCTTGGAAATAATGTTTTAAAAATCCATTCATGCTGTATAAGTTAAAAAACATTCTTCTCATACTTTTGTCGGAAAAGTCAAAAAAGTACCTCGTACGAAAAATGACAAAAGATTCCTTTCATATCTTTTACTAAAAACTTTCCGAAGGGTAAAATAGGATTTAAACAATTGTATGTGAATGGAAATAATATTACATATTGAGGAAACATGGATGTGGATGATAAAATACACCCCAGTAAATACTAAATTATAAACAATCTCGGATAAAAATGAGATTGTGATATTTCCCTTACCTTACATCCGTTTTGCTTCGTAAGTGTATGAACCTCATGTATAATGATTTAAATAATGTTATTAACTTATTCCAGAATCTTACTTATTTTAATGATATCATATATGATCATTTTCTTATCTTCTTAGTAGTAATAATTCATTGCTACTTGTTATTCGGGTGTTTATAACTTTTTGTTCTTATGCGTGTTTTGTCGAATAAATTCTTATTATTATCTTTAGGTTTTATATACCTCATTTCCAGAATTTTATTATTGTAATATATATCGTATTCATTCATTCAATTCATTTATATAATCATTATTAAATGAATATCATGTAGAACGAGTCGCATCACATCGTGGAGACGGTATTCTGTACATACGCACGAGTGATGATATCGTTCGTATGATCGTGGAATTATATTGGAGGGTATGTATACAATTTCAGAATCAGTATCACTTTATAATAGTCATATATAGTCATTAATTACACCATTACACCCATCCAAGTAAGGTGGTGGTGGAAAATAGATTACACCACGGCGTGGAGACGGTATTCCGTACATACGCACACGCGGTGATTTCTTTTTCCGTAGGATGGATAGATGGTGAAATTGGGTTGTTTCATACTTATAATAAAATATAAATATATGAGTGATACTGATGTTATTACTCTACAATGAAACAACTAAATAAGAATAAGTGGAAGAAGAAATAAAGATGAATGAATCGGTAAAGGACATTACCTCTTCTTTGAAATGCTTCTTTGAGACCATCTTTTAGGGAACTAAAATTGGTCTTTTAAGAAGACTAGGACCTCTAGGATGTATCTAGGGAAGTGGAGAGGAAGAATTTTCAGGGGTTGGACGATCTTGAAGGCTCAAAGTGGTGTGTGGAAGAGGGGGAGGAGGTGCCCTTTTATAAGGGAGGAGAGGGGCACCTTTGGAATAACCAAAAATTTTATTTTATTATAAAGTCAAGTTCGGTTTTAAATAGCTCCAAATTGATATATTTAGAATATAAGGTGGGGATGGGTCTAAATCCTCTCATCCAATAGTATTTATACTATTTTATGTTGTTATTTTAACCTTATCAATTAGATTTAACTGTAAGTTAAATAATTTAACTTTTACCGTGTCTTTTTGTTTTCTTACACTATATGGTTAATAAACTTACCATAACAAGCCAAAAGAACCCCAAGTATTTTATTATTAATATATATAAATCCTTATATAAGTCATTTTTCCGAACCTTATATTTTGATGAATTAAATAACAATTATTAATATAATATTTGTTTTAAAAACTAATTTATGTCAATTTTGACACTATTTGGTACATGATTTTTATGAAATTCATAACAAAATGATAAGTTCGAACCAAGTTACTTATATCAACAATAACATGTCATATTAACCTAGAAAATTAATTTAAGTCAAAAAAGTCTCAAATTACATTTATTTGCGCATTTATAACATCAATTATGGCAATATTTCATTAATAAGACAAATACTGCATCATCTTTGTGTCATAATAAATGATAATTATTTATTCACTAAAAATTATAAATAAATTACTATGATGTATATAATTGTATTTGATTTATGGAAAATATTCATGTTCGATGTTTCATGAAGTTTATCACTAAATTAAAATTATTATACTTATAAGATTTAAGAAAGTGACATGTTGTCACATTCTTTGGTTTTAAAAATAATTAAATTATTTTCATGTAATAAAGCCCATAAAATGAATCTAATCAGACCCTTAGGTTATATGGGTCTACTTTTATCCATCCAATAAGATTTTTACAAGTGTTATGGTAATTTTATAATCTTATATTTACCCTTAATTACCCGATTTACCTTTAACTATAGTAAATAAAATTTACCGTAGTTACTATTCACAATGCCCAAAAATAAAAAGTAGCTTATTAACATAATTTGGACCCAATGATTCCAAATATGGAATCCATTTTTCCAAATTCAGTACAAAAAATATGTAGTAATTATATTAAAATTAATACCTTTGTCGAAAGAAAACGAGTTTTTCTTTAAAACATTGCAAAAGATTGAATTGATTTAACCTACGAATTCAAGGTAAAATCAATGCTAATTACATACATTATATTAAATGTTAAAAATATTTTCTATTTATACTTTAAAACCATTCAATATTATAATTTACCCACATAAGATATTACGATGAAAAAAAGTTGTTTTTAATTAAAATATATCGTGTTTTTACTATTCATTAAAATATGAAAGTTATCAGAAAAATATAAAAACATTATCTAAGATAAATTTTTATATCCTGAATCAAAAGAAGAATTTTATTTTGTCAATTTGAACTTATAAACATGTCAAAAACTAGATTTAAACTGGGTGTGCAATCAAAAGGCGGCAATACTATATTTTTTGAAAAATACTTATTTTACCCGAAAATATTATTTTGTTCTTATACCATGTTATAGAAAATGTGTAAGATGAATAATAATGTTATAAAATTCAAAATTTAGTTAACACTATTCATAACGGATAGTTCATAACAATATTATAATAATATATCGTTGTTTAGTAAAACCCAGTATTGCGTAAAACACACGCTATCGAGGAAGGTCGCGATTGCGTGTAATGCAGGCCAGTCAGGGTTGCGTGTAGTGCACAACTCCTTTGTTGTTGCATATAATAGAATCCAACCATATTTTATTTATACATGTAATATATATATAAACACTCAATGTTGCGTAGAATAACTTCTATAAAACGAACTTGAAATTGTGTCTAACAAGAGCCAAGAAAAGTGTTGTGTATACTGCAAGCTAATACGGTGTTGCGTATAGTGCAAGATAATCTTGGTGTGTCGTACAATAAAAGATATTAATTAAATTAAAAAGAATTTATATTATAAAATCTCGGGTCGTTACATTTAGTATCATAATACTTCTCATCGTATGAAGATATTGTCTCGTGTGCTATCAAGACAGAAAAAAAAATCTCTAAATCTTATGACAATAAAGTAAAGCAAGAGAAAAATATAAAGGTGGAACAAGAGACATATAAAGGGAAAAAGGGAAAGGAAGATTTTCCATTAGGCGATAATTGTGGAAATAATCACCCCAGTACTTGCCTAAAATGAATGGGAGTTTGTTATAAATGTAAAGAAAAAGGTCAACAAGCTCATGATTACAAGGTAAAGAAAGAGGCTATAAATGTTGAATGCTAAAATTGTAGGTAAATGGTGAATTTTGAAAATGAATTTCCTAAGAATTTGGGAAAAATACCTCAGAAAAGACCAAGGGATCAAGGCCAAGCTTATGTTGTTACTACAAATTAAGTTGCATAATTATTGTATTAGTGTTTGTGGACTCACGAAATATATTAAGGTTATAAGAATAATATGATATATATAAGGATTGTACTGTAGTAATTTTTGTTCTCATTAAGGATTTAATATGATGAGTATAATCATATTTTTAGTATGTGATAATAAGAGAAACTTTACATTATTTGGGGAATCTGATGTTACAATTGATTTTGGAATTTAGAGACCTTTTAGAGAAAGTCTGGAAAGAGTTATTTTGGATAACTATAATGGTTGGAATGGATTAAGTTGAACTTTGGATAATATTGTTTAAGGTTAAAACATTTCTTCAAGATTATTTTTGGAATATTATAATACTATAGTTTTAGGAAAAGGACAACCTGCAGGTTAGGGGATAACTCGTCATGTCAGACAAAGCTGCGGGAATCAAACCCACAACCATAGTGAGAGAAGGCATTATTTCCTACCACTAGCCTACAGGATGTCCCTGGTTATTAGAAAATATTTTTCATCATGTTATGTGTTAATATTTGCAACCTTATACGATTAGGATAAATATAACATTTTTGGGTTCTATTCTCATATTGAGTAAAATATGAGTTTGTGGAATAAATTAGTTGAAGGATGAAATTCTACTTTTCAGGTATATATATATATATAACTTATTATATTAATAAATTAATTCTTAAGCTTTAGAGAAGGGATATTAAAATAAAAATATGTTATCCTAATACCTTTTGTCTTGTTTAACTGATGATATTTTAAATCATCATAGATTAATGGATTTGAGGCCCTCAATTTTACACTTATATGTGATTGATGACCTCAATCCCTCCCTATAAATATTTAAATTTTTTCTCTATTTTTGTGTCTATAATTTCCACCAATGTACTCATATTTGAAACCCTAATTTTTTGGTGACTTTTTCATTTCCCTTTCACTCTTATTAAAACTAAATTTTATTAACCCTATTTACAATATGGGTTTCCACAATGGTATTTTCTATTTTCAAACATTTATTTTCGAAAAACAATTTCAAATTGTGAGGTATCAATTTATTGAAGGAGGGAATAATGTAAAACCTCAAGCTTCTACGGTATGCTTCTCTTTCAATAATGCAATAACTTTCATTGTACGAAACTTCGAGATTCTAACACACTGCGACCAATCAATGTAGCCGTTATGAATAGTAATACCCACTTTCTAAAATTTTATACATTTTATTATTCAAATTGGACTTCATTTTTGGATTTGGAATATCTAAATTATCCTATGATGAATTATTTGTTTTTTTATGAGACCTTCCAATTTTTTATGAATAGTGTAAATTACTAAACATTAATTAAAATCAAATTTTTTAATCAAAATAATTTATAGGGATATATTATATTATTTAGTGGTTTTAATTTATAATTATAATATATTTTTACAATTTTATCCAATGGGGGTCATTAGAGTTAATTTCACTTTGAAAGTGTACATAATCAATTGTCTATCTTTTCATAGATATTGTTTCTTAAAAACACGCTATTTGTTTTGATAGTGGGAATAATTTTTAAATTATTTACTGAAATTCCTTTGTTTAGAATTTGGAAAAATGGATTCCATATTTGTAATCAAAATGTCCAAATTATGTAATTAAGACTCTTTTGTTTTTGGACATTATGAGTAGCAACGACGACATTTATCATTAATTATCACGATTAATTAGTAATCAGGTAGTTAAGGGTAATTAAATAATATCATAATAAAATAAAATTACCCGAATGTGTGTCTTAATGCTTCTATTTGTGTCATGTCCTACCATGGGATGCCTTGTACGAAACATTGGGACCGCATGGAATCACTTTTCTGTGACAGTGACATTTTATCTTTTTATTTTTGAAGAAAGGAAAATATAACAAATGTATGTATCACCCAAGTAAATCAATTTTAATTTTCTCTACATAAATTATATTATAGACTATCAATATTAATTGAAAATCTAAAATGATATTGTATATCATGGTATTTTTTATATAATTTTAAGACATTAAATAAACATACTTATTTATGACACCATGATGATGTAGTGATTACCTCATTAATGAACGACTTAAATAAATTGAAAAGATAAGGAAAAATATAAGAATTACACATGTCTAAATCCTATTCTATGGGTTTATTTCGAACCCTTATCACCTTATCCTCTAAAAATATCATTGTGGGACCTTTAAAATATGATAATCATTTCATAATAAAATTACATTTCAATCTTTCCAAAAGAGCCTCTCCTCTCCTTTTATAAAAGGTACCCACCTCTACCATCATACCCACATCTCTCAAAACATTTTTTTGGCCAAACTCTACCCATTTTATCTCTCCAAATCCCTCTCTTCATCATAGAATCCTTACCTTAGGCATAAATATCTTCAAGAAACCATTTTTGTTCAAACTGAGCGGAGTTACCCGATTTAATGGTTTTGTCTTCTCTTATGTTGTTTTGATTTATTTTTCTTCTTCAACACCATATAATCATTTTATTGTTTTCTTTTTAAAAAAATCAGTATCATCAATATAATTGGAAGTTTTTATGAGAAGTATTCTAACTTCACTTACACACACCTCCATCTAATGGTTCAAGAAAATACTGTTTCTTTGGGTGACGAATTACTGCCTCAGTATACAATGATTGTTCAATCATCATTTAACACCTATCAAGGTGGCCATTAAGATGTAAATATATTTATATATGATATATATTATGTTTATTTTTTCCGTATGCTACTGTATTTTTCATTTATGGAATACCTTTATGTTTTCCATAATGGGTAAATGTGATACTTTCATTTTAGGAAGTGCGGACTACCTCCCCCACAAAGTGATTTGAATCATTAATTCCATATGTGGGACGTATAAAGGATGGATTAAATGAAATTTTATATGATATTATACTGGAATTATAATATACCTTTATATCATTATGATTTTATTCTATTAAATAAGAAATAGAAATGAAGGTAGCGTCCATGCGTATGTAAGACTTAAGATCTCCATCAACGGTGCATTTCATTTCTTACCTCTAAATGTTATGTAATATTATAAATGAATTTATATAGTGGATATATATGATATAGAGGATATCTACATAATGAATATAATTCAGTATATAATAGATATTTTACCACATGAACAACTTGTAATTATAAGAAGATTATTTTTGAGTCAACTACTAATGATCGACAAAAAGACCGTTATTAACGCAAATAATTACATAATGTTAATAAAATTGTAGTAAGTGATATAAAAGGAAAAAAGGAATTTTAAAATGGTTCTTATGAAAGTATAAATTAACTCTAGTTTATTTTTTTGGAGATTAAAGAATGATCGAGTCAAGTTAGACACGAGGTAAGGGACTTCGTCTCAATATCCTTTCATTGAGGAATATTTTGTTTTATACACAACATTATTTTATAGGGTGTATAAAACCCTTTGAGTTATACATTTATTAAAAAGGAATATTTTTATACGAATCATTTTTACTAAACAACAAAAGGAATGTCTTGTCTTACGTATGCGGTGACAACGACTTCTCCGCCGCCGTGACCATTATTTGACTTTCAGCTTTCTCTAAAAGCCATTTTTTTAAATGAAAACTAAATACCATGTTTTACTTTTCATTTATTTTGGTATTGAAAATGGTTTTGATAATGTTTTTATTATATCAATGTGTTGTATTGATATTTTTTGATTGAAATTTCGAAATGTTATGTTTCTTTTATGCATGTTTTATGTGATACAATTATGTTATGGTCCTTGGGAATTGATTATGATATGTTTAAAAATTTTCATATAAGGAATGCATTGGACAAAGTAAGTGACAGGTGGATCCTGCTATAGGTCATCGATGCATCGTTAGGTCTCATTAGACAAACTAGTGTCATGGCATGAGGCCTTGAAATAATCTTATTTGTAGTCTTGGGACGATGCCTTGGCTACGTGGTTATGATAGTCTGGAATTATGCATTCCTTCATTATGAAAGTGGTTATTGATTTTTCATGTGATTATTCGACTAGTAGAATATCCCTGTGAATATGTAAATTGAATAATTTTATTTTATTTCTTCCATATTATGTTTATGTTAAATTTTAAAAGGCATTTGTTTTTGTTATACATTGTCATAAATGTTTATGTTTATTTATGAATGTTTCTACAATATTGTTATCCTTACTGAGAATCTAAGCTCACCACTTTCTATGTTTTACTTTTCCCAGGATGTGAAGAAAAAATATTTTATGACTGACATAGAGGGATAGTCTGAAGGGGATATTATTGTGGACTATGGAGACTATTTTATTGCGATTTTTCACTTTATGATGTAATGTAACGTTTATGAATGCATCTAGTGTTTCTACGGATACTAAACTAATCGGTCATTCAAGACATGATGTTTTTTTATCATACAAATGTTACATAATAATGTTCCGACTCTGGGTAACTGGGGTCGGGGTGTTACAGTTGGTATTAGAGGCAGTTTAGTACTAACCTCAGAATAATGATTTAAATAAACTCTGATTAGAGCACATAACCCTAAGATAGACATCGAGGATTAGTATAGAATAACATCCTAGAATTATCGTATTATAGAGATTTTTTGATTTTTTAAAACAATACATCCCTATCTGGATATGATTAGGTAGAGGTGGCTCTGGCACAGAAGTACCTAGGTGTAAAACCAGAAAACACCGCTTTGAGCTAGACTCAAACGGGAACTGGTGCATGACAACAGGCCTTGCGACACTCTTGGTTACGCCACTCCTATGGGATATGCTTATGATAATAATGATTTATTTACAAACCATTATGAAGGGTTTATGAGTATATATTTCTTAATATAAAACATTTATTTTTATGATTAGGGATTATATCCATAAATAGTTCAATTTATATTATGTGTTTTACAATTATGGAATTTTGTATTTTGATTCATAAACTGATCTAGTTTAAGCCATTGTTTAGAAATGGTACCTAGTGTACGGAATGTTAACTATATCAATGCACACACTCCATGTAGGGATTTCCCTCCTGCTCAAGATAATAATAGTGGTGCTGATTATACAACTGGTCCTGATTAGCTTATCCCCATACGGGGACAACTCACTCAGGTTATGAATAATAACCTTACTCATATGGAGCACCCTGATCCACAATGTGGAAGATCAATGTTAGATCTCTTCATGAGGAAAAACCACCAACATTCAGTGGGAGTACAAATCCTTTAGTAGCTGAGCAAAGGATAAATTCCCTAGAGAATATATTTCAGGCTTTAGGGAGTAGTGAAAGGGAAAAGTTGTCATGGCAGTTTACTGAATCACTGGATTTTCTGATCAATGGTGGTCATTGATAAAAAAATTCAAACGAAGATGAATAAGTATCAAGTATGGAATGGAGAGAGTTTAATGATATTTTCTTATAAAAATACTTTCCTCGTGACCATCGAGCATATATAGAAAGACAATTTTTTAGTTTTAGGAAAAAAGAGGATGAGAATGTTGAAATGTATGTGTATAACTTTAGAAGGATAGTGTGGCATATAGTAGATTGTATACATAACAAAAGAAGAATGATTGATAATTTCATTTATGGGTTAAAATGATTTCTCTCTTGATCTTTAGTATCACAATACTTATCATCGTATGAAGATATTGTCTCGTGTGCTATCAAGACAGAAAAGGAATTCTCTAAATCTTATAACAATAATGTAAAGCAAGAGAAGAATATAAAGGTGGAACAAGAGACATATAAAGGGAAAAAGGGAAAGAAGGATTTTCCATTATGTGATAATTGTGGGAAAAATCACCCCAGTACTTGCCTAAAATGAATGGGAGTTTGTTATAAATGTGGATAAAAAGGTCAATAGGCTCATGATTACAAGGTAAAGAAAGAGGCTATCAATTTTGAATGCTAAAATTATAGTTAAATGGGGAATTATGCAACTGAATTTCCTAATCATTTGGGAAAAATACCTCAGAAAAGACCAAGGGATCAAGGCCAAGCTTATGTTGTTACTACAGATTAAGTTACATAATTTTTGTATTAGTGTTTGTGGACTCAAGAAATATATTAAGGTTATAAGAATAATGTGATATATATAAGGATTGTACTGCAGTAATTTTTGTTCTCAATTAGGTTTTAATATGATGAGTGTAATCATGTTTTTAGTATGTGATAAATAGAGAAACATTACATTATTTGGGGAATCTGATGTTACAATTGATTTTGTAATTTAGAGGCCATTTAGAGAAAGTCTAGACAGTGTTATCTTGGATAACTATAATGGTTGTAATGGATTATGTTGAACATTGGATATTATTGTTTATGGTTAAAACATTTCTGAAGATTATTTTTGGAATATTATAATACCATAGTTTTAGGAAAAGGACAACCTGTAGGTCAGGGGATAACTTGTCGCGTTAGACAAAGCTGCAGGAATCAAACCCACAACCATAGTGAGATAAGGAATTATTACCTACCAGTAGCCTACAATAATTCCCTGGTTATTAGAAAATATTTTTCATCATGGTATGGGTTAATATTTGAAACCTTATATGATTAGGATAAATATAACATGTTTGGTTTCTATTCTCTTATTGAGTGAAATATGAGTTTGTGGAATAAATTAGTTGAAGGATGAAATTCTACTTGTTAGGTATATATATATATTATTATATTAATAAATTAATTCTTAAACTTTAGGGAAGGGATATTAAAACAAAAATTTGTTATACTAATACCTTTTGTCTTGTTTAACTGATGATATTTTAAATCATCGTAGATTAATGGCTATGAGGCCCTTAATTTTACACTTATATGTGATTTATGACCTCAATCCCTCCCTATAAATATTTAGATTTTTTCTCTAATTACATGTCTATAATATCCACCAATGTACTCATATTTGAAACCCTAATTTTGTGGTGACTTTCTCATTTCCCTTTCACTCTTATTAAAACTAAATTTTATTAACCCTATTTACGATATGGGTTTCCACAATGGTATTTTCTATTTTCAACCTTTTATTTTTGAAAAACAATTTCAAATTGTGAGGTAGCAATTTATTGAAGGAGGGAATAATGTGAAACCCCAAGCTTCAACGGTATGCTTCTCTTTCAATAATGCAATAGCTTTCGCTGTACGAATGTTCGAGATTCTAACACACCGCGACCAATCAATGTAGCAGTTATAAATAGTAATACCCACTTTCTGAAATTTTATATATTTTTTTATTCAAATTGGAATTCATTTTTGGATTTGGAATATTGAAATTATCCTACGATGGATTTTTTGGTTTTTCTGAGAACTTCCAATTTTTTATGAATAGTGTAAAATACTAAACTTTAATTAAAAACAAATTTTTTAATCAAAATAATTTATAGGGATATATTATATTATTTAGTGGTTTTAATGTATAATTATAATATATTTTTACAATTTTATCCAATGGGGGTCATTAGAGTTACTTTCACTTTGAAAGTGTACATAATCAATTGTCAATCATTTCATAGATATTGTTTCTTAAAAACATGCTATTTGTTTTGATAGTGGAATAAAATTTTAAATTATTTACTAAAATTCCATTGTTTAGAATTGGGAAAAATGGATTCCATATTTGTAATCAAAAGGTCCAAATTATGTAATTAGGACTCTTTTGTTTTTGACATAATGAGTAGTAATGACGACAATTATCATTAATTATCACGATTAATTAGTAATCGGGTAGTTAAGGGTAATGAAATAATATCATAATAATATAATATTTCCCAAACATGTGTCTTAATGCTTATATTTGTGTCATTTCCTACCATGGGATGCCTTGTGCCAAACTTTGGGACCCCATGGAAACACTTTTGTGTGACAGGGACATTTTATCTTTTTATTTTTGAAGAAAGGAAAATATAACAAAATTGTGTATCACCCAAGTAAAACAATTTGAATTTTCTTTATATAAATGATATTATAGACTATAAATAGTAATTGGAAATCTAAAAATATTTCCTATATCATGGTATTTTTTATATAATTTTTAGACATTAAATAAACAAACTTATTTATGACACCATGATGATGCAGTGATTACCTCATTAATGAATGACTTAAATAAAATGAAAAGATAAGGAAAAATATAAGAATTACACATGTATAAATCCTATTGTATGGGTGTATTTAGCACCCTTATCACCTTATCCTCTAAATATATC
This sequence comes from Viscum album, assembly GCA_963277665.1. Classification (NCBI taxonomy): domain Eukaryota; kingdom Viridiplantae; phylum Streptophyta; class Magnoliopsida; order Santalales; family Viscaceae; genus Viscum; species Viscum album. The sequence continues at coordinate 541,948,393 of OY728143.1, forward strand.
ATTGTGGGACCTTTAAAATCCGTTAATCATTTCACAATAAAATTACATTTCAATCTTTCCAAAAGAGCCTCTCCTCTCCTCTTATAAAAGGTATCCACCTCTACCACCATATCCACATATCTGAAGACATGTTTTTGGACAAACTCTACCCATTTTATCTCTCCAAATCCCTCTCTACATCATAGAAGCCTTACCTTAGGCATAAATCTCTTCAAGAAACCATTTTTGTTCAAACCGAGGGGAGTTACCCGATTTAATGGTTTTGTCTTCTCTTATGTTGTTTTGATTTATATTGCTTATCCAACACCATAAACTCTTTTTATTATTTTATTTTTAAAAAAACCAGTATCATCAATATAATTGGAAGTTTTAATGAGAAGTATTCTAACTACACTTAAACACACCTCCATCTAATGGTTCAAGAAAATAATGTTTCTGTGGGTGACGAATTACTGCCTCAGTATACAGTGATTGTTCAATCTTCTTTTAACACCTCTCAAGGTGGCCATTAAGATATCAATTTATTTATATATGATATATATTATGATTATTTTTTCCTTATGCTACTTTATTTCTCATTTATGGAATACCATTATGTTTTCCGTAATGGGTAAATATGATAATTTCATTTTAGGAAGTGCGGACTACCGCCCCCACAAAGTGATTTGAATCATTAATTCCATATGTGGGACGTATAAAGGATGGATTAAATGATATTTTATATGATATTCTACTGGAATTATAATATACCTCTATATCATTATGATTTTATTCAATTAAATATGAAATATAAATAAATGTAGCGTCCATACGTATGTAAGACTTAACATCTTCATCAACGGTGAATTTCATTTCTTACCTCAAAATGTTATGTAATATTATAAATGAATATATATACATTATATATATGATATATATGATATCTACATAATGTACATAATTCTGGATATAATGGATATTTTACAACACGAACAACTTGCAACTATAAGAAGATTATTTTTGAGTCAAGTACTAATGATCGACAAAAAAACTGTTTTTAATGCAAATAATTACATAATGTTAATAAAATGGTAGTAAGTGATATAAAAGGAAAAATTAATTTTAAAATGGTTCTTAAGAATGTATAAATTAACTATAGTTTATTATTCAGGAGATTAAATAATGATCGAGTCAAGTCGGACACGAGGTAAGGGACTTCGTCTCAATATCCTTTCATTGAGGCATATTTTATTTTATACACAACATTATTTTATAGGGTGTATAAAACCGTTTGAGTTTTACATTTATTAAAAGGAATATTTTTATACGAAGCATTTTTAATAAACAATAAAAGGAATGTTTTGTCTTACGTATGCGGTGAAAACGACTTCTCCACCGCCGTGACCATTATTTGACATTCAGCTTTCTCTACAAGCCATAAAAATTTTTTTAAATGAAAACTAAATACCATGTTTTAATTTTCATTTATTATGGTATTGAAAATGGTTTTTATAATGTTTTTATTATATCAATGTGTTGTATTGATATTTTGTGATTGAAATGTCGAAATGTTATGTTTCTTTTATGCATGTTTTATGTGATACAATTATGTTATGGTCCTTGGGAATTGTTTGTGATATGTTTAAACATTTTCATATAAGGAATGCATTGGACTTAGTGAGTGACCGCTGGATCCTGCTATAGCTCATCGATGCATCGGTATGTCTCATGAGACAAACTAGTTTCATGGCATGAGGCCTTGACAAAATCTTATTTGTAGTCTTGGGACGATGCCTTGGCTATGTGGTTATGATAGTCTGGAATTATGAATTCCTTCATTATGAAAGTAGTTTTTGATTTTTAATGTGATTATTCAACTAGTAGAATATCCATGTGAATATGTAAATTGAATTATTTTATTTTATTTTTTCTATATTATGTTTATGTTAAATTTTTAAAGACATTTGTTTTTGTTATACATTGTCATACATATTTATGTTTATTTATGAATGTTTCTACTATATTGTTATCCTTACTGAGAATCTGAGCTCACCCCTTTCTATGTTTTACTTTTCCCAGGATGTGACAAAATATTTTATGACTAACATAGAGGGATAGTCTGAAGGGGATATTAGTGTGGACTATGGAGACTATTTTATTGAGATTTTTCACTTTATGATGTAATGTAATGTTTATGAATGCATCTAGTGTTTCTAAGGATACTAAAGTAATCGGTCATTCAAGACTTGATATTTTTTGATCATGCCAATGTTACATAATAATGCACCGACTCTGGGTAACTAGGTTTGGGGTGTTACAATGGGTATTAGAGGCACTTTAGTACTAACTGTGGAATATTGATTTCAATAAACTCTAATTAGAGCACATAACCCTAAGATAGACTTCGAGGATTAATATAGAAGAACATTCTAGAGTTTTCGTATTATATAGATTTTGTGATTTTTCTAAACAATACATCCCTGTTTGGATATGATCAGGTAGAGGTGGCTATGGCACAGATGTACCTAGGGGTAAAACCAGAAAACACCACTTTGAGCTAGACTCAAACGGGAACTGGTGCATGACAACATGCCTTACTGCACTCTTGGTTACGCCACTCCTATGGGATATGCTTAGGATAATAATGATTTATTTACAAACCATTATGAAGGTTTTATGAGTATATATTTCTTAAAAGAAAACATGTCTTTTTATGATTATGGATTATATCCATAAATAGTTCAATTTATATTAAGTGGTTTACAAGTATGGAATTTTTTATTTTGATTCATAAACTGATCTAGTTTAATCCATTGTTTAGAAATGGCACCTAGTGTAAGGAATGTTAACTATAAAAACGCACACACTCCATGTAGGGATTTCCCTACTGCTCAAGATAATAATAGTGGTGATGATTATACAACTGGTCCTGATTAGCTTATCCCCATACGGGGACAACTCCCTCAGGTTATGAATAATATCCTTACTCATATGGAGCACCCTGATCCACAATGTAGAAGATCAATTTTAGACCGCTTCATGAGGAAAAACCACCAACATTCAATGGGAGTACAAATCCGTTAGTAGCAGAGAAAAGGATAAATTCCCTAGAGAATATATTTCCGGATTTAGGGAGTAGTGAAAGGGAAAAATTCTTATGGAAGTTTACTGCCTCACTGGATGTGCTGATCAATGGTGGTCATTGATTCAAAATACAAAGGAAGATAAATAAGTATCAAGTATGGAATGGAGAGAGTTTAATGAGGTTTTCTTATAAAAATACTTTCCTCGTGACCATCGAGCATATTTGGAAAGACAATTTTTTATTTTGAGGAAAAAAGAGGATGAAAATGTTGAAAAGTATGAGTATAACTTTACAAGGTTAGTGAGGCATTCGGTATATTGTATACATAACCCAAGAAGTATTATTGATAATTTCATATATGGGTTAAAATGATTTCTACGCCGATCTTTAGTATCACAATACTTCTCATCGTATGAAGATATTGTCTCATGTGCTATCAAGACAGAAAAGAAATTCTCTAAATCTTATGACAATAATGTAAAGCAAGAGAAGAATATAAAGGTAGAACAAGAGACATATAATAGGAAAAAGGGAAAGAAGGATTTTCCATTACGCGATAATTATGGGAAGAATCACCAGAGTACTTGCCTAAAATGAATGGGAGTTTGTTAAAAATGTGGATAAAAAGGTCAACAGGCTCATGATTACAAGGTAAAGAAAGAGGTTATCAATGTTGAATGCTAAAATTGTAGGTAAATGGGGAATTATTCAAATGAATTTCCAAAGAATTTGGGAAAAATACCTCAGAAAAGTCCAAGGGATCAGGGCCAAGCTTATGTTGTTACTACAGATTAATTTTCATAATTATTGTATTAGTGTTTGTGGACTCAAGAAATATATGAAGGTTATAATAATAATGTGATATATATAAGGATTTTACTACAGTAATTTTTGTTCCCATTAAGGTTTTAATATGATGAGTGTAATCATATTTTTAGTATGTGATAATAAGAGAAACTTTATATTATTTGGGGAATCTGATGTTACAATTGATTTTGGAATTTATATAACTTTTAGAGAAAGTCTGGACAGAGTTATTTTGGATAACTATAATGGTTGGAATGAATTATGTTGAACTTTGTATAGTATTGTTTAAGGTTAAAACATTTCTGAAGATTATTTTTGGAATATTATAATACCATAGTTTTAGGAAAAGAATAACCTGCAGGTCATGGGATAACTCGTCGCGTCAGACAAAGCTGCAGGAATCAAGCCCACAACCATAGTGAGAAAAGGCATTATTACCTACCACTAGCCTACAGGAAGACCCTGGTTATTAGAAAATATTTTTCATCATGGTATGTGTTAATATTTGGAACCTTATACGATTAGGATAAATATAACATTTTTGGGTTCTATTCTCTTTTTGAGTGAAATATGAGTTTGTGGAATATATTAGTTGAATGATGAAATTATACTTGTCAAGTATATATATATATATATATCTTATTATATTAATAAATTAATTCATAAACATTAGGGAAGGGATATTAAAACAAAAATTTGTTATCATAATACCTTTTTTCTTGTTTAACTAATGATATTTTATATCATCATAGATTAATGGCTTTGAGGCCCTCAATTTTACACTTATATGTGATTGATGACCTCAATCCCTCCCTATACATATTTAAAATTTTTCTCTAATTATATGTCTATAATTTCCACCAATTTACTCATATTTGAAACCCTAATTTTGTGGTGACTTTCTCATTTCCCTTTCACTCTTATTAAAACTAAATTTTATTAACCCTATTTAAGATATTGGTTTCCAAAATGGTATTTTCTATTTTCAAACTTTTATTTTCGAAAAACAATTTCAAATTGTGAGGTAGAAATTTATTGAAGGAGGGAATAATGTAAAACCCCAAGCTTCTACGTTATGCTTCTCTTTCAATAATGCAATAGCTGTCATTGTACTAAAGATCGAGATTCTAACACACCACGACCAATAAATGTAGTTGTTATGAATAGTAATACCCACTTTCTGAAATTTTAAAATTTTATTATTCAAATTGGACTTCATTTTTGGATTTGGAATATCGAAATTATCCTACGATGAATTTTTTGTTTTTTTCTGAGAACTTCCAATTTTTTATGAATAGTGTAAAATACTAAACTTTAATTAAAAACAAATTTTTTATTCCAATTAATTTATAAGGATATATTATATTATTTAGTGGTTTTAGTGTATAATTATAATATATTTTTACAATGTTATCCAATGGGGGTCATTAGAGTTAATTTCACTTTGAAAGTGTACATAATCAATTGTCAATCTTTTCATAGATATTGTTTCTTAAAAACACGCTATTTGTATTGATAGTGGGAATAATTTTTAAATTATTTACTGAAATTCCTTTGTTTAGAATTTGGAAAAATGGATTCCATATTTGTAATCAAAAGGTCCAAATTATTTAATTAAGACTCTTTTGTTTTTGGACATTATGAAAAGTCACGACGACAATTATCTTTAATTATCACGATTAATTAGTAATCGGGTAGTTAAGGGTAAGGAAATAATATAATAATAATATTAAATGACAACAAAATGTGTCTTAATTCTACTGGTTTTATCATGTCCGACCATTTTATTCCTTGTTCCAACCTTTAGGACCCAATGAAATCACTTTTGTGTTATAGTGACATTTTATCTTTTTATTTTTAAAGATAGGAAAATATATCAAAAGTATGTATCACCCAAGTAAAGCAATTGTAATTTTGTCTACATAAATTATCATATAGACTATAAATAGTGATTATAAATCTAAAATGATTTCCTACATAATTTTATTTTTCTTATAATTTATAGTCATTAATTAAATAATCTTATTTATGTCACCATGATAATGCAGTGATTACCTCATTAATGAATGATTTAACTAAAATGAAATCATACGGTAAAATATAAGACATAAACTTGTGTAAAGCGTATTTTATGGGTTTATTTAGAACCATTATCACAGTATCCTAGAAATATATCATTTTTGGACCTTTAAAATCTGAAAATCATTTCATAATAATGCAACATTTAAATCATTCCAAAAGATCCTCTCCTCTCCTCTTATAAAAGGCCCCCACCTCTAACACCTTAACCACAACTCTAAAGCCATTTTCCCAGCCAATATCTGCTCATTTTATCTCTCCACATTTCTCTCTTCATCATTGAAGCCTTACATTAGGCAAAAAGCTCTTCAAGAACCCATTTTCGTTCAAACTGAGGGGAGTTACCCGATTTAAAGGTAATGTATTCTCTTATTTTGTTTTGTTATATTTTGATTCTACAGCCCCCTAAAGTCTTGTTATTATTTTCTTTTGTAACAAGAAAAGTATCCTAAATATACTTATATGTTTTTATGAGATTTATTCTATATACACTTACACAAACCTCCATCTAATGGTCAAAGAACATATTGTTTCTATGAGTGTAAAATTACTACTTCATGAAACGATGATTGTTCAATATTTTTTTAACACCTCTAATGGTGGCCATTAAGATGTCACTATATTTATATATGATATATATTATGTTTATTTTTTTCTTCTGCTTCTGTATTTTTCATTTATGGCATACCTTTATTATTTCCATTATGGGTAAATGAGATAAAATCATTTTAGGAAGTGCGGACTACCGCCCCCTCAAAGTGATTTGAATCATTAATGTCATATGTGTGATGTATAAAGGATGGATTAAATGATATTATATATGATATTATACTTGAATTATAATATACCTTTATATCATTATGCTTTTATTTCATTAAATACGAAATAGAAATGAAAGTAGTGTTCATGCGTACGTACACCGTCACCATAAATGGTGCATTTCATTTCTTACCTCTAAATGTTATTTAATATTATAAATACATGTATATACTTGATATATAAGATATATATGATATCTAAATCATGAATATAATTCTGGATATATTGAATATTTTACCACACGAACACCATGTAATTATAAGTTTACTTTTGACTCAAGAATCAAAGATCGACAAAACGACCGTTATTTACTTAAATAATTACATAATGTTCATGACATTGTAATAACTGATATAAAAGGAATAATGAAATTGAAAAAGATTATAAAGAAAGTAGAAATTAACTACAGTATATTATTCCGGATATTAAAGAATGATCAAGTTAAGTCGTACACGAGGTAAGGGACATCGTCTCAATCTCTTTTCATTGAGGCAAATATTGTTTTATACACAACATTTTTTATATGGTGTATAAACCCCTTTGACCGTTACTTTTATTCAAAAGGAATATTTTTATATAAAGCATTTTTACTAAACGACAAAAGGAATGTTTTTTTTACAAATGCAGTGACAATTACTTCTTCACCGTCGTGACTATTATTTGAGTTTCGACTTCCTATACAATCCATAATGTTTTTTTTAAATGAAAAGTAAATACCATGTTTTACATTTATTTTATTTTGGTATTGAAAATGGTTTTGATAATGTTTTATTTATATCAATTTGTTGTATTTATATTTTTTTATTGAAATGTGGAAATGTTATGTTTACTTTATGCATGTTTTATGTGATACGATTATATTATAGTTCTTCGGAATTGTTTATGATATGTTTAAACCTTTTTATATAAATAATTAATTTCACATAGTAAGTGATAGGTGGAGCTCACTATAATTCGTCGATGCATCGGTAGGTCTCATGAGACAAACTAGTGTCTTGGCATGAGGCCTTAACAAAATCTTATTTTTAGTCTTGGCATGAGGCCTTAGCTACGTGGTTATGATAGTCTGGAATTATGCATTCCATCATTATGAAAGTGGTTATTAATATTGAAATTCATTATTCGACTAGTATAATATCCATGTGAATAAGTAAATGGAATTATTTCATTTCATTTTTTCCATATTATGTTGATGTTCAAGATTAAAAGGATTTTTTTAGTTATACATTTCCTTAAACTTTTTAGTTTATTTATGAATGTTTCTGCTATATTGTAATCCTTACATAGCATCTGAGCTCACCTGTTTCTGTGTTTTATTTTTCCCAGGATGTGAAGAAATTTTTTATGACTGACCTACAAGGATAGTCTGAAGGGGATATGAGTGTGGACTATGGAGACTATGTTATTGTGATTTTTCACTTAATGTTGTAATGTATCATTTATGAATGTATCTAGTGTTTCCAAGGCTACTAAACTAATCGGTCATTTGAGAATTAATCATTTCTTATCATGAAATGTTAAGTAACAATGCACCGACTCTTGGTAACTGGGGTCGGGGCGTTACAATAGTTATCAAGAATAAAATATAAGGACATAAGAAAACAATATATGTTATTATGTATAAGAAATTATTCTATAAAACATGTATAATAAATGTATATTTAATATATAGTAATCTTGTACGAGTATAGAGAGAGTGAGGATAAAAGGTAATGAGATACCATCTTAGTTTTAATTTCATTGAGATACAGGCTATGTTTTCCACTCTTTCCTTTTGTTTGGTGTATGTAATTACAATAATTGTTTTATATGATAAATTAAAATAAATTTATCGGTATTCACATGCCTATTATATCATCCTTCTTTAATGGGGGTTATAATTTAAATGTTACCATATATGTACAAATGTTTTTTCACGTTTTTACGTGTTTGAGACTTATGATTTGTTGTGAACATAAATTGTTTTTTGAGGCTCAAATACATAAAACACAAATTCCATATCATTAATTTCAATATTTTCATTGTATTTTTTGCTTCATTTAAATTCATTTTCTAACATGGATAGCATGATCCCACGAAACCAAGTTATAAGATTTTATTGAGATAATCTCATTGCATTTCGATATTGTTTCATTTAATGCTTCCATTAATGAAATATTTTGATCAATATATCAATTAAATTAATTATGTTACTTAAAATAAATTATTTTTGGATATACCCATGTACTTGTATAATTTTTCTTCTTTTTGGTAAATAAGATAGTTAATAATTTTTTTGGAATCCCTGACATTACCCTCTATTTGGTCTAAAATAGTTGTTCTCAAAAAGGATTCCATGAATATATAACCATTACCCTATAATATCTAAAAGCAATTTTTACAATTTAAATCATATAAAAATATCTTAATGAGAATATTATTATATCTTTATGAAAAAGTATGTTTTTATTCTTTTTACTATGAAAAAGAAATGATCTTTTGACCTCATACAACATGTATGGATTTACACACAATCATTTGTTTAACATCCATTTGAATTTTTATAATGTTTAATCATTAATAATATGTATTTAAAAGTAATTTTCATCGAATATTGTTTGAAAATGATTTAAATATCATTTATATGTTTTCATAAGAACCTATTTTCAAAATGTTTTCACGTATTTACATCTTTTCAATGTTCATTCAATGAAATGGTTTTAAAATAATTTCAAACATATTATTATATGTGTTCAAAATATATTCAATGAAATTTTTTTGAAAACATTTTAATGATTTCTTTTAATGTTTTCAGGTGTTTTAGATGAAAATGTTGTTAAAATGTTTTCAATCATATTTAAAAAAAATTCATGGAAAAAAAATTTCAATATGGTTTCATGACTTCATAATACATTTTCATGGAAATCCTTATGAAATTCATTTTCAAATATTTTTATGTATTACAAATCCTGTTTCAACAAAAATGATATTTTCATCAAGAAACGTTTTTGTGAATATTTAAAAATCAAAATTCATTATATATGACATCAATTTATGTTACCCATGCCATCTTGGAAATGATATAAAGGTTATATTCATATCCTATCTATTAATGAGTAATTCTTAATGTTATGGTAATTATGAAACCCATTTCCCCTTCAGGGGTTATAAGTATATGAAACATATTTCTCTTTTATGGGTTATGGAATTGAAAAAATGACCACAAAACAAGTTACTCTTTCTATAGGTTAGTATTTGATTACATGTTTATGATAACCTTTTCCCTTCACTGGTTATGTTATGTTTGGGGTCACATTTATTTATGATTTCATAATGTGGTGGGTGGTTTCTTTATATCCATCCAACGCATTGGGTAATATTTTTATCTCATGATATAAACTAGGCTGGAATGAGGGTTTACTCGTTTCCGTAACAAAGGGGTTGAATAAAGGTTTTCATGGTTCAGTAAAATAGGTTTGGAACGTGGATTACATGGTTCTGCAATATTGCATTGGAATGAGGGTTACTCTATTTAGTAGTATAGGGAAAGAACAAATGTCCCATGGTTCTGTAATATAGGGCTTGCATAGGAATTAGCTGGTTTACTAAATCAATTTGTTAACTATGTTGGTCTTGAATGTGATTAATTTGACACTATTAATATTACAATAATCTTATGTGTTTCTACAATTCCATGTTTAATTACTATGTTATTCATTCATGGATTATTCTCTTTATTTCATTATGATTCATTTCTTTTGAACTTTTTATCATTATTATATGATCTTTGTTATGTGAGGTATGATCTGTTATTTTCATGATCACATTCTCAAACCCTGATGCTCATGTTTATGCATAAATGACTCTCCTGTTTACCATTTTTGATCATTAGTGCTCACCACCATTTATGAATCCTTTCCCTAAGTATATTATGATATCTACTAGGATTGACATGTCTATGATGGGCTATTGTCAAAAATAACCTAGTGGTATATGTTGTATCTAATATATGTTCAAGTGTTATGTTTCCATGTTTCCAAAGGCACTATATAAATAATTCCCTTTGGGTGTATGTTTGTATAATTTTAATGGATTCAAAAAAAGAATTTTAATGTTAGTGTATTGAAAAGTGAGGGTCTTTTTAGTAGGTACTAGAGTTAGGTTATAGTTATCCTTGGTAAATTCTGTTGATAAAACATTATTGAAATCCCTTCATATAATTTTAAAAACAAGTCTTATGATATCTCTATGAATAATTATAAGGATGGGTTATCATTTTGGATGATGTTAGAGAATTTTGATAAATGATAGAGTGATTAGTTTCCGAACAATACATCCCCATATAGACACTACAACTGGATGTTTCTATGGTACATATGTAACTTGGGGTAACAAATCTAACAATTTGTTTCGAGTATAACCTGGGGTATTCCGGTACACCACAATGAACCTTGCAAGACACATAGTTTGACACTCTCAAGGGATATGCTTTGTGAATTGAAAAAAACATGATGAACTATCATTAATGATTTGGATACAAGTTACCTATGAATAACCTAGGATAAACCCATAGTGTCATAGATTAGAGAATGTTAATTGATTTATAAATCCTATATGTAATTATCTTCATGGTAATATGGTTTTATTATATGAGAATCAATGGTCACACCATGCTTTTGGGTTTAGTAAATAGTGGGAACCAGAATAAACTAGATTAATATTCAATGTGAAGGAATAATATTTGATTAGAATCCAAGGGGTTGATAACCGGAGTGAATGATTTCATAATCCTACATAATCAGTTTTTATAGAAAATGATTAAAAATGATTACCTTGTACATCTCTAGAAATCACCAAGGAATATAAATAAGGGGTTTATTGAGATTTCAGTTAACCTAGAACATGGAGGAAAGAATATTTGGCATCCTTTGTGACAATAATGTATAAATAATCACTTAATTGAATCTCTTAAATGAATAAGAATGTGTTTGGACTATGGAAATAAAGGTCACAAATAAAGAGACTACATGGTAATATTGATGATTTTGGTTAATGAAATGGATTTTACATTACGCCTCCCTATGTATTCATTGATTTTTATGTGTTTTATGTGTGTGCAAATTGGTATAATGCTTCCTAATGTACCCAGCGGAATGTTCCTGAAGAGAATCAGTATGGTGATTCAAGTAATAGTTACATTGGTAATGATAATGATCCTACATATTAAATATTAATGTAAATAGGTATTATGTAATATTATTAGGTAGCATTTTTAATGTATTATGGTTCATGTAATAGAATTAATTATGTATTTGGATTCAATATTAAATAATATTGAAATATAAAATGATTTTTATACTTATTTTTTCCCTCATTATTTTCATGTTTATATTGGATGATCCTTGTGGACTAGTAAAGTGATTTAATGAAATTAATATATCTTTACTAAGGTAAGGTAAAACATAAAAAGTTCTTTATGATATGATAATGTTGTATGGATATGGATACTCTGTATATATATAAGAATATTAGATAACATTTATTACCTTATAACTAAGGAATGACATATTTATAGGTGGTTTATGCTACCACTAATGAAGATTACAAAATTTCAACATTTAAAGAGTAAATCAAATATACATTTGAATGAGGGACCAAGCATGTTTTGAAAAAGGATTTATGGTAATTCAATAAGTTACCATGATTCAAGAGAATATATGACAAGGGTATTCAAATGTTTATAATTTGACAAACAAGAGCTATATTTGATTATATAGGGGAATCAATATTATGAAAATTTCATGAACCCATTTATAATGATTTGTATTTTCATTTTTTAGATGGGTTATAAGGTTATCCATTCATGAAATTTTTTTGTTATGTATCTGATATAGTACTTGTGCACTGAGTTTCTACTGAAATCATTGGTTAAAAGTATAATCAGGGATTTACCTTATGTCAATCATGTCTTTATTTTATATGATATTACATTTTCATTAAAAGGTACATCAATTAAGTTGGGTTCCAACCAATCATTTCATAGATGTCTATGAGTCTCGAAACCATGACAAAATGATGATAAGGGTTTCATTCTTACCACTAGCCTATGCAATGTCTTGGTTAATTTATATACTTTTTGAATTTATATTTATGATGAACCAATAGGCATACTATTAATTTTTATAAATTATTGCATTTTTATTTTTTATAGAGAGAAATAGTTCAAATTTTTGTTCATTTATGGGAATTAATATCCTTTAAAATCAGATTTTGTTCTTTATTAATAATTGTTATTTTCTGGAAATTCCTTTCATGAGGTAATTGATGTTTTATATATTTCTCAAACCAAAACACAAGAATGATTTTTTTATATAAATTTATCAATATTACTCAATGTTGTGAATGTGATAAAAATGTTTTGTCCTAATACATGAATTTTCATTGATCTGATGGCCTTTTATATCATCAATGATTTATGAATCTATAGCCCTCAACATTATTTGATCATTTAATTGATTGTGTTTGATGACCTCAAAAACTCCCTATAAATATTTTCACTTCTACTCCATGTACAATATTCACTCCCAACATATGTTCTCTTATATGGAAACCCAGTTTTATGTTACTTTGGCTTACTGTTATTGTTCAAAATTTGACATTTTAAGTGGAATTTAAGTAACTACTTTTACAATGTGGGTTTATAGGAATGAAAATTTAATTTATTAAAATGTTAATTACAATGTTGAATTTTGAGGGAGAAATTCAATTTTAAGGGGGGGGGGTATAATATAATAGCCCTAGGATATGATAATTATTTTTATTATTTTTATTTTTTCTGATTAATTTAACATTGAAATATTTTTCATTATACATGTAACTAGATATAGTTATATATATATATTAAAACAGTAGGTTAGAAATTCCATTCACATTAAATACCAACATGGCTTGTGCTACACAAAATACTAACTTGGCTTTCACTAAAAGAAACATTGACTTTGTGTACGATGCTCATAATAATGAGTTTCTATGAAACCTATATATATAAATATATTTAATTAAATGAGATAATTATAACCTAACTATTAAAAATATTAATACTAAAATTAATAACTACTTTCCAAATATTTATTAAATTTTTTTTATAAATGAACCATATTTATAATGAATGATATGACTTTTGGTATAGTCCTTTTATGTTAGAAATATCATTATCTCAAATGAACAACTTTTAAAAATTAATGTAATATAAAAATATTTTGAAATTATAGTTTATAAAATAAAATTCCCTTATTATTTCATAACATCAAAAATTTTCAATTGTGAATTATGTAGATATTTCTTAGAAACATCATATTTTTATGAATTGTGAAAATATAACTTTTTAACTAGAAGTTGCATTTCTATATAGTTAATTACTAATGATAAATGATATTATTAATATTTTTTATGGGTAAAATACATAAATATTATATATATTATTACAATTTAATTTATTATATTCGATTTCACTTTCAATCTGAATATAAAATCTTAAAATAATTTTGAATTTGCAACATTTTACATAAAACTTTTTATTTATTATAATATTTAGTGTCTCATAAGACCATGTTAATTTTTTACCAAAAATATTACTAAATTTGATTTAAATTAATCACAACAGTTATGTTCAAATTAATCATAATTTATAACTAAACCATAATATTAAGGTCCCAAATAACCAATAAATTTGTCAAAAACACATTTTATATCCATATATTAGCCATTAACCTTTCATTATAGAGTTTTTTTCTTATAAATTTTTCTATTTTAAAATATTTGCAAACCTACCTTGTTTCTATATTTTCCGAGTGAGTCCATTTCCTTCCCTACAAAAGGCCACTAGCTCTACCCATTCATGGAACCTATCAAACGATTTATCTTCATTCAGGATCTACACACATGTCCTATATAAAATAACCCTGAGACAACTCATTAGATATAAATCATATCAAGGAAGCCATTAGGCATAAATCAAAAGGAATTACCCGATTTAGCAGTAACATATTATCTCAATATACTTCCAGTTATTTTCATTCTCCACCTCATACACATTCTTTCTTCGATTATTGTGTGATGAAAATATCATAACAATATACAAATATGTTTTTTTGTAGATGGTTTAAAAAACAATTACACAAATGTTCATTTAATTGATGATGAACATTTTTATTTTCTATACGATGAACTATTGAATCATGTAATGGTGATTGTTCATTTCTCTATTACCACAAATCATTATGGAAATGACTATCTAAAAACTAAATATATATTTCTTAAATTTTAATTAATATGTATTATTCTTATTTATTCCTTTTAAAACACACATATCTTTACACTACATTTGGTGTTAACACGATGATCTCGTTTCAGGATGGATGGACTACCACACCCTCAAAACAATGTGATTCGTTCATAGAAAACATGGAATGAATAAAGAATTATTTTAATGAAATTATATGTTATATGTTATATTAATTATTATTTTATAAATATATGTATATACACATACATGTATATATACATATGTCATTTGTATAATTTCATTCAATATGACAATAAAGATGGAATCAACATTCATGCATACGTACAACATACCATACATATGAACTGTGTATTCTATTTCATAATACTATATAATATATATTATTATAATACACATATCATATATAAAAATTATTTTTATATAATGTTTTTAATTCTACAATCTTGATATGCATATAAGGGATAATGATGTAACAAATTAAGGAAAATGCAAAGAACAAAGTGAATTTCACCTGAAGAGAAAAACTAACGTAGGATCATTAACAAGGGGGTAATATATTGTCAAAACAAAACCATATATGGTATTATGTATAATAATATTCTTCTATGAATGATTTATAGTATACTTATATCAATATTACAGGATAATTTTATGAGTATGGGTAGAGTCCAGACAGAAGGTAAGAATATTTTTTCTCACTATTAATTTCAATGAGATACAAGCTATGTTTGTCTCTAAATCCATTTCTGTGTTGTATGTAAATATCGTGATTATTTTAAATGTAAAATGTAATTAAAATTATAGTTTTCATATAACAATTTGATAGTCCCTATTTTATGGGATTATGTTCCAGAAGATAAAAAATTATTAAAATGTTTTGTCTTAATTTTTCAACTTGGAGACTCATGTTTTTTTATGAACCAAAATTATTATTAGATCTTAATATACTTTAATTTTACATGAAAAATAATAAATCTCAATATTTTAATTATATTACATGATTATTTTTATTTTTTTCATAACATGGAGATCATGATCCCAAGATACCTTGTTATAGGAGTTTATTGAGATAATCTCATTTCTTTTCGAGATTGATTATATTTATGTTTTCTTTTGATTAAATATTAAGATAAGTCTCTCAATACTATTTATCAGATTCCTTATACTCTTTTACTTATGGATATAAATATGTATTTGTAGAATTTCTTACACTTTGGTACATATGATAGTTATGAAAGTGTTTTTAAAAATGCCTGACTTTACCCTCTCTTCGGTGAGAAATATAAGTTATCTAAAAATGATATCTATGAATATTATACCATTCCATAATAATATATAAAAAAGTGTTAACCCTTCTTATATTTACCAATATTTTTATGTTAATATTCTCAACGCAATCCAAACTAGTAACTTTCATATCCTTTTAACAGTGGAAAAGAATTTTTCTTTTGACCTCGTACGACATGTATAGATTTACCCATTGTCATTTCTTCAAACTCTCTTTGCATTTTTAAAAAGAATAATCTTTTATAAAATGTTTGTAAAAGTATGTTTCAAGGAAAATTGTTATGAAAATGATTTCAAAAATCTTCTATATGTTTTCATGGAAATATATATTCAAAATGTTTTCATGTATTATTTACATGTTTTTAATGTGATTTGAAAGAAATTTTTTTCAAATTGATTTCCAGATTCTATTAATGTTATCAATAAATTTGATTTTCAAAATGTTTTCAACCTTTGTTTAAATGTTTTCAGTGCATTTTCATGGAAATGGATTTAAAACCATTTGCAAACATTTTTTAAAAGTTATGAAGTTTTTTGAAAGAAAAATAATGATTTTAAAATGGTTTGATGTATTAAAACCCATTTTTCAAACAAGGGGATATTTCCCAAAAAATACTTTTTTTGAGTAAATTTCAAAATTATTTTCCATATAAGATAACATATATTATTGTTACTCATACGTTATAGAAAATTATCAAACGGTTCTATTCATATCCTTTCTGTAAGTGAGTTATGATTAATTTCATGGTCTTTATAATCCAATTTCTTTTTTCATGGGTTATACATATATGCAATTCATTTCTATTTTACAATTTATGATTTTGTAGAAATGATTTGGAATATTTTAAACCTTTCAAAAGAACATGATATATTTATATTTTTATGATACCCATTTCATAACATGGGTTCTGATAACTTCTGTGCAACATGTATGTATGATATCATTATGTGACTTGTGGTACTAATATATCACTAAAATTAATTGGGTAATGATTTATATCTCATGATATAGAATGTTCTAGAATGGGGGTTTACATAGCATAGTAATACAGGGCAGGAATTTGGGTTTACATGGTTTAGAAATATAGTGATAGAATGAGGGTTTACTCAGCTTAGATTATCATGTATGGAATGGGGGTTACTCGGTTCAGTAATACAATACCAGAATGAGGGTTGTTAAGATCAATAATATGTTGGATTGGATTACACCAAATATACACAAGAGGGGGGGGGGGGTGAATTGTGTCTTTTCAATAATCATTGTGAGATTGTGTTCTACCTTTTTTTCTTTAATAAGATAAAATGGTACAGTGGAAATTTAAATAGCAGAAACACAAGATGAATAGTGGTTCGGGGAATAGAAGGCCCCTAGACCACTCCACCAACGCTCTACTCCACGCGCTTGGTGAATTTCACTATCTAGTCCTCGTTTCAACAGACATGTTCACAACTGAGTAGAGGCAGTTAACACCTTTATAATCCAAGGCAAAAAAAGCCTTCTGGTTCATTTACAAAACCTACATATCTTAGTACGAGAATTTGAGCACTCAAGAATATAGAGAAAAGATTATCGTATTTTGAAAAAACATTCCATATGTTCTTCACAATTGCAGCAACATGCAATTGATAATAGATATGTCGTAGCCTATAGAAATAATAATCTTCAAATAATAATCATTATGAGTTGATCCAGTTGTTGTAGATATAGAAATATAATTTACAACTTTAGTAGTTAAAAATTCATAGTAGATCTTCGTTATAGAACATGTGAATCTTATATCACATTCCTTCCTTTTTTAACAAACAGATCTTTGATGCTCCTTTTGATCCAGCAGATCAGTGTGTTTCAGTAGTCTCAGTTTTTCTTATATTTCAGAATAATCAAAAGATCACACATGATCAATAATCATAAAATGTAGTTTAGAAAATTCCATATAAATAAAAGAACGCTAAGAATTTATCTAGTAAAATTAGACCCACGAAAGTCGCCTTTTTTACTCGTGATATACAAACATTTGAATTTACAGAGAAATCGTAACTTCCCTGAAGACTCAACATAAAAAGCTCCTTTTAATTCGATTATCAAATCATTGAAGAAACGGTTTTTGAATCACTCAAAATCGAACATTACAATCATTATTAAATCTCGCATAAAATCTACCTAATAATCAGCATATTGACCATTGCATAAAAATATCAAATTTAAATTCTCTGACGCCAAACGTAAGGTTATGTTGAACTGTATGCATCCTCTGAACGTAAGGTTGATGACATAGTCTTCAAACGTAAGGTTGACAATGTAAGGCTGATAATGTAAACTTGACAACAAACGTAAGGTTTATTCCAAACGTAGGGTTGGTCATCCATACTTTTCTCTTCAACCTTTAAATGTATGATAAAAGGTCCATACTTTTACCTGATCCATACTTTTCCAAGAACGTAAGGTTGTTTACAATAGTATTGTTGATGAACCATGCTTTTGAAAAAACTAATTTAACATTTAATATTTATGAATGGTTCTCCTTCCATACTTTTCTGATATCCCAAACGAATGGTTTCTTCCTAATGTCGGGTTCTTCTTCCATACATTACTGATAATGTATGGGTTTTAAGCCATACTTTTTCCTTATATCTTAATGTATACATGGTTTTTATCCTTACACTACGTTTATCAACGTAGGGTGTGAACATTGTTTCCAGAACACACTCAAGAAGATTCTGAAAACGTAGTGCATGAACAGTTTTTCTGGAACAAAATAAATTACGAATAGTTTAATAATAAATTCTTGTAATTTCAAGAGTAAAATAAAATGATAAATTCCTTCTAAATTCATAACAAAAAAAATCATTATAAAATAATTCAAGGTATTTGTGAGCATCAAAATTATCATAAAGCGATAAAGTATTAATATAATCTCCCCCTTTAAATAAAAATATTGTGTATTGTTCAAAACAACATTTACTCAACAATATCCTCCTTTTTGATGATCACAAAACCCATAAAATAATAAGACTAATTAAATGAAATTAACTTTCAAAATTAGTTATATAATGTTTTAGAATTTTGAGAGGATAAAAAAATATTTAATTTTAACAAAATCATTTCAATAAATAAAAATCCCCCCCCCCTTCATGAAAATAAAATAAATTTTCATTAAAAATAAAAGTACAGAATAAAATAAAAGTTTCTAGTTTTAACCAAATTTCTCCCTCTGAGTAAAAAGTAAATGAAAATTTCCCTTTATAATAAACGACTGTTAATAACTTAAATAGTTTTTTGTATAAGTATAAATCTGTATAAATAAAAAACATTTTAAATATATAGGAAATCATTTAAATAAGGGTTTTAAAATTAAATATTATGTTTATCCAAATTTCTCCCCCTTTTGTAAAATCAAACAGAATGATAAGTCATGGATTTTAACACATTTAATGCTTCACTAAACTGTAGGTAAATTCTATTATTAACTGTTTATCAATAATTAAATCTGGTGTACTGGCATATCAAGATATAGACAGTAAGACAAATATAATGAAAGAAACATATTTTCATTAAATGTAAAAAATAGATGCCAGGATGATAAACACATGAATCAAGGTTTTTTTGCAAGGAATAGGTAGGGTTTATCTTCGCTGGACTGTAGACATGATTTCTGCTAACTATTCCTTCATCCATTTCATTAATCAATCACCAAGATTAACAATAATATCTTTGGCCTCTTGAGTCATATGAATATCTTCAATGATATTGACTCTAAAAAAACTCCTGAAGCCTTTCTTCTATCTCCATAAACAAAGACAGCTTCTCTGTGAATTTTTCTAAGACAGAACAGATTCCTGACTCACTAGATGTTACCTGATCAACTAAGAATTTCTGATTATCTATGAGAACAGATAATGGAGCTCTGTTACACTGAAGATCATGCAACCTTCCATTCATATTGCTCATTGTAGCTGTGATAGCTTGAAATCTTCTGAATAAATCATGTGAAGTGCATGATCCAATAGAAGCACTATTTCCAATTGATGTAAATTGTGTCTCCTGAAACAACTTAAGATCTGAGAATTTTGACTTCATCACAATTTCAGATTTCAATTTGTATATAGAATTTAGAATACCCTCTTTAAAAATTTCAACCTCTTGTCTTGAAACAGTACTCTCATTTTGCTTTTGAAATTTCATCCATTCAGATGCTAAGGTTCTTCTCATAGAATCATTCTCACATTGCAGTTGAGATAACATTTTGTAAAACTCTTTAGCTTCCTTATTACATGAATCAGAAGCACCTTGTGCATGATTCGCATTCTCAGGATCTATGTGATGTAGTAGTACTGAAGGTAGTGATTCAGCATGAGATTTTTCTTTCTCCTTATCCTGAGTAGGTTGGTCCACATATTTTTCCTCAGAGTCCCTTCCAAACTCTTCCATAGAAAAATCCTCTTGAAAAACTTATTTGTGAGCCTCAAAACATGCTCATCACGAATATTTTCAATTTGTTCATCTAATGAAATATCTAAAATGATATTCTCTTGAGTTTCTTGAGTTCTGGCCACATCCCCACTAGGATCTTCCTCCTTTTCATGATGAATGTCAAGAGCATCATCAATTAAAACCTATTGATCTGATCTTTCAACTACATTCCTTTCATGATCAGGATCTGTAAGCGTGACATTTTATTCTTGAGGTTGTTCAACAACCTTTTCTCTGAAAAAGATGTTAGAGAGTAAATCTGCTGTAGTTAAATCAGGGGAAGTAAGTTCCTCAGTCACATGTCTTTTCCTCTGATTTTTAAGTCCCTCCTGGCTTCTTTCTTCCTCATTTTTTACCACTTCAAATATGATCCACCTTGCCACAGTGCTGACTCTTGATTTAGCTTCTCCCTCCTTGGACATTGCAGATTGAGCATAAGCACTCTCTGATTCATCATCTGATCCTTCTGGAAAAAGTTTTCATTTGATAGTACTCCAGAAATATCCAATCTTCCTTAAAGTTCCAGCACTAAACACATTACTATGATGACAGTGTACTCTAGCATCCCCCAATCTCACCATGTCCTTCTTAAGCAATAGCTTGGAAATGAATCGACCAAAAGGATAAAAGTTCATTCAGTCATCACTCTGACTACAATTTATTAGGTATCTGACAATATACCTAGGAAAATTTAGTTTGATATTTCTTCAATAAAGATTCAATATATACATATCAGGATATAATATCCTTTTCATCTCATACATCCTCAGTGTAATCCTTATTTGCACAAATTTGACCACAATTTACTAATCCGACTCCAAATCCTTGATAAACTTTTTCTTTCCCATCTTAATACCAAAAATAAACGACATTATGTCCTCTGATTTATGCACATATTCTCCAATATTTTTCAAATCGAATTAAAAACTCCCTCACGAGCGCAGTTGAGAATCAGAAAAATTTCTACTGACTGGATTGAGAAATCCCTATCCTCTATCCTATCCTTCATACTGTCCTAATTATCTCCCAGACTAAATTGTACAGATTTGAAGAAGTATCTATGTTCTACCTCATATAGAAATTCTATATTTTCACTGTTGAACATCTCTTCATGTTTCTGAAATGATAGTGCTTGTTTTAACAGTAGATTTGTCTAAAATAACCATTCGAGATCGATTACCTTTCCCTGTAAGATTTTTCATCCTTCAGAGCGTTGTCTCTTTGCATTACATGTCGCAGCTTCACTGTCTCATTTAGTAATTACCATCTCTATGAGATGCTATGAAGGTTTTAAGGTTAGGGTTTCAGAGGTCTGAAGATTAGGGTTAATGAGCAGTGGTGTGGTTTGCGGGTTCGAAAAGGTTTTGATAGAAATGAAATGGCTTAAAAGTCGAAATCGTTTCTGAAAACCTTGATTACCTTGTTTTTAATAATCATTACATATATTTTAAAAATAATTATAATAGATTAAATGGGGAAATGAAACTTATTATGTTTGAAAAACAAAATAGCTAAGTTATTTTAAGCATAATTAAAATAATGAATTACTATTGTAAAATAAAATTTTATTTAAAATTAAATAAACCTAGCTCCCCCATAATAAAATAAAACCTTGGATTGGGAAGTAGTTTAGTAAAAATATCATATAATTGAATTTTAGTACTTACAAATTCCAAAGATATATCCTTTTTAATAACATGATCTCTTATAAAATGATGTCTGATATCAATATGCTTTGTTCTATAATGATTAATAAGAATTTTTGAAATATTTATAGCACTAGAATTATCACATTAAATAGGATTATTATTAATATTTATTCCAGAGTCCATAAGAGTGTTTTTCATCCACAACACTTGTGCACAGAAACTGCCAGCAGAAACATATTTTTCCTCAGCTGTTGATAAGGTAACTGAATGTTGTTTCTTACTAGACCATGACACTAATGATTTTCCTAAAAAGTGTCAAGATCTTGAACGTCTTTTCCTATCTAATCTATTACTCTCAAAGACTACATCAGAATATGAAATCAAATTGAAATCCTAAGTTTTGGGATAATGAATAGATTGAAAAATAGTTCCTTTTCAATATCTAAAAATTCTTTTAACAGCAGTTAGATGAGATTCTTTAGGATTTGATTAAAATCTTTCACAAATACATACTGAATACATTATATCTGGCCTTCTAACAGTAAGATATAATAAACTACCAATCATACCTCTATATAACTTATTGTCAACTGATTTTCTAGTATCATCCAAATCAGGTTTTATATTAGTATACATAGGAGTTGTATATGTCTTGCTGTTTTTAAGTCCAAATTTCATTCACAAATCAGTAATGTATTTACTTTGATTCAAATCATTTCCAAAATCTTTTTGATAAATTTGAAGTCCTAAAAAGAAATTTATTTCTCCCATCATATTCATTTCAAATTCTTTTTTCATTAACATTGAAAACTCATGACAAAGGGTTTTATTAGTTGATCCAAAAATTACATCATCAATATAAATTTGAACAAATAAAATATTAGAATTCACAGTTTTCATAAACAGTGTTGGGTCTACCATTCCAACAGTAAAATCATTTTTTAAATGAAAAGAGATTAATCTTTCATACCAATCACTAGGTGCTTGTTTAAGGCCATATAAGGATTTAGTATGTTTAAAAACAGAATCTAGTTTTTGATAATATTCAAAACTAGGAGGCTTCCTAATATAAACTTCCTCTATTAAATAACCATTTAAAAAGTTAGACCTGACATCCATATGAAATAATTTATAGTTCATATGAGATGCATAGTCTAATAGGATTCTAATATCTTCTAGTCTAGCTATAGGTGCAACGGTATCATCATAATCTATACCTTCTTCCTGATTATATATTTTAGATACAAGTCTATCATTTTTTATAGTTATTATTCCTTGATCATCTTTCTTATTTCTAAAGACCCAATTGGTTCATATTACTGGATAGTTCATGTGTTCTTTCAACTAATTCCTAGACTTCATTTATTTTGAACTGGTTTAATTCTTCTTGCATTGCTATCATCCAGCTTTCATAACCTAAAGCTTCTTCTATAGTTTTGGGTTCTATTTGGGATAGAAAGGCACATAATTCTATAAGATTTACTATTTTACTTTTAGTTTTTATTCCAGTATCTAAGTCGCCTATTATAGTTTCTAAAGGGTGATTCTTTGGGGTTAGAGTATGTCTAGGAAACACACATATAGGTTCTTCAGTATCATGTTCTTCTGAATGGGACAAAATAATATTTATATCTTTTTCAAAATCATTTTTCAAGTTCTCAAGCCTAATGTTAGTCAGATTCATCCATTTGATCTGTCCTTTTCTTAAAGGGATCATATTCATCAAATTTCACATGAACTGATTATTCTATAATCCTTGACATCATATTATAGATTCTATAAGCTTTGGCAGGAACTGAATATCCTACGAAAATTCTTTCATCATATTTTTGATCAAAAACACAAAGATTATCCTTGGTGGCTAATATTAAAACCATGCATCCAAAAAACATTAAAGTAGTTAACTATAGGTTTTCCGTTATTCCAAACTTCATAGGTACAATTTTTCAAAAGACGCCTAATGAAAACACTATTCATTATATAGCAGGTTGTGGTTACAGCTTCTGACCAAAAGTAGGTAGGAAGGTTGTATTCATTTAGCATATTCCTATCTATTTCCTGAATAGTCCTATTTCTTCTATCAAAAATTTCCTTTTGTTGAGGAGTTCTAGGTGTAGAGAAGGTATGTGTAATACCCATATTTGAGAAGAAGGATTAAAATTATTTATTCTCAAATTCACTACCATGATCACTTCATAATGAAATTATTTTAAAAACTTTTTCATTTTGAACAGCTTTAAAAAAACTTTCAAATAAAGTAAAGGCTTCAATTTTTAATTTCAAAAAGAAAATCCATGTAAATCGAGAATATTCATCAACTAAAACATATACATAATATTTACCATCCAATATTGCTACTATGAAGGTCCAAAAAAATCTATATGAATAAGTTCTAGAGGATTAGATGTAGCAGTTTTGTTAACAGATTTGAAGGATGATTTGTGTCTCTTTCCAAGTTGACATGCATTAAAGAATTCATCAATTTCAAATTTGAGACTAGGAAAATCAGTAACTAAATGTTTCTTAGATAACTTGTTTAAAACACATATATTATAATGTCCAATTCTAATATTCCAGATCCATGATTCATTCATTTCAATAGTCAATAAATTTACTTGTTGTTTACAAAAGGAATTTAAATATAGGGTATACACATTATCAGTTCCTGGTGCTCAAAATTTAAGAAATTTATTTTTGAAAACATAATGACAATTGTTAGAAAAAATAAACTACATAACCATCATCACCTAGTTGAGATATACTTATCATATTGTGTTTCAATCCTTGTACATATTGTAATTTATTAATTGAGATAGCTTTTAGATCTCCAACTGTTCAAATAACAATTATTTTTCCTATGGCATTATCACCAGAAGTGTCAAGTCCAACATCTTTTTGAGTTAGTGTAGAGAAATTCGATGAGTTTCCACTCATATGTCTTGATCATCCACTGTCCATATACCATATTTACTTTTTTCTCTTGTGACCTACTCCCTTCAAATACATTTACACATATTTCTTTGGTACCCATATTTTTTTGGGTCCAGTAGTGTTAGCTAGCAAGGATCTGTGAATCCAGACATGCTTTGTTTTTCTAATTTCACATGATTCAAATAGAATATTTGATACAAAATCTTTCTGAATTCCTCTTATTTGGGGTTGTCTTAAGAAACAATTTTTAGAACTATGTCCCCTTATTCCACAGTAATTACAATTTAATCTTTTTGTACTTGGAATAACATAGTTTTTTTACAGCTTGGGTGTTTCACCATTACTGCCAATTCTAAATCTTTCCCTTTTAATGACATTTTTCCATGGATTTCACATAAAGTATTTTCGCTTTTATAAAAAACAAGGGATATAGTTTTATAATTTTCTACTTCTGTTTTCAATGATTTTATCTTTGATTGATATTCTATATTGTTAAAATTAATTGAACGAAATTATTCAGTTAACTCCTTATATTGTTTCAGCATTGTATCTCTTTCATCAGAAATAACCTTATGAACATTCTTTAAAGACTTGTGATTCTTAAATAGAGATTCGTATTTATTTTCAATCATATTGCAGTAGGCTGCATGTTTTTCATTCGATTAATTAGATTTAGAACTAGAATAATAAGAGTAGTAAGATTGTACCTCATATGTTTCTGCCATAAAACACATGTTGGATTTCATATTTTCTTCCTCCTTCTTTGAGTATAATTGAAAATTACTACTTGATTCTTCATATATAGTCCATGTGGAATTCAAGGCTTTCATTCCCTTATTCTCATAGTTATTTCTTTTGAAAAATTTCTTTCTCTTGTCTTATTTTAGGTGAGGACAGTCCGGTCTGATATGCCCCATTTTCTTGCATTCATAGAATCTTACTTATTTATCATATTTTTAAAGGATTTTTGAAGCCTCTTTTCTTTCTATATAATTTTGTGAATCTTCGGGCAAGCTGATGCAATTCAACATTAGAATTAGATAACTCAGAACTCTCTGACTTCACTTTTTCTTTTTTCTTCATCATTTTGTTTTTGCTCTTTGATGATTCTTTCAAGGCAGTATCTTATCATTTGATAAGAACATTATGTTCATTACCTTCATATTCCATATTAGCTTCATATATCATTAATGATCCAATCAGTTCTCTCATGGTTAAATCTTTGACAGGTGTCGACTGTCTGATTGCTGCAGACATTCTATTCCATTTTGTAGGAAGTACTATCAACACTTCTAAAGAATGATCAGCTTGCTTAATGGGATCTCCCAATGTGGTTATGTTATTGAAAATATCGGTCAATCATTTATTCATTTGAGTAATACTCCCACCTTCAACAATTCGGAATGTATCAAATTTAATCTTAGCAGTTGCATATCTCATTTACCTGATATTGTTAGTTCCTTCGTGAGAAACACCAATAGTTTTCTACATTTCATATGTTGTCGGGAATAGAGATACTCTATTAAACTCATAAAGTCCTAGAACACATATAATTGCATTCATTTCATTCGAATTCATATCATATTCTGTTTCAGTAGCTGCACTCCATGTTTCAGGTTTTTTTGGTATTTCATATGGAGTTAGAATCTTAGAATAAACTATGTATCCATGATTTTCAGATATATAATCATTCGAGACATCTAGAATCCATAGATTTCTCAATTGAATTATTGTTCTCTGTCCATTGACATTCCCACTCTTGTATCAGTCATCATGATCTGTGTAAATCACATTCAGTTTGTCAAAGCTTTGTCAGAAAGCTCAGCCTTTGATACAAATTGTGGGATTGGATTTCACCAATTATAAAAAAGAGGGGGGTGAATTCTGTATTTTCAAAAATATTTGCGAGATTTTGTTTTGCCTATTAACATTAATCAGATAAAATGATGTAGAGGAAATTTAAATAGGATAAACACAATATGTAAAGTGGTTTGGGGAATAGAAGGCCTCTATTCCACTCCACCAATGCTCTACTCCACGAGCTTGGTGATTTTAACTATCTGGTCCTCGTTTCAATAGATCGGTTCACAACTAAGTACAGGCAGTTTACACTTTTACAATCCAAGGAAAAACAAATCCTTCTGGTTCACTTACATAACCTACACAACTTACTATGAGATGTCGATCAATCAATAATCGAATGAAAAGATTTTCGTATTTTGAAAATACTTTCGAGATGTTATTCACAATTTTAATAACATGCAATTGACAGTAGATAGATCGTTGCCTTCATAAATAATAATCATTAAATAAGAAATGTTCTGAGTTGATCCTGTTGCAGTAGATATAGAAATATAATTCACAACTTCAATAGTATCAAATTCACAGTAGATCATCATTGTAGAATATGTGAATCTTCTATCGCGTTCCTTCCTTTTTTAACAAACAGATCTTTGATTCTCCTTTTGAACCAGAAGATAAGTGTGATTCATTAATCTCTATCTTTATTCTTTTTCAAAATAATCAAAAGATCACACATGATCAATAATTATAAAATTCAGTTTAAAAAATCCCATATAAGTAAAAGAACGATAAAAACTTCTCCTGTAAAATTAGATCCACAAAAGTCGCCTTCTTTACTCGTGATATTAAAAAAATTTAATTTACAGAGCAGTCGTAACTTCCCTGAAGACTCGTAATAAAATGCTCCATTTATTTAAATTATCAAATCATTGATGAAACGGTTTTTAATCAGTCTAAATCGTACTTTAAAATTAGCTTTAAACGTGGATTGAAATCCGCCCAAAATTCAGCATATTGACTATAGCATAAAAATATTGACTTCAAATTCTCTGACGCCAAATGTAACATTATGTTGAACTTTATGTGTCCTCTAAATGTAAGGTTGATGACATAGTCTTCCAACATAAGGTTCACAATGTATGTTTGACAATGTAATGTTGACAACGTAAACTTGACAACAAACATACGGTTCACTCAAAACATATTGTTGGCCATCCATACTTTTCTCTTCCACTATCAAACATACGATAGAAGATCCATAATTTTACCTGATCCATACTTTTACAAGAATTTATTGTTGTTTAAAAAAGTAAGGTTGATGAACCAATCTTTTTAGATACAAATATAACGTTTAATATTTACGTACGGTACTCCTTCCATACTTTTTTGATATCCCACATGTCGGGTTCCTTCCTAACGTAGGGTTCTTCTTCCATACTTTACCAATAACGTATGTTTTTTTAACCATACATTTTCCTTATCTCAAAAAGTATACATAGTTTATATCCTTACGATATGTTTATCAACATAGGGTATGAACAGTGTTTCCAGAACACACTCATGTAGATTCTGAATAAGAATCACATGAAAAGTGTTTCCAGAACATTCTAAAATATGAATACATTAATAATAAATTCCTGTAATTTCAAAGGTAAAATAAAATGATAAATTCCATCAAGAATATTAACAAATATAATAATTAGAAAAAAATTATGTGTATTTATGAGCATCAATGTTATCATAAAGAGATAGAGTAGTAATATAAACTCCCCCTTTAAATAACAATATTATGTTTTTTTTGAAAACAAAATTTGCTCAACATAATACAAGGATTGAATGAGGATCACTTGGATCAGTAATATAGGGATCTAAAGAGGGCTAATATATTTATTGAATGGATTTTATACCCTAATATGATCTTACTAGTGATACCTTAGCTTATATAGAAATAAGAATATTCTTATGTGTTTCCAAAATTCCATATCTAATTCCTATGTTATTCATTCATGGATTATTTTCTATAGGTCTTAATGATTCATGACTTATAAACAAACAATCGTTATTCCATGATCTTTGATATGAAGGGTTTGATCCTCTATGTTCAGGATAATATTCACAAAACCTTATATTCATGTTTAGGCTTACATGTCACCCTTATTTAACCTTATTGAAAATTTGAGCATACCTTAATTATGTTTCCTTTACCTATTAAGATGATATAAACTATGTTCTATATGACTATGAAGGGATCTATTAATGATGATCCTAGTGGTAGAAGTGGTATCTCACATATGTATATGTGTTATGTTTATATATTTCCAAATGCACAATTCCAATCAATATCGTTGGGGGTATGTTTCTATATTGTTTAAGTATTCATCATTTCTTATGTAATAGTAATTTTTCAATGGATATGTTTTCTATTATTTAACATAAATAAAATATTAGTATTGAAAATATAATGTTAATTTTATATGATAATGTGATAATTAGATCTAAATTTTTAAATGAATAAATAAAATAAAAACACTGATTGATGAATGTTACCTTTTCTAATGGTAACATCCTTATTCTCTCATTAAAATCATTATTATAATGTATTTTTGATGAAAATAAGTATTTTATGAAGAGGTGAGGGGATTATAGAAGAGATTTTGAAATTCATGAAACATTACCACATATTTAATGTATATCGTAGACTATTCATCAATATATAATTAATATATAATAGATATTATGTGGTCAGATATAGTAAGTTGATCAACTAAAACCCATATAGAATTGTGGACTTTATAGTTTATATGGAATCCAATTCCAAAATACATGGTGATTTATTCCAATTAACATTCTTGGTATTGGTATTGGATGAAACTATCAGGGACCATCCCCGAGTGCCCATGTCGGGACTACCCCAAGCCGACCTTCTATATTCCAAGGGATAGAGACTATCACAGAGTAATAATATCCCAAAATTGAAAGTCAATTTCTTCAATAATGTACAAAATCATATAGAGAAAACAGTGGAATGTGTAGGCAATATAAACCAAAATGGTCATAGAGACAACTACTTGGTGTACAATAAAACTGAATGTAAACAGGGCCTTGAATACAACTCCAAAATCACTATGTAATGTACAATTTCAACTATCCATATACGCATGAACCACCCTGGATGGTATGTTAAGGGTATCTACTTGTAACAATAGAAAATCACTCATCTTTCCTTTCTCCCTGAGGACCACCTAGTCCTGGACCACCAAGTTGTCTATTGAAGCGTTGATCTCCTGCACAAGACATGACTGGTGTGGTCAAAGTTCGCGAATGGGTGGGTAACACAATATTCAATAGGGTCCCAAAAAATGGAAAGATGTCAATGTAAGAACACTAAGAAATATGACAATGAAAGGAATGATTAAACCGAGTATTACTCAAAAGTATTGATTTTATGATTATCAGTCATAAAGCTTAATCATATTGTACTGTCAAGGGAATCATCCCAGATGAGTAACTGAGGTTTCCTCAGCTACATGACCATTGTGGTCTTCTCATATACTAGGACACTAATTTCCTCTCAGCTATAAGACCTATTAGGTCTTCTATAGTACTGGAAAACTGAGGTTCACTCAGCTACTAGACAACTGAGGTCGCCCGGCTGCTAGACCACTTAGGTCTTCTCTACTACTTGGCTACTTAGGTCTCGCATGTCATATACATCATGTCGCACCCATATGTATGATTCCTTCTCTCTAATGTGCTTCTTTCAGGGATAATACATTCCTCCAGACATCAACTATATCTTGACGGCCATAAAAACTAGTTAGGGTATATACAATGGAAAATCTCATCTCATGGGTCCCAATGACATAGACTACAAGTCAATCAGCAGCACGATCTGAATGATATTGGAATTTTAGTTAACATGGACTGGTTGTGTCCTAGACTGGTCCGACATGGATAGACTAACATGAAAAATCTGGCTTGGGGGTCCTATATGACTTGACCTAGTTCGCACCACCCAACCCAAACCAGTTGGGTCTTGACTGAACTAGTTAGTCTTTGGATGACCTAGTCCATCCTAGCTTAATGGATAGGATAATTAGGCCACACTGGACCTAACCAGGTTTACGCCATCAGCCTGGCCTGCATCGGTGGGCTGGCTTGGGTCCAGCTCGAAGGCTCACAAGTGTCTGGTTCTCTTAGCCGTGTGGGAAGCCACATCAACTCACATTCAGTCAAACATGGACCGCATGCCAATGCAATCCAGGACCCTACCTTCTGACTTCATGAATGGTTGTGTCTCTCGATCGAAACACCCACCATACTCCACTGTGGCCCCTACTGGATTCGGCATCTACCACCTCGGCAAGCTACCGGGTTATGCCTCATCCTACATGCAGCTGCCACAACTGGTCGACACGATGGTGTCTGTCAGAAATGAATTCAAGGGGGATAGAATATAACAAGAACCACTCAATGCGATGAACATTGGCCATGTTCGTTTGTACTTTGTTCATTGCATTAGAAATAGGTCTGATAAGGAATGATCAGCTGTTACATCCCCCTTTATTTAATTGCCATATGTTTTTATCCCATCATGAATTTGTGATCATTTCCCATGTCAATCTATTCATGGGTTATCCTACAGTGGTTGTGTTAAACAAATAGTGTGGAATGTATTTGATTCAATTAGAATTAAACAAAACCATTCCTGGGAAAAAGGATATTATTTGAGGATGATTGTTCATCATCATCTATCGATCTCGGGTCTCAAATTCTATCTACAATGGAGTCATCCCCACATTATAATTCACTAGCTCATATCATTGAAGTGGTTTCAATTATAATTAGTCAGAATAATTCCAGGGTTATTTTTCAACCATAAAATAAAATTTTATTAAATAATGAAGATTCTCTATGCATTGCAGTGTATCCATGCTGATTGATTAATGAGGATCATTAATGGATTTATTGTCACATAATCTCTATGTTGTAGTGCGGACGAGTTGCTCTGTAACAATGAAGATAAATAAATATATAATGTTTTTATGTTATTATATTTATCTTCTTAAAGTCCTAAAAACTATCTTTTTCGGTTGACCAATGCTCATCATTCGTAGAATCTTCCTAGGAGAATCACGATGCTCTGTGTTCAATAGTTCCCTCAAATTTTATATCTATCCATTGACATAGAAGATAAAAAAAATTCTCCCAAGATTATTTAATCAGCATTAAAAATAGTTTCAAAATACATTCCATCCACTCTAGCCCTCTGAATCACATGTCGTTTGAGAGTTTTGTATCAAAATAATACCATTTATGTTTTCTAAACATTACATGGAATTCATGAGTATTACATTACCCCCACCTTTAAGGTAGTACATCCTTGTAAGCCAAAACACAGGATAATCCTATAAATTCGATTTCTAAGCCCGTGTATGAGCCTAATTTACTCACATGATCTCATAGATATTCACTTGCCATCAATGAACATACACCAGAGGAAATGATCATCCATGAAGTATACTCTCATATCGATCCTCTATCTCCACCAAGTTCTCCGTAAATGTCACCCCATCATCAATATACAACTCTGTGTGGTCAATGATATGATACGGGTCATTAAGTATCTCATCATCTCGGATACATGGAAGACGTCATGAAAACACTATATCTGCAGAGATAGAGCCAGGTAGTACGCCACCTCACCCACCCTACCCAGTATCGAGAATGGTATGATGATCCTAAAAAATTACAAGGTTGTCAGAACAAATATCAATATCCCTCATCAATGAGGGATCTAATGGAATACATTGTCCCCCTCCATGATCTGCAAGGGTATCTATATCTTATCATCAAAGGACTTATGTCAGCTCTGTGTAGTCTTCATCTACTATCGGATGACTGGCACCTTCTCATTCTTAGCTTGTACCATCTCTAGACCCATGACTAATGTCTCCCCCAGGTATGTATATCATAATAGAGACCTGTATGGTCATATAAAATAAGGCTCAAATTGGGCCATAAATATGGTTGAGTTGTAGCAATTGTTGTAAGAAAACTCCACTAGTGGTATGGTTTCCACGCACATATGACCAAAATCAAGAATGAAAGTATGAATCATTTCCTTCATGATATGTATTGTTCACTCCATCTGAACATCCATGTATAGAGGAAATGATTTGATAAAGTGTAGTTGGGTCTTAAATGCCTCTTGGAATCCCATTCAAAACCAGGATGTAAATCGTGCATCAGGATCAGAGACTATCGTGGATTGGACTCCATGTATTAGAACAATCATCTTACATGTAGAGGCATCCTAATCTTTCAATTGAACCCTACCATCAAATGGGTAATATGAGGGATGAAATGTTGAGTCATTCTATTATCACCCAGATGGTATCATGCCCCTTAGTCGTACGTGGTAATCTCATCATGAATTCCATCGGTTTCCTATACCACTTCTACACCAGTTCGTCTATGGGGTTTTCCAAACCTTCTAGAAGCTAGTGATCAGCCTTCACATGGTGACAAGTGAGTCATCTTATGACAAACTCTACCACTTCCTTCTTCATTCAGGGCCACCAGTTGTAACTTCAATGGTCTTGTTACATATTTTCCACACCTGGATGTACATCCAAACGAGATGTATGGAACACCTTAATCACCTCCTCTAATAATGATACATGTAATATGGTACTTCTTATGAAAAGGACGATGTGCTCCCCACCATTATAATATTCATCAGGGGCATGGAATGAGGAAATACTAGCACTTATAGTCTGGTAGCTACCATCTCTGAGTTTTTGTTCCCTTCCATGATTTAAGATTGGAGGGGAAACTACCATCAATTGAAGAAAATATGTTTATTCTCGATATGTGAAGGATATTTGATGTGAGTCCTACTACTCTAAAGTATTGTTTAGTAGATGTTAACTAAAACTCTAACTAAGATCATTAGAGAAAAGATATACTTGAGACTCATGAGGTCAGATTAGATGATGAATCCTTCACCCACAAGGTAGTGTCAACGAATCTCCGGTGAGAAAAATACATCTAACATCTCAGGTTCATGAGTAACATAGTTATACTCATGTGGTCTCTATTTTCATGAGACATAACCAATAAATTATTTCCCCGACATCAGGATACAACCAAACCCAGTTCTTGATTCATCACAAACACCACATAGTTTGTTCACTCTTCTGGAAGCCACATTATAGGAGCACTCAGCAAGCTGTGCTTAATCAACTGAAAGATCGGTTGGCTTAATTCCATGGACATAAAGGGTTTTATATTCATCATTAATGATGTCATGGTTACTGACACTCATGAGAAGTCGGTAATAATCATTCTGTAGTACCCAACCCACCAAATGAAATTATGAACCCCTGTAACACTCTTGGGTGTCTCCCCAGAAAGCACCACATCGATATTCATGGGATACACCTAAAATTCATCTTCTGAGAAGACATGTCCCAGGAAGTAAAACTTTAATATCATGATATCACACGTTGATAGCTATCCATATATATGGTTCTCTCAGAGTGTTTCTAGATCCTTCCTCCGGTGTATCACATGCTCTTCTTCGAATAATGAATACACTATGATTTCATCGATGAAGACCACTACAAAAAAGTCTATGTATGTATGGAAAATCATATTCATGGGTCCCATGAAAAATTCATGGGTGTTCATCATGTGAAACTACATCAAATAGTACACATAGTGGCCGTAGTGAAAAATGAAATATGTCTTTGAGATTTTATCATCTCATGATTGATTATGGTGATATCATGATATATGGTCTATATTTGAGAACCATCTCACTCCATTTAGCATATCAAACAAGTAATAAATCCTCCGTAGAGGTTACTACTTCTTAACTGTCACATAGTTCAAATTTCATAAGTCCAAGTATAACCTCAAGCTTCATCTCACATCAGGGAAATAAACAGTGGGGTTACCCATGTTGAAATATTGTGCCTTACGAACCCCTTATTCTTCATGTACTCCAATTGTACCCTGTTCTTCGAATCTCTACGAGGGCCATAAAATATGTAATAGTATATATCACTATCATCATGGGTTATAGATCAATGAAGAATTCTACCTTTCTGTGAGGAGGAAGTCTTGGGACATCCTCTAGAATTATGTCGTCATTCTCATCCACCATTGTAGGAAACTGTGGATTCATCTCATCCACTACACTGAGGTTCATTCAAGAAAACTAATGACTGATTGACTATACCCTCCCACATGTGAGTACATCTTAAAATGATACATTTTCCTTCTCACCGATAAACAAAAAAGGGTTTTCATCTTCCCAGACACACTAGCCTATGCACCTAAAATAGTGGATCTGAGCATGAACTACCGATAGCTAGTCCACACCCAGAAAGATGTCGTAAGGCCTCTTCACTACTACTTAGAGGTCCCAAACAAATCACTAAAATCTAAGAATATGCTCACACTATTTTCACCAGTGTGTGATCATATAATCCTCTCTCATATGAGTCGCTAACCATAAGGATCAATCCTACATAATGAATGGGATCTATGAGCACTAGAAAATGTCTACGGTAAGGAAAGAGTGGTAGGAGCTTATTTTTATAAGATAAACCTATATATAAGTAAAGGCAATGATCATACCTTGTATCATTTGCGGTGTATGAGGACCATAGTCCTCAATTTCTGAAATCTGACCGCTCCCTTGACCAACATCTCTTTGGGCCCAACGTGGACCACCTTTGGGGTGGTGGTGGCTATAACTCATACCTACACCCACCTATTTTAACTCTTTCCACTCCTGTACCATGTATGTTTTTTTGGAAGACCACCCTGTTTCAGTCTCTACTGCTACCTCATTTGTCCCTCGACGGTTTTTCGGCCCTCTACACAGTGTGTCGGGCAATAATGATCCATGTTCCCCTAACTTCCTCACTTGTAACATACTATTCTATTATAAATACTCCCTCAATTCTGGGGGCATGGTATTATCGTCCTTGAGTCCTGAAGCCATCCTCATAATGGTCTGGTCCCTTTGGCCCGATGTGCCATATGCCGGCTACCCACAATGGATGACTCAACCACATGTTTCCCAGTGGTAGCTCCCACATTTGGTGCATTCTCTACATGGAAGATATCCACTAGTATAGCTTTCTCCAACACCCTAGAAAATGTATTGATTTTTGGGGAATCATAGAATAATTTATCTACAATTGGGGTTCCTTATAAAACGTGTAGGACATAAAGAAAGGGTCATGTACTATATCTGTAGAGTAACAAGAGAGGAATGTAAAACCTGAAGAGTCATTATCCAATCTCAGGCTGCCCTATTGTAGGTAAAGTAGCTATTGTATTCACATAGAGTGAAAATTCATGAGGAATAACTCATCCCTAAAATTTTTCTCGAAGATAGACTAGGTCAGGGAAACCTTCTTATGTTTATCTATAGTCAAACACCTCCATCTCGCTTATGAGCCCTCAATAAGGCTCTAGGACATCAGCCTCATTAGATTTTCAAAGAATATATTTTGTATGTTGCACTAGTAGATCTACATAGTGTACAGTTTTATGACTAATAAACATTAATGAGGACATTCAAGGGGGTTTTAGCACCACAGTTTGTATACATACTACGACTTTGTTTCTGATAATGTCACAAAATAATGGTTAGAGGAGGTTAAGTGCAATAAACCATATCTAAATTTATTTTTTATGTTAATATCCAATTTAATTTATTGATTATAGACTAATAATGATTCTCTTTAGGGTCATGGTGGTTTCTGGGGTGTCTGGGGATGATTTAGAGCATGGAACCTATGTTTTGGGGGTGTTTTTTCTAATATCCTGGTTAGTATAAACTATACAACGTATGGAAAATGGTATGAATAAACCCTGAATGGTTGAGATGTGGAGCCTATATTCCATAAGGTTCGAAGAAACTATACAAGAGTAGGTGCACGACTCTGTGGGCATGTCACAATTCAGTTTAACCCAATAGTGTAATTTCACATGATTTTAATAGGGTTGGTAAATCGTGTTGGGTAACTGTGTTGGAACTACTTTGTCATCTTATAGAATGTGTGATTTTGGGAATAGTTTAATAAATCATGTGAACCAGTATTTTTGGTAAAATTACCATTTATTCAAAGGAATGTTTTATCTCGGAAACCCTTTTTCTCCTTCAATAATTTCCCAAAAGGTCTATGATTGCGGATCTCACATGATGCCTATATAAGAAATTCACATCCATTTCTATCTGCCCTCTAATTTTAATTTGGTTCATCTCCTTGTATCCTTAACAGTAACGAGATAATTCCATTTTATTTGTTCTCCATTATTCTAGGAATCAGTTTTTCTATTTGAATTTAGGCTTATATTCCCCAATTTCTCATTCTTCATATGTGATTCACATTTCATCCAAAGTGGTATGAATCATAGATTGAAAATAGTTTAGAGATCATGAATTATACTAAATAATTTGGTCACATTATTTTTGTTAATGTTTGATCATTTATATTTGTCGGAGTGATGCATGCCCAATTTTGGGGTACTGACTATTTTGAATTTAAATCATGAATTGATATGTATGACATAATCAATTAAATAGGATCAATTTTTGTTTTTATAGGTGTTAGACCTTGAATTTAAATATCCCCATGGTTGTGTTTCCTTGAATGGAACTTTTATGGATTTCTTCCTTGGACACCACTTGAGGTGTGCCTATTTCCCAGCATCGGTTTTTAAAATATTTAATTATTTAAAAATATAATTTCAAGGTAATTGAATTGTAATTGAATTTAATTAATTTTATGGTATGAATGAGATTCCCTTCGATCCATGAATTCCAATATTTTCTAAATCATGAGATTCATAATTAAATGACATTCCCATGTGAGATATTGTTTATCATGCTATGAAATTTATATAATTGGCATGAATTTCTCATTATAATCATATTCCCATGTGATATGTAATGAGACTAAGAAATTTGGTACCTCCCTATTTTTTAATTCATGAATTTTTAAATGTCCCCATGTGTTTAAATGAAGGAAATACTTCAATCTTGGAATTGATTTGTAATTTCCTTAATAGGTATGAATTTCACCATTATTGACACTCCCATGTGATGTATATGATAAAGAATCCACGTAATAAATTTTTATACCATTAAACCCTTTTATAAAGAATTTTCCCATGTGATTAATTGAATGGGTATTAACTTTTATGTTTGAAATAGCTTCATACACCATTTGTGGTGAGCTTCTCAGATTCTATTGGTTTTGAACTTGGCATGGTAAATAAGAAATATAAATGGAATTAAACTTGGCAAATGATAAATACACATTAGTAATACATGGGTTCAAATTAGAATTACAAGGATGGAAATAGTTGAATATTGACCTTAATAAATTGGTTGATATGGAGATCCATGTTAGAATTCCATTGAAAGACTTGTTGGTTAAATGTGAGTTTTCCATGAGTGATACATGGGTTTATTGAGGGATACAATAAATGGACTCATTGAGGCTAGACATATATTCCAGGTGATACATGGATTAGTTGGAAAATTAAATGAATGGACTCTAATGGAATTTTACTAATATGACAAGGTTGATAATTGGGATTTATGTGACGTTCCAAGAATGAACTCAACTGGACCAGACTTTATACCTCACCTAGAGTAATATCGGGTTCCTAAGAGGTTCACCATGGATGGGATTGTAGTATGATGGTTGATAATTCAACTTGAGTGATACTTGGAATTAAAATGTATGAATGTCTATGACACAATTAGGTTCAAATTAAATTATAAATAAAATGACATATGACGTGTCTAATAAGACAAATCACAAGCTTAGATATGGTCTTAACTTATATAATTTTGATGGCCTTTAGAAGAATCTATTGTGCTTCGTGTTACATGGGAAATTTTTATATTGATACGGATCTCATGATTTAAAATATTCAATGTAATTCAATTTTTAAAAGGATATGAATTGAACATAAATGGAAACATGTTCATATAAGATTCTTATATTTTTATGTCAACTAACTATTAAAACATTAATTATTAAACATTTTCTCTCATATATATTCTCATAGTATAGGGAATATTCCTTGGGTGGTTCCCTACTGGGATTATATCTCACAGCATATTTGAGACACATTTTTGGACCCAAATATATTATATAATTGTAGACAATGATAAGGGAAAGTACTTTATACAGGTACATGATATGCTAATTTTGAGAAAGATAACATGAGACCACGTTGATGGATGTGGTGCTAATGGGTTACTATTGTCAATTTTCTACTTTGGTGACATGTACATCATTGGACCGCTTCAAAAATATATTTTGATTATTTATTATAATTATGTGACATATATTGTAACACCCCAAGCTTCTACGGTACGTTTCCCTTCGAATAATGCGATAGCGTGTGTTGTACGCAACCTCGAGTTCTAACACACACCACAACTAATTAAACTAGCCGTTGTGAATAGTAATACCTAATTTTTGAAATCATATATATTTTATATTTCAAAATGGACTTAAATTTTGGATTCGGAATATCTAAATTAGCCTAGGGTGAAATTTTGGTACTTTTCGGATAACTTTCATATTTTGATGAATAGTGAAAATTTCTAAATTTTAATTAAAAACAACTTTTTTAATCAAAATAATTAATAGTGATAAATTGTGATTTTGAGTGGTTTTAAAGTATATTTAGAATATAT
This sequence comes from Viscum album, assembly GCA_963277665.1. NCBI lineage: Eukaryota > Viridiplantae > Streptophyta > Magnoliopsida > Santalales > Viscaceae > Viscum > Viscum album. Next base: position 541,988,332 of record OY728143.1, read on the forward strand.
TTTTACCATTTAATATAATGTTGGTCATTGGACATAATTTTACAATTAAACTGAACATAAACAAGTGTCAATCTTTTGATAGTTATTATCTCTTAAAAAAACGCTTTTTGTTTTGACAACGGGAATTAATTTTAAATTAATTTCTGCCACTTCTGTGTTTTGAATTTAGGAAAATGGATTCCATATTTGGAATCAGGATTTTCAAATTGTGTAAATAGGTAACTTTTATTTTTAGACATTTTGAATAATTACTGCGGTAAATATTTTATTTACCATGGTTAAGGGTAAATCCTGTAAATAAGGGTTAAAAAAAATAATATTATAATAATACTAAATTACCCTAAAACGTGTCTTAACCCTATTGGTTGATACATGGTCGACCATGGGAATCTTTGGGTCTATTTTGGGACCCCATGGATCCACTTGTAAGTGATAATGACACATTATATTAATAAAGCTTAAATAAAAATAAAAATGGCATAAGCTTACATCTTTTAGAAGAACACTTTTTACATAGGGTTATACATGTTGGATTTTAGATTATAAATATTCATTAGAAAGACAAAAATATTTCCTACATAATGATATTTTATTTATAATTTTTAGACATTACATAAGTTATTTTATTTATGAAACAATGATGATGCAGTAATTACTATATTAGTGAAAAATTAAAATAATTGATATTATAAATACCCAAATAAATATAATATGAAACTTTTAATGAATTAAACTAATTTTCTAGGATAATATGATATATTAGGATTGATTTAATTGACTTTGTTCGAAGTAATCAATCTGTTATGAGTTTCACAAAAATCAACTATTGAATAGTGTCAAAATTGACATAAAAGAGTTCTTAAAACAAATATTATATTATTAATTGATATTAAATTCCTAAAAATCTAAGGATCGGCCAAGAGACTTATATTATGATAAGTTAATCATTAATGGACCACTTGGGGGTCTCTTGGATGTATATAGTAAGTTTATTAACCATATTATATAAAAATACAAAGAGACATTGTAAAAGTGAAACTAAATAACTTAGAGTTAATACTTAAAGATAAGGTTAATATAAGTACCCAAACCTGTATAAATTCTATTGGTTGAGTGGTTTTCGACCTATCCCCACCTTAACCTTTGAATAATCAACTTTGGAGCCTTTAGAAACCGAATATGAATTTATTATAAATTAATATTTCTAACTTTTCCAAAGGTGCCCCTCACCCCTCTTATAAAAGGGCACTCCTCCTTCTCATTTCTTCACACCTTCAAAGCCTTTTGGTTCGGCCACACTCTGCCCAAATACTCTCCCAACATCCCTCACTACAACCTAGAGACCTTAGTTTGATCAGAAAGCCAACCTAAGGAGCCCTTTTGATCAAATCAAAAGGAAGAACCCGAAGAAGAGGTAATGATTTCACCACCCTTTTCTAAGTTCATTTCTTCTTCCACTTCTTCTTCCTTTGTTCTTACCATTCTAAAATAATAACTCCAGTATCTCACATATACTGTGATGTTATTATAAGTATGGTACAACCATATTCAGTATTCTATCCACCCTTTGAATAACATGTCACCATACGTGCATACGTACGGCTTACCGTCTCCACGTCGTGGTGTAATTGTTATTCAATATAATATTATTTGGATGGGTATAATAATGATGTGTAACTCATGTAAATAATAAATATAACATGTTAATGATTCTGTATATATGATATACCATTCATTTATATATTATTTTAATATCAAAAGAATGATATTGGCGCTCGTGCGTACGTACGGACTACCGTCTCCACGAACGCGATGAGATTCATTCTCCATCGTAACCATTCAAGTATAATTATCATTTGATGATTTAAAAATGATGTTTAAGGACTAGATATCATTCTGGATATGAATAAGATACAACAACCATGGCTTATGTAACAAAACATATAAAGAAAATGAGTAAGTTAACACCCGAAACGACGATAATTCTAAGATATTATTAACAAATCAATGTTAAAAGATCATATATGATATCATATTAATATATATGATTCTTGTATAATTTAATAACAATTATTTCACCATTATACAGGAGGTTATCCTACCCCAACCAAGGAAAAGTACAAGGTAAGGGTTATTTCACAATCTCTTCATTATCCGAGGTTGTTTATACGTAATAATCTATTGGGATCTCTTTATCATCCACATCCATGTTTCTTAAAAATGTATTTCAAAACATTTTTACTATTTACAAGAATATGGGTTAAAGTCATTTATACCCTTGTTTGAATTTTTATAAGAGGTTTATAAAGGAATCTTTCCGTCGTTTTCAAAACAAGGTCATTTTTAACCTTTTCGACAGAATTGAGGTAAGAATGTTTTTTTTAACTTATACGGCGGGTGCGGTTATTTTACGCCGTTATAAAATCCTCAAAGCTTTCCTTACAAGCTTATAAGAATATTTTCAAAGAAAATGTTTTATTTTATATGGATCTTAAATGATTTCAAAAATAAAAGGAGATATTTGTTTAAAAAGAATATTGATTTCATCTATGTCAACATCCTTTGATGGATTCTAAGATTATTTGAAGTTGATTTATTATGATATAAAACTTCCATATTGAAATGAGGTTTTGTGATATGTTTGACTGTAGATGTGCTATTTTTATACCATTCATAGTTTATGGTGAAAGTATTGACATTTCGTATGCTAGTTTTAATACGAATGTTTATGTTATGTTTAAACCTTTTCATATGGGAATGCATTGGACTTAATAAGTGACGGGTGGAGCCCGCTATAGCTCCTCGATGCATCGGTAGGTCTCATGAGACAAACTAGTGTCTTGGCACAAGGCCTTGACAAAATCTTATTTGTAGTCTTGGCACGAGGCCTTGGCTATGTGGTTATGATAGTCTGGCATTATGCATTCTAACATTATGAAAGTGGTTATTGATTTTTGCATGTGATTATTCGATTAGTATAATATCCATGTGAATAAGTAAATGGAACTATTTCATTTTATTTATGCCATACCATGTTGAAAGTTCATATTTAAAAGGCTTTTGTTTTAGTTATACATTGCCTTAAATGTTTATTCTTATTTATGAAAGTTTCCGCTATATTGTTATCCTTACTGGGCATTTGAGCTCACCCCTTTTCTATGTTTTATTTTTCCCAGGAAGTGAAGAAGTAAATTATGAATGACCTGCAAGGATTTTATGAGGGGATAATAGTGTGGTCTATTGAGACATTATGTTGTTGTAGTAGTTTTTCATTTTATAATGTAATGTAAAACTTATGAATATATCTGTCATTTTCCAAGGCTACTAAACCAATCGGTCATTCGAGATTTGATCTTTCTTATGATCATGCCAATGTTATGTAATAATGCACCGACTCTAGGCAACTAGGGTCGGGGTGTTACAGTTGGTATCATAGGAAGTTTAGTACAAACCTTGGAAGCTAGATTTAGAAAAACTCTGATTAGAGCACGTAGACCTAAGATGAACTTTGAGGATTAGTATAGAAGAACTTCCTAGAATTTTGGTATTGTAGAGATTTTGTGAGTTTCCCGAGCAATACATCTCTGTCTGGATACGAGAAGGTAGAGGCGGCTCTGGCACAGATGTACCTAGGGGTAAAACCCGAAAACACCGCTTTGAGCTAGACTCGAACGGGAACTGGTGCACGAAAACGGGCCTTGCTGCACTCTTGGTTACGACACTCCCGGGGGATATGCTTAGGATAACTCTCATTTTCTTTACAAATCATTATGAAGGGTTTATGAGTATATACTTCCTCAAAGAAAACATTTTTATGATTATGGATTATATACATAAATAGTTCAATTTATGTTAAGTGTTTTATAAGTATGGGATTATGTATGTTGATTCATAAACTGATCTAGTTTATGCCATTGTTTAGAAATGGCGCCTAGTGGAAGAAATGGAAACCGTATCAATGCACGCACTCCATGTAGGGATTTCCCTCCTGCACAAGATAATTATAGTGGGGCTGGTGATGCAACTGGTGCCGATCAGCTAATCACCATACTAGGACAACTTACTCAGGTTATGAATAATAACCTTACCCGTATGGAGCACCCTGATCTGCAGCGTGGAGGATCAATGTTAGATCGATTCATGAGGCAACAACCACCAACGTTCAATGGGAATACAAATCCCTTAGTAGCTGAGCAATGGATATTTTCCCTAGAGAAAATATTTCAGGCTTTGGGGAGCAGTGAAAGGGAAAAAGTTATCATGGCAGTTTACCGCCTCACTGGAGATGCTGATCAATGGTGGTCATTGATTCAGAACATGAAGGAAGACGGTGAAGTATCAAATATGGAATGGAGGGAGTTCAAAGATCTGTTTTTAGAAAAATACTTCCCTCGCGACCATCGAGCAGATATGGAAAGGCAATTTCTAAGTCTGAGACAAAAGGAGGATGAGAATGTCACAAAGTATGAGGCTAACTTTACAAGGTTAGCAAGGTATGTTGGAGATTATATTCGCAACCCAAGAAGTAAGATTTATCGTTTCTTTGATGGGTTAAAACCATTTCTCCGTCGAGCATTAGTCTCACAATCCTTTTCATCGTATGAAGACATTGTCTCATGTGCCATCAAGACCGAAAAGGAATTCTCTAAGTCTTATGACTTTAAAGAAAAGCAAGAGAAGAAGAGACCTGCTGAACAATCTGGGAATGGAAATAAGGGGAAGAAGGGAAAGGTTGAATATCCATCCTGTCGTAAATGCGGGAAGAAACACCCTGGTACTTGCTTGAAGGGAATGGGAGTCTGTTACAAGTGTGGTGAAAAAGGCCACCAAGCTCATAATTGCAAGGGGAAGAAGGAAGCTACCAACGTTCAGTGCTACAATTGTAGGGAGATGGGGCATTATGCAAATTCATGTCCTAAGCGTCAGGATAACTTAACTCAGAAAAGGCCAAGGGATCAAGGCCAGGCTTATGCTATCACTACTGCTGAGGTAGAAGCTCCGAAAGACGTGGTGGCAGGTAATTTAATGGTTTCCTCAAGTTTAGCAAATGCATTATTTGATTCGGGATCATCGCATTGTTTCATATCTTCCCAGTTTGCTAAGAAAATTAGATATTTCCAATTTGATTTAATAAGGGAGTTGTCAGTTAAAACTCCTAAGGGAAGTATCGTTGCAACAAAGTTTTGTGAATCAGTCCACATTAGAGCACATAAATTTTCTTTATCTGCTGATTTCATCGTCATACCTATGATTGAGTTTGATATAATCCTCGGTATGGACTGGCTTTCGGACTATGATGCGAAGATTTATTGTAAGAAGAAAGAGGTTATGATTCTTGATGATAATGATAAGGAGCACCTTATTTTTAGAGCAGAATCGTCACCACCTAATTCTTATTTAGATCCACCCCCAGTAGTTCAACTTAATTCAATTATTGGGGAGGAAGAGAATGAAATAACTGTCGGTGAGGAAAGGAATGTTCAAATAGAGGATGTACCTGTTGTGAAAGAATTTGTAGATGTATTTCCGGAAGATTTACCTGGACATCCTCCAGAACGAGAAGTTGAGTTTTCTATTGATTTGATTCCTGGATCAAGGCCTATATCGAAGACCCCTTATAGAATGGCCACTGTAGAGTTAGTCGAATTAAAGAAACAACTAGAGGAATTGAGTAATAAGGGATTTATTCGCCCTAGTGTTTCTCCATGGGGAGCCCCTGTTCTTTTTGTTAAAAAGAAAGATGGATCTATGAGGTTATGTATCGACTACAGGGAGATCAATGCTATAACGATAAAGAACAAGTATCCCCTACCTAGTATTGATGATTTATTTGACCAATTGCATGGAGCTCAATACTTTTCAAAGATTGACCTTCTATCTGGATACCATCAGTTGTGTGTGAAGAAGGAAGACATTCCGAAGACAGCGTTTCGAACCAGGTACGGGCATTACGAGTTTACTGTAATGCCGTTTGGATTGACTAATGCACCCTCTGTATTCATGGATCTGATGAATAGAGTTTTCAAGGAGTATCTCGATGAATTTGTGGTGGTATTTATTGATGATATCTTGGTATACTCCAAAACCTACGAAGATCATGAAAATCACTTGCGCATTATCTTGAAGACTCTGAGGAGGCATGAATTATATGGGAAGTTTAGCAAGTGTGAATTCTGGCTTCAGGAGATTTCTTTTCTTGGCCATATTGTCTCTAAAGATGGAATCTCTGTTGATCCTTCTAAGACCAAGGCAATCCAAGAATGGCCAGCACCTACGAGTATAACTGAGGTACGTAGTTTTATTGGTTTGGCAGGTTATTATCGACGTTTTGTCCAGAATTTTTCCCGATTGGCTAACCCATTAACGAAGCTCACACGTAAAGGGGTTAAATTTGTTTGGACAAAAGAGTGTGAAGAATGTTTCGAAGAACTGAAGAGAAGATTAGTCAATGCTCCTATATTGACTTTACCATCGGGGAATGATGGGTTCGTTATTTATAGTGATGCATCAAAGAAGGGACTTGGCTGTGTCCTTATGCAGAATGATAGATTTATTGCCTATGCATCACGACAGTTGAAAATTCATGAACAAAACTATCCTACTCATGATCTTGAGTTAGCAGCTGTGATCTTTGCTTTGAAGATATGGAGGCACTACCTCTATGGGGAAAAATGTGAGATTTATACTGATCACAAGAGTTTGAAGTATATTTTCTCACAAAAGGAACTCAACATGAGGCAAAGGAGATGGCTTGAATTACTCAAGGATTATGATTGTACGATACACTACCACCCGGGGAAAGCAAACAAGGTGGCAGATGCTTTGAGCAGAAAAGACCATGGAGTTTTGAACATGATGAGAATTGAAAGGGATCCAATTTTCATGGATCTAGTGAAGATGGACATGGGAATAACCAGGGAAGGTGAAACATCAATGCTTTTTCAAATGGTTGGCAAACCATCTTTACTAGAGAGGATTAAGAGTTCTCAAACCGATGATGAAGAATTTCAGAAGAAGATTAAAGCTGTGAATGATGGGAGATTGAGAGACTTTGTGTATGAAGATGGGATTTTGAAATTCGGGACGAGACTTTGTGTTCCCGATTTACCTGATCTAAAAAGGGAATTGCTAGATGATGCTCATAGTTCCAATTTCTCTATACACCCTGGGAGCACCAAAATGTATAGAGATTTGAAGGAACATTTTTGGTGGGACAACATGAAGAGGGAGATTGCTGATTTTGTGTCAAGATGTATGGTTTGTCAACAAGTGAAAGTTGGAAGGCAACAGCCTGGAGGAGTCATGCAACCTCTTCCCATACCGGAGTGGAAATGGGACAATATTACGATGGACTTTGTCATGGGGCTACCAAAGACTCCTAGAAGGAACGATGCAATATGGGTTATTGTTGATCGTCTTACCAAGTCAGCACATTTTCTTGCTATAAGAGAAGATCTACCCCTGGAACGTCTAGCAAGACTATACATTAATGAAGTTGTGAGACTTCATGGAGTACCCCTATCGATTGTTTCTGATCGTGATCCCCATTTTACTTCAAGATTTTGGAAAAGTCTTCATAAATCCCTGGATACTGAACTTCATTTGAGCACTGCTTACCACCCTCAGACAGACGGACAATCAGAACGGACTATTCAAACCTTAGAAGACATGTTGAGATCTTGCTCACTTGACTTTCAGGGTATGTGGGATCAATATTTACCACTGGTAGAATTTTCCTATAACAAAAGCTTCCATTCGAGTATACAGATGGCACCATATGAAGCGTTATACGGAAAGAGATGTCGTACACCAACCTGTTGGGATGACGTTGGTGAAAGAAAACTTGTAGGCCCAGAGCTGGTGGAGGAAACGGTGGAAAAGGTGAAAGTAATCCAAAATCACATCAAAGCAGCTCAAAGTAGGCAGAAGAGCTATGCCGATAATCGAAGGAAGGATTTGGAATTTCAAGTCGGTAATCATGTTTTCCTAAAGGTATCTCCATGGAAGGGAGTCATACGTTTTGGAAAGAAAGGTAAATTGAGTCCCAGGTACATCGGACCTTTCGAAATTCTAGAACGAATTGGGGCTGTAGCTTACCGATTGGCAATGCCGCCAAGTCTCTCCAAAGTTCACGATGTGTTCCACGTATCTCTGTTGAGAAAATACATGCATGACCCAACGCATGTACTCACCTATGAGGAATTAGAACTGGAACCCGATCTGTCTTATTGTGAAGATCCCGTCAAGATTCTTGATACAAGAGAACAAGTACTGAGAAACCGGACGACGCGTCTGGTAAAAGTTTTGTGGAGAAATCATAAGATGGAAGAGGCAACGTGGGAACCCGAGGAACTTATGATGAAGAACCACCTGAGTCTTTTTATGCAGTAATACCCTAAAAATTGCGAGGACGCAATTATTTGAAGGAGGGGAGAATGTAACACCCCAAGCTTCTACGGTACGTTTCCCTTCGAATAATGCGATAGCGTGTGTTGTACGCAACCTCGAGTTCTAACACACACCACAACTAATTAAACTAGCCGTTGTGAATAGTAATACCTACTTTTTGAAATCATATATATTTTATATTTCAAAATGGACTTCATTTTTGGATTCGGAATATCGAAATTAGCCTAGGGTGAAATTTTGGTACTTTTCGGATAACTTTCATATTTTGATGAATAGTGAAAATTTCTAAATTTTAATTAAAAACAACTTTTTTAATCAAAATAATTAATAGTGATAAATTGTGATTTTTAGTGGTTTTAAAGTATATTTAGAATATATTTTTACCATTTAATATAATGTTGGTCATTGGACATAATTTTACAATTAAACTAAACATAAACAAGTGTCAATCTTTTGATAGTTATTATCTCTTAAAAACACGCTTTTTGTTTTGACAGCGGGAATTAATTTTAAATTAATTTCTGCCACTTCTGTGTTTTGAATTTAGGAAAATGGACTCCATATTTGGAATCAGGATTTTCAAATTGTGTAAATAGGTAACTTTTATTTTTAGACATTTTGAATAATTACTGCGGTAAATATTTTATTTACCATGGTTAAGGGTAAATCCTGTAAATAAGGGTTAAAAAAAATAATATTATAATAATACTAAATTACCCTAAAACGTGTCTTAACCCTATTGGTTGATACATGGTCGACCATGGGAATCTTTGGGTCTATTTTGGGACCCCATGGATCCACATGTAAGTGATAATGACACATTATATTAATAAAGCTTAAATAAAAATAAAAATGGCATAATCTTACATCTTTTAGAAGAACAATTTTTACATAGGGTTATACATGTTGGATTTTCGATTCTAAATATTCATTAGAAAGATAAAAAAATTTCATACATAATGATATTTTATTTTTAATTTTTAGACATTAAATAAGTTATTTTATTTATGACACAATGATGATGCAGTAATTACTATAATAGTGAAAAATTAAAATAATTGATATTATAAATACCCAAATAAATATAATATGAAACTTTTAATGAATTAAACTAATTTTCTAGGATAATATGATATATTAGGATTGATTTAATTGACTTTGTTCGAAGTAATCAATCTGTTATGAGTTTCACAAAAATCAACTATTGAATAGTGTCAAAATTGACATAAAAGAGTTCTTAAAACAAATATTATATTATTAATTGATATTAAATTCATAAAAATCTAAGGTTCGGCCAAGAGACTTATATTATGATAGGTTAATCATTAATGGACCACTTGGGGGTCTCTTGGATGTATATAGTATGTTTATTAACCATATTATATAAAAATACAAAGAGACATTGTAAAAGTGAAACTAATTAACTTAGAGTTAATACTTAATGATAAGGTTAATATAAGTACCCAAACCTGTCTAAATTCTATTTGTTGAGTGGTTTTCGACCTATCCCCACCTTAACCTTTGAATAATCATCTTTGGAGCCTTTAGAAACCGAATATGAATTTATTATAAATTAATATTTCTAACTTTTCCAAAGGTGCCCCTCACCCCTCTTATAAAAGGGCACTCCTCCTTCTCATTTCTTCACACCTTCAAAGCCTTTTGGTTCGGCAAAACTCTGCCCAAATACTCTCCCAACATCCCTCACTACAACCTAGAGACCTTAGTTTGATCAGAAAGCCAACCTAAGGAGCCCTTTTGATCAAATCAAAAGGAAGAACCCGAAGAAGAGGTAATGATTTCACCACCCTTTTCTAAGTTCATTTCTTATTCCACTTCTTCTTCCTTTGTTCTTACCATTCTAAAATAATAACTCCAGTATCTCACATATACTGTGATGTTATTATAAGTATGGTACAACCATATTCAGTATTCTATCCACCCTTTGAATAACATGTCACCATACGTGCGTACGTACGACTTACCGTCTCCACGTCGTGGTGTAATTGTTATTCAATATAATATTATTTGGATGGGTATAATAATGATGTCTAACTCATGTAAATAATAAATATAACATGTTAATGATTCTGTATATATGATATACAATTCATTTATATATCATTTTAATATCAAAAGAATGATATTGTCGCTCGTGCGTATGTACGGACTACCGTCTCCATGAACGCGATGAGATTCATTCTCCATCGTAACCATTCAAGTATAATTATCATTTGATGATTTAAAAATGATGTTTAAGGACTAGATATCATTCTGGATATGAATAAGATACAACAACCATGGCTTATGTAACAAAAAATATAAAGAAAATGAGTAAGTTAACACCCGAAACGACGATAATTCTAAGATATTATTAACAAATCAATGTTAAAAGATCATATATGATATCATATTAATATATATGATTCTTGTATAATTTAATAACAATTATTTCACCATTATACAGGAGGTTAACCTACCCCAACCAAGGAAAAGTACAAGGTAAGGGTTATTTCACAATCTCTTCATTATCCGAGGTTGTTTATACGTAATAATCTACTGGGATCTCTTTATCATCCACATCCATGTTTCTTAAAAATGTATTTCAAAACATTATTACTATTTACAAGAATATGGGTTAAAGTCATTTATACCCTTGTTTAAATTTTTATAAGAGGTTTATAAAGGAATCTTTCCGTCGTTTTCATTACAAGGTCCTTTTTATCCTTTTCGACAGAATTGAGGTAAGAATGTTTTTTTTAACTTATACGGCGGGTGCGGTTATTTTACGCCGTTATAAAATCCTCAAAGCTTTCCTTACAAGCTTATAAGAATATTTTCAATGAAAATGTTTTATTTTATATGGATCTTAAATGATTTCAAAATAAAAGGAGATATCTGTTTAAAAATAATATTGATTTCATCTATGTCAACATCCTTTGATGGATTTTACGATTATTTGAAGTTGATTTATTATGATATAAAACTTCCATATTGAAATGAGGTTTTGTGATATGTTTGACTGTGGATGTGCTATTTTTATACCATTCATAGTTTATGGTGAAAGTATTGACATTTCGTATGCTAGTTTTAATACGAATGTTTATGTTATGTTTAAACCTTTTCATATGGGAATGCATTGGACTTAATAAGTGACGGGTGGAGCCCGCTATAGCTCATCGATGCATCGGTAGGTCTCATGAGACAAACTAGTGTCTTGGCACAAGGCCTTGACAAAATCTTATTTGTAGTCTCGGCACGAGGCCTTGGCTATGTGGTTATGATAGTCTGGCATTATGCATTCCAACATTATGAAAGTGGTTATTGATTTTTGCATGTGATTATTCGATTAGTAGAATATCAATGTGAATAAGTAAATGGCACTATTTCATTTTATTTATGCCATACCATGTTGAAAGTTCATATTTAAAAGGCTTTTGTTTTAGTTATACATTGCCTTAAATGTTTATTCTTATTTATGAAAGTTTCCGCTATATTGTTATCCTTACTGGGCATTTGAGCTCACCCCTTTTCTATGTTTTATTTTTCCCAGGAAGTGAAGAAGTAAATTATGAATGACCTGCAGGGATTTTATGAGGGGATAATAGTGTGGTCTATTGAGACATTATGTTGTTCTAGTAGTTTTTCATTTTATAATGTAATGTAAAACTTATGAATATATCTGGCATTTTCCAAGGCTACTAAACCAATCGGTCTTTCGAGATTTGATCTTTCTTATGATCATGCCAATGTTATGTAATAATGCACCGACTCTAGGCAACTAGGGTCGGGGCGTTACATATATCATCATATGGTATATTATATAAATTTTGGAATTTTTTATAATATCAATATTCTAATATTTTATTCATTTGAAGGGATTAATTCTTATGCAATTGACCAATAATTGTATTTCTACTTTGTTACACTCTACTAATGGGGGAACAGTTTTCCCACTAACACACCTAGGCCCCTTCTACGTCTAACGACCCAATGTTTTCAATGGAAATTTACTTCTAATAATTATTTAATATAATCACCGAAAATGACAACATAATTAATTATTGTGTTCCATGTAACCTTTAATCATTTGTTTTCACTTATGTGTTATGAATTTTAAAAATTTGACATGCATTGTTGTATTCAGTTTGTTTTTGGATTCTGATAAGAAAAAAATAATTTTTTTGAATATTTACAGAACCGTATGAATATTAACATACCCTTATGAATAGTGATATATCATAATGAATAGTAACCTTAGCTATGATAGTATATAAATAATATTAAATTAAATGTATGATATACGTATATATTATAATATAAAAATATGTTTTTTAAATTTGTTGTTTTTGAGTAAAATGTTATTTTAATTAATTATTTAATTAATCATATTTAGAAAATTAATTATGATTATTGATTACCCTTTTGGATTGTACATGTCGAAAAATTGTTGGGGGGAATTTTTTGGGAATTTTCATGAATACATTAATTTTTTATGAATAGTAAAATCTGATAATTCACAATAAATGATAGAACCTGAATTTATACATCATGCTTGAGTCATGGATAATGTAAATGACCATTGGTTCTAACTCACATGAATTTATAACTATTATAGGTTAGGGAATAATTAGTATTTCAAGTCTTTTGGAAACATAATAAACTAATGATTATAATTTTATGAAAACCCTCCTCTCCTCATCTATAAATACCACCCATACTTACCTATTATCTTCACTCCTCTAATGCCTTGTGCTATGAAAGATATTCATCCCAAATATATTCCCAATATCTATCCCCATGTCCAGAAGAACTAATTTTCTTAAAAATAGGAAATCATATCCACTTATTAATGCACTAAAAGATGATTTATTCAAGAGGAAAATTACCATTTCGAATTTTTTTATTTCCTTTATATTATTTTTTTTCTTACCTCACCTCCATTCACCAAAATTATATGAAAACTCTAGTAACATACATGTAATGGAATTATATTTTTCTAATGGGTCAAATAATTATCTTCTCCTCTTCCCTTATCATTTATTTGAAATAAATGAAAACACCTTTTGAGGTGTGTTAATATAGCACAATAAAGGATGACATGTTATCAATTTCCATTATTTTTCAACAATTCTAGTCATTAAAGAATTTTCATAGATAAACCAGAAAATAATATATGTATTATTCTGCATCTTTGGTTCATTAATCTATTTTCACACATGGATTTGTTTTATAAAAAAAACCTGTTCTTTTTTTCCAAAAACGACTAATTAACCCAAAATGATGTCACAAATGTTAAACATAATTATTCTACTTCACTCAATATAACCAATTTGTTTAATCTACCATGAATTTTTCAACATTTTAAATAATATCATATAACATCAATTCAATACAACCACTTTCATCTTACATGTTTACCCGAACATGAATAAAAGTTAATTGGTTAGTAGAACCATGTATGAAAAAGGATATGAATAATAAATTAATCTTATTAACCAATAAAAATTATTATAAATGAAAATAACAAGTTTATAATAAATATTTAACATATATATTTGGTTCTTTAATTATTAATTAATGAAAATTATTTGAATATTCAGGTCAGTACTATCAAGAATAGAAAACTATCTGACTAAAGGTAAGGGATCCACTCAATTTGACATTTATTCAAGTCTAGATTCGATGTTACACCATTTTATGGGTAATTCCTAGTAATGAGGGCTGATTAAACACCTCACCTGAAATTCCTGCTTTATTTATAAGTGATTATAAACATTTTAACTCTCACGAAGCCCTCTTTGGTACACCTGAAACCGTACTGATAATCCATAACGAATTCTACATGAACATCCTTTATTTTTCATGTTTCTCTATCATTAATTTTACCCAAATGATGTTGTATTTTATTTTTAGGTTAAACTTATACATTATATTTATTTTCACTAAGATCATGTTTCATGATCCATCCCCCATTCCCTTCTGTGGTTATACATGCTTTTCAGTGAATCCCTCCTCAATACATTCCAACAAGAAAACTTTTTTTAAGGGAACTTCCAAAATTTTTACCCAATTTCAAGTGAACTATATCCTCTATTTAAATCCACCATAGTATTAATAAAATAATTATTTTTATTATGAAAACATTTTCTATCACTTCTTCATTTATATATACATTTTTCCCATTTCTATTATAAAATCTCCTTAGTGCTTTCCTGTAAACACGACTTAAAGGGTTTAATGCAAAGAATTTACTAAATACTATTCTTACATGTTGTCACATCTTTTTTGAATCACATTCCATGATATATAAATTTTTTTCATTATTAATGACATATTATGTTTTAAATAATTTCCCTCATGGAGACATTTATGATACACCTATTAATTATGATTTTTGTCATGAATGTGATACCCATTTCTCTAAATGGGTTCACTTGTGTTTATGTATGACTGATTACACATAATTATTTATGTGGAACACATATTAATGAACGTAAATATAAGTTCTATTAATAAATTTTGATTAATTATAACCAATTTCACTTTTAATCTCAAAATAAAATCATAACAAACTTTGGATCTTTTTCCTACATTAAAATCTCGTTATTTCGTAACATCAGAGGGATTTGTACTAATCATAATTTTTTCTCTTCTGTGAAATTAATTTCAAAAATATTAATTACACCATTTTATTTATAATAATATTTAGTGTCTCATAAGACCATGTTAATTTTTGACCAAAATGATAACTAGAAGTGATTAAAATTAATCACTGCAGTTAAGGACAAATTAATCATAATTAAGGACTAAAGCATAAAATTAATTTCTTGAATAACTAATAAAATTTTCCATAACACATTTAATATCCATATATTGGCCATAAAACTTCTAATATAGAGTTTTTTTAGTTTTGGATAACATTTTTATGGTCATAAAATATGCACACCTAACTTGTTTCTAAAAATTCCATGTGAGTCATTTTCCTTCCCTACAAAAGGCCACCAAGTCTACCCATTCGTGGAACCTCTTAAATAATTTATCATCATCCAAGGTCTACCCATGTATCCTACAAAAAATATCTCCTTATTCCCAAAGACCATTATTTGGGAATAAATTTTATCATGAAATACATTTGGCATAAATAAAAAGGAGTTACATGATTTAGAGGTAACATCTTCTCTCAAGATACTTAAATTTATTTTCATACTCCTCCAACAACACATTATTTATTCCATTACTATGTGATTAAAATATCATAATAATGATACAATGATGTTTTTATGAAGAGTATTTAAACTACAATTACACAAATATTCATTTAATGGATGTTGGATATTTTGGTTCTGTGTTTGGTGAACTACTACATCATGAAATGATGATGGTTCGTTTTTCCACTACCACAAATCATAGTGGTATTTTTATGGAAAATATATTTATATTTATCATAAATTTTATTTAATATTTATTTATTATTATTTATTCCTTTTAAACACACATATCTTCATATTACATTTGGTGTTAATATGCTAATCTCATCTGAGGATGTGTGGACTACAACCCTCTCAAAACAATGTGATTCATTCAACAAAACATAGAATGTATTAAGAATGGTTTTAATGAAATTATATGATGCATTTAATATTAATTATACTATAATAAATATGTCTATATATATATATATACATGTATAAATACATATGTCGTTCATATAAATTATTACAATACAATAATAATGATGGAATCATCATTCATGTGTACGTACAACATACCATACACATTGACTGTATATTCTATTTAATAATCCTATATTACATATATTAATATAATACACATATAATATATATGAATGATATTTTTATCATTGTTTCAATTCAATAATCATGATATACATATAAGGAAAAATGGCATAACAAATTAAGACAAATGCGAAGAACATAGTGAATATCACCCGAACTGAATCATCAACACGTGAAAATTAACAAGAGGGTAATATAATATCATAATAAGACCATATATGGTATTATGAATAATAATATCATTCTATATACTTGTATTGTAATCATATATTAATTTTTCAGGATTCTTTTATGAGTATAGTGAGAGTCCTAGACACAAGGTAAAAATATTTCATCGAATATTTAATTTCTGTGATATAAAAGCTATGATAGACTCTCTTTATATTTATGTTATTTATTTACATCCCATGATTTTATTCAATTTAATAATGTTCTTAAAATTTATAGTTTTAACATACCAATTTGATAATTCCAATTTTATGGAATTTTTTTTCAAAATATAAAAAATCGGTACAAATGTATTTGTCTCAATTTTCATTCATTGAGACTCGTGTATTTATAAGAACCTAAATTATTTTTAAGGGTTAATATACTTAAATTTTACATGACATAAAATAAATCCCAATATTTTCATGATATTATATGGTTCATTTAATATTATCTCTTTACATGGAGATAATGATCCCAAAATTCCATGTTATAGGAGTTTTTTGATATAATCTAATTTATTTTCAAGATTGAATATATTTAATTAAATGGATTAAATACTATGATAAATAACCAAATAAAATTCATTAGTTTCCTTAAACACTTATATTTCCGGATATAAACATGAATTTGTAACATTTTCTTCTATTTGGTACAATAGATATTTAAAATATGATTTTAGCAA
Source organism: Viscum album (assembly GCA_963277665.1). Lineage (NCBI taxonomy): Eukaryota > Viridiplantae > Streptophyta > Magnoliopsida > Santalales > Viscaceae > Viscum > Viscum album. The sequence continues at coordinate 542,005,432 of OY728143.1, forward strand.
TTCCTCACTATACACACTCTTCATTTTGAAATCTATGTTTTATAACAATGGTTTCTATGAATATTATACCATCAACCTGTAATATTTAAAATAAATTTTTACCCTTTTTTCATTTTTCAATAACCATAAGGTTATATTCTCATCAAAATCCAATCATGGACGATTTCTATACTTTTAACTATGGAAAAGTAATGTTCACCTCATACAATATGTACAGATTTACCCACCATCATTTCTTCAAACTACCTTTTCCTTGATAAAATGGATAATCTTTTTGAATATATTTTTAAAACTAAATTTCAAGGAAAATTGTTTTAAAAATGGTTTCATAAATCTTTTATATGTTTCCATGGAAATATATTTTGAAAATGTTTTAAATTCATATTTAAATGTTTAAATGTGATTTCAAAGAAATTGTTTTCAAATGGTTTTCAACAATCTATTAAATTTATCATGAAATATGATTTTAAAAATGTTATCCAGAATTATTTATACGTTTTCAATTAATTTTCAATGAAATGGTTTTCAAAACATTTTTGAGATTTCTTTAAAAGTATTCAACTATTTTCAATTAAAAAGGATTTTAAAATGTTTTTAAGGTTATATTAAATGTGTTGAAGGAAAAATATGTTCAAAATGATTTCATATATTGTTTAATATTTTTCATGTTATTTTCTAAGAAAATTATTTACCAATGGTATAATTTATTAAACCCCCCTTTTCAAACAAGAGAGGATATTTTTGAAAAAAAAACGTTTTTTTGAATAAATTTCAAAATTATTTTCCATCTAATATGACATATATAATTGATACTCATAACCTATAAGAAATTATCTAATGTTTCCATTCATATCCTTTCTATAAGTGAGTTATTCTTAATGTCTTGTAATTTATAATCACATTTCATTTTCATGGGTTATACATATATAAAATCTGTTTCACTTTTACGAGATATGCTTTTGGTGAAATGATTTGGAAAATTATAACTATATCCACAAGTTATGATATGTTTAATTTTTTTTATACCCATTTAATTTCATGGGTAGTGATAACATTTTGGGAACATGTATGTATGATCTCATTATGTAATTGGTGGGACCTATATCTATCTCAAAAACATTGGTAAATTATTTATAACTCATGATATAGAAAGTGCTAGAATGAGGGTTTACTTAGATTAGTAATACAGGGAAAGAATGAGGGTTTACTTGGTTTAGTAATATAAAGATATAATTAGGGTTTACTCGGTTTAGTAAGACATGGTTGGAATGATGGTAACATGGTTCAGTAATTCAATGTTGGAATGAGGGTTAATCAGTTCAATAATACATGGATGGATGAGGATCACTTTGTTCAGTAATACATGACTGGGACAGGGTTTTCCCATTTCATTGAATGTCTTTTTCCACTAAGATGGTCTTAACAGTGATGCCTTAGCTAATATCGAAATCAAAATATGTTTATGTGTTGCCAAAATATTCTATCTCATTCTTAAGTTATACATTCATGGCTTATTCTTTCTATGTCGTTATGATTCATGTATTATGAACTCCCAATCATTATTCCATGATCACTGACTTGTTGGGTCTGGTCCTCTATTTTTAGGATAAAATTCACATTCCCTTATGCTCATGTTTAGGCTTACATGTCTCCCTTGTTTACCCTTACTGAGAATTTGTGCTCACCATTTATTATGATTCCATTCCCCTAGGTTAAGAAGTTATGTATTGTGTTTGACATGACTAAGAAGGATTCTAGTAATGATGAACCTAGACACAAACGATGTATCTCGCATATGTATCTGTGGAATGTTAATATATTTCAAAATTCACAATTCCAATCAATGTATTTGGGGGTATGTTTCTATAATGATTATGCATTCTTAAATTCTTATGTAATATTATTTTTTTAAAGGATAGGTTCTCTATATTTTTTCTTAAATATCATATTAGGATATTGAATATAATGGTAATTTTTTATGATAATGTTTTAATTATATCAAAATGATTAATATAATAAAGAAAATTAGAACACTAATTGATGACTGTCTCTTACTCTTTAGATATCATCTTTAGGTATCCATTTAAATCATTCTTATAACTTGTTTTCCAAAATAAGTCATTTAAGTTGATATGATTGGAGTTTATATGATATTTGGTAATTCATGAAACATTACTGCATATTTAATGTCAATCCTAGATTTTTGATCAATATATAAATATTATCTGATAGAAAGTATTTTTCCGGACATAGTATGTTGTTCAACTACAACCCATAGAGTATTATCACCCTTAGAGTTTCGAATAAATACAATGTCAAAATACATTGTGATTTATTTCAATTAACATTCTGGTATGGGTATTGGATAAACTGTCATGACCCTTCCTCTAGGGCCCCTACCGTGACTACCCCTAGCCCACCTTCCATAGGAAAAGGGCTAGAGACATGAAAAATGTAGGAACTTCCCAATGTGGGAATGAAATTACTTTAATATTTTATTCACTCAAAAAGATAAACTTGTGGAATTTATACACAATGTAAACCTAAATTGTCATAGAGACAACTACTTAGTGTAAAATACGAACTGAAAGTAAAAACGGACCTTGAATAAACACCCAAAACCGCAATGCAATTTTCAATTAAATTTGTCTATATGATCAAGACCCAACCTAGAGGGTATGTTAAGGGTATCTACTTGTTTCCTAAAAAGTACACTCGTTTATCCCGTCTCACGGAGCACCACCTAGTCTCGGACCACCAAGGTCTCTCTTGATGCGTCGATCACCTGCACAAGACACAACACATGTGGGTGAAGCCCATGCATGGGTGATTAACACAATATTATGTTGGTATCCCAAAACAAGATGGAAAGATCCCAAAGTAATACCACAATGAAATACGACAAAGAAAAGATAGTTCAAACTGAGTATAACCCAAAGTATTGAAAGTATGATTATCACTCGTAATGTTGAATCATCTTGTATTGTCATTGGAATCATACCATATGAGTCACTAAGGTTTTTTAGGCTACATGAACACTAATTTATTCTCGGATACTAGTCCACATGTTTCTCTTGGTTACTGGACCCCTGAGGTCTATTAAGCAACTAGACCACTAAGGTCCGCTTGGCTACTAAACCACTGAGGTCTGCTCGGCTACTGGACCATTGAGGTCTTCTCTGCTAATAGACCACTAAGGTGCACTCTAATGCTGGACAACGGAGGTCTTCTCGACTACTAGACCACTTTGGTTTGCTCTTCCACATGACCACCAAGGCCCACACGTCATATCCTTCAAGTCACAACCATATGTATGATTCCTATTCTATAGTGTGCTTTTTTCGAAGAGAATAATTTCATTATGAAATTGGATATATCTTGACTATAACAAATAATACATAGAGTATATCCAATGTAAAATTTCGTCTCAAGGGTCCCCATTCTGTAGACGGTGCATCAATCATATGTGTGGTCTGAATGATATTGGAATTTTAGTAAAGAGGGGTCAATTGTGTCCTGGCCTGGTCCGACATGTTTGGACTAACCCGAAAAACCTAGCTCGGGGGGTCTCATATGACTTGTCCCAGTTCTCCCAAAACAACCCAACCCATTTGGGTCCTGGATGACATAGTTTGGCATAGGCCGACAAATTATCTCCTAGACCAACGGATAGGAACATTAGGCCTTACTGGACCCGACCTGGTTTAAGCCACCGGCCCATCCCACATCGGCGGTCTGACCTTGGTCCATCCCAAAGCTCATTGGCGTCCGGTTCTCCTGGCCATGCAGACAACTTCATCCCTTCACATGTGGCCAAACAAGGAACTCATGATAATTCATGTTGTGACCCACCCTATAGGCTGCATGAACTAATGTGTTGCCCGACCAGAACTGCAACCCTACACCACTGCGGCCCCTGATAGATGCGGCATATGCCACTTCGGCATGCTTCCAGGTTGTTCCCCCTCATACTCACGACCTTCAATATGGGTCGGCGTGATGGAATTCTCCTCAGCGGGACACTAGACTGGTTCTATTGGTTCTTTTATAGATCCATCTTCGATTTTGTGATTATTGGGGCTTCACCATCACTCTCACATATCCCATGTCATCTCGCTATCGATCTGGGGATCTGGAAACATTTGGAACCTATAAAAAATAATTAAACTAGTCCATGGGGGTCTGTCATAAAATAATTCATGGGGGATAAAATATAACAAGATATACCAAAAGCGACAATCATTGTCCGTGTTGTTTTGGCCCTCATTCATTACATTAGAAGAAGGGGTGATATCAACTGATCAAAATATTGATCCTCCTTTCATTAATCCCTAGATGTTAAAATCTCATCCAACTTTTGTGATCGACCTTGGGGTTATTATATTCATGGGTTATCCCGCATTCGTCATGCAAAACAAAGAACGTGGACGTTAAATGTTTCAAATATAATTAAACAACCCCATACCTAGGAAAAAGGATATTGGTTGATGGAGATCGTTCATCATCATCTGTCTATCTCAAGTATCGAATATTCTCTCCAATGGCGTCCTCCAAACATTGGAATTCAATAATGTTTTTCATTCAATAGGATTATTTTGGCATTTTTCAGATGAATTGAAGTGTTGTTTATCAACCCTGGAATACTATTTTTATTAGAGAATGAAGATGTGATGTTCATTGCAGTGTTTCCATAATGATTAATTAATGAGGATCATTTATGTATTCAGTGGCACCTCATCTCTATGATGTAGTGAAGATGAGTGGTTGTGTGAAAATAAAGATAAATTGTAAAATAACATTTTTAGTTTATTTTATTTTTCTTCTCAGAGTCCAGAAAACTATATTTTTTGGTCAACCAATGATGGTCATTCTTAGATCCTTCCTAGTAAAATCTTTATCCTCTGAGTTCACCAGTGACCTTAGATTTTATATCTGTCCATCAATTTAAATGTTAAAAAAACATCTCGCATGATTATTCAATAAACATTAAAAATAGATTAAAAATACACTCCATCAACTCAAGGCCTCAGAATGACATGTCATCTAAGAGTCTGGTGTCAAAATAATGGAATTTAATTTTTTTAAACATGACATGGAATTACTGGGTATTACATTTCCCGAAAATTTAAGGCACTACATCCCTAAAATCCAAAACAAGGGATAATCCAATAAATTTGGATACTGAGCATAAATGTGAGCCAACCACCCCCTCATGATCTCATATATATTCTCATGATGTGTACGGACACGTACCATTGGAATCAACCATCCATGAAGGATACACTAAATTCAATCCCATCTCCCCACCAAGTAATCCGCTAATGTCACCCCATTATTAATATACAACTCAGCATGGTCAAAGTTGTTAGAATGGTCAGGTATGTATCTCATCAGCTGTGATACAAGGAAGACATCATGAACCCTCTAAATATGAAACGGTAGCGCCATGCAGTACACCACATACCCTAATCTACCCATTATTACGAATGGTCTGACGAAAATTGAAAATATCATGGCTTCCAGACCAAATATCTTTATCCCTCATCAAGGAGAGACCTATCTGAATACATTTTCCCCCTCCACATACTCTAAGGGCCTCTATCACTTATCATCATATGACTTATGTCAGCTCTATGTGGTATTTATCTATTCATAGAGGACCTAAACCTTCTCAAGGGTAGCATGCACCATCTCTAGACCCATGAATGATGACTCCCCAAGGAATGTCTATCAGAACAAATACTCACATGGTCATCATTACAATGCCTTGAATAGTTCCATACCGATGTTTGAGTTGAATCTATTAATGTACAAAAACTCCACTAGTGGTATGTTGTCCTCCCACATATGAAAATAATCAAGAACACAAGTACGATGCATGTCCTTTGTGGTCTGTATGGTCTGCTCCATCTGACCATCAAAATATGGATGAAAGGTTTTGATCAGGTGAAATTGGGTCCTAATTTCCCCTTACAATCCCACCCATTTCTACGATATAAAGTGTGCACCATGATCTAAAAATATCATTAATGGGACTCATTGGATTTGAACTATCATCTTATATATAGAGGCATCCCAATATCTTAATTGAACCCTACTATAAAATGGGTATGAAGTGGGATAACATGGTGAGTTTTTCTACATTTACCCAAATTGTATCATGCCACTAGGACGTACGCAGTAATTTCATCACGGAGTCCATCGATTACACATCCCACGTCCACATCAGTTCCTTGGGGGTTTGTGTCAATGCTTCTGGAACCTACTGGACATCCATAAAATGAGGAAATATGAGTCATCTTGAGACAAACTATTCGACTTACTTCTTAATTCTTGTCCACTAGTTCTTACATCAATCATCTTGGTACATTTTCTCCACACCTTGATGTACATCCAAACAAGATGTATAGAAAACCTTCAACACATCCTCCTACAATGCGACTTGTACTATGGCGTGTCCTATGAAAATGATGATGTGATGCACACCGTTCGGATATCCATCTAGGGCATGGAATGTGGATATCTAGGCATGTATAGTCTCGTAGGTACCATCTCTAAGTTGCACTTCCCTTATTTGTTTAATGAGTGGAGGCGAAACTACCATCAACTGAAGAAAAGATTTATCTTCTCTATCTATAATGGTTATTTGTAGCAAGGCCAAATACAATGAGGTATTGATTAGTATAAGTGAATGTTATCTCTTAATAAGAGAATCTTCCCCCACGTCCCCCTTCTAAATATTATAGACAATATCGAAGACATGGTCCTGTAATAAATATAGATATTGTCGTTGTCTCATATTCAGATCATTTTGAGAAAAGATATACTTGACACTCTTATGGTTACAGTAAATAATGAATCTATCACCCATAAGGTTGTATCACCAAATTATCAGTGTGAATACTACATCTTCCAACTCAAGGTCATGTGTGACATAGTTCTGCTCATGTGGTCTCAATTTTTTTTGGACATAACCAATCAATGATTTCCCTGACATCAGGAAAATACCAAGCCCGATTTCTGATTCATCACAAAAAAAACATTATCGGTTAAATCCTCTGGAAGCCTCATTATAGGAGAACTCATCATGCTATGCATAATCTAAAGAAAGATCTTATGTAATTTTTCCTTTGACTTGATGGTTTTTCCCTTATTTATAAATTTTTTCATCAGTGCTTCCACTCTTGATAATTTGGTAATAGACATTCGATAGTACCCAACCAACCTAAGAAATCAATGCACCTCAATAACTCTCCTGGGTGGATCCCAAGAGAGAACCACATTGATAGTAAATGGATCCACCTAAAATTCATCTTATGAGATGAAATATCCAAGGATGTGAAACATTTATATCACAAACTCACACATCGAGTGCTTTCTATAACAATGGTGCTCTTAGAGTGTGTCCAAAACCTTCCTTAGGTATATCAAATGCTCCTAAACGGGTGATTAATAAACTAATATTTCATCAATGAAGAGAACTAAAAAACAGTCAGCGTAAGGCTGGAAGATCATGTTCAGAGGTCCCATGAATAATTCATGGGCGTTCGTCCTGAAAAAATGCATAAATAAGTACTCATAGTGGTCGTAGTGACATATGAAAGACGTCTTTGAGATTTCATCAAATCATTCTCGAATACTTTGATAGCTTGATATAATTTTTATCTTCGAGTACCATCTCACTCCATTTAATTGATCGAATATGTCATCAATCCTTAGTAGAGGATACATGTTCTTCAGGGTCAACTGGTTCTAATGTCAGAAGTCCACGTGTAACCTTAAGCTTCGTCCGACTTCATGAAAACCAACAGTGGGGTTGCCCATGGTAAAATGTTGAGCCTTACGAACCCCTTCCTCTGCATGTCCTCCAACTGTAACCTAATATCTAAATCCCTACAAGGGCCATCAAATTTGCGGTAGTATATACAACTATCATCCAGGATTATAGATGAATATAGAATTATACCTTTCTCGAAGGAGGTAGTGTTGAGGCATCCTCTAGAATGATGTCTTCATTCTTGTCCACCACTATTGGAATCTGTGGACACATCTCATCAACTACACTGAGGTTCATTCTAGCCAACTAATGACTGATCTACTACACACTCCCACATATGAGTCCATCTTTCACTGTAACATTTCCATCTCTATGAAATTTTTCTCGATGATAGACTAGGTGATGGTCCCCACCTCATGTTTATGGATCGTCAAACTCCACCATCTCACTAAGGTGCTCTGCATAAGGCTCCTAGACACCATAATCACTATGGTATCATAGAATATAATCAATAGGATGTGCTAGTAGATCACCATTGATTAGTGGTTGATGACGAATAAATATTGAGGAGGAAACTCAGGTGGTTTTCACACCAGATTTTTTAGATTTTTGAGGGCTCTGTTTAAGAGAATGTAATAAAATAATGGTAAGAGGAGGTCAAGTGCAATAATCCATTTATAAATTGAGTCAAAAAATATTATTTTTTATTTCAATTTACAATTTAATTTATTAATTATTGCCTAAGAATTATTATCGTTAGGATCATCGAGGTTTTGGGGGTGTGACGGGATGATTCGGAGCCAGAAACCCCTGTATTGGGGTGTTTCGACCCATATCATAGTAAGTATAAACTATAAGATGTATGAAAAAATGGTGTGTATAAACCATGATTCGTTGGGAAGTGGGGGGCTGAAGGCCAAATGGTATGAGGAAACTGTACGGGAGGAGGTGAACGATTATGAGGGCATGTCACAATTCAGTAGAACATAATTGTGTCCTTTTACATGATTTCTATAGGGGTCGTAAACAATGTGGGGTAACCATGTTAGAACCCATTTTTCCTCTTCGTAAATGTGTAATTATGAGCATAGTTTGTTAAATCGTGTGAAACCGTATTTTTAGTAAAATTACAATTTTATCCAAGGAATATTTTATCACTAATACCATTTTTCTCTTTTAATAATTTCCTTAAAGGGTTATGATTGGGGATCACTCTTTATGACTATACTTGTAATTTACATCCCTTATCCATCAAAACACCAATTTGAATGTGGTTCATCTCCTTGGAACCTTAGTGTTAAGGCATTGATTCCATTATATATGTTCTCCATTCTTCTAGGAATCAGTTTCTCTATTTGGATTTAGGCTTATATGCCATATGTTCTCCTTCTTCATATGTTATTCACATTTCATCCAAAGTAGTATGAATCAAAGATTTATACAAGTTGAGATATCATGAATGATCCTAATGAATTTTGTAACATGCTTTTTGTTAATGTCTAATTGTTTATATATGTCGGCGTGTTACAAGCCCAATTTTGGGGTATTGGATAAATAGTATTTAAATAATTTTTTTTTTTTTTGAGTTAATCAATTAAATATGACATTTTTTTGTTTTTTGTAGGTTTTAGACCTTGAATTTCAATATACCCATGGGTTTTTTTCCATGAATGAACCTATTCTGGATTTATGCCTCAGACACCCCTTGAGGTTAGACTTTTTCTCTTCATGGGATTCTAAAAACCGGAACTATTTAAAAATGGAATTTAAATGTAATTGAATTGTAGTTGATTTAATTAATTTTACGGATTGGACTATTTTCCCTTTGAACCATGAATTAAAATATTGTTTAAATCATGATATTATTAATTAAATTATTATCCCATATGATATATTGATTCTTGTGTTATGAAATTGATATAATTGGCATGGATTTCTCATTATAATCATATCACAATGTGAGATGTAATGAGACTATGAAATCTGATATCTCCATAAGATTTTAATTCTTGAATCGTTAAATGTCCCCATGTGCGTAATTGAAGGAAATACATCTTCCATGAAATTAATTTGTAATTTACCTAACAGGAATTAATTTCACCATAATGCACTTTCCCTTTTGATTTATATGATAAAAAATCCATGTAATATAAATTTATACCCTTAAACAATTTTATAATAAAATTTCCCATGTTAGTAATTGAATGTGTAAAAAATATATTTTGTGAGAAAAACATGATACACCTTTTGAGGCTAGAATGATAGATGCTCTTCATTTTGACATGGACATTTTAAATAAAAATATTTAAATGGAATTGAATTTGTTAAATGAAAAATTACCTTGAGTGACAGATGGGTTCGAATTAGAATAACATGGATTGATATATGTGACTATTTACCTTTATACCTTGTGTGATATTGATATACCCATTAGGATTCCATGGAAAAACATAGTGGATAAATGTGAGTATGTCATGAGTGATACATGGGACCATTGAGGGATATGATAGATATACTCATTATGGCTAGACATATATCCCTAGTGATACATGTATTAATAGGAAATTTAAATGGGTTGACTCTAATGGAATTTTACTATTATTAAAAGGGTGATACTCGGGCTTCGTTTGATGTACCACGAACGAACTACACTAGACATGTCATTATTCATCACCTAGAGTAATAACTGGTTCCTAAGAAGTTCCCCATGGATGGGCTTGTATTATGATGGTTGATATTTCACATTGAGTGATACTTGGAATTAGAATGTATTAATTTCTAGGACTTTCATAGGTTCAAATTAAATTATAAATTAAATGACTTATGATGTGTCTACTAGGCCAAAGCAGAAGCTTAGAGTCTGTCTTAACTTATATCATTTAGACGGCCTTAGGAGGTATCTATTGTGGCACAAGTTTCATGGGGCATCCTTTTATTTATATGGGTCTCATGATTAAAAAAATTAAACACAATTGAATTATTAAATGGATATTAATTGAAAATAAATTGAAACTAGTGAATATAGGATGTTTATATTTTTATGATCATCAATTCTTACAACATTAATTATTTCCAATTTCCTATCTTATATATTCACATAAATTTTAGAATATTCCTTGGGTGGTTCCCTAATAGGATTATATCTCACACCATATTTGGGAAACATTTTTGGACCCAAATATATTATATAATTGTACATAATGATAAGGGGAAACTACTTCATATAGGTACATGATATAATACTTCGGAGCAAGATAACATGAAGCTAGTTGACGTATGTGACACTAATGGAATTGTTTTTGAACTTTTCTACTTTTGTGACATGTACTTTATTAGAATGCATCATTCATACATTTAAATTTATTATTATAAATATGTGACATATATAATCAAATTGTATTTTATTTGACTTTTCTAATTGATTTTATTATCACTATTCCAATATTTGTTTCTATTGTATGGATTTCTTCTTATAAAACTGATCTATCATTTTTTTGATCTTTTTTACACACTACTAATGAGGGAATAGTATCCCCACTAACACACCTAGGCCCTTTCTACTTTTAAAGACCCTATGATTTCAATGGATGTTTTTTTATAATTATTTCAAATAATCACCATAATTTTTTTAAATGTTGGGGCCAAAGAATACATTTATTTTTTAAAGAAAAGACCTTTTTATACTCGGTAAAGGGAGACCCATTACATAGCCCGAACGCCCAAGACTAAGTGGCCTGAATATAAGGCTTGAATGCACATTTTTTGGCCCAAAGGACCCTTGATTGAATATTACTACTACAATACCCCACCCTGCTACAGTACCAGATACTGTACAACCGCCACTATAGTACCATCTATAGTCCCTCTGCCGCTATAGTGCTCCAATACTATAGTTCTGCTGCTGCTACAGTAATTGTACAATAAAACTATAGTACTACTACAGTTACCCAGCAATTTGCCCCGGCCCAGATTTGATCCTGGGTATTTTTTGATGCCAAGAAGGAACATATAGCACATTAAATGACAACACAATTAATTATTCAATTTTATGTGACATTTCAACAAAATATTTTCACTTTTTTTTGGAATTTTTAAAATATGATATACATTATTTCGTTCAGTATGTTTTTTGGAGTCAGATTATACGGTCATAATTTTTGGTGAATATTAACCAAAACAAATGAATAGAAACATACCATTGTGAATAGTGATACTCCCTACTGGGTAGTAAACCTAATTATGATAGTATATAAATAATATTCATGCAAAATTACGATATACATATTTATTGTAATATGAACATAAGTGTTTTAAAATTGTTGTTTTTCGAGTAAAATGTTATTTTAAATAAATAATTAATTAATAATATTTTTAAATTTATTTATGAAAATTGATGAACATTTTGGATTCTAGATGTCAAAAAATGATTACGGTGAATTTGATGTATTTTTATAAAATACATGAATTTTATATTAATATTAAAATATTATAATTCACAATAAATGCTACGACGTAAATTTCTACATCATGGTTGACTAATGGATAATGTAAGTCACCATTACATTAAAATCACATTCATTTTTTTACTATTATATGTTAGGGACTATTAAATATTTCCTATCTTATGGAAAATTAATAAACTAATGATTATAATATTATGAAAACCCTTCTTCCATCCATTATAACTACCGCCCATCTTTACCACTTTTCTTCACTCTTCTAAAGCCTTGTGCCTTACCAATATTCTACCTAAATATATTCCAAATATCCATCCCCACGTACAACCACCCTTATTCACTTCAAAATAGCAATGTCTCTCCTCTTATGAAGGCTCTAAATGATGATTGATCCATGAGGTAAATTACCATATCGAATTGTTTTATTTCTTTTATGTTCATTTATATTCTTTTTTCATTCCTCACCTACCTTCACCAATATGATATTATAACTCCCTTAACATTCATGTGATAGGATTATATTATTCTATTGGGAAAAATATTTATCTTATATCCTTTCCATCTCTTTTATTTGAATGAAATGAAAACACTATTTGAGATGTGTTAATTTAGAACAATCAGGGACGACATGTGATCAATTTCCATAGTATTAATGTATAGTAATGAAATCATTTTAATGGTTGAAACAGACCATAATATATGTATTATTACAAATCATTGGTTCTGGATTCCATTTGTATAGATTGAGTTGGTTTATAAATCAAAACATGTTATTTTTTTGCAAAAAATCACCAATTGACCCAAAATGATGTCACTAAAGTTAAATATAAGGATTTAACTTCACAACAAGTAATAAAATTTATTTTAATACCATGTAATATTCTATATTTACAGTAATATCATATTAAAACAATTTTTTAATACCAATTTTATCATACATGATTATCCGTACACAAATATAAGTGAACTGCTCAAGAAAACCTAGTAATCAAACGGACCCGAACAATGAAATTGAACCTCGTAGCCAATAAAAATGATTATAAATGAAAAAAAAAGATTATAATAAATATTTAACATACATATATTAGGTTCTTTAGTTATTAATTAATGGACATAATTTGAATATTCAGGTCAGTACTATCACCCGGAGAACACCATAGGACTAAAAGTAAGAGATCCTCTCAATTTCAAATTTTTTCAATATCGTACTCTATGTTACACACATTTATGTGTAATTCCTAGTGATGGTGTATCATTAAACACTCCCAATAAATCCCTCATGATTTATTAGTGATTATAAACCCCTTTCCCTTCACAAAGCCCTTTTAGGTACACCAGAAACCACACTGAAGATCCATAAAAAATTCTACCCAAAAATTCTATATTTTTTGGGTTTCTCTATGATTCTATTTACCCAAATTATGTTGTCATTTATTTTTATGTAAAACTTATAAATTATGTTTATATTCTCCAAGATCATGTTTCATGATCCATCCCCCATTCCCTTTTGGGGATATAAATTCTTTTAAGTGAATTCTTCTTCAATACTTCTAAATAAGAAAACTCGTTTTAAGGGAACATCCCAAACTTTTACCCAATTTAAAGTGCACTCTTCCCCCTATTTCAAAACAAAATTGTCTTTATAAAATCATTATTTTTATTATTAATGACTATTTTATTCAATTATTCATTTATATTAATTATTTTTCCCTTTTCTGTTATAAAATCCCTTTAGTTATTTCCTAACAACCACACTAAAATGTTTTAATGCAAACAATTTTATAAACAGTCTTCTCATATGTTGTAACTTTTGTTTTACATCACATACAATTCTATATTTATTATTTTCATTACTAATGACCATGTATGTTTTAATTCCTTTCTATAATGGACATTGTTATGATACTTTCATTCATTATGACTTATGTCATGAAAGTGATACCCATTTCTATCAATGAGTACCCTTGTGTTTATATATGGATGATTATGTGTGATTATTTATGTGGAAAGAATATTCATGAAATTTTTAATAAGGGTGCACAAAAATAGCACATCAATTAATTGGGTAATGTTTTGTCACATGATATGTTATGTGTGACAGTCTTCACGGTTAGCCATGGCTTGTGCTACTATGGGAAGAGATCTTTACAGTTAGCCCTGACTCGTACTATAGTCATGATTTAATTTTCTAACACCATTCAATGATTACATGTTTATATGACATCATGTTTATATATTATTATTTCTTTTTAAAATTCCTTTTTATTTCTATATGTAATTTTTTCTAACCCATATTCTAAGGATTTATTCGAATTCTTTTTTCATTTACCGAGATTTTAACTCGTCCCTTTGTTCATGAAATCCCTATGTTATCCTATGATAATTTATATACATGATAGGAGTTTAGGAAAAAATATGAAGTCTAAATAAAGAAATGTTTCATTTGTTTCCAAGTTTTTAGTAGTATGTACCTATTCATACAAGACACCAGACTTCACGATCCTTGGCTTCTACTCTGATGTATACTTACGCTTAAAATCATGTAATGATAATTTAAAAGGCTAGGGTATATATAGTTGGTATTAAAGGATGGTGTAGTTTTATTATATATAAGGATTAGACAACCATAATGTGAAAATAAAGTATGAGACAAATTATTAGTAAATAACCATAAGTTTTGGTAAGTGTAGAGTAAGTGGGTTGTAAAGAAAATATATCATAGTATGGATACAAATAGATATATGTGGAATTGGATTAAATGTACCTAATAGTGAAAAATTGAACAATGTGTTTTGGGCTTGAACCGGGATATCCTGTTACATGACAATGGGTCTTGTTGTACTCTTGTAATTGACAGTCATGGGGGATATGCTTTGACAAATTAATGTGAACAGTAAACCCCATTTTTAAGGGAATAATAAAATCTCATAATAATATAATTTATGAAATATCTCAATGATATAATATATTTAAACATTAGTAATCAAATTATAAGTTTTAATTATCCTCTATAAGTTAATATTTTTATGTTAACAAGTTTTTTTGTTCAATAAATAAGTATTCAATCCCTTTAATTGTTTGTTATTTTTTCATAGTTAATGGAAGTAAATAAAAGAATACATTGCAACAATAAATGTGATATGAAATTTAAATATTTACTTAATGATATACATGATATTATGTGAATGAGTGATCAAAACATCATGAAAATTCCATCTCATCATGATCAAGTTATGAATAATAACTTGTATCATGTGTAATTCTCTCCTCCTCCAAGGAAATATCATGTGTCGGTAGAATCATTTATACACAAAAGGCCTCCAATGTTTATCAGATCATTGGATCACCTCCTAGAGGAATAATAGATTGTGTCCATTAAAAATAATTTATCCATCTTCCAGTGATTGGAGGAAGAGACTATTGTATTGTAATTCTATCATTTTGATGGGGAAGATTATCAGTGGTAGAAACAGATCAAGAATACAATGTTCCATGTGGAAATTGATTATTTGAATTAAGATGAATTTAAGAGGATTTATTAATAACTATTTCCTTGAAACCTCCATTTAAATATTGAAATATAGTTCTCTAGACTCATGTAGAAGTAAGATGATTCCATTGGGGTGTATAAAGTCATAAATAAATGTCATGAAAGGTATGCCATTTGTTTTTTCATGAAAACTGAAAGTAACGTGGACTATATCTTGAGCAGGAAATGGATGATTTTATATAATGGTGTTGGTTATTTGAGACATATAAATTTACGAGGAGATTTTTTATTGTGAAATTAAGATTGAAATGGAGATTGGAGACTCTCAATGGTCTTGTTGTCTTAGTGAAAAGAATAAAAAAAATAGATAACAACATGGGTGGTTCAACTATCAAATACCAGGATGGTAACAATCTCGAATATACAACTTGTAAATTTTTTCGGAATAAGCATCCTGGGAACTATCTAAAGGGAACCAGGAATTTATTCAAATTTGTAAATCTAGGACATCTACCTAAGAACTATAGAAGGGATAAGGGAAAGAGTGATAATGTTAAAGAAGAAAATAATGTCCATATAAATGATCATTAAATTGTACAATGTTACAACTATAAGGATCATTTTAATTATTAAAAAAATCAAATGGTTATCATAGGAAATAAATAACAACCTCCAATGAAACTAGGAAGGGATTATTTTATCACTACTGCTAAGGTGGATCTAGACAACAATGTGGTGGTAGGTATGCTAGTTATTTATAAAATAATATCAAACATAATATTTGATTCTATTTCTACAAATTATTTCATATATTTTAGGTATAGTAAAAATATTCAAACACCACCACAAAATATAGATGTAATGTTATCTGTGAGAACACTTAATGGGGAAATCATTTCATCCATTGTTGATAACTCCTCCCCAGGTAACATTTGTGGACTAAACCTCCATGTAATTCCCTCCATACTTTCATTAGAGTATTTTGACATTATCTTGGGAATGGAATGGATTTATTTATACAAATCCAACAATAACTATCATGAAAGGGATATCACTATTCATATCTTAAAGAATCCTCTAATTATTTACAACTGTAAGGTAGAAGTTGAATCCCCTTTAAAAACATTGTCTCAAGTGTGGATATTAATTCCTTATCAGAAATAAAGTCTAGCAGAAATGATTGTGGAAAAATAGATAATTATGCTTGGGGACATACCCATCATGAGGGATTACACATATAGATTTATTGAAGTGTTTTTTGATCTTCCTTTTAATTGAGAGGTTGAGTTCTCTATTTAACATATTCCTCGATCTCTGCCTATATCAAAGACACCTTATAGAATGGCCACCGTAGAGCTGGAAGAGATGATGAAACAGCTATAATAAAATATGGGGATGGATTTCATAAGCCTGAGTGCATCACCTTAAGGTGAGACAGTACCCTTAATTATGAAGAATGATTCATCAATGTTCCTATAAATTGATTATCATGAGAGAAATAAAATTTCAGTAATGAAAAATTATTCCCATCCTAGGATAGATGACTTGTTTGATCAACTTCATGGGGAATGTTATTTTTCTATGTTGTTCCTTCCATCGAGATATCACCAAATAAAGGATAGGAGGGACGATATTCCATAGACTATATTTAGAATGTGCTATGTACACTATGTGTTCATAGTTATGTCCTTCAAACTCACTGATGGTCCAAATTGTGTAATGATTTTATTGAATAGAGTCTTTATAGATTGTGTCGACAAAGTTCAGGTAGTATTTATTGATGATATTATGATATACTCCAAGGGAAAAGATCAAAATGATAAGTATTTGAATATTGTGTTAATGAAATTTGTGAATGGATATGTTGTATAAAATGTATAGTAAATATGATTTCTAGATGGAGGAAGTATCATTCTTGGGGAATGTTATCCCATGAAAAAGGGATATATGTAGACCCTTCCAGGACCAATGCCATTTAATAGTATCCCAAGACAACTTCTGTAACAGAGATCTACAATAATTTGGGTCTAGTTTGGAATTATCGGTGATTTGTAAAGAAATTTTTACAATTGTAAAACACAATGACCAAGCTGACATAAAAGGAAGTAATGTTGGTCTGGAATCAAGAATGTGAATATATTTTTATGGTGTTGAAAAATATTCCTATCACTCTTTCAGTACTCACACACCAAACATATATAGAACTCTATGTGGATACAATGATGCTTTAAATAAGGGATTAAGATGAGTTCTTATGGAAAATTATAATTTGAGAGCCCACACATCAAGGCAGCTGAAAATCCATGAGCACCACTATCCTATGCATGATCTGGATGTGGAGGGAGTGATCTTTTCATTAAAAATATGGAATGTATTATTACTATGGGGAAATATGTGAGATATATACAGACCACAAGAGTCTCAAATATATATTCACACAAAAATATTTTAACATGTTCCAACAAAGATGGATAGATCTTATCGAGGATTATGACTTCTCAATACACTACGATCATGGTATTGAAAATAAGGTGGCAGATGCTCTAAGTAGAAAGAATACTGCATCTTTATCAACATTGAGAATTAAAAAGGATCTGATCTACATATATTTGTAGAGGATAGACATGGTATTAATTAATGGAATAACATCATAAATCCTTTCTCAATTGATTTCTCAACCCTCATGGAAAAAATAATGGATGCTAAAAGGAATGTTGGGGAAATTTGGAAAAGTGTAGATGCTATCATAAATGGTAAATCCTCAATTTTCCTGATTGATGGGGAATGAGTTGTAAGATTTTTGTTATGATTATGTGTACCATATGACCTAGGAATAATGTTTGTGATTTTTAATGATGAAAATATCTTGATTTTCTCTATCCAATCTGGGAGTAGAAAGATGCATCAAGATCATTGAGAATAGTTTTGGTCGGACAATATGAAAAGATAGATTGATGAATATACATCAATGTTCAAGGTATTATAGAAAGTGAAGGCTGACAAGAAAATGTATAAGGGGAGGATACAACCACTACCCATACCAACATGCAAGTCCGAGAACAATACCATATACATTATCACATGACATTGATGAAAATCTAAAGGAAACAATGTTATATAGTTCTTTGTAGACTAACATACAAAGACATACAATTTATCAGGATTTGAGAGATCGTCTCATTAGAACAACATTCACGAATTTACATCAATGAAGTGGTAAGTCTATATGGATTAAAAATACTTATTATATCTGATTGTGATCCAAGATACACGTCAATGTTCTAGAAAATTCTCTAAAATTCTCTAAGAACTGAGTTGAAGTTCAGTATGACCTATCATCCTCAAACTGATGGCCACTCTAACCTGACTATTCAAACAATAGTAGACATGCTGACAGTATGTTATATGGAATTGAAAGGAGGATGAGACCAACATCTTCCAATGGTTGAATTCTATTACAACCACTATTTCTACTCGAGTATCTAAATGGAACCATATGAAGGACATAATGAGACCACCATCATGTTGGAATGAATTTGTTGAAAGTAAGATTACAGGAATTTATATGGTCGACAAAGTGGTGGGGAAGGTGAAAACCATTCAACAACATATCATGGAAGCCCATTGTTGATAGAAATTTTATCAAGACCATTGACGATGAGACCAAGAGTCAATGTTTGAGTCATGATGTATTCACACATATCTCCATGTAAGAAAGTCGTGTGGTTTGGAAAGAAAGGGATGTATTGTCCCAAGTACATCAGCCCTTTGAGATTCATGATCATGTTAGGAATGTGGCCTATAAACTATCAATTCATCCTACAAGGTTCAATGTACATAATATCTTTTGTGAATCCCTCTTATGTAAGTACATACCAGACCCGTCACATGTACATTCTTCAAATGTGGAATAGTTGTAGGATGATCTTTCTTAAAAGGAGCAGCCAATGATGATCTTGGATCATATGGATAAGGTTCTAAATAAAAATACAACAAAACTATACAAGGTTCTATGGTGGATCCATATGTACAAGTAGGAAATATGGTATCTAGTGGAGGTAATAAAGGAAAAGTACACATACATGGTTATAACTTTTAAAGTAAAATGAAATTTAAAGGTATAAATTTCTTAAGGGGGGAAGAATGTAATGAACCAATGTTTTAAACAGAAATTTCCTTCATATTTTTAGGTCATATAATCACATAAAATCACAAAATAATCAACTAATATGTTCAAGATGACCATTAAACATAAGTTTTTCACTTTTGTGTTTTGAATATTGGGAATCTGACATACACGGTTGCGATCAGTGTGTTTTTTGGAGTCTGATAATAAAAACACAATTCATTGAGAATACTAACCTACCATTATGAATAGTAACATACATTTATTAATACTGATATTCCATAATGAATAGTAACCATACCTGTGATTTATAAAAATATAATTCATGAAAATGTATGTTATACCTATTCCCTAGAAAAAGAAAATAAGAGTTTTAAAATTGTTTTTTTTCGAGTAAATTGTGAATCTAATGAATATTTTATTAATAATATTTGGAAATTTATTTTTTAAAAATGGATTTTATTTTTCGGATCTACACGTTGAAATAGGGTTAGGGTGACTTTTGTTTATTTTTCTAAAATACAAAAAAAATTATGAATAGTAATATCTGATAAAAAAAATTAAATTCTATAACTAAAATTTTTGCATCATGCATGAGTCATGCATAATGTAAATGAACATAGGTTATAACCCACATGCACTTATTAATATTCTATTTAATGGAATAATCATAATTTGTTTTCTTATGGGAAAATAATAAACTGATGATTATAGTAATATGAAAACCCTCCTCTCCTCCACTATAAAAACCACTCATCCTTACCTCTTCTCTTCACTCATCTCAAGCCCTATTACTTACCAATATTCTACCCAAATATCTTCCAAAGTTCCATCCAAATGTAAAAATACTCATTGTCTCTTCAAATTACTAATTCCTTGATTTTTAAGAAGGTTCTCAAAGAAAATTTATTCAAAAGGTAAATTCCTCTTTCGAATTCTTTTATTTCTTTTATGATCTATTTTTCCTTGTTTATCTCCACACCTCCTTCACAAAAATGGTATTATAACTATAATAAAATAAATGAAATTTAATTCTATTGTTATAATGGTATAATTAACTATATAACTTCCTTAACGAATATTTTATTTGAATGAAATGAAATGCTAGTTTCAGATGTCTTAATTTTGAACAATCAATGATGGCATGTTATCAATATCTATTATGGGTCATCAAATCTGGTCATGAAACCTTTTTCCTGGTTGACTCGGACCATAATTTATGTATTATGCCTCATCTTTGGTACTGGAATCATTTTTTACTCATGGATTTGGATTATAAATCAAAACATGTTCTTTGTGGCCATAAAGAGCCAATTAACCCAAAAGGATGTCACTAAAGTTATAAATAATGACTCAACATCACACCAAGTAACTAAATTACGTTTTCAACCATTTAATATCTTGGATATTATTTAATATCATATGACATAAATTCTGGACAACAACTTTCATCAAAAATGATTATCCACACATGAATATATGTGTACTAGATATTAAAACCAAGTAAGCAAATAGACCTGAACAATGAAATTGAACATCATAACCAATCCAAAGGGTTATAAATTCACGTATAAAGGTTATAATAAATAGTTTACATATATATTAGGTTCACTAATTATTTATTAATGAGCCAAATTTGATAATTCTGATCATTAGTATCAATAGGATAACACCATAAGTCTAAATGTAAGTAATCCTCTCTATTTCACTTTAATTCTAGATTATCCTTTATGTTACACCTTTTATGTGTTATTAATACTGATAGGGTATGATTAAAAACCAATCCCATACATCTCACTTAATTTATATGTGATTATAAACAACATTCTCTCTCACTAATCCTTCTTAAGTGCACCCAAAACCATGCCGATATTCCGTAAATAATTCTACACGAATAGCCGTTATTCTATCGGCATTCTATATATTTATTTTTACCCAAATTAATTTTTATTATATTGTTATTTAAAACTTCAAAATTATGTTTATATGCTTCAATATCATGTTTCAGGATTCATTACACATTTACTTTTGGTGATTTACAAGCTTTTATGTGAATCCCACCTGAATACTTTCCAATAAGAAAACTTGTTTAATGGGAACATTCAAAATTTTACCCAATCTCAATTAAAATATATCCTTATTTTTAATCCCCCATTGTTTTTATAAAATCACTCAGTTAATTATGAAAACATTATTTTTTTACTTCTTATCTTATATAAAATATAGTTCCCTTTTCTAGTATAAAATCATTTTAGTTTTTTCATTAAAACCACACAAAAATGTTTTAATTCAATGCATTTCCTAAATATTATTCTTATATATTTTATATTAAATTTTACAACACATAACATGACATATGCCTATTTTACATTATTAATTCCAATGAATTTTTTAATTCCTTTCTCTTAGGGAAACTTTTATAATACACCAATTGATTATGATTTATGTTTTGTATATGATACCCATTTATCTCCATGAGTTACCCTGCATTTATGTATGATTGATTATGTATTATTATATATCTGGAAAGTATATTCATGAACATGTTAAGATGGGTTCACCCAGATAGTGCTTCCATGCAATGGGTAATGTTAAGTGTCATGAGATTTTATGGTTGATAGTCTTGGCAGTTAGACTTGGCATATGCTATTATGGGAAAAGATCATGGCGGTTAGATGTGAATATAACTACTGTCAAGATTTATATTGATGCCTCATTTCTATGATTCCATGTTAATATGACTCAATGTATATATGTTATTATTAATTATGTTAAATTCCTTTTATTTTCTTTATGTCATGTTTTCTAACCCATGTTCTAAGGATTTATTCTAATTCTTATACCATTAATAGGATTTTTGATCATAACATTGTTCATGTTATCCCCAAAATATCCAATGAAGATATATGACAACTATGCGAGTTAGGGTTTTTTATGTAGGATAAATACACAAATTTTATATTTAGTTCTATGTTTTCAGAATTATGTACCTAGTCTTTAATATCACTAGAAATTTTATATTCAGTTGTATGTTTCTAGTTTTATATTTAGTTCTATGTTTTCAGTATTATATATATGCCCTCGTGATTAATTGGAAGGTCGGGCCCTTTGTGGTCGGCAATGGATTTATACATCTTTCGAGGTAAGATTGGTAGATTCTCTTTTTTTTGAACATGGAAAGTTAACTAATACATTGAATGGAATTTAATTTGTTAAATTATAACAAGACTCAAGTGATATATCGGATAAAATTGGAATTCCATGGATAGAATCAAGTCACTATTAACCTATATACATTGGGTGATACATGGACCAACCACATGATGCCACAAATGGACTCAATGGTTTAATGTGATTAAGTCATAATTGATACATTGATACATTGAGGGATACCATGGAAAGAATCACTTAGGATATAGTTATATGATGAATGATACATGTATTCTTATGATATTGAAATGGATATACTATATGGGGAATGATCCACAATTCCAGAGGTGATACTTGGGCTTCATGTTATGCACCGTGGACGGAATAAACTTGCATGGACATTATACCCCACCCAGAGAGATACCAGGTTCCTTAGAGGTTCTCCAGGGATGGGCTTGTGGGGTAATGGTTGTTAATTCACATGGAGTGATACATCAATTAAATCATATGAATATAAAGTAGGTGATATAGTTCTGATTTTATTATAAATGAAATGACTTATTAATCATCTTCCATGATAAGATAATAGTTTAGAGTTCTTCTTGAATTTTACACATTATATGACCTTATGGAGAATTAGTTTTTCTTCTTGTTACATAGGGGTGCTCATCTTAATCTAGATCTTGATATTTATAAAATAAATTTAATTCAATTGTTATATTGATATGAATTAAATTTCCAAGGAAACCAGTGCATGAAAGACAACTACATTGGATTATTCCATTCTTATTAATTTTCATGTTTCACATATACTAACATATATATATATTCACATACTACTTGTAATATAAAATGGGTGGTTTCATAACTATATTACTCAACAGAGATCATTTCCCATTCTTGTCCTGTCTGTCTCATGAGGAATAAATATTCTCCAAATTCAAAAAAGGGAAATATAAGAAACACCCATCTCATTATGAAATCATTATTATGTGTTCCACAAAAACATAAGTCATTCCCCATTTTATAACCCAAGAAATAAAATGGTGTTCTTAAAAATAATCCCATCATTACATAATTAATGAAAAAATGGATTTTGTAAAAAAATCAATTCATATTAATAATTGTGATAATATACATTAAACATAACCCCCTTAAATAATGTAATATTAGATTGAAATAAATTTTGAAAGAACTTATGAAATTATTTATTTATGAAAATATCATTCTACTTCGTAAAAGTTTTCTTTTCTAAAAAATATAGCATAATTATAAAAAAATGAATTTAGATGAAAATAAACATGACATATTGGAAAAAATCGTTATTTAAATAATGGAATTATGAATGTGTAAAAATATATTCAATCCATAAAAATTAAAATAAAATAACATTCTTTTAATTTTGATGGAAAGTAAAAAAAAATTACCTTGGATGGAAAATGAAAAAATCTACATTTCACACCATTTCATAAAAATTAACCAAAGGGTAATGATGAATTTAATAAGTTGTTTAAAAAATTGAAAAATCATTTATAATACATATGTATAAAACATGTATATAGATGATAAATATACCATAGTTAATACTTATGTATAAAAAATCTCAGATAAAAATGAGATATCACAATCGTCCATTACCCTAGGGTAGACCCTGTTCATGTGTATTTGAATCTCCTCTTCTATGACATTTTCCCTTAATATCCCCAATTAAAGGCACTAGATTTGGTCTTTTGAGAAGGCTAACATCACATAATATTTTACTTGGGATTTTGATAAGGGAAATAAGGAGGGGATGTCTTGCTTCAAGGATAAAGTAGTTTTGATTAAATGAGGTAGGAAGTTCCCTTTTATAATTAACTTGAGGGGAACATATGATAAATCAAAAATATATTAAATAAATATAAATAAATTTTTAAATAAAAATCTGTCTAAATTGTGTAAATTTTTTTGATAATATGAATATGTTACTAAATCCTATTAGCCAATAATTTTTTGACTTATTTTGTTTAATTTAGAACCCTATTATTTCAAATTACCCATATTTATTCTATTTAAATTTAAATTGATGTAACAATGTTTTAAATATTAAGAGACAATAAATTGTACTTACATGGGTTTAATATTCCATAACTGGTGGTTCATGAAATTTTTTACCATTTAATAGTAACTATTTAATTTTTATATATTTTGGGGAATTTTTAGATGATTTATCAAAATATTTTTTTAAAAATATCAATACTATCATTATTGAAACTATTAATTTCATTGAATTTATGTAAAATCCAAATATAGAGATAAATTGGGACAAAATCTATTTAATATACCCTTAATATGTTATAGTCACCTAGAAAATTAATATTTTCCAATTATTAATTCAAATTAAATTTATAATAATATTTATTAAATCATTTATTTGATATTTCACTTCAAAAAATAATTATTATATCACCGTTAATTCAGGAATTCATGGTAATTATATAACATGTAAAAATTATAAATAAATTTCTAAGAGGGTGACATTTACCCTATATTTAACCCATCGAGGGTGACATTTTGATTGTTACATTAATTTTAATAATATTTATATCATTTTCATGGTCAATATTCATTAAATGAGTCCATTAATGTCCATTTTCTTTTAGGATAATGGTTACCCATTCAATATGATTTTGGATGGTTTTATAGTAATTGAGTTATCCTTATCACATTATTTTGGTAGCTAAATTAACTGATTTACCTTTAACAACTATAAATAAAAATTATTGTAGTTAATATTCATTATATCCAAAATTAAAAGTAACCTATTTACTTAATTTGGCCCCACTAAATCAAAATATGGAATATTGTTTTTTAAATTTAAAAAAAAAGTTTTATAAATTTATTTAAAATTTACCCTATTACAAAATGAAAAATGAATTTTAATAAAATTAAAACCATCAATGATTAACAATTGTTGATATCCATTATCATTTTAAAAATTCTCCAAGTTACAAACATTGGATTAAATGAAAAAAAAATTAATCTAATTATGATTTTAAAATTGTTAATTCAATATTCTAACAAAATCAATAAATTATACGAAGATATAGTTTTTATCTATAAATATGCATTTCCCAGTATTCATTTAAAATTAAAAATTATTAGAAAAAATTAAAAAAAATTTATCCAAATACATTTTTATGTGTCTATTATAAATAATAAGATGAATTTTAAAAAAAAATTATTACTGTGTCAGAAACCTGATTTAAAATATGTTCACCATCAAAATGCGGTAGAAAATACTTTTGTAAAAATTAACTCATTTTTCATAAAATAGTGAATTTGTTGTTAAATCATTTCTAAAATATAGATAAGATAAATTTAAAACATTACATTGAATATATAATATATATATTTCAATAAAAAATATCATCAATTGTGATGTTTTTATTTAATAGACTAACATATTTTCATTTATATATTTAATTATAAAAATATTTATTTCTTATTTAAAAAGGGTTTTATTTTCATTTATAATCATTTTATCAAAAAAAAATTATGTATATATGTTTGTAATATATATTTTAAAAAATAACTTAGCATTATTCATACCAACAATTTTAATGGCTATGTTATAAGGTAAGATAATAATATTTAGTTGTTCACATATACTCGGTCTTACTTCAAATGAATTCCTTCAAAAGGACTTGAAAAGGTGTATAAAACAAACCATGATTGGTGTTGTGTATATCACAAGATAATCCAGTGTAGAATGTAGAGAAGTACTTTCTCAGTGTTGAATATAACAGAATACATCAGTAATTGTTTTTTAAAAAAACATAACTAAATAAATAAAATCTACCTCTGTAAAATCTCTGGGTTTTACATTATACCCCCTTAAAATAAATTTTTTCATTAAATTTATACATTTTATAAAAGAATTAATATATTAAATGTTATTTTATATAATCCCACATATGAAATATGAAGACTAAAATATCCACTTAAAATAAATGTGGGAAACATTAATTTCACCCAAAGTCATTCAAAAATGAGTATCCTTGTAGCAGAATGTTGGTGGATAGTGAAATCCAATTTAGATAATGAATGTATACCCATATTGGTATGATGAAGAGTGATAGTTTAAACAGTTATGATAATATACACAAGAAAAAGGTGAAAAATTTTGATGATTAAAGGGACTAAAATATTCATAAAAAATGAAGGCACATGGTTAACAATTTTTGTATTTAATGTCCTATCCCTAGAGTAGAAGAATGAGTAGAAATATTTACATGATTAAGTGTAATCTCATCCTTTCCTTATACCTTGATCAATTTCAACTTCTTCTCTTATTCCCAGAAATTAAGTTGAATTTATCATTCATGAATTGTTAAATGGTCATATGATCCATAAATAGAATGATAGATCATTCCATCTAAATTTATCACCAAAAAAAGTTAGAACATGTTATCAAATATGTTTAAGTCCACATATGTTGAGATAATACAAAAACATCTTCTGAATTTTTACATGAAACAATTCATTAATTGATAACCTTTTAATCCTTTTGAAATCAGTAAATCAAAATCATTGGAATGAGGTTTACTAACTCAGTATATCATTTATCCTCCTTATATCATAAGGAATCTCTGGTCAGTCACATTCCAAACAGGTGGATTCCTTCGTCATGTATTTATTCAAGCCATGGTAATAACTTAAATTACCATAGAACCATAGAAAAAACATACATGATTTAAAAAATTGCATCAATAAACATACCATTTATCCAAAAAAATTAATAAAATTAATATATTATATAATAAATCACTTTGTCATCATATATTTCCTTTCCTCAATAATACTATAAAAGATTTCATTATTTCATTATCCAGGCATTAGGTACAAATTAAGGGTTATCCATCCTTTAAATTATTTCTATAAAAATAAGAATAGCTTTTCATGGTTACCATTACAATTCTTCATATACTATTAAATACATGTTGAAAAAGAACAATGTACCATTACATAGATATTTAATTATTCCATAATATGATAAAATTTATTCTATGGCATTGTTCTGGAATCCCATTACATAAACACTCATTCAGTCCACCACATAATTGTCATAATCTACATCACTAGTAGTGAATGTATGAAATTTTACTTATTAATTGACCTAATGTGGTTACACATGTTTATCATCATTGATAACACATCAATTAGTGCATTGGTTAGCATGAAGACCCTTTATATTTAACATGTATCATTGATGTGTGAGAGGTTTATTCTATGTTCCCTATTCTAAATTTTCTTAATCAGTAACCCTTTTTCAATTACATTAGTAATAAACTTACTAATGACCATTTTTTCCACACATAAATCATTTTCTAGGCCCTTTTATTTTTTCGCTATTGTTTTGTGATTTCCCTTAAACTCCATTTTCTATATCAGGTAAAAAACATGAGATTAATATGTAACCCCAACTTTTATTTTTACCTTGATAGCACAACACACAATCTCTTCTTAAATGTAAATGTTTCTAACATATAATTCCTTTAGAAAACATGGTTTTAATAGAATGAATAATTGGTCATCCTTTGTGTCATGTTGAATAAAAATTCCTAAACCGTACATTATATGTTTTGTAAAATATATTAAATAGGTACCAATAGATTACTTTTCTATTTTTATAATCTCAATGAACCTGTTCACTATATTTGTATGAATAATACAAGGAAAGTATATATTGAAGAATAATTTCATGAAAATATCCCACTCCATGGACTCCATTTCATATATCAACCTTGTATGATTGATACGAGAACACCAATGATTTTCTTCTCCTTCAAAATTACTGACACCAAAATAAATTTTTCATTTCCAAAATGTGAATGAAATTTTCATATTTTTAACTGTATAGATCATTTTTTAGGAACAATTGGATCTAAAGAACCAATTAATAATGGTGTATTTTTCATCATGACAGACAAAACATAATCCTATTCCATTATCATCTCATTTGGATGTCAAGAATGATTCATTGATTTTGTATGTTTAGTGATAAGAATTTTCATTAAATATCCTACACATTTTGATGTTCAGAAAGAAAATTGATGCATTTACTATTTCCTTAATTATTAACATAGCTCCTCCAGGTTATAAACATTGTCTAAATCCCATAAAGGAATAGTGTGAGAGGAAACATCATACATGGAAGACAAGACAATAAATTGGGAGTACATTCTATCAATAAAATCTTACATTCTGCCCTAGGATAACCATGATCATTAATAAAGTTGTAATATTCTAAACCATAATAAGGCATATCCTTTAGAACATCTCTAGATATAAAATAGAAGAATTTAAAGGGAGATCACTAAATATTTCCCATCATAGTTTACATATTATAACTAACTATTTTTTTGTCACCAACTCTAATGACCCATGATTGACAGGAATGATATAACATTACATATGAAAAAAACATAATATATTACAGAAATAGATTCTGAATGACCATTTTAGTTTAGTTCAACTGGAAACATTGAATGACATAAAAAAATTAGTTAAATATCTTCAACCTCTCCCTTAATGATCATACCCCTACATTTTCCTATCTAGAACCTTTCTTTATTTCATGGGGGAATGATACATATGGAAAGGGTGAGCTCAGATTCTCAGCAAGGGTGAAAAATGAAAATACAAAACAATACATTTACATAATAATTTAATAACATAAAAATATCTTTTGAAAATAATTGAATTTATAATGTATATCAAAATCATGATTTGTAGAATAAATCATGGTTATTCATAAGGAATAAATCATACTGGAACACGATCCATGAGAAAGTAAAATTAGAATAAAAAATTTTACTATGTTAAAAAAGAACAAAAAATAATTTCCATATTTGAGAATCCGTATAATCAAGACCATAATAGTGGAGAAATTCTTTTACAGAACTGTGTTCACTCCACGTTCCAGCCCTATAATACTGAATATGGTTTAATTACCATTCTAGCCCTATATTACTAAACTGATATTATCTCCTATTACAATCAATTCTATTTCATGAGATATAAATCATTATCTAATGCTTTGGAGGGAGATATAGATCTCAACAATGTCATAATGAAATAATTGTTACATGTTACATGAAAACAAAAATAATTCCTTATATAATAACCCAATGATTAAAATGGGTTTCCTAAACCTCATTCTATCATATCCTAATCCATAAAAAATGTATTTCATAAATAAATAAAATCTATATGTATAGTAGTGTTAGTAAAACTGAAACATAACTGTCAGGAATAAATCCCTCAAGGTTTCCTCTATGTATGTTTTGGGTGTGGTTGTGTTTTTTGGCAATGCCAATTGACTGAAAATGAGTATAATTGGTCCTTTACAAATATAAGTTTTTAAGGTTGTGTCATTTCCCAGTGTTAGCAAAAACATTTGGACTCAAAATCGGGATTTTGATGATATAAGTAGAAGGATTTCATCATACGAGTGTATAGATTAATTAATGTTGAAGAAAATTGGATATTGATGAGAACCAAGTACCACAATAAATTAATCGTTTACCATCTTCAAGGAACGGTACGCATAGAGACATAAATGGTACACTAGAGTGGCATGAAAAACAAAAAAAAAATCTTGGAGGAAGGTGGTGTGGTAAATAGATGTCATGGCATCAGTGAAGGAGATTGGCTGCATATGAACAAAAAATTTATGTGTTCTTGATAGGAAAAAGTGTTTGCGTTTGACTTGCAATTTTCGACAGTATAAGGATTTGTATGCGGTGAAGGCTAGATCGATGATTTCACAAATATTGTGTTAACTGAATTTGTAGTTATCTATTCCTATATATGAATTTCTAATCCCACAGATTACTGGTGTAACCAAATATCTTTACAAACCATATTCTGCATCTGGGGTATTATCAAAGTCTGAAGGAGGTTCGCGATGAGTAATTCCATGAATGATAAAGTATATCTCATTGATTAAATTCCGTTGAAGGTTTTTGTGGGTATTCTAAACCAAAAAAATTAGGACTCGGTATGTGGAGTTGGAATATTAGATACATAATTGAGAGAATTTTGAAAGAGGTACGCAGAGGGGGAGCTCCGGTAAGAGGAAGGAAAGAAATTATGTAAACAAAAAATAGTTCTCAGACAAAGGGTATTTCACAGAGGTAGAGTGAAGGCAGTGGTACGCTGAGGCAATATAGGTTTGCAGAAGGCAGAAGCAGTACGTGGAAAGGCATTATGCGTACTAATCCCGACACTTAATATCTGTGAAAAAATTATGGATTACTATTTACACTAGGATGTTTGAAAAATCATTAAATCAGTTTGTGAAAATATATTCGAGTACCTAGCAATACATAAGAAAGATTAATTCATCCGTGGGTGAAAAAGGATCTTCAATGGATCATCTATCTATAGAAGGGGATGCATAAATTCATGGAAATTAATGGACCTACAAGTCAATAAACATTTTTTGATATAAATATGATAAATTGTGTGTGAATTCCATTCCCATAGTAGTGGGTGAAGGAAGTGGAACACAATGACCTTTTCCACCGGAAGTGAGCAAGGGAAAGAGATTTTGGGAGTGACCCTTGAGAATTCTATGAGTATACCCTATACTTTGTAAAGGCGGTGATCATGGTCGTAAAAGATCTAGCCTGAACATTGTACTAATTATTGGCAGTGAGCCTTAGTAAATTTCGTACATTAGTGTATTTCCATTTTATGCACTTTGTTGGTATACTAAAAAGTGTAAACCAAGTAAAAATTAATGTCTCATGTGCATGATTTTATATCTATTAATATATTACTATGGGATGAAGAAGGAATTGTGTTTTTTCTAATAATGAAACAATATCCAAATGAGAGGATTTTTTAATCTGTCAAACACTAATTCAATCCCCTCTCAAGGTATTCGACCTTGTGGAACTATCACTTATAATCATTGGGAAATGATAAAAGATAGCTATTCTATCTCAAGAAGAAGAAATGGATCTGGTCAATCATAGAAATATTTCTAATATTGAGAGAAATAATTTTCAGCTATTGATGAATTGGATACAACACTAATTTTGATCAATAGGGATAGATTTATTTACGCCAGCTATGCATGAAATATTATGTGATATTAATAGTGATTAATTATTAGATGCCAAAATTTAATAATTGGATACTAATTCTAAAGGGATAACATATTTAAGGGAGCCATATCAAATGAAATTTTTATGAAGGTGATGTCTTGTAAAACATAACATACAATGTGGAAAAAATTGTTGAATATTTATGAGGGTAACTCAAAAGTGTGAGAAGAAAAGATGCATATTCTATGGAACACGTATGAAGATCTAAGCATGAATCCCAATGAGGCTAGTGATCCATTTTTCAACCAGATAAATATTGTTGTGGAAAACATGTAGGATATTTTCAATGACATTAAGATATATTGATTTCAAAATGTATCTAGAAGAAACATCCACCACTGTTCAAACCAGAAGTATCATTATTGGAAGAAAATTTACAAAAATAGCATACACTAGATAACATACACAATACTATTATAGCATATGAAATGAAAAACTTTTATAATGATGCAGCAGAAAAATGGAATTCTCAAAAAGTGGAATTCATGGCCATGAAGAACTTATCTATTGATGAAATTCATGAGGTTGAAAATATAGATAATATCATGTCATTTCTCTCATCCAATATGAATAGGGTAAAAGGGAAATTTGAAGGTAAACTACCATTTTCATGAGTTCTATGTGGAATGATTTTGCATTTTGTAAAAAAGTGTCCAAAGAAGTCTGATGATAAAAATGATGGAAATGAAAAAATCCCCCAAGAGAAGTATTAATCATATTTGAAAGAGATTTGAAGTAGAAGGAGAATGTTCTTCAAAAAAAATGAAATGAAAAGTGGATGACTGATAAGAAGAATCTACGAAAGAAGTGTTGGAGGACTGCACAAATCATAAAATAGATGCTTTGGTGGATGTTGTCAGAAATTCATTAACATGTGAAGAATGTGATAATGAATAAGGAGAAATTGAAGGAAGTTTTGATCCTTGAGATAAATTATAATATTTCAATGAAGAGTATATGTTTTGAGATCCAAAAAAAATAATGATGTGATTGTTTGTTGGGATTAAAAACATTTTATGCCACAATATGATGAAGTGGATTTTGTGGGTTGAATGAAAAATTGAAAATCCAATGTATTCAATGACAAAAAGCTCCAAAAAGGCAGTGAGTAAAAACTGGATATTTAAAAATAGAAAATATTAATTGATAGTTTTTCTAAAACTGGAAAAGATCAATTAAAATCCATCAAACAAGTAGAATAAGAAGTCGTCATTCTGCAATGTACAATTGAAGATCGAGATAAACTATTAGGAAGGAAGACCATACAAGCCACAAAGAAGATGAGATTTGAGTAGAGTGGTCTATCAGAATAGAAGAAGTAACCAATTACAAATGATAATAATGGTATGGGAATTTATCTAGTACAAGAATTATTCGTGGTTCAAGTAAGAAAACCATAACCCACTTCAATATTGATGATCAATTTGGGTATGAAGAATCATCCAAATATTCAGATAACCCATAGATCAACTAGTGGTGAATCATTTCCACACTGTAATGTACCCCACACAATATTCTTTTTTAAGATGGTACTATCTCGAAATTTATGTTCTGTTGCGAAAAGGTACTAAAGGGAACAAGACAAAAAAATGTGGTTATATAGAGCTCCAAATTCAAGGTCATCATTTGTTGGTATTTATTTCTAGTGTAAAGAATGTGGACATATGACGATATATTTTGCAACAAAAATTGAGAGGAATATGATGAGGGAGTCCAATTTAATTCATAAAAATGTGAAAAATTTATCATCAAAAGTGGTGGAAATTCTCAATCAATTTTCAGCCCTACATGTTGTTGTTGGTCCATCATATGTGGAGGGAGATCAAGATTATCATTCCATAATGGGTATTAAATCAAAAACATGGGTCAGAAAGGAAAGGGATGGGAATGTGATGGTTACAACAATTATATTCTAGTCATCAGATCACCCTAGTATATGGATCATTGATAGTGGATACACATCTTATATAATGGGATATAAGGATCTAGTGACCAGAATCAGATGTGATGTAGAAGGTATCGTAAGATTTAGTAATGATAAGTCCTTTATAATTACTTCATCAGTAAAATCCATGTTTGGAAGAAAATACATGATCTGATATGATGTCTTGGTTGTTGAGGGGATTAGTCACAAGTTTCATAGTGTTAGTCTATTCATAGACTCAGGGAACACATTATATTTTTTCTATAAATTAGGTGTTGTAAATGAAAAAGGATAGTGTTATTATGTTGAATGGAAAGCATATGAAAGGGAATCTCTACCTCATGAGTGGAGAAGAAAGTATGTCATTTCTATCTGTATATGAAGAAAACAAGTTATGGAATAAGAGTCTGGGCAACATTATCCCTGATTCCTTAGAAGATCTGGTGAAATATGATACATCTAGAAATCTCCCAAGATTATCATGTGATCATACACATATGTGTGATGTCAGCCAATAAGGGATGGCCATTGGAAATACATATAAGAAAAAAAGGGGAAATTTTCACCAAGATTTCTTTAGTAGGTGAATAGTGATGTGTGTGGGCCTATCTTACTGAGGGATATTTGTGGGAGAAATTTTTATGTTATCATCATTAATAACTATTGCAGAATTCCATTAATTTTAATAATCTCCCAAAGAGATGATGTATTCAGTTGCATTACTTGATATTGATGGGAATATGAAAATATGCATTGTAAGAAAATCCATTTGATTTAGATAGATAATAAAAGAAAGACCACAAATATTTATTGCAGGATTACATTTAAAAACATGGGATATGGAATCATGTTTTCAAAGTAAGAAAACTACAACAGAATTATGTAGTCAAGTGAGGAAATTGAATTGACAACAATATGGGAAGAACAATTCTCACTGAAAATTACCTTCTAGTGAAATTGTAGAAAGAAACAGTAATGATAGAAGTATACACATCGAAAAAAGCATTACATTTTCCAAAAGAGGAGAATAAACAATACGAGTTATGTTATGGAAATGAGTCATCATTTATGAAATTTCAAATATTCAGAAGTAAATGTTTCATTCTCTAGAATGAGATACATAGAAAATTTAAATCCCACGTGGATGAAGAGATATTTCTTGAATTCTCAAAGAAATGTAATGAATATAAATTCTTCAATTAGTGGTTGAGGAAGATAGTTGAAATTCATGATATGAATATCATAGAATATGAAAAAAAATCGTTAGTAAATACATTATCATAATCAAGAGGACATTTATAATGAGATGAGTAGATCAAGACACAATCCAACACCAAATGATGATTCTGAAGAATAATTAAGTGATGATAATAAATCAGTGTCTATCTAATGACCATGGACAATAGATAAAATTGGAAAATAGAACATAATTACTAATACGAATACACTAGTGTAGACAGGGAGGATGAAGACAGTATAACAAGCATCATAGTTATCACAGGTGGAGAACAATGCTTTTATTATGTAGTTGAAGATAATAATTTGGATCAGTAAATAAATGAAGATCTTTACCAAATTTAGAAGAATCAAATGTGGGAAATTGTGTTTAGACCAGAAGACGCAAATTTCATAGGGAAAAATGGGTTTTATCAACAAAATAAATGAAGATAGTGTTTTGATTCAAAAAAAGCACTCTAGATTTTTAAAGGGTACTCTCAAATTTAGGGTATTGATGTAGATGCGATGTATTAACATGTTTCCAGGCTAGAGACATTCAGACTAATCTTGGCCACACTAATGAAAATAATGTTTAATATTTATTAGATGGATTTCATTTTAGTATTCTTTAATGGAGTTATGGATGAATAAGTATACACTGAGAAAAAATATGGTTTTCTCATTAATGAATTTGAGAACCGATTCTGGCAACTGAAGAAGTCTCAATATGGATTGAAGAAATCAAAAAGATCATGGTATTACAGGATTGATCAGTTTGTAAAAAATATCAGTTTTCAGGTTTGTGGATTTGATTTAATTATCTATTTAAACAATTACAACAGTAAAAGGTTGATGGTGCTAGTGTATGTCATTGAAATAATATTTAGTGGATTAGATGAAGCACAATGCGAACAACTTTTTTAATTCATGGAACACAATTTTTACATGTCAATGATTGGTGAGTTGATGTTATTTCGTATCTTACACGTGACACATGGTCGAAATGGATCTTTTATATCTCAATATAAATTTTCCAAGGAGATTTTGTGTAGGTTTGGAATGGATAATTCCAAAGATACAATGACTTCAGTTTCTACCCAGTTGAAAATTATGTAGGATGTTGAAGGCAATACATTTAATATGAAAAAATATAAGAAAATCATTTGATATATTTTTTACATGACAACAACAAGGCCAAATATTGTATTTTTAACATGCCAAGTAGTGAGGTATCAATGAAATTCAAAGGAAATACACATTATTGCAATAAAAAAAATTCTTCTGTATTTCATGGGCATAGTGGATTTTGGCCTGATGTATAAAGAAAAATCCCAGCGAGAGTAATTGGGATATACCGATGTATATTTTGATGGATCCTGAAATGATTGGAAATCAATATCATGATGTTTTTTACCATGAAGGTTTGTGTATTTATTGGTTAAAAAAGAAACAAGATTTCATTTCATTGTGAACCAAATATGAATAGTAAATTGCTGCTACTCAAGATTTCATGCAGCTATTGTGGATAAAAATAAGTTTAAAGAGAATGGAATTGAATAGAAATATCCAATTGATGTCATTTGTGTTAATTCTGGTGCTATAAATATGAGTATAAATATATTTCATCATTCAATGACAAAGAACATTTAAATCAAATATAATTTTATCAATGATAAAGTGTATAATGGGTTTTAGAACATAGAGTATGTTCCTACAGAACAACAAGTTTCATATATTCTTATAAAGGCCCTATCGAAATAAGCATTCAAAAGTCATCGATAGGCTCTAGGAGTCCAGTCGACTTCCGAAACTTAAAAAAGTGTGGATATGGGTCTTCCTCTCCCCAAGGTATGTTTTTTTCCAAATATGCCGATATGTTTACTTTTCCCTGTAGCAGAAAACCTAAAAGTTATTTTTTGGATCGTTGATAAAAGGTGAGAAAGTGTGACTATTCCAGGTGGAGAAAAGACACAGAGAGAGGTTGTTAGGTGGAGTAGTGAGATAAAGGTAGTTGAATAGGGGATGATGATGGTAGGATAATATATAATATATGGGTAATTAAATCTGATTATACTTGAAGTGACCAGTAAATGATTATATATCATGATAGGTGAGGTTCCTAATGAATGTTGTTTATTAGTATCAGTTTAGTATCAACAATTGGTGATTAAAAAGGATGTGATTCATTGATGAAGTTCCCATTATAATCTTTTTTCTCACGCCGATCTAGACTCATGTGGGCTTAGATTATATGATGAGTAAATTTTTTATTACTATCTTAATCACATAATGCGAATGGTGGTTGAAGATGGAATGAGTTTTAATGGTAAATCAACAAGTGAAGAATTTTCATTACAATCATTATCAACAAACCCAATGGGGGAGATTATTTGTAAGAATTTCCATCAAAGAGAACTCATGGTATGTTTTAGGTGTGGTTGTGTTTGGTTATAATTCCATATGACCAAAAATGACTATAGTTGTTTATTTCTGAATACATGTTTTTAAGGTGGTACCGTTTCCTAGTGTTTTCCATAGTTTGGGGCCTCAAAATCAGTGATTGATGTTGGAAAATGATATATATATTCAAATTTATTAAGGCTATGAAGAGTGTTAATGAAAATTGGAAATTTATGAGAACCACATACAACAATTCATTGGCCGTGTACCATGTTTTGAGAATGGTACACATAGTGACATAAATGGTACATCCTAGTGGTTTGAAAAACCAAAATATTGTATGTGGTAGAAGGAGGTGTGGTATGCGGATGGATTGATGTCAGTATAGGTGATGATCATAAAGGAACAAATATAGTACATAGACTATATAAGAAATTTTTTTTGCATGTGGCTTGCAATTCGTGGAAATTTAAGAACCATTATGTGGTGATGGTTGGATCAAAGATTAGGAAAATCATGGGTAATCAGATTTTATAGATATATATTCCTATATAATAATCAATAATCCCAATGATTACTATTCATACCAAATATCATTAGTGAATATATTTTTGGTCTGGAATTAAAGAAATGATTGAAGGAGGATTGTGAGGAGAAATTTTGTGAAAGCTGAAATGGTTCTCATGGATAAAATTCCACCGAAGGTGTTTGTATGGATTCATAACCTTAAAAAAGACTTGGTATGCAAAGGAAGAATCTATACTACATGCGATAGAGATAAATTTTAAAGTGTTATGTGGAAGGGGAGCTCCGGTACACGGAAGAAAAGACAATATGCAAACATAGAAAAGTTTGTGGACAGAGGGAAGTTCACAGAGGTGGCGCAAAGGCAGTGGTATGTTGAGTCAGTAGCGATTTGAGGAAGCCAGAAGTAGAACACAAAGACATGTTCTTCATATAAAAACCATTACTCACTATGAGGGAGAGGAATGTGGTTTGAAATTATCAGTAAAAATATTGAAAAAGCATCAAATCAGTCTGTGAATGAATTTTCTAGTACCTAGTAGTATATGGGATGTTGGACTTCATCTGTAGGTGAAAATGTAACTTCTATAGGGCATCTACCTATAGTTGAAGATGCATAAATTCATGAAAATTAAGGTACTTACATGTCTATAAATAGTGTTTGACCTACATATCGAGAATCTATGTGTTGATTCCTTTCCAAGAGTAGTGAGAGAATGAAGAGAAACCTGATAACCATTTCCACCAGCATTGAGATACAAAAAAGGGGCATATGGAGTGACTATTGCGAATGAAATGAGTAGACCATAGTCAATGTAAAGGCACAAGAGCCTGGGCAGAAAAGATCTAGCCTAAACATTTTACTTATTATTTTTTGTTTGCCTTTGGGAATTTGGTACATCAGATCATTGTCCTTGTTTGCTCCTTGAATGTACCCAATGAGGGAGAACCAAGTAATAATCATTGTTTCCTATTAATTATTTAAAAACTATTCACATAATACAACAAGAGGAAGAGGTAATTGGGTTTTTTTCTAACAAAAAAAACAAGATCTGAAGAGGAAAATGTTTCAATCTGTCATATACTAATTCACCCCCATAGGGTATTCGACCTACTAGACCTAACAATAACAATATTAATGATTTACATGTTATATGGAAAATAATTTCTATATAACACTTCAGATTAATTATTATGTAAAATATCCTTTATTCATCAAAAACATTTTCATTTCTCAAAAGTCCACACAATTTTAATAGAAATGATGCTATTTGAAAATAAACACGAAATAGTATAAAGGAACCATTATGGAAATAAATCATTATAAATGTGAAAAATCCATTCATGTAGTATAATTTAACATAAAACAATATTATCTTACTTTTGTTATAATGTAGAAATGTTCCATGTAATGAAAATATAATATATTCTTTAAGTCTCATTCCATAAAAATGGTTTTTAAATTATAAAAAAAGTAAGAATGTGCGGTATATTTCATAATATACATATATAATACATGAAAATGGATTATTAATATACCCCAATAAAAAATAAAATATAAAAAATATCATATTAAATGAGATTGTGAAATCATCCCATACCATAGGATTGACTTCCTTCGAATGTATTTGAATCACCTCTTCTTCGACGAACTCCCTATAAATCTAACTTTAATGGCACTAGAGTCGGAATTTTGATAAGAAAAACACATGTAGAATGTGTCTTGGGATTTTAATAAGGGATATAGGAATTGTATGTCCGACCCTGGATGATTAATTAGTTGTGATGCATTGGGGGAAGAGTTTCCATTTTATAATTTGTACGAAGTGTGCTATTAGAAACTCCAAAAATATTAAATTAATATATATATATTAATATAAAAATATAAATCACACCAACATGAATTTTGCATAAGATAACTGGAGGATGGTTCAAAATATTATCAATTAATAATTTATTGGCATGTTTATGATTTTTTTAAACCATATCATTTTATTTTACAATTAATTTTTTTTATTTTTAATTGTGTGCGAAAAATTTAAAAAACTAAGAGACTACAAATTTAAATTACATAAGGTCATTTCTCTATTAATTAAAAAATTGTGAAATTTTTTACCTTATAATTATCACTTTTTAATTTTTTACTAATTTTCGGATTTAAAAATAATTTAATAAAATATTGATTTTATAAAATACCAATAGGGCCAATTTTGAAAGTATTCATCTTATTAAATTTAAGTAAAATAAAAACAAGAAGATAACTTCTAAAAACCATTTAATAGAATTTTAATATGTCATAGTCACATATAATATTTATGGAGTCTTATTGTTAATTAAAATTATATTAAAATAAATTTTTTTTTCTTATCATTTACTTGATATTTCTAATAATAAAATAATTTC
Source organism: Viscum album (assembly GCA_963277665.1). Taxonomy (NCBI): domain Eukaryota; kingdom Viridiplantae; phylum Streptophyta; class Magnoliopsida; order Santalales; family Viscaceae; genus Viscum; species Viscum album. The sequence continues at coordinate 542,046,060 of OY728143.1, forward strand.
TATATCACTAGTGTGTTAGTATTTATGGTAATTATTTAATATCTAAAAATACTAAATAAATACCTATAATGTATATATGTTAATTAGATTTTGTGATACTATTTAATATATATGTTTTATCATTATTATCCTTATATTAAAATTATTATACTTATAAGAAATAATAGGGTAATATTTTTTCACTTTCATTATTTAAAAAATATATTAATCATTGTCATAAAAAGATTTCATTAAATGATAAAATTATTTCCATAGGTGTTAAGAGTCTATTTTTACTCATCCAATTAGATTTTTGTAAATTATAAGATAAATATAATTTCCACATCATATTATTTTATAAAAAAATTACCAGTTTTACCTTTAACCGCTTTTATTAAAAGTTACTGTAGATATTATTCATAACATCAATATATGAAAATAAACAACTAAAAAAATATAGACCCAATGATTCTAAATATTAATACATTTTTTCTAAATTAAATCAAAAAAATTGAACTAATTATTTTAAAATTATTTCCATTGATAAAATGGAATTTTTATTCAAAAAAGTAAAAACCATCCAATGATTAACCCGTGTTTTTATCCAATTTCAATATGGAAATACTTATAAAAACAAAATTGTCTTAAATGATATAAAATTAATCTAATTATACAATAAATGTAATTAAATTTATACTTTGTGAATTTAAAATAATTTTACATAAAAATATGTCATGATTTAAAATGCAACATCCTTTATAATTCATTAATATTTGTAAATTATCATGAAAATAAAAAAAAAAAATTCTCCAAACTAAAATTTTAGGTCCTAAATCCAAATAAAAGGTTCTTTTTTCATATATAACTTATAAATCTATCAAAAAGTAGATTTAAAATGGGTTTTCCATCAAATGGTGGTAAAATGGTTATTTTGTGAAAAATACTACTTTTATCTAAAATATTTAATTTATACTTATATCAAGTCAATAAATCATATATGATGAATTTAAAACATTAAATTTATTATATTAAATATATAATTCAATAATAAAATCCACAAATTTGGATTTTATTATTTAATAAACTCACTTTTCTTCATTTAAATAGTTTTTTTGAACAACATTTCAATTTAATAAAAAATGGATTTGTTTTAAGTTATAACTAAGTTACCAAAAAATAATTAATTATATATAAAATTTTAAATCATATTTTCATAATTAATTTAAATTTTTTCAAACCCTTTATTATAATGGGTTAATTATAAAATACGATACTAACATTTTTTTGATCGTTTATACTCATTCTTCTGTGAAATTAATTACATCAAACGAACTTGAAATCATTTATAACAAAATATATGAATAGTGTTTCATGTATCCCATGATATTATAATTTTCTATGTAGAACAATATTTTCTTTGGATTCTGTACAAAAAGACCACAAGGAAATTTAAAAAAAATCAAAAATCAAAAAATCTACCTCATACAAATATCTGGGTGTTACAATATCATTAACATAATGACTGTTTTTCAGAATGATAATTTTATAAAACATTTCATTGGTCAATGATAGCTTCCAAGAGCATTATGATATATTTTAATGATACACACAGTATACTTATTTCATCCATGATTCTGATAAACATAGTATACAGATTGTCCATGTTTTTTGGGATTACACATTTTCCAAAATCATGAAATATCATGTAAAATAAAGTTCTAGAAAATAATTTGAGGCATATATAATATAGGAAAACTCATTAAATAATTAAAAAACAAATATTTGACCCAATATCACAAAAACACTTATATTTTCATCCACCCTTAATTAAAAAATGGAAAAAAATTGTTTAATAGAAATTTCCTCAAATAATGTTTACAAAACATTTATATAGGGATTGTATATTTATCAATACTAAAATATACGATGTAATGATTAAAAATAAATAAATCTTGATGAAATAGAAGAGATACACTTTTACAAATGCAACAAAAATATTATTTCAAAAGGATGAAGAAATCATAATATTTGGTATATCAAAAAAATAATAAAATTTAATAAACAATTGAAATAGAATTTTAATTAAAAATAGAAATAAATTTATTGAATTTATTTTTAAAAATATCATATGTGAAGGGTTAATAATTGAATCATTGAATACTCATTAAGAATCATTTTTTTCACATTTTTCAAATAAGTTAAAAATTAGTAGTTTGGAAGGAAATAGAACGATTCCATCAAAATATATTTGAAAATTTTAATATATATTAATAAAATAGATTTATCACAAATTTAAAATTAAATAATAACAAACATAAATTTTTTAATTTACATTGATATATATGGAAAAATATACCAAGAAAATGATGAGAAATAATGTCAATTATTCATGATTACCTTCTTCTCGAAATTTTGTATAAAAAATCTGGTAAAAATTGAAATAACAATTAATAAAAATAAAAATAGAGTATAATATAGTATATAATATTTTGGAAATAATTTATATATAACATAAAAAAAGAAATTTGAAACCTGAAAAATCCCAATAAAAAGTGACCATATAATTAAGACAGTAACAGTTAGCCCCAATAAAAATTATAAACGCTCAAAAAACCAATAAATACATTTTTATTTATTTTAAATATTTGTTTGAACAATATTATAATTTATATTACTATACATATTTCACTTATTATTTATAAATTCATGTTTTATTACAATTCATTTCTAAAATCATTATTATAGTTTCAGCTACCCTCTTTTGCACAGATGTTTCGGTTTTGAAATTATGGTGCCTATACAATAGTCATGGAAACATATTTTTTTATCATGTCACAAATATTTTATTTATTCACATTAAAAACTTTTATAACAATCAATTTATGTTGATGATGAAAAATATAATTCACCAATTTTGGGAGAAGGTAGTCTTCCCGATCAAATGAAAATGTTTTCAATTTTTCATGGATGAAAAGAAAGAAAATTAAATAATAATAATATATCATATAAAATGATATTTATTTTTTAAAAAGTAAATATATCAATTAAATAATTATTTATTACCATATATGAGACTCATAAATGAATATTGAAACACATCATTTCCTGAAAAATGTAATATAAAAATACACATGAGTAATATTTTCATTTTCAAATGGATTGAGATGAGGTAGTAAATTATTGTTACAAAAACATATTAATATTCGTAAAAAATAGTGATTCATATTCCAATGTAATGATGGGGTTATTGCAGATTTATCATAGGTGAATTCAGATTGAATGTTAAATGATCACAATTAATTTTATTTCTTCTTCCTTGGATTTCCACCTTTGGATCTCCCCTTCAGCCCACATGGGATATCATTTTGGTGATATCAAGACCTCTATAAAACGGTTATCACTCTTCATAATTTAGTTTTTATGATAATTAATAAGGTAATTAACTCAAATTATGTGAGTTAATGAAGAGAATATGTTCCCTTTTATAATCATGGGAGTGGAACCCTTATAAATACCATATACATTAACTAAAAATGAAGTCATATTTTTGGAAAAGTGGAATAAAATAGGGCCAATATATTTTATATGGAGATAGGATACAAATTCATTATCAATAAACAAAATAAAAGTAAATTTTTTATAATATTTAAAGAAAAATCTATTAGATCATCCTTTGATAAACCTTTTTTTCCCTTACTATGATGGAAAATCTCCAAAAATTCCCGCTAATCACATTGACTAAAATAAAATAAACCTTGTAACAAATATTAAAAATTATAGTTTATGTCATGGAATCGAAATCAGTATATTAAATTTTTTAATGTGACAAAAATTAATTGAAACCATCATGGGATTATTAAAAAAACACATTTTAAAAAAATATATATATTTTACCCATAAATATTATTTCAATATATTTACATACTATGTCACACCCCATGAATTATTTATAATATATTAAATTTAACATATTTTAAATACATTAAAATAAAATAATTTTTAAATAGAAATTATTTTTATTTTATTTTGAGAAAAATCTTTATGGATAATATGAAATGTTTTCTGAAAAATATCACAGTTTTTTAAAAATTCATTTTTATTATAAATTTTATAATCAATATTTGATCAAACATTACTTTTTATATAGTTATATAACATAATATTACATAAATATAATACACCATAGAAGATAAATTATATATCATCATCAATCAGAAGCCACTGAAATAGTGCCCCAAGGCAGTCGGTCACACCAGCTTAAGCACACCTCCCCATAGACCAGAGGATGCTAACAAACTACGAGGGTCAAATGATGGTATGGTGGGTAATCTAAATAATCCTGATTAGAGTAGAATATAAAGATACACTATTTTAACCAAACACAAATGTTATATAAAATAAATAATTTTATAGTCAATAATAGTAAATAAAATGGATAACAACAAATATTACTACAATGCATGTCCATGTAAATATACATTATATAATAAGAAGACATACAGTGGGTAGTTTGAAGGAACTTCATTAAGGAATAATATTCCAAGATTCAATGTCCATGATAATCCTATAATCCTGCTCAATATTATACTCTTAATATCATTTGTACCATTGTTGCTGAAGAATCGTAATCCTCTATCTTGAACCTGAAACTAGAAGAACTGTTTTGGTACCAAAATGTAGGACCAAATATGGTGTTAGAGAAACTATGTAGGACTCAACTAGTATAGTCTTATGATTATTTTTATATGAGTATAAAGATTAATAGTGTGTAGGTATATCCATAAAGTAGTAGTTAAATAATCATAATACAAGTTGTTCTTAGGTTACTCAATGGACAGTCGACCAACAATACACGAATCTCCGAAAAACTAAATTACACATATGAGGATCCCATATATATTTCAATGAAATTATAGCTATATATGTATATATATTACATAGATACATTTTTGAATATACAGAAATGCATGTGGATACAATAACCAAATATGACTGGAGATGTAACTCATGAATCCATGAATTGTTGAGAAGTGTCATAGTGCAATGAGGGATGTCATGAATAAATTTCATGAATAATAATAGAAACCATGTCTGAGTATCATAATTATATAGGGACAATATATCCATATATTATAAGTCAATGGCGAACCAATTCCTGTTTTTTCTAATAATTTAATTTTTTTACCAACTATCAATAATTATTAGGGATTCCATGCCTGAGTATCACAACTAATATAGAATGAAATTTCCATGTAACCTAAATCATAATCCAGTCCATGCATTAGTATCACATAATAAGCTACTAATTTCATTAATATCGTAAATTCATTTGGACACCGTCACCGAGAATCATAAATTATATTGGAAAACATTCTAGGGTTTCAAAAATCATAATGAAATAAATTAATGAGTATCATAAATTGATATGGGCATAATTATTGGTTTTTAAAAGTCAATATGGATGGCATTCTCAAGTATCATCAATAATAAGTTAACTGAGGGTTGAATATCATATTTTAGGAGGAAATCATAACCATGTACCAAAACATCTAAGGGATTTCATTCCCATGTATTATAAATTTTATATAATAATGAATTATATGTTTGTAGGCATGCCATATTTTAATTCATGTATACAATAATGACCATTCCATTTACCATTAATTCAGATTTTTAGGGTATGGTCAATGACACTATAAAATTATCATCTGATATGAGTCAAGATTTACATTTGTTATTTGATATAGTTTATGTATCGATTATTGTTGTTATTATATCATTATAATTAAACTATCCACTTCATCTATAACGATTTTTCTACAGTGTTATAAATAATGATCTTAATCTACTAGGAATATCCCAACCACTCATCATCCATTTAATTCCTTTTTTCATTTCATTGCAATAGAGGTAAGTCAAAACAAAAAGAAATGTGATTTTTATGTCCATGCCAAAGAATAATGGTAATTAAATGGGAGGAAAACACACAAAGGAGTTGATCATGTCAATGTAGAAATCCATAAATTCATAATATTTAATACACAATAAAAATATGAATGTATAAATAGAAATATAATTTGTTAATTTTTTATTTATGAGGCGACTGATAAAATATATTTCATGTAAAACATTCACATATTTTATTAACATGTTAAAATTAATTAGAAAAGCCCAAAAACGCCTATAACAAACATAGTAACCTTCAATCATCTATTATTGAGAGTTGATTGGATCATTTTCAATTGAAGTCAAATAAATAGACAAACAACATGAACACAGGGATAATTTTTGGTCATTGAAATATAATTAAAACTATAATATTAAATGAAAAAAGAGGGTTGTGGAATTGTTGACTCACTGAGAATCATCTGATATTATAGAAATTGAGTGTTTCATAGTATGTATAAAAAAGAGATATCTCTAACTAAGTGGAGTGACTATGTGGATCATGAGTAGATTGTTATGTTGCACATGGGGGAGAAAAAATAATAGAAGAACGATTGAAATTAAAATAAGGGGGTAATTAATTTCACCACTTTTAATGAGATTAATGGTTTATAAAATAGTTACATAAAATGTGTTATAAAGCAGTATAAAGGGAAACCCCCAACTCCAACATATATTACTGAGTCTAGAAAATTATTTGCAGCATGTGAATTTCTCCTTTCAAAATGGTATTCCATTTTACTCACTATCATGTGGACCATGGTTCAAGGATTTATTAAAGGTTTTGACACCCTATAAGACCCATCCATTCCCCCATAAGTGTTATGTTCATGGTATGTACTAACCATGATCTAATTGTGTATCTCACTTTGATTTGCAACACCTAGGATTTGAATTTTTGGTGCTCCCAAAACAAAAAATAAACACCCAATCCAACTCTTGTTCATTAATAACCATGTGAAAGCATAAAATATAAGTTATATAAATTTATTAATTTTTATTTAGTCTCAATTTTCAATCAATCATATCCTCCAGAAAATTAAATTATATTTCAAATAACATTTTTTTAATAACATGGGATCTTAAAATCTCTAACCATATTAATTATAATAATAGGGAATCCGTAGGGAATAATGAATACACCTACTAGACTACTAATAATTGATTGATCTATTCAAATAAACTGATTTCATTTCTAAACACCTAAAACACATCTTAGAAATGATTTAATAACACTATAGACTGGATGTTAAAACAAGAGGTAACACTTGCATTCTGAAATTGAAATACTGAGTTTATTATTTCTCAAGCATGTCTAGTTGGATATGTTGTAATGTCATAAATTCATTAATCATCCAAACCATGGAACTACCCATCATGGGTTCTACCATTTAATTTCCATGTTTATTCTATGATACCATCAAATTTTGAATTAATAATTTCCGAAGGAAAATAATATTATAATGATGTGTTTTTTAGGTTTACAAACATGATAATCTAGATTATTAGTTTTGAAACAACTCATAGACATAATGTTAAATGAATGGTAGAAGTCAAACTGACCTAGTTAAAATGTTTCATGGAAATTTTCCTTTGTTTTTCTTCAACCAACCATCACTTTAGGTCTATATGAAATGAATTTAATGATAGATTGGGTTCCACACTAACACAATGCATAAAAAGGGAGCGATCATGAGTTAATCAACTTATGGTCAGCTATATTCGATGAATGTTAACTATGATGGGTGATTTATTTTAAAATAATATTCTGGGTGTCATTTAACCATTATCACATTGATATTTTCAATTATCATAATAACTATAGGATGTAATCTTCTTCTAGTGATGTATCTGACCAAAAATGGTCCTATATTGCCATTCCCTAAAACCTATATTGTTTTATTCCTAATCATGTACCCTTGGAGGAGAACCATTTATTTATAATTATATTTCCCAAATATAATTCCAAGGTAACATTAGAATAATTTACATGAGTCCAACGATCTCATACATGGGTGTCCATATTATTTCATTTATAAGTTAGATATTGGTATATAGTTGAAATCTATAAATAAAAAAACACTAGTTGTTCATTATTTGATATTCTCATGGTAGGTGAGGAATAAAACTAGCAGAAATCAATGATCTCATCCTAGTCCATCATACTTTAGAATTCTAGTATCACTTAGGGAAGCTAAATATTATATGACATTCTACATTTACAGAGCAGAATACTCAAGGATACATTTTGTTATTCAAATGATGCAATTAATGAATATATTTATATTAATTTATAAAAACCCCTTTGTTTGTTTTTTCAATGATGATTTCAATATTGATGAAATGATCTTATATGAATCCGTAGTAATGTAAGAGGATATCAATGATTAGAAATGATGAATATACATTATATTGATATTTAAAATGATGTTCTTAACATGATTTTAAACAGAACATACAAATCTATAACAAGAAGAACGTTTTTAACACCCGATTCCAATATCCAAGTCGAGATTGATTATTCTTACCAGTTCATCATCAATAACAACCCATGATACCTCACAAACAATTAATTCATTTATCATTCTGCAATAACATTGGAATTCAAACCCTATTACGTTTGTCCTTAATGGTTCCGTACATTGACAATTATTTCATCATACTACAATTTGAATGAACTGACATGCCTCAATAGATTTACAATCCTATGTCACTCATACACCCAAAGACATAATCCAAATATCTATAAATGAACTAATCTTATTTCCATTATTAACTTGATGATCATCTCAAGGGTTAGAAAACCCACCTACTAGTCTAAGTTGATCTCAAACGAAATCTTCACCAGTCCAAAATGAACATTGATAATTTTATCTATCTAAATTATAATATTCACTAACAATTATTAAAATTATTCTACCCACCTTTGGACTTTCATAGTAGAATTTTTCTCTGAATGGGAACTCATCTATAGGTGCACTATCCATCCACCATCAGACATGGGATACAGGTGTGGGTTTTTTTCTTTTAACAAGTCCCAAGTTAAATGATAGGAAAATCATCTACTAAAAATTTTGCACTATCATATTATACTCTTGGAGTGTGTGTTATGTTCTATCAATCTAAACAATCATGTTATAAGTATTGGGGATATATGAAAAAACTAAAATGATGAGTATTTTTACAACACCAAATTAATTTTAAACAACATCCTCAAACACTATGATAGAAAAAACATCTCTATATGTGTAGGTAATCATACACTAGTGATAATATAAAAACATAATGTAACAACTCAAGGAAAAATTTTATCCACTTTATTCACTTAGATAGCAATAAAATTTTACTAATTAGATGATTACTACTGATATCAATGATCGTGACATGATTCATTGTGCTAATTTCACCCTTACACCATTGTATTAAACTGAATCTATATTATAAATTAAAAATATAATAACAAAATTCACATAATGATTTATTTATTTAATTTATGTTTATATATTTTTAAAAGGGTAATGTTACTTGTTTTTGTAATATCATTGATGGAGAAAGTGATTTGGAGGACCCATGATGACGTCTATGAAAATTGGGCCAAACTGCGTAGGATCTATGCACACTAGTAGACACAAAAACATATTTCAACCAATATGTGAATCCAAATTGGACATAAATTTCTGTTCTGGTTCAAAATATATTGGGATACATTTCATATGAAGGATATAAAGCTTTATTCATCTTCAATGATTCCCAAGAGACTCGATAAATCTAACAAAATGAATTTAAATGAAATAAAAAGTGGTGTATTGTGATCATTCAATATATCGGACTATATTTTTCCAAATTGAGCCAAACATTTGATAGAGACAGCCATGAGATGGGGCTATAGCTTTGTAATTTTATTCCAAGTGATATAAGGTTTTTGTATGTCAAAACCCATTTGACAATAGGTACTATGAAATCTTTGATATCAAAACAACCTTCCCATTTTCATATAAAATGGCACCTTGGGATTCCCATTTGTGAGTTATAACAAGAAGAGAAGATCTTCTATTTTGGATTCTTGGAGGAGTCTCCCCCATATACTTGATGTTTTGGAGGCCTCTATGCTCATAGGTGGATCAATAATGAATAAGGATTTCAGCCCGAGCTTCCTCCCTCTCCCGATGTCGTGCTGAACGGTGGTTGATCATTGTGAGGGAGATAGACAATTGAAGTGGGAGTTCTGGAACCTTTTATTAATTGTTTTTTTGTAATTTTTCAATGAATTATTTCAATTAAGTATAGTATTTATATTCTACTTCCTTGATTTCATTTATTTGATTTTATTAAGTGAAACATTTCTCATTTCAATATCGATTAGTGTGAGATTCAAGTTGGAATATTGAGTTATTATAATTGGAAAAATCAAGCATCCTGTCCCTCTCACACATATATGAGATTTATGTATTCATTTAAAGAACTGACTCTATGCTTGAGGTACAAACCTTTACATCTCGATTGTTGTGTCAAGGGGTGGTTCCTTTTTCGTTATTTTAATAGGAATGAGGGGAACCAAGATCTTAATCATCCCTCAACCAAAGGACTACAACAAAACCTAATAAACAATTGAGAACAAGGAACTCTTAATGTGTTGTAGTATATTTTCAATAATCACTAATTATCTCCTATTTTTTAAAAAACAGTTTGTTTTTCAACTTTACAAATCTTTATATAATGTTAATTTCCGAAAAAAATTTCAAACCACCCCCATTTTTTTCTTCTTTTTAAAAATTTACACTATAAAACCACCAATGATCATTCATAGAGGTCTTAACTAGACTAAAAAATCATCTTTAAATCACTATCAATTTGATGTTTCATGACAACGCGGTCAAATTTTGGCGTCATTTCTGGGGATCGCATTGGTTTTTATTGTGTGTTTTTGATATGTTTTTTGTAAATTTTTCGAAAATTTATCTCTTTTATATTACACCTCTACCTATTATTTTTTATTCTGATGTATTTTTTTGTAGTTTTGGTGAAATATGAGTTTAATTTCGGGAGAGTTACCACCTATAGAACTCAAACCATAGAGGATCCTATGTCAGCGACACTGAGACATAGAAGAGAACCCTTCAAAGGATGACACACAAAACATCGACAATCTTCTTAATCCTTCCCCATATTCTTACAGAAACAAAATCAAAACATAAATATACATACATAATGTGGCAGAAAATAACATATCATTAAATAAACTAACCTCACCTAATGTTGATATCGAACCATCATACATTTTAATGCAAGGCAAGGCCCCAAATTTTGAACTGAAATCATGTCTAATTCATTTTTTACAAATATTCCATGGACTTACTAGAGAATATCCACAAAAACACTAAAAATAATTTCATACTATGTGATATAAATTAAAACCTTCCAATGTAGTTGAAGAACATGTAATTCTCAAGGAGTTACCATTTTCAATAGAAGACACTCTAAAAGACCATATAAATTATGTAAATTCGCCAAGAAATGGTTAGGAGGACATGAAATGAATTTTTCTTGTAAAATATTCCCCAGCCTCTCGATTATCAATAATAAGGAATGAAATTTGTGGGATAAGACAATCTTAAGGGGAAACAATTAATGAATATGGTGGCATATTTAAAAGATTATGTTTAAGTTGTCCACACCACAAAATATGCGATCAACTATTAATTCAGTATTTTCATGAAGGTTTAATTACAATTCATCATAATATGACTGATGCTACTACAAGTGGTGCACTAGTTGATAATTCCCCAATCATGGCAAGACTCCTGATTGAGAATATGGTGAAAATCACCCAAAAATTTAGTACAAGGTCCATCATACCCATTCATGGTGACCATGAGGTGTAAAATATTGAATTCGAGATAAAGGTGGCATGATGTTCGAAGAGGTAAGTACCCTTCTCCAATAACATTCTATTTCTGAATGTAAATCTCATTCTCTACCTCCCATACAATGTAGTATATATTTTTTTCTAACACCCACTATTTTGGTTAAGGCCCCCAACTAAGAGAAACTTCTGAGAGTTGTGAGGTAATCCTTCAAGGATGCCCCTATAACCAACCCTTTAGGAAAGAACCACACTATCCATCTAATCCATGGTGGAAAGAAAACCAATCATATAATAATGGGGGTATTCAAACCATGCTCAAAAAACACAGAACCAAAAAGGGAATACTAGTCAACCACCACCACCTTGAAATATGCAACCACAACAATGTTTTTTCAAAAAAATACCTTCCAAAATTATTCATTGCCTAGAAAATATGATTAAAAAATGAATCCACCAATCTCCAATTCCAGAAAACCACACAGATAACCATATAATACCTCAGCACGAAACAAGTCCAACTAGAAATCATGGTGGGAAAAATTCCAAGTCATGAGTCAGGTAAACTACCTTATCAAACAGTAGTTGATCCTATGGATAAGGTAAATGTTAGTGCTATCACCCTTAGGAGTGGAAAAAAACATAAAAACCTCTATTAGAGTTATCCCCTCCTGAGGAAAACTCCATCCCAACCATTGAAAATGTTCCAAATGTTGAAAACCCATGTCTTGAGAGAATCCCCTCTAAAGAAAAGAGTATTTCTATTGATGAGGAACCTAGCCCAACAATCCCCATCACATTTCCACAAAGGTCCTCCCATCCTAGAAACCAAAAAGTAACTAAATATGATAAAGAAACAATGGAAACAATAAAAAAAAGATCACATTTACATTCATTTGATTGATGCAGATAATAAAATTACAAGATATTCAACATTTTTAATGGTGATGTGTACACATCGACGGAGACATCGTGGTGATGAGAAGGTAAGCATGTGAGGAATGTATCATCATTGATATAATTATCACAACCTACCAAATTCAATGATCTCAGATCATTATTGATTCCATGAACCCTAGGGGAGTATTCATTTTCAAATTCTATGCTTGATTTAAGTGATTATATAAATGTGATGCCTCACTATAGTTACTCTACATTATAGGTCAGACAATTGAATCCAACTAGGATAGTAGTTTAGCTAGAAAATTAGATTACAACACACACATCTTGTGTGCTAGAATATATTCTTGTTAGAGTTCAAAATTTTATTTTTCCTGGTAATTTTTATGTTCATAAAATGGAAGATGATTGGATGAATTGACATACCCCAATTATATTGGCGAGACCTTGTTTGAAAACTTCCAAATCCATAATTAATGTCAATAATGGTTCATTATCATTGTAATTTGGTGGTGACGTAGTCCATTTCAATAACCATGATTCCATGATGTACCCCTTAGAAGAACATTCCTCTCTCTTTGTTAATTCAATTGATGTTCTCCCTTCCCCTGAAAAAAGTATTGTTCTTTCCCTCAATCCCCTTTTTTAGTTTTTTTGTAGATTCAAATTCTACGTAGTGAATCAATCATTGAATGTTTTAGTGGTATAGAAAAGTGTCATCCATGTTTATTAATTGAAAATTTCTTGAACAAAGAGTATCCCATGTTCGTCGATGATACTAATAAGCAAGTAAAAGCTCATTCCTCATATGAGTATGATACCATTGAGAAGTTAGATGAGATCAGTGAACTCATACATTCACACGCACTCCCATCAATACAAAAACCACCTAAATTTGAACTAATAAAACTATATAAAGATTTAAATATTCTTATCTTGAGAGTGAAATCAAGTTCCCCATCATCATTTCTAGTTCACTCCCTCTTGAGCATGAATTGTGACTGCATGAAAATTTGAGGGTGTATGAAAAAGCATCTGGATTGACACTTGCTGATATTATTAGTATTATGCCATCTATCTATAGAAATCATATTTTATTAGTTGATAATGCTAAACTAGTGAGGCAGTAACAACGTCGACTGGACCCAAACCTCGTATCAGTTGTGAAAAAAAGAGGTAGTAAAGTTATTAGTAGCTAGAAACATTTACACCATCTCTAAAAGTCAATGGTTCAGTCCCGTTCGAGTATATCATAAAAAATGGCCATACAATAATTAAAAATGAAAACAATAAATTGGTTTGAACTCGTGTGAAGAATAGTTGGGGGTCAATATAGACTATTGCTGACTAAACCAACATACTAGGAAGGACCATTTCCCTTTTCCATTCATTGACCAAATTCTAGAGAGGCTAGAGGGTAAGTCCAACTACAATTTACTTGATGGGTATTCTGGATAACTCCATATATATATTGTACCAAATGACCAGGAAAGGAAAACCTCCACATTCCCATTTGGCACATTTTTATATAATACTATGCGATTTGGTCTGTGAATTGGTTCAGGTACATTCTAGTGATACATTGTTAGTATTTTTTCGGATTACAAGGAGAATCTCAATGAATTATTCATGGACGATTTCCCAGTTTTTGGCTATTCTTTTCACGATTGTTTGAGTAGTCTTTCTTTAGTCCTACATCTCTGTATTGAGAATAATCTTTTATTAAATTATTATAAATTCCATTTCATGTTGTGACAAGTTCTAGTTTTGGGACATGTCATTTCAAGGGATGGTATCCATGTAGATAAATCAAAAGTGGTTTTCATTTATTCTATACGATTCACTAAAAATGTTTGGGATGAGTGGTCTTTCCTAGATCAAGTAAGATTTTACTACTGTTTCATTCGTGACTTTAGATAGATTGCACACCCCCACTCTGGGTTACTCAAAAAAAGAAAAGGAATTTTTTTAATGACTGTTATTAGGATTTTAATATGATAAAATGGAGTCTCACATCACCACTAGTAATCCAACCACCTTGATGGGAATTACCATTTGAGCACATGTGTGACGCCTCTAACTATGAATTTGGGGAACTCTTATCTCAAATGTTTGATCAAGACCCACATGTCATTTCTTATACCTCATGTACATTGGACTATGCCGAAGAAAACTACACCACAATTGAAAAATAATTCCTTTCAATTGTGTTTTCCTTGTAAAAATTTAGGTCATAACTTTTGCGGTCCAATATAATTTTGTGCTCAGATCATAATACCCACTGTTATCTCCTTCTGAAACGAAAAGCAAAACCATATCTCATTTTCTAGATTCTCTCCCACCAGGATGAAAATTCAGAAGTTAGTGATAATAAAGATCATAGAATGTGGGGGCTGACCATATCAGTAGGATTCACCCATCCTTGGACATTGACTCATCCCCCTTTATTCCCGTAAATGAAATGTTTCATGATGAGTAACTATACCATGTTCATGATGTTATTCATTGTTATGATGAAATTGTTAATTATTTTGTGGAATCTTGAATTCTTAATGATTTCTATAAAAACTAGGACGACCATCTAAAACCTATGTCCAATTGGTACATTTGAGATGACTTCTACCTCTGGCGCACATGTATATATCATGTCATTAAGAGTTTTGTTCCCGATATTGAGTTTTAGACCATCATTAGGTTCTTCAACACTCGTGCTTGTTGGGGCCACTTTGGTCCCCAATGGTCTGCTCGCATGGTCCTTGATTCAGGTCAATTTTGGCCAACACTTTTTTAGGATGACCTTAAATATTGAAATTCTAGTACTAATTGTCAGTGAATGGAGAATTTCTCTAAATGAAGTAAAATCCCACAACAATCGTTGCTCTTCCAAGCCATTTTTTATGTTTGGGTATTGAATTTATGGGATTATTTTCCAATTTAATTGGAAATTGTACATTCTTTTGGCAGTTGATTATGTGTCAAAATGGGTAGAGGCACAATCCACAAGGAATAATGATTCTATAGATGTTATATATTTTTTTTTGAAGCCAAATCTTATATAGCTTTGGAATACCTAGGATCATCATTGGTGACCAGGGTTCTCATTTATACAACTGAAAAATGCAATCACTTTTGCATCAGTGTGGGGTCGGTCATCGAGTGTCTACAGCATATCACAAATAATCCAATGGTCAAGGCAAGGTGTCAAATAGATAGGAAAAGTAAATTATTGAAAAAAAAGTTCAACCTAATAGAAATATTGTAGTCTTAGACACGATGATCAATTATGGTCTTATTTTACTGTAATAAAAACTCCCATTAGAATGTCACCGTACAAGCTATTATTTAGAGAGGGTTGTCACCTCCCTGTTGAGAATGAGCACTGGGCCTACTGGGCCATCAAAGAATGAAATTCTATTCTTTTTGTTGTGGGTTCCCAATAGAAATTGTAGATTCAGGAGCTGGATGAAATGAGAACAGATGAATATGAGTACTCTATGATTTACCAGGAGCGATCCAAGGATTCTTGTGACCATCTCACCCTTTATCATCAATTACACATTGGGTAGAAAGTCCTACTATACAATAAAATCTATAAGATTCATCTAGTTAAGATTATTTTCCATTATTTTGGACCATACACTATTACTAATTTCTCTCCATATGATGGTGTATAGGATTGAAATGAAGAAACAATGAAAACATTCACTGTTAAAGGACAACGGCTAAAGAACATTCATAAATCCATTTTAGAGAACCTTATGGGGGAAATACATGTTCAAGAAGTAATATATGAATGAGACTAACAAGGATTTATCCTTCCTTCCCACATACTCTTTAACAACTATGTGGAAACTACACACATTAGGTTTGGGGGGATGGGTACATTCATGGGTTAGTTAGGGGTTTTCATCATAATATTTCATTATTCTAATTTTTTCCTTCTATATAGTATTTTCACTTTTCCCTATCTTTGTTTTTTTATTAGGATTCTCATCATTGTTTTATTTCTTCCATTTTCTCCTTCTTTATGGTAATTTTACCCCCCCTTTCTGGTCATAAAATAATGGAACTTACATAAAATGCATGTTGACTTTTTTATTCCATGTTGATTTAATATTTTATGAAAAGATGAAGATGTTATAGAATGATTGTTTTTATGAATTTAACATCCATAAGTTATTTTTAGTGAATTTTTTCTATCAATTATATAAACAGTGGTATCTCGGTGAATCGTTTTAGATGATCGATACCCCTTCTGTTAGTAATTTTTTGGAAAACTGTGTCCCTACTATCTCCAAAAAAAATTTACCAAACCAAAATGTGTGAAAACATCTATCTTAATTGAATTTATATATATATTAGGTTAATAAATTTCATCTTAACGTGATATTTCTATATGTTTGTTCCTTATCTAATATGTTTTGTTACTGTAACAGATTGACCTATGCGTGTGTACCTAATATCTGACTGTTGTACGCCCAAAAAATTTTCAAATTCCAAACAAAGTTGGGTTGTGTCTTGGGAAGGTAATAAAACATTCCTACTCAACATTTGATCTTTTAATAAATATTACAATTTGTATCATGGGGAGATCAAACAAGGGTTGAGAGATGAGTGTGAAATTTTATCCATATGAAACTTCTAAAAAAACACAAAAATAATAAATGAGGGGAGTGATGAAATGTGAAACATATGTTGATAACTAGATCGGGAGCTTTAGGTTTTACCTCATGGATTTTTTAAGAGAGTGGGTCATGAAATATTATTACAAAGGATGTAGGGAAGGTTTGGTGGATAAAATATTTTAAGCTGAATAATGTTAAAATAACACATATTTTTTTGATAGTAAGTGGAAAAAATATCATGGGATGGTTTTCGCACACACACATAGAGAGTTGCTGGCATGGTTGACTTCTGAATTCTATTATCAATTTGGTATCATGAATCTCTTTAAATTTTACTATGATATGATTTATGATACATCTTTTTCCATTTTCACTACAAAGAAATTATCGGCATTGTTGTGCATTGATTTATTTACATTAATGAATTAAAATATTCGCAAATATTAAATATTCATGATATTGTTAATATATAAAAGAATAATTTCTGAAAATTTAACTTTTCTATGAGTAAAAATGATTTGGTGTGGGGGTGTGATCATACCACGATTCACTGTGTTATTTTCACCCTTAGACCATTGTATTAAATTGAGTTTTTATTATAAATACAAAATATAATATCAAAATTCACATTAATTTAGATTGAGTCATTTTATTTGTATCACTTTTAAATAGGTTTATGTAACTTTTTTGATCATATCATTGAATTTGGAGGTGATTTGGATGAACTATGATGATGTGATATAAAAATGGTCAAAACTACGCAAGATCCATTCACACCAGTGGACTCAACCACATATGTCAAATAAACCATGCATCCAAATTTTCTGAAATTTTGGGGTCTAGTATATATTATATGGGGATACATTTCATATTAAGGAACGAAAGCCTCATTCTGCATCTATGATGCCAAACCGACATGATATGTCCAACACACCGAATCTGAACGAAGTCAAAAGTGGTGTGTTGTGATTTATCCATAGCTTGGGATCTAGTTGTCCAAATTGTTCCAAACATTCGGTGGAGACAACCAATAGGTGGGGATTGACTTTTATATTTTATTCAAAGAGAGTTAAGTATATTTTTAGGTCAAAACCCATGTGACAAAGAGTTGTAATAAATTTGTGTGATCAAAACCACCATCACATTTTCTTATAAAATGATACCTTGGGATCCCCATTTCTGGGTTTGAACCCGAAGTGATGCTCTTCCATTAAAAAGTCCTTTAAGAGTCCCCCCCCCTTCTCCTTGATGTTTTAGAGTCACCTATCCTCATATGGTGATCAATAATAAAGAAGTAGTTCCACCTGAGCTTCCTCCACCTCTCTATGTGAAGCTAAATGGTGGGTGATCATTGCAAGGGAGCTATACACTTGAAGAGGGAGATCAAGCACATTATATTCTACTATTTGTGTGTAATTTTTTTGTGATTTATTTCACTTATATTTAATCTTTATATTATTCTTCTCTGAATACATTTATCTGGTTTAATTAAGTGAAACATTTCTCATATCAATGCAGATTGGGTTGAGATTCAAGTGGGAATCATGAGTTGTTCCAATTGGAAAACACAAGAATCCTCTTCCTCTCAAACATAAACTAGATTTTGGTTTTAATTGGTATACCTCACACTATTATAGAGGTTCAAATCATGACAACACTATTTTTGTGTCAAGGTGTTGTTCTTTGTGAATTATTTTAAGAGGAAAGAGGGGAACCAAGATCTTGGTCATCCCTCAACCAAAGGATTACAACAAAACCTAATAACCAATTGAGAACAAGGAACTCTTCAAGTGCAGTAGTAACATAGAAATGGTCACTCTTTATCACATTTTTTTCAAATTCCAATCCTTCATTCAACTTTACAACTCTTTATGAGAAGTTTCATTCATAAAACTGTTTTCAAACCAACCCCTATTTTGTTCATCTTATTAAAAATTCACACTATTAAACCATCAATGCTCCTTGATATATGACCTAGGGTCTCACCTATACTACAAAATCTTCTTTAGATCACTAATAGTTTTATGTGTCATGAAAACATGGTCAATCAACAAATACTAACCTAACGTTCATTTTACATAAGTTCAAAATAATTTATTATTATACATTGACCTATCATCCCAATGGAACACATGATATGATAGAGTATACCAATGTTTTGTGACTAGAGATATATTAACCCATAAAACTACTAACAAAGATAATTATGTAATTTTTTGTCCAATACATGAAAATTAAGAACGGTAACATAACCTATTACATGGAAGAACATACTAAAACAATGTTTAACATACTGAATCCATGAATTACATGATTCCTGTATCCATAGGTATTTTACATATATTTATATAAAACATGTTGATTTGGGGGTGATGTTTCCCCACTAAGAGTCATATTATGGAAAATTATCACGTATATTTCATATCATGTAATAAATGGTGAAAATTCATTTAGTACGGAATTATGTTAAGAGGAAGCTACTGAAACTGGGCAAGACTCTTCCTTAATAACAGTAGGTGTTAATCCTAAAACTATATTCACAATATAAAGGATGAATAGGACCGACAAACTATAATTTTTTTCAATATATATATATATGTCTAGGGAAAAAACCCACACTGGAAAAAATGACTACTTTAGAGGGGGTTATTTTTTGTCATTAGAAGGGTTATAACACCTTCTAAAGACATTAGTGGAAGTTATGAGGAACTGTTACTAATGTGGTTACCTACTATCATTGAACGTGGTTTTGAAGAATAGCTAGTAAAATCACAGGGACTTGAGTAGTATATAAATCATAGGGAGTTAACCCCATGTATTGTTGACATAAATTAACAGAAAAGTCCTACATTAGAGGCAGTTATAGTTGGAACCACCTTTATTTAAGTGTATTATGGGAGGTTTAAAATTTAAATAATGGGTTTTGCTTTAGAGGAATTCTTGAAAACCACACCCAATGATTTTATTTTTTCTATTCTTTTATCCCTAGCAATGCCCCCCACTTAATCCCACTCCCAACAAATTCACCTCGTCCCACCCCCCACACACCTCACTATTCGAGGTCTCTAATTCTTCTTTTTTCTCTACCAGCCCCCACCCATCATGCCTCTTACAGACCCCACCTGGGCTCGTCCCACCGCCTCCACACCTCACTGTCCCAGGTCGTCATGAACCCGACACACACTTCAGGATCCCCTCGTTTTCCTCAGGCCCCTCTCTCATTCTTTGATTCCAAGGCATCCATCTAGTTCCCAATTCCCTTCTCCCATTCCCTAATTCTGAGGAACACCTCATGTTTCCCGCGCTCCTCTCCCACACCTTGATTCACAGACACCTCTCTATTTCCACGCACCCCTCTCCAATTCACCAATTCCCAGGAATCCCTCTAGTTCCAAGCGCCCCTGTCGTCCCAAATTAACCACACCCCCTCCGGTTCCCCGTGCTCCTACAATTCATCATTTCCCACATCCCCCCTGGATAAAATAAATTACCTGGTGGTGGGATTTGTAGCCAGCCAATCAGAGACACTACATCTTGAAAGATCTATGTGGTACCACTTTGAAACATTGTCTTTTGGAATTTATGTACAATTCTTTAAATTTATATATATATATATATATATATATATGATTATCTATTTAAAAAAATATTAATCAGATAATATATTTCAATACATTTATATAAAAACATATCTATACATTTATATAAACTATATATAATTTTCTATAATTTTAAATATATTTATATGAATTATTAAAATAATTAAATACATTTTTATATATTATATATAGGTTTTTGCATATAATATATATAATTAATTATATTAACATTTATAAATATATATTTATAAATACATTTAAACTTATCTATGTTTGTTTATGTATTTTTTATAATATATATATATATATATATAATATAATCATAATATATAATTCTTTAATTATTTTTATATAAATAAATATATGTGTCTGTGTGTGCATCATAATAATAATTATATTAATTACTATTATCAATATTACACAATGTTTTTAAACTATAAAAATTATATATTTTTTACAAGAACTATACATTTATTTTATGATATATATCATAAATATATTATAGTAAATACATATATTTTATATATTTATGTGAATTATTTATATACATAAGAAAATATTTATATATTATAAACTAGTTTATATATATAATATATATATATAAGTGTTTACATCATATATTTATATAATCCCTTTTAAAATATAATTCTATAATGTATTTATATAAATATATATATTATTATTTACATAAATATATATATATTTGTATAAATAGAATAATATTATATACAATTAATATATATTAAATTATATATGAAATAAAATTTATAGAAATATTTCTATTATATAATTGATATTTTATGAAAAACGTTTTATAATAATATTTTTAAAATGTTATATGATATTCAATTTTATGTTATATATAAATAAAATGTGTAATATGTATAATCAATGTTATATGAATTATATTTTATACATATTTTTACTTAATTTTATATAAAATAGAATTTAAATAAATAAATAAATATTATATTACATAAAAATTTTCGTTTAAAATTAAATTGAATTAAATATAATCATTTAAATATTTTATATAATATGTTCATATAATTTATTTAAACTCCTTTATATATTGTCTTTTAATTATATATATATATATATATCTGTGTGTGTGTGTTTGTTTATACATATATATTATAAAAGGTTCTATTTAAAAAAATTAATGGGGCTCACAATCCAATGTAATATATTAAATTAGAGTGGGTATTGAACCCCTTCAAATTTAAAGACATTATAATATGTTTTAAACACCCAATAATTTTTGACATTGAAGTGGTTTTGAATTCCCTATAATTTAATACATTATATGGGGTTTTCAACCCCCTATAAATAATTATATAAGAGGGGGTTTTGAAAACCTTTGAAATCCAATTGGATATTAAAAAAACGTTAAAAAATTTATAGGGTGTTCAATTATAGGGGGTCCATAACCCCCTCCAAATGTAATTATTTAAAAAGGTTGTACAGAATTGCCCCTCCATTTTTATAGAAATTTTAATTAGAGGGTATTGTAATGAAACCACTCTAATGTTAAAAATGAAGAATATATTGGGGGCTGTGCATAACCCCTACTAAATAACCCCCTCTAATATAAAGTTTTTTGTAGTGTCATGTTCCAATTTGATGATATATATGGGGAATGATTTAATGTTCGCTTAAATGAAGATCAAGATAAGAACACCAATAATTTTTCAATTAAGTAATTATATGAAACTATATTTTAGAACATATTGTACCAATCATAATGAAAGAATATCATGTTATAATATTTAGACAACACCATAAAGTACCCTCATATTTCATTTCAGTCTTTATTTTATGAATATTTATTTAGAGAAATCCCATAAAAATTAAAGAATTTATCATATACAATCCTTTTTACTTTTCATTTCTCCGGAATTATTTTCAAAATCATCCTTAGATAATGAATCTTATAATACCTAGATATAGAGGAAAACACCTATTAGTTTGTGATAATAATTTTAAATAACTAAATACTCAAATAATAATATGGTCTAAAAGTAAACCACAAGATTTGATTCATATTTCTTGTATTGTATAAGTAAAATATCACCAAAAAATTATACATAAAATTGAAGAAGTGGGTATTGAAACAAAAAATTATAGTTTATGTGTAAAAAGAGTATAAAACAATCATATTAGTTAAAACTGCAAAAAATAAATAAGTTTTTCCTACATTATTACTACTTTGCAAAATTATGTTCATTAATGTGTAATGTCAACACATTAAATTTATTTAGGATCATTGAAATACCGTTAGTGGGTTCATATGATATAAATAATGCACCGTGATAGAAATAAATAGTTTGGTCATGTATAAACCCTAACTATAATGGGATAATCCAACCTACATGGTTTGAATCAAGAATTTCACCTGTAAATAATTGCATCATTTTTGTTCAATGTTTAAAAACATATATATTTAATTAATTTTCTATTTTGATGAATCACCATTAAAAATGTATAATGTTACATGAAAATATAATTTACAATTGGGATTCATTTAATTGTAACCAATCACTTATAATGGTTACATTATTAAAATTTACTATCCCAATTTTTTAATCCCCAATACATATTATATATTAAAAAATTGAAATTAGATTATTTATAATTTTCATTTTCAATTCCAAGTGACAAATGATTTATTACTCAAACATTTATTAATCATCTATTAAAATATAATGAAACGATAGTGATATATGAAAAAAACATTCAATTTGATACAACCTATTTATTTAACAAACCATATACTCCAACTATTTCATGGTGTGGCCTCTAATATCAGTAATTATAGATAATCATTGGAATTTATCTCACCAAATTTTATAATTGTGAGAATAATAAATAATCACATAAACATGTTATAATGATATGCATATAGATAAATAACCTAAACAAGGTACGCCATCGTAAATGTTATATAAGCATGAATAATGGAATGCAATCACACAATCCACATCCAATATGTATCTGGAAATCCCTTAATGTGACCAAACAATCATTGAATATTCATTATAAATGAATCATGATGTTAATATAATGATTCACATAGCAATTCTTCCTTCCCATATTGGGAAAAGTTTAACTTACAATTAATATTATAAATTAGTAGTTAGTGGAATGTACAGTAATCACTCATGGTGAGATATAAAAATAAATGTAATAATGATTTACACAAACTACAATCACATCGTAAGACACATTGACATTTCCCACTACATTGGTTGATCAATCCAAAAAATTCATATCTACTATTTAAAAACACATTGCTAGTATACTATCTATTATCACAAAAAGAACACGAAATTGGAAAATAGAACTGATACAACTTCTTAAGATCCCATCTTAGGAACCATTGAAATTGTTCCACGATCTGGTTGGTCACATTGGCTCAAGAACAACACTATATAAACTATATGAGACCGACTAGAAGTGGGGTTCGAATGATGGTATAGTTGGGAGATTGTACAAAAAATTTTAATGTATCATAATATAAAATAATAAATAAATCTATTTCATGATCAATTAAAAATAAATCTACTAAAAGATAATAACTGATGATAAAATAAAAACTTCAAATAATAGAACAATTCATACCTTTTTAAATCTAAAATATAAAATAAAAATAAATTCAATTGGAATGAATATAAAATAGAAATGATATAATTAAATTCTCTATAGGATATATTAATAATAATCATGAACAGTAACACAATCTATTTCTCTGAATATCACATATTCCATAGGATAATCACAATAATAATCCATGATCATGAACCAATCTCTAGGAGATGTGTTCTACTATGAAATGGTTTAAACTGGTCATGATCTAAATATTGTAATACACCATGAATGGTGAAAACATATATCCAATAATTGATATAAAAATATTTTTTTTTCAATTATATAAATAAGGAAATGAATAAATAAATATAAAAAAAGTTTCTCTCAGGTTCCTCATATGACACTCGATAGAAAATTCCTACATTATCCTTGGTCAAAATATCATTGACAGGTATCCAATTTATATATCTGTGTATAATAATATATATGTGTGTGTATATATATATATATTTAAGATATATGGTGACATATGTATCCATATATACATATATATGAAGGCTAGCTATGACCTAAGGTGTACATATGGTGTTCATGCATACTTGAAGAGTATTATAGAGTGATGATGGACATCACACCCAAATGTAATTAATAAAAAGTGATGGAAGGATTGTTTATCATATGTTGATGGAGAACCCATGCTTGAGTATCATGAGTGATATCGGATAACATGCCCATGTATCACAATATACAATAGAGGATACGACCTAATATCAACAAATTTAAAAGATGCTTTGATTGAGTATCACACATAATAAGGGATTCCATGGCTGAGTAACATAAATTATAAGCGAAAAAATGTCAATGTACCAAAACTCATAAGGGATTCCATTCTATAGTATCATATCAAATAATTCATAGAAAGGAAAAGTAATATAAATTATAAAGGTTGATGTGACCATATGAAAAAACTCTTTAGAGAATCCATTCCTTTGGAATGAAATATTATAAGTGACACCATGACCAATTATTCTTTTCCAATAGGACTTATTTTCCATTTATAATAATCAATAAGTGATTACATTCCCAAAAACCATAAATTATAAGGGACACCATTACCATCTTTCATAACTCATAAAGTATACCACGACAAAGTATCCTAAATAATAATTAACAAAAAATTCCTTATTAGTAACAACTCCATATTACAATTTAATTATTCAATTAGGTCCATTCGAGTTACATTTCCTTAAGAATCCAACTATATTTTCCATTACTCTGTCGAATTATCAAGATTCACGAGTCACGTATATCATTAATTAATTGATATAATAAAATTTTTTATCCTTACTATTATACCTTCTTTATAATTGAATTGTTCACTATGAAGACAATTATGGATATTAAATAGAATAGATAATTATTTTATTCTAAGTGGGGAGACAAAATGCTATTAATTATTTATTTATTTCCATTTAGCATTTGATTCTGGCAGCGGTAACTCAACAAAATATAACATGTTAACTTTTATTCTATGTTAATACCTAAAAATAATGGAATATGACTGAAACCCTCAAAGGGGTTGTTCATGTTATGGTAGACTTCCATAGATGGTAAATTTTGAATTAGAAATGGAAATATGAATGTATTAATAAGAATTTAAATGTTTACTTTAAATTTTATAGGTGGTTCATTTAATATCTATGGAGTATTACAAAGGAGTATTTCATAATCACTGTATACATTATGGGAAAATCATGAGAGCCCGTACCTCATGCTTGTGAAACATTAATCATAAATTTTCTGATATTTATTTGATCACTCATTTGAGAAATATAATAAAAAAAACCCACAAAAAATAGGGAAATTATATGACATTTCAATTAAATAAAATATTGGTATAGATACCTTGAAAATAGAGATGAGGAATCATAAACACACTAAGGGGATTCCAAGACCACATACCACAAGTGAATCCATGTTATAATGAAGGATATATAACCATTCTTAGTTGGGGGCCTAAAGGGAATATTGAATGTAGGATATTTGTGAATGTGTCAGATAAAAAATTAAGGGATATATTTTAAAATATCAAAAGTTGAATTTGTAACATCTCCCCTTAAAATGAGTCATATGATTTGGCTTTATGGGTGAGAAAACCTTCTACCAAACATTTGCCACCACTATCTGAAGGTAAAACATTAAGGATGGATATTTCACAGTTTATTAAATAGTTCATGTCCCATGTCTTTATACCCTACAACATGTCCACATTTTGTTCCATTGTCTGGAATCACTATAAGAATAGAAATGAAAAATCCCAGAGACATCCTCTAGGAACCCTCTATACACCCACATAGTTTAGGGGCATGGTTTGTACTGTCCTTTGTCCTCCCTTCCAATATTAGTAAATAATGATTTTAGAACCCGGTGATCCTAAAATGATATCGAAAACCCCAATACAATTATAAAGACATAAATCCCATCTAAAAACAAGACATTTAAGTGACCAATTTATTTTTAATTCTTATTCAAGCATAAAATTATGTTACATTCCATCAACAAAATAGAAACATAAAATTACAATTTAAATTTCATTTGATTTAAAATATGTGGTAATAAAATTAATGTTCTAAATAATGAATATTTCATAAAACAGTAATAAAAAAATTGACCAAGAATTATTACATATTTATTCATTATATTTACAAAACCATGTAATGAATGAATGGAATTTAATTTATTAGTTAATAGATAAGAAATTTTTTCCTTATAATTACATAACCATCTAATGAATGTATGAAAATTAATTTATTAGTTACTAAATTAATTAAATTTATTGATTTGATCCAAATAAATTATAGAATATATGGAAAATTTTAACCATAAAAAATAGTTTTTAGAGACTCTTAATAATAAATTTAGTTGTACAAATTAATTAAATTATAAATTTCAATTAAATAGTTCCTTATGTGTTCCATTATGTATAGAAATAATTATTTTTTCTCTTAACTAATATGTCTTCTTAAATAGAATATATTGTATTTATTATATTTATATTAATTTAAAATAAACACAAAAATCATAAGTAATAATTGTCTAACCCAGTATAATAATTTATTTCTTGAAAATTTATTACTTAGATAAAACCAATTAAATATACTTCATCCTCATTATGGCATAGAGTTCATCATGTTGAGAGGTTTTGTTATACAATAACTTATCCCTCAAGTATAAATCTCTATAAGTTGTTATTCATATTAAATACCATTCTCTCTCTTCATAGCCTCGGAGTTACGTACTTATGAAAAATCAGTTATGTACTTACCAAAAGTGATATTTAGAAAATTTATATGTTCATAAAAGATGCATGGAGGAAAATAAGAATGTATATCTACTAGAATTATATGATCAAGAACCTCAAACCTACTAGTATATCATGTGAATAAATTTTAATAATTTTTAAATATAATTACAGTAATATGAGATCATATTAACAAGAATATATTATCACCATATTTAAACTCAAGATTTCACTAATGATTATTATTAAAACATTTTTATTAACTATATGCCTCCATCATGTATTTATTAATGGAAATTAAAATCTCAAACATATGCTTATATAGATCATGTTTCAATACCTAGAATTATATATATATGGACCCAAAGTTATACAATTTTTATTCTACTGTAATTATACATGAATTCATTTTATTTTATTCTTTATTACCATATAGGTTTTGATTTTTTGATAATTATGTTATAACCTTTTTTATAGTTATTATTATATCTCATAGTGGAAACATTGACATAGTATGCATTTTTTCCTACAAAATAAATCAATTTTTATATAACGAGTACATTTTTTAGGAAATATATTATCTGTTTTAATATTTTCATCCTCCATATTCATTAAGATCCTATTTAACATATTACTTATTTAAATGTGGAATGTTCAAAAAAATAACAATAAGGAATAAAAAATAACTAAAGAACCCATAAGTCCGGATCTATTTAATGTAAATTTATTATTTTGAAAATAAAAGAAGCATCCAAATAAAAATTTACATTAATAAGAAATTATGTTTTATGATGAATTTATAATTAAATATATTTTATATTAAATTTATTTGAAAAAAACTCCTAGAAGATTCTTTAAATTCAGGAAAATCTGGAGAACACTTTTTCCAAAGGACATGATTTTACCTTTTAAATAGGTATACAAATTTCATAGAAAACAATTTAGGTTTTTATCATTTATTAATAAAAAAAAATTTCAACAATTTTTTATTATGAAATAATTGATATAATTATCATTTGGTGGATGGATACCCATTATATATCTCGGAGGCCTAAGGAAATGTGGCCCATGAATGTGGATTGAAGACCCTGGGGATTGAAATTCCTAATTCTAGGTATAAAACACTATTATTTTTTCCAATGGAACCTCCCTTGAATATTACTTCTATAATAACCCAAATGATACAATACCTACTGTGATAAAGTTACCACTCAAGTGTTTGATGAAATACCCCACCCATACAACAATCATACCCCATCTATAGTTCTGCAACTATAATAGTACTACTTCATTGCCCCTACTATACAGACACTATTTTAACTTAGGGAATCAACATTTCTGAGTTATGAACCTGATCCATTTATATATATTCCTAAAATGGTTTTGACTCATTCACCACCACAACAATTGTTTTCAATCATATTTAAATAATAAAATTCCTATATAAACTAATGAAATTATACATCCGTCATAAATAAAAAGTGAGTAATATTTTTTATATGAATCAAATAAATTGAATATACTTATACATTATAAATGGAATAACCATAATTAATTCGAAAATAATAACCTTCATGAATATATTAATAAACAACAAATTTATATGTAGGAAAACCTTCATTGTCAATTTTCAAAATAAATAATACACATTGAATGGGAGGGATATCATGGAAACACCCAGACAAGGTTTATAATGGAAGCTACTATCATTATTAACAATTAAAAAGATAAAAAACTACATCATTACTCATAAAATCCTTTTTTCCAAATATTTGATTCACACATAAATATCATTTTTAGTTATTGAAATACCCAATTTTTTTAAAACCATATATTGAAAAAAAATCACAGAAAAAATAGAAATAGGGATTTTGTTTCAAAAACTACGGAATCATATAAATTAATCCATATATAATATAATGATTTGGGTGGCGGGAAATATCATTGATTATTTTTACATAAAAATACAACATTCATGTATTTATTTATATATATGGTCAAAATATTTCATTTTAAATATGTAAAAATTATTCATTTTAAAATCATATAAAATAAATTTAAATGTGGAAAAAAATTGTTATTTATTTTTCATCCATGACCATACAGATAAATCTATAAAATAATTTTAATAATATGGAAAATAAAATTGGTGATTTATAATATAAATCATTTATACATTTAGAGGAGATATTTATATTAATGTATCAATTATATAAAAAAAATTAAATATTACCTTTTAAAAAATTAAAATTAAATTCAAATATATTTAATATTTATCTATACATCCAGTTATTCATAAATAATAATTTTCAAGAAACAATTATAATGACATGGATATAGAGGAAAACATATATGAAGGGAAATTTTAAATGAATATATTTTAAATCAATATCACTTAACAAGAGTCTTAATCCCGAAATATATTTCTTATATTATTTAATAATATTAATATTTAATTATTTAATTTCTTAAGAAAATTTTCCTTTTCTATTATTTCTTTATCAAATTTATAATTAACGATATAATAAATTACTATCTCATCAAATTCATTAATTTAATTTGGCCCATTTTTTCAAATTTACATTGATGGGCTGACTATGGTCAATGAGGTCATTATTCCATTATATACAAAATTATATTTTATAAAATAATTTTAAGTTATATAACTCAATTATTCATTCAAAAACATTTTTTATATATGGTTATAACCAATTATCTATTTTAAAATCATGGATATGATATCTAACACATACAAATGAGTAACAAATAGATTTTTCAATGGCCATTATATAAAAATGGTACGTATTATTTTATTTCATCATAATGATAATAAAGTAATAATTTCCATTTAATTACCATAATATAATTATATATATTATCCATATGATGTCATGATGAAAAATGAATAACATTATTTTGTGGAGGTGGTAGTCCACACATATTCGAAAATGTTGTTTCACATTTTTTTAATTGAAATTTAATAAGATATAATATATTTATTATAATATAGAATGGTAAAAAATTTAGGGATATCATATATATATACATATACATATACATACATATTTATATATATATACTAAATTCATCCTGAAAAGCATATGTGATTGGTTGTTATGGAAATTGTATGACATCAGTTTGAGAGTTGGTTGATTCTTATACACAAAAATGATTATTTTATTTCCAATTTGAATGAAATGGTTATGGATATAGGTAATTACATTAACCTAATAGAACCAAAATATATAAAATATTCTGAGATTTTAATTTATTTCCATTTATAAAAATTTATTGTATAGAAGAAGAAATAAAAACAAAACTATTGACTAGGCACTATAACCCTTCTATACAAAAATACTTAAGGTTTATATCTATAACATTACTATGATGGTTTGATGATGAATAAAAGTCTAGTAGAATATGATTAGGGAAGGTAGTAATATATTTCATTAGTGATTTATAGAGAAAAAAAATTTCTTCCAATGTGAATTTAACAAAAGAAGAGGTTCACATTTATATGAGATAGGTTGGGCACTCATGAAATTTTATAAAATATTAATATAATATAAATAAATTATCTGATTCCAATGGATCTATATTTTTAATATATAAATATAATATACATTTTATTATAAATAATATCACCTAAAAAAATTATAAAATGTTTAGGTGATTCTCTTAAAAATTAAATTTCTCTTATAACCATTTTAACAATTTTTGACAACCAATGTTGTGTTTAAGTTTTTACTCATTATGGATGATGAAAGATACTATACAATGAATACTATTTTTTTTGTTACATTAAATATTTTAAAATTAATTTATTTTAAATAAATAATAACTTCTTAGATCTTGAGTATACATTTATGGAAGGTATTTCATCACCAAAAATTATAAATAAATTAACCTCATAATTAAAAATCATTTATCCTTAAATTTAATATTTATAATAATATATATTTTATTTTTTAATCAATTTAATATATATTGAATAACAAAACAATGAAAATTACTTTTTTCATTACATTAAATAAATTATTATCAACGTCATAATCATTTAGATTTGGCATTAAAAAGAAATTTAAGGTAATTTTGGATGAATATATAAAAAATATGTGTATTAACGAATATTAATTCGTGTGTTTTGGATTTCATTTATTCCTCATGATTTTTTTTACCTTTATTTAAATTGATTTTCCTTTAATGAACTAACAAATATTTATTATTTTTAAAATCCACAATGACAAAAAAATATAAGTTTCCAATTAAAAAAATGTAAACCTCAAAATTTTAAATATTTATTCCTTTTATCATGATTCATAACCAAGATGATTCTGAAATTGAATTAAAATTAGACTTAAAAAATTCATTAATATATATGTTTTCCGAATGATGAAATTTATGTATATATGTATATTCATTAAAATAATAATTTTATAATAAATGGGTAATATAGTTTATGGAATATATTAATTCAAATGAAATAGATTTTATTTTTAAAATAATCTAATATAATTTTTTATAGATAAATGATTGGAAAAGTAATATTTAGTATTAATCAGTATATATCTGTACACATTGAAAAATAAATCTTTATAGAAAACTCTAAAAAATATCTCTAATATAATTTTAACATTTAGATTTATAAATCTATATGTATTTCATTAAATTACATTCACATGAGAGTTATAAATAACTTAAATTATACACTCATAAAAATAAATTAAAACCATTTTTATGAAAATTAAATTTTGATGAATAATATTAAATTAATAATAATTTGAGTGATTTATTAATAATAATATATCTGTAATATTTTATTGAGTTAGACCATTCAATATATTTCAAAATATACAGAATTTTGGTCCTAACATCCAATTAAATGTATTGTTAATCACTATGGTATTTAAATACTAATATTTAACAGTTCATTTTGACTTAATTTTGTGTCTCATATATTATTTTGAATGGAGTTACCATTTTCAAAATTTTATAGTATTACATTATCCCACTATAGTTAAATTATTTATTTTTATTTGATATTGGAGTCATTAATTAGTGTCTTCATGTTTGAAAATACTTTTATTCAAATGCCAAATCATAAAACTGGTTAATAAAATAAACTTTTGTTAGGAAAAAAGTTCAAATTATAAATTTAAATTATAATAACACTAGGAACATTTAAAAAACGATTAAATTACCAGGAAGTTAAAATATAAACATGGATAAATTAAAATGTCAAATATGATGATAGTTAATGAACTAGAAAATTGATCAGAGGATAGTGAATGATATTGATATGTCAACTACCATAAGACCACTCACCCAAGAATTTCTAAAAAGATTATAAATTAAATTCCAAAATGTGTAATCGGATAAAATTTACATTTTAGTATTATTTTCAATGTGGATAAAAGTTTTATATAATTTTATTTAATGGAATGTATATAAAAATTTAATATTTTAGTTCTATATGACATGAATTCCCATTATTATATTTCAAAGTTTCTTTTATGTGTAATTTTTCTTGAGAATTAGGTAATTTGTTCTGTATAATAACACATGCACTAATAATTTCAAACATATAAATGTTATCATGTTTTTCATATTACAAATTCATTAAAATAATATTTTTTCTTTTCATGAAAAAGCGCTTTGACTTTAACTTGACCTCTTCATTATTCATTAATAATTTTTATAAAATTATTGAAAATATTTTAAAAATATGGGATTATCATAAAAATCACGTTAATTGATATATCGAAAATAAAAAAATTCCTCCAGTAAAAAACATGAAATATATTTCAAAAAAATTTCATGAAAAGATATATTTATCATAAAACAGAATATATTTTCTTATTAAAACTTAACTATATTACCATGTGATATTAAACAATTTCTGTGAAAACTCATTTGATTGTTTATAAAAATCATTAAGGATCATGGGGACATCGTCAACATAAAACCTATACAAAACCATTAAAAGGGGAATAACCATACAACCTACATACAATATAATATTATAGTCAGAAAAACGATTACCCAATACCATGGAGAATAATATATGATAAACCATTATAAAATCTATAATTAGGTCACATTACTCAATCTATGCACAATAATTTTATATGCTATATCGAGCTCACTCGGTAGTTGTAATGGGGATGAAACCATCATGAAAAATTTTCATGAAACCTTTTATAAATATAACCCTTGATGAACTCATTTAAACACATGTTAAAAAGATTTTGGATAACGAAACACCATTTCTTAAAAACCATATATTTAATACCAAAATATCGAAATAATGGAATGAGTGTTTTTTTATTAACGAAAACATGATATATTATTGATGAATACAATAATTATTTAATGGTTATGATAGTGAGTAAATTCATTCTCACCCTACAACTTAAAAAAATATTTTTTTTGGTTTTCAAATGAAATTTATACATTATGATTTAATATTATTTTTTATAACTTTATATATAATGTGTAAGACAATATTTTAATAAAATTGATAAACTTCCTGTATAATTAAGAAACTAGTTTCATTGAAAAGAATAGTGGAATAATGAAATTGATGTATCAAAATATATACGTGTCACGATTGAGTGAAATTCTATTAAATCCATGTATGTAAATATATATATTATGTTTGACCATATTAATAATAGTTGAAAGAGAAACCATTAAGAATGGTTCATAGAATAACGTTCCTTGGCTTGAGTTTGCCTCATCACATGCATTCTCTATCCTCAATAATAAAAATAACAATGACAATTAAAAATTTCTATAATAATATATTTCATATTCATTATTCATTTATTTCATTCAATATTATGTTATATAAAATTAATAATTTAGTTAAATTTACATGTGGAATTTTGAGGATATTGATCTCACATGAATGAAATTACATTGGTTGGTTAATAATGACCATTGAAATAAATATTATATCATTTCATGAATAATAATATTGAAATAGGTATAATTATTATTCATAAATTATTTTTTATATCTAACCATTAATTATGTTTATAAAATATGTATTGTGTTACATGTATAGTGACTCTAAACTATATTTATGCGTAAATAAAATTTTGAATATCCAATGATTATTACAGAATGAGGGTATAAATTATTTTATCATTCAATAATTATCATAGTATAAAAAATAAAATATTAATACATAAAATATAATTATATATATTATCTATGTGATTTGGTGATGAAAAATCAGTCTCATCTATTCTTGGAGGTTGTACACCATACATATGCATGAACGATGTTATAATTTTTTGAGTGAATGGGAAGTTAAGATGGTAAGTTATATAATATCCTATTTTAAGGATAATTATTCAATTAAAATGATATATAAATAAAAATATTATCATTATTATCTATCCATGAATTTTTGTGATGCAAAACGTATTACATTGGTTCGCATGGTGGTTATCCTCTTTACACATTTACAATATTTTCAATTCCAACTGAACATAAAATTATATGGATATAAATTGTTATATTAAAATAATATCATATCATCATATGGATTATATTGTTATTATTATTCCATCGTTGTCTAATCATATTATAATAAGGATGAAGAACAATCAAAACTGAGATGCATAATTAAAAATGATATATCTTCTTCGGATAACCTCCTTCACATAACACCGTATGTCAACTATGGATGGTGTTATTGGTAAACCAATACCTATGTAATTATAATAGATACTATTGGAATATATTTTGGAAGTAATTTAATAATTTTCATTTTTTAAGGGTAATGAAATTATAATAATTGGTTCCCATTTATTAAAGAGGGGATGTGAATTGTTGGAATTCCTGAAAATATTAAATTATTATAATTTTATTATAAATACATAATTCCAAAAAAATTGGTTTATTAATAAAATATGATGAGGATGGTTTGAAATAATCTTTTAAATAATTTTTTTCTGATACTCAAGTCATATAAATACCCTCATAATTCGGATTTGAACCCCCATTATCATCTTTCACTCTTAATGTGTCAATAAGGGTTTTTACACATTGAGGGTTAATATAATTAGTATAAATTAACAATTAGCTCATAAATGGGCCATGAAATCTCTTATAAATTATATTATAAATCAATTTTTTAAAATAATAAATTTATGAAATTTAAATCATTTAATAAAATATTATTTATTATATTATTTCATTAATGTTAATTTTTTGATCTGTTAATTACATTAATATTAATTAAATGATCACATGATATGAAATTCATAATAAGTATTATAGTACATCAGTTTCATGAGATATTGGTATATAAAAATAGTTGATCAGTCAAAATTAAAAAAAATTATTATATTTTTAGTATTTTCAATATCTTTTCTTTTATTTTTATATTAATTGAATAATCACTCGGTGAGAGATCTATAAATATTTAATGTAATAATTTATTTCTGGAAAATAATAAATAAATTTCCATGATGAATATACAACTATTTAATCTATAATTAATAAATATTACTAACCTTTTCATTAGGTATATCAAAAACTAAAAATTTCATAGTTATTAAAACCACGAGTGTGACTTATCATACTTTTTTAAAATGTATAATGGTCATAAATAGACACAAATCAAAAAAAGTCTATATGAATGAATCTCGTATGATTATTGTTGAAATGGAATCATCCTAAAACTAAAGACCATATTTATTTTCATTTAATAATACTTGTCATGTTATTTAATTATATTAATTTCTCGATTTAAAATTTCCATTGAAAAAAATTATCCAACATCCAATTTATATTGATAAACAATAAA
The DNA here is from genome assembly GCA_963277665.1 of Viscum album. Classification (NCBI taxonomy): domain Eukaryota; kingdom Viridiplantae; phylum Streptophyta; class Magnoliopsida; order Santalales; family Viscaceae; genus Viscum; species Viscum album. The sequence continues at coordinate 542,082,682 of OY728143.1, forward strand.
AGGAACCTATTAATAAAAGTTGTTCCCCTCTTATTAAAAATTCACTACAAATTTTTGAAAATTTAATATAAATTTTTTTATAATTCTATAAAAATCAAATCTAAATAACTAGACAAAAATTGGTTATTTAGGAAATTGATATTTGATAATTAAACGTGTTCGTATACTAAATACAACTTTATAATCCATAAAAACACCATAATGGTATTATAGAATTGAAATAATGAAATTTTAAAACCAATCGAAGTTACTATTATAATTTTTAAATATATTATTATCCAATAATGTTTTAAATCTGAATCAATATTTTTCACTACTAATTATGAAATCAATATTTTCAGAACACGCTCAAAAATGTATATTAATTAATTTTTGATAGCCTAAAAACCCAAATGTAATAATGTTTTTAAAATAAAATTTATAAATTCATCAAAATATAGTTATAAAATTAACTCACAAAAGGAATGAATACTCGTTTTTGATGAGAAAATATATTCTACGAATGAAATGACTTTACTACAAATAGAAATATTTTTTAAAATTTAATAAGTAATAATTTAACAATGAGTATGTTTGTTATATTTTTTTAATAATTCATTGAATATTATTTGTTTCATCCAATTTAATGAAATTGATTTAATGATCACACTTAAATAATTATAATTCAATGTTTTATTAGGCTCAGTGCATCATATATTGTAAAATATTTAATATTTTTTTTAAATATGGGAAATCAATATGATTAACTATGAAAAAAATGGATTAGTATTTAATTTAGATTATGTTTTAAATATAAATATTTAAATTCACAGATGAAAATTTAGGTATAATAGATAACTCACCCAAACAATTTTTAGATAATATTAACTATAGATAAAATTAATGACTAATATTTAAATTAAGGATTTTATTATCTATTAAAATTTTATTTTATCTCTTCATGCATAAGAAATTATTTTTGAATATTCATTTCATAGAGTAAAGAATGAATTGGATATTTATTGAAGCACAAAAAATTGTGGAATTATGATTATGAAGTAGAAACATATCAAGTATACATATATCATTATATTAATGTATAGTAATATGATTCCTCGTATTTAGGAAAGTGATTCTGAAACAACAATATTATCTTATAAAATTAATATCCAATGATTTGGGTTTTCTTTTAAATCCTCAAAATTTATGGTTTTGATCCTCTTAACATTCAATTTACTTTTTATGATCAATTGGCTCTATAATTATCTATATTTATAATAAATATTCATTCATGTCAACATCATCCCATTTCACCAATTTCCACTTATATAAAACCCTAGTTATGTGTCATTCTATAAGGCATTTGTACTACATTTCCTCTCTTATTAACATGATATTATATTAAAACAGTTTATTATATGGACTTTCAAAAACTGAATTTAAAATATAAAAAGCTTAATTACAAAGGTAAATTTTAAATTTTGAGGGAAAAATTTATTTATGTTGTGGATAATTTAATACTATGAAATTCAAATGTAATAATATTTTATTCAATAGTGCATGTGACTTGTGAAACCATGATTTAATGAAAATATAACCCCACAATAGTTTATATTATATTACTGGTTAAATGAATTTTATCCCTCCAATAAATTTCATAACACCAAAAAATTATTCATTCTCATTTTACACATAACACTCTATTTATAATAAATTACATTAAACACTGAGTTTATCTTGCAATACATAAAATACTATGTTTAAAATATATTTGATTTATTATTAAAAAATTAATATTTATTGAGATAGTTGTCACACATACATTAGAATTTCTTGTATGAATATGATTAAATATATTAAAAAATATACTTTTTTCACATGTTCATTAGTTCTCATTATATTTGGAATTACATAAGAATTATTAGAAAAAATAATGTTTTATAATAAATTGAATTTTTTTCTAATGGAATAATTATTTTTTCTTCTCATCATGTATGTGGGATTTATTTCATTTCAAAATATTCCACTTATTTCAATTGAGTTTTAAAAAATTGAATCTACATTTTCAATCATAGTTATCTATATTTTATTATTAGTTGATATTTATTTATGAGAAAAATAAATATTAGAATTAATTACAATTTTTTGTTATAGTTAAGGTAAACGAGATTTACTAGGGGTAAAACAATGAAGTCAATGTATAAAAATGAGCTAACTTGTAAAATCACGTTATATTTTTAGGTACTTTTGATGTTTTTAAGTACCTCAGTTTTGGATTAGTGACTTGGGGTGCGTTTGTGTGAACTTTTAAGGAAAACTAAAGGACAGTGAGTTGTGCACGGTTTTCACAACGTTTGACAAAATGTGTGACCAAACAAGGCCAACAATATAGAACAAGATAAAGTGGTTCGTAGGGTTTGCGGATAGTTTGACATACCGTGTGACTAAACCATACCAACCTTGAAAACCTAGATAGTGGGTTCTGCATGGTTGGCGCACGGTTTCTCTGACCGTGCGCCTCTATTCAGGAATCCGTGTGTGCAGTTTTTTTATTCATAAAATCCTTCTTAAAACCAACCGAACCCCCATGACTTCCATATTTCTGGCCTTGGAATGGTCTTGAAACATTCATGGTGTTTATAAAACCTCCTTGGGATAATCTATGGTGATCCACACTTCTTCCTTGAGATTGAAGGCTCGGATTCAAGATCTTCTCTCCTCCTAGTAAGTGGATTTCAACCTGTTACTTCTCCTGTTGATTACTCTATATTTGCTTGATCTATTCAAGGGATATTTCCTCTATTTTACATGGATTTAATCCTATGAGTTGAGATCTAGATATTGGATTTTGGATCTAGATCTAGTTTTAAAATATCCTTATTCCATTGATCTTATTTTTTTTGGGTTTTAAGGATTTCGATCCAGAACATCATGGATGACATTGTGCCACTAAGGTTTTGGGGTTTCTTGTTGTAATAACTCCCATAAATAAATCGAGGTAGGTGTTTTCAACCTGACTTCTAAATAGATCATTATTGAATTTGCTTGATTTATTTCAATTTTTAATTTAAATTAAATTGTTCAAATTTTCCTTCAATTGAATTGATAAAAACTCGATACAAATGAATTGAGATATTTGAATTTGTTTTGGCATAGATATTTGGAAGTAAACCTGATTCCATTTAATTGGGCATGTTTATGAAAATTGGAAAATTAAAATTGTTTAATTTAAATGATGGATTTTATGGAAATAATTTCAATTAAATTTTTGAATTTAATTGTGGAAATAAATTATATAATAATGGAATTGTTTTTAAATGGATTTTAAACATGTTAAAATCCCTTAAAATGATTTGATGGAAACCCATTGGTTTATCTTTTGAAAAAGGAATGTTTTTTTAATGAAACATGTTGTGGTTTTAAATGGAAAGAAATTGTAATATTTGAAATGGAAGAATGGTATTGATCATATTTGTATGAATTCTTCAAATAACTCACCCATCATGAAAGATCTCATGAAATACATAGGTAGTTAGTGAGTTATTTGGATACACTCTATACTACGACAACGTTCTATAACATACTTGAAGCGGGTCACATCCTCGAGGGTTGCTGACGAGACTCCTTTGGCCAGTGTCATAGGGATGTGTGTATTCACATTATTCTATGTTTACATAGATAGTGCATAATCTTATAACTGATTAATAGTATTGTACCTTTTGGCAGATGACAATGGTGCTCTCTTGTTTATTCATATTTGAGATATAAATGTATGCCAATACTTTTGAACTACATTACATGCCTTATTAATTTATATAAACTGCTTTATATAAATGTTTTAATTAATCCATTTTTTTAGAAATATTCCATCATTTGTAAAATCGTTACATAAAAATATTTATTTCCATCATTTGAAAATGTACATATTGTTTTTTTAAATTTGAATATGATTTTCCAAACCAGTTTATTTGAAAAATGAATGCTTTTCTTTGGATAATCTATTCTTTGAATCTATTATGGAAGCTTTGGTGGTATCATACTGGTCTTAGGATCACACCTATGTTTTGCCTTCGGGTGTTTGCAGACATTCATCTTTCATGTCCGAGTAAAGGGAAAGGATCCAATGGAGGTGGATCCAGCTGTTGAACTTTGGTATTGGTGAGTTGTATCCATAGGGTCCATGGGGATATTTTCCTATTTTTAGTACATGGGATGTAGTAAATTGGTATTTTTATGCATCTTTGTATTCTAGTACATTAATCCTAGTGGAATTTCTTTTTGTAATGCATACTATCTTGTTTCTATTATTCTGCATTGTTGGTAGGAAAATAGATTCCACTTTCAGGTTGTGTGATGCCAGGTGCTAGCCACCGACCATTGAGGACTAGGAATTCCCTTTGAGCAAGGTTAGGGATGGCTCAGTTATTGGGTTACTAGAATACCCGGGCTGGTTCGCGACAAAATGGTATTAGAGGAAGGTTAAGCATATTTCCTTGTTGAGAGTATGCATTTGAGTATTCTTGTCAGGACTTAGGAGGTAGTTGTGATTGAGTGCGTAGCTAGATCTCACCATAATGAACATTAAGTCACTATGGTTGGTTAGGGAAATACGACTTGTTGATTAGTTCTAGTATTTTCCCTATTTTTGACTTGGAATGAGTGGAATCCAAATCATTTTTTTCCCTTATATTAATAATGATTTTCTTTGTTACTCTGCTTGAGTGTTAATCTAATGTATTATTATGTGGTGACGCATCATGCCTCTGAGTAGACGTGGGAATAAGATCCAAAAAGAGGTTGCTGCTGAATCTCAGTAAGTGAGTGTTATCGTGGATCCGAATCTGGATGAGGTAATTGTTCGCATTGTCCATGACCTAGGATAGGAACCACATCTAATTCATGTTCAGGCACTTGCTACATATCCTCATAGTGTTATTCTCTGAAATAATTCTCAAGAGTTCCTACACTACAATCCACCAGTTTTTAAAGGCTCCACTGACCCTCAACATGCTGAGGAATGGTAGAGTAAGATTGAACTTCTGTTTGGGTTCATGGAGACACCTTTTGTGATAAATGTTATGTGTGTCACCTTCGTGTAGGATGGACCATGTTGGAGATGGTGGGACACGATGGTGGTAGCTGGGAAATATGAGGGTTTGGAGTGGATAGACTTTATGGTTTTTTTCACTAACTAGTTACATCCAGAATCAATGGTTTTGGCCAAGGCTATAGAGTTTTTCAAGATTGAGTAGGATAAAAAAACATTGAATGATTACTCAAATCGCTTTCATATGTTGGTGTCACAACCCATCCTCGGGGCCCGTGCCGTGACTACCCCAAGCCCACCTTCCATAGGCCAGGGGCTGGCGACTAGCACCAAATGCGTAAATCCCGATAACTGGGAAGGAATTTCCTTTATAAAATCAATCAAACACCACAGAGTACAAGAGAAGGTAAAACACTAAGTACAAAAGAAAGTGTTGAAAATCAAATGGGCCAGAATACAAACCCAACTGAATGTGCAACTACAATTGAACAAAAGTACAACAAAAAAGACAACAACTAGAATAACGGAAGCGACTCTTAGGTCGTCCTCCTCGGATCCTACCTGAAGGGTAGGTACAGATGGCGCAGCTCCTGGATCGTCCACCACAGATCCTACATGAAGGGTAGGTACAGATAGCCTCCAAAATGCTCTCGCCCGTCATCCTCCTCCGTGTGTTGTCTCGTCGTGTAGTCCACCTCCGGATATTGACTCGTCGTGTGGTCCACCTCCAGGTACTGACTCGTCCTCAAACACTCGACCTCCGTCAACACTGGCCGTCGTCTGCAACCAACACAATGAGGTGCGGGCATAGCCCATGAAGGGGTGAGTATAATGACACTCAATAGGGACCCCGAGACCCTCTAGGTCTCACTAAAACCAACATGGATAACCATAAAGAAGATCTCAACAGATAACCTCTACTTAGGTATATGCCCACACATATACCTAAGTTATCAAGTAACCCATCTCAATAATGAGGAAACACAAAGATTATGAAATCAACGGATAACCACTACCCAGGTATATTCTCATACATATACCTATGTTATCAAGTGACCCATCTCAAACATGAGGCATACACAAAGATCAATGACTCAGCTCAAACCATTATTTTCATTATCGAAACTGTAACGGCTGAAGAGCCCCGTCTCTGGAGTGTACAGTGGTTCTGTCACGACTCTGAGGTACTAATCACTAACCTAAGACTACTGGGGTACTCCTGCTGTCGAGTACTATGGGACTGATTCTACAACCAATCACTTCCCACCATGGGTCTGCCGCTACAACCAAGCGCTCCCCCTCATAGCCTCCAGAGGTACTCCTTCTGTTGTGTACCTCGGATCTGCCGCAACAACCAAGCGCTCCTCCGCCGTCGGTCTGTCGCTAAAACCAAGCGCTCCCTCTCATAGCCTCCAGAGGTACTCCTTTTGTTGAGTACTGCAGGTCTGCTGCTACAACCAAGCGGTCCTCCACCGTGGGTCTTCCGCTACTGCAAAGCGCTCCCCACTGGGCTATCCGAAACACACCGAGTCGATCGGTCAAGAAGTCGTCAGGTCTCATTCGGCTACACGGTCTCCGTACTCCGCACGCTCGTCTCCGTGAGGGTCCTCTCCACGAGGTAATGGTCGATACTCTATGTATCACAAATTCTCACGATGAAGTATCTCAATGGACCGTCTCGTCATAGATGTCTCAACGCAGCAGTCAGTGCGTCAATCGGACGCCCGGTCTGTGAGTTATTAGTCTTTTCGTCCTAGGGGCCCGGTTTGTTTCATGTACGAACCAACCCAACTTTATCTCAACTGTACCCCAAACTCAAATAGGGTATACTCATAGGGACCATTTCTCAACGTGATCACCAACGTCGATGAGGGTTCGTCAAACAGACGTCTGGTCTGAAAGTTATCAACATTTCAGTTCCAGTGGCCCGATTGGATTTCAGGTACAATCCGACCTGGCCACTATCCAACTACATCCAAACTAGGAGCGGAGTAGTCCAAAAGTTCTGTCTCAATAAGAGGAATCCAACAAAGTCGATGGCATGTCAATTGGACGTTCGGAGCACAAGATATAAGTGTTTCCGCTCCGAGGGCCCGGTTGGTTTCGTATCCGAACCAACCCGGCCGAAGCGAATGTTTTTTGAAACAGTCATTGTAATATACCGAAATGACCGTCTCGATCCAAGGATCGCATCGTAACTGATGGTGTGTCGATCGGACATCCGTAGCCCATGTCATGGGTGTTTGAACGCAAACAATCCGAAATGGGGGGGTCTGGGCCCAGCCCGCCCCGGCCCAACCCCCCCTGGGTCGGCCCGAACAGGGTGACCCGACCCGGGTCCGGGTCCGACCCATCAGTGCGCGGCCCGACCGCATAGCCAACCGCGGCTCGGCCAGCGTGGCCGAGCGGAAGCCGCGGAGCGGGGGCGGGTGGCGGGGGGGGGGGGGGGGGGGGGGTTGCATGGCCCCCTCACTGCAGATTGATGCGGGCGGCGGTTTGCGCCTTCACCGTTCCTCCGGGATCCCGCGCGGCCGCGGGATCCCCTGTGTCGCATCGTCGCAGCAAGACGCGGCAGTTTGTTTCCTCTGGTGGCACACTAGGGCGTCGCCGCCTCCTGGCGGCCGGACGGCTTCGGCCGCCACCCCCGGTCGCCGGCGGAGCCGCGCCAGCGACCCGCGCTTCCAGGGATTCCGCAGGCCAATGGAGTTACTCCGGTGGTCTGTTTTCAAATCTGTACGTGTCAGCGTTCATCTCGGGTCTCGAACATTACAACAAGAGCTTCAAAATTTCCTTGAGGCCCCATTTGTCATCGCCCATAAATCCAAGCAGAATGATCTAAAATCAAACCGCGGCCTCTTCGTGGTTTTTTGGCGTGGCGCGACGGCGTCGCGGCGTGTTCAACATCAGTGGCGCATCGCGACGGTGCCGCGCTTCTTCGCCCTTTCTCAAAGTTTCAGCGCGGTGCAACCACACTACACCGCCTTTCACGTGCCACTACAAATTCTAAAAAACAAGGGGGGAGGAGGGTCGAGCATGTTCGTGCGGTCCGACCTTCTCCCATTATTATAATAACAGGAGGCCCAATTGAAACCAAGAAAGGTGACAGATGAGATCAAGATCAGAAATTATAAAACACTTACCTGATGTAAACATTTAATGAAGGTTTTCCACAGAAGGAGAGGGTTGTTGGCATCGCGGTACACGGCGTCGCATCGTCGATCTCCGAGGAAGGCGTCTCTCACCATCTTCCTTCGTCAGAGGTCGGCGTTCTTTGTCGGTGACGGTGCGTTCCTCGCATTCTTCAAGGAGGAAGAACTTCCTTCAGAACATAGAGCTTTCCTCCCCAAATCCTTACACAGCATCAACTATTCTCCCACGAAATAAGACTTAGTTTTATTTAATTAAGACACAGGCCAAAGGAATTCATTTGAAATTCAAATGAATCCAAGAATTAATTACCTGAAAAACCTACACAATTAATGAGTTGAATTTATTTTAAAAAAGGGGGGTTTCTTTTTGAGAGTTACAAAATTAAGGGGGGAAAAGTTATGAATGTTAGGGTAAGGTGAGGTCTTGGGATTGTGTGGGCCCCACCTCACCTTAATCCTCTCAACGGTAGTTATCAACAAGTGGTCCCACCCCTAACTCCCGTACATAGTTTATAACCACATAAGAGAGAGGAAAAGTGTTGTGACACATCACTTAATCCACTTAACAAGAAATGAAAATATAATTGTAAAACAGTTGTATTATTATCCCTCGCATTAATTAAACAACTCATCCTGAGAAAACACAACTCCAAAAAGGGGTCTTCTTAAGAAATTACATGCACTGAGAGTTCATTGGTGCCCTCGGATTTCGATTCCGAGCACTGGTTCAAAAGTTAGTAAAACCCGCTCGTTCGTTTACTGAACGTACCCGAGATAAACATCGGAAAATAATTCTGGGCACACCGGGACTAGGAATCAGGTGCCATTAGAAACTGCAATCTTGTAAAATTCTAAAGAAAATTAAGAAAAAAAATTTCCTTGAAATTTCCAGATCTTTACGGTTGGTACAGTTTCCTTTTGAGATTGTATCTAATGATAAGATGGAACCTCAATTATTTTATACGGCACTTCGATCAGATATATATTCTCTGGTTTTCTTACTGAAGATACCCACTTATGTCGATGTGATAGATCGGGGTATGATTATTGAGATGGACCTGGTAGGAAATTCTGGGTCGAAGGAAGTTTCTTTCCCTCCTAGTGGCAGTGTTGGTTCCATTAAAAGAAAAATAGAATCACGACATTTATCATGGTAGTTCTTGATAACAAATTCATTCTAGACCATTGGTAGCACCAGGAGGGGATTTATTGACTTCATATCAGTGTGGAAAGCCATAGAATTTTAAGAGGGGTTTCACTGAGGAACCCAAGAACTATATCTCCTGCTGATGTTTAGGGAACATAAAAAGATTCATCCATCACTTCTCTACTCTATTTAGTGGAAACATATCATCAGCGCCTCCAAAAACTGTGGGTCAATCAAATGCTTCTTGTACAATATGGTTCCCACCACAGGAATCCGGAATGAAACATCATTCATGCAGTAGAAGAGTCTCCAGAGGTAGCTGATACAGGTCCTGCAACTGTGAGAGGTACCATTACTATAGCTTCAGCTTTAGTGAACGCTCATTTTGATACTGGTGCATCTCCCTCTTTATTTCAACATATATTGTTAATATACATAATATACCTATGAATATTTTATCTTGTGCGACAGATATTACTACACACCTTGGTCCAACGAGATAGAAGGGTCTTCGTAGTCCTTCTTGTGTCTTCTCTCTATCAGATGTTGATTATGTTTGGAGTTTTTTGGTTCTTGACATGAAATCATTTAACATCATTTTTAGAATGCATTTTCTAATTACCAATAAAGCCCGGATATGTTTTTATCTTCGACGTGTCTATATTATTACACCCAGTGGTGTGCCTCTTGTTTTTCAAGGAGAATGGGCCCCAAGGTCAATAATAGATGAACCCTCTTATCTAGAGTTGGGAAAGTTATATCAGGGTTTGATTTTCATCTAGAGATATATTCAATGTGTGTTGATCTTCCATCAGTCAACGTTGAGTTTCCCGATGTGTTTCGTTATGGGTTCTCTGGTTTTCCACTACTAAGGGAGGTTGATTTTTCTAATGACTTAATGATTGGTACTCAACCAGTTTCTATTCCCTCATACTGAATGGCTCCTACTGAACAAAAAGAACGTAAGTATCAGTTAGATTTTCTTCTTGAGAAAGTAGTTATATTCCCGAGTGTGTCACCTTGGGCATCACTAGTTCTCTTCGCCATGAAGGCTGATGGTTCTCTTCGCTTATGTGTAGATTATTGAAAGCTAAATAGAGTTACAATGATGAAAAAATATTTGCTACTGAAAATTTATGATTTTTTTGATCAATTAAAAGGGGAAAAGTGTTTTTCAAAAATGGATCTTTGATTTGGTTTCCATAAGTATATAATAAAAGATTATGATATTCATAAGACTTTTTTTTCAGAGTAGGTATGGCTATTATGAGTACCTTGATATTCCCTTCGGCCTGAAAATGCTCCTGCAGTTTTCATGGATTTGATGAAAAATGTTTTATTTGAGTATCTAGATACTTTTGTGGTAGTTTTTGTGGATGAAATTTTTTTCAACTCCCTGTCTGAGGAGGATCATATGTATCATCTGAGAATAGTCATGACTCTTCCAAGGAATCACTGAATTTTTCCAAGCATTCAAAGTGTTAGTTTTTGTATTTGGGAAGTGAAACTATAGGGACATGTCATGTCATAACAAGGAATATCATTTGATCCTGAGAAGGTGAAGACATTTTTTAATTGGGAACAACCATGAAATTTTTTCATGATTTGGAGCTTCCTGGGATTAGCAAGATATTACAGCTTATTTGTTAACGACTTTTCAAAGTTATCTTCTCCAATGACTTCTCTAACTTGAAATCGATTTATTTTTTCTTGGAAAGATAAATGTTAATGTTTTTTGGTTTAGCTAAAGAATCTTTTGAATACCGCGCCAGTGTTAACTCTTCCCGAGGCTAAGATAGGTTATGTGGTCTTCTGTGATGCATCAGGTTCAGTTTTGGGATGATTCCTTATGCAAGGTAATCATGTTGTTGCCTATGGATCTCGTTAGATTAAGCCTCATGATAAGAACTATCATACCCATGAACATGAACATGCAGCTGTAATTCACACACATAAGTGTTGGAGACATTACCTTTATGGAGAAAGTGTTACTATGTATTCAGACCACAATATCATGAGTTATATCTTCTCCCAAGAAGATTTGAATCTCTACCAAAGGTTTTAGGTAGAGTACCTGAAATATTTCGACATTGACATTGGATATACCCTGGGGAAAGGGAATTAAGATTCAAATGCGTTAATCAGAAAACTTCGATCACATCTTGTGAATGAATCTTTAGAAGAGTGGAGTTTGATGGCGGTTTTTTCTCAGTTGCATATTGGAGTTCAGTGGAAGGGGAATGATGTTTATTTAGTCTGTGTCTAGTTGACATATGCTCTTCTATAGTTAATTCATCAGGAACAACAACTAGATGATGAATTCCAAATCATTAGAGACTCTATTTATAGTAGGGAAACAGACACCAAGTAGTCGTTCTTCAAAGATGGTGTTCTGTGTTATTGAAATTTTTATGTTGTTTCGTTATCGGTGTGGAAGGATGTGACGGGGTATTGCTATAACTCTTAGCAGGTTGTGCACCCATGAACCAAGCATATGATCAATGGCATGCGGCGACAGATCTGGTGGCCGGGTATGAGTCATGACATTACTAACTTTGTTTCTCATTACTGTACATGCCAGCAGGTGAAAGTCGAGCAACAAAAACCTTCGGATTTTCTTCAACCACTTCTAGTCCTTACATGGATGTGGGATGAAATCTCTTGTGACTTAGTGATTGGATTACCTCAAACCTTGAGGAAAAAGAATGTGATACAGGTTTTGATCAACAATCTGACCATGTCGGCTCACATTATAACAATTCTAGGTACAACCAAAGTTGGGGAGTTATTAAATATCTATATGAATGAAATTATTGGTTTTCACAGTGTTCTGTAAGCTATAGTCTCTGATAGGGATCCTCGTTTTACTTCTCACATTTGTAGAGGCCTTCTGGAGGCACTAGGATCTCAGGTCTGTTTGAGCACGGCCTACTATCCACAATCAGATGGCCAAACAGAGAGAGCTATTCAAATCCTTGAGGATATGCTCCACGCAAATGTTCTCAACTTTGGTGGGTTTTGGGATGATTAACTGAGGCTATTTGAGTTTTCTTATAACAAAATTTATCAACCTATGATCAAAATGGCTCATTTTGAGTTATTGTATGTCCATCCTTGTAAATATCCATTATATTGGTCATAGATTAGAGAAAGTTCCTTGGTAGGATCGATTTTGGTCTAAAAGATGATAGATTTGTTCCAGTTGATTCATTAGAGAATGTTGACAACACAGATTCGGTACAAGTCTTATATTGATCGTCGTATTAGACCTTTAGAGTTCTCATTTTGTGACCATGTGTTCTTGAATGTTTCACCCCAATTAGGTCATCGACTACTTGGGAGGCAAGGGAAGCTTTCTCCTCATTTTGTGGGACCTATCGAGGTTTTTCTTCTGGTATGAAATGTTTCATAACATCTAGCTCAACCACTGTAGATATCATCGATACATAACGTCTTCCATGTATCGCATCTAAGAAAATATCTCACTAGTCCATCTCATGTTTTGAGTAGGAGTGATCTTAATATTGAACGAGATTTATCTGTGATAGAATGACCAGTCAGGGTTGTTGATTCTGAGACCATGGTAATTCATGGGAGAACAATACCTCTGGTCTGTGTACTATGGAAGCATGGTTCTGATTCTCATGAGACGTGAGAAAGGGAGGCAGTAATGAGAGAGTTGTGCCCTCATGTTTTTGATGTGAAGGTTTCCTCATAGGCCTTCTGGGGATAGAAAGAACATATGGTGGGTAAGTTATAACATCACAATACGTTTTCAGGTACTTCTAATGTTTATAAGCACCTATATTTTGGAGTAGTGACATGGGGTGTGTTTGGGATACCTTTCAAGGAAAACTAATGGACATCGAGTTGTGGACAGTTTTCACATGGTTTGAAAAATTGTACGACGAATCCATTCAAACCATGTATAATTGGACAAAGATTTTTGCATTATTGGCACACGGTTTGACAAAGTGTGCCACTAAACCAAGCAAACCTTGCAAACCTGGATAATAGTTCTGCATGGTTTGTGCACGGTTTTCTTTACCGTGCACCTCTATCCGGGAAACCATTCCCGCAATTTTTTAATTATGAATATATTTCTTAAAACCAAACAACCCCCATGACTTCCATATTTCCTACCTTGGATTGGGCATGAATCGTTCAAGGTGTTTAAAGAGCCTCACGGAGAGATACCAAGGTGATCTGAACTTCTTACTTCATGATTGAAGGCTCATATTAGGGACCATATCTCTTCCTGGTAAGTGGATTTCAACATGTTACATCTCCTATTATTTCCTCTATCTTTCATTGATCTTTTCTTGGGATATCTCCAATGTTTTCCATGTATTTAAACATATGAGTTGAGATCTAGATCTAGGATTGTGGATCTAGATCTTGTTTTACAAGATCTTAATGCAATTGATCTTATTTTTTTTTGGTTTAGATGATTTAGATCTAGAACATGATCGACGAAGTTGTGCTACTTGGTTTTTGGGGTTTCTCGTTGGGCTAACTCCCATCAATAAATCAAGGTAGGTGGTTCGATCCCAACATGAAAAATTTATTATCATTGTATTTGATTGATTTATTTCAATTGTTGATTTAAATTCAATTACTCAAAATTGATTTCAATTATATTTATAAAAACTCGATTCAAGTGAATTTAGATATTTGAAATGGTTTTGGAATAGAAATTTGGAAAAAACCAAATTTTGTTGAATTGGGATTGCTAATAGAAATTGGCCGATTGAAATTGTTTAATTTTAATTGTGTATTTGGTGGAAATGATTTCAATTAAAATAATGAATATAATTGTGGAAATAAATTGTATAATGATGAAATTGTTTTTGAATGGATTTCAAACTGGTGAAAATGTATTTATATGATTTCATAGAAATCCATTGGTTTTATCTTGTGAAAAAAATAATCTTTTTGAATAAAACCACCTTTGGTTTTAAATGGAATGAAATTGGAACATTTTAAAGGGAATAATGGTTTGATTTTATTTTTAAGCAATCGAAAAATTGATCGTTCATATTGTAAGACTGCATTGAATCTTTAAGAAGTTAGCGAGTTATTTGGATACATTAAACACTACGACAACGATCTAAAAAATACGTGTTGTGGGTCACATCCCCGATGGGTTGGGGATGAGTCTCCTAGGTCCAGTGTCATTGGGATGTGTGTATACACATTTTTTGGGTTCACATAGAGAGTGCAGAATCATATAATCGGTTAATACTATCTTACCTTTTGGCAGATGACCATGTTTCTTACTTGTTTATTTATATTTGAGATATAAATGTATGCCAATACTTTTGAACTTCATTACATGACTACCGAATTTATATAAAATTTATTATATAAATGATTAACTTAAGACATTTTTTTACAAATATTCTTTCATTTATAAAATCATAACATAAAAATATATATTTTCTATCATTTGAAAATGTATAGCAAGTTTTGATTAAATTTTCTTTTGAATTGGAAACCTTGTTTATTTTATAATTTGAAAGCTTTTCAATGTATAATCTATGATTGGAATCTTTTGTGGAATCAATGGTGGTATCCTAATAGGAATAGGCTCTCACCCTACTTTTTCCATTGGGTGTTTGTACACTTTATTCTTCTAGGTTCGAATAATGGGAAGGGATCTATTGGAGGTGGATCTCACTTTTGAACATTGGTCTTGGTGAGTTGTGTTCATAGGGACTCTGGGGTTGTTTTCCAGTTTTAGTAATTTGGTTGTAGTACTTTGGGATTTTTATGCCTCTTTGTATTCTGGTACATTACTCCGAGTGGAGTTTTTTTATGCATACTATCTTGTTTCTTTTCATCCACTTTTTTGGTTGCGAAATCGTTCTAAGTTGCATGTTGTGTGATGAAAGGATCTATTCACAGACCTGTGGGCATCGGGAACTCCCTTCAGGATAGGTTATGGTCAGCTCAGTAATCAGGTTACCAGGGTACTTGGGCTGGTTCATGTCATATCTTGTAAAAAACCCATTTTATAGGAAATATGTAGAACTTATCATTTATAGATTCAATATTTTTTTGTTTATGAGTAAATTATGATGTTAAAAAAACTTTTATGATGGAATCACATTTAAAAATTATAAGTGTTCCACTCACCTGACATATAAAAGGCCTCCCATCTCATTTATTATTCACTTCATCAATACCCTTTCATTCAACAAATCCATTAGAAAATAAAATCCCAAGATCCCTCTACTCATACTAAGTTCTTTAAATTTTGAATAATTCAAACCTATGTAGAATTTTAGTGCATTTCTAAGGAGGATACATAATGAATATGTCACATTATTTAATGAATTTTGTTATGTAATTTCTTTCTCAAATTTATTAAATAATTATTGAACCATAGTAATATTGTAAAATCAATATATTCAACATAAATTGATGTTTTTATAATAATTAAATTACCTATAACTATCTCCACCTCTATAATATGGGTTAAAAAATTTATTATTCATGTTTACAGAAGGCTACTTCCTCATGATACAATGTCATTCATTTTTCAATTACCACCGTTCATAGTTTGGTATGTTGATAGATATAATATATATTAACATTATATTTAAAAACTATTTATACATATGGATTAATTATATGATATATTTATATATTTCTATTTATATTTTATTTCCATTATATTGGATATATGATAATTTAGATCATGGGTATTGTGGACAATTGCCTCAGAATGTAATGTGGGGCGTTGTTCACTAACGCTTTATAATAACAATCATAAGGGTAGAGTTAATGATTATATTTCTTATAAATTTTATATTTATGATTATAATGAAATATTTATTTGTATGAAAATATTTTAATTATTATTTTATACCGTTAATTTTAACATATCCAAATTTATTAATATCGTTCAAGTATGTGTGGACTATCACCTTCTTGAATTAATGTGACTCTCTTTTAATAACAGTATCACATGGATGATATGTATAAATATATAATAATTTATATATAATATTCATATCATTATTTAATGTTTATATATTACTTAATATTTCCCCATAATGATTATTTGATAATGGTATTGTTACTGACACATATGTAAAACCTACAATCTCCATTATCGTAATGCAATTAATATTTCAAAACATCATTCCTGATTTTTTTAAAAGTAAAATTCAATAAAAAATATTTTTTTTGATTCGGGAATATTTAACATTAGTTGATTAAACTATGTAATCCTTGATTGAACAAGATCATTAATTACAAAACACTCATAATAATACAATGAAATTAACACCTAAAAAATATAAATATTGAATAATTATTAATGAATTAGAGGAAATATGGAATAAAAGAAAAATATATGATATTATAAATATTATCATGGATATTTAATATATTAATAATATGTTAATTACTACTATTTAATTTTTTATAAAAATTTTAGTCAATAAGAAGAGTGGGGAACTTGATTTCATAACTCAATTTCCACTCATTAGGTTAAATTTATAATTCTTTGTTTATGTAAACATAAGATTTGGTGTTAAATGAGATTTGATAATCTAATATTTTTTTCCACATGTTTTGTTGGATTTAATTTTGATACATATAATTTAATCATTGACTAATTATCACGTCAGTATTAGGATGTTTTAAGGGATTATATCACAATCTCAATCAAATAGAGATTATTTATTCTTGAATAACAGTTTAGTGAAATTATGTAAAAATATATTAATAAGAAATTTAATTTTAAAATAACCTATTTGATAAATATATTTTCATGTAATATAATCAATTTACCATTCTTTATTAATTAAATTAATTTATAAATTTTTTAAAATAAAATATTACTCATTTTTATATTCAGTTAAAAATATATTCTTCTTAAAAAAAATTATTTTATGAAAAAAGTATTATAATATATTTTTGAACTATAAAAATATTTTATTATGAAATATTTTACCAGTATTTACCCTTTAATAAATGTTTTCAATTAAATATTAGTTTTTTTAAAAAAATTCTATTTTTATTTTACCAAAAATCAGAATTGAATAATCTTGTTTTTTTCAAAACAATAATTTCTTAGACTTTTTATAGTGGAGAAGGAATGTATAGTTTATGTAATAATCATGAAATTAATTTAAATATATCATGACTCTCATTTCATTGAAGAATATATTTCTTGTTTATAATCATAATTCAAAAAAATCTATTATTATTAAAATTATGGGTTTTAATATGTGATTTTTAAATAAATGGTTATTCAAAATGTTTTAATGTTTTTAAAAAGTTAAATTTTAAATTAAAATGATAGTTTCCTCATGAATATATATATATATATTGATAAATCAATAAATAAATGAAAATAACCCATTAATTTAATTACCATGCGCATGGGATATATCATATTTATATCATCCTTATTATTTTTGGGGCTGATTTATGGAAATATAACTGAGGTTTTAAAATTTTCATATTTTCCAAACATTTTACTCCGAATGGATTATGAAAATGTTTATTTTTATGGGTAATTAATAACATTTCATCTGTTTGTTAATTTAGGGATGTGAATGTTTATGTGAATTAGGATTCACACTATCCAAATGAGGAATGCATCCAACATTGTATGTGATAGGTGGGGAATTCTATATTCACTTGATGCATATGTAGGTCTAATGAGTAAAACTAGAAATATTTTTTTCAGGTCCATACTCATATATATATATATATATATATTAGAATCATGCATCAACAATATTTAATGTATTAAAATTCTTTTTTGATGGTATTATATGTCATCTCATGAATCCTTGACAGCATTAGTTATCTTGAAATGAAGCCCCAATGGTATTAGATATCTTTTAAAAATTGATACACAATGTCTTAGATGTCCATGATTAGACAATTCATCATTATGATCTCACTTAATTTTATTTCATGTGATTAATTAATTAGATAAAATATACATGATTTTGTTTTATTATCATTATATTATTTATATGGAAATATTTTATTTTCAATATTCCTTCTAATTAATGATCATGATATTAATTATATGACACATGTTTCTCTTATTTATAATTACCTATTGATTATTCATTATTTATTCGAGGTTTCCTCTATACTCTTACCCTTAATGAGAATCTAATCTGACCCGTTCCATTTTTTTCCCTTGGATACCATAATTATTAATATGATTGATATTAATAGATATTCTTGGTGGAGTAATGATGTTCTCAAGACAATACTTCATTACATAATTTTTTTAAATGTAAATTTCATTCCAATATATATATATATACTTTACCAACATTAGAAAAATATTCTCTTATTTTTTATGTGATTATTTGTATATCATATCAATGTCATAAATTAGACAACATCTATAGGTTTAGCACATGAGCATCACCTCTTCTCGGTGGTGGGAGTTGGGTGGATGAAATCATTCTCCTGACTCTAAATTTGGGAAACCATTTACCCCCTTTTCTAACCCTAGCTTGCCCCCATACTTACTAATGATTATAACAAGTCTGAAGGTCCCTAACCTATATCTTTGTGGCCCACAGCTGACGATTTGGCTATCATTGTTCTACGAATCATTAAGCCTTTTAGATTTGACTCTGGATTCCCATTTCAACCATCGATGACCCTCAGTCGATGATTTTGATTAGTTTGTGTTTAGAAAATAGGACCATCAAGAGCACATGATTGTTGGTATTCATAATAAGCGGCATATCTTGATTTGGTTTGACAGAGAGGACAATATGTTCATGTCACGGTCCAAACCCCCCCATCATTTCAGCGGATGCAAGTTCATTCCTCTTCTATGTGTGTTCAACCTATGCATGAATCACTAACTATCCTATATTGTGACATGGGTAGGCTTGCCTCGCCTTCATTTACCCTTTCAAAATGGTACAATTATCCATATGATTTGAAATATGGTTGGTTGATTTCATTGCTCTGATGTATGCATCGCTACTGTTAGTCATCCCATCAACCTGCGTATCTGTGTTGAAGTGGATTTTTCGAAGCCCCTAGTGGATTTAATTTGGATTGCAGTTGGTATAGAATTTAGATGGAAACAGGATGTGGTCTTTGAGTCACAGGATATCTATTTCTCGATTTTTTGTCGTCTGGGGAATATGGTGTCGAACTATCATGGTGAGGGTTGTAAAATGAGGTCTGATCCAAAGTAAAGGATATGATAGGGGAAAAAACATTTTCTCGATGTGTTTAATGGTATGGATTCTGGTTCTGTGAACCGAGGTGTAGTGATAGTGGGAAAAAGGTAGTGTTCGTAACCAATCTGATGGTCAAAGTAGTTCTTGATATTCTTAAATCTGATCTGAGGGAGGGGGATAGTGCTTTTTAGGTAGCTGATAGGGGTACCTCTGGTATGGGTGTTCTTTGTTTTGAAGACCGGTGGATTGGAAGCCACATGGATATAGTATGGTCTATGGGGAAACATCCTGGAGTAGTGGGAAATTTGGTGTCTGTATTATGTGGGGATCATCTATCTGTGGGGATTTCAGAGGTCTGTGCTGCTGGGTTCAAGGGCCGGACTGATGTTAATGAATGTGTGATGGTCACTGTTTCCATGGGAAATCAGTTTCAAGGGCTGGAGTAGGAGGGTGTGGTGGAGGATATCAGGATGGTAGCAACATTCGAACCAAGGCATTAAAAGAGTATGCTACAACAAATGAAATCACAGAAAAAGGGGCATTTGAAAGAAGAAAATGGTGGAAAACCCGCAATGATTAGCTATGATTGACACTAATTTTCAACTCCATCAGAACTGACTAGAGCTTTATCGGGATATGTCGATCCCTAGTAAATGTGGCGATATTTCTAATAGTGAAAAAGATAATGATGGTGGCATGATCAAGACCTCATACATGGATTTTGTTCAGGGAGGGATGAAGGTGGGGTTTGGGAGCTCGGAGGATATGCGTGATTTTCAGTGCAGAACACCATGGAAGGACTACTCATAACATCCAATGATTATGCCAACCAGGTCTTTCAATAAATGAATGAAAACTAATAATGAACTCCTTTCATTTGAGCGGTTGAATAATAGGCGAAAGTATGTCAATCTTCTTAAGAATTGTGAAATATCTAAATGGGAATCAATGACTATAGATGAATCTTTTTTCCAAGGAGGTAGTGATGGGTTTAATTTTAATGATATGTAGTTTCTGATTTATTCTTGTGGGGCTTGTTTACTATTCTTCTCCATTATTTTAATAAATGGTCAGGGGTTTTTCCTCTGACTATAATTTTTGGTTATATAGTATTGGTAAATATAATAACTATGGGGTTTTTTTATCAAAATAACTTTTTTGAAACCCCACATGATAAATAGGGACAATAATACATACTCTTTATAACAGATAAAGAGAATTAGAGAGGTTTTTGGGAATAACACATAACAGATTTCAATATAGTAGAACATTTGGATGAAGTGAAATATTGGATATACAATAGAAATATAACATCCATTGAATGTTATATAGTGGTAGAAAACATGTTCATGATAATGTTATCCAGTAGAGAAATGTATATCTAGGATGGGATAAAGGAAAATTTATATCTCAGTTTGAAAATTAAATAGATAAATTTTTTATTTTCAAAATCATATTTGATTTTTGAATAATTATTTTACCTCATTTTATAATTTTATAATGTAATATTATTAATGGAAAAATATAATTCATCCATTAATAAGATGAAAAAAATAAAAACAATTCTCCAAATGAATAGTATTTATGATAAAATTTTCATACATGAAGCTCTATCCCACATGTCATTAAAAATCGTCCAAAAAAATGGTTGGAAATGGTATGATAATTCCAAAAATTGTAATCCATAATATGATGAAAAAATGTTAATCTAAAAAATTTAACATTCATAAAAATGGTCAATGTATATCATTCCAAGAATTTATAATACGATAAAATCTGTTTTAAATTTTTCAGGCTATGATTGAAAACCAAAAAATTAGAAGGACATGGTTGCATATTATTCCAAGATAAATTTTATATTTACCTTCCAAAATATCATCAATATCTTTTAATGACATAGACAAAAAATTGATTTTCATAAATCACATAATCACATTGTAATGGTAGTTATTTCAATAAATGATCTGAATCACCAAAAAGAATAAAAAAATACAAATATACTATAACCTATGTTTATAATAATAAATTTCATAGTATTATGTTTAACATAAAAACAATAATAATCCCCCAAATTATAGTGATCTTCATCTAAAATTATATAAATCAAAAATTCATACTATAAATTTTCAATACCATGGTTATATATATGATAAAATATGTTTTCTATAATGAAATTAACATACATTTTATACGACTTGAACAAACCCGCTAATCACCAAGTCATGACTACCCATAGATCACCATCAACAGGATAGTGGATGGAGACCTATGAATTGTATGAATACTACATGCATTGGAGGCATTTCTCTATGGTATCTATATTCATAGACACTGAAAATTCTCCATGAGAAATAATGTTTTAATAATAATAATATAAAATAGGTTTATTCAATTATCTATCTCAAAATTAGGGCACATTAATTAACAAAATAATAAAATGGGAAAAATATAGACCCACAAAAATTAGAATGAGTTTATCTTACATAAATGGTTGGGTATACTATCAAATTAAACCACCAGAAAATGACCTGGTCATTCACTATTATAAACGTAGGAATATCAAGCTCTCTATGCTCCACCAACTCTAGGTACTCCTTGGACACCGTCAAAAGGAATGTCATATTCACACGACAAGACAGGTTTGGAAAAATTACTAGAATGTGTGGGTATACAAATAAAAATTAGGAACTCAAACACCAACATAAAATGGATAAAATAAAAGGAATCATTCTTCAGGACCCAATCCAGATGGAACCTATGCGAGATAGAAGAAGACACTCCAAATTGAATACTCCTCTTTCATACATAGGTAGTCTTCTCATCTCCACATGGTGTTTCAAAATGTATAAGTTAATTAAACAAAATGAATTCAAAATATCCAAGATATAAATATATTAGACTCTATGAATCATGAGGTATCTAACTCGCTACCATCCATATCATTATAATGGCAACCAAAAAATAACACTCATCTTGGAGAACCTCCTCTATGAGCCAGACCTTTCCCGCTGAAAATCATTCAAGAAATATCATTCATTAGAAAAACATATTCCATTCTCGATTGAACATATGAGTGAAAAAAATATATTACAGAATAGTTCATCCATATCTGATGGTAATCATTCATGTCGACATGCTCCATCGGGTATCAAAATGCATATTAAACATCATTACCATACAAAGTGCCATAAAACAGGGAGAAGACACTCATTGTTTTATTCCATGAAGAATTCCATGTTTATTTATAGAGGAAATATGTACATTTAAAAGTGATCGAACACATCAAAAAATGAGGGAATCATTAAACCGTACAAAAAATAATTATCACCTAATCAATTGGATTGGATATCGCACCTAGGATATCTATGGGACACCACAAATCAATTCTATAACTCCATAGGTCATATCACAATAATATGTGTAAACACACACATAATGCGAAAACCCCTACAAAGTCAAAAATATACAACAAAAAATAGGGTTTCATGCTAAGGTTTACTGTTAGAAATCAAAAATAATACATGGATCCAAATACTATATAGGGAATAATATTCTCAATGACAACACAAACCCCATTGAAACCATTAACTATATATGGGATCATATATTCGATGATGCCTCAAATACTACTAGGATGTACTTATTGATATGAAATCACTACCCTATTTATTATGTATATTAGAATATAGAAATGTTAACATAGTGATGATGAAGTGGCAACGAATATCGCCACAATGTCCCAAAGGGATACAATAACTTTATCTGAGAACATCATCTTGAGGGAACCGTACCTCAATAGTGTGGAAATAATACCACATTATACCATCATATCTATATACCAATGGATTCTAATAATCTATTAGTAGTCCAACCATTGAAATCTTGTAACCCACTAACCTCATCTATCATTTCATCTCTATTTCCAAAAACATGCCCAACATCACATCAGTTGTTGTGAAATTATTAGGATAGAAAACTCAAGGGACACAATATATGCTTTCAAAATATGAATGGGTGAGGTAAATGAATCGAATTGTATTCTAAACAATTTACCCATAGCAAAAGGCATGTATTGTGATATCGACCCTTTCCTAAATCTGTTATAGTTACTCGACCTATATTTGGTAACATATAAGGGTTGTACCTCATGTCACACCATGTGTGAACCCATCAGAACAACATTGAGTATCATCATCCATACATGGATGGCTCTTCATGTCTCCCCGCTTTTCATTTACCCTCATAAGAATGTATTTCATGGTTAACCCAGCTATAATACCATGACCTTATCTTCTTCCCTTGTTTGGCATCCTTAGCTCATTTGCCTAGTCATGTACTTCTAAATAACCACTACCAGTTCACAAAATGTTTGTGGATTCCCCCAAAATAACATTTGATAAATCCAAAGGTGTTACAATACCTAAATATGGGTATTTTTTAAACCATAAATTCAATGAACTATATTGTTAATAAAATCACACGGATCACAATAACCATTATAAGACACATGATCAAATAACTTTCATAAGGCCATGTGAGTGATCATATATGTATCATAACCTGTGGGAGATCTAAAATATCCCCATAAATGAGTCATTATACTCTCATTAAGGTGGCCACAACACTTTTTTATTTCACGATGGAATCCTAATAAGACCCCCTAGTCATGAGACTTCTGAACCAGATGATGTCTACCAAACCGTAAAAAAATAATTAAAATGAAGAGAAAACAACAAAATTCATAATGCATAATGTGGCCATAAAAATTAAAAAACATGCCTATGTAGCTTGTGATATACCTTAGAGGCCCTAAGAATATGACTTCCTTGTACCATAAAATCTTGCTATCCTATCAAACCCATAATTTGAAAGGCCTCAACTGTGTCAAAATATTTCAACACATCCTCCTTTTCTCCACATACAATGATTAGGGGTCGTCCATGATAATTCTATACCATCACCACAATACCCATTTATGATCTTGTGACACACCACCAATGGATGGAATGTTTTTTATGATATGAAATAAATAATATTACAATTAACATATTCACTTGTTAAATAAACAATCAAATAAAAAGGTGAAAATGATGTATGTTATTGCGTTCGTAAAATTTATTTGACACACCCATGTGATGAAAAATTCATCACAAATTCTCTTCAAGATGATGATGTAATATTGTGAAATCTGCTATTAATCCATTATGGTCTCTTAAAAGACCACGAGACAAGAAATATTTTTCTTGCATAGGATCCTAGACAAGTAACTAGAGATCACATGAAGGGATTTCAACAATAATCCTAATATAGTGAACACGCTCATCCATGTTTGCTTGAGAAGTATGAAACCACTTTTTTGTATCACCATTAGTTATCCAGACTACATTAATTTCCTATATCTAATATTTTGGGATATGAATATATTTTGTTATTATTTCTATATATCGTACAACAAACCTAGAATGAACTATAACATGATCTCATAAAAACATAACATATAATCCCTCCATAGACTCAATATTATATTTTTTGGATACATGTCACAAAATAATACCAATGGTCAGTGTGGTGAGCCCTATAAATTCACTACCATGAATTAAAAAATGCAGCATTAGTTCCTCATACTAGTGCACCAATGAATGAAAGTATATTTTTGAATAGATTGATCTCTTGATCAGAAAATTATTACATTAGACAAATTAAGTAAATCAATTAAGAATTTTTTTTACTTCAATATGAACCTCTTGTGATAACTCATATATGGCGCAAATGACTTCTAGAGGGTTATGAGAAAAACATACCAAAAACATGATCAGTCTAGTGACACATAAATAAGCTAAAAAAGTTAAAATATATAGAAAATTCAGAAAAATGATTGAGAGATGACAAATATAATTGGACAATTCTGTTAAAAACATATACACTAATCAAAATTCACATCACAGGAACCACCATGTTATAAGATAACCCCAGGAAAAGTCGCTTAGATAACATGATACTATTTTGTATACAATTTGTTTCATGTAACATCCCATGGATATGTTATATAATGTCACATGGAACCCCTATATCATGCCACCAATTTTTCATGAAACCCTCTGAGTTTGAAATACATATATTGTGATGTCCTATGGAATTATCACCAATATAATATTTTGGCTCTAGTATAGTAATATTAGTCATGAGATGTAATCTTGTCATGTCAAATAATTCATGTGATGTCCTATGAATATGAAAAATGTATGTTATGTGTTTCTTTGGACGTGTCATTCATATTTTAAAATGGAACCAGGACATGAAGCACCAACCATACAAGAAATGTTGTCTCTTATGGGATCATCCATGTGTATCAGAAAAAACATTCATAAAGACACTAGAGAATCACAAATAGAACATGTGTTTTCATCCTAGTATAATTGAGATCATGTGATGATCTCCATGATTAGTTAGAAAAGTATTTCAATTTCCTATGGAAGTGTCAACCTAGTCATGTCATGGAACTAATACATGTAACATAGATTACGCAACATCCATCCCAAAGGTAAACTGGATAATTTTATTTACTCTACTAATTTCATGAAAATATTCTCAGACATGACAACAAGATAATCATGGAATGTTATAATCCAATTAATACATGTCATGATGATTAGAAACATAATTTTAGAATGCATCCTAGGACTTGATAATGTAGTATATCCCCTATAAAGGGATACCGGATTGTGAAATACCTGACTAGAAGAATAATGATAACTTTGTATCCAATTGTACCAAGGAAAAAATGATGTCTTCCTAAGGGCCATGCTCGATATAAAATCATTAAAGGTTTATCCAAGGGAATAAGTCATGCATCTATAATATGGGAGGCTGATTATTTTATATCCCTTGTTTCAAATATCAAGAATTAGTCACATTTTCTTAGTGAGTATCATTTATCATGGTCTTAACATCATAAAAATCTATAATGTCAGAAGAAACCATAGTGTGAAATCACTGATTAGTGGAAAATATGTATATTCCTTCAAATAAGATTACCCTTAGTGTGTAAGACCCATGGAATTGAAACAAGAGGACTCTGAGTCCATCAATTAATAATATATGTATGATTCCTTCTAAAAGAAACTAAATAAAATTGGAATCCACATTGGTGTATCTACCACCATGTATCCATCATTGTAACCATCAATACCAAATATATTAAATTTCCTAAACATATTTCTTCATCCACCAATGGATATATAAATCATTGAACTAAAATTAATCTGTATATATCCATAACTAGGATATGTTGGATGCCTTATAAATTATGAATACATATATTATGCATCAAACTGGATTTACAAACACATAATCCCAACATCTATATTCATTGATGCTCATTAGATGCTATCAATAGTATTATACACATATCATGTGGTCATATGTGGTTCAATTAATCAAATCATTGGCATACTAAATATTCACCATCGAGGGGAAACTCGGTTTGTAAGCCCTAATGTATGGAATTAAATCACTACCCTCAATTCAGGGATATATACCTTATGGAACGTCCAAAGTAATTAATAGACTCTAAATACCCTGATTCCTTCCAAAACATGGATATACAGGTTGGTTCCATAAGGTTTGAGATCAATTCATTGTACCCTTATACCAATATATTTATATATACATTCTATATGATGTTAACCTACTAGGTTTTAAAATAATATGTGGGTTAGGATTCTAATTATACAATATAATGCATCTGATTTCTTATAATAGATCAATCCCAGCATCGAAATACTAACCACATATCAAGATAAATAAACTCAAATTTACATGCTTATATGGATTTATTGTATTAAAATCTACCCACCAATGTGAAATGGATGATGAACCTCATATACAAAATATTTTTTCACTAATAAGATCCTCCTTTTTCATATAATGATACTTAACCTATGATGATTTTGATAGGGTAACTAGTGTTTTTTGGTTATTTGGAAGATATTATTGAAAATATTATAAAATTCAAATAGTGTCTCATAGTAAGAAGAAATTCCCCCCTGAAGGGTGAGATGAGCCGAACCACCAATCATCTAGACTAATTTAATTTTCTACGAATAGTTAGGCTTGAAACCCCAAAGGACCACCTCCCATTAGAAATAAGGTTCTTACACGAATATGGATATGGGTGCAGTTGGATGTTTTTATTTTGGATAAACAAATGATAAACATAATTTATATATTGTATTATGAATTCCCCCCCCCCACCACAATCAACATATCAGGTCATCCTATCCACATACCAATAAGACAATACTTGGGAACTTGTAGTGAAATCAATTAAATACAACATCCAGATCACATTATAGAATGGATATACAACCATGTTCTAATTAAGAACATTATGTTATTATTGGATGACTGTATCTTTACCCTTCATAATTACCCACATAAAAGACATATGGTGAACACGACATGATTCTCAAAAATAAATAATTTTTCTTCTTATTATATTTGATGAAATTTTTTTCTTAATCAAACATGATGAAATTCATGTTAATATATCAAATAGAGGGATGATTATTATACCATTACAATGACATTAATATTGATCATATGTAATTTTTGTTCACATTAAATAATTCCATCCATTTTTGACAAGTCTATGAGAATAGAATATCCATATTGGGAATGACCTTTCTACTATGTTTCTCATACATATCTTATTAGTCACATAACATACTTTCAATTGTTAACTAGTTGATAACCTTGTTCCTTATTATATTTTTGAATGTAGACACCTCTCTCTTGATCAAAACCCTAAACAATATGTCTTCATCCATTAAACCTTCTAGAAAAATGTATACAACTAGAACCCCTATAGGCCTCAGAATGAACCCCCCACCGCACAAATTTATGGTTGGATGAAACATTCAATATACTTGAAATACTATCATCAAGATAAAATAAAAACCATCAATTTTACCCATAATAGACTTCATGTAAATAAATTGATGGTTCGACATAGTCCATGGAATGCTACAGTAAGGCCTGTGGGCCTCATTTACATACAAAATCACATTGGAAGTTTATATTTATAGTGTGGAAATCACTTCCTTAAATATGTCATGATGTTTGACCATGTATTTAACTATGGTACCCTTCCTATTATGGGACCTTTAGGTGTGGATTATATCATGAAATATCACAAATGTCATCCCACCAGTACCCGTCAGTTTCCTAATATGGTTACCACACTAATCATTTCTTCCTTTGATACTAATGCATGAGTAATAAGGAAAAACATCAGTTGAAGAAGGATATGAATAGTCATGATTTTGACCATATTAATTCTCCTACTGATGATATTTATATGCATATTGTTCTCGTAGCTTGTGAACAAGATCATATACCATGTCACTATAAATAAGTCAATGATATTATTAATGTATATAGAATGAAATAGGAGAATATAGATGCCCAAAATCATCATGTCATTAAACAAAATACAAATTTTGAAGAAGGAAAATATTGGGTTCAGATCCCCACATTTATTGAGTATATCCTCTAGTATATAGTGAGTATAGATTATTTTCTGAATAATATTCTATCTCAAACTTTTCTAAAATGGAATCACATCATTGAAACAGTTTAAGAACCTTCTGTAGAATATTATGACACTAGTACAAAAACATGGCTAAGAACATTTTCATATATCTATAGACATGGATGATCAACTATTTGATCATTATGAGCATGTTTTTGTTCTGGATGCTGTGAACATTCTAACCCCCATCTAGGATGATTATATCTTTATTATCGTACATAATGAGGTGTTTGATTGAAATAATATTCATTTTCCAATGACGCACCACTGGGTGAGAGCGAAACATGCCATGGGATATAAGGACATTATTATCGAATATGGATGATGACATATTTCAAAGGCCCTAGATTAGGATTGAATCCCTATTCTGACATGTTCTTTACAATTTCATGTCAAAAAATCCTTGTGCCAGGATAATATTCATGTCGAAGAAGGCCAATACCTTACTAAATAAGTCTTGGATTGAGCTCACGTCCCATTTATGGTCAGGTATCTTGATTTTAGAATGGAATAAACCTCAGGACATGCACATATTCCAATTTGTGACAATAAATTGAAAATTCTAGAAGATACAAAAAATATTCTCGTATACCTACATCCACTAATGAATGAATAAATCAACATCATTCTATGGCTATAAAAGAGGAGACTCATACCCCTAGTCTCATTTAAAGGTTCATCAGCATATTCTAATGAGGAATTCATATTTGAACCAGATTAATTTTTTCACTCTAACTAATAATCACCATGTGTGAGTTGTCAATTCCCCTGGGTATGCTGATATCCGTACTACAAAATATTACCGGCATATACCAATAGATCAACATCAGGCCCATAATATTATTCTTACCAAGACTCACCATTTGAGAATTTCAGTTTCCTCATGAAAAAAATATATTCCGGTTAATAATGATGATTCTCAATGGAATATTTCAGTGGATTTTTCCTTGTAATATCCTAATCCCATATCAATATAAGGATATAAGAAACTCTCGAAAACCATCATACATCATTCTGATATCCCTACAGAATTAAAGTATTTAGTTTTAATTATTACGGACATAGTGCCAAACAAGTTTCATATCCATAATCTCCATAGATGTAGTGTCCTAATGATATTTTGAGACACATTATATGCACACCAAAGGAAAATTAACTCTTCACCCAAAGAAGATTATGATAATTACAATGATAGTCCTCCACATGGTACTATAGAGATGGATCATAGGGACTCTACTCCAGACATCCATCGTGGTCAAACGTTCCACTTTGATATCTCCCACATATAACAACTCATCATGGACTCCTTGGTGTAAAGAGGATATCCAAAAATTACGGTTAAACATATATAGTTCACTATCAACATCCTGGGACACTACAATAAAATATGTAGGAAACCCAATGAAGCCCCTTCTTTGGTCTGATTATGTGGAGGTATTTATTTATAATGGATAGGAAGCTGAAATTTATATATAGAGAGATTAATATAGAAAAACCTCCACCTCATTTACTAAATTCATTCCACTTTTGACGTTAATATCCATGATGAACAAGTAATGGATTTCATGGCATATCTATACCAATATAAATTCTCAAATAATCAGTGACTGAAGAATAGACGACTCCCATATCCAAGATACATGTTTCACCTTTTGACCATTAAACTACACTACTATTAGCGAGAACAAGTAGTTCTCTTCACGGTATATGATCAAATACATGTCATGAACATCAAAAATCGGGAACAAAAACATTTCATTACATCACATGCCTATATTAATTGATAGTCGAAGACACATCATGTATCTGTTTTTTATTATGGGGAATGTATGGAGTGTTACACTTCACCACACATAAGGAACAACCCAACCCCTATAATATTTTTCCCTTTAATGTCATAGCCGTCAGTTAAATCAGTTTAATAGTTAATTATTTCCCAATTGGTCACTAAATATTAATGGTACTAAATCCATGATTCCAATAAATCACAAATAATGGAATAGGATAGCCAGCATGTCCACGATCTATGAATCACAAACAATTGGGAATGATTTTTTGACACAAATTCCAATGCTTCAATTATTTCAATTGGAACCGATAGAAACTAACTCCCCTCATGATATTCTATTTCACCAAGCTCCAACAAGATCAGAAATTCACAAACTCAAATAGTTTGTTGTAACATCATCCATAATAAATTTCAATGAGTGAATCTGGCCCATCAGGGTGGGCGAACATCTAAAACATCTTCCACCACATAGATCTTCTAATCCTAAGAGGAATGAAAAATTTAATCATTAGATGCACATAAACCCATCTTATAATGATGGGAGAATATATATATATATATATATATATATATCAATCATTATCACCATGTTTATTGTACCCTAATAGGATCCAAGGGAGATATATGATGAATCTCGATCAACATAAATGCAATGGGCTAGGGCAATTTTATTCTCAATTCCTGCAATAATAATTTGTAAATCCTTGACTAAAGCATTATGATAATAACAAATTTTTTAATCAATGACAGATATTGTCTCAAATAACCCATCACCTATAGGGACGGGGTATTTTCTCATACTCATCATCATAGAGTGAATATGTATTCTTAAGGATGAGAGGTAAGAACTGATGGGTGACCATTCATTTGTTCCTCTCTCTATAAAAAAATCTCTATTATTTTTTTCTTGTTTGAAAATTATGGATAGAATCTACCTAATTTCATTACTAAATATCCAGAATAAGAGGAGAATATGGTGATGGAAATAAGGCCCCACCTTGGTCAGATTCCCAAATGGGCCTATATTGAAAATGAATCCAAAAAATACCCTAGTGTAGGCAATGAATAATTTTCATATTGTGATGTATGTAATGGTACATCAACATTTTCAAAATACACCTATATGATTTTCATCTCTATAAATAAAATAGACATTGTGGATTAAGATGTAGATCTAGGACACAAAATATAGTATTTAACATGAGATTATGGTTATTTGGATGCACTAAATACGGTTGGATACACCTGGAACAATGAAATGATCAAAAATATAGAACACCCAAATATCATGTTTCCACCACTGTGGTGGAACCCTCCAAATGCAAAAGGGAATGGACTAGCTACATCACAATATATTTCCCCGAGTATTTAAGATGCAACCATATTGGAATGTATATCAAAATATGGTAATGAGATCAAAAATCATAGTAATTGAAATGTGGATACAATTACGGGAAAAATTCCAACTATGTATCATCTTTAGATAAAGGAAAATATTCGTCCACCCATACATCTAGTACAAGATGATCAACCTTAAAAGGTAGAATCTAAGTATCAAACTGGATTCTCATTGAATAATATAGTATATGAGAATGGGGATGTAGAAATTGATCAAGAATTCCCATCATTATGGGGACAACCTCTCCCACAATAGGGGAATATTTCTGTCATTTCACGAATTGAAAATCATTATAAGAAAAAAATAGGTTCACATCATCTATCCATAGAATATTCTTATAGATAGAAGGAAACCATATAGTACTACCTAATGAATTTCTCACTATCATAGTGTCCCTAGAAACACAAATTGAAGTCATGGAATGGAAATGAGAACATGTACCTCCTAATAAGAGTCCATATCTTTAATGGAAGGGTGACACTTTTCCCCAATGAAATTTCATAAATCTAACCATATATAACACTCACAATGTGGGATTCACATATCAAAATATCAATGACTTCATGTCATGATTTTTTATAATGATGGGATCTTGATATCAGTAAGAGGTAACCATTTTTAGGTCTTTCTTATATAATTTGGTAGGGACACCCTTTGTATGGTTCAAAAGCCTAACAAATGGATCTTCTACAAGAGGGGATGACCATAATCATCAATTTGATTACTTGTTCAGATCATGCATGTAGAAAATGGTGATTTCTTACATTATGAGCAACATGAAATGTGAAAATGACATAGAGTCTATTTTCATATACATATGGAAATGTTTAACCTATTCACTCAATATCCATCTCTTATAGGATATGTTTCTTTAATTCTATGTTGAATATTTCTTGGATGATTTATAGACACCTATAATAGAAATGATGATAATATGTGGGTTCTATATATTTGAATAAATGGAAAATTGTTTTGAAAACTACATTAAGAGGACATATGCTAAATCATGACTTAAGCCATTAACATAGTGGAAAATCCCCTAGAAGGATGGGAAAACTCTTTCTACCCTAAAATCATTAAAAGTTCCCATCCAAGTAACAATGGAGGTCCTATATAACTAAATTCCCTGTGTTGAGTGAAAAAATCCACAAAAATGGCATTGACTGGAGAACCTATAAATTTGAGTCTCTTGAGATTTTAGAAATTTATTAATATAGAATATTACTTTCAAAATGAACATGTCTATCATTATTTCATTGAATAAATGGTCAATAACATACTATAAAATGTACATCTTAGGAAGGAATATGAATTCAACCTCACTAACCATCCCAAATAATACCCATGAATGATTCATGTTTTTAAAAAATCAATCATAAAATTGTTAATTTATAAGATGTAATTTTAGATAACGCCTCAGTGCATGTGACATGGAAAATTGGTTCCCAATTTTATTTAGATGGTTATTTTTTACAATTTCTAGCACATAGTGGACACATGTTAATTAATGGGTTGACTTGTAAAACTATTGATTGAGAGCATAACACTCTGGGATCACAAAAAACCAACAACTATTCATCCACCCAATAAGTTGATATCAAATATGTTTCCATATACTGTACATGACTTTTATATAGAATAATGTCCTGATGAAGAAATTTTATATTCTAAACCCATGAAAGCTAGGACTTAGGTATATTTCTTCTCTTTAATATTTGAAGCACAAGAACCACCCCACCAAATCGAATCCTAATCAAATAATGATCGGATATTTTGTTCAATGAGGGAGAAAAATTTTTAAGGCCCTTTCTCCAATGATTAATATGACACTGAGTATGATTTGATCACACCCATATAGGAACAATGAGACCTTATGATTATGAATCATGTATATAGAGGATATAACTGATTTATCATGCCCAATATTATGGTCACATCACAATATTGGACAAATAGACAACTGAGAACCATGGGAAACAACTCCAAAAATACCACAAATTCCATTAATGTATATCATAACCCTCCATAAGTCATTCATACACTATTTTCATACATGAGCACCTAGAGGTGGTGAAATTATCATATGAGCACAAACAATAGGGAAGGCCATCGTAACCGACACCACTATCAAAAAATTATCTCAAAAATATACAATAAATATAAGGCAATCAACTTTAAATTACTTAATTTTTATTAAATATTTTAGGTTGAAATGAAACCATGTGTAGTGAAAACCTATAAAACAAAAGTACAACATTTTGAAATAGTTATAAATTTTCCCATATAATCACTAAATATACGATGTGATTAATATTCCAAAATAACTCTAGGAGAATGTCATTGGAGCCCTGCAGATCCCACATGATATTGAAATAGATGTTTTATAAGCATAGGTCCATCTAGTGGAGACAATGAATCTAGAATCCCAGGTCACCATTTGATTCATAGAACATGATCAGGGATTGGTCATAATGGGACACATCAGACCCCAATCACATCATTTATACTCAATAATGTATATATCTGAAGGGATATCATTTAAAATTGTTTTTGGATCAAATAAAGCATAATTTTACCCACTGATGTTTGAGAACTAACAATGGGGATTTACCCACATAAATATTATCATCCAAGGGTATGAAAAAAATGCTCAATGGCCTATAAGGAATATGAAGCTCAAAGATTGGATTTGGGATATCACATATGATGTTGTGTTTAAGCCTATATAGAAAAACACCACATAAAATTACCTACTCAGATGGCCATAACATCACATATATTTGGTGACACCTTCTACATTCAGTCAATGTCTAAAATACCCCAACGATGGAATGAACGGTATAGTACATGGTAATTGTCCCCCCATTGAGAATTTAAAATCCACATATGTTGAGTATGGTTTCTAGATACTTCTTTTTAAAAACTTATGCTGGTTGATTATATGCATGTGTCACTGCCCAACGAATTTGAGATCACTACAACAAATCTATATAGTATTATTGATAGTTATTATGTGATCCCCATTAATCTAGTTATGTTAATATGCACGTTTCTAGAGGTCAAACACCTTCTATATCCTGTGATTGTGTAAAATACATTCGTCTACGACATCTCTCAAAACCAAATACACTAGTAGTTGATGATAATGTATTTTATCAGGTCCCATCTCAACTCAGTTTTGATAGAGATTCCCCCATGTTTTTCACTATATCTAACCATTATTCAATAGACTCATAGGTGATAGATAAAGAGTATGGACTCTTAGACACCACTCCTACATAAGAGGAATGAATCTCCACCATCATTCATGAGAATAGGCTGAAAAAATATTGGAATTAAATAAGGCATGTGATATATAATAATTAGTTCTATGATTCCCCCTTATATTGAATGATATTTACAATGGATTTTTAATTCAACAATGATATGTGTTATCTTCAATCTATATATAAATTCCCTGACAAAATCCCATCATGATTATGAACTATATTTCCTTACCTGAGGACTATCATGGCCGCATTTAGGTATCATGTATGATAAAGAAACTACTACCATTAGAGAACACCATGGAAAATTTTAAAACCAGTTTATCCATATTGGATTATTTAATTTTTGTTTCCACTTATAATCATGTCATGCATCACATCATTAACATATCTTAGGGATAGAGATATGAATGTTATGTTGAAGTAATGGATTAGAAATCCATAATTGATGTGATCACATCATGGATCTTGAAGAAGTCCTTGAAATGCTGTTTCAACATGATCTAAAGAGGAATCTACTGAAATTTACATTAATAGTATCATCAGGGATGTTCCATAGATTTGTGTTACACCACCATAATATTTATGTCAACGTAAATAAGGGTAGTTCCATTTTAGAAAATTCACAACCATAAATAAAAATGAAACATAGTATAATCCAAGGGAACCTCACCTAAAATCTACATTTCATATCTATCGTTGTAGAAAAACAACTCACTGTCACCAAGATAATGATGAAGGAGAATTCCTTTTAATTGGACATGGTTTGATAGTAATCCTTTAAAATTCGAAAGAATTATCTAATACACCCACCAATTTTGATTCCACTATTGTAAGATACTACACTCATATTCTATTTGGATTATGTGGAATTATCACTTGACACTCTCCCTGCATAGAATCATGGGGATTTTATTGAGAAAAAACATTTTTTCCTCTACCAAAAAATGTTTGGTACTGAGAAACAATACTCAAATGTCGAGAATATATTCCTCATATAGATATTTTTGGTGTAGATTATGAGGAATTACATGTATCACCATAATTTCCATTTGATATGTTATATTATTTTTCAAAAAAATATCCCCAACTGTCCCATGCTAACAAGGTATCTGTCTTGATGGGAAGACAATCAACTATAATATGATATCTAGTTCATGTCAGAGAAGGAGAAAGAAGGAAATACCCATGATGATTTCTTCCCAACACATATCTGCGCTGAATTTAAACCAGTGGACAATGAACTCCCATTTGAGGAGGTTTTCTACACCCATGAAACACCCCATACGTGGGAGATGTGTTTTGGTGGTTCATCCTGAAGCACTATGAAAAATGGATGTAAAATCCAATGTTTAATTAGGTTGGATTATGTATTGTATTTTTTTCAATAGAAAATTATATTTCCCAGAATATTTCTCACTATCATATGTTTATATTACTAATGTGGTGGAATACCATGAACTACTCACTAGTTAGATCCATCCCTGCAGTTTCAAATTACCTTCCTTAATATCAAATAGGATTCATAGTTTGGATAATGTTGATAAATTGTGAAATTTCCATAAAAAAGATTAATTGGCCTATCTCACATGCAGCATCACGAGACTAATGGAAGAGTTACATATTTAATAAAAACATTATCATGTTCCCTAATCACAGAATAGTTTCATCGATACGTTGTCTAAAATATCTATAGTCATCGATGAAAAAAATCATGAGGAAGAATTATTCAATATGATTCATTGAATAATGGTCTCAACAATAATCATCTATTATATAGATGAAATAAAAATGGTCAAAACTACCCAATTTAATAATAAAATAATATCTACCCCTGAATTGATAGATCCCATAATTAGTATCTCTAATTTTGTATTCTCTAAAATGACTGAGTTGGAAGGGAATATATTAGTTGTTGTGAAGTTAATATTATTCTACTTGATGGTGAAAATGAGAAAAAATCCCTCTAAAATCATGCTTATTACAAAATCAACTTCAAATTCATTGCTTAAAAATAAATTCATGATGTCTTGAATAAGTACCTTGTAGGATCCTATGAGACTCATCAATCTAGGATAAGGATCTCAAGCCAAATTATGAGGCTTGTTTACTATTAGAAAACAATGATATATGTCTATGTGGAATTCAGTGTTAAATTTTATTCTTGAATCAATAATGAAAACATCATCCTTAACCCCTTGGAAATTCTACATACACCTAAACATTATTGGATCTATTACATTCAAGTAAATGATATTGTGGGGCTATATCTCTTAGCCACGACATATAATTTCAATTACATGCTTAATAATACTGAATTATTCTCCTAAAAAATGGGGATATACACCATATGAAATTTAGAATTTAGAATATGATCAACATTATATTATTACATATCATCACCTAGTTTTGGGATCCATATATAATGATGATAGAAAACAACAGTAGTTTGTTTTCTACAGAGTTGAACAAATTGTACCTAGAGTGCAATATGAAGTCCAATCAGTCATCCAAATATCATGAAGCAGAAAATGGGAAAAGATTTCTCTTCTAAAAGTCCTTTTAAACCATAATCTATAGGATGATGCATAATGGAAACATATCTTGGCCAGAAAAATGCTTTAATGATTTATGGACCTACATTACCACCACACATACTACAAACCGAGAAAATCATTACTCATTATTGTTTGGTATTTAGGAAGTTTTTAAAATACTATTACATTTTACCTCACCTTTAATTTTAATTTTCTTACATTATTAGTATTACGAACAATTGTAAAATAAGATTATGGTGAATGATTGACTTGATGAGAACAATTTGTATATATTTAACAACCATGATGTCCATTAAAATCTGATCACATAGAATTAGATAAAAATTTATTACTTCACTCATTACTCCATAAAGAATTATCGTTGGCTCTCAAAACCCTAATGATACCAGGAATGAAGACTCCAATGAAATTACCATATTAGAATGGCCAATTGTTATATATAAGGCATATCACAATGTCACCTAATCATTATCCATAATTGAAGCGGGGTATGTGAAACCCCCCACCAATGTAATATTTATCATGAAATAATTTTCAAAAATATCATAGAGCTTCATCTCCCGAAATAAATACATTAAAATACACATAATTTTATATCTTAACCACATTAAATTAAGCTGTATAGAGTTCATCGTGGTTGTATTATGTCAAATATATCAAACATGTTCTAGTCGAAATTATTTAAACTGCACAACATATCACTTCCAGATAACATGAAATTAATATATACAAATACCATCCTTGTTATACGATCTTAAAAATCAAAAAAATCATCCTACTATCATGATGTTATACATTGTAAATTTGTCCTAACCACGTGATTTTTAATTGGATAACGGTTATCCTCACCCCATAATGTTAAACAATTTTAAGCTTTTTTTTCTAAATATATGATAAAATACATATCATCTAATGTCATATAAAAATGGTGTAAAATTTTGTGGATCATGTCATTATCATATGAAGTTAAACAATACAAAAGATGCCAACATCACCTGATATTATAATTCATGGGAAGAACAATCCCACCATGACGCACTATAAGAAGATCATGAATTGTAAAAAATGTAGATGAAACACCCCCATCCCTATGTGAGAGTCAACTCCACATAGTAAATCTCCTCACACATTAACTTTGTGTGGACTTATTTCTACAATCATATGTAACGTAGTGACAAAAAAAACATCTATTCTCAAGACTATCATCAATACTAATTTCTATTTAGGAATGGTGATCTTTTTTGCATAACACATGATGTTAAAATGAAGAGAAAACTTCTTATATGAATGATGTAAAACCACATGGATCCATTACATCCATATTCATTCAGATGGGCTGAAATTTGAACTTACAAAACTATATTAAATTGAATCAATTATGTCCCCTTTTTTGACATTAATCTACACTACTCCTAATAACTATTCGTGTATTGATTACACTTAAAAATAATTATACAATAATAGAAAACCCATTATTCTTTTGTCCAATAAAAAAGTTACTCCTCTTTCATGATGAGTGACCCACATAAATTCCATGTGATGTTTAGATTCATGAATTATGTACTTGTAGTATGAATTTAAACTCAAAAACGCTTCTAGAACATTGTATATCATGATAATCATTCCAATTATATATACAGGGATTCCTCAATCATATTTCATGGTATAGACACCAAATGATAGATAGTTCGAATGTATTATCACTAGATTCATTTGAATTATTAGAAGAACCCTTACCATTCTGGGTTTCTCAGACTGGGAATAGCTCACCTGAGATTTGAAATTTCAGTAAGGGTTCCACCGAAGAACAATGAATATCATCTCATGATAAGGTTATCATTCACTTAAATGTAGTACATTAAAATTTATACCATGATTCCACACCGAATGAAATTAAACTTCTTGGTTGATGTCCTCTGAATGACATAAAACTGCACATTCATGTGGAACACACCCAAGAGGACCACTATGGTTTCTTTTGGTCTCCTACCATAGCTCAATTACAATAACATTTTTTGACTTGATTCCAAACATCAAAGGATGTTTCAAACCATACTATTTTAATTTTAATTTTATTATATAATAAATAGTTTTTACATATAATATAATGTCATAAACATAAAAAATAATAGGGAAACCAAAAACATTTATATCCATAATAATGATCATTAAATTAGACATTTATGAAAGGAATTAAAATTCCCAACATTATATCTGGAAAAAAATATGAAATAGAATAGATAAAATGGAAATGTATGGATTTACCCAATCTTGTAGAATGATATTCAAAACATTATAACTAGACAAGAAATATGAAATAGAATAGCTTAAATGGGAAAGTATGTATTGAACCAATATTATAGAATGATCATTGTCATTGTAAAAAATATATAAATAAAACAAATATTATTAGCCCCATGAAATTATTATTAAAATGAAAATATAACAATAAGATAAATTTTATTGAATTTTGAGTTAAATAAGGATGCATTACATGATGGGTACAATTCAAAATGTGATCATTGGGATTTGAATTTTATATGACTATTTTTCAAATATGAACGATGGCGAATATTAAAATTGCTAACTATATAGTTGAATAATGATTTACCTATTATAATTAGGTTTTATAAACCGTAATGAAAATAAGATAATTGATACATAAAGGAGAATCAATGGACTCAACCAATAGAGTAGTGTCGTTTGATGCCCTTATAAAAATACATAGAAGGGAGGTATCTTCCTTGGGGTTTACCCTTGACAAACCCCAAGCCATGACTTTTAAAATGAGGCTTGAATGAAATAACCAACAAAATATGTTCTTGTTAGTGCGTATTACCAATCCGTTGAAGTTAGTATACCCCCCATGAAACAAACACTATCACACACCAAACCATTTGGGTGTATGAAGGTTTAATAAGGGGTAATGTGTCCAAAACATACATACATAATCATTAAATTCAATTTTTATAAATAATATAATTGTTACGTCAATTTATCATAAGAATTCGTTTTTGTTAATAAAAATATATGTTTAACTGATTTCAATTTTATAATTTTATATTACTATGAATATAGAACATAATTAATTTTCTCTAAAAAATATATACCATTTTATTATAAACCTTTGTATTCTGAATTATATTTAATTTAAAAATTACTCTTTACAAACATACAAATAAAAATAAAAAATAAAAGGTAATTTTATAATGGCATGTGTATTTTTTATATGTATCCCAATATTTATTGTCCCTTAAAATGCATTTTATAAATAAATACGGATTTTTATATATATAAAAAATAATATTATCATATTTATTTAAATTTTGTTATAAAATAAGCATCATATTTTGAATTATAAAGTTAAAATTAGTATCGTTAAATTTATGATATTTTTATAAAGTACATAAATTATTTAGTGAATAAAAAAATTATTTTTGGTTTTCTATATTTTTAATGAATTAATAGTTATTTAAATATGATGTAATAATAATGAATCCAAAATCTATTTACAAAGTTTTTTATAGATATATTATTATAATCTTATCAATTTTGAAAACCTATATGTCACATTCAAATAATAAAATCAAAAAATTGATATAAACAAAATTACTATGTAGAAGTATTTAAATTCTATGTCAACTAATATAATAAAAAAATTATTCTTCATGTATGTGTGTTTAAATAAATTTTAATGGGACCCAAATATATAAAACCCTTAGCATAAATCCCAGATTATGCAATGAGTTTTCATTTTCCACAACCCGTTTTTTTGTGACCTATATATGGAAATTATAAAATAATTCCCCCATTTTTTATAAATACCCACTCATTTACATATTTCCACACACCCAAAATAAATAATCCATGATGTTATGGTGTCTTTACCTCCCGTGGTGTTTCCACATGGAATCCTTAGTCCTCTATGAATCTATTACTCATGATCTCAGAGTAGCATTTCTAGGTAATGTAATTATCATTCCATTCTCTCTAATTAGAAAACATTTTTTCTAAATGTATTATAAATGTTCGGGATTAATTATTTTATTACCCATTAGATCATAGCCTCATATCCAAATTTTCTTTTAAATTTTATATATTTATACCCTCCCAATTTATCATTTTCTAAAACCATGTTTTATACCGATCATGCTACAAAATTTACTTCATAAATTCCACTCTCTACTTAAGAAATAATTATTTTAATTTTAATTTTTTCAATAACAAAAAATATTTATTTTAAAGGGGTATTCAATAAGATATAAACAATTTTTTAATTAACTTGTGATTTACACATAGGAATCCCACATTCCCTTAATGTCGGATAAACAGGTCATAAAAATCATGTTGTAATGCTCTATTATATGATATGATTTTTTATTAGAGACAAATTATTTATTCACTAAATTTTATTAACAAAGTGATTTATTTCCATCCATATAGATCATATAATGTTACGACATATATTGGTTGCACCCAAATAGAGCTCTAATTCCTTGGGTAAAGAATTTAATCTCTATTTATGACAGATGTTTTAATACCTAGTGAATAACGTTGGTAACATTCATTTATAGCCACATTGTGACAGAGCATGGTGATATTTTAATGAATGTATAATTTTAATTTTGTTTCCAAATTTACATGTTATATTTCATGTAAGTTTTATTGTGATGTTCCACATGATCTCTTATTAATGAAATATTGTTATGTCTCATTTTTTTGACATTTCTTATGATCACATGAAAAATGTTTGCCTTTCATATTACTTTACGGTTAATCATGCATTTCTCTTTCATATGAATTGTGTACCTAAACAATAAAATGTATTATATGTATCTTAGGATGAACCCATGAATATGAATTTCATGTTTATTTAGAATATTCCTTTACATTTCCTGTATTATCTTCTATATTTCCAGGAAACAAGATGTTAAATGATCTCATTCATGTACCAATAATAGAATCATTATTTATTAAAAATGAAGGATTCAATATTTTTTTATCAAAGAATTGTTTCGTCATTTATGAAAATTATGTCACGAAAACATTAATATGTACTCTAGATAAATGTCTAGATATTGTAAAATATCCATGTATTTTGGAATGTATTATATATGTGATTTATAAAAAACACATCCCTATCTGGATACTATAAGTTGATGTTTCTCTATAATCAATATACATTTATGTAACCCCTATAAACCCTACAATGAGCTTGAATGGAATGGAAAGTATTGCAAGACAATACTCGATTCTAAATAGATATTTCATGACTCTTGATGGATATGTTTGGATAATGAAAAATATTTATGATCCATTGTGAAGGATGTAGTGAAAATGAAATAGTTAGAAAGGGATATTAATAATATTTTAATAATGGTTTTTTAAGACATAAATTTCTCTTATAATTATATTATTTTTAAAAGTAACATGTTTGATTCTAAGAATATATTCTTCTAGAAAAATTATAGGAAATAAAAGGAAACACATTAATGATGAGTGTATTGTGCAATGCAAAATTGACATTCTAATTGAAGAAATAATAGAAAACATCATCAGGATGATGAATCAAAAAAAATGAGTAATGAAAAATAAATTGTATTGGGTCAAGATACCAAATATACTTAAATGGGAAGAATGGTCCATTGAGTCCTTTATTCCTCCAATCACACATTCCATTAGTCAATCAATTGACCCATTGATTGTTAAAAATTTCATAATCTCTATTGGAAATATCTTTTCAATTCATTTTATTTCATTGTAAGATAAATTCACCCTATAAGTATATCGGTTAGGATGAGAAGTAGATAAGTGGTTGAAATTGAAAAATGACATAAAAATAAATAGGGATATTGACTCAATGGATTGGGATTGGTTTTTTTAAATCTTATCTAATAAATATTTCCCTAATATGATGTGAAGAAAATGTTGGAGTAATTACTTGAACTCAAG
Organism: Viscum album; assembly: GCA_963277665.1. NCBI lineage: Eukaryota > Viridiplantae > Streptophyta > Magnoliopsida > Santalales > Viscaceae > Viscum > Viscum album. Next base: position 542,126,747 of record OY728143.1, read on the forward strand.
TAGAAGAAAAACTAATCGATAGGAATATATTAGAGGAAAATGAAAATATATTCTTTATACATGTCTATGTTTGTTGGGGGTCCTATATTAGAGGAAGAATTATTCTTCAAAGGAATACAGCCTAATCTCTGAAGGAATCACGAAAATAAAGACTATGTAATCTAAGAGGAGGTAATAGTGTGTTATGTAATTTTTTAATTAGGGATTGGAGATATGACATTGTCAATTAGGTCAAGTGGTAAGAAGAGTGAAATATATGAAATTTCAGGGATGAAAATTGAAAATGGGTGAGGAGGATATAAATTTAAATATCCCACATACCGCATATGTGGGGAGAATATTCTAGGAAACTACATACATGGTTGTGTAAAGTGCTACATGTGTAAAGGATATGACCATATACCTTGAAGATTCCATGGTGAGGTGATTCCTAAAATTATCACCACTTAAAAAATAGGGAAGATAGTGGAATGAGTAATAAAAACTCTATTATTAAAGTCTTTATTTCTTCATGACATTACCAATCATTATTTAAATCAGAATATAGGTTATTGAAACAATAATCATCCTCAGTATAGAAAAGAGTTTAATGTTGACTATTTTAAATCATAATGGATGAATTTAAGGATCAAAATGATGTGGTGGCAGGTGCATTCTATTTTCTATTAGTTTTATCATGTACCTTATTTTATTCTGGTTCTGCATATTCAATTATTTCATCCATGGTTACAATTAATATAGAATCAATCACTTAACTACTAGAAATTAAGTTATTAGTCCACACCCCTAATGTAATTTTCCTAGATTCAATATTGTAGATAAACTCTAGTGTTAACTTTGAAGTGTACAAACTCATTGAATATATATTAAATGTTCCCATGGTTTAATAAGAAACTATACTAAGGATAGGAAATTCCACAATTTATATTGATAGTATCATGTGTAGAATAAATGAATTTTCAATAGTCTTGAACTGAAACATGAATGTTATTTTAGATGAAGATATATCCAAGAATAATATTTTTATAGAAGAACCAATCATTTACATATTGATAGATATGATCTGTGAAGATGGAGAAGGAAATTAATGTATACATATGTAGAATTTACACATTATTATGTAATAGATTTACATATTTCCTATCTAGATATTTTGAACTCCCTCAAAAATAGTGGTTGAGTTATCCATTGATCATAGGCCATGATTAATGATGATACCAAATACAAAATGAGGTATTTAAAACATGTAGTAAGATAAATTAAATAAACCATTTCATTATTTTTTTGATGAATGGATTTATATGACCATTTGTGTCTCCCTGGGGAGAACGTTTTCTCCATGAATAGAAAAATTATGGATCATTTGTAGATATGCAATGATTATAGAGAACAATATGTTGTCATAGTGATAATCAATAACCATCCCCTAATGACTGATGATTTATTTGATCAGCTTCATGTGGATAAAATATTCTCCAAGATTGACTTATGATATGGGTATCATTAACTAAGGGTGAATAAATAATATATTCAAAAGATATCTTTATAAAAACATAACTCAATTATGAGTTTTTTGTTATTATCCTTGGATTCAATAATGTGCTAGAAATCTTTTAGGATTTGATGAATATATTCCTTATGAACTACATTGAAAAGTTTTGGGATAGCTTTTATTTATGATATTTTGATATACATTAAAGGAAATGAAAAGCATATGACTATTGTTTATGGGTTACATTGGGAAATTTTTTTAAGGAATTTATATTTGTAAAATAAAAAAATGTGAATTCATGTTATATGATGGTGGGTTAGAGGGGAACATTGTTTCCAATGATGGATTCCCAATTAATACCATGAGTCAAAAGGTAGTATATGAGTGGCCTCATCAAACAATGTCAGATGAGATTTGTTGTTTCTGTAGATTGACAAAGAATTATTGGGGGATTGTGAAATAATTTTCATGAAATAATAATTTATCAACCAATTTAACATGAAAAGGGTATATTTTCATATGGAGAAAGGTGTGTGAATTATGTTTCTAAAAACTGTAGAATATATTGGTTACATAAAATGTGACATCTATACCCTCTTTAAAAAACGATTCATCATTTATAGTGTTACACTGATGAATTGTATTAGGTGTTTCTTCATGAAAATTGACATGGTTATAACTTCTGAATCACAAAAATTAATGTCTCATGAGTAGAATTATCCTTCCCATGAACTAGATATTATTTATAGTAATTTTTCACAAAAATTATCGATTCATTATTATTATTCGGTAGTATGTGATATATACACATATCAACAATTCTTAAGGTTTATTTTGACACAAGTGGAACTAAACTTCATTCAAATGGGATGGTTGGAACATCTAAAACTATTAATATTCAAATAATTAACCCCCTATAAAAGAATAAAAGTTGCTGAGGCATTATGTAGGAAGTAACGTATAATTTTGGAAATGATTCTAATTCAAGGAGAACAATTGATCAATGACAGAGTAAAATTAGACATGGGAATTGTAAGGAGTCAAAAATCATCAATCCTATCCAAAATAAGTTCTGAAACATCATTAATATAGTTTATCAATTAATATCAACTAGAAGATCATTTGTAACAAATGTTGATAGAGGTGACAAATAATGAGAAATATCCTGAGATCAATACTGATCAAGAAGGTGAATTGAAATTCCATACAATGATACATGCCTCATCAATTTTGATGTTAAAGAAACTAATTTATGAATCTCATTTATCTACGTTCCATTTACTTCTAAGAATAATTAAAATGTACTGAATTATTTGTCATCATTTTTGGATGGATAATTTTAAAATAGATATTGAAGACTACAATACAAGATATTAGAATATCTGAAAATGATGGTTGAGTAACAAAATCCAAATGGGATATTGCAACCACGACCCATACTAATATTCACTACCACAAAAACAGTTTTTTCCAACACCAAACTTTATCAGTGCTAACAAAAAAGCGCTGATAAAAGGGGGTGCCTTTATCAGCCCTAAAACAAGCGTTGATAAAGGTACCCCCTTTATCAGTGCTTCTTTAGCGCTGAAAAAGGGATCCCCATTATCAGCGATTTTAAAAGTGCTAATAAAGGGTCGATGTAACGCCCCGACCCTAGTTACCTAGTGTTAGTGCCTTATTACATAACATTGGCATGATCACATGAAAGATCAAATCTCGAAAGACCAATTGGTTTAGTAGCCTTGGAAGCCCTAGATAGGTTCATAAAGTCTTACATTACATCATAAAGTGAAAAAATACTACAACAACATATTGTCTCCATAGTCCACACTATTATCCCCTCATAATATCCCTGCAGGTCATTCATAATTTACTTCATCACATCCTGGGAAAAATAAATCACAGAAAATGGGTGAGCTCAAATTCCCAGTAAGGATAACAATATAGCGGAAACTTTCGTAAATAATAATAAACATTTAAGGAAATGTATAACTAAAAAAATCCTTTTAAACTTGAACATCAATATAGTTTGGAAAAATATAATGAAATAATGCCATTTACTTATTCACATGGATATTGTACTAATCGAATAATAACATGCAATATCAATAACCACTTTCATAATGAAGGAATGCATAATACCTGACTATCATAACCACATAGCCAAGGCCTCGTGCTAAGACTACAAATAATATTTTGTCAAGGCCTTGTGCCAAGACACTAGTTTGTCTCATGAGACCTAACGATGCATCGAGGATCTATATCGGGCTCCACCCATCACATATTAATTCCAATGTATTCTCATACGAAAAGGTTTAAACATTACATAAATATTCGTATTAAAACTAGCATACGAAATGTAAATACTTCATCCATAAACCACGAATGGTATAAAAATCACACATCCATAGTCAAACATATCACAAAACCTTCAATACAATATAGAAGTTTTGTATCATAATAAATCAACTTCAAATAAGCGTAAAATCCATTAAAGGATGTTGACATAGATGAAATCAAAACTCTTTTTAGAGAAATATATCTTTTTATATTGAAATCATTTAAAAGCAATATATTTATAAAATAAAAAATTTTCTTAGAAAATATTCTTATAACCTTATAAGGGAAGCTTAGATGATTTTATAATGGCGGAAAATAACTGTACCTGCCGTATAAGTTAAAAAATCATTCTTACCTTAATTCTGTCGAAAAGGTTAAAAAGGAACTTGTTTGGAAAACGACAGAAAGATTCCTTTATAAACCTCTTATAAAAATTAAAACAAGGGTATAAATGACTTTAACCCATATTCTAGTAAATAGTAAAAATGTTTTGAAATTAATTTTTAAGAAACATGGATGTGGATGATAAAGAGATCTTAGTAGATTATTACGTATAAACAATATCGGATAATGAAGAGATTGTAAAATAAACCCTTACCTTGTACTTTTCCTTGATTGGGTGTAGGTTAACCACATATATAATGGTGAAATAATTGTTATTAAATTATACAAGAATAATATACATTAATATGATATCATATATGATCTTTTAACATTGATTTGTTAATAAATATTAGTATTATCGTTGCTTCGGGTGTTAACTTACTCTTTTTATTTTATATGTTTTGTTACGTAAGTCATGTTTGTCATGGATAGGTTGTATCTTAATCATATCCAGAATGATATAAAGTCCTTATATACTATTATTAATCATCAAATGATAATTATACTTGAATGGATATGATGAAGAATGAATCTCATCACGTTCTTGGAGACGGTAGTCCGTACGTACGCACGAGCGACAATATCATTCTTTTGATATTAAAATAATATATAATTGGATAGTATCTCATATACATACAGAATCATTATCATGTTATATTTATTATTTACATGAGTTACACATCATTATTATACCCATCCAAACAATAATTTATTGAATAACAATTACACCACGACGTGGAGACGGTAAACCGTACGTACGCACGTATGGTGACATGTTATTCAAAGGATGGATAGAATAATGAATATCATTGTACCATATTTATAATAATATTAAAGTATATAGATGATTCTGTATTCATTATTTTATAATGGGAATAACAATGAAAGAAGAAGTGGGAAAATAATGGAACATGGAAAAGGGTGGTGAAATCATTACCTCTTCTTCGGGTTCTTCCTTTTGATTTGATCCAAAGGGATCATAGTTTGGCTTTCTGACTAAAATAAGCCCTCTAGGATGAAGTGAGGGAGGTTGGGAGAGTGTTTGGGCAGGGGTTGGCCGAACCAAAAGGCTTTGAAGGTGTGAGTTAATGAGAAGGGAGAGTGCCCTTTTATAAGAGGGGTGAGGGGCACCTTTGGAAAAGCCAGAAATATTATTTTATAATAAATTAATATTCGATTTATAATGGCTCCAAAGTAGATTATTTAAAGTTTAAGGTTGGAATAGGTCGAAAAACACTCAACCAATAGAATTTAGACAGGTTTGGGATACTATATTAACCTTATCATTAAGTATTAACTCTTAGTTAATTAGTTTCTCTTTTACAATGTCTCATTGAATTTTTATATTATATGGTTAATAAACTTACTATATACATCCAAGAGACCCCAAAAGTGGTCCATCAATGATACACCTATCATGATATAAGTCTCTTGGACGAACCATAGAATTTAGAAATTTAATATCAATTAATAATATACTATTTTTTAAAAAACTCTTTTATGTCAATTTTGACACTATTAAATAATTGATATTTATGAAACTCATAACAGAATGATTTATTCGAAAACAAATCAATTAAATCAATAATAATATGTCATATTAACCAATAAAATTAGTTCAATTTAATAAAAGTCTCCATTTATATTTATATGGGTATTTATAATATCAATTATTTTAATTTTTCAATAATATTTAAATTACTACATCATCATTGTGTCATAAATAAATAAAATTATTTAAGGTCTAAAAATTATAGATAAAATATAATTATGTATGAAATCTTCTTATCCTTCTAATGAATATTTATTGATGAAAATCCAACATATATAACCCCTTGTAAAAATTGTTTTTCTAAAAGATATATGCTTTCTTCATTTTTGTATTTATTTTAACTTAATTAAAATAAAGTGTCCCTATGACTTACAAGTGGCACCATGGGGTCCCAAAATCGACCCAAAGATGCCCATGGTCGAACATGTATCAACCAATAAGGTTAGGACATGTTTTAGGGTAATTTTTTTTTATTATAATATTATTTTTAACCCTTATTTACCGGATTTACCTTTTAACCATGGTAAATAAAATATTTACCGAAATAATTATTAAAAATGTCTAAAAATAAAAGATAACTATTTACACAATTTGAACATCTTTATTCCAAATATATAATCCATTTTTCCAAATTCAAGACACAAAAGTAGTAGAAATTAATTTTAAATTAATTCATGCTGTCAAAACAAAAAACGTGTTTTTAAGATATAATAACTATCAAAAGATTGATACTCGTTTATGTTCGGTTTAATTGTGAAATTATGTCCAATTACCAAAATTGTATTCAATGGTAAAAATATATTCTAAATATACTTTAAAACCACTGAAATTCATAATTTATCACTATTAAATGTTTTGATTAAAAAAGTTGTTTTTAATTAAAATTTTGTAATTTTCACTATTCATCAGAATATTAAAGTTATCCGAAAAGTACCAAAATTTCACCATAGGCTAAATTAGATACTCAAAATCCAAAAATGAAGTCCATTTTGAAATATAATGTTTTCAAATTTTCAAAAAGTAGGTATTACTATTTATAATGGCTAGTTTGATTGGTTGTGGTGTGTGTTAGAACTCAATGTTGCATACAACACACGCTATTGAATTATTCAAGGAGAAACGTACCGTAGAAGCTTAGGGTGTTACATTCCCCCCTCTTTCAAATAATTTTGTCCTTGAAATTTCAAGAATACTACCGCATGAAAAGACTCGGGTGGTTCTTCATCATATGTTCCTCGGGTTCCCACGTTGCCTCTTCCATCTTATGGTTTTCCAACAAAACTTTTACCCGACACGTCGTCCGATTTCTCAGCACTTGTTCTATCGTATCAAGATCCCTGACGGGCTTTTCGAAATAAAACAGATCGGGTTCCAGTTCTAATTCCTCATAGGTGATTACATGCGTTGGGTCAGGCATGTATTTCCTCAATAGAGATACGTGGAACACATCGTGAACTTTGGGGAGGCTTGGCGGAATTGCCAATCGGTAAGCTACATCCCCAATTCGTTCTAGAATTTCGAAAGGTCCGATGTACCTGGGACACAATTTACCTTTCTTACCAAAACGTATGACTCTCTTCCCTAGAGACACTTTCAGGAAAACATGATCACCGACTTGAAATTCAAAATCCTTCCTTCGATTATCGGCATAGCTCTTCGGCCTACATTGAGCTGCATTGATGTGATTTTGGATTACCTTCACCTTTTCCATTGTTTCATCTACCAGTTCTGGACATACAAGTTTTTGTTCACCAACGTCATCCCAACAGGTTGGTGTGCGACATATCTTTCCATATAACGCTTCATATGGTGCCATCTGAATACTCGAATTGAAGCTATTGTTATTTGAAAATTATACCAAAGGTAAATATTGATCCCACATTCCTTGAAAGTCAAGTGAGCAAGATCTCAACATGTCTTCTATGGATTGAATAGTCCATTCCGATTTTCCGTCTGTCTGAGGGTGGTAGGCAGTGCTCAAATGAAGTTCAGTATCCAGGGATTTCTGAAGACTCTTCCAGAATCTTGAAGTAAAACGGGGATCACGATCAGAAACAATCGATAGGGGTACTCCATGAAGTCTCACAACTTCATTAATAAATAGTCTTCCTAGATGTTCTAGTGGTATATCTTCTCTTATAGCAAGAAAATATTCTGACTTGGTAAGACGATCAATAATAACCCATACTGCATCATTCCTTCTTGGAGTCTTTGGTAGCCCAATGAAAAAGTCCATCGTAATATTGTCTCATTTCCACTCCGGTATGGGAAGAGGTTGCATGAATCCTCCAGGTTGTTGCCTTCCAGCTTTCACTTGTTGACAAACAATACATCTTGACACAAAATCAGCAATCTCCCTCTTCATGTTGTCCAACCAAAAATGTTCCTTCAAATATCTATACATTTTGGTGCTCCCAGGGTGTATAGGGAAATTGGAACTATGAGAATCATCAAGTAATTTGCTTTTTAGTTCGTGTATATCGGGAACACAAAGTCTCTTCCCAAATTTCAAAATTCCTTCCTCATGCACAAAGTCTCTCAATCTCCCATCATTCACAGCTTTAATCTTCTTTTGAAATTGTTCATAATCGGTCTGAGAACTCTTAATCCGTTCTAGTAAAGAAGGGTTGGCAACCATTTGAAAAATAATTGATGTTTCACATTCCCTAGTTATTCCCATGTCTATCTTCACTAGATCCATGAAAATTAGATCCCTTTCAATTCTCATATTGTTCAAAACACCATGATATTTTCTGCTCAAAGCATCTTCCACCTTGTTTGCTTTCCCCGTGTGGTAGTGTATCGTACAATCATAATCCATGAGTAATTCAAGACACCTACTTTTCCTCATGTTGAGTTCGTTTTTTGAGAAAATATACATCAAACTCTTGTGATCAGTATAAATCTCACATTTTAACCATAGAGGTAGTTCCTCCGTATTTTCAAAGCAAAGATCACATCTGCTAACTCGAGATCATGAGTATGGGAGTTTTGTTCATGAATTTTCAACTATCGTGATGCATAGGCAATAACCCTATAATTCTGTATAAGGACACATACAAGTCCTTTCTTCGATGTATCACTATAAATAACGAAACCATCATTCCCCGATGGTAGAGTCAATATAGGATCATTGACTAATATTCTCTTTAGTTCATCGAAAAATTCTTCACACTCTTTTGTCCAAACAAATTTAACCCCTTTACGTGTGAGCTTTGTTAATGGGTTTTCCAATCGGGAAAAATTCTGGATGAAACGTCGATAATAAACTGCCAAACCAATAAAACTGCGTACCTCAGTTATAATCGTAGTTGCTGGCCATTCTTGGATTGCCTTGGTCTTAGAAGGATCAACAAAGACTCTATCTTTAGAGACAATATGTCCAAGAAAATAAATCTCCTGAAGCCAGAATTCACATTTTCTAAACTTCCCATATAATTCATGTCTTCTCAATGTCTTCAGGATAATGCGCAAGTGATTTTCATGATCTTCATAGCTTTTGGAGTATACCAAGATATCATCAATAAATATCACCACAAATTCATCGATATATTCATTGAAAACTCTATTCATCAGATCCATGAATATAGAGGGTGCATTAGTCAATCCAAAAGGCATTACAGTAAACTTGTAATGCCCGTATCTGGTTCAAAATGTTGTATTCGGAATGTCTTCCTTCTTTACACACAAATGATGGTATCCATATTGAAGGTCAATATTTGAAAAGTATTGAGCTCCATGTAGTTGGTCAAAAAAATCATCAATGCGAGGTAGGGGATACTTGTTCTTTATTTTTATAGCATTTATCTCCCTATAGTCGATACATAACCTCGTAGATCCATCTTTTTTTTTAACAAAAAGAATAGGGGATCCCCATGGAGAAACACTAGGGTGAATAAATCCATTATTACTAAATTCCTCTGTTTGTTTCTTTAGTTCAACTAATTCTACAGTGGCCATTCTGTAATGGGTCTTCAATATATGCCTTGATCCAGGAATTAAATCAATGGAAAACTCAACATCTCATTCTGGAGGATGTCCAGGTAAATCTTCCGAAAACACATCTACATATTCTTTCACAATAGGTACATCCTCTATTTGAAAATTAATTTCCTCACCCATAGTCATTTCATTATCTTCCTCATGAATAATTGAATTTAGTTGAGATACTGGGGGTGGATCTAGATAAGAATTAGGTGGTGACGATTATTCTCTATAGATAAGGTGTTCCTTATCATCATCTTCATAAATCATAAACTCCTTCTTCTTACAATAAATCTTCCCATAATAATCCGAAAGCCAATACATACTGAGGATTATATCAAACTCAATCATAGGTATGACGATGAGATCAGTGGATAAAGAACATTTATGTGCTCTAATGGGGACTGATTCACAAAACTTTGTTGCAATGATACTTCCCTTAGGAGTTTTAACTAACAACTCCCATGTTAAATCAAATTGGAAATATCTAATTTTCTTAGAAAACTGGGAAGATATGAAATAATGCGATGATCCAGAATCAAATAATGCATTTTCTAAACTTGAGGAAACCATTAACTTACCTGCCACCACGTCTTTCGGAGCTTCTACCTCAGAATTAGTGATAGCATAAGCTTGGACTTGATCCCTTGGAATTTTCTGAGGTAAGTTCCCCTGACGATTGGGAAATTCATTTGCATAATGTCCCATATCCCTGCAATTGTAGCATTGAACATTGGTAGCTTCCTTCTTCCCTTTGCAATCATGAGCTTGGTGGCCTTTTTCACCACATTTGTAATAGACGCACATTCCCATCAAGAAAGTACCATGGTGTTTCTTCCCATATTTACCACATGATGGATATTCAAACATTCCCTTCTTCCCCTTATTTCCATTCCCAGATTGATCAGAAGATCTCTTCTTCTCTTGTTTTGCTTTAAAGTCATTAGACTTAGAGAAATCTTTTTCTATTTTGATAGCACGTGAGACAATTTCTTCGCACGACGAGAAGGATTGTGAGACTAATGCTCGACGGAGAAATGGTTTTAACCCATCAATGAAACAATAAATCTTACTTATTGGTTTACGTATATAATATCCAGCATACCTTTCTAACCTTGTAAACTTATCCTCATACTTTGTGACATTTCCATCCTCCTTTTCTCTCAGACTCAGAAATTGCCTTTCCATATCTACATGATGGTCACGAGGAAAGTATTTTTCTAAAAACATATCTTTGAACTCCATCCATTATATATTTGATACTTAATCATCTTCCTTTTTGTTGTGAATCAATGACCACCATTGATCCGCATCTCCAGTGAGGCGGTAAACTCCCATGATAACTTTTTCTCTTTCACTACTCCCCAACGCTTGAAATATTTTCTCTAGGGAATTTATCCATTGCTCTACTATGAAGGTATTTGTACTCCCATTGAACATTGGTGGTTGTTGCCTCATGAATCATTCTAACATTGATCCTCCATGCTGCAAATTATGGTGCTCCATACGGGTAAGGTTATTATTCATAACCTGAGTGAGTTGTCCCAGTATGGTGATTAGCTGATCGGCATCAGTTGCATCACCAACTACACTATAATTATCATGAGTAGGAGGGAAATCCCTACATGGAGTGTGTGAATTGATACAGTTTCCATTTCATACACTAGGCGCCATTTCTAAACAATGGAATAATCTAGATCAGTTTATGAATCAAAATACATAATCCCATACTTATAAAATACTTAACATAAATTGAACTATTTATGGATATAATCCATAATTATAAAAAATGATTTCTTTGAGGATGTATATACTCATAAACCCTTCATAATTATTTGTAAAGAAAATGAGAGTTATCCTAAGCATATCCCCCAGGATTGTCGTAACGAAGAGTGCAGCAAGGCCCGTTGTCGTGCACCAGTTCCCATTCGAGTTTTTCTTAAAGTAGTGTTTTCGGGTTTTACCCCTAGGTACACCTTTGCCACAACCACCTCTACCTGCTCGTATCCAGACAGGGATGTATTTCTCAGAAAACTCACAAAATCTCTACAATACCAATATTCTAGGAATTTCTTATATACTAATCCTCAAAGTTCATCTTAGGTCTACGAGCTATAATCATAGTTTATCTAAATCTAGCTGCCAAGGATTGTACTAAACTTCCTATGATACCAACTGTAATTCCCTGACCCTAGTTACCTCGAGTTGGTGCTTTATTACATAACATTGTCATGATAATAAGAAATATCAAATCTCGAAAGACTGATTAGTTTTGTATCCTTGAATCCCTATATATATTCATAAAGTTTTACATTACATCATAAAGTGAAAATCTACTACAACAACATATTGTCTCCATAGTACACACTATTATCCCCTCATAATATCCCTGAAGGTCATTCATAATTTACTTATTCACATCTTGGGAAAAATAAAACATAGAAAAGGGGTGAGCTCAAATGCCCAGTAAGGATAACAATATAGTAGAAACATTCATAAATAAGAATAAACATTTAAGGAAATGTATAACTAAAACAAAAGCCTTTTAAAGGTGAACATCAAAATAGTATGGAAAAAATAAAATAAAATAATGCCATTTACTTATTCACATGGATATTCTACTAATCGAATAATCACATGCAATATTAGTAACCACTTTCATAATGATGGAATGCATAATGCCAGACTATCATAACCACATAGCCAATGCCTCGTGCCAAGACTACAAATAATATTTTGTCAAGGCCTTTGGCCAAGACACTAGTTTCTCTAATGAGACCTATCGATGTATCAAGGAGATATAGTAGGCTCCACCCGTCACATATTAAGTCCAATGCATTCCCATAAGAAAAGGTTTAAACATTACATAAAGATTCGTATTAAAACTAGCATATGAAATGTAAATACTTTATCCATAAACCATTAATGGTATAAAAATAACACATCCACATTCAAACATATCACAAAACCTTCAATACAATATAAAAGTTTTGTATCATAATAAATCAACTTCAAATAAGCGAAAATCCATCAAGGGATGTTGACATAGATGAAAACAAAACACTTTTTAGAGAAATATCACTTTTTATTTTGAAATCATTTAAAAGACATATATTTATAAAATAAAACATTTTTTTTAAAATATTTACATAATATTTTAAGGGAAGCTTCGATGATTTTATAGAGGCAGAAAATAACTGTACCTGCCGTATAAGTTAAAAAAACATTTTTACCTTAATTCTGTCAAAAAGGTTAAAAAGGACCTTGTTTGGAAAATGACAGAAAGATTCCTTTATAAACCTCTTATAAAAAGTAAAACAAGGGTATAAATGACTTTAACTCATATTCTAGTAAATAGTAAAAATGTTTTGAAATTCATTTTTAAGAAACATGGATGTGGATGATAAGAGATCCCAATAGATTATTACGTATAAACAACATTGGATAATGAAGAGATTGTAAAATAAACCCTTACCTTGTACTTTTCCTTGTTTGGGGGTAGGTTAACCTCATATATAATGGTAAAATAATTGTTATTAAATTATAAAAGAATAATATACATTAATATGATATCATATATGATCTTTTGACATTGATTTGTTAATAATATCTTAGTATTATCTTTGTTTCGGGTGTTAGCTTACTCATTTTCTCTTATATGTTTTGTTACATAAGTCATTTTTGTCATGAATAGGTTGTATCATAAACATATCCAGAATGATATCAAGTCCCTATATAATATTACTAATGATCAAATGAGAATTAGACTTGAATGGAAACGATGGAGAATTAATCTCATCGCGTTCATGAAGACGGTAGTCCCTACGTACGCACGAGCTACAATATCATTCTTTTGATATTAAAATAATATATAATTGGATGTTATATCATATATATACAGAATAATTATAATGTTATATTTATTATTTACATGAGTTACACATCATTATTATACCCATCCAAATAATAAATTATTGAAGAACAATTACACCACGACGTGGAGACGTTAAGTCGTACGTACGCACGTATGGTGACATGTTATTCAAAGGATGGATAGAATACTGAATATGGTTGTACCATATTTATAATAATATTAATGTATATAGGAGATACTGGATTCATTATTTTATAATGGGAATTACAATGAAAGAAGAAGTGGAAGAAGAATGGGACTTGGAAAATGGTGGTGAAATCATTACCTCTTCTTCGAGTTCCTCCTTTTGATTTGATCAAAAGGGATCTTAGGAGGGCTTTCTGACTAAATTAAGGACTCTTGGATGAAGTGAGGGAAGTTGGGAGAGTATGTGGGAAGGGGATGGCCGATCTAAAAGGCTTTGAATGTGTGAGTTAATGAGATGGGAGAGTGCCCTTTTATAAGAGGGGTGATGTGAACCTTTGGAAAAGCTAGAAATATTATTTTATAATAAATTCATATTCGGTTTATAATGGCTCCAAAGTGGATTATTTAAAGATTAAGGTGCGGATAGGTCGCAAAACCACTCAAACAATAGAATTTAGACAGGTTTGGGTTACTATATTAACCTTATCATTAAGTATTAACTCTTAGTTAATTAGTTTCACTTTTATAAATTCTCTTTGTATTTTTATATTATATGGTTAATAAACATACTATACACATCCAAGAGACCCCCATGTGGTCCATTAATGATACACCTATCATTATATAATTCTTTTGGCCGAACCTTATATTTTTTGAAATTTAATATTAAATAATAATATAATATTTGTTTTAAAAACTCTTTTATGTCAATTTTGACACTATTCAATAATTGATTTTTATGAAACTCATAACAGAATGATTACTTCCAAAAAAGTCAATTAAATAAATCCCAATATGTCATATTAACCTATAAAATAATTTTAATTCAATAAAATTCTCCAATTATATTTATTTGGGTATTTATAATATCAATTATTTTAGTTTTTCACTAATATTGTAATTACTGCATCACCATTGTGTCATAAATAAATTAGATTGTTAAATGTCTAAAAATTATAAATAAAATATAATTATGTATGTAATCTTCTTATATTTTTAATTAATATTTATAGATGAAAATCCAACATATATAACCCTTTGTAAAAATTGTTTTTCTAAAAGATATTTGTTTTTGTCATTTTTTTATTTAATTTAACTTAATTAAAATAAAGTGTCCCTATCTATTACATGTGGCACCATGGGTTCCAAAAATCGACCCAAAGATGACCATGGTCGAACATTTATCACCCAATAAGGTTAGGACACGTTTTAGGGTAATGTTTTATTATTATGATATTATTTTTTAACCCTTATTTAACGGATTTACCCTGTAACCATGGTAAATAAAATATTTACCGAAGTAATTATTCAAAATGTCTAAAAATAAAAGTTAGCTATTTACACAATTTGAACATCCTGATTCCAAATATGGAATCCATTTTTCCAAATTCAGAACACAGAAGTTGCAGAAATTAATTTAAAAGTAATTCCCGCTGTCAAAACAAGAAACATGTATTTAAGATATAATAACTTTCAAAAGATTGATACTTGTTTATGTTCGGTTTAATTGTGAAATTATGTCTAATTACCAACATTGTATTAAATTGTAAAAATATATTTAAAATATACTTTAAAACCACTAAACTTAATAATTTATCACTATTAATTATTTTGATTAAAAAAGATGTTTTTAATTAAAATTTAGTAATTTTCACTATTCATCAAAAATATTAAAGTTATCCGAAAAGTACCAAAATTTCACCATAGGCTAAATTCGATACTCCAAATCCAAAAATGAAGTCCATTTTGAGAGGTAAAATTTTTAAAATTTCAAAAAGTAGGTATTACTATTTATAGTGACTAGTTTGAATGGTTGTGGTGTGTGTTCGAACTCGATGTTGCGTACAACACACGCTATTACATTATTCAAAGAAAAACGTACCGTAGATGCTTTGGGTGTTACAGTCGACATAAAAAAAATTAATTAAAAATAATATATTAATATATTAATATATAAATATAGCTCTATTGATATAAATATAATTCTTAATTTTTATGTATATTTTATATAACTATAAATATACATTTATACTTAATATACTAAATATATATGATATTTGGTGAAAATGGATTATAAGAAAATTTAAAAAATATTATTTAATAATTTTCTAATTACTATGTAGTAATAGTCATTTAATAACAATTTGAAGATTAAAAATTTAAAAAAATTAAAAAAAGATCCAAAATATGTTGAAAACGCAACTTGAACTTCAAACGTCCATAACATTTGATACGGGTGTACGTTTGAGCTCTACCACCTATCAAATCGAAGCTTGTGATGAGATCTATGTCACTATGAGTAGGGGACGCTTGGACATGTTTTTTAGAGGCCAAAAGGGCCAAAAAGGCCTCCAAAACAAGGTTTTTAGTCGGGGTAACCCGATATTTTTAACAATTTGTGGATTTTCATCCACGTTTAAGGTGGTATTATTGGCTTTTTTGGTATGTACTATATTTATTCCAACGTATTACATTCATATTGATATTATGTATTTGAAATCTCATCATTTTTTTAATTCACATCTCTTTATAATCAAATATATAACAATATATACATATTTTTTATATATTCACACATAAAAATTTAATTATAAATATAAATAATAAAATATATTTACATATAAAATATATTAGATTTATATAAATAATAACTAATATTTTTATTTAAGATACAAATATATGAATATCTATATACCTATATATTAATCTAACTACATATATATATTAATCTAACTATATATATATTAATATAACTACATATATAAATTGATATTACTGTAAATATATATATTAATATCACGATAAATATATATATTAATATAAATATATATTACTATACAAATAAATATAACTATATATATATATTAATATAACTATATATAAATAATAATATAACTATATATATTATAATATAACTATATATATTAATATAAATATATATTACTATATGAATAAATATAACTAAATTTATTAATATATTTATATATAGTTATCATGAAATGAAAAACAAATCAAAATAGAAGAGTGGTAAGGGCTTAGGTGTGCAAGGGGATGTATCGTGTTCCAATCCTGGTATAGGTAGGGGCGCACACAATAGGGGGAATATGAGAGAAAGCGCTGATAAAGGGTGGAGGGGGTTTGTGGGGCACTGTAGGGGGATGAAAAGGGCTGTAAAAGGGGGGGGGGGGGGCTCAAGAACTATAAAAGCCCCCCGATTGGCAGTATGTTTTTAATTTTTTATTTAATTTTTTTAATTTTTTTAAAATTTTTAATTTTATATCCTTTTATCATCACTAAAACAAAAGAGCTGATAATGGAATTGCTAATAAAGGGGTGTTTTATCATCACTTTTGGAGTGCTAATAAAGGGGACCTCCATTTATATACGCCAGCTTTAACAACGATATTCTTGCGCAGTTAAAGGCTATTTATAGCACTGATAATAGGCGTATTCGTAGTAGTGATGGAACTGGGATACTATCACTATGGACATCATCATAGGTCTTTCAATGACATTCTTTATAAATAATGTGACTTTGGATATACTATATTGTCTCGCCAGGACTACCCGCTATATTGAAATTCCATCTTATTTATTTCTTGACCAATATTCCATGACATAAGTAATGGAAGTGGTGAGGTTTTCAGTGGTTTAATTTTCAATCATTTCTAATCATGATACTTTGTTAACATCTATATTCGTGAGAATTATTCAAAATCATATAAATATCGAATCATCTCCCATATTGATTTAAAACCTAAGATAACTATTTAGACACTTGAGAAAATTTTATGAATATGCAAAATTGAATTTAATGTTTTGTGGGATCAACATCTCCCACTATTTGAATTATCATACAATAATTGATTCCACTCGAGTAATGAATTTTAACCATATTATGCTCTCTTGGGGAAGTGATTTAGAACTCCCAATTTTCAGGATAAGGATGGAGAGGGGAAATTTATTGGTGTAGATATTGTGCATGAAATTGAAGAATATTATCATGGCCTACATAAACATATAAATTCTAATTAGATCTGTCATGAGAGTTAATATTAAAACCATATAAAGAACATTGAACTTTATTTTGGGGTCAAATTAATTGTTTGGATATCATATTATATGATAATATTCCTATTTTGAATGAATGTAAATCATATCCTTATGTTCATTGAGCCCTTCGAGATTCATGGTCTTGTAAGATCAATGGATTATAAGTTTGAACATCAACAAATATATGGCTCATGGTCATTATTAATTCGACATATCATTCTTGAAAAACTACAATTCTGATCCCTCACATTTATTAAATCTAATGATGTTAAAATTTTAACATGACATCTCTTATCTAGAGTATCCAATGAAGATCAATGACCAAAGAGACCAGGCTATATGAAGCAATACTACCTCCTCATCAAATTGTTATGGAGGAACTATAATTATGATTAAGTGACACATGTACTAGAGGAGTCAATGCGATTGATATACCCTAAACATTTCTCAATTAATATAATGAGATTAAATTTCAAGGATAAAAATTCTTATGGGGGACGATTGTGATGATGTATAAATTTTCAAATTATAATTATTTCACAGTAAATGGTTTTTAAAAAAATTTATAATATCATACATGTAAAAAACAAATAAACTTAACAAACTTTCACTCATTGACAATGATAATTACATTATTAATCTATAAAACATATTAAAATTAAAAACATTTCAACTCAAAAAAATCACATAGAATAACTAAAATTTGAATGTATGGATCAACATATTCTACTAGAATCATTACACCCTTAGAAAAAAAATATAACATAGATATTAGTATACTATTCAACCATTAATTAATATGAAAATATATCCTTAAGATAAATTTTTTTTTGATTTATGAGAGAATAAATGATGTGGTATTTATATGGTATAATGGAAAATGTGACTATTGAGATTCGATCGTTAAATGACAATTTTTCAAATATTAAATTTGGTTAACATGATCATTGGTCAATATGATAATTGGAAACTATACTATATAATGATAATTTTTCTATAATAATTACTTTTCCCATGTAGTAATGAGAAATGATAAATGATAGTGAATGTTGAGTCGATGTCCTGAACTAGTACAGTCGTTCAATTTGATACTCATTTATCATACAGTGGGAGGGAGGTATTATCAATGGGGTTCTCCACTTATGAAGCTGAATATTGTAGGATCCAAATAACGATGTAGATGCTCAATATACAAGAGGGGGGTGAATTGTATACTATAAAAATTTCCTTAGACAAGGAAAGATCTACATTTAACAAATTTAAACTAAGAAAATTGACAACACCTCTAATCACCAAGAAAAGATTGGGACAATGTGTGAAGTTACAAACTTCTAGTTCTATTCACTTGCTTGAATCTAGAAATAGATTCCGAAAATAGGTTCCGGAAATATGGATCTGGAAATTTAAACTTAACTAATGTTTACAATATGATATTCTACCTTAAAGAAGATAGAATCTAAATGAATCAGAGTACTAGTTTATGAAAATAATAGAATGATATTCTTTCCTTACAATACAATATGCAGGGGGAAAAACAGGTAGTACAACTACAAGTAACAAACAAAAACTATTTTACCCCAAAGAGAAGGGTATCCAAAAACCATGGATAATGGTCCCTTGATTTATACTTTCATGCAAGTCTGACTTACCCACACCAGGGTAAGCATTTGATACGAAGATCAGAGTCTCTGTCTTGCTATCCCTATAAGCCATCAACATCAAGGTAGTTGGACCCTATGTCTTCCTCACCAAGGAAGCACTCAAACATCAATGAAGTCGGCACATTTGTCTTCCTATCCTCAGAAGCCCTCGAATGTAATCACCAACATTTGGAGTCGCAGGAAGCAATCTGAACGAGCAGTTAAGTATGCACAAAGCTTGAAAAGCTTCTCTCTCTTGAAATCACCTTAACAACGTGTGGAATTTAGATCGATCAACTCATTGTTGATCTCTTTCAAATGATCTCCTATTTATAGGCTCGGTCAGCCCCCTCTCCAACGGTCATATTTTCCTTAAAATACGGAGGGACCTGTACACCTGTAACTCAACCAACTGTTAGTTTGAAATAGAATGGATGACATTGTTTAATAACAAACCATGTATAACTGAATGCAATAAATCATTTTGAAATGGAACATATGTAAGTAATATCCATACTAAAATTCTGAGTATAAGAAAATTAAATGTTTGGAGTCTAACCAAAATAAAATTCAGAGTCTATATAAAAAAATGTTCGTATTCTGTTTTATAGGAGTTCAGAACCACAAATTTGTAGAAGTCCGAAGTCAGAATTTCTAAGGATATTCGGATTCTAGTTTCACCAGAGTTCGGAATCTGAACATGCAGAGTTCGAAGTCTAACTAGTAAAAGTTCAGAGTCGAACTTCATAAGAGTTCGGAGTCGAACTACTTAAGGGTTTGGAGTCAAACTCATGAATGTTCGGAGTCGAACTTCATAAGAGTTCAGGGTCAAACTACTTAAGAGTTCAGATTCAATGTCATGAAAGTTCGGAGTCGAACTACATAAGATTTTGGAGTCGAACTCATGAATGTTCTGAGTCGAACTACATAAAAGTTCGGAATCAAACTCATGAATCTTCGGAGTCGAACTTCATAAGAGTTCAGAGTCGAACTACTTAAGAGTTCGGAGTCGAACTCATGAATGTTCGGAGATGAACTACTTAATATTTCGGAGTCAAACTCATGAATGTTCGGAGTCTAACTTCATAAGAGTTCGGAGTCGAACTACTTATGTGTTCAGAGTCGAACGCATGAATTTTCGTATGCATACTTCGGAGTGGAACTTCATTATAGTTCACATTCATAATTTAGATCCTAAAAATAGAATACTCCAAATATTGACATTATATGATTCCAGGATTTGGGGTATGAATCCGGTTTTTGTACTTAAGAAAAATATTTCTATGTATATGAAAATCTAGGTTTGGGTAGATTTCCTAAAAGAAGAAAATTTTCCTTATGGAGGTAAAATATATATTTTCTTATTTATAAGGTGTTTGTGATTTTTAAAACAAGAAGGAATGGATAAGTCATAATGAAAACCTTATTCAATCAACAATCCCCCCCTTTTTGGAAATCACAAACATCCTTACGAAATAGAATATATGGAATTTGAAAAATTTCATTAGACTTTGAAATTAAAACTTATCTCCCTTTGTTCATGGATGAAAGTGAATACAACTAACTCCACCTTAGTCATTGAATATCTATGGATTGTATTCTGAATTTTCGGAGTGGAGTTTTCATTATCATGGGAATGGAAAACTTCATAGTAAGCAACTCCCCCTTACTTTAAGGATATTTTAAATTTTTCGTTCTCCTTTTTTTAGTGGTTCGTTTTCCTTCTCCCCCTTAGGAGTAGTTCTATTTCCTTCTCCCCCTTTGTGATTTTCAAAAATAATTGAAGGGAATGGAAAGGAAAATATGGTACCTGAAACATTATTATATACCAAAATACAAGCAACTAAATTTTCATTAGAGTTGTGAAAAAAATTTACAGGAAAAGACAAATACAACAAATGAGCGGAGTGGGTTTATTTTTCTTCCTTTTACATTGGGATAAGCTTATTTAACTATGTTTTGATCTTATTCAGGTCTCTTTGGTGTTCCTATGCTTGTCTCTCCATAGCTCAGATCCTTTCCTCTTGATCTTTTAAAGCTTCTGCCTGAGCCTTTAAGGCATCTTGTTGCATCTTGACCAACTCATCTTGGTTTATCTGTCTTTTCCCATGCTCGAACCGGAGATTTCTCTCACATATAAAATTTTGAGCCAGAGAATTTTCCTTGTTATTTAGTTACTTCACATGATGACTCTGAGAAATCTGCTCAATAATCAGCTCATCTTGACGATTCTTAATCATTTTATCCTCTATGTCAAAATCATATTTCACCTCATTTTTAAAATTATCAAAGACATCCATGTCTTCTTCAACTCTCTTAGACCACAAAGTTATTTTGCTGCAAGACCTTCTATGCACATAATAATTTATAAGAAAATTTTTATGGTCAGCCTCAATCATTAAACACTTATCCATGACCATGGATAAGGAATCTGAGTTCTGATTCATTCATTGTTTCAGCATCTGGCATCTAGAATCTATAGTTGGAAAAATCGGAATGGTGTCCACCAACTTCTTCAGAGATTCTTCCACAAAATTATGACCATGATATGATGACACCGAATTAGATAATTAGCTTAGAGATATCTCTTCCTCAAATTGCGCTAGATTTCTTCTAGATGTACCACCAACTTCTTTCATCCTGAGGACATCTATTATATGTGTCTCCATGAGAGATTTATTCCCATTATCATCTTTCGGAAGTGGTTCCTCATTAAGAGATACTTCCTCAGATTCAGAAACATTAATAATCAGGTCTTCATCTTGTTTCTCCTTTTCTTGTTCTTCCTCAAGGAAATTCCACTCATATGATTCGTCCTCATTATATAAGACATTTTCTTCTTCTTCATGATGTTGTTTATCATAATTCTTACTACCTTCCTCATCTCCCTTTCATAAAGTTACCATCTTTGCGGATTCTACCTTATATTTATAATCCTCTACTTTTGTGATCAGGGCATCCAAATCTTCACTTCCCTTTTCTTCTTCTTCTTCTACATATTCCTCTACTTCTTCAGCAGCTTCTTTTTCAGCTTGTTCAACTACTTCATTACCCTTTGTATTTTTCCAAAGTGAAATAGTTCATAGTTGGAGTTTCTGTTAAATAAGGTTTAGAATAGATAGTTTCCGGAAAGGAAAGAATTTCAGAAGCTAACTCTGTAGCTTTCAGCAAATATTGCACCACTTCAGCTTCAAAAAACATCTTTTTCATCTTCTTTTCTTTTGCCTGCTTCTCTAACTCTTCTGCATCTCTTTATTTTAAGGCCTTAGCCTCTACAGGGTCCAATCCAAACTGTGTATCCCCTTCTTTCCACTTCTCCTTATCTTCCCTCCACTTGGTTTCCACTTCATCTGTATATGTTTTCTGCTTCTTCAGTTTGGGGGGAGTAGACTGAGTTTCGTTAGCCTTGGGATTTTCTTTTTCATCCATCACTTCTTAAAACTTTCTCTTCTTCCTTGCCTTTTTGGATGGTTCCAGATTCTGTGAATCTTTCTGAGCTACCTCAACTTCTTCTACAGATAGAGGGTAAAATTATCCGGATTAACTGGAATAACCCATATTCATCCTCCTCAATGTATCATCACTTACCAGCATAAGTTTACAATTCCGGACTTTTGATTTTCATGTAACCATGAAGGATTCTAAGCACCGAACTATCAGCGTAGATAGTAAGCCAGGGTATATAATTATTTTTTGCTCTCAGATTACATTCTTTGATGTTTTTGATCGTAATTAAGACATTCCTCATAAAATTTATCTTTATTATATTTACCAAGAAATCTAACACATAGATATCACTTTTCTTAAAATTATCCTTATCACCTCTTCTTGGTAAGAGAAAACCTTGTACCCAGAGATTTAGAATCTTATTGTTCTGAGTGAGATGAGAAATATTAGCAGTCATAACATGCTTAAGTCAAAATAATTTTAAATCCTTCACCTTGTTGAAACCTCCTTGATCATTTGTAAGCTTATGCGAGCAATACTCAGCTTCCCCTTTATAAGCTAAAACAACCAAGCTGGTGGCCTTAGTGTAAGATAGCTTGTAAGTCTTCCCATAATACTTAAATGAAAACCAGTCTCTGCCATCTTCCATTTGGAAGGAAACAGACTCATAGAACTCAATCAACAAATTGTTGTAAACCATATCCTGTTTCTATGATTTATACAAGCACACATCTTCCCAGCCATTCAATTTGATATTTTTTGTTATAAGAGAATCAAACTTGTAGAAATATGGATGATCTAACCTTTCCCTAAAGACTAACCACTTTGATATTGGCTTCATAGTTGACAGATCTAGAGATGTAGCTTCAATAGAAATTCAGAGTGAAGATTTCGGAATGATTCGGAACAGCTTTGCAAGGTTCAGAATCGGTATTAAGAATAGCAGTAGGGCTTCGAGATGTGAAATCTTTGAAAAACCGATGTGGGACGGGTCTTAGGGTACTCTTTTTATAGGCGATGGAGTTTACCTTTGGTCTTTCAAAATCCATCTAACGTTTGAAATGCTTTTCATTCTGATCTAACAGTTGAGAACACTCCCGCAAGGAAAACATGACTCTGATCTTTTGAGGATTTAAGGAAAACATTTGGATTTAAAGAAAAATAGTGTCCGAATTATTTAAAAAAGAATACCACAAATTAAAATATGATTACAAAAACTTATGTAAGGAAATATAACCTCTCTGATTGGCTAAAATTTTTGTTTGTAATTGGTAATATTCTCCCAAAAAAAACTTATTACAGAAGTTCATTACGAAAATCACATTATGAAAGTTCCAGTACAAAAATCTCATTACGAAAGTTCCAGTACAGAAATCTCATTACGAAAGATCCATTATGAAAATCTCATTACGAAAGTTCCAGTACGAAAATCTCATTACGACAGTTCTCACTTCCAAAAATTTCCATTCTGAGAATTTTCATTTCGGAAATTAACATTATGGAAATTTCCATTCCAGAAATTATCATTCTGGAAATTTTCATTCCAGAATGTTTAAAAAACTGACTACGAAAATTTTAGTTTCAAAAAGTTTGAAGAAAAGATAATGAATATTTTAGTTACAATAACAATCAAATGTACCCCCTATGAAAAAGAGTTTATAACTATTAGGATAATTGTTCATAAAAAAGATAATGAAGAATGATTACCTTAGTTTTATCATTCCTATCTTTTATTTAATGTTTTCAAATCTATTGGAGGGTAATGATTTTGTTAAAATATCAGCAAGTTGATCTTTCGTTCCGATAAATTGAATAATGATATCTCCTTTAAGTGTGTGATCCCTAAGATAGTGATGCCTAATATCTATGTGTTTTACATGAGAGTGATGTGCATGGTTCTCACTGAGAGCAATGTAACTTGTGTTATCACACAAAATTTGAGTCTTATTAATACTCATGCCATAGTCTGTGAGTGTGTGCTGCAGCCACAATACTTGAGCACAACAACTTCCAGCTGCTACATATTCGTCTTTAGTCATGGAAAGTGCAACAGAAAGTTGCTTATTGCAGGACCAAGAAACTAATGAATCTCCTAATAAATGACAAGTTCCGGATGTACTATTTATATCCATTCTACATCCACCAAAGTCAGCCTCGAAAAAACCATTTAAAACAAAATCATTTCTAGAAGTATAAAATAGTCCTAGATCCATGGTTCCGTTTAGGTAGCGAAAAATTCTTTTTACCACCTTTAAGTGAGATTCCTTAGGATTGGATTGATATCTCACACATAAGCATACTGAAAACATCAAGTCTGGTCAACTAGATTTCAATTATAGTAAGCTTTCTGTCAAGCCTCTAAAATATGTTTGATCTACCATTTTCCCACCTTCATCAAGATTTAGAGAGTTTGAGGTATCGATGGGAGTACTTATACTTTTAGTGTTGTCATAACCAAACTTCTTAAGAAGATCTTTAACATACTTATGTTGAGATATATAGGTTTTTTCTGGTCTTTGATAAATCTGAAAATGAAGAAAAAAAAATTAAATCACACATCATACTAATTTCAAACTCATATTTCATTAGTCTTGCAAAAAAATCAGTTAAAGATTGCTGAGTTGAACCAAATATTATGTCATCAACATAAATTTTAACTATCAAGACATTTTTCTTATCTCTCTTTATAAAAAGAGTTGGATATACATTTCCCTTAACATAGTTATTTTGAAGAAAAAATCATGTAAGTCTATCATACCATGCTCATGGGGCTTGTTTAAGGCCATACAATGCTTTGGTAAGTCTAAAAACATGATCAGGATGTTGTGTATCTTCAAAGCTTGGAGGTTGTTCAACAAAAACATATACTTGAACAATACCATTAAGAAAAGCACATTTCAAATCCATTTGAAAATGTTTATAATTGAATAATGCTGCAAAGAGAAGTAAAACATGAATAGATTCAAGTCTAGCTACTGGAGCATAGGTTTCTTCATAGTCTATTCCCTCTTGCCGATAATAGCCTTTAGCAACTAATCTAGATTTATTTCATACAATGACTCTATTTTCATCACACTTTTATCTGAAGACCCACTTTACTCCAATACCAGAAGTTTCCTTAGGTCTTTCAACCAAGGTCCAAACTTTATTCCTTTCAAATTCATTTAGTTCATCTTTCATGGCTTTGATCCAATCATCATCACCTAAAGCTTCATCAGTGCTTTTTGGTTCTAATTGGGAAAGAAATGCTAGATGTTCTACTTCATTTCTCAAGGAACTCCTAGCTCTTATGGATTGATTTACATCACCAATGATGCTATCACTGGTATGATTCTTAAGAAACACCTGATTTAGGTTTTGTAAAACATGTTCATCAACATAGGGTAGAAAGTCTTATGGGGTCATTGTTTCAGAAGTATCCTCTTGAACATTTTCCTAATCAGAATGATCTTCTATCAAATGTTGATAATCAGTTTTTGAAAACACATCTGAGGATATAGGTTGGGATGGTTTAAAAACAAAAGGATCAGAATCATCAAATATGATATGCACTGTTTCTTCAATATTACAAGTATTTTTATTGAAAAATCTATAAACCTTAGAAGTTGTGGAGTAGCCTAAGAAAATTCCTACATCATATTTTTGTGTGAATTTGTGAAGATTATCTTTAGTATTCAAGATTAATACCTTGCAACCAAAAAACATGAAGTAGGAAAGTCTATGTTTTCTACCATTCCATAACTCATAAGGAGTTTTATTAAGAAAAGTGATAATAAAAACTTGATTTATAGTATAACAAGCGGTACTTACACCTTTAGCCCAGAAATTTCTAGCTATAGAATAGTCACTCAACGTGGTTCTAGTTATTTCTTAAAGAATTATATTTCTTCATTCAACTACACCATTTTGTTGAGGGGTTCTAGGTGATGAAAAGTTATGAGTAATAAATTTTATACTACAAAAGGTTTCAAAATCATAATTTTGAAATTCTCCTCCATGATCACTATGAATATTTTTTAGAGGAAGATTTTTCTCTTTTTTAACATGGGCTCTAAAACATTTAAAATAAGAAAAATATTTAGACTTCTTTTCTAGAAAGTGGACCCATGTAAATCATGTGTAATCATCAACTAGAACAAAGGCTTAGTATTTGACTCCAATGCTTCTAGTTTTTGTCGGAAAAAAAGATCCATGTGCACCAACTGTAATGCATCAGTTGTTGAGACTTCACCAATTTATTTAAAACTAGATTTGTGTTTCTTTCCATATTGGCAAGGATTACAAACTTTAGAAGAATCAAATCCACACTCTGGTAGATCCTTAACTAGTTTCATCATTGAATGTTTACATATGTTCCTAAGGTTACAGTGACCTAATCTTCTATGCCATAACCAATAATGATCTTCCATTGCACATAGGCAAGGTAAATATTCGATCCTAAGGTCTTCTAAGTTCAAAGTGTAAACATTCTCTTTCCTATTGGCTGAGAGAATAAATTCTTCCTTGGAATTGTGAAGTATTCACTTATCATTCCTAAAGCTCCCAAGGTATTCTTCATCACATAACTAAATTATGCTAATGAGGTTGTTCTTAAGACCCTTAAGAAATAAGGCATTTGAAATCAATGTTTTACTAAGAATAACAATATTACCTATACCAATAATTTCTCCTGGATCATTATCTCTGAACATTACTTTTCCTCCTTTTGTCTTGATAATATTTTCAAAATAACATTTGTTACCAGTCATGTCATGGGAACATCCACTATCCATGTACCATGTATTTTTGGTATTTCCTATATCTTCCTGAAAAAATGAAAAGAAATAGTCATTCGGAATCCAAACCTGTTTGGATCCGTGATTTCCAGATAACAAAATTTTGGGCACCCACATCTTCCCAGAAAAATAAGACTTATGAAAACCTAAAGATTGGGTTTTGTTTAAAGAACAATTCCTTGCCCAGTGACCACTACATTGACACATGGTACAAAATGGGACACATTGTGGAACAAATTAGTTGCTACTAAAAGTTGGTTTTTCATGGGTATAAAGAAATTCTGATTTGTTTCTTAAAGGTCGTATTTAAGAATACATTTTATCAAAATTTTCATTACCATGGGTAATGTTTGATAAACACTTATTTAAGGAAAAAATTTCAGACTTGAGTTTTATAATCAAGTTTTTATCTTCAAAATCATTAGATTTAGAACTATAGCTAGGCTCGAAAATACTTTTCTTAGAAATTACTTTTTCTAACTCTTTAGAATGTTTGTTCTTCTCAGAACATAATTCCTCATGAATTTTTGAAATTCTTATAAAATCGGCATTTTACCTTTCAAGATCATTAAAAAGATCTGATATATCTTTTGTAATAATAGTATTCCTAGATTCCTCCTTATCAAGATTTTTAATCAGTTTGGAATTATCAATCTCAATAATTTTAGCAAACCTAGAAAATTATTCATAGTTAGGTGAAGTATTTTCTTTATCACAAGAGGATTCATCATTTGAAGAGTTGTAATATTTTCGTTCATTAGAATTTAAGGAAACATAAGTCAATGATTTAGAATTTCGTACCTTAGTCTTAAAACAATGATTGTTAATAGGTAATCTGGCTATAAGACCATGATTCTTCTATCCTGAAGATTTATAATCAGATGATTCATCTGAAGAGTCACCACCACTGGCACTCCAGGTGTCATAAGATTCATGAACTATCTTAGCTTTGGAATTGTAATACTTCATTCTGTTCCTGTCAGAATTACTTTCTTTTCATTCTTTCTTTTTGAGAAAAGGGAAATCTAGTTTAATATGTCCAACTCTCTTCCATTAATAACAAGTAACTTATCCATCTTTCTTATCTTTCCTTTCCTTTTTCATATACTTAGATTGGAAATTTATGTGGCCAACTATCTTGTTCATTATTCGTGCAAGATTTGCTAACTCATTTTCTGAGACTTCACTCTCAGTAGATTCGGATTCGATAATAACTTTCTTATAATTGGATATGGTTACTCTCTCAGGAGTTTTAGCTTTCATATGATTTGAAGTTGTGGTAAAAGAAACAGTACCATTTCCATTCTTCTTCTTGATATTGTCAGCATCTCTTTTCATTCTTTTTTCATGTTGGATAAGAGTTCCAAATAGTTCATCTAATGAAATTTGAGTAACCTTCTTGTTCTCATCAATAGCTGTTCTTTTGGATTCCCACTCATTGTCCATAATATTAATTATGTTATCCATAAGAGCTTCATCATCTAGACCTTTCTCTACCATAGACTGAAGACTAGTCACTATAGTCATAAATCTCTATTGAACAACAAAAATTGGTTCAGCATAAGTAAAAAATGATGTCATGGTATTCAGCTCTATGCATAGCTCTCCTAGTTTCAATCACTTTAGATGTGCCAAAGTGTGTAACCTCTATCTTCTTCCAGATACAATTAGCTACTTCACAAGAAGAAATTTGGCTATATATAATTCTAGTCATTGAACCTAGTAAGTTATTACGTACCATATAATTGAGTTGATATTCTTTCTTTTCTTGGTTAGTGAAAGTTTTTACTTCCTTATCAAAAATTTTATAATCCCCAGTATGCATAACGAAAATATCCAATATAGTATTGATAACGAAAGTCTTCATACGATCTCTCCAGTACTCATAATCATTCCCATAAAATATTGGTGGTCTTGTATGATTTAGATTGTCAATAGATCCACTATTGATTCCAGCCATTCTATGAAAAACAATCTACATTAAAACTTGTTATAAAAAAATGTTCGAAATGAAAAATTTGGGATTACAATGTATTTCTACGCTAGGATGAATATTAATGAAAAGGTGAGCAAGAAAAACTTATATGTGAGTATAAGTATTTCAGAGACCTCCTATGATACAAATTGTAGGATCGAAATAATGATGTAGATGCTCAATATAAAAGAGGGGGTAAATTTTATAATTTAAAAATTCCCTTAGACAAGTAATGATCTAAGTTTAACAAATTTAAACTAAGCAAATTCAAAACACCTCTAATCACCAATAAAATATTGGGACAAAGTGTGAAGTTACAAACTTCTAGTTCTATGAACTTGCATGAATCTAGAAACATATTCTAAAAATAGGTTCCGGAAATATGGATCTTGAAATTTAAACTTATCTAAATATTACAATATGAGATTCTACGTTAAAGAGTATAGAATCTAAATGAATCAGATAACAAGTGTAAGGAAGTAAATGAATGTTATACTTTCCTTAAAATACAATATGCAGCGAAAAAACAAGTATTACATCTACAAGTAACAAAAAATAACTCTTTTAACCCAATGTTAAGGGTATCCAACAACCTTAGATAATGGTCCCTTGATTTATACATTCAAAAAAGTCTGTCTTACCCACACCAGGGTAATCCCTCGATACGATGATCAGAGTCTCTGTCTTTCTATCACTGCATGCCCTCATCTTCATGGTAGTTGGAACCTCTATCTTATTCAGCAAGGAAGCCCTCGAACTTTAAAGAAGTCTGCACCTTGGTCTTCCTTTCCCTGGAAGCCCTCGAAAGTAATCCCCAACATTCAAAGTCACACGAAGCAATCTGAACGAGTGGTTCAGTACGCACAAAGCATGAAAATCATCTCTCTCTAGAAATTACCTTAACAACGTGTGGTCTTTTCATCGATCAACTTGTTCTTGAGATCTTTCAAATGAGCTCCTATTTATATGCTCGGTCGGCCCCCTCTCCAACGGTCATATTTTCCTTAAAAATCGGAGGGACCTATACATGTGTAACTCAAACAATGGTTAGTTTGAAACAGAATGGATGACATAATTTAATAACAAACCATGCATAACTCAATGCATGACATCATTTTGAAATAGAACATATCTAAGTAAAATCCAAAATAAAATTCGGAGTGTAAGAAAATTAATAGTTCAGAATCTAACAAAAATGAAATTCAGAGTCTATATAAACAAATGTTCGGATTCTGTTTTATAGGAGTTTGGAACCTGAAATCTGTAGAAGTTTGGAGTATGAATTTATAAGGAAATTCGGAGTCTGGTTTTACCAGAGTTCAGAATATCAACTTGTAGAGTTTGAAGTTGAACTAGTAAAATATCAGAGTCGAACTTCATAAGAGTTCAGAGTCGAACTACTTAAGAGTTCGAAGTCGAACTCATGAATGTTCGCAGTTGAACTACATAATAGTTCGAAGTCAAACTACTTAAGAGTTAGGAGACTAACTCATGAATGTTTGGAGTCGAACTACTTAAGAGTTCAGAGTCAAACTCATGAAATTTCAGAGTCGAAATACATAAAAGTTCACAGTCGAACTCATGAAAGCTCGGATTCGAACATCAGAAGAGTTCAGAGATGAACTACTTAAGAGTTCGGAGTCGTACTCATGAATGTTTGGAGTCGAACTACTTATGAGTTCGGAGTCGAACACATGAAACTTCAGAGTCGATCATCATAAGAGTTTGGAGTCGAACTACTTAAGAGTTCAGAGTCGAACTCATGAAAGTTAATATCCATAATTCGGAGTGGAACTTCATTATAGTTCACATTCAGAATTCAGATCCTAAAAATAGAATTTTCCAAATTGTGACATTATATGATTCCGGGATTTTGGGTATGAATCTAGTTTTTGTACTTAAGAAAAATATTTCTATGTATAAGAAAATATTGGTTAGGGTATATTTCCTTAATGAAGAAAATTTTCCGTATGGATGTAAAGTATATATATGATTATGTATAAGTTGTTAGTGATTTTAAAGCAACAAGGAATGGAAAATTCATAAAGAAAACCTTATTGACTCAAAAAATATTAGATTCATGAAGTGAATCTTGAGTGAAATATCCTATTGGAAAAGTCCAACCTCGTAGAGATTAAAATGTAGTCGATGTTTCCCAAGCCACCCAATGAAACTACAACAATCACACACATTAACCATAGGGTTAATATAGGTGTAATAAAGGGTTACATGTACATATCTTATATAGATAAAATATTAAAAAAATTTAATAAATAAAATTATTATACCATAATTTTTTAATAATTGTATTGATAATAAAATATATGTCTAATTGAGGTGAATTTGATAATTTGATGTTTCAGAGATAAATATTTTTTTTCAATTTTATAGAAATAATATATACAATCATAAAAATGTTTGTATTCTAAAAAATATATTTTTATTAAAATACCATTGAAAAACAGTTATAAAAATCTAATTTGAACAAAAATTATAATATCATTGATTTCTTTTTAAAAGTCTTAGAAATTTGATGGTGCCTTAATAGTTCCTATTTTTAAATAAACAAGGACTATTATATTTAAAAGATAAAATAATTAAATTTAATGAAAAATATATAAAAAAATTTTAAAATAAACTCATTGATTATAGGTTTGGGTGAATTTATGATAATTCTATAAAATACTTTATTTTTCATATGAATAGAAAAAAATAATGTTTTGGGGTTTTGATATGTATAATTATTTGTTACATATATATTAATTATATAATTACTAATTAACAAATATACCCAAAATAAAATATGGTATTTCATTAATATTATGTATTTTAGTTGACCTTAATCAATTTCCCAAACCTCATAGGGAGTTTATAATGTCTAAAATGGAATCATTATCATTAAAACATTAAATTGTAGAAACATTTATGTTACATGCCAAAAAATTAATAAAAAAGGTTATTCAGTTTGGAAGGGATAAATTAATTTTAAATATGAATTAAATGTGTAAACCATGTGAATTAAATGAAGGAAAGCCTACGGTTTTTCAATTCCCACAACCAATATTTTGATGGTGATTATTTGGATATTATTAAACAATTTATCCATTTTTCCTATAAGTGTCCACCAATTTATCCATTTATTATCACTCTAAATACATCCACCAAGAGTTTTTTGTGGGTTTTCCTCCCATTGTGTGCCTCCACAGTGTCCTCACTCCTCAACGAAACATTCCTTAATACCTATGAGTAACTATTCATGTTAATGTAATTATCCTTCCATTATTTTAATTCAAGAAAGAGTTCATTAATATTTTTTCAAAATGTTCTATTTAGTATTTTTCATTAACATTTAGATCAAAAACATAATACCATATTATTTCTAATCAATGGGAGACCCTTTTCTCCTCTCAATTCTATATTTTCTAAAGCCACATTTTATAACTGTCGTACATCCAAATTTACATCTCATATTTATGACTCTACTTAATGATTTTTTATTTTTGTATTATAAATATCGAAAACTATTTAATTTTTAGGATTAATAACAATTATGTAAACATTATTTATTTGATTCAGGTAGCTAGACATAAGAAAACAATGTTCACTTTTTCTGGGATTCAAATGATGTAATGATCATGTCCATAAGATCTATTTTCTGTGAATATTTTTTCTAAGAAACTCATTCATTTTTATACAAAGGTTTTTAATGAAATAATTTATTGTGATCTACAGTATAACATGACATTAAGGCATATGATGTGTGTTCCCTAATTTATCTGCAATGCATTAGGTTTAAGAATTAATTTCTACAGATGAAATCTTTTATGATACCTTGTTTTATAACATTATTAATTGTCTTTTTGTAAACCTTAATGACAAACCCTAGTTATATACCAACATATGTGTCATTTAAATATTATATCCACATTTCCATGTTAAGTTTCATGTTCATTTTATTATGTTATTCATCATGATCACTTATTCATGAAATATTTTTATGCCTCATCTTCTTATAAATTTTACATATTCTTACATGTTATATGTTTTCCTTGATTATTTTCTTGATGGGTCACATACTCACACCACTAATTTAATTTATATACCTTGTTTTATATATAAATTAAATATAACATTGTGTGAAGATATGCTAATGTCTTTAAATTGGATTAACAATGATGTTTTACCTTCTCAGATATTATGTAATGTCTATCAAAGAATCTCATAATTAAATGATCCTATGTTAGTAAGATGCAATGAAATGTTATGTAAAAAATGACGGATGAAATAAATGATATGTAGTGACACCCAAATATCCATCCCCAGTTCTAGTCACAACAAATAAGCAAAAAAAATCCCACTCCGAGAATACAGGTCAGTCTTGCGGAATATTTTCAAGTTCATGAACTATGTGTGGATTGATTGTTATTACCAGATGATACATAATAATGCCCAGATATCCATCATTTCGACTAGCCATAGTAATATATTTTCATAATGGGTAGCCTATATCATTTTCACAGATTTATAAACAACATGGTTCTTGTAGAACTATGGGTGAGATAATTGTTTCCATCATGGAATACATAGTTATGCTCGGATCCCTAATCCTGGGATCAACTAAAATAGTAAATAGTTCAAACATATTCATATGGGTCACCCATTCATTGGGATAATACAATTAAAATAACTACATGTAGCTTTCTTCATGGTATCATAGAATGTATATTAATTATCATATCTCTAATCGTAGGACCTTTTATAACTAAAGATGAAAAAATACCCCTCTAATGAACATTGGCCGAGTCATACAAGACAATTTCTCTATATATAAATTAGATCCTGGTGAATATTTATTATTCATGTAATAAATCTTATTGATGTTTTTTTAAATGGTCCCCATGTCCATAATTCATTACAATAAATTTTAATTAATCGAATACATCCATACCATATCATGATAATATATACAATAAATATACATGGTTCATGACATTAAAAATAGAAAAATAATACATCCCAACTATACGATGTATAAATTTTCAAGCCATCACACATTATCATCACTTTTAATTGGAACACAACTACCTTACCCCGGTCAACAAGAGTATGGGGTTCTTATATCATATTTTAAGAACAAGAATTCATAAATCGAGCTTTATGTCTCAGGAATCATAGGTTTCCAGAAGCCTTTAGTGGACCTTAGAATAAAAATGTTATCTATCTTATTTACCATGATATAAATGAATAAGGTCTCAAACATTCTAAGCGAATAAATCATCTCTCTATAAGAAGGCCCTTCTAATCCTTGTGACCCAAACATCACTATCGTGGAACTCATCACATGAGGGTATATTGAGTCATCCTTGATATGATTTTAACATTTCATTACTCTTGACCTGAAAATCCCAATCTACGATTTACAATATTACAATCATCCACTTCGAAGTATGTTGAAACACTATTAACACATGTTATCCTAATTTTGGTCATGTGTAATATTTACTAATATAATTTCATGTATGTCATGAAATTAAACTAATCATTCTTTGGTCAATGTGTCGTGACCACAATCACTACCCTATAGTTTTCTAAATTTCATTACCTTAATCTTCAAGTGAAATATACACTACACTTATCGGGTTGAAAATCCCAATAGTATAGCCTTAGAAAAAGTAATGTTTTCACTCTCTAAACAATTCATATTATGAGTTTTGGAAAATATGATCAATAGATTAATATGGAATGAATAGCATACCACCTATAATGTAACACTTTTAATAATACAAACTATGTTTGATGTACCCCCAGGTTCCGGAAAATGACTGAGTAATAATATTTCACATCTCATCTTAAAAATAATATGTTTTCAATTATATAAAAGAACATTTAGGGTCCAAAAAACCATATTGATTATTATATATTGAAAAAAATAATGATTTAAGATCGTTTGTTCACCGAAAAACATTCATGTCCATTATAATGTAAAAGACTTCTCCCTGCTTCATCACATTATCAATGCATAAGTGATCATATTGACCAACTAGAGATTTCTTGGCTCTTTATGAATGTATTTTTGATCCTTGTGAGACATGAAATCACCCTGGAAGAACTAAACACATCAGCATTTTCTGGGAAATTCTATGTATGATTGTCTCAAATCATCTTCATGATTCGAACACTCTAAAACCTGATTGAAAATCCCCATACCAAACAATCTGTGTAGATTCAACATCTTCAATGTTGCATTACGATGAGTTCTACCTTTACCCAATTCATTAATGTGACACTCCATTCCAGAACAATAGATGGACCACAACATGTTATCTAATTCCATAGTGTGTAGTGATTCATATTCAAAACTAAGAGTTAAACTAGCCTTGTGTTTCAGGACCATTCTTAGATAGCATTACTCTTAAAACCATCCTCATCACCGTGATGTTTGAGTCCTTAATAACCATTCATGGCCCTCATAATAGAGTTGATATCATCTTTTATTCATCATTTTCTTGATGAATAATGGATTTGACCAACCAACTAGAAGAATATATTCCTTACATGAAAGGATATTAAATCCATGATAGCCTTGGAAACACCATGGTGTAACCTAGAACCTCAAGGTGTTATGGGTTATCCCCAACACGTCTTCTCCATTACATATTATCCAACTCAATCAGTGGGGTTAATAATTATGTCACCCATATTCTAAAAATCTGAAAGGACCTATCATCCCTATAATTTCATCATCAACCAATGTTACCCCCATTAGTCCTCTCTATAACATAACGAATAGATGTGATACATATTCATGACCATAATATCGATTCATAAGGGATTTTACCTACCAAATACATCATATCTTCATTATAAGAAGGAATGTGTAATCTACATGAGCATTAGAAACACCACGAAATGAATCAGAACCTTATGGTATCTTGGGACATCTCTGACATATCATCCACACATTCCATATTCCATGATTGATGTTTTGTGCTAAAATATAGTAAACTATGACGAATAATGTTTTGTTTAATTAGAAACGTGAATAAAATGATATAAGGTATTGGCTATAAGACCCAAAACTATAGTGTTGATGTTCATAGATAAATTACCCTAAACTATAGTGACAGAATGACTAAGATAAAATACCCAAACTATTGTGATATAGGGTCTATACGTAAAACCCAAAAATATAATGATAGAATGCCCGATCTAAAAAAACCTAAACTAGAGTGGTAGAAGTTCTGAGTTAAAATAACCTAAAATATAGTTATTTAATTTCCATACTAAAACACTATAAACTACAGTGATATAAGGTCTGATCCAAAAAAACTAAACTACAACAGTGTATGGCCAAAGATAAAAACCCTAAACTACAATGATTGACAGTCTGCGATAAATTTCCCCAAACTATATCACATCAACAATTTAGATTGAAATAATAGAAAATATAAAAATATTGGAAGGTCCACCAAATGGCCTTATCAAAAATCAAGATATTCTCTCTAATCTTATCATAATATAATAAATCTTGAGAAATATATCTCTGTGACATATATTTTATGAAAATTAACCTTCTATGAATCAGAACATCTAATGATAATTGGAATAGAAATATCAATGAAGAATCACCTATTGGTGGAATATAATGACAATTTATCATAAATATTTCATTAAATAATTATACTTTAAATCATGTAATTATGGTTTAGTAGATATTATAATATGGATGGGTGTCATTGGAGATTAATATTACATTGAATTAGAAAAATTACATGAACATCATGAAAAAATATGACTAAGTAGAACCATAGAATGTTTAGGAAATCAATTCGTTAACATAAATTGAAAGGATGGATCTTTTGAATTTAGATTCCCCCAATGACTTTTAAAAAAAACATGCAGTGATCAAATTACAATTATATTAAATTAGTTGATCTAGCCAATAATAAATGTGTATATTGATGAGCATAAATTTCAAAATGGACTACTTGTAGCCCCATTTATTTGTCTTTTACATGGGACATTGTCTCTTGATTAATGTAGTCACCTCCTCAACTATTATATTATAGGTTTCTAATGAGGAAGGGGATGATTATAGGATATAAAATTTGGGAGTTATGAATTCCTCATATCATGATATCTTCAACCTATAGGCATCTATATGGGCTTCAAAATATGCTATAAACTAGATACTCTTCTACAATTCCTCCAAATCAATATCCAACAGTTTATCTTGGGGAGTATCATCATGAAAATCACACAATCCCCTCTCAATGGTGAAAAAATATGTTTATGTATGTATATTGTTTTCCATGATTTTGTTCAATGGATATTGATCGGAGCCATCTAACCCCATGTCATCTAATTTCCAATGAACACATTCCTATTTTTCATAATTTATTCCAAGAGAGTCATAGTTTTCAAGGTGTAAATATGCTAGAATATCATTCTATGTCGTTTTTTAATATATGTGGTTTCTAAAATATGTACATAGGAAAGTGGAATAGTTGTCTGAGCTGATAAAGAGAAATAGTTCAGGTCCCAAATATTATTTTCCCAAAATTAATATCATATATTACTTATATTGATGGGATAAATTCCTCACCAACTTATACCGATCCGATTGGATAGCTTACACGAGGATGATGATTTTTTCTAGATGTATCACTCATGTCATAAATCTACTCCATCATTGATACAAACTGATAGTTTGACAAGTAAATTTATTTTTCACATGTTATAACTATCATTAAATAACACCACTCGAGTAGGATGCTACTTATAATCAGTAATAATCCTGAGTATGAAATACATTATTATTACTAGATAAAATAATGATATATATATTGGTGTATTCACGCAAAAACAAAATCCAAAACTAGTAGATCATCTTCTGTTGTTCCTCTCCCCCCACACTAAATAAATAAATATTGGATGCCCTTTTGGTGTAGAAAAACTAATCAAAAAACTAATAAGGTGAAGATGTATCAAAATGGGAGATCTTTTATGGAATTTCCATAAGACATCCTCCTCCATAATCAATTAATGGACATGTGATTACATTATAAGCTATAAAATTATATCAATTAGATCCACAAAAAACATTAGTAACCTCATTAAGGATTAATGACATGGACCTAATCATATATATGATTATAAATATGCCATGAAATAATGTAGTAGGAATCCTAGTTGTATTGTATTATTCATAGCAGTGAAAATTTTATTCTATCTAGAAAAATAAAATCTATAAGGGCCACTAAGCCTATAAGGGATGATTCTCACCTGAATGTGGACCATGATATAGTAATGAATTTCCAAATCTAGTACGATGAGATTGTGGCTCCGTCCCATAGCTAGTTATGCTTTTATTACCAACACAATTTCCAAAATTCTAGAGCAAGTGTCCCCTTATATGAAAATTCATCATTTCATAAATATGATGATATAAACTATCAACCCAAGTCTTTGTGATATCATTGACATCACTTTGAATCCCCATGAATTATGATCCTCAAAATCCAAAATGGCCCAATACAATCCACAGATTCCAATAACCCATCATGAAGGGAATCAATATTGTTATATACCTGTTGGAATAGTTCCACTGTGATAATGGAATGTATATATCGAATAATTTAAATAGATGACAAATCCCATTACCAGATCCTATATTATCCATTCCTTTATAATGTTGACCATTTCCCTCACTTGGACATGAGTTAATGAATTTCCATCGTAGGCATTTATTGATGGAATGAACGCATTTGATATCTCTCCAAGAAGAGATACGAAACCTAGATGATGAATTTACTATAGTATAATTCCAAAATTACCAGAGGACAAGTGAAATGAGTTGTATCTATGTCACCAATGGAATAACGATTCAATAGGGAAATCATTTTGGTGATTAATATTAAATTGTTAAGCACATAGAATTTATAATTATTAGAAATGTATATTTATTCAGTGAAATCCATTAAAAATTTCTTGAACAATAATGTTGACCCTGATTTGTTAGAACAGCTTCCACAAGGTTAGAGATTCCTTTTTCAACTCCATTAGCCACATGAGTTGTTCAAATTAGGGAAAAAATATACATGAATAATTCATAATGTTGGACTAGTGATTGAAATAAGATTCATCTAGACCCAAGGTACATTTTTAAAACATATAAGACAACCCCAGGTTTAATATATAACTTGATACTAATCATTCGAAATTATTGTTTGAATGATGTCATGAATAGTTCAAATCCATCATGATTGCATCTTGAACACGATGATGGGATGAAAATGTCTTCTAAATGAAAATCCCAAAATGGGGAATCTTTTCTGATAAAAGGTAGTTATGGAACATGAAATAGGGATGATTATTCAGTTTCTCATTGAAATAATTCATAATATACCATAAATTTTTATAATGATTATTAAAAATTATGTCCCTCCAGTTAGTAATTTACAAGGATGTATGATGATATCCAAGAGCGATCTGCATCAAAATAAGAAGAAAATGTCTGATAAGTGATAGATCCTGATTGGAAAATCATAAAACACACATTATATCATATGAATCGTGCGAACTGTTAGGG
Source organism: Viscum album (assembly GCA_963277665.1). Classification (NCBI taxonomy): domain Eukaryota; kingdom Viridiplantae; phylum Streptophyta; class Magnoliopsida; order Santalales; family Viscaceae; genus Viscum; species Viscum album. Next base: position 542,167,040 of record OY728143.1, read on the forward strand.
GATACACAATCAGTTAAATGATTCACAAATAATATACCACATGAGGATCTTGTGAACCTAAAAAACTGAGAGAGAATTACATTACTGCATGATATTTCAAGAGACTCCTGACCATGTGACGTTGTAATTGTCATTTGAGATACAAATTGTCAAATAATTAAGAGATCTAGTGAGTAAACTCCATTAAATTGATGATAATACCATGATGTTACGGGACAAAATTCCATATGTTTTCCAATGGTGTGTTTTTAGTTGATTCCAATAGGTGTATGAAATAAAATTTATTGAAAAGTAGTTATTGTGAAATGGAATGACATGAATGTATCAATGAGTGGTCTCACATATAGTACAATATTTAAATTCATGAAAAAATGTCATGTATCCTCGGATGTTTTTGGAATATTTGAGAGTCGTATATCTAGTGAATTATCCACATTATCTCCAATAATATATAGGGAAATCCATGGACTATCAAATGTAACCTGGTAGACCGAGAATCTCCCATTACTGCAATTGATAAAATTGAAAATGACATAGGTGTACAAACACCTTCATAAGAAGAGATATGTTATACCCATAGACATCTCTCCTGTGGGGGGGGGGTGATTCCACCAAAATGAGTATCAAAAAAGAAAAATAGAAAAAATGAATATTTATAGTATTTCATTAGTTATTAATAGGATGAATATTTTTTCCTAAATTAAATGGATAAAGTTAACCTCAAGAATACACAAGATCACATGACCTTTAAAAGGTAATTCGACAGATCATGCACAATGCATAAGCTAATGGAGATCTCGTAGTTCTCATATGATAAGTCCTACTATAGTGAAGGAAAATAGGATTGTCACTAATAACATAGAATCACCTCCATAACATCCTTGATTTCACATAACTTGTAAGGTGGAAGACTCTTTGGAAACATTTCATAAATCCATGTAAAATTTGGAGAAAATTCCAAAAGGCTAGATCGTCTGGCTGTCAGAATAATCGCATGAAGTTCCTATGAATATAATGATTCACCAAAGATGAACTATAGGGATGAACCACTTATCATGACAAATCCAATTTTATTTTTACCCAATCATGTGAAAGGAATCAGACATGTACTATCAGTCTATGTCTGTCCATTCAACTCAAAATACAAATAGAATGGTTTGCCTATGAAAATTCTCATGCATCAACATAGGACTCTATTTTGGTCACTTGATGAATCACAAATGTATATAGTGATTTTCATCAAAAAAATCATGAAATCATGGGAGACTCTATTCCCGTGTAAAATAATCAAGAGACAAAAGGGGTAAATGCATGACCCTCTAGCAGTTTTAACCTTCCCATAGTGCACCCATGTGACTGGCATGTCCTCACAAAACCTTCTTTCAATGAATACTTGATCTCTTTAGGGACCCCTATAAATGTATCATTTTCAATAAAAATTACATAGTTTTATAATTATTTTTCTCATGGATGGTCATGAACAATACACCATAGGTCACATGAATGACATGTAATAGGCATCCTGATATTGTGATGGTTCTTAGACATATCATTATGAAAAAAATGAAATCCCTCTGAACACCAACTTCATTAAGTGAGACCCCAATTATTTTCTACAATTTAATAAATGGGGAATTTATTGAATGGTTTCATTGTCCCTAGAAATCATGGATGCACCTGGAATGACTACTGTCCAGATCTCACAGAAATCATAAAACAAGTTCCTCAAAAAACTATAGCCTGGTTTTCTGTGATAGTCAAAATGAAAAGAAGGGAACAATTAGGATGGAGAAAATTATTAATCCTCCACCATAGCATGATAAACATTATCCATGGATCATAACACATGCGCACTCAGTCATCAAAGACAATTTATCGAATTTTTTGATCGTGTTAGTAGAATTGTTTTCCATCCTGTAATATCAAAGGAAACATATAATGTTACCAGAAACTAACATGGCCACATCATATGATAATATATGGATCAAATTAAGTAATTATGGTTGGTTATGTGATGAACAACCCACATAAATGATTAGTTATGTGAGACTTATATAAGCTAATAAATTAAAAATATAAGTAAAATGAAATTAATGGTTGGAATTAAGAATATAATGATGTTATTATTATGTAAATAACATATATTCTAATCTTCACATTAATTAAATGAAATACCCATAGAATTATTCAGCATCAATACATGTCAATAATATCAAATGAGGATCCTTTTGTATACTATTTATACCATGTAATGTCACCTTAAAGTGACAAAGGAAGTAACATGGTGCCCCAAGTAGGCCAACCAAGTCTTAAAAAACAACTGGGTTCGCCACCCAAACCTCCGAATGTCCTAGAGACATGTCACATAGATTATATAGTGGCACTAGTTCATGTATGTTGTGTCTCTTGATGTCCTGATAACCTGATGGCTAGATCTCATGAAGTCCCAAAAATAAGGAAACCAAGTCATGTGTTGTTATTTAGACATGTCAAATGAATTTCATGATGACAACTAGACATGTCTTCTAAGACATATAATACTCTTCAGATATATCACAATGACTCTCATGGAAACCTCCAATTATGGAAACCATCTTTTTAGATTACACTAAGGAATGATAGCCAGATTGTGAAACACCCTTCATGTATGCAATCCAATATTGTGTAAAGGACACCAGGACCATCCATATAGCTCATTTGATTCTATTTGGACAATTTATCCTTTTTTATTTGAGAGAATTAAAAATATACACATTGATATTAAGAAACCCCTTTTAAAATTCACGAAGATAATACGATTGTCTTTGGAGAATTTTGGATGTTATTCACCAACATTTTAATAAGATAATAGAATAATGTTAGCAATACAATGAACACTTGTTAGGAAAATAAATAGGATGGATGAAAATGGAATCTCAGGAACTGATAACCTTGTCTAGACACCATAAATGGAAGACTAGTTGTCTAATCCCCGACTTAATTAACTTTTATAGCTCATATTCCTTGCATACCTAGGATATGGTGGATTCATTTCAAAGGATTTATATAAATATAAAATTTTTAATGGGATTCCCAGTTCTTATGGCCCGAATCCATAAGTTGTGGGGCTGATAATTTTCAATCCTTGGTTTCTCACACTAATCATAGATCACATGGGGATATGGAGTTTGAATGATCATATTTTTTACATCACTCCCCTCTACCATGAATAAGGATACCTTAGAGTGTATGACCCAATTAGCATCATAATATTCAATGTCTTGAATATACCATGAGACTCAATGTTTACACCCCGAATTATTGAACTATGAGGACTCGTAATCCTTTCAGAACATGGATATATATGTTGACTCATATAATTTTTGAGTTTAAATGGTAATGAAAATAGATGAATGTTAATCCATGTATCTAAAATTCCAACCATATGTACCCAATATATCCCATGTTGTAATCACATTTCCTCTTCCACCAATATATTGAAAAATTACAAAAAAAATTGATGATTATTTTTCATAACCTAACCATGATATGTATGATTCCTTCTAAAGGCCAAATTAAAAAATTAAGAATACAAAGAAAAATCATATCAACTAAGAAAAAAATCCATTTTCCATGACTATTATTATTTTATAACACATATTTCTCAAAACATGAAAATATATATCGGTATTAGGACCTTGAAATGATCACATCACTGGATTCATGAAACACCACTAATCAGGGAAACTTTAGTAAAGTATCCCCAATCCGTGGAATGACATAACTAACCACCATGCAGGGATAACTACTTTGAAAATTTTCCCAACTAAATAACTAAAATATAGTGTCCCTAATTAATTCCATATCTAGGATATGCAATACACTTCTCCGAGGTTCGAGTTCAATACATCATTCCCATGTTCCCAAATATAATTGCTTTATTTATATAACTAAACTACAAGGTTTTTAAATATGTGTATTTTGATTCCTCCATTATTAAATGGTACTTAGGATTCCTCACAATGGAACAATATGATCATCAAAATGTTAACAACCTCACTGTATAAAAATAAACTCTAGAGTACAGTCCTATACAACTGAATCATTTATGATAATACAAACCAATGGGAAATGGATGAGATTATTCAGATACATACAAAAAAATCACTTATAATATCATCCTTTATACATATAATGAGACTTATAATATGATAAATTTTTAGTGTTACCAGACATGTATATGTATTAGGAAGATGTTATTAGAAATATTTTACAAATAAACTAGTGTCTCTGAGTAGGCAATAATTATGGCTAAATGGGTGTGATGATAAAATCCACACAACCTCTAAGCTAATGTGAAATCCTATGAATAATTGGTTGTTAATACCAAAATGACCCCATACATTTTAAATTTAGGTCAGTAAAATGTTATGGATGTTGGAGTTTTTGGTTGTTTACATTAGAGATAATGATATACTTTTCTATACTTGAATGATTTTATAAATATATTGAATATAAAGAAAGGACCCTAGTTGTACGAAGATGGGGAATTACTACATTAAATTTTCAAGTATATATGAAATGGTTCTTCCAATAAAACAAATATTTTAGTATATTTTGAAATCCATAAACGTACTTAAGCTCAAAATTATAATTTGAAATAGAATACATCATATATGTTTTATTGGGAACATCGAGAACTATAAGTTTATCTCTATCTGTTATTAATAATAAATGAATTCATGTAAAAAGAAAATGAAACAAAAGAATGTATTGATCTTAAATGACTAGTAAGATAAATAAATAAAACAAAAGTTAACATAAATAAAAGGGATAGTGAAAAATTGAAAAAAATGACTTTAATATAAAATGTGAACTTAATATGGTAGGAATATGAGTTGAGTAAATATTTCCTTAACAAATAAATATCATGGTTATTCTAGTAGTAAAATAAACTCACGAAAATTGAATTTATAAATTTATAATTGGGGAAATGAAAATTCTATAAATTTTAAAACATAACGTGAAGGCCTTGGCACTTAAATCTAAAAATTATTAAGGAATCGTCAAAAACCATTTCTAAAAAATGGAAAGGCCTCAGTGAAGTCCATATTTATTTGTATCATGAAAAATTCTAATGCATCGAGGGGCTATAACATAAAGCACACATCCCATAATACATCTAATTAATTCCTCATATGAATGGGGAAAACCCTAAGAAACATATACATTCATATAAAAAGTAACATATTTCCAAAAACATTAAGTAGAAACACAAACCATTGGGGGTAAATGTATATACGGTTATAAGATAGAACATAAACAGTAAAACTAATCATAAACCATGAAATTAAAAAATTTAGATGATATAATAATAGCCTAATCCCAAAAATAATTAAGAATACACAAGAGTGTTGAAATAGATGAATATACTCTTATAAAATCATCTAGTAATTATAATGATAATTTCACTTTTACATTGAAATGAAGAGATATTTTGGAAATGTATTTGAATAAATTCAAATGTGATGTAAGGTAGTATATTAATAAAAAAATTAGTGTTACTATAAATATAAATGTAAATAAAAACCTATTATAGAGTACCCTTGAAAATAGGTAAGAGTTTGAAAAGTTCCCCTGAATTGGGCTTGTATTACGGGAAGAATTATTGAATGATACTATGAAAACTTATCAATCCCCCTATGTATAAGTATGATTATGGTTAGTACATATATATTTAACATTATAACATAATATATGAGGAGTAAATATTAATAATTAATAATTAAATTGATGTATGAAGAGAATAAGAGTAACCTGAACGAAAATGGAGGTTTAGGTAGAAAACCCAATACTTAAGTACGATGGTTTTCCTCCCCTGATCTTAATGAACAAAATAATAATAATTAGGTTAATAAATTATTTAATTATGAAACTAATATACATTTAATTAATTAATTATATCCTTATTAGGTTCATTAATGGATTTTTTATGGTTTAAGAGATTCAATTTCATTGATTGGGAGTGTTTTCTTTTTTGGGATTCGTGATCGGTTTAATTATATTCATGTACAGATAAAAATGTAGATTTGTAATGGTTTCTATAATAGAAGTTTTATGTTATTAGTAAAAAAAGAATAATACATGGTCATAAAATTCATTTGGATATTTGGAGATATGATGATTCATTATATAAAACATTCATTAAAATTGGTTTGGTTAATTCATTTTTCTTGATCACAATGAACTCATTTTGATTTTTAAATTAATTACATGTTTATAAAAGGATTAAATAACCTTAAACAAGTTATAATACATATATTATAGTCTATTTAGGTGATCAAAATGGTTTCATGGCCATAATATAGTATGGGGATTGAAATTTACAACACTTCTTCCTTGAATGTGGTAAATTTAACCATCTCAGATGGTGTTTCAGTTATCATATAAAATACGACGAGAGGGGAGATGATGATGAATTAATACATTATCTTAAAAAAATCATTAAATTTATGTGAATGGATTAATTACTACATTTGTATGAAAGGAGGTTAAGAGAGGAAAAAAATAACTGATTTTGAAAAAATAGAAATGTAAAGATGAATTTACCTCTAGAAGTAATCATCCTTGAGTGCCACTTGAGGGGAGTGGTTTTGGACTTTTCATGAGACCAAGGGAATATAGTAAAGTGGGAGGATCTTGGGAGAATATTTGTGTAGAATTTTGTCAACTCACCAGGCTTGAGAGGATTGAATAAAATAAATGAACTCATTTTTTTAACTAATTACTAAATATTATAGATTAAATTTTTTATTTAAATCAAAATTTATTCAGAAAATGACAAATTTAAAACTATAAATTGTTATATATAACCTTGAAAAATTAATCAGGATCTTATTATATTATATCCTTATGAGAATAAAATAATTATATTATTTATTATTCAAAAGGGTCATATGAATATACATTTTACTATTCATAAGGTTTATGTTTCGACTAACCAAAAATAATATTTGTCTTATCAGACTCATAATAGCTTACTGAAGGCAACCATGTATGATAGTTTTATGAAATTGATATCATAGTGGTGGAACAATTATTTTAATCGGATAGCTGATAAAAATTATGTGATTTCTAGAGACTCAGTGTTTTATGCATTCAATATTAAATTTATTTTCAAAATCATGGGGAGTTAATTTATCCCCTCCTAACATAAATTTCATCCTCGAAATTAACAAAATGTTACCTCACAAAAATATATTAGTAATTATTCATCATATGATACTTAGGATACCATGTTACCTCTTTAATTTTGTAATTATTCTGATGTATATTCAAAAGTTGATTCATCTTATTCCTCAAAAATTGATCTTTAGTATCCATAATAAAGATAAGATCATCATACAATGATAGGTCATGATCCAATTATATTCCATCAAAAGTGAGGACATGTGTTGGTCTGGAATGTACATTATCAGCAATGATACATGGAATACAATGTGTTCTTTAGATAAGAAATGTGACATAGAAAAATGATATGCAACAGTTCTGATGCACTCTAGATTTCATAAAGGGTGTATTTACACAAGGATTAGTCTGTATTTCTTACAATATATTATAAAACCTTTTCATGGAGATACTTTTCAAAAAAAAATGATATCCCACATGAAACACCAAATACTTCCTTTAATTATTAGCATATATCTTTTGTCTTATTTGAGATTCTTTGATATGGTATTGAATAGTCTTGACCTTTACTGTTGTTTCCTCCACAATCACTGGACCCACAAGCTGCATTTCACTAATGTATCCCAACATTTTGTTGTATGAAATCTCATTCCATAAAATGATTTATATTGTTTCAATTGAACGATTTAAAGAAAAATATTATTATAGGAAATCTTTAACAAAGGTTAATACTGATCCCATATACCATGAAAATCAGGTGATCATTATCTCAACAGTTTTTCTTATATTAGGAATGTCATTTCTAATTGACTCATAGTTTATGAGTGGTATGAATTATAAAAACAAAACTCAGTATCCAAATATATCTATATACTTTTCAATAATTTCGAGATAAATCATGGATCACAATCAAACAAAATTGACGGAGTTTCACCGAGACGTCTCACAACTTCATTGATATAGAGTCGTGTTTGGATCTCTACAGGATGATCCTCTCTTTTTTGAAGAAATGTGCAGATTTAAAAAGTCAATCAACAATTACCCACATTATATCATTCATTATTGGTGTTTTGTGAAATCTAGAGAAAAATTACATGGTGAAATCATCCAATTTTCATGTTTTAATATTAATAGGTTCCATGACTCATCATGGATGTTTTCTTTAGATCGTCACTTGTTGATAGACTAAACATCTCTATACCTGGTCGAAAATTTATCACTTCATTTTGTTAAACCCTGAATGTTCCTTATAATATCTATATATTTTAGTGTTACCAGGGTGTATTGATAAATTTGAACTACGGAAATCATCCAATAAATCCCATTTTTCATTGGGTAAAGATGGAACACAAATCCTCTTCCCAAATTTCATAATTCCATCGTCACATATGAAGTTAGACAACATCCCATTATATACATCGTTAATGTTCTTTTGATGATTATCATCATAATACTGTGAATATATCACCCTTTCCAATAAATATTGTTAAGCCACCATTTGGAAATTTAGTGATGTTTCACTTTTTTATAATTCTTATTTCCATATTGACTAAATCCAGGTACACATTATACTTATCAATCCTCATTTTGTCATGAACTCCATGATCCTTCCTTATCAATGTATCAACTACCTAATTTACCTTTTTTTTAATTGTAATGTATGGAACAATCATAATAATTCAGTAGTTCAAGCCATATCCTTTGCCTGATTTTGAGTTCTTTCTGTGACAAGATTTATTTTAGACTCTTACAATCCATATATATCTCATATTTTTTTTCCATAAAGTTACTGTCTCCATATATTTAGATAAAAAATTACCACTTCTAAATCAATATCATGAGTAGGATAGTTTGGTTCATAAATGTTTAATGACCTTGATGCATAGGCAATAACTCAGACATTATATATAAGGAAACAACCATGTCTTATCTTTGATTAATCACTATAGATCACAAACTCGTCATTCCTAGATGATAGAGTTAGGATTCGTGTATTCACTAATCTACTCTCTAATTATTTGAAAATATCCTTGTTTCGGTGCGGATGTGCGTCGGGTTACGCTGTTCCGCCAGGACGCGTCCGCGCGTGCACCCGTCAACCCGAGGGGATGGGCGCGCGGCTAGTGGTCCCGTAATCCCGCTTTCCAAGGGCGGGCGGCATTCGTCCCTTATTCAGGGGCGTCTGCTCCTTGATCGAAACTGGGATGATGGGATGTTGGCTCCTCCTTCCTTGGACGTCTCCTCGGAACTCGTCGCCTAATCCGGGTCTCCCTCATAGACTTAAGAATGTTCGTGAATCTCGTTCCCGACGCCATATCTTCATGGACACCGGTTAATTACACTGCTTCCGCCCGGACGCTCCATGGAGTCTGGTCGGGGCAGCAACCTGCGGTGAGAAGGCCGGGTGGCTCTGGGTGCTGGGGGCGTGTCGTAACACTGCGGCTCTGCACGTCTGTCTTCCGTCCCTAATAGGGCTTCTCAAAGGCATGATGGCATGAGGCATCCCATACTGGGTGCGGGGAACTGTGTCACCTGAGGTTTTCCTCAGCTTCCCATGTTTAACACGGGGTATGCCGCCAGTTTAACGTCCAGCGGGGACGGCATCGGACCGATCAACACGAAAAGTGGATCAGATGACAGAACCCCTTGCGGGGAACCTCCGACGCTGGGGCCAGCACATGGGCGGCTTCCCAAGTAACGTGGAGTGGAGTGAAGTGGCATGACCCCACCGGGATGTGGCGGCCCGGGTAAGGATCAGGATGGATGATGGAGTGAAGAGCTTGGACCCCGTAGGGGCTTCCTACGTACCGCGCGTTAGCACGGATCAAAGTCAGCGTAGTTCGGGTATACAGTTTAACGTCATGCTGGACGTTGGCAAGCCGACTCACGAAGAGGTCGAGGCCGCCGGGCGGAGGATTGAACCGAACCACCTCGCACAGAGGGGGATGGAATGGCCGGGTGGATCACAGTTTCACGTCATGCTGGACGATAAAAGGAGAAATGGAAAGGGGGGGCTGTGGGGAGGCACCGTGGAGATACACACGGGTAGTCTCCCACAGGGGCGGATTCATAGGTGAATCGACGCAAGCGTGAACCCTGGAGGGGTCCACTGATGGACGAACCGACGTAAATACGACCGGGACGACCAGGTGGCAGGCTTGGACCTCAAGAAGGCTTCCTACGTACCCTGTTTAGAAGACAGGGATCAAAGTCCACGTAGTTCATTCTGTCAGGACTTACGCACTTGAGGCAGCCCGGATGCGGCAAAACTCAGTTGGAAGGGACTTGGACCGAAAGTAGGAGACACCTCGATCCCAGTCACACCCTCTACTGGCTTCGGCAGTGGGGGAGCGCAATGGAGATACACATGTGCGGCCCCCCACAAGAAACTAGGGGTTTGTAATACCCTACCCCCGTAGGGAAAAGTCGCTCCCATTAAATCGTCCCTAAAGAGGGGCAATCCCGACATCCCTGCAGAGACGAGCGGGTGGGGGCCACATCCAAACCGGGGGAGACCCTGCGTGCGAGGCACGAGATCGAATGATGCGGACGGTTTAGCGTCTTGCCAGAGGAAGTACAGTTTAACGTCGTGTGTTGAGGACGAAGCGGACGGTTTAACGTCTTGCCAGACGAAGTACAGTTTAACGTCGTGTGTTGAGGACGAAGCGGACGGTTTAACGTCTTGCCGGACGAAGTACAGTTTAACGTCGTGTGTTGAGGACGAAACACTTGGCAGTTTAACGTCTTGCAGCGCGGACGATGGGGGCTAGGCAGTTTAGCGTCGTGCAGCTTGGACGTAGTACAGTTTAACGTCATGTTGGACGGATGTGCAGTTTAACGTCATGCGGGACGAACGAGCAGTTTAACGTCATGCTGGACATACGTGCAGTTTAACGTCATGTGGGACGATTGCGCAGTTTAACGTCATGCTGGACATACGTGCAGTTTAACGTCATGCAGGACGATTGCGTAGTTTAACGTCATGCTGGACATACGTGCAGTTTAACGTCATGCGGGACGATTGCGCAGTTTAACGTCATGCTGGACATACGTGCAGTTTAACATCATGCGGGACGATTGCGCAGTTTAACGTCATGCTGGACATTGGTCCGTGTCACTTCGCACAAGCCTGGAGGGCCGCACGGAAACACAACGCACGGTGCGGGCACCCAGGATGAGGATCATCGGGCGCCACGCAGGCGGGTACCCTCAGGGGGTCAAGGAAGGCGACCCTGGCGGATTGCGCGCAAAAGAGGAGCTTTGCGCGCAAAACCGCGGGTCGGCGCGCAAAATGGCGGGCTGGCGCGCAATTGGGCCAGCGCTTCACGCGCGGATGATTGAGATTGCGCGCACCAGGCTTCGGGTAGCGCGCGGGGGCAACGGCTCATTCTCTAACGAATGGCCACTTTGAAAATGGGGGGTGCGCGCAATCGGGTCGGATTGCGCGCACCCGGGGGCAATTGCGCGCAAGAGGCTTCTTTTGCGCGCAAAGGCCTTCGGGTTGAAATTTATTCAAAGGAAAGGAGCCAAGGGGATTGCGCGCGAAGGCGAACCCCAAGGCTCTATTGCGCGAAAGAAAGGAGGCGCGCTGAAGGGGTCGGATTGCGCGAACGAGCGACGCTTCGGATTCTGGCAACCTTCAAAACGTCGGGGGTCGCCTTATATTTATAGGCAACCCCTAGCGCGGAATCCAGGCCGCGGGCGCGAAATTCGCTTCGCCGGCGCGAAATTCCCATCGCGGGCGCAGAATCCGGGCCGGCGCGCAAGGGAGTCGCGGGAGCTCGGGGCGCGCAAAATTGCGCGCCGGCCCTGCCGATTGCGCGCATCCCGGGAGGATTGCGCGCCGTGACTCAACGTTGCGCGCGGGGATCTGAAATTTCGCGCAAGTCCTCCGGGCCCTCCGGAACGTGCCTCTGACTCCAAATATCACTTCGCTTTCCACATCCGGAGCTTCGTTTGGGAACAACGGACTTTTCCGGCGTCTACAATCCTCACATTATTTTTCCAAATAAATTTAAACCCCTTACATGTAAGAATAGTTTTAAGGTTTTATAAACAGGTGAAGATATGAACAAAACATTAATAATAACATGTTAAACCAATAAAACATAAGATCTCATTTATTTTTGTTGGATTTGGTGATTCTTCGACAACATTTTTTTTCACTGGACCAACAGATGTTCCATCCATAGATAAAATGTTCCAAATAAAAGAAACAGATTGAATCAAAAATTGACACTTTATAAACAACAAATACAATTAATTCCATCAAGTAGTCTTTATAATAGTTCTCAAGTAAATTTAATAACCATAATATCATTAGGAGTAAACCAAGATAACATCAATGAATACCAACAAAAATTCATCATTATATTACATGATGACTCTATTAATTAGATCTATTAAAAATGAGGGTGCATTAGTTACTCCAAAATGAATTAATGTAAATTGACAATGCTTATACCTGGTCTGAAAGGAATTTTTTGGAATGTATTCCTGCCTAAAAAAATGATGATATCGTGATCAAATGTAAATATTAAAAATCTATTGAGCTCTATGAATTTGGTCAAATTAATCATCTATAAGAGGTTAGGAATAATTATTCCTTATTGGTATACATTTGATCTCCATGTAGTCAATGCACAATCTCATAGATCTATCTTTATTCTTAGCAATAAGAACATGGGATACCCATAGAGAAACAGTAGGGAAAATAAATGCATTATCACTAAATTGTTCTAGATTTTTCTTCATTTAAACTAATTCCACAGTTTCCATTCTATAAGATTTTTTTGAAATGGTCCTTGAATCAGAAATTATGTCAATTGAAAACACAATTTCCCACTCTAGGGGATATCTAGCTAATACCTTGGAAACAGAAAAATATATTCTTACACAATAGGTATGTCATATATTTGAAAATTCCTTTCCTTTCCCATACTTATTTTATTACCTTACTCTCCAATAATTTTATTCTATAGTGTTTTTGGGGGTGGATCTAGATGAGAATCGAACGTTGATGTTTCTACCCTAAATATAAGGTATTTTACCTCATCCTAAAAAATTTAACAACTTTATTCTTATAAAAAAATTTCTCATCATGGTTATAAATACAATCAATACCGAGGATTATAACAATGTCAATAATTTTTATTAAAATAAATTCCAATGATAATACACTTTTATATGCCATAACTGGGGCTACCTAACACTACATTATTGTTGTGATACATCCCATATGAGTTTTGACTAATAAACCCATTATTATATCAAGAATAAAATATCTAATTTTCTTATAAAACTCGGATGATATGATTGAATTTCATGACATCTCATCAAATAATTAATTGACCATGTTTGAGAAATTATTAATGTACCTTCCACCACGTTATTAGGAACATCAATATTAGTAGTTGTGATCACATGTTCTTGTCCCTGCTCCCTTGTCCTTTTTTGAGACATGATTACTTGATGGTTAAGATAATCATTATAATGGTGTGCCATATCCCTACAATTATAGAAATGAACATTAAGATCATCTTTCATCAAATTTTAAAAAAATGATGGCCTTTCTGTCCACACTAGAAACAAAACAGTTTTCCTTCTATGCATGCTCTAAGATATATCCTTCCACATTTCATTCAGTTTTAAACATTCACTCATCCCTTCTAACATATATACATAATACATTTTCAACAGTTTTTATAATACCTCTTCTTATAATTCATTACTTTAAGTTAAAATACATATTGAACTCCTCTTTTATCTTGATATTACATGACAATCTGTCTTTGTATGATGAGAAATGTTGGCAGATCAGTTCGCATTAGAGGAATGGATATCACCCATCAAATAATCAATAAAAATTTCTCCATGTATTGTGTATAATGTCCACAACATTCCTTTCTAACTATCTGATGCTATCTTCAGACATTTCAATGTTATTAATCTTCTTTTACCTCAAAAGCTGAATCTCCATTTCAATATTTTCTCATTGTTTATGAAGAACTTATTTCAATAAGAAAAGTTCTTTAAATTTAGTCAATTTCATGTTATTTATCTCCTCCTATTTCCTTTTTTTTAAATTAGTTTCCACCATTGATCACCATCTCATGATAGATGATGAAATGTCATGATAACCTTCTTCGTTGCATCCCTTCCCAAGGTGAACAATTTATTATCTAAAGAACTTATCCACTACATTACATTGAATGGGTTTTAGACCCATTTAATGGAAGAAGTTTTTTTCACATAATGTGATCTAATATAGCTCCACCGCATTGTGGATTTAGATTCTCTATATGGGTAAGTATATTATTCATAACCACATTTTGTTGTCCCAGTATAGTTATAAGTTACTCCACACCAGTAAAAACACTAGAGACAACCTCATTATGTTTCATAGATGGGAAATTCCTACAAGGGATACACACATTCATGTGGTTTTCATTCCTTCCAATATGTGTCATTTCTAGATAATGGCATACACTAGATTAGGTTTTCAATCATAATGTAAAATCTCAACATAAAAAAACATAACAGAAATTGAAATCATATACATGGATAATCCCATTATCATAAAAATGGTTTCATTGATGAAAATTATATATTTAAATCCATCATAATGGTTTGTAAATATAATTTGAATCATTATAAGTATATCCCAGGATATGGTCAATCTAGGTGCACAATAAGGCCTCTTTTCGTGTTTTGGGACACCCTATGTTAATCCAAAAACTCATTTCCGGAGATTTTAATCATAGGTACATCTTTGTATGAACCAAATATACTAGTATTATTCAAAGAGGGTTATATTTTCATGAAATATCCACATAATATATTCATTAACAAAATTTCTTGGATTTCCTTGTATGTATATCCTCAAATACTATCTTAGGGTTCTGTGAACTCATCTACATTTTCTAAATCTAGTTTCTACGTTTTATACTAAACATCCTCTAATACTAATTTTAAAGATTCAACCTTAGTTTCCAAGAGACAATGCATTACGAAATTACAATTTCATTTTTATAATAAATTCATATCCTATGGGTATGAATTGTTTAGTATATTTGTACTGCCATATAAATACATAAATTTAAGATTACAACATGAAATTGAATACATTATATAAATTTTACTATGAACATCTACAAATATAAGTTTATCAATGAAGTCCATTTATCATAAACATATTCATGTTATGAGATAATGGAACTAAAGAAAATGGTGAGCTCAAATGCATAGTAAGAGTATGAAATATAGTGGATGATAACACAAAAAATAGTCATGGTGAATACTAGAAAAACATTCCTTTAAAAAAACATGAACATAATATGCCAGGAATTTGAGATGACTAAATATTCCCATAATTAAACATAACCATGAGTATTCTAATAGTTAAATATACTCATGAACATAAAATTTCAAACATTATAATGAGGAAAATGCATATGCCGGACATTTTGAAACATATTGTTAAGTCATCTTCCAAGACATCTAAAAATGATTAAGGCCTCTACCAAATCGATTTCTAGAAATGTGGATGGCCTTGGCCATGTCAATATATATTTATCCCATGAGACCTAACGATGCATCTAGGGGATATAAAGGGCTCCAACCATCACTTAATCTATCCAATACATTACTGATATGAAAATGGATAAACATAAACAACATATACATTAATATTCAAACTAATATCATTACTTGACCTTTAAGCATAAACAATAAGCATTTAGAGTAAATTGGTGAATGGTATTAAGATTAAACTTCCATAGAAAAACTAATTATAAACCAATCAATTAAATATTTTAGATGATTTTAAAAACTATTATTCCCAATAATTTATATGAATCAACAAGAGCGTTGAAATTGATGAAGGTACTCGTATAAAATCATGGATTATTTTATGAGACATGAACTATATTACTTTAAAAAGAATTGTTCTGTTGGAAAAGAATATTTATAAAACCAAAATATAATTATGGTCTTATTTTTAGAATAAAATAATTTTTATAGATGACAATGATCACTAAAAAAATTATCGAGTGTTCTTGAATATTGGTTAGATTTTGAGAACGTCCCATCAATCGAGCTTGTGTTACGGGGTGAATTTTGGAAAGATTCTTTTAATACATATAAATCCCTTTAACTGAAAGTATGAATCAGGTTGGTACATATATATTTGAACATTTTCAAAGAATATAAAAATAATAAATATAAATAAATAAGAATTTAATTGAGTTAAGTAGACAATATTTGTAACATGAATTAAATCGGAGGATTGTGTA
Organism: Viscum album; assembly: GCA_963277665.1. NCBI lineage: Eukaryota > Viridiplantae > Streptophyta > Magnoliopsida > Santalales > Viscaceae > Viscum > Viscum album. Next base: position 542,183,500 of record OY728143.1, read on the forward strand.
GAAAACTCCTACCATAAGTCTGAAGGTTTTCCTCACTTGTTCATAATGGCGTGAATAATAAAATTTAGGTTCATAAATTAATGAGTATAGAAATTACACTAAATTCAACTGGTTTAGTATAACGATATAAGGTTTATTCATATCCTTTTAATGGGATAATATATTCAATTTCATTATTTTGTATTTTTTTCAAAATTGGTTTTCATGATCTATTTATGTATATTAAGGTATGGATAAACCCATAGAATGAGAATAATTGTCCTCAATAGATATTGTATGTTATTAGAGAAAATACTGAATATTACATGTTCATTTGTTTCATTTGGATAATGGGAGTGAATATGAATCATAATATAAATTATTAATTGCAATTGTTTGGGTTAATTGGTGGTTCATTATCACAAAAATACTAATTTTGATTTATAAATAAATATCAACTGTACAAATTAATTACAGAACATTATATATGTTATAATACGTATATAATAGTCTAGTTAAAAATCAAAATGGTTTCATGACCACAATTGTATATTTTGATAGAAATTGAAAACAGTTTGTCCTTGAATGTGATAAATTAACATATCTCAGATGGTGTTTTCATTTATCATGTAAAAGAAGGGGAAAATGGAGATGATAAAGAATTATTCAATTATCATAAAAAAGTTATGTTATATTTAATTTATAGGAATAATCACAACATTAGGTTGAAATGAGTTGAGGAAAGAAAAATAAAAGAAATGAACTTGAAATAAATGAAATTAAAAGTGGAATTTACCTATTGAAGTAATCTTCTTTGAGATCCTACTTATGGTAGAGGTTTTGAAATTTTTATGAGACAAAGGGTGTCTAGAAGTGGGGGATGATATTGTGAGGACATATGAGTAGAATGTAGACAATGAACAAGGATTTGGAGGAATAATTAAATGATGGAGTGAGGGGGGTTTTACAGTGGAGAAGAGGAGGGTTTCCCCATTATTTTACTCATTATATTATTTTTATTCCAAAGAAAACCAATAGTACTAATTCTTGTGAACAACAATAGTAATATGTTAATTTCAGTCCAAACCAAGTGTACTTACAACAAACATGATTCTATGAATAGTTAATGTAATTGATAATGTATATTTATTGTAGATTATAGTATTTTAATATTCCTCAAAATATTGAGTATTTCATAAAAATACCACATGTTCACCTTAAACATTTTTTGATGTGTAGAATTAAAAAATGCACAACATTTATTGATAATGATTTTTAAAATATTATTAATTTTATTTTAAAATAATTTCATACATTATTCAAAAAATAACTATTTAAAAAAATAATTCGTTTTATATCACCTTGAAAAATTATTCAAAAATTTGTTATCTTATATCCTAAATAAAATAAAATTATAATATGACATACTATTCAGAATGGTCACATAACTATTCATATTACAATTCAAATGGGTATGTTATCATTCACCAAAAAATAATTTTTATCTTATTAGACTGCAAATATCATACTAAACAATACAATGTATGTCCTTTTTTGGGAAATTAAAATCACATAAGTGGAAAAATTTTGTTTACTTGGTAGGTTATAACAAAGGGGTGTTTTTTAGAGACTTAATGTTCCATGCATTCAATGTTAAATTTTTCATCAAAATCATGGGGTGTTAAATTGACTGATCACCACAATCAACCAATCATTTCAGGCCAACCAAATCATTCTGACAAATCAATATTTTGGATCCCAATAACAAATAATTCAAATATGGAATCCCCATCTTCTGATAAAAAGGATGAACTTCCCATTTTTCATTAGTCTATTTTTTATTATCCCATTAGTGCTTCCAAATCCATCAAAATACCCAACATGAAATAGCGTGCATTCTATGCCCCTAGAAACATGTTCTACTCTAACTACCTGGAGTGGACCCCGATTTAAAAAAAATATATCCAAAAACATTTTTTTGAATATCATAAAGAACACATAGTGTGTGCTCCATCACTATACACCAATTCATTAGGAATTTCATTGGTAATTCCCCATGAATATCCAAAAACACTCTTATTTCCACTGAACCCTACTAATATACACTTATTGGATAACTATAAAATGTAAGAGTGATCTATTATAATAAAAAAATGAATAAAAGTGTACTGAGACATAAACCAAAAAATTTTATAATATTATATTGATTTTAAAATAATATGGTGAAAAATTGTACTACAAATATGTTTCCCCTGGATACATGGGAGAAATCCATCATGACCGAAGATCGGCAGTGACCCTCCTTCTTTGTTTTACATCAGTTCATCCATAATCCATGTGGGAACCTCTCTTATTCCATGCATGACAACTCAAATGAGGTGGGGGATGGTTTTATTGACTACAATATATGAAATTAATAACCCTCCATTTAAAACCCCCACTAACATGGCCCCAATCGAGCATGCAACATATACCAATTTTATCTCACAGCTAGAGTAAACACAAAATTACATAGTCTACCATGGTCTTGATATTTATTGGTGACTCTAGAAATAAATAATTATTCATTAGCTAAAAATAATTCATCCTTAATAAAATATTTTCTATTTTTAACATCACCACATCCAGGATCTCAGGTCCCTTGAATCATGTGATGACTCAATGCCATTCCATGAAAATATTCCTATAGATATTCAAATTCATTAAAAAGGAAACCAAGGGTTTTTACATGTCATATTATTTAAATAATGAAAATAAATATAATACAAATTAGGTTATCTTGTTGGATATTTGAAGGAAATACACACTTTTCTCCCTTCAATTCTGGGCTCCATTACCATGGCCATTCCAAATGTGATGGATTGTCACCTAAAATATGGGTTTTTCATTTTTTAATATTAGTCAACGTAAAATTACTATAAATGTGGTAAAACTTCTCAAAATTACCATAATATTATCAACATTAATGAAATGATTTAACCTCAATTGTTATCTAATAAATTACATTTTCTATACTAAAAAAATAATTTCACATAATTGCAACACTTTGAGTTGTTAAGGTTTATCATTATTTTTTAATAAATTAAATTATATTGATATCCCGTATTATATAGAATATTGAGTTTTATCAAATCAATATATCTTGTTAATACTATTATATAAACTCTACTATTATTAAAAATAATTTAATCATTTGATATGAATAGTAAAAAATCATTTAAAATATTACATATAATGTTTTTTAACAATAAGAACATTTTATAAAATTCCTTTAAAATATTATATATAATTTTTTTTTGAAAAGATTATTTTATTCAATGAATTGTTAAAAATGATGGGTTTTATTTTGGAAATTATACATTTTAGTTAAATTATTTATAAGGTTATTTAATATTATAGATTGGATTAGAAGTAATATTTACTTCAATTATATTTCTATTAATATTATTTAGTTTTGCAGATTACTTTAAACATTGGATTTTAAAATATAAAAATTTTAATCCAATGACCATTTTCTCTCTTCAAAACCCTACTATCTCATCGCATCTGTAGTATTAATTTTAAATTAAATATTTCTAAATATTTGGATTGAATTTATAAAAATGTGTTCAATATTTCCAATAATAATAATTTATATTTCATAGAACCATTAACATTATTTTTCACAATAAGTAATGTTAAAAATAGTTAAAATTCTTTATCATGGATAAGGTAAAAATGGGTTTACTAGTGGTTAAACTGAATATATAAGAAAATAAAAGTGATCCAAGAAATTCCAAATAGATAATTTATTGATATATATCTACCATGTATCCTTTGGGATCTACTATTTTACATTATTTATCATTATTACATTGGAAAAATATGGGTACAACTTTTATTTACAAAAACAATACAAGTGTGTTTCTTAACCCACATATAAAACGACAAACCATATCTTTTCTAATTTAATCTTCCAAAACCATTTATTGTAAAATACTTTTCAAAATCACATAAATAATTCCCTCCTCCCTTTATAAAGTAATTATACTATCCATAATGAGAACTTTTCAAACTTTTTGGTTCAATCCAAAATAAATGTTTTACGAAGAAGATGTAAAAACCTAACACAGAATTAATGTATTCCTCTTCCTATTTTAATTATTATTAAACCATAATGATATAATAAAATCAATATAATAAATATAATGAGATGTATCAATGTTAATGGAATGATCTATAACCATATCTATGTCCATCAAAAGAGATACCTAGTCATCATTAACGTGTTTGTTGGACTACCACAACATGAACTAATATGATTAATTTTCCACCACCACCTCCCTTGGATGGATATAATTGTATATTAAATTATTATATATTGTATTTTTGATATAATTTTTTTTAATTTTTATATCATTTATACATTCATACACTCAATTAATTTAGAATATGATAATGTCACTTGTGTGTCTGATGGATAACATCCACATGAAGTGATGTAATTTGTTAAAACTATAAATAGAAGGTAATATGGATATTATATAACATTATTTTTTATATATAAAATAAATAAAATTTTATAATTATAATATTTTTTTAAAATTATTTTTTTTAATCCCTCGAGAAAATTGAAACATTGTAATTTTGTTTGTATCACCTACCATCTACAAAAGAACATCATATTTAGTTTTCTATCTATATATATTTTTGATTAACATAAAATTTATATTATTAATTTATAATATATTTTAATAATGGTTATCATTCTATATATGATAGAACCATTACCAGTTTAAGAGTGCTCTATTAAAATATCAAAACATACCTAAAAAGAACCAGTTATTTCCTGAATCATGACTCTAAAAACAAATGGGTAAAAATAGTTCTTATGAAAATAACATATGGTAGGACATATATATATGTGTGTGTGCGTGTTTATATAATAGATATATAATAAAATTTAATTTATTGCACATGATTTTATATTGTGTATAACTGAGTTCTAAACATATGCTAGGGGATATTTGTCTCAATTTTCCTTCACTGCGACATATGTTACATTTTCAAATATAAAAATTGATGAGGATTATATATAAATGTGTAAATCGTAATATTAATAATATAATTTTTATTCTGGTATTTTTACTTTCATTTAATGTTATTTCTTTTTGGGTATTTGTCCGGATTCTTTTAAGGATGATAAATCATTATGATTAATCTATCACGAAAGTAAATCATTTTATTATAATATTTTTATTTCATGATAATATATGTTTTCGTATCATTTTCCACAAATTATGTTCACAAATTTTTCAAATAATGTTTTAAAAAATCATCTTAATTTTTATCATATGTCAAAATATAGTTTTCATCCAAAATCATGTATTATAATGGTGTTTCAAAATTTATTTTACATTCTAAAAATAACTTATTTATGTATTTTTACCCATATTTATCTTTTAAAAGAAAAATGAATTGAATATTTGTGTCATTTTAGAAAAAACTCTTCCTTGGGTTTTTCCAAAAAAGTGAAATGAATTTCCATTTTAAAATATATAATCTGAATAGAATTATTTCTTTTTTAAACTGTCATTAATTTAAATATTCCATTTAAATACTACATGTTTGTTTACAATTAATAGTATTTTGAAAATAAGTTATGTTTTGAAATGTATTTTTTCTTTAGATAATTGATAACTTTCCCTTGATATGTTTACAAAAAATTTAAAATGATTTTCCGACAACAATTATATTTATTGTTATTACTTATTCCATGTTTGGAATATGGTCCCAGGATACTACATTTTTTTCTTTTTCAGAATCGTTTCTATTTATGTTGGCATGATATTTATAAAACCAATTTTTTATCCAAATGTTATACAATGATAAAGTTCTTATTAAAGGGACTTATATATAGGGGTTGTCATATAATAAAAATATGAAATTATAATGAAACATATATATATTTAAATGTAGTGATATGATGAAATTTTGATGATATTAACTTCGTTTCAAAGAATATGATATGAATAATTCCTTATAATAATCTGGCACAAATAGTTAATTTTTTCAATATGTGATTGGATGGACCAATTTCTTAATCCAATGCATTAAGTAATGATTTATATCTTATTTGGTACACATGATAGGAATAGCCAGCAAACCCATTTTAGAAGTGGAATCTATCTGCTAAGATGGTCTTTAGAGTGGATCTTGACTAATATGAATGTTTTGGGAGTTAACCGATTTTATAATGATAGACTTCATATTGATCCATCAATTCTATAAAAATGATTTTATAATATTATGGGTATGAATAAATTATATCTATTGAGATATTATAATGTTCTCATTAATCTTTTCTATTGATTCCCATATGATTCATGTGTTATGAACTATAAATATTTATGTCAAGGATCAATAATATTTTGGTTGATATGCAATGTATGGTTTCAAATGTCATTCTCATGTTCTCATACCCTTCTGTTTTTTATATTATTATATATCTCCACAGTCTACCAACACTAAACATATGATCCCTTCCCTCCATGTGTATCATTCCATAGGTTATGAAAAAATTTATAATAGAAGATATTTATATGTTAGGTGATAGTTTTTAATTACATAGTTGAATATGATGTAGTTCACATACGAACCAATGCATTATGTTATCATATTTCAAATGTAACTATATATTTATAATCCATAAGAAAATGTTCATATATTATAACAAGTATTTACCAATAAATGATGTAATATGTTTATATGAAAATCATATGTCTCTATAATAGTTAACTTAAAAAATTTTCATATAATCCCATTCATTTATCTACATATTAATGCTTCTGTCCCTAAAATTAAAATATTATTTGTCCTAAAATAGATTTTTAACATTATAAATGCACGGGTTACCTATACCTCAAACATCTATCAAAACTCAAAAATTGTATCTCAATGTACTCCCATCATTAAAATATTATTAATGATTTTAAACTTATGAACATCGTAAAATATAGTTCTTATTTAAAACTCTCATATATTGGAAATTTGATCATTAAACATTTTTCATAATCCCTTAACAACTATTTTATGTCAAATTATTTTATACATAATTATATTAAATAATGAATCATTGTATTAAATAAAACAAAACCAAATAATAATACAAGAAATAATCCATACAATTCACATACAATTTTTAGCTTCCTCATCATCAACTGTTATAGAATTAGGTATTTCAAAATACCTATAAATATGATCTTATTAATTATTTTCATATTCATTATCCTTATGAAATCAATTTATATAATGACTATTCTACCCACAATTAATACATTCAATTTATTTCTTACAAAGTTCTTCATTTCCCTTCATGGAGTTAAATGAATTATTCCATTTTACTTGGAATATTATTTTATTCTGTCCTTGTTTACCACATATATAATATCCTATTAATCATTGAAGATATTTTCCATGGATCTTATATATCATATAAAGACAAATATGTTGTTGAATAAATTATATTTATGATCCTTTTAATTAAAAATTCAATAGTTATTCATTTTACGTTTATTTTATATAATTAGAGTCTCACCTTGGGCCATGTTGCTAATCATTATTCCTAATAGCTAGTTAAAAATAAGAAAATTATTTCTCACTAATACTCCCATTCAATTTGGTTTCCCATTCAATAAAATACCACATTCTCCTCTAAATTCATTATTACTCCACATTATGTTTGTTCCATATATTTAAAATAACCAAACATGATAGTTTGATCATATTAATAAAATAAAAATATAAAATCTTGTAAGGATGGTGAACACTACGAAATCCATAATCATTTTATATTAATATATTTTGATTAATGAAAAAAAACTGATTCTCCTAACTTATACAATCTAGGTTGGTTATACACAACATATAATATTCTCAAATAATATCATAATATCTAATCTTATATTAAACCTACTCTATTAGAAATATTAATGTCCTATACTAATGCATTACGTATTACCGCTACAAAAAAAATGTATTTCATATTCATGCATTCCAACATATGTTTATGGTAAAAATATTTATGGAATAAATCATAACTTTTACAAAAAACCATATTTATCAATGTAGAAACATTCTATCATTATAAATTTCCCCTTAATAATAATAAATAATAAAAATAAATAGATTTATTTTCACTAAAAATCATCATAACATCAAATTAATTAATTAATTTTGTTACATATTCGTAAAACCCTATGTAAAAAATTTAAAACATGGGATGATGATATGAATTTTAATAACGGAGATAAATAAAAAATTCAGTCACTAATGTGAAAAGAATAAAAATCTATGAATAATCCTTTCATAAAAAATTATCTAAAAATTAATTCACTTTCCCTTAAAATGAAAATTATTTTATAATATTATATGAAATGATTTCATTGAATACTCATTACCATCTATATAAATGTCATGTAGGTTCCTTGAGATGTGTTCTTCTCATTACCCATGAAAAACATATAAAATTGGAATAAATATATTGATGACATCCAATATAATTTTGAAGATAAAATATCCACTACCCAATGAATTGGAGTTATTCATCGTTATACATGTCATATATGTTATAATGGCCTCACACAATGCTATCTAGTTAAACCTATAATATATTATATATCAGTGTCAATCACGACCTAAAATGGGTCTCAAAACATTGTTAACTATATAAAATGACCATATCATGAATTAATCCCCTTAAAACCCTTGTAAAACAATTTTCAAAAATCTTTTTTTTTCTGAATACCCATTCTACAGAACTACCAGTTCTAAATACAATACTTCCCTGAAAAAAGTGAAGGATGGGTTTTCATTGTATAGTTATCAATATGTGAAATAATAGTTACAAAGTAGAAAAATTCATTGTCTCCATAATAATTTTAAATATAATATTCTTATTTGAAAATAATTCTAAACAATACATGAAATGATTCATTTCTAAAAATATTAAAAGAATGTCATTGGAAAAAATTAATTATAATATTAAATCTACACACAGAGTGAGGAATTATTTTTTATAAAATGAAAATTGGGATTATATAAAGTAAACAAAAATTTATTCTAGATCCATGTTGAACGTAAATTCAATTCATAACTTATATATAACATTATACACTCTATATTATCTTCAATAAAAGAGTGGAATAATGAACTTTAAATAATGTTTATTTTTAAACATAGTATCTTACCTTGAGTATGATTGTTTATGTACATTTATTAACATTGTAAAAAAATATTTTAATTTCATAATTTCTTCAGAACAATTTTGAAGCATAGTATTCTATATAATCAAATAAAATATTAATATTAATGTTCATAATCAGATAAATTCACACCATGTGTTTTTGAAATATTCAGCACATATGTCAAAAATGAAATCGATATGTTGACTATGGTAATATAGGCTATTATTCTATAAAAATTAATATAGTAAGGATGATATAATTATCATTTTTTATATAAATTTTACTATTGAATAAAATTGATAAATATGTTTATGAATAAGGTACTACTTTAGAATCATGATAAGTGTAGGTAGTACATCTTCATGATTTACATTTTCATTTTTCAATAATCATAAATTAAAGATGGAATTTATTATTTTACATTTATAAAATGATCATAATATCAAAAATAACATATTATAACATTAAATAAAATAATGTATATCATCCATGTGATGTGGTGACAAAAAAAATCACATCATTCTTTGGGATGGTTGCCCACATGTACGATGTCATATGTTTTTGAATGAATGGAATAGTAAGAAGTTATGTGATATATTATATTTAATCAATGATAATATTTCAATAATAACACACACACACACAGATATATACATATATATATATATATATAAGGTTTTATATCATTATAATCAATCAGTTACATATAATAGAGGAATAGAAAATATATCATTTCATAAGGTGAGTGTCCATTGTGCACGTAAATGATGGTTTTGTTTCAAAAAATATTGAAGAATATATGGTTATAGGTTAAAATAATATATAATAATATATCAGGATATTTATAATATTTTTAATTATTTTTTCTAAGATGATGGATATTTGAAGGCGGTGGAAAAAAATCGAATGAACTGAATAAAAATGATACCTCTTCACCAAGCAACCTAGAATGCATATTGCCATATGACCACAATGGTCATTGGTGAGCCTAAAATAAGACCTCTATAATGAGGGGAGATATTTTCAAAATGTTTTTAGGTTGGTATTGTAAAAACACATTGGGATTAAAAATGTGACGAAATGAGATGAAGTGGTTTTCTTTTATAAGAAAGGGTGTGTAAAACAATGAATTACTAAAAATATTTATCTAATTTAGATTAATTTTCAAATAAAATAGCTATAAATTATTTTATTTATCAAAATAAAAGTTTCATGGTTTAAACCATTTTATACAATAATTTTTAAAAAAATTAATAAATTTTGCCTTAAAATTTTTAATTTTGTTTTATCCTCTATTTAAAAACCTTCACTCTTACCATGAAAATAATTAATTTTAGTTTTTGAGGATTAATATAGTTTTTATAAATAGAATAATATTTTATAAATGGAACATGGTTGATTTTTTCAATAATATTTATACCACATAGAAAATATCATTTTTTACAATTTTATATTATTTAACAAAATATTATGTGTTACAATGTATCGTTAATGATAATTTTTGTACTATTCATCATATTGATTCTATTAACATCATGAAAATAATTAAAAATAGAAAAAAAAAATTTTAATACTTTTATAACATGTAATTATCAGCATTAAAATTAATTTGTGAGAATATTAATATAAAATTATATTATTTTTCATATTTAATTTTAATATTATTTATTAATATATTATTTGAATGATTAATGTGATGGTGGAGTGAAAATCTTTTTTGAATTTATTTCCACAATAATAAATATATAAAAAAACTAGTTATATAAATTAATTTTATCTTTAACATTATAAAGTATAAAAAACATAACATCTAAATAACTATGTGTCAAAATATTTTTGTAAATAATTACAATATTGTAACATTTTCTAAAATTTTAGAAAAAAATATTGTAAATGTTATAGTCACAAAAAAATGTAGAGAGGAAATATAAATGGATATAAAATAATTTTATGTATAATTCAGTCATTAAATTTACTAAACCAAATGTTTAGGGCCATTATATAATACTTATCGTATTTTTGTTAACAGTAATTTTTGGATTTACCCTTCACCATAGTAACACGAAAATATAAGGTTTATATTTACATATACCAAATATAGAAATGTTTCTATCTTAAAAATATAGACCTACTAATTCCAAATATAGTACATATTTGAAAATTTTAAATATGAAAAAAATCACAATAAAATTTAAAATCAAATCAAAATAAACATGAAGAAATACTATTTTAATCCAAAAATGTCCATTAAAAAGATAAAATGTTTTTATAATTAATTCATATATATAAAACATTTGAGAAATGACAAATATATTATCAAAAAAATATATAAAATTTTAAAACTAATCCAAAATATGACATTACTCTATAAATAATATTAACTAAAATATTATTTAATGTAATAATAAGTTTTTTTCACAATTTTTTGAAAATATATCAATTTCATAAAACTATCATAAAATTATTCTAAGATATGTTTTAAAGGATAAAATGAAAAATGAAAATAATTTTTTAAAAAAACATCATGAAAATTAAAAAATCAAATTATAATATCAACACATAAAAATAAAAAAAACCCATTTTAGAATAAAACATATTTCAGATAAACAAAATGACATTACTGAAAATTGAGAACTTATTTTTAAATCATTATTTATTAAAATTGAAATGATTCATAATTATATATATATATTTCATAATGTGGTTATTACAATTCATTCCCACAAATATATTGACAAGGTAAAAATGGTCACATTTTAAAAATAATAATTCATTATCCGTTTAAATTAAGAGTTATGTATCTTGTAAAGTATTGAACACAATCATATTTTAAATTAAAATATCAACATATTATATTTGGACAAATAACATAATAAATATATATTAACAAAAAAAATTATTTCATCTAGTAATCAATTTCTCTTGCAATATTATCACTTACTCTAAATGTTTTATTTTGAAAATCCTTTTGTATGGATCAAGCACTACAATCAAGATCGTATATATCAAATAATTCAAATTAAGTATAAAAAAGTCTCCTCTATTACATTTTAAATTAAAAAAATAAATGTTACATAGAAAAAGGTAATCTAATTCCAATAATAAATAAAGCATCATATGAAAAAATGATACATTAATAAAAATTTTATATTGTAATAACCAAATATCAACCAATATCATTCAATAATTAAATATCCTTAAAATTAATTAAATTATTCTTAATTGATTTTGAAAACCAAATATCTAAATATTTTCATTACATATTCTTACGGCATAAATTAATCATTCATCACTAAATACCACAATAAATCCTAATTTATCATAAAGAAAATATATATGAAACATCCTAATAATATATGTTATATACTATTCATATAAATAAATGACATAAATCTCCATAATTCTACATTAAAATTATATATATATCCAAATCAGAATTCATCATTTTATCCTAAAATAAAATCACACAATATTCTGATTACATAAACCATTTAAGGATTCCAAAATAGTGACTTTTTTCTTAAATAACACCAATTAATTAACAAATACATTTTCAATCTCATGGTCATCACTGTTATAAAATGTGTGTTCCCAAATTCAACATAACCATCATATAAAAGATCATTTAGAAAAATAAATGAAATACATAAAAAAGAAAACTCAAATGTTAGTGGTAATAATTGAATCCATGTCATATATTGGTTCTGGGTTCATGACCTATGGAAATGAAGGATTTGACATGTTGTCGATTTTCGTAATTATAAGGAAGTACAATCCTTACAATAATCCCAGAAATATAATGAAAATTATAAAAAATAACCTTAATCATTAATGATTATTTATAATGTAAAATAATTTGATACATTTAATCTTATCAAGAATTAATTCCTCCTCAAATAAAATTTAATAATACACTAGTTAATCATAAAAGTTTCAGATGACTCAAAATTCAATTAAGATTCATCAAATATCTGCCAAAATATCCCACCATTTCTATACCATATTTTTAAAATGTATCTGTTTCATCTATCATTTTTATTTTTATTTTGAAAATAAAATCAACTATAAAAAAATTTATAAATCTCATAATATTTTTAATATATGAGAAAATCATTGATAAAGATTTCACTTTTCAAAATTTTCAATAAACACATAAATATTTGTTTCATCATATTCATTGATATAAAATATTTCATTAATATTTTTGAGTAATGAATAAATCATTACTAATATAGAGAACAAATAAATTATGTCATACCTTAAATAAAGAATTCAAGGTCTTCCCTTTTCTATTCATATCGCCCAAATCATTTAACCGGATGTCCATGTCTCTAGAAAAATATTGTCAACACCTTTATTGTATTTAAGTTTTCAAATGTGAAGGATGAGATTGTATTTTGAAATAAACCAAATATATACCATGATCCATATAATTTTTTTAAAAATAAAATATTATTTTATATATTACTTATTATCATCTAAGTGATAATTATGTTTATAAATCTTCCAAAATTATTTGAATAAAATTTTACCATGAATGTTCTGATTAAATCATATCTAATGCATTATAAAGATGTATGAAATAGTTTGTATTTAATTATGATAAATGATTGTTCGTCTATAGAGAATAATATCTTTTTTACATGAATATAAAAATATCATGATAAAATAAAAATGGTCAATGTTACAGAAATAGATATAGAAAATAAATAATACCTTAACATTAAAATCCTCAATCATAAACATTCTAAATTTACCAATAATTTTTTATAAAATATTATATAATCTATTTTCTCTTACTCTAAAAAATTGTGAAAACGTTTTTCTAAAACAATCCTCCATATTAATCATATGTGTTACATATACCTCAACAGAATAATATAACTCCCAAAATAACATTAATGAATATAAAATAAAATAAATTTAAACCTTAAAGTCATTGTATAATCCTATGAAAAATTTATCAATTATTAAATCCTAAAACCCTTTAGGGGGTACATATATCCAATGATAACCTCACAAAAAATAAACAAATTTATCAAATGCTTTTCTATAATACCAAATGTAAGTACATATCTGACAAAAATACATATTTTAGTTTTATTATGACATAATTTTTAATCCTTCATTATATAAGATAATTTAAGTTTTAAATTTTAGAGAAATAGTTCATAATACTTAAAAAATATTCATTAAATAATGATGTTGACATTTCTACATATTATCCATTTTTTTCGAAAAACAATAATTTAATGATATAAAATGTTTTCTTTTCAAGAATCATCATCTAAATAGACATATTTAACTCACCCTTATGTTGACACATCCTATAAAAATGATGAAGATATTTTTTTTAAATATTCGGACTATATTGATATTAATAGGAGACATAAAAAGAAACAAAGAAACTGGTATTCCAGGAATACATATATTAGTTGATTTTTTTAATATAAAACATATATTTAGAATATAAATTTTAATTCATAATAAATCAATATCTCAATCCATGTATGTTTATATAATAATTCATAATAAATTGAAAAGTAAAAATTATATTCATCGAGGTTTATTTGATATCATCTTAACTATAAATTCATGGTCCCAAATATCCCATAGTCGATTGGCACATTATTAAATGTTCATGAAAAACCATTACTCATATACAAATGGACATAATATCTTAGTTATAATGGTAATATATATACATATTTCAATTTTACATCACATTTTAAAACATAAAATACAAAAATAACTATCACCAATAATTCCATTAATCACCCTATTGTATCCCATAAAATCAAACGAAAAAAATCATCATCACATATAGGGTAATATATAACAATGCTGACGGGTGAGCTCATATCCTCAGAAGGGGTAAGCATTCATTATAGGATATGAATAAATAATGCGTAATCAATAGGGCCTGGTAAATAAGTGAACAAAAACCAATTTAATCAATAAATTTAGCATAATATCTCATTAATAAATAATGATAAAATAATTTCTTCTAAATAATCACATGATCACGATTCATGAAAATGTATATTATAGCAATTTGAATCATCACATGGAGTATAAGTATCTAAATTCAAAATGAGAAATTGCTTAATAACATACATCAAAAACATTATCATAGAGTATTCATGCCAACAATATAATGTTATCAAGGATTTGTGCATTGAATCTAATACTATCAAGGATTCATACCAAAAAATTATTATGACCAAGGGTTCATTCCTAGAATGTAATAAATCATTAAGGCCTTAGCTGAAACCCAATCTACATAGTATTATAAAACATATTGATTCATCGTGTGGCTATATCAGGCCCCTCCAATCACATACTAGGTCTAAATAATTCCTAAAATATATAAATAAAACAATTTAATAAACATTCCTCTACAATTTTAATCATTTTATATATTGAATGAACTAGTGACATAGATTATCAGTACATTCTTAGTTCCAAATAATAATAAACCATCCACATTTATATAACCAATTGTGTCACTAGAGTATATCTTTAATATAGTACATGATGATGGATGTTGGCATTGATTAAAATACTATGAATAGATGACATGATTATTTCTCAACGAACAGTCCCTTATTTAATTTAGAAATATTTTTTAAAATCTAAAAAAATATATGTAATAAATAAATAACATTCATTAAAAATTTCTTTTTTAAATTATAAAGGAAGCCTTAATTCATTGAGGATTCGTGTTGGGAGAAAATTATTACCATGCTGTATATATCTAAAAAATATTATTTTTAAACATTTTTTGAAAAAAAATTGTCCTAATTTAAAAAATATTGAAATATTACATTTTTATTTTTTTCTAAATAGTGAAAATTGAGTAAAATGCAACTAGGAATATTTTGGAGAAATGTTATTTTTTAAAATCATATTTAGAAAAATATAACATGTAAGAGAAGTATCTACAATTGAGACAAAAAAATAATCAATCCTAGATAGTGGTGAGGTTGGGAAATAAACCATTAACACATGGGTGTCATTTAAATCACATTCCTCATGAATTTCATAATATCAAATGAGATATTAAATTCCATGAATGAAAATTGTTCCGAGTTATAATATATCAATGCGAAATAATAAACACTATATAATATACATATCTAGTGAATTAAGCATATGTATCATAGATGAAATGTTGAGACTGGCAACCCGTATCAATTTGTAATCTTTTGTTTTGTATGCCCGAGGAATAAATAACATTTAAAAAGAAATTACATATCATTAGAACAAATAAATTCATGATATAACATTAATACTATGAGTTACATACACATCAGAAAAGAACATTGGTGAATATCTTCAAAATATGCCTCAATGAATGAAAATTGAGATGAAGTCCCCTATATCAAGATTGATTTTCCATTATACATTTTATAGACACCCCTTCTTTGATGGACTCTATTTAGATATATTATTAAGGGATCTGAGGATTATATTTTGAAAATAGAAGGAAGATAATGGGAGTATTTCATATGGTTTGGGCATGATATATGGATAAATGTGCTGCAAATAAGTGATGGTGGTTGTTTCCTTTTATAATTATGTTGGGGTTGCATTTTTAATTTATCAATGTATTAAAAATTATAATATTTTTTAGATCAAAATTCTTCAAAATGGACAATATATTTACATTGGATTAATTTTCAACCATAAATTATAACATTTACCATTATTTATGATTTCTATATTTTTATATAATCATATAAAAAATTATATTAATAAATTTTCATTATTTATAATTTTGGAAATATTCATTAAATTGAATTTGATAAAATAAAAAAAGAGATAAACTAAAAAAAATTAATATATCCCTTATATTAAACATTAAACTAATAATTTGATTATGAACAATAATAAACACAAATAAGTATACTTTTAATATTTTTAATATAATTTATTGTATTTTTCCATTAATTGAATAATTTGTGTATCATCGTTGTGTAATCATTTAAGTTAAGTATTTGATCCCAAAAATAGAAAAATTAATTACCATGATGTAAATAAATATATTTAGTTTTTAAAAAATATTTATAGTCAACCATATAGTATTGAACACATTATATGAAAAATCTAATAGATATTAAAAACATGAATGTGAAACATCTTAATTTTTTAAAATAAAATTATATAAAGGTCAAAATCTCCTCTTAATTTCGATTAATTATTAAATGACATATCATTGAATTTTTATTGAATTAGTATAACTATATAACTCTATTTAGGGATGTAATATGTTTATTTTATAATCCTTATCATTTTATTTTTTTCATTGCTGACATTATTTACCCATAATAATGGTAACAAAAATTACAATGATTTGTATATGTACACCCAAAATATAAAGGGGAACTATTTTCTAAATTTTGAAATTTTAATTCCAAATATTTATTTTATTATTTTAATTTAATAAAAAATGGGTACCATTTAATAAAAATTATATTTAAATAATAAATGAAAACATGTTTTTATAAAAAAATCCATTTGTAAGTATAATTTTTTTTACTAAAAAATCTTCAAAAAATTTGATACCAATAAAATGAATTGTATTTCTAATAATATAATATAAATAATTTTTGTTATTAAAATTTTTTAAATAAAATATTGGTTTTTTAATTTGTGAAATAAGAATAGATTTTTTAATTAAAAAATATTTTTCATGATTTGTGGGAAAATAAATTATTTCATAAGCATGAGTGATATTCACCATTACATTATTATAATATTTAAATTTCAAAAATTATTTCGGTTAAAAATAAAAATATTAAAATATTATCCAAAAATTATATTTATTTTCATATAAATAGCATAAAAATTCATTTTAATGAAAACATATATTTTGAGAATTATATGATATTACTAATAAATATGTGTTTACTTCCGAATCATTATTAATAGATTTTATATTCAATATAAAAAATCCAATAAAATTAATAATATAGTATTTCCAATTCACACCCTCCAATTTAATGGCTATACTATAATGGTTCGGTTGAAATAATAATGTTTAACATTATATTCAGGATTGTATAAACTTTGAGTTGTGTGAACATTAAGATATAAATTAATTTTAAATTCACTAAAACATCACGATGTTACACTCTCATCACCTTCAATAAAATGGGTCCTCACAATTTGAAATTTTACTATTAAAATAAAGTGATGATATTTGAAAACACCATTATGGAAATACAGAATTGTAAATAGGTTAAACACCACATCTACTTTAAATGAATGAATGAGAATTATGTTCATCATCTAGAATAATACATAATTGTATCCCTTATAATGGAATATATTTGGAAATCAAATACAATGATATGGATGAAAAAACAAACGACCATGAATCATTGGAAAGTTATAAAGTTTGTGATCATTATAAATATAATCATCATAAAGTCATAAATCTATGATTAATTAAAACATATTCATTATGTCGTAAAAAATAAGTTGATTAAATTTTTGTTCAATACTTTTTTTCTAGTATTTGTATGAATATTTTATTTTCTATATATGGAATTTGGGAAAAAATTACATTTATAGATATAGAACATGAGAAAAAGATTCATGATTTAATTCCACATAATAATACTAACCACATCTTTTGGTTGTAGTTCACTCAATATTCACTCTATTTCATAAACCAAGAGACAGATAATCATGAAATACATTACATTATGAGGAACATTTAATGTCTCATAAGAATTATAAGTAATTCCTTCATCAACTAAATATTTATTAATACCAATATTTTTATCACGATTCATCTTATAAAATAAATCCAAATTTAATCTCAAACAATAATATCCAAAAGACAACATAATCCACTCTATATGTACTTGACCATATGGCTTGTAAAAAATATATCTTCTAAAATTCAAAGTTCACAATTTTAGAACAATTCCAATTAATATTACAAATCAACTTCAAATTAGAATACCAAAAAAAAAATTTACTCTTATTATGAAATACATAATATATAAATACCTTGATCACCTTAAACTCAAATAGAAACATGCATTTTCTATGAAACAAATTCTCAATTTATTGAATGTATTCCTCACATACATACAAATTATAAACTGATGAAATCATAAAATAACCCATAAAATAACATAGTAATTTCATAGTAACATATATTATCCCATAAACATCAATTTTCCATTAGTATCTAAACATTTCTAGCATTTTATGGGTCATTATACCCAAATCATGTATTTTTTAAAATAAAAACTTTTCGATTAATCATTTTCCCATAAATCAGTTCTACTCAACATATTCTCTAAAATACATAAATAAAAAATACTAATGTACAATAATTATTCATTTCATAATTATTTTAACCCAAATTAATATTTTAAAATTCTCAAAGATCTTAACTCATGAGCCCCAAAAAACCACATTAATTATTCCATAATATTATTTAACCGTTAATTGGGACTATTCATTTTAATCCTCAATACCTCCCTCCTTTCATATGTTACTTTTAGTCTCCCCATCATCAATAATATAAAAATTATTCATATGACATTTTTTATTCTATTAATGATATTTTAAGGGGACATTTTATTCCATAATTCTCATAATTAATTTTATATATACATTTATCCATCGATTATACATAAAGGAGAACATTACTCTCATACATTATATTAAAAATATATTTCATTCTTTAAATTAAATTATGTTCTTTGTGTCCATTTTTAAATGAAAAACATTATCACATTCCTATAATACATATGTTTGTTAAATTCAACTTACATTCTCAATATAAAAGAATGTGATTTTTCACTACTATTTGGAATCCACCACTAGAGCTCTTAGAAAACTATATCCTTCTCTTTATTATTGTGTCCAATATTTTTTATATTGAATGTTTTTAATCATACACTATGATAAAAGATAATGAATAATAAAAATATTCATCATGATGGTCATTATCTTATTCTGTCTCACCAACACTTTTCCTATCACATTCATTATTATCCTAGTTCCTTCTGGATTTATCTATTTACGAAAACGAACAGCAACATTTTGAGAAACCCTAACCATATTGGTTAATCAAAATTTCACAAAGAATATTTTATTTGTTGTATAAATCCTTCCACCATATCAACATATGAATCCAAAAGTTTTATCTATGTTTTACATGGTCATTTCAAATTATAGAGGATATCACATAATTATTCTTATCCTTAATATCACCATTTCATTATATTCCCTAATATATATTTTCAAAAATCTAGTTCTCAAGGTTTATAATAATATTCCACTAATACCATCGGTAAGGACCCTTACCCAAATACACCATATTCAGTGGGTAATTTATTACATTAACACTAGATACATGAAATCAAATCCAGAAGGACTAAATAGAATATTTGTGTTGTTAAACTAGATAAATCATTAAAAATAACATTACATTTAGATCATAAAATATATTAAAAATCATTGATAATTAAATTATCCCCATTATAGAATCTATTCATATCAATGGAATACAAATTCCACATATACTTGGGAGAATAAAACATAAGATATTAGACACTACATAAGGCTATGAAAATAGTTGAAGCTATAAGAAATAATTCATATTAAATATTTCAATGTAAATAAGTTAAAATAATTCCATTTAATAAATCACTAAAACATAAAATGTCATGAATAAATGATGAAAAAATAAGTCCACATATATAATCGCATTATGTTTAATGTTAACGATGGATTTTATATATAATTGAATAATACCTTTGAATATAAATAACTAAATTAATAATCATGTAATGCATATTGTAAAAGTTTAGAAACATTATCATTGAGACATCATTCCATGAATATATTACAATTAAGTATTCATGTCAATATCTTCATATGATCAATGATTCATGTCATGAATCTAATACAATAATTGATTGATTCAACGAATCTAATAAATTGTAATTTCCTTGCCCAAAACCCAATCCAGATTGTCCCATGTGACCTACGAAATCATTGATGTGATATAGAGGGCCACACCCTTCTCATACTATGTCTGCATATTTCTTAATAATATTAATAACAAAATGGAGACAATATATATTAATGAAATCAATTACTATCTATATTGGAATGACAAGTCATATGAATTTTCAATTATTTTCCATGTCAGTATTATCATTTTAATGTCCCAATTTTTCCCAAATGAATGGATCATATATTTTTTAGTTTAAAAAATTTAGTTTGTGACTAATAATGTTTTTAATGTAGTAATAGAGGTATCATGGGTGTCAAGGGCTTCTTCAAACCTCAGATCCAAATATTTTAATAGGATGATTATGTCACATGGTCAGGTGAAATTGAGCATCCGATCATAGATGGTTTATCTAAAATATACAACATGTGAAAGTGGGTTAAAAGTGGAAGCATTGTTTTTTTATCACCTTAGACAAATAGAATTATTTTTTTTGGTTTAAAAAATTATTTATATTGTAATTTTTCACATTGTGTATATGGTTTGATAGACCGAGTTCTCAGAAATAAAGGGGTCTTCCTTGTGATGAGGATAAGAAAATTTTTTCTTAAAATGTGTGGTCAAACCATATTCCCATATTGATGTGGGTAAAATCCCATCATTCCCTTAATGAATTAAAAATTGACCCAAATTTTTCACCGTATCATTTCTAGAGGCATCCTCATATTCTACACACATGGTGCTCCCATCCTCCCACAAGTTTTGGTTTTTGTTAAATAACATTTTTAATCCAAAATCACTTTCATTCAGGTGTGTTGTAAATCATTATGTATGATATAAAACCCAAATCAATCATTTTTATGTTTCCCTTATCCATTATTATTATATTTAGATGTAATCTATTTTTACTTATTTTATGGGTGTTAAACCATTTCATTGATATCATCCATTATATCTTAATTTTAGTGTCGACAACTGATGAGTGGAATTATAAAAGGGCATGGAAGGTGTTATAGTTATTTCCCTATAGAGTAATTCATGTAGTTATGTGTGTTATGGATATATGTAGTGGTCCCTTCATTCCACACATCTACTATTTTAAATAAATTAAAATATATGGTACAATTTTACTCTTGTGATTGTATCCTATAGTGAAACATATCATTTGGATTTTTTCCATGTTGGTTGACACACCTTCAGTGTTACCTACTAAAATAGAATATTTCCCCATTCCATGAGATGTTATCCACTATTTATATATGTGTGTTTTTTTGAGGAATTACTAATATTAATGAATTTTATTAGATGATGTTTTTCCACAATTAATCCCCCTTTGTTTGATTTATTGTTGTTATATTTAATATATATACAATATTCCATATGAAAAATGATTTCATAATTTTATTTTTACCATGATCCATATATATTATTCTAATTTTAAAAATCATTTGTGTTATGCATATCTATTTAATTAATTTGATGTGTTGTTCTATTTACATATTCTATTTTATTCTAGATGGATTTAAAATTAATTAGCTAGCATTAAAAATTTGTTGTATATGTTATTCATTTTTTATTTGTTAGTGTGAATTATATTCCTTAACTATATGTGGGATTGTATTGAAATCTTATACAGAAATTAGTATTTCATGGATGTGCATGTCGTTCAAGTCTTAGAAAATAATGATTCATCAAGAGTGATACATGAATTCCTTCTATGGTATTTCTAGGTATACTATTCCCAACCATTGGTCTCAATGGTTCCCTAGGTGAGACACCATGAATTCACTTTTGGGAAATACTATTTTAAATACTTTTAGTGATATTGGTTCTTGAATGGGAGATACATCGTACAAAGTCAGTGTTATAATGTAATGGAGGATATAAGGGATGCGGATATAGGTTACCTTTTATGGACACTTTTGTATTGGATGCATCGAGTCTCTTAGAGTGACCCTTAGGATTCCATATGGATGTTTATGTATGGTATCATGATTCTATTACATGATTTGATAGATTATTTGACTAGTTTTAATTTAAATCATCAGTAGTATTAAATTAATAGAATTATTAAGTGATTTAATAAGGGTATGACCTCCAATCCATATCCCAAGCTTAGGGCCAGTCCACACTGGATTATTTATTTCTGATGACCCAAAGTCCTACATTATATACGATACAAGTTCCCTTTGTTCAAACTTTGGGTTGGGCCGAATCACATATAATTGGTTGAGGGTCCATTGAGGAACACATACCGAAGTGTTATATATTAAATTATTTATTTACTTGTATTTTTTATTCATTATTTCACACTGTTAATTTATATTTCTCAAAATCGAATGATCTATAAAAAATTAATGGTCGCCAATAAGATTATATCTCACATTATTCATAATAAGCCTTTGATATCCATGTAGACTTTATAAATTTAGGTATAGATAAAGGTAGATTTTTTATTTCTAATTCTTCATTCACTTTACTGGGAGAGAGTACATGAGTATGTGACTAAGGCTATGGTCATGATACAACTTGTGGAAAATTTTTACATTTTTTTATTTATATTATAATGTGATATATTCATTTCTCCCATGTTCCCCATTTACCCATTTTTTGCTATATGATCATCATCCACATTTTTTATTTATTATTTTCGTAGATTCAATCTACTAATTATTTATCTTGAATGATTATTTATTATTATTATTCTACTATCTATCTAAATATTCAATATACACTACAATAGTAAACTCTTTCTATAATATAACATCTGATATATCTACATATTATTAAATATATATATATATATATACTGATGTGTTACACTATTATCAATGAGGTCATAGTCTCCCCACATACACACCCTATCCCCTTGATTATATTTGTAATACTCTTCCATTCATGGAGGCATGCTATAGGACTTGTGTCCACCATCTCATGGAACTATTAAGTGGAATCTGGGTGTGATTAATCAATGTTGAATCATAATATTTTTTCATTTTATTGTTTTTTTGGGGTTACAAATGAGACTATGATAACTAAATTTGGTGACGATTTTGTGCCAAGGAGTTTCTAAACCAAACATAGGGGAAACCAAAATCACCTAGGATGAGTAAATGATTTTATTTTTTACACATGTTAATTATTCATTGATTTCACCATTTGATCAGAAACTTGTTTTTTGATAATAATATTGTTGATAATATTATAAATGTCATGGGTTTCTTTACCCTACCTAGAGAATATAAAAACATATTCGAAGTTATACATCATATAAGGAAACATAAAACATAAATTTTATTCATTATATAATGAAATATCTATTTTATCTATGGGAAATGTTTATATTTAAAGTGATTCTTGTGATACCATATAATTGATTACTTACAAGGCCCTGAAAACATAGTTGAAAATTATAGAGTCTGACCTAACATAATAGAGTTTTTTTAATAGGTTAATGTACAGACCGTCTGTAGTCTGTTATGGCATGTTGATGCCCTAATAATTGGTCACAATGGATGAAACGTGTTGTGGTTAGTAATTAATCACCACCACCATAATATTTATATTTTTTTATGAGAACCAATATTATTGAAATGGTAATCCTTATAATAAAAATATATTAATGGATTTTATTTCATAAATGAATAAAAATTTTAAATATACATAGCATTTTAAATAAAATGGTCACTTTATTTGTGGATATATGTCCTCGACCTACACCCTACCTTGGATTGGGAAGTAGAATATGTATTTTGATCCTTATGTGACTTCTTTTCACACAAATAATTGGATATAAGAGAATGATTTTGGGTGTGACGTGGTTATGTGAATACATTGTAAAATACATTTCTTTAATCAATTTCCATATCTTTTATAAAAAATATCTAAGGAATGTGCAAAAAAAATTTAGAGCTATTCCAACAAGACATCAACATGGTGTATGATAGGAATGAGAAAACATGTACACTCTTTAGATGTTTGACCTGATCCATCTATAATACATCATTTAGTTTCACTAAAGGCACCTCCTAAAGATCGTTCACTAGGCTCCCTTGATCAGTTCTTTGATGGCATCCTTATGATAATGTAATCTATTAATAGTAATACACATCCTTCTCCTACATTGGATGAACTGACTCAAGATTTCCACTATAATAATCCTCCAACATATTTTGGTGATGGTGGACCATAGACTATTAAGTCATGGATATGATCCATGAAAGCAATATTAAACTATCTTAAGATTCCTCTAGTTCATATGATCAATCATGTATATCACATATTGTATAATTTCTTCATGTATTGGTGGGATATCATCTCATAGGATGTGATTCATTATGGTGTGGTGTGGGAAGATTTCCAAAAAAGCATTTATGATCACATCTACCACAATATTTGATATCAGACCATTAATGGGATTTTTTTAATCTTTGGTAAGGAATTATGTCTCTAATTGATTATTTTTCTTACTTTAATAAGTTATAATGTTTCTATCTATCATTATCTAGTGATGAGATGTTGACTATAAGGAATTTAAAGGATACACTATAGTACTCTAACTGATCGAAGGTAAAAAAATATGTTTTGAATGTTATTATAAAAATATTAAAACTTGCCCCTATTGTAGAAAATAACCTCAAATAATATGGAAATGTAATCCATGGTGGTTCAATTTTGAAGTTGGGAAATAACTTATCTAATAGCGGGAAGCACCATTTTGAGGGTGTATAATGGGGGTGATCTTGCTAGCTGAGACATACCAACCATACTTATGTTTTCCACCAGTTTGGTAGTCTATGCAGTAAGAAACCTCAATGACTGAGGAATCTAATCAAGTGAGGAGATTTTTGTAGGATTGGTCACCATTAAAACTTATTCTGATAGTTTCTTGTAAAATCTTGTGAGATAACATCTCTACAATTTCTTCTAGAAGGTATAGGATCTATGAATCATTATTAGGGTGGGTGTATGTTATTTACTAGTTGAACCTGACAGGATGGTATTTGTTCTGGCCGAGGATGTAATGATTTAGTGGTTTACTGTCAAGAGATCGAACATTCCTAGGCCTGTTGGAAAACATCATTGTGTTTTGGTAAATTACATATTTTTAATGTATCATACTTATACAAAATAGAGTCCAGAGCCTTATATGATTATAGGTATGGTTATGGTAGCCTCTACATTATTTTCATCCTTTTTTGATGTATGTGCATCACATTATTCAATATCTATTGTGTTTGTGGAATGTTTTTGTGATAAAATGTAGTACTTATGATCCATTAGGTCTATCGAATTACCATTTGGGTCAAATAATATGGGATAAAAAAATTCATTGAGTGGTCCATGGATAATGTTGGGCACTATTTTTGATGAAATTTCTTCTTCCTCAAGATGACCTACATCGATATCATTCTTGGTATGTACTGGCTTATTCTTTATTGATCCCTAGTGGATTGAAATCATTTTTGGGTTTCATTAACATCACCCAACGACCTGACATATATCGATATGTGTGAATATGATATATTGCTATGTTGAGCTATGCCTAAGTATATTGGGATCTAAGGAGTGACGACCTAAATAGTGATTCACTTCATAAGTGATAAAGGAATACATATTGTAGATATTATATAAATAGTGGATCATTTTAGAGATGATTTCCCAAAAAAATTATTTGTCATATATCTTGATGTATAGGATGAGTTCACCATTGAGCTTTTTCGGGCGTGAAACTTATCTCCATTCATCATTCTTGGATGACACATATTGAGCACTAATAACTCAATATTATAGCTTATGATATTTAGGGAAAAGTTATTTCTTTACCCAATTCTTCTCTATGGGGTTAAACGATCCTTTTATCCCGAAAAGGAAGATGTTACATATCGATTACGTATATATTACCACCAAATGAACTAGTATATGATGAATATATAGTATCAACTGCCTCATATAAATGACCACTTCGACCAGCTTCATGGAGAAATAGATTTATCCACGATAAATATTTGGTTGGTATACCATTAGGTGAATATGAGGAAATCATACAAACCATAATAATAATTATAGAGTGTGGTAATTTAATATGTGCTAAAGGGTATTTAATTCAGTCTGTAAAAAACATAGGATGTTTTTAAAAATCTAATGAATCTGGATTCACATCCATATATTGATTCCTATATGGTAGTCTTTTCAGCTGAAATATGAGTGTATTATTTAACTATAAAATACCATGACAACCCACATTAGATCATTCTAAATACATGAGAGTGAATAATGTATTTTTAAATCATGGAAATTAAAGATTTTGTATTAATATGATTCACTACCTGGATCCAATAATGTATACTAGAAGAATATATACTACCCTAGAGAAGCTATGTGTCATGGTTTACCAATATCTGGCCTATAATGTGTTTTAAATACAATATTTCATAGTTCTGACAAGATACTACTAGGAATTCAATCTTGATTTCTCAATGAAGGAAGTGACTTTAACAGGCTATACCATGAAGGGTATAAAATTCAACAATATTGAAGCTTGTGGGTCATAATTTTAGGAGATAAATGGAATAATAAAATCCCCATAGTTCTGAATTCTTCTAGACCTAGTTAGGGTATATACTATCAATTTTGATTCTTTATAGATCATGTTAAGTGGATTTATGATGTAGTGAGATCACCTTATAATGTACATGTCCAGACTAGTTGAGGATTCATGGTTTTAATTAACATATGGAAAAACTGAAGCTAGTTGTCATGGTTCATGTTCTATGATGTTGGAGGAAATATCTATTTGGTGAATATTTATGTATTTACACAGATTAGAAATCCTCAAATGCATCTCAATAAAATATGACCGGAATTTTAGGCATCACTATTGATTTGAATACTAGATATTGTTCGAAATTGATATTCCTTTGAAACATTATAATGTTAATTTCATGGCTAATTACATGATCATAAATACGTTGATTCATTGCATCTTGGTGGATTATAGTGAGTGGTAGTATATGGTCATATTTTCAATGATGAACATGGTGGTTCACGAAAAACATGATCAACAAGTATTATTAGCTATCACTATGACATCGTCTCTTTTGGAATGTGTACAGATTGGTTGTATATTAGTTCCCAAGGAACTATTCATTATAAAAACTGTAATTGGTGAGAACCCACCATCTCATTTGGTGGTTGATGAAAATTAGACAGAGATATTCCATGGGTGTTTTATGGTGGCTAAAGATATATTGGATGAGATGATGAGGTGATCTCATGATTATATTATGGAATTTCATCATGGTATTAATATGATTTAACATGTAATATGTCGTAAATTTTACTATCTAGGTATGAAGATGTAGATAGAGTGTATTACCACTTGGTGCTCTGCATGTCAACAAGTGAGTGGAGAACACCAGCGACCTTCTAAGATTCTAAATCCTTTATACATCCTTTAATGGAATTTAATCAATGTTAACATATATTTCATGATGTGATTCTTGAGATACATTATTTATAGAAATTATTTAGGGGTGATCATTAATAGGTTCACTAATTTTTAACACATATACCAACTATCGGGGTCATCTATGTTGATGATCTTGGTATGAAATATATCATAGAGATAGAGTTATTATAGCATGTACCTCATTTTATCATTTTAGACATATATGGATTCTTTATATCATGAATCTATATAGTAGTGAAGAAATAAATTGGTTAATAATTTTGGGCAAAAATACCTCAAGGCATCATTGAGGTATTTTTGATGTGATTGTGCTTGTTGACAAAGTGAACATTTGTGTTGTGATTGTTGAAAATGAAAACCATGACATACAAATTTGTTGAAAAAGGGGATATCATGGTGGAATGTTGAGTTCAAGATCTATGGTTAACGATCAATGTTTAGTCAAGAACTTCGACAATGGAATGGATGATCTGGAGGCGGTACAAAAAAATAGATACAAGGTGGTGCCATTTTCCAGTGTTTGCTAAATTTTTGGGCCTGAAAATAGACAAATGAAGACAAGTGGTTTTTTGAAACGGGACTTGAGCTCTGCGAACATAATGGCTAGAAAACGTGTGTGCCATATGTTTTTCAAGATCAAATCATCAAAATATTGGAAAGGGATAATGGTCGCGCAAGTATTGATTTGGTCGCGCAAGTGACTTCCACGCCAAAAGAAAGGACTTTCACGCTAGTGCCTAGAAAGATTGGAAACTTGCACGCCTATTGTTTTTCAAGATCAGAACATCAAAATATTGAGAAAGAATGAGGTTTGGACAAGTTTGTAAGTGGGTTGCACAAGTGAATTTCAGGAGAAGAGGCATGCGCACCAAGACATTCACGCTGAGGGTTGACTTGCACGTCATCCCACAGGGTGGTCAAATTGTCTATAAATACTAGGCCACACCTCCTCATTTATTAATGGAGTTCCACACTTTGGGAAATCAAAGCTATCATAGCACGGGTGTGGTGGTTGCACAAGTGGTGGTGTGTCGCGCAAGTGGGACTTTCACGCCAGATTTGAAGAAGTGCGGTTGTTGTTAGTTGTGCGTCACTATTGGTTTGGGAATAAAGGGAAGTGAGTCGCGAAAGTTTGGAGTTGAAAAATTTTGTGTCGCGCATGTGTCTGAGGTCAACTTGTGTGCTGATACTTGCACGCCGTCTTGGAGTTGCACACCATGTAAGGTTGATTTCCCAACAGTGTTTTCAGGCTGCGTGGAAGCTGGAAGATTTCCTGATAACTTTGGTGTAAAGAGATACTCATCTATGGGTGAAAGTTGGACTTCAATAGAGAATCAACATACAGGGGAATACGCATTACTACATGAAAATAAAGAGACCTACAGGTCTATAAACTGTGAGTGGATTCCTTCCAGAGCAGTGAGCAAAGGAAGCGAAACAAGGTGATCCTCTACATCGGCAGTGAGCCAGAGAGAGAGAAACAAGGAGTGACCCTTGTGGAAGCACTGAGCTCACCCTAAACATAGTAAAGCCAGTGGGCCTGTG
Organism: Viscum album; assembly: GCA_963277665.1. Lineage (NCBI taxonomy): Eukaryota > Viridiplantae > Streptophyta > Magnoliopsida > Santalales > Viscaceae > Viscum > Viscum album. Next base: position 542,213,705 of record OY728143.1, read on the forward strand.
ACAGAGTGACTGTGCCCGAACCATGTAATACACAGCTAGTGAAGTTTAGTGTAATTTGGTACGACTGGAAACCTACCGACGTATTCTTTTTAGACGTAGCCCTTAGCGGTGAACCAAGTAAAATTGATGTGTCTTGTGCTAGCTGTACTTTCTGTTTATTTTATGTTACAGGAACGAGAGTGGGGAGTGTTTTTCCTAACAGCGAATCAAGATTAGAACAGGATTTAATTTAAAATTAGTCATACCCTGATTCACCCACCTATTATGGTATTCAGCCTTGTGGACCTAACAAAACATGATTTTTAGAATGAAATATCACCCATATTCCAAAAGAATGTCTATGTGAATGATAAATGTATTAGGGGATAAACACTATGCATATGATTATGATTTTATAGTTTAAAAAAACATAAAAATCCTTTTGATTTTTCCAACAATAATAGCTTTCATAAATGATCTAAATGTCTCTATATGATTACACCTAATGTATGATATTTTATCCATTTATTTTATGGTTAGAGGATGGTGAGGTATTTTTATGGGGTTCACAACTCACAAAGGGTATTTCAATGAATGTACAACTAATTCAGAAGCATTTAGATACAACCCAATCCAAGTATAAGTCTTATAATGATAATCGTTGTTGACTACTAATGATTGAGGTGGGAAAATGGTTATTTATACTTGTTTCTCATGGATTTATTCATACATGAATATACATATAGTAAATGTTACATATTCAAAATTTTGGGACTTATGATATTATGCAGTGATTTATGATGGTTTTTTATTAGTTATAGTTAACTCATATGGACCACACAGTGAATTATGTTTTCTGTGTAATATCCATTATTCATTATCATGAAGAATACTCTCATTCGTTTTACATTGATGGTATTTGTATGGAGTAGGATGTACTCGTCTATGAGAATTTGATACATATCATTGATTAGAGCATCATGATTATCGAATGTATCACATTTCAACTGGTTTGGGTGTTATGGTAGCACGAATTCATTTAGGAGGAGACCTGGTATAGAGAATCTGATTCCTATTTCTAGTGTTAAGAACTCTTATTTTATTACATTATACCACCCTAGTAAGTGAAACTAGGGGACGAGTTTTCCAAAGAAGGTGAGGTTTTATCTTCCCATGTTTTCTCAATGGTGGGAACAATTTTTATTTTCTTTTAATACATTGGGTTGTCTAAAATAATGTTTCTTAATTGAAATTTGGAGGTCTATGTGTGTCTGAGGATTTTCTGGAGCCCAAATACCCAAAATTTTAAGAGGGAGACTGGTCCAAACAGTTATGAGTAATAATGTGTCATGATACTCACAGTTTCTCTAAGAAAGTGGCTTGTGAGATAGCGGTACCAGAAACGGAATCTTTGTTTGCAATATTGATTTCTCAGTTTCAAGTGTATAAATGGTTTAAAAAATCATTGAAAATTGATTTTTTTTCATGGTTTACACGTATTCTTCAAGAACATGTTCCAAAACCATTTGAGGTCCTCCTTGGATTGTGGATTGATTCATGGTTAGCACACGATTTGGCCATCCATGTGGCCAATCAATTTTCCCACATATGTACGAATGAAATTAAATATTTTCCACTAATATATTAATGTTTCACCCCGCCTCCTTCTACTCTCTCATTTCCTCCAGGCATCCACATCTTCCTCAGGCTTGATGATCCCCTCCTTGTCGATGGATGGGTTTTTATTGAATCTATTTCTCAAACTCCATATCATTCACTCTCAGGTGCATTGGAAATCATGGGGAATGATCTAGAATATTAATCCTTCCATTTCATGTTGTTATTCTTCCCTTTTTCTCTATTTAGGTTAAAAATATTTTTCCTTATTTTCAGGCAATCAAACTGTTTCGTTTATATCTTCAATTCTAACTTGATTCGAGGACTAATAATGGTTGAGTGGAAATCAAAGAGGTTCTAGTTGGTAGTCTAGTTCATTCCATTTAGTATATTCTTAATTATAATGTGAACTGTGGTGCTGCATGCTAAACACATCAATCGATGCCCCTGTCATGCTAAATATATTTAAATAAATGGTTCATCATGACTCTTGTGACCTTAGCTTATGTGGAAACACATATTTTCGGTTTCATCTTCTTCAATAGCTATCCAATGGGTGTTCCCTCCATAAAAAATATTTTCATCCGCATGAAATGTTAACAACAATGTGTGGGTGTGTTGATCAAGTAATTATTACATTAATAATAAATTAGGCTTTTAGTAATGCCCATTGATTTTGATGACTTATGATTATAATAATTACATATTCATTATTATCTAGGCTTATGCGTCACTACTTATTCCCTATACCATCTTCCAATTATCTTTTGAATGTTTTTAAAAGCATAGGTGTTTTCTATATGAAGTTATTATATTTCATGCCTTGTTCTCTTACAATATTCCATAGTTTTTTGGTATAAATAAATTTCAATAGGTTAGATTTGATATCTTTTTTTATATTCTATTCAGTATCGATGAGTTTGTATTATGATTTCAATTCCATACATTATTTATAATTCGAGGTGATTTCGAGTCCCGATGTAAGGACGTTCAAGACTAACTCTCAACGCTTTACTTGGACCTACATGACTCACCATGAAGGACACTGAGGGTTCATTGTACAGGGAATCATAATGGATTATTTATAGTATTTCTTCACTGGATCCCTTAGAGAAAAATATTTCAATGGGCCTACTAACATGATAGTAATACCATTACTTTGGTGGTACATAGTTCCCTATGTGAGATACCTCATACATACACTGAATGTATTGTGCCAAGGCATATTAAAGGGATACCGATACAGTTTTAGTTCGATAGACACATGGGTATTAGTTATTTTTAGGGATATTTTTGTGACCCTTGAGATAAATTATTTATCACCATATGATCGATCATAATTCCATTGCATTATTTTTTGAATGATTTTTTTCTTTCTTGTCATTTTATATTAAAATTAAATTATGTGAATTATTGAATGATGTCTTAAGGTTGTGACTACCAATAAAATTCCCATGATTGAAATTAGTGAACACATGATTCTTTATTCAGGATGAATCATCTATAGACCATTTTACTAGAACATGTTTCCTTGGTTCAGGCATCTGTTTAAGTCTGAAGCATATCGAATTGTTTCGGTGTTTATTTAAGAACCCGAGCAGATGTTCTATTCATTTATTTATATAGTTCATTGAATTTATTATTTGACACTAAACACTTCACATTTAAATACAGTGACATGTATTTTTATTGACCTTATTGGTGATGGTTTACTAGGATTATTTATCACACACTAAAAAAGACACCATTGGATCCCAAGAAGACTTCATGATTTAATCTATAGATAATGAAATAAAATCATCTAATAATTCTTGAATGGAATTCCTAGAATAGATTACATGAGAAAGGGACTAAGGCAATGCTCAAAATGATACTAGTAAATAGTTTGTGCCCTTTTATGTTTTTTTAACATATAGTATATCCATATATCCAATTATCATTATTTAATAATTTATTTATAGCTACATGATCATAATAATTATTTTTTATTTTTTATTTATACATATTAGGCCTATTGTCAAATTATCATGCATGATTAATTATGATTCTTCTACTATTGTCTTTCTGATGATGTTTTTTATTTTATGATTCGTTATTGGTTCGATCATATAGCTTCTTATTATTCCTCTTACTATTATATATATATACACTTTCCACTCTTTTTGAAACAGTAATATCCTCTCCAAAGACACATCCTCGTCCATCACTACTAGTTGAAAGCCTCAATTATTTGGGGAGGCATTCTGGATGTCCTATGGCTATCCCCTTGGGCCACTATTAAGAACAATTCAGTGTGAGACTCTACATTAATAAAATAAAATTGAATATAATGAATTGTATCATTAGATTAAATCTAAATCATATGATAAAAATTTATATTTCCTTATATTGACAAACTTATAAGATAATATTGTAATATTTAACTGGGGAGTTTCATGTTACATTTAAAATTATTTTTATAATCTATATGTTTCTCATATAATAAAAAAAAATTACCACTTAAAAAACTATGTAATAATTTAATAGATTCAATTAACAATTATAGTACCAATATAGATGGTAATTCCATTAATTCCAGCGATGTTAAAAAATAATTCTCTTCAGAATTTTTAAAAAAACTCAAAAAAATACTTTTTTAAAAATGATATGATGATTCATTTTAAAACAGTTTTTAAAAAGAATAATCAGAAAAGAATTACATTCACTAATAATTGTATAACAGTAAAAAAATTGAATATTTATAGAATTTTTAACATTAAAGTGAAATATCATCAATAAAAGAATAATTATTTAATGTCTAGGAAAATGATGAGATTGTGAAATAAACAATTACAACTTGGATATCTTTTGAATAATAATCATTTTGAAAGAAACAAATTCCAATTAGACATTAAATTTCATGATGAAATATATATTCCTGATATAATATATAATAGTGCTAGTATGTGAACCACACAATATAAATAACTACTTAATATTAATATGTCTCAGAGAAGTAAATGTGAGAAAAGAAACCCATACCACATTGTAATGATTTTAATTTTATTCCCCATTAATTAATAACATTTAAAAAACATAAAATGTATTTAGAATAAATAAATTAAATTTATAACATGTGAATGGGACATTATATATGTCACATAAAATAATATTTGTTAATAACAAAATATGTGCCTCAATTTAATTAAAATTATGACAGATTCCCTTACCTTAGGTTCAATTTACATTGTACATGCTTGAACCTCATCTATATTAGTGTTCTATCTTCAGATATCATTGTAATGGCTCTATGGTTAGAATTATGGGATGTCAAAAACAATATAATACGACTAAGGGAGTTAATGAGAGAAACAATATAATCTCTACACCCCGAGCGTGTACAGGAGATTCTGCCTTTGCCGCGTGTTTTTCGATCAGAAGCCGAGTCATCTGTGGGCAGTAGACAGATGATGCAGAGGTCCAGGAGGACCAGACCAGCAGTTGGGAGATCTCGGGTTTTAGAACCGGTGGTGCGGGGCACCCGGGGTGGGGTCAGAGCCAGGCGTGCCAGAAGCAGACTGTGTTACTCGTGCGGTGGAAAGGGGCACCTGGCACGTGACTGTCCGACTCCTCGTACAGTTGATCCATAGGCTTTTGAGGAGCCACCGAGGTTGAGGCAGCGACAAATGCTGGAGCTCTGGGAACAGGTGGACAAGGGAGGAACTAGTGGATACGTCTTTTGTACTTCTAGTTCCATGTTGATGTTGCTTTTGTGTAGCGTCTTGTATTATGAGCTGCAATAATAAAAGACGCATACATTTTGATGTTTTCATTCTTGTCCTCTTTTGTGATGTTACTAAGAGGTTCCAGTTGACTGTTGACTTGACCCTCACTTGTGAGACATCTACTGGAGGAGACCAGTTACCACACACTGATGCCGACAGTGTGACTCAACCCTTGGAGGCGAGAGTAACGGTTGGATCTCTTAGTAGTAGCGTCGAGGCCTTACGACGTCATCATTGGTATGGATTAGTATCATCCATGTTAGGATTGACTGTTTTAGGCAAATAATGTGGTTCATCCAGGGGATGAGACCAGGTTTCTCTTATCGGCAAAGAAGAAATCTTGCAGCTCTTGTGGGACCAGAAATGGTCCGGGCCACGTCGGAGGAGGTCCATGTCATCCAGGAGCGGATGAGGACAACACAGAGCCGGCAGAAGTCATACGCTGACAGGAGGCGGAGGCCACTAGAGTTCGAGGATGGTGACCACGTCTTCTTGCGGGTCTCACCTCGACGTGGTATTCAGAGATTTGGCCGAGGCGACAAGTTATCTCCGCGCTTCATCGGACCCTTTCAGGTCCTCAGCAGGGTTGGTGAGGTGGCTTATCTCCTGGCTCTACCACCTCAGTTACACCGGGTGCACGACGACTTCCACGTGTCTCAGCTGAGGAGATACGTGCACGACCCGACGCACATCTTTGACCATGGGGAGCTTGACGTTGACGATGGGGCGACTTTTACGGAGGTCCCGGTGGAGATAGAGGATCGACAGGAGGGGGTCCTACTTGGGCGATCGATTCCTCTTGTGCGCAACAGATGGCGGCACAGGAATCTCCAGGAGAGCACATGGGAGCGGGAGGCTCAGATGCGTGCTCAGTACCCTCATTTGTTTCCCTAGTTTTTGATGTATCTTTACGGGGACGTAATGCCCTGAGGTGGGAGTAATGTAAAGACCCGTAAAATTCAAGGGAAATTTTTTTTCTTAATTTTCATTAGAATTTTACAAGAGCGCGGTTTCAGACGGCACCTGATTCCGAGGCCCGGAGTGCCCGGAATTAATTTCTGAAGTTTGGCTCGGGTACGTTCAGTGAACGAACGAGCGGGAATTCCTAACTTTTGATCCGGTGCTCGGAATTGAAATCCAAGGGCACCGATGAACTCGCAACGCCAATATTCTCTTAAAGAGTCCTTTTCGGGAGTTGCGTTTGTTGTGGGTTGAAAGTTAGTTTTTGGGTTTTTAAGTTTAAGTTAAATAAAATTTGTGAGGAACAAATTTTATTTTTTTAACTAGTTAAGTCCTACCAAAGGGAGTTGGGAGTGGGACCCACATCCACTTAACCTCCCTTGGGAGGATTAAGTGAGGTGGGGTCCACACGAACCCCAACTCCTCAAATTCTCTCAAAAACCTCCCCTTTAACTCTTTTCATTAAATGTTGTCAACTTGAGTTACTTAATTAATTAAGGGAGTTAAACCCTTTTTGAATTTCAAACCTTTGAAATTATTGTGGTTAAGTTATGTAATAATATAAGTTAAAGCTTATATTATTCTAGGGGATTCTTTTAACACCTTGGGAGGATTTCTTGAGAGCTTTGGAAGTTTTTCTTCTTCTTCTTCAACTTGACGAAGAACCTTCGAAGAACGAAGAACGCTCAAACTCCGACGAAGAACGACGCCTCTCTTCTTCGTCCTCAGTGTCAACAAGAGGGAACGCCGCTTCCTCTTCGGACCTTCTTTGTCGGCATATGAAGATTCGACAACGACTCTTCCTCCGCGACACCGATATTTCACGACTACGTCAACGTGCGACTATCGAGGTAGAGGTTCTTGAGTTCGTTGTTTTCTTTATTATTTGACTTTCCTCAAGACTTGACGAGGAACGCTCTTTTTCCGATGAAGAACGCCGCACCTCCTTTCTTCGTTCACCGTGTCAACGAAGGGGACGCCACCTCTTCTTCAGACAACTTTCGTCGGCGTGCAAGTTTCGCCAACGTCGTGTCTCTTCGAACGCATCCCTTCGTCATCGGATTTGATGAACGACTACCGCGATGCCCGATCTCCGCGACGTCGACTTCCGCGGACTTAGTCAAATCCTCGACTTATACCCGAGGTAGGGGTTGTTGTTTTATTCTTTATATTTCCTTTTATTGATCGTGAACAGCAAGTATAACGTGTGGCATGAATTTATTTAAGATGCGTTATTATTTTAACGTGAGGGGGCCGGACCGCACGAACACGGCCGAACCCCCCTCCATCGTTCTTGTTTAATTATTTTGTGGAAGGAAGTAAGTGGCATGGTGCCGTCGCACCACGCGGATGATCGTGCAAATATTTTACGCGGCGCCGTTGCGCTACGTCGAGGAAGAATCTTCAAAAACGCGACGCCGTCGCGCCGCGTTGAAAAGAATCATGGCACGGCGAAAGGGGCGCGGTGCCGTCGCACCGCGCCGGACGACGAACATCGCGGCCGGTTCCGGGCCGCGGCGGGACGAGGAGACCGCGGCCAGTTCCGGGCCGCGGCGGAAGAGAAGACCGGCGGCCGGGCCTCCGGCGTCGGAAGCCGAAGGAGGGGACCGGAAATTCCGGTCCCGTCTGAGAAAAATACCGGCCGGCCAGCTGGCCGGCCGGATGCCTTAAAAACCGGGGGAATTAATCCCCCGGCCTTCACTTAAAACCCCCCTCTTTATGAGGGGGGAGCGGTTTCCACGGGGGGGGGGGGGGGGGGGGGGGGCAGGCGGCTCCCCCGGTTTCCCTTCAAAGCGGGCCCCCAGGAGGGGGGCCGTTGTTTTACAAAAACGGCGCGGCAAAGCCGCGCCGCCATCCGAAAATCGGGGGCTTGATTGCCCCCGCGTGTGCAGCCTCCTCGCGGCGCCAGGCCGCCGCGGCCCGCCGCGCCGCCGCACCGCCGCGCCGCCCCGGGGGGGGGGGGGGTCGGGCCGGGTCGGCCCGGACCCGGACCCCCCCGTTTCGAACCAGATTTGGTTTTTGGCTCATAACTTGAGCCTCGGACCTCCGAATGACGAACTGTCTGCGGCAACGCGATCCTGGGATCGAGACGGTCGTTTCGGTATATCGCACTCAAGGTTTCGGATTACTTTGAGTTCGGTCGGGTTGGTTCGTTCACGAAACCAACCGGACCTTCGGAGCGGAAACACTCATATCTTGAGCTACGGACGTCCGATTGACGTGCCGTCAGTCGCGTAGTGTTCCTCTTATTGAGGCAGATCTTTTGGCATACTCCGCCCGAGGTTTGGACGCAGGTGGAGTACGGTCGGGTTGGTTTTGCCTTAAAAAACCAACCGTGCCCCGGAGACGAAAAAGTCAATAACTCTCAGACCGGGCGTCCGATCGACGCACCGTCTGTTGCGTTGAGTTCCTGTTTACGATACGGAACTTTTGGTATCCTTCGCCCGAGTTTTGGTTACAGTTAGTAGTGGCCGGGTTGGACCGCACCCGAAATCCAATCGGGCCCCTGGAACGGGAAAGCTGATATCTTTCAGACAGGACGTCCGCTTGACGAGCCGTCCGCGGCGTTGGTAGTTATGTTGAGTAACGGTCCCTTTGAGTATACCCTATGGGAGTTCGGAGTACAGTTGAGATACGGCCGGGATTGGTTTCGCTCACGAAACCAACCGGGCCCCTGGGACGATTAGGCTAATAACTCACAGACTGGGCCTCCGATCGACGCGTCGTCTGTTGCGTTGAGACCCCTGTGACGAGACGGACCTTTGAGACACTTCTTCGTGGGACTTTGAGATACTTGGAGTATCGACCTGTAGCTCGTGGAGCGGACCCTCCCAGTGACGAGCATGCGATGTACGGAGACCGTGTAGCCGGCTGAGACCTGACGACTGCTTGACCGACTCGACATGGAGTGAGTCGACTAGCCCAGTGGACGGAGCACTACTTTCTGAGGTGCAGACCCATGGCGGACGGAGCACTACCTGTGTGACAGTGAAGACCCGCGGTGCTCGTCCGGAGAGTACCTCAGAAGGCTACTAGGGGGTGTTCACTACGGTGTTTGGGTGACATACCTCGGCGGGAAGCACTACTGTGTTTGGGTGGCTGGCCCGCAGTACTCGACAGGAGGAGTACTTCAGCAGTCTTAGGTTAGTGAGCGGCGGCCTCAGAGTCGTGACAGGACCACTGTACACTCTAGAGACGGAGCTCTTCAGCAGTTACGGTTTCGATAATGAAAATCCTGGTTTGAGCTGAGACTTTTGACCTTGTGTTTACCTCATGATTGAGATGGGTCACCTGCTAACTTTGGTATATATGTATGGGCATATACCCGGGTAGTGGTTATCCGTCGTTTTCACAATACTTGTGTTTCCTCATGATTGAGATGGGTTACTTGATAACTTAGGTATATGTATGGGCATATACCTAAGTAGAGTTTATCTGTTGAGATCTTCTTGTGGTTATCCTTGTTGGTTTTAGTGAGACCTTGAGGGTCTCGGGGTCCCTACTGAGTATCGTTATACTCACCCCTGCACGGGCTATGCCCGCACCTCGTTGTGTTGGTTGCAGACGACGGCCAGTACTGACAGAGGCCGAGTGTTCGAGGACTGGACGGTACCTGGTGGTGGACTATACGACGAGGCGGTACCCAGAGGCAGACCACTGGGCGGGACATACTCGGAGCAGACGGCGGGACCCGAGGAGCAGAGGAGCTATCTGTACCCACCCTTCAGGTGGGATTTCCAGTGGTCAGCTCGGCGTAGCAGCTTTACTTTTCAGTTGTTGTTTTCCCTTTCGAGTTGTACTTTACAGTTGGGCTTGTATTTCCGGCCCCTTTTTACTTTCCGCACTTTTAGTTGTACTCTGTTTTTGCTTAGTGTTACTTTCCGCTTGCTTACTCTGTGATGTTTGTTTACTTTACAAAGGCAATGCCTTCCCTTTTTACCGGGATTTAGGCCTTGGTGCTAGTCGCCAGCCCCTGGCCTATGGAAGGTGGGCTTGGGGTAGTCACGGCACGGACCCCGAGGGCGGGTCGTGACAGAACTTTTCTATGTTTCTGTGAAAAAACATGTAATTCATGCCATCATCATTAATCATTACAAATAAAATGACCCATACTTTAAGAAAATTATAGAATATATAATAATTTTAATTTATAAATATTATTTAATAATTAATAATTAAGAAAACTCATTCATACATTGAAATGATAAATAAGACAATATCACAAAAACACCCACCTAGTTCAATCTCAAAAAATGTGAAATATCCAAGAACAATGAGAGAGAGAGGCTCTATAGTGGAATCCAATTCATCAGACATAACATCACATGAAATGAGGAAAAAACATATATTTTGGATGATAGTAATTATGACTTTGTGAGGAGATAAACCTAGAACTAATAGAATTTTATAGGTAGGAGGTTTAGGGATAAAGCCTAACATGCACTAAATCATCTCAAAATAGGACGTAAGAACAACAAGACCCATTAAGTATATATAAAAATTTCACAAACATGTGGGCATCACAAGGGGTTCGTAATTAAAATAATAATGTATGGTATTTATTGATTGTTTATTTTAATATTAGGATATTATTATTATAGGAGGTTAATATTGGATATTTGAAAAATTAATGTTGGGTAAATCACGTGGTTTGGAATTTTGGTTTATAAACTCTGTAACCTGCATACCTGATCCACTAGAGACTTAATAATTATTTTATTTTTTTGTTTCTTATTCACTATATCAATAAAAAACATGGAAAAACATGTTAACAACATTTTAGAAATTTTATACAATTTTTTTATGATTACTATGAACCATTTTCAAAAAGTAATTAGATGAAAAACAATTAAAGTTTAATAATTTTATTAAAAAAATAACCACAAAATTTAAATTAAAAAATTACATTAAATATATTAAACAACATATGAATAGGTTACCATATTAAACCTATAGTGCCTCTTAATACATATATAAAATCATTAGTCTAGGAAAATGGATGTACACAAATAAATTAATACATTACATTAAAAAATAACCCACTAAATAAAATGAATAACTAAAACAATTTTGATGATTCATAAACAACATGGGGAACTAATATTGGTATCTATAAATTGCATTAATTTTTCATAGATGACATAAAAAAGGCACAAACATTGAGTAAAAACAATACTACTAAAATAAGTAGAATAAAATTCTCTAGAATCCACAATGAAACATATAGCTCAACATCCATAAAAGAACAAAAAGGGACCTTAAAATAAAATAATACCATAATGCAACATAATCATAACCAACATGGTCCATAAGCCTCGATGGTGATTCTAAACATAAAATAAACTATAACAACATATTCACCTCCACAAGATGAGACTATAAAATAAAATATCACTATAATTTTATCATCAAAATAATAATTGGTCCTAGTTGTATGTTTGGTCCGTTGCGGGCTTATGTGGTTTCATGGGACACAAAATTCCTAAAAAATCCTTACTGGTAAAATGAAATTGGATAATATGACCTCAAATTTGATGATTAAATCCATAAAGTGACATAAAATATGAAATATATATATTTAGGAATAACTCATGTGGCAGCTTGGCACTAGAAAAACAAAATTAATCAAGTGGTTTGATCATGACATTGAATAGAAGGAAATGGGGTTGATAATGATAGATGGAGAAAATCATGTGAAGAAGATATTAATATAACCCTACTGTTATACACTATTGAAGATATATCATATAACATTATAGAAAAGGTATTTACCATTATCTATGGTGGGTTTTCATAGGTTGGAAGGAAGAGTTTATGATATCCTTACCGGATAAAGAACATATTTGGATATAAAAAATGTAACACACTGAGATTTTATTAGATATATTAATTTTAATTTCTTTCATATCCTCTATTGTATGATACACCAATATTATCTTGTGCTATACGCAACACCATATTAGCTTGCAGTATGCGCAACACTATTCTTAGATCATGTTACAGACAATTTCAAGTATGTTTGATAGTAGATATTCTACTCAAAATTGAGTGTATATATATAATATTCAATTTAGAAATGAAATATGGTTGGATTTTTTATATGCAACAACAATGGAGTCTTGCACTACACACAACCCTGACTTGGTTTTCGTTACATGCAATTGCGACCTTCCTCGATAGCGTGTGTAGTACGCAATATCGGGTTTCACTAAAAAATGATATATTGTAATAATAATATTATGGACTAGCCGTTATGAATATTATTAACTACATTTTGAATTTTATAATATTATTATTCATCTTACTTATTTTCTAGAACATGGTATTAGAACAATATAAATTTTCGGGTAAAATAAGTGTTTTTAAAAAAATGCAGTTTTGCCTCCTTTTGATGGCGCACCCACCTTAAATATTGTTTTTTAAATGTTTTTAAATTAAATTTGACAAAATAAAATTATTCCTTGGAGTAGGATATATAAATTTAATTTGGATAAATTTTTCATTTTATTCTGATAACTTTCATATTTTAATGAATAGTAAAAACATGCTATATTTTAATTAAAAACAACTTTTTTCATCGCAATAATTTATATAGATAGATTATATTTTTAATTAGTAATAAAGTTTTATTATAATATATTTTTACCATTTATTCCAATGTTGGTCATTGGAAATAATTTCACTTTGAAATTGGACATAAACAAGTGATGATCTTTTGATAGTTATTGTTTCTTAAAAACACGCTATTTGTTTAGACAACAGGAATGAATTTTAAAATTAATTAATGCCACTTATATTTTTTGAATTTTTAAAAATAGATATCATTTTTGAGTTCTGAATATCAAATATAGCTTAGGCCGAATTTTTGGTACTTTTCTGAAAAAATTCAATTTTTGATGAATCGTGAAAACACTGAGTTTTTGGTTAAAACTGACTTTTTATTTAAATAATATTTTATTTTATTTAAATTTATATTAGGTAAAAATAGGTACATAATACCCATATAAGTTCAATGATGTTAATTGGAGTCATTTTATAATAATTTTAGATTTATAAAAAATGTATTGAACATTTCACCGTCTTTTACCCACCTCCTTGGAGCTTTTACAATTGTTCATAAAAAAATTTACTACTTCTGTGAGTTGAATTTCAAAAATCCGAGAGATGTGGTTAATATCAAGGATTAAAATGTCGTTCAATTAGGTAAAAATAATTTTTCTTGAATAGTAATCTTTTACTTTTAATTACCAAGGCTAAAAGTAAATACGGTAATTCAAGGTTAAAAGAATATTATAATAATTTAAAATTACCTTAACACTTGTCCAAACCATATTGGATGAGAAATGTCCGACCATGTGTATCCTTGGGTCTATTTTGGGACCCTATGGAGCCACTTAGGAAAGACAATGACACATTATATTAATTAATTTTATGTAAAGACAAAATTGGCATTAACAAAAATCCTTTAGTAGTAAATTTTTATAAGGGGCTATATAAATTAACGTTTCGACTATAAATATTCATTATAAAGCTAAAAATAATTCTTAAATGTTCGTATTTGTTTATTATTTTTATACATCAAATAAATTAAATTATTTATGACACAATAATGATGCAGTATTTACCTCATTAATAAATGATTTAAATAAATAAGATTATAATGATTAAAATATAATCCAAAACATGTCTGATTCCTATTGGATGATTTTATTTAGAATATGAGTCATCTTATATTTAACATTAATCTGTTTTTTACCTATTTAAACCGAAGATAAGTTTATAAAAAAAACGTGTTCACGTTTTCCTAAATAGCCCCTCCTCTCCCTTATAAAAAGAGACCAATTCAATGCAATTCCTTACACCCCTCAAGCCTTTTTTCTCATCCCAACTCTGCCCACCTAAGCTCCCTACATCCCAATACTACCCCTAGAAGACTTAAATTAGGCATAAGGCACTTCAATAAGTCCTATTGGTTCAAACCAATGGTAGTTACCCAAATTAAAGGTAATAGTTTCTCTTAAGTTATTTTCTTTTATTCTACTTCTCCAAACCCTAAACTATTTTTAATCCTTTATTTTGTAACAACATCAGTATCCTAAAAATACTAGGATGTTTTTTTTGAGAAGGATTATATCTACACTTAGACACACTTCCATCTAATTGATAAAGAACATAATGTTTCTATGATGGCAAATTAATACCTCACAAAATGATGATTGTTTGATTTTCTCTTACCGCCTCTCATGGTGGCCATTATGATGGAACTATATTTATATATGATATATATTATGTTTATTATTTCCTGAATCTTCTTTACTTCCCAATTATATCAAGCCTTTATGGTTTCCATAGTGTGTGAATACGACGATCTCATTTGAGGTAGTACAGACTACCGCCCCCTTAAAGTGATGTGAATCGTTAATGCCTTATGTGAGATGTATAAAGGATGGAGTTAATGATATTCTATATGATATTATACTGGAATTATAATAAACCTATTCCATTAAAATATTAAATAGAAATGAATGTAGCGTTCATGCGTATGAACGGCTTACCTTCTCTATGAACAGTGCATTTCATTTCTTACCTCTATATGTTATGTGCTATTATAAATACATGTATATTCTAGATATATAATGAATATATATGATATATATAAATCATGATTTACATTTTGGAAGTATTTAAATCATGATATATGTAATTATAACATCATGAACAACAAGTCCAAACAGGTACGATAAATAAGATGATTTTACCCAAAACGTTGCTTCAACATGGGATTTACAAAAGAACGGGTAATATAAAGTCATAAGTGAACCATATATGACAGAATTACAATGATTATGATTCTATAATAAGTCCATGTCATTATTTAAATCATTATACAGGAGGTTCAGATGTGTACGAAGCATATCGGACCTAATGTAAGGGATAACTATTCCAATCTCGTTCTTATCCGAGATTGTTTATTCGTAAGTATTTACTGGGGTTATTGTTATCATCCATGTCCATGTTTCCTAAAAACAGTTTCATGTATTTTTAAATTCCTTTTTACCCATTTTGAATTTTACTACATGGTATGTACGGAATCTTTCTTTTGTTTACGTTATGAGGTACTTTTTTGACTTTTCCGGGAAAAGTACGAGAATAATGTTTTTTAACTTATATGGAATGAATGGAATTTTACGGTTTTATAAAGCCTTATTTTCACAAAGCATCCTCCAAAATATTTCATGACTATTTTCAAAAAAATCTCTTTCTTTTAAAATTTCATGGCATTTTTTTAAATGAAATTTTTTTTCAAGAAGAATGGATATTTTCCTCAAGAATTCATTTCAAGTGCTTTATCAAAACCATTTTCCATCTAAAATGACATTATTCCATATGTGTATGTTTCATGTTTAATGTCTCTATTATTTATATTTTTTCACTTTTCTTATGATGAAATGATATCCATTTTTTATGGATTATGTTATGATGGAATGATGTTTATGAAATCCAATTTATTCTTTGGGTTATGATGAATGATTTATGAATGTTTTTTAGAACATGTAAAAATGATTTAAATATGAGATGGGTGGGACCTATATCTCCCTTCAATTCATTGGTTAAACATTTATATCTCATAAGAAAGACATGGCTTGAATGACAAGTAAATCCAGTTCAGTAATACAGGGCTGGAACGAAAAGTAATCCCGGTTCAGTAAGGGACTTTTTCCACTAATATGGTCTTGGATGCAATGCCTTAGCTACTATGGAAATAATATAATGTGAATAATGTTTTTCCACAATTATATGTTTTATTCCCATGATATTTTATTATCATAAATGTTTCATTATGATCTATGCCTTATGTACTTCCATGTTTTATGTCATTGCTCAATATTTTGATGTTTAAACATTATGTTCATGTTTTTAAGTTAAAATGTATATGATTTGTTTTATTTTATACATGCTTACCCTTACAGAGCATTTGATATCACCCTTTATATGTTTTCTTTCCCCAGGATTTATATAATAGTTTTAGGTAAGAAAATAAAAGGTGAAGATCTTTATGGGAGATGTTGAAATTATTTCACCACGATTAGAAGATTATATTCCAAGTTTCCAAATACACTAAACTAGTACGGTCCTTGTGTGTCTGTATTTGTTATGTATTAAGTATTCCACAGATGTAATGTAATGTCCATGTTGGTCAAGCTTTGGGTCTTTACAGTTTGTATCAGAGGAAAGGTTTAGTCAACCATTGGAAACTGGGATGTGAGAACTTTAGTGAGATCCCCAGAGATATTTCCAAGGTATGTCTAGGGATGTCCCTAAGGTTAAGTATAAGTAAAGGTTATAATCCTAGAATTATGGAAACCATATTATAATTAAACCTAAGATGTTAGATATTGAATGTAATCCCTCTTTATTATGCTATTTTCCTAGTATGATTTTTGCCTCTCACACTATTCTTTTTGGGTTTTAGAAAATGGCTTGAAATAGAAAGATTCACGATAATTGAGGATATAATAGACAATGGAATGATATTATTCTTGAGAAACCAAATGAAATTGGATCAAGAGGTCCACATATCGTCGTTATGCATAATCAGAAATATCATAATATGATCAATAATCTCAACATTGGTAAGATTCCTGACTCAGCTAATAATAGAGAGATGGAGTTTCAGGATGATCATAGAGGAATGAATGTTCAATTCCCCTCATGTAAATCATGTGGGAAGAGGCATCAGGGAGAACGTTTCAATGGAACTGGAAGATTCTTTGGGTGTGGAAAAGAAGGACACAAATCTAGTAATTATAAAGGAAAATGATTAGTTAACACCATAAACCAGGATAATGGTATTTCTAAGACATCAACAATTGTTAAATGTTTTAAATTTGGACTGTATGGGAATTATACAAACGAATTACCTAAGGGGAAATCTCATAAAGAGAATCAGCATGGTCATATGGGTAGTATTTATGTGGATGATGATGAAGAGACTGTAAATGATATGTGAGATGAAACAATTGTTGAAGCTCAGTCAATTGTTTAAGAAGTTTGTGGAATGATTACATGTATATCAAGAGTAATGTTGTATAAGTAATCTCATGGTACTATGGAATAAAGTGACATTTAAGGATTGTTACACTGTTGTCTTTCCTTATGTTTTGAATATATTTGTTGAATGGTACTGGTAACCATGAAATGTTATTCAGACATTTTTGGAAATAAGATGATATGCACATAATGAATGGATAAGGAGGAAATAATATGTTTGATAGTATTCATGAGCTAATGATTGTTATAAGGACTAAGTGATATCATGGTTTTAGTATACAGAATTTTGGGATTTTGGTGTGTGGAATGAGTTAACTTTTGACACCGTTCATGTTTTCAATAAGGTTCAATGGGTATTAATTTTTCAAGAGAATACATGATTATAGCCTTAGAATGTTTGGAATGTGACCAACAAGACATATCTTATGATATATGGGGATAAATGTTGGTATTCACATGATTGTAATATGACCTCTCTGCTAATATTTTTCACTATAATATGAGATTAGACAGATGTATTTTGGATAAGCCTAAAGATTAGAATGGATTATGTAGGATATAAGATATTATTATTTAAGGATATAACTTGTTTTTTGATATTATTTATAGAATGTTTTAAAATTATAGTTTTAGAAAATGGACAACCTATAGGAAGAGTGACAATCCATTGCGTCAGACAAGGCTGTAGGAATCGAACCCACAACCGAAGTGCAACATGCCTTTATCACCTACCATTGGCCTACAGGAAGTCCCTAGTTTGTGAAAACTAGTTTTATTTTATTAATCGGTATTATAGATGAAGTATAAGTTCATTTTTGGAATCATATAGAATTAACCTCACCATAGATGGACATATGTATATTTGATAACTTTAGCTAACCTTTTGTTTGAGACAGATGGAATGACATATCATTCTATCGCATGATCTTCTAAGACTTCACGAATAAAAAATTCAACTTCATTTCAATAAGAGGTAAATTGGAAATTGTTCAAGGCACGAACAATAGTGAGATTGTACCAAAAATCATGTATGTATTTCTTTTAATTCGTCAACATTAGGTAAGTGATCTTGAAATCTGAAAATGTTTTCCTACTGCCCTTATATCTGATGAATCGAATAGTACCTTAGATCATCAAAAATCTATGGATTTGTGATTGTTGGATTTTTTATAGCCTTGTTCTCTACCACTCCCTATCAGAACATGATGGTTAGATTTCTCTTCCATATCCATATTTTCACGTATGTTCTCCTATGTGGAAACCCAGTGATTAGTTAATTTGGGTATCCGTTACATTTCATACTTTAGTTTTTATTGTCAAGTTTTTGTATTCCTTTTTACGATGTGGGTTTCTATTAAAGAAACTTTCAAGTAGTAAACCATTTATAACCCCGAAAAATTTCGAGGGAGGAATTCATTTTAAGGGGGGTAGAATGTAACAACCCGATATTTTTGAGATATATTATTTTTAATTTCTTTAATATCTTTTATTGTAGACTACACCAAGATTATATTTCTATATACGCAACACCGTATTACCTTGCAGTATGAGCAAAACTATTCTGGGATCGTGTTACACACAATTTCAAGTTTGTTTGATATTAGTTATTCTACGCAACATTGAATGTGTGTATATATATATATTCAATGTATAAATGAAATATTTTATGATTTTGTTATACACAACAACAAAGGAGTCTTGCACTACATGCAACCCTGACTTGGCTTGCATTACATGCAATCACGACTTTCCTCGATAGCGTGTGTAGTACGCAATACCTGGATTCACAAAATAATGATATATTGTTATAATATTATTTTGGACTACATGTAATGAATAGTATTAACTAAATTTGGAATTTTATAACATTATTATTCATCTTACATATTTTCTAGAACATGGTATGTGAACAAAATAATTTTTTCAGGTAAAATAAGTATTTTTTAAAAAAATGATGTTTTTCTGCCTTTTGATGGCACACCCAATTTCAATCTTGTTTTTGACATGTTAATAAGTTAAATTTGACAAAATAAAATTCTTCCTTGGAATGAGGATATATAAATTTAATTTGGATCAATTTTTCATATTATTCTGATAACTTTCATATTTTGATGAATAGTAAAAACACGCTATATTTTAATTAAAAACAAATTTTTTCATCGCAATAATTTATATGGATAGATTATCATTTTAATTAGTTTTAAATTTTAATTAGAATATATTTTTACCATTTAATCCAATGTTGGTCATTGGAATTAATTTCACTTTGAAATTGGACATAAACAATTGATGATCTTTTGATAGTTATTGTTTATTAAAAACACACTATTTGGTTTGATAACGGGAATTAATTTTAAAATTTATTAATGTCACTTCTATGTTTTTAATTTTGAAAAATAGACATCATTTTTGAATTCATGATATCAAATTAGCTCAGGATGAATTTTTGGTATTTTTCAGAAAAACATCAATTTTTTATGAATAGAGAAAACATTGAGTTTTTGGTTAAAACCGAATTTTTATTTAAATAATAATTTATTTAATTTAAATTAATTTTAGGTCAAAATAGGTCTATAATACTTATATATGTTCAATGAAATTCATTAGAGTCATTTTATAATAATTTTATATTTATAAAAGTTGTATTGAACTATTCACCATCTTTTACCCACCTCCTAGGAGCTTTTGCAATTGTTCAGAAATCATAATTTTACCACTTCTGTGAGTTGAATTTCAAAAATACTAGAGACATGGTTAATATTAAGGAGTAAAATTTTGTTCAATTAGATAAAAATAATTTTTTTTGAATAGTAACGTTTTACTTTTAATTACCACGACTAAATGTAAATAGGGTAATTCGAGGTTAAAAAAATTATAATAATTCAAAATTACCATAACACATGTCCAAAACTTTTTGGATGAATAATATCCGACCATGGACATCCTTGGGTAGATATAGGGACCCCATTGAGCCACTTATGAAAGACAATGACACATTAGATTAATTAATTTAATGTAATGAGAAAATTGGCATTAACAAAAATCCTTTTGTAATTAATTTTTTAGGGGTCTATATAAATTATATTTATGACTATAAATATTCATTGGAAACCTAAAAATATTTCCTACATGTTGGTATTTTTTTATAAATTTTAAACATCAAATAAATTAAATTTTTATGAATCATTAATGATACAGTATTTACCTCATTGATAAATGATTTAAATAATTAAGAATATAATGATTAAAATATTATCCAAAACCTGTCCAATTCTTATTAGATTATTTTATTTCGAATATGAGTCATCCTATATTCAACATTAATGTGTTTTCGACCTCTTCAAACTGAAGATAAGTTTATAATAAAATAATGTTTTTATACTTTCCTAAAGTGCCCCTCCTCTCCCTTATAAAAGGAGACCACATCTATGCAATTACTCACACCTCTCAAGCCTTTTGGATCGTCCAAACTCTGCACAAATAATCTCCCTACATCCCTATCCTCCCCCCTATAATCCTTAAATGAGTCATAAGGAACTTCAAGAAGTCTATTTGGTTCAAACGAAAGGAAGTATTCCAAAATAAAGGTAATAGTTTCTCTTAAGTTGTTTTCTTTTATTTTACTTATCCAACCCCTAAACTCTTTTTAATCATTTATTTTGTAACAACACCAGTATCCCAAATACACTAGGATGTTTTTATGATAAGGATTATAACAACACTTACACAGACCTCCATCTAATGGATTAAGAGAATAATGTTTCTATGGTGGAAAACTAACGCCTCACGAAATGATGATTGTTCGATTTTCTCCTACTGCCTCTCATGGTGGCCATTATGATGGAACTATATTTATATATGATATATATATTGTTTATTATTTCCTTATTCTTCTTTACTTCTCAATTATATCAAGCTGTTATGGTTTCTATAGTGGATAAATACAATGATCTCATTTGAGGAAATCGGACTACCGCCCCCTTAAAGTGATGTGATTCGTTAATGCATTATGTGGGATGTATAAAGGATAGAGTTAATGATATTATATATTATATTATAATATAATTATAATATACATATTCCATTAAAATAATAAATATAAATTAAATTAGCTTTCATGCATATGTACAGCATACCGTCTCCATGAACGGTGCATTTAATTTCTTACTACTATATGTTATGTACTATTATAAATTCTTGTATATGATGGATATATAATGAATATATATGATATATATAAATCATTATTTACATTATAGAAGTAAGTAAATCATGATATATGTAATAATAACATCAAGAACAACAATTCCAAACACGTATGATAAATAAGATGACTTTACCCAAAACGTTGCTTTAACATGGGATTTACAAAAGAACGGGTATTATAAAGTCATTAGTGAAACATATATGATATCATAACAATGAATATAAATCTGTAATAAGTCAATGACATTATTTAAATCATTATACAGGAGGTTTGGATACATACGAAGCATATCATACCTAAGGTAATGGACAACTATTCGAATCTCTTTCTTATCCAGGATTGTTTATTCATATGTATTTACTGGGGTTATCATTATCATCCATGTCCATGTTTCCTAAAAATGGTTTAATGTATGTTTAAAGTCTTTTTTACCCATTTTTACTTTTACTACATGGTATGTAAGGAATCTTTCTTTGTTTACATTACGAGGTACTTTTTTGAATTTTCCGGCAAAAGTACGAGAAGAATGCTTTTTAACTTATACGGCATGAAAGGATTTTTACGGTTTTATAAAGCCTTATTTTTATTAAGCTTCCTCCAAAATATTTCAGGCCTATTTTCAAAAAAAAATCTTTCTTTTAAAATTTCATGGAATTTTGTGAAAAGAGAAAGATTTTCACGAAGAAAGGATATTTTCCTCAAGAATTCATTTCAAGTTCTTTATAAAAACTATTTTCCATTTATGATGACATTATTTCATATGTGTATGTTTCAAGTATAATTTCTTTATGATTTATATGGCTTCACTTTTCATATTATGAAATGATATCCATTTGTTTTAGATGGATTATTTTATGATGGAATGATGTTTATGAAATCTAATTTATTCTTTATGTTACGATGAATGATTTATGATTGTTTTGTGTCACACGTAAAAATGATTTCAATATGAGATGGGTGGGACTTATATCTACCTCCAAAGCATTGGGTAAAGAATTATATCTCATTAGATAGACATTGATAGAATGGAAAGTAAATCAGGTTCAGTAATACAGGGCTGTAATGGCATGTCAACCTGGTTCATTAAGGCAATTGTCCAGTATTATGGTCTTGGCAGCAATGCCTTGGCTACTACGGAAATCATATCATGTGCTTAATTTTTTTCCACAAGTACATGGTTTATTCCCATTCTATTTTATCAAGATTAATGTTTCTTTATGATCTATTCCTTATGTACTACCATGTTTTATTCCATTGCTCAATATTTTGATGTTTAATCATTATGTTCATGTTTTTATATTCAAATGTATATGATTTGTTTTATTTTATCCATGCTTACCCTTACTGATTATTTGAACTCACCCTTTATACGTTTTTTTCAGGACTTAAAGAACGGTTTTAGGTAAGAATACAAAAGTGGATGATCTTCGGGAGAGATATTGATGATATTTCACCACGATTAGAATATTATATTCCATCTTTCCAAAGACACTAAACTATTGCGGTCCTTGAGTGTCTGCTTTTGTTATATATTACGTATTCCGCAAAATTAATGTAATGTCCGTGTACATCAAGTTTCAAGTCTCTACACAAAATCTCTATTTATGTGGATTAATTATTAAAAACATGGATTTTATAGAATAAATTCCCATTGTATTATGAAATTTTTCTTCATGTCTTTATTAGGTACCAAATATAGTCGTACTAGGTACCTATTTGCATAAACGGAACCATATATAGTCAATTGTCTCTAAAATGGTATCTAATCAGAGATTACTATTTATATAGTACACTTCTAATCTATACCCCATTTCATACCTCCTCTAATTCTCATATAATTCCCTTTATCATTCTCATAAAAAACTTCTCAAAATATAGATAATCAATAACTTTAATTTAAATATAATTATATCAAAATAATAAGGCACAAACATCCATTAAAATATAATGGTATCTAAAATATGAATTCAATAAAAATGACATGAAAAAATGAGACAAATGAAAAAACATCCAACCTAAAGTTAAGGTTATTGAAACATCCCCATGATTATGATTCTTACTCTTGAGATGCATCCGGATACATAATTTTTTTTATATTGATAACTAAACACATCATTTTAATTTAAATAATGGCTTACCATTTAACATGAATAAAAAGTGTTACTCCACATTATTTATAACTCAATTAAATAATGGACCAAATGAAAATAAAATAATATTTTATGTGATGTGGTTATTAGTGAGGTGACTATAACAATTACATACGAGATTACGGTGAACTAGAAACATAAAATTATATAAACAACAACATTCATAAAATGTATAATAAGGTGACATAAAAAATTCTATATTTGTAAACATAGGTATAAGACCATGTTATCATGTCACAATAGATTCATCGATTTTATTTCTGGGTAAATTTAATTGGGTAATTTAATATTCCCCTTAGTTATATTATAAATTAAATAGTTATATAATGATAAATATAAAATAATTATTGATTAATTTGTTATAACAATAATATTAACAACATGAAATGCTTAAATTCCATGTTCTAAAAATATAAATTTTATTATTTTTAATAATGTAAACTATTTTCTTTATTATTGATAAGTAATATTGATTATAAAATCACTAGATGAACAATGAATAATATTTTAATATAATGAATAAATTTTTATCTATACAGTAATAAAATAATCTTTATTTGAAAAACAAGAATGTTTAAAAAATTTAGACTATTAATTTTCATATAAAATTTTTTTTCAGACATATTATATGATCGAAAAAAATAATAAATTTATTTGGACAACAAGAATGTAGTAGGTTTGTTAAAATAAAATGTGTTTATGATAAACATAAATACACCTCTCAATCAAGAAACTGTCATAGCCATAATGAATATTTTATTTTAATGATTTAGTACATTATTTAATTTCCCTCAAGATTGTACCATAATGATTAAAGTATATTACCAAGGAATTTACTGATCTAATTTGAGAAGATAGACATATGGAAGAATGAAAATATAATATTATAGAATAGAAATTATATTAATATTTAAAATTGTTTATGAAATAATATTAGAAGGAATTTTATTGTAATCCATTAATGGGAACCCTGTTACATAGTATTATTTCTCTCATGTTAATATTAAATTCAACTATTGATATTTCTAGACACCATTTCAATTATGAGTTAGAACAATTATCAATGCTATAGTGATCTCAAACTTCTATCATTTGTATATTACTCCACAAGGGTTAATTGTTACTATTATACATGATTTATTTTAACATTATAATATCTTTTCTAATTGATTGATAAGGTATATAATAAAGACAATTTAGAACTCATTTTTTAAAAAATATTTGACCAAAATATATCTTGTCAGTAGAATATTCCATTATATTATTAAATTAAAAAATAATACATGAGAGTATTCTAGAAAAATTTAAAA
Organism: Viscum album; assembly: GCA_963277665.1. NCBI lineage: Eukaryota > Viridiplantae > Streptophyta > Magnoliopsida > Santalales > Viscaceae > Viscum > Viscum album. The sequence goes on from OY728143.1 coordinate 542,238,744, forward strand.
TGAGATATTGTACAAAGACATACATATCAAAATTTATGATCTAAATAATAATAAATTTCTTTTATTATCTATTTTATAGATACTGATGATTCTCATAAGGATGGAAGTTTACGATTGAAGGTATATAACATGTCCAACTTCCACATATTTTTACCTAGATGTGTGGTTCATGTGAGTAACACTTAAGTATATATTAGTGATTTTTTTCATTAATAAATAGATAACATTCACAATAATTTCATCATATATGTTCTTTTAATAATTATATTTAATGATAAATTACAGGTGAAGGAATTGATTGAATCTGATTGAAGGGATGGGTGAGGGGTTTAAACAAAATTTAATGATTTTAATTGGGGTATTATCATTACTAAAGTTGTTGAATGTCCTATTTATCCTTTCATAAGTCTTTTTATATCAATGATACATAGACAAAATGTGTGTAATTTGGAGTTTAATTTGATAAATCAAGTTTAAAATGGTGTTTATTATAACATGGCCCATGATATTGAAATTTTAATGTGATACATATCAACCATGGTACATATTAATCTTACATATTTTTCCTCTATTCATCATCATTCTGATAAAATTACATGATCAACCATTATTCTTCCGTAATCAATTTTTTATTTATCATTAACCTTATTTCCCATTTGGGAAAACATAAAATTTTTTATCTAGGTTTTTATAAAATTAATTCCAAAATGAATCATCCAACAAAAACCAAAAAATCATTCATGATTACAATTAATTAAATTATTCATTTGAAACACTAAAAAATAGGAAAATTTAACAAATTAATATAAAATGAAATTCAATAAAGTATTAATTGTTCAAACAAATTATATCAATACTGTTATTAATCTGTATTTATTTACCCAATGATCATCTTTAATCATTTATAAATTTAATACTCTTTTAATTATTATACTCAAATTCCATTCATGATAATTGATTCATTCATCCCAATATATTCATTTTTAGCTATCTACACATCTTTTAATATAACTAAATTTATTTTTTCTAATGTTTTTCTCTTCTTGAGATACAAAAAATATTCTATAATCATGTAATGTGACAATATTTCCATCAAAAAAAATATGTTTTAAAAAATAAAATAAATTTTCTTGGGTTTTTTTTGGGAAAATAGAGTGTATTTTAATGTTAAAAATAACATTATTCAATGAGGAGTATAAATATCTTGATAATATATCATAAAATTATAGGAAACCATAGTGATGAAAATCACCCCTTCTTTCTTCTATCAAAAATATTACTAATAGATGATTTTCATCCCTATTAAATGGTAAGACACACAATCACATATCACAATTATTGACACATCCTATTATATAATTTATTATTATATTTACATTTTAATGATTAATGGGGTGATAATTTCCTTTATTAAAGGATTTTTAATAATCTATTACATTTTAATTTTATCTTGGTTTATTAGTCATTTAATAATTAAAATTGTATGAGTTTATACCATATCTATTATTTATTTAATTTAAATTTTTTTATAGAAAATTATATTAAAAATCAAGGATATTGATCTTTGTGTCATATTTTACATTAAAAATTTCTACACGTCATTATGATCTTCTCGAACATGTAATTTCATTGAAAATAATAATTCCCATAAAAAACCTCAACCAAATTTCTCATAAATCATGAAATATTATATTATGTAATACAATATGGGAAAAAATTTATTTTGGATTAACATATCTCTATTAAGTTCAATCATGATATTTATCCTCTTTAAAGCATTTTACATATATAGGGGTGGGATAAATAGTATAGAAATGTTAATTTTAACTTCAAAAATTAACATTATCATTTTTGGCAGAAATAACATTAAATAATTTTCAATAAGACCAAAATAAAATTTTATATTGTGGACAATGTCTAATGATATATAATAGATTAATTTAATATGTTATAAAATGGAATAGTGAATCCTCATGTTATAAAATTGATCATTTTATAGTATGTCAAATGCATGGATCTCTCATTGGACACAAAATTCATCAAATGATCAATACTTATTTGGGATAAAAAACCATTCAATAGTCATATGTGCTTTAATGATTCAAAGTCAAGAAAAAAATATTAATAATTTATGTATTAAAACTATTTTAAGACACCCAATAAATCTAAGTAATCATACCATAACAAAAAACAAATTATCTAAATCATGCATCATTCTTTCCCTAAAAAGCATCTTTTATGTGTTTTTATTTAAAATATTTCATTTATTTCTATCTTCATAGAATATTATGAGTGGAAATAAAAATGTGGAAGAATATATTGAAACCACATGGATTCTTTATATGAAAATCATTATCAAATAATCATTCAATGTATCTTCCATTTCTATCCATAAATAAAACCATAAAAAACTAATAATTAATTAAAAATAAAAATGTGAAAGGGAGAGGAGAACATAATATTCCATTTATCCACAAAAATTTGATATTGAATTTATTTTGCTTTGAAAAACGAATAAATACTCATGATTATATTAAATTAAATAATATATATTGTTTATTTGATTCAAACAACCTCATCAATATCCTTTTAATGATTTTAATTATAATTTTCTACAGGTTACTATAATTTGCCTATATAATATTAACCCCTTCATTAGGGTGGAATATCTCGTAATGTGGGTTTATAAAGATGAGATTTGTAGCTTCCTCTACCGGTATTTATATATAATATTCATAAAACTAAACTGTTAGATCTTGTTTTTATTTCCAAAACAATACATTTCTGGAATTAATGATGAGCAATGTGGATTTATTTTTTATTTTCAAAATATACAACATCAAAATGAATTTTTCTATCATTTACTTACTAAACCAACATTTATGTCCATAATTTTTTGAAATTATTGGAAATTAGAAAAATATAATAGAAACAACTTCTTCATAAATAATAACATCATCTCACCGTTAAGAAATAATTTTCATGTACTATTTTATGTCTCCAACATATCACATAAAATTACTAACAAATGAATCATTTAAAAAATCAAATTTTCCTTCATTCATTATAACATATAGAAAAAATCATGAAATGTGTATCCTAAAATGTCTAGTAGAGATAAATATACATTTTGAAAATATAATTTCATAAGTGAGAATAATATATTCATAAGGGTTTGATTAAACAATCATATTATATGAGAATAACATAATGCAATTCATACCAATATATAAAAAGATGATCGATCAAAGCATAATAATTTCAAAAAGGAATGAGTTATTGGATTAAATAATCCTAAACACATTGGGAATATCCTTATAAATGGGATCATTAAAACCCCATTCTATTTATCATGAGATATGTAGAATATACTATTCATCAAAAATAAAATAATAAAATACACAAAAAATAAAATTACTTCCATAAAAATCCATAGAAATAATACATCAAATATTTCTGTAATGTGGGGAATCATTTTAATATCACCATTATATGTATGACCACCATCATAATTATACATTGACTAATTTTCATTTATAAACATGAATTAAAAACTAGAGTTTTACATGGAATAAACATTGTATCATATTCCCATACACACTTCGGATAATCTAATTAGGTTAAATTCATTCCCTATAGGTAATAAAAATTAATTTATATTCCCATAATTCTTTTTGGGAAACATAGTCAATTAATTCATTCTATATTATGAGTTAAAATAACTATGTATTTCCATAATCAATTTGGAGAAACATAATCCCATTATAAAACCCAATTACCCAATGCATTAGAGAGGTATAAGAGGATCACACGATCTTGGATAATAGTTAATACACCCATGCACATTAATAATAACAAATTTGCATATCCTAATAATTTACATATATCGTTATTCTAATAATATAACCAATAGTGAAATCCATTATTCAATAGATAAATTGATTAACATGTAGAAATGGAATATGATCAATTAAAAAACAATTTGAAACAATAATAATAAATCTATAGAAATATTGAGGAAGGTATTATTAAAAAATACACATTAGAGAATAAGAATGACCAATATTTTTAGTGTAAGAATAAAAATAATATTAAAAGAAATTTAAAAAAATATTCAGGAATATAATCTTTTTACGTTGAAATTAACAATTCAAAATTCACAAAATAAATTAATAATAATTTTCATCGAATAAAACCATTGAAACCTATAAATGAACCATCATGATAAATAATGGTTACAATAGACAGAAAATTAATTCAAGTAGTAAATGATAACATAGTAAATATTTTCAATCAATTTGAAAATTGAAATAAAAATTTACCCATTTAGAAAATTTTATTACAATTTCAACTCATTTATTTTTTATGAATACATATATCATGTACTGCAGATTTTAGAAATAATTATTTTATTTGATAACATTTTTGAAAATAAGGATATTGATTAGAATTTTTCTAAATCAAAAACAACATAAAATATTCATATCACATGAAAATGACATTGATGTGGTGTATTAATTCTAAAAGGGATGATAAGAAAATTTATTATTTAAGGAATGACAAATATATTGAATATAAAATAGAATATTGATATTGAAAATAAAATTACATGATTTCTATCAAAGGAAACATGCACATAAACAATCCTAAAATTAAAGAACATTTTAACATAAATCATTCTCCACTTTGGTACCTCTTCAATAATAATTCACATGAATTAATAACATCATATATAAAAACTAATATCATTAGAATAATTAGAATTGTTGTATATAACATCAAATTATCAGAATATATACTATATAAAAACTAATATGCATAAAAATAAAAAATTATTCAATGAATTTAAATTGAGTTGAAATTCGTTACCTTTAATCCAAATAATTCCATTTATTTAATTTAACACATAATAATAAAATCATATAAAATTTTATATATAAAAAGTTAATTTTTAATGTTTATTTCTTTATCATTAAATTTTTTATCTGATTTATTTTAAGGGAGTAGTTAATTACATAATTAATCAGATTTCTCATAGGTAAATTAGGAACATTCGACCCATAATGACCTGAAAGAATCTATGTGCAGACCTTGGTCTAAAGGGGATGTTATTAAATAATCTATAGGATAATAATATTTGAATAATTAACATTTTTATATATGTAATATAATTTTATTACCAAAAAAATATGGGGTTTGAAATGGTTTGTGTTACAATTATATATATGGTAGAAAAAACATACACATTGTTTGTACAAATTATAGATGTAAATAAAAAAATACAACAGGGGTAAATTTATAGTATAAAAACATTATTTTTAATTCATAAAATTCATTATTTGAATTAAAAAATTTAAATTGATGAAAAACCACAAACATATTTAAATACAAATCAAAATGTCACTTAGGTATGATAATAAAGATATTGTAATGATGTTGATTCAGAAATCATTTTTTATTCATTGGTCACCAAAAAGATGATTCTATCATAATGTGAATAGAAACATATTCAAAGTATGTTGTCTAATTTTATTAATGTATATCATATTTAAATATTAATATAAAATTTTTATAATTATATAAATAGTATTAATAGAGTTATAAGTTTTTTTTATAAAAAAACTATATTAAAAATAATTCAAATATAAATATGATTAGAAAAAATGTAATTTTTATTTTAAATATAGATGATTTAGTGAATGACATGAAAAAAATTAAATTAATATTATTTATTAAAACACATATATATGGTTGTCCAACAAACTAGGATAATGGTCCCTTGATTTAAACTTCCCTGAAATTTTCTTGTAAAGACCCGTAAATTTCGAGGAATTTTTTTATACTTCGGAATTTTACAACTAAGTAGTTTCTGAGGGCACTTGATTTCGAGGCCCAGTGTGCCCAGAATCAATTTTCAATGTTTATCTCTGGTACGTCCACTAAACGGACGAGTGGGTATTTCTATATTTTAAACCAATGCTCGGAATTAATATCTCAGGGAACTGATGAATTCGCAATGCTGGAATTCGCTTAGGCGAAGCTTAACTTTAGCCACCAAGGGCCGAGAGAAAAAGTTTTTTTTCAGAACATTCGAGAAAAATAATAAAATAAGTTAAATGAATTGTTGTATTTTTCCTTCCCCCTTTTTGGGTGGCGGGGCAGCGACAGGGCAGTGATGATGAATATTAATGAGGCTCATTAATGAGTCATTAAACTCATAGCGTAACGATGTATTAATGATGCCATTATGGAAATGTTGCAATGTGCTCCTTTATATATTTTGGCACATCGAGAATATGTGGATAAAGAAATTGGATAATTATCTGAGAACCTCTGACGTACTTCTGTTCTAGCGAAGAATGATGAATGCCGACAAAACCTCTTATTCTTCGACGCCTATTGAATATCGGAGCCGGAAAGCGACTCCAACGCCTTAACCCCACTTGAGGAAGAACGCGCGACAACGAACCACTAAGAGATATGGGTTTATTTTGATAATGATAATACTCCCTTGTTTTTTTCCTCTAAAACATGAACTCGGATCAACTCATTATCAAGTTGATCCACTAACTAGTATTTGCTGGTTGGGGATTATTATTTGCAGGGAAGTTGTTGGGAGTTGTTTCAAACCACTAACGAGGTGGGTCAGGGAAAATGAACAAGTCTAAACCCTCCATTTTATGTTCATGATGCGCGAAACATTGGGCGATGATGGAACGGGACTGCAACGGCGTTTGAAGGTCGTCGAAGTGAAGGGTGGGTCCCGAGACGACTGCAGGCGCAGACGGGAGCAAAAACAGACCACCAAAACGACTCTAGTGGCCCTAGAAAATTTTCGGCGGCGTGGGGCGCCAGCGCGGCGGTGCCAGCGCGGTGGCGCCGGCGGCCGGAGGCGGCGGACGACACCATCTTGCCGCCCGGAGGCAGGGGCGCCTTGGAACGTCGCCAGCAGGAGCTGTCGTGGCTGAAGCCGTGGCCGCGTGGGATCCGGAGGAGGACGTGGTGCCCGCCGCGTCCGTGCAGCACGAGGGGGGGGGACCGTGCCCCCCCCCCCTACTCAGCCCACTGGCCAAGCCATACCCCCCCCCTAGCTGAGCTGGGGCGGGTCGCGCGGACTGGGCCACCGCGCGCCTCGCTGGGCCGGGCCGGGCTGTGCCCATACCCCCAACTTCGGACTATTTTCAGTCTTTTGCTCATATCTTGAGATACGGGCCTCCGATCGACACACCGTCAGTTGCGTAGGAATATTTGTATCGAGAAGCTTGTTTTGTTTTATTACAATAATGATTTCAGAGAACTTTGGGTATTGCTGGATTGGTTCGAACACGAAACCAACCGGGCCCTCGGAGTGGAAATGCTAATAACATGACCTCTGGACGTTCGATTGACGGGTCGTCGACTTCCTTGGATACCGCATTGTGAGAAGGTTCTTTTAGCTTACTAAAATTGAGGTTTGGACACAGATAGTGTACGGTTAGGATGGTAATATCTTAAAATCCAACCAGGCCTCTAGGACGAAAAGGCCATTAAATCTAAGACCGGGCATCCGATTGACGCACCGTCTGTCATGTTTAGTTTCTATTGACACGATGGAACATTGTGATACATCATCTTTGGACTTCGTGACAGTTGATGTATCTTACCCCTGGGTTCATGGAGCGGACCCTCCAGGAGTCGAGCATGTTGTGTGCGGGAACCCTAGAGCTAGCTGCGACTGTGATGATGAAGACTACACTTGGATCCTCTGTGGGTTCGATAGAGAGGACGAATATACATGGATCCTCCGTGGGTTCGGCAGCAACGAAGACCATACTGGGATCCTCTGTGGGTTCGACAGTGATGAATACTATTCTTGTATCATATGTGGGTCTGATAGTATTTGACTCTGTACATGTATCCTATGATGGTCCGACAGAGTAGCTGCTCTTGTATCCTTTGTGGGTCCGACAGCTTAGCTAGTCTTGTATCCTATCTGGGTCTGACAGCTTGGATGAATCAGTGGAAACATATGATAATATTTATCTCCTTAAAAAGTGTATACCTAGGTGAGTTTAGTCTTGATTCTCAATATTATAATTGATGTGGTTGATTTATTTTCATGTGTGGATTGGGTTGTTCTTTACTATGTGGACTGGTTATACTTGGGATTGGGAGCTGGAGTCAAACTGTAACTGATGACTTAGGTATATGTATGTGAATATACCTAAGTAGTGTTGTTGATACTTTGTGATTGTATATTTCCTTTGTGTTTTATCCTTCATGGATTCCGAGAGACCTTCGGGGGTCTCCGGGTCCCTACTGAGTATCATATACTCACCCCTGCACGGGCTATGCCCGCACAACATTGAGTTCGATGTAGAAGACGGGATTCACTAATCGAGGTGGAGGCTTGTGGAGCAAGACGGTACCTAGGGGTGGACCACTTGGGGGGACGTACACGGCGCGGGCGGATGAACCAAGGAGCGGAGGAGACAATCTGTACCCACCCATCGAGTGGGATTTCCAGAGGACGGCTTGGAGTTGCTACTTTACATTCCTTCTATTGTACTTTATTTTTAGTTCTACCTTACTTTTAGTTGGGTTTGTATTCTGGTACATTTACTTCCAGCACTTACTTTTGAATTTAGTTTATTTACTGTTTACTTTAGGTTGTGTACTATGTGGTGTTTGTTTTCTTATATAAAGGCCATGCCTTCCCTTTTCATTGGGATTTACGCTTTGGGGTTAGTCGCCATCCCCTGGCCTATGGGAGTCTGGTGAGGGGTAGTCATGGCACGGTCCCTAAGGACGAGTCATGACAAATTTGTATCAGAGGAGTCGGTTCTACTGTAGTACTCAAGACTCTGATAATTTTTCTCTTTTAAGAAATAATGTCTAGATTAATGAGTGTGGTTATCAGTCCAGGGAGTACAGTGTTGGTGCGGCGACTAAAGTATCCATACACCTGGACCCTGAATTCTGATTTCTGACTCAGTGCACGAAAACATTGATTGCTTTTATATTTTAAAAGATTTCTTTGTGATTAGTTTTTGTCAGCATAGCAGGTATACTGTATTACACGTGGCACACGTGTTTCTTTTTAGGATGGCCCCACGATGGCAGCCAGCTAGGTTTCTGAGCATTGTGCGAGACGGTATCCCACCGAGCGACGAGGTCTCGGTGCTGGGCCCCATTACAGTGGAGGCACGGACGATACCTTTACCCACCGAGCCACCGATGCTACCAGCCCTAGTTGCGGAAAGTGCATGCCGCCTCAGTGCGTTGCACGGGTTTCAGAGGTAGAGGTCGCCCAGGTTCCTCAAATAGAAGAATCCTCAGGAAGCCGAGGATTTTCAGGAGGCTATCGTCAAAGTCTACAGATTAGTATGGACACTAGCTGACCTCATGGTGATCCTTACAGCGAGTCTCCTTCACGCAGCAGCAGGTAGAAGGTGGAGCCTGATGCTCCAGGTGCACGACGAGGCATCTATTCTTTTGACAGTCTTCGAGAGCCTCTTCCGCTCGCAGTACTTTCCAGCCACCCTTCGTGCGGTGCGCATCCAGGAGTTACTACAGCTGCGGCAGGGCAGCATGTCAGTAGCCCAGTACTCAGTGAGATTTACCGACCTCTCATGCTACTCCATGTACATGGTATGAGACCCATTATTCGAATCCCGGACCATTGAGAAGGGGGTGAAGAATTAGATCAGAGCTTCGACGATTCCACTCAGCATGCCGACCCATGAGGGGGGTGCCGGAGCGAGCCCTACTAGTGGAGAGCTTTCTCGCTGAGCAACCATTAGCATCGAGACCCATCGTAGGATGGCATGGAGTAGAGTCTTCTGTAGTAGGCAGTATATAGATGACACAGGGGTCCAAGAGGACCAGGCCGTCAGGTGGGCGACCACAGGACACGGGTTTGGCTATGCGGGGCACACGGCGCAGAGCCAGCCATGTGAGGAGCAGATAGTGTTATTCATGTAGCGGCAAGGCCATATGGCTCATGACTGCACAACCCACCATGTAGAAGTGTATCAGATAGTGGAGGGACCTCCACGGAAGAGGTAGAGGTTCGACCGTGGCGGTCCGTAGGGAGCAGGCAGACAGGGTAGAGGAGCTGGCCGAGCGGAAGGTGGTGGATGACGGTTCGAGGCTCTACCACCACCACCACCAGGAGGTCCACCCTGACCACAGAGAGCTAGCGGGTAGAGGCAGGCTTAGCTCTAGGTAGCAGAATCATATGACCATGGCGCACTCGAGATGATTCTATGTACTATATGTGTCAACTACTCCCTTGATGCAGTTCTTATAGACACAGGTGCGAGTCATTATTTCATTGTCGATGCCCTTGTTCGTACCTCAGAGATTCTGACAGAGCCGTTGGCTCGATTCTTGCGGCTAGAGACTCATACGGGAGAAAACTTGATGATTACACATTGTTTTCGGAAGTGTGAGATTACTCTAGGAGGCGAGACCATTGGCTGGGATATTCTTGTAGAGGCGTCAAGGCCTTACGACATCATCATGGGTATAGACTAGTTATCTACAGTCCATGCTCAGATCGACTGTAGTAGGCACAAGGGGCGGTGTGTCCGCACAAATGGGACCAGGTTCATCTTCACTGGTGAGAAGGGAACCTTTGCAGCACTGGATGGACTCTCGCAGAGGAGAGGGAAGCCGATCACAAATCAGTTGGCCAGTCTCATCCTCGGAGCAATTTAGGTGCGAAGTCTGAGTTTTCCAGTAGTGGTGGACCAGTATGTAGACATTTTTCCTGATGATATTCTTGGACAACCTCCTCGCAAAGAGGTAGATTTCTATATTGACCTGTACCTCGGGACAACCCCGATATCCACTCCAGCATATCGGATGGCTCCCGCTGAGCTTCGAGAGCTACGGGTACAACCGGAGGACTTGCAGGTCAAGGGATTCATCTGACCCAGTGTTTCACCCTGGGCTTCTCCGATACTGTTCACCATGAATGCGGATGGGAGCTTGTGAATGTGCGTCAACTATCATCACCTGAACCAGGTGATAGTGTGGAAAAAGTATCCGTTTTCGAGGATTGACAACCACTTCGATCAGCTCAAGGGAGAGTGTTGGTTCTAGAAGATAGACCTCATGTTAGGCGATCATCAACTACGAGTTCGAGACGAGGAAGTGCATAAGATGACCATCAATTGTCGGTACGGCCACTATGAGTTCTTGGTCATGCCCTTCGGTGTGACCAATGCTCTAGAAATGTTCATGAGTCTCATGAAAATGATATTCCAGCCCTACCTCGATCGTTTTGTCATAGTCTTCATTGACAATAAAATAATTTACTCAAATACCGAGGAGGAGCACACCTACCACCTATGAGTTGTACTAGATTCACTCCGAGAGCACCATCTTTATGTTAAGCTCTCGATGTGCCAGTTGTGGCTTCGAGAGGTCCACTTCTTGGGGCACGTCATCTGTGAGGTGGGAGTTGTAGTGGATCCCACGAAGGTCGATGTGGTAATTGCTTGGGAGCCACCCAGGAGCGTGACGGATGTGCAGAGTTTCCTAGGTCTGGTTAGGTACTATCAGATATTGTGCTAGACATCTCCAGAGCTGTAGCACCGCTTATAGCTTTGACGAAGAAGGGGAAACCCTTCAAGTTGTCAGACAGATGTCGACAGAGCTTCCTGGAGCTGAGGTAGATATTGACCAGTGCGACCATCTTGAGGCTTCCAGAGGAGGGCGTAGGGTATGCTGTTTACTACGAAGCATCAGGGAATGGGCTCGGGTGTGTCTTGATACAGGAGAGAGAAGTGATCGCTTACGGTTCAAGGATACTGAGGCTGCACGGGCAGAACTACGCCACCCATGACCTGGAGTTAGTAGTAGTGGTCTTCACCCTGAAGATGTGGCGAAACTATCGGATGGGTGAGCGCTTTACAGTATACTCTGACCACCAGTCTCAAGTACATCCTATCACAGAAGGACGTGAACAAGAGACAGTGGTGATGTCTCGAGTTCCTCCAGAATTATGAATTTGGGATTGTCTATACTCCTGGGAAGGGGAACGTTGTGGATGATTCTCTTAGAAGGAGATCAGGCATTCAGTTACATGGAGAGATGATGAAGCAGTTATCCATTTTTCGTATATCCATCGTGGATAGTGATAGGGTATCCTATCGTCAGTCCCTCATAGTCACTCCTCTACTACTTCAGCGGGTCAGAGAGGCACAGTGTGGGGACGTGGACTGTGAGATGCGATGTGCACAAATATCCTCAGGACAGGCACCTGATGGATTTTATGTAGGAGGAGATCATGTCATCCTTTTTATTAGACATACCATGGTACCAGTTGCACTACAGGATGAGGTGCTGAGGGAGTTTGACACATCCCCTCTAACGGTACATCCTGGAGTAGTGAAGATGTATCAGGACCTCATACATCAGTACAAGTGGTCGGGTATGAAGAAGGTTGTGGAAGGATTCGTTTCTCGAAGCCTCACCTGTCCGCAAGTGAAGGCCGAGCACCAGGTACATGTAGGCTTGGTACATTCCTTAGAGGTCCCGAAGTGTAAGTGGGATGGGATATCCATGTATTTAGTGATGGGGATTCAACGTACTTACAAAGGACACGACTCTATTTGGGTGATTGTAGACTGACTCACCAAGTCATCCCACTTCTTACCTATCATAGAGCAGGGCTTAGTGGAAAGGTTAGGATGCATCTACATTCAGGAGATCGTACGGCTTCATGGTGTGACATCATCTATTGTCTCTGATTGAAACACTCGCTTTACTTCCTGGATTTGGATGGGGTTGCCGGAGGCCTTTGGGACGCAGCTACGCCTGGGAACCTCCTTTCACCATCAGAAGGATGGCTAGATGGAGAGGACAATTTAGACTCTCAAGGACATGCTCCGTGCATGTGTCTTTGATTTTGGTCACATGTGGGAGGATCACCTACCCTTGGTGGAGTTTGCGTACAACAACATTCACCAGTCCACCATCGGGATGTCACCTTACGAGACATTGTACGGTAGACCTTACAGATCACCTCTATGCTGGACTGACCATGGGGAGCCAGCACTCGTAGGACTACAGATGGTTCAGGCTACGACAGAGAATGTTCAGATCCTTCAGGAGCGGATGAGGACTGCTCAGAGTCGATAGAAGTCCTATGCTGATAGGAGGCGGAGAACACTGGAGTTCGAGGATGGCAACCACGTTTTCTTACGTGTCTCACCTCAACTTGGATTATACAGATTTTTCTGGTGTGGAAAGTTATCTCCGATCATTATCGAACCATTCAAGGTTCACAGCAGGATAGGTGAGGTGGCTTATCGCCTGGCTCTTCCACCTCTGTTGCATTGGTTGTACGACGTCTTCCACGTATCTCAGCTGAGAAGATACCTGCACGACCTGATGCATATCATCGATCATGGGGAGTTGGACATTGATGAAGGGGTGAATTTTTCATAGGTCCCGGTGGAAATCAAGGAACATAAGGAGCAGGTCCTGCGTGGATGGTCAATTCCTCTGACGTGCATCAGGTGGCAATATGGAAACCTCCAAGAGAGTGCATGGGAGCGGGAGGCTCAGATGCATGCTCAGTACCTTCATTTGTTTCCCTAGTTTATGATGTAGCTTTATGGGGACGTAAATACCTGAGATGGGAGTAATGTAGACACCCATAAAATTCAAGAATTTTTTTAATACATTGAATTATATGAGTACGTAGTTTCTGATGTCGCTTGATTCCGAGGCCCGGGGTGCCCAGAATCAATTTTCAAACTATATCTTGGGTACGTCCAGTGAATGAACAAGTGGGTTTTTCTATATTTTTAACAGGTTCTTGGAATTAAAATCTGAGGGAACCGATGAATCCGCAGAGCCGAAATTCGCTTAGGCGAAGCTTAACTTCAGCTAGCAAGGGCCGAGAGAAAAAGTTATTTTTTTCGGACCTTTTGAGTATAATAATAAAATAATTTAAATGAATTATTTTATTTTTCCTTCCCCCTTTTTGGGTGGTGGGCTAGCGACAGGGTGGTGACGATGCACATAATGAGGCTCATTAATGGGTCATTAAACTCATATCATAACGACGCTTTCATGACACCGTTATGGAAATGCTGCGACGTGCTCCATTATATATTTTGGCACATCGAGAATATGTGGAGAAAGAAATTGGACGATTCTCTAGAAAACATCTGACGGACATCCACCCCAGCGAAGAATGAAGAATGCTGACAAAACATCTTCTTCTTTGATGCCTTTCGAATATTAGAATCAGAGATCGACGATGATACCTTAACCCCCTAGAGGACGAATTCAAGACAACGAACCACTAAGAGGTATGGGTTTATTTTGATAATGAAAATGATCCAATGTTTGTTTTCCACTAAAACATGAATGCGGATAAACTAATTATCATGTTTATCCGAGAACTAGTATTTGCTGTTTGGGGATTATTATTTGCGATGAAATTTTTTGGAGTTCTTTCAAACCACTAACGCGGTGGGTGCAGACAAACAAAAAATTATGAACCCACCGTTTTTCTATTCTTGATATGTGGAACGTTGGGTGAGGATGGAACTGGACCGCAACACCGTTTGAAGGCCGTCGTAGTGAAGAACGGGTCCCGAGACGACCACATGCACATGTGGGAGAAAGAACGGACCACTGGAATGACTTCAGTGGCACGTGGAAATTTCTGGCGGCTGAAGCTGCGGCTGTGCGGGATCCTGAGGAGGACGTGTCGCCCGTCTCGTCCATGGATCGCGAAGGTGCGGGGACCGCGTCCCCCCCTGCTCGGCCCGCTGGCCGAGCCAGCCCCCCCCCCCTCGGTCGGGCCGGGGAGGGTCGTGCGGACGGGGCCGGGCCGCACCCAGCCAGGCCTGAATCGGACTCATGTCGGCTCGCCTAGTGCGGGCCGACCCAGGGGGGTGGGCTGGGCCAGGCCGGTCCCAGACCCCCCACGTCGGACTGTTTTCAGTCATTTCCTAATATCATGAGCTATAGACATATGATCGATGCACTGTCAGTTGCATATGAATACTTGGATCCGGACTGTCATTTTAGTATATTATGCTCAAGGATTCGGAGACCATTGGGTATAACTGAATTGGTTTGAACATGAAACCAATCGGGCCCTCATACTGGAAACACTTATAACTTGTGCTCCGGACGTCCGATTGATGTGTCGTCGACTTAGTTGGATACCTCTTATTGAGAGGCTTATTTTGGATTAATCCTATTGTGGTTTGGATACATTTGGAGTACGGTCAGTTTGGTTTTATCTTAAAAACCAACTGGGCCCCTAGGACAAAAAAGGCCAATAACTCTCAGACCGGGCGTCTGGTTGATGCACTGTCTGCCACGTTGAGTTCCTATTGATGTTACGGAACGTTGTGATACATCAAATTTGAACTCTGTGATATTTTATGTATCAATCCAATTAGATCATGGAGTGGATGCTCCCGGAATTGAGCATGTTGTGTGCGGGAACCCTAGAGTTGGCTGCGACTGCGACGATGACGAATTCACATGGATCCTTCGTTGGTTCGGTAGCGAGGACGACTGTACTTGGATCCTCCGTGGGATTGGCAGCGATGATGAACATACTGGGATCCTCCATGGGTTCGATGCCGATGAATAATGTTCATGTATCCTATGTGTGTCTGACAGTATTTGAGTCTGTACTTGTATCCTATGTGGGTCCGCCAGAGTAGCTGGTCTTGTATCCATTGTGGGTCCGACAGCATAGCTGGTCTTGTATCTTATGTGGGTCTAATAGCTTGGATGAATCAGTGGATACATAATATCATCTCTATCACCTTAAGAAGTGTATACCTGGGTGAGCTGAGTCTTGATTCTCAATCTTATAATTGATGTGGTTGACTTGAATTTCCTGCGTGGATTGGGTTGTGCTTTCCTATGTGGACTGGTTGTACATGGGCTCGGGAGCTGGAGTCGAACTATAACCGATGACTTAGGTATATGTATGGGAATTTACCTAAGTAGTTTTTTTATACTTCATGATTGTATCTTTTTTTTGGTTTATCCTATATGGATTCTGAGAGACCTTTGGGGGGTCTCAAGGTCCCTACTGAGTATCGTATACTCACCCTAGCATGGGCTATGCCTACACTATGTTGTGTTGGATGCAGAAGAGGGACAACACTGATCGAGGTGGAGGCTTGTGGAGATGGACGATACTCGATGGTGGACCACTTGGCAAGACCTACACGGTGCGGGCGACTAGACTGAGGAGCTGAGGAGACAATATATACCCACTCTTCAGGTGGGATTTACAGAGGACTGCTCGGTGTTGTAGCTTTACTTTCCTGTTGTTGTACTTTCATTTATGTTGTACATTAATTTCATTTGGGTTTGTATTCTGGCCCATTTACTTCCAGCACTTACTATTGATTTCGGTTTACTTGGTGTTTACTTCAGCTTGTGTACTCTGTGGTGTTTGTTTTCTTATATAAAGGTAATGCCTTTCTTTTTAATCGGGATTGACACCTTGGTGCTAGTTCCCATCCCCTGGACTATGGTAGGCGGGCTTGGGGTAGTCCCGACACGAGCCCCGAGGATGGGTCGTGACATTTATCTTAACCACACTAGGGTAATCTCTCGAAATGAAGATTGGATTATCTCATTATCCACATTATGCCTTGATACCAATTCCATGTTCACTCTGTGTTGATATCATCATAATCCCTTGATCAATAAGGTTATCAACTTTTATTTATTACTAGCCTTAGATTCCCTTGATCATAATCATAGTAATCAAAATCACACAAAAAAAGTGAACTTTATGGTCACAAGGAAAAGGAACAATTACTTCACTTCTATAAACATCAAATCTCTTACAAAGTGCATCAAAATAAATAGATCATTCACATAGTGTCTCTATATCATGTTCACCTCATTTCCTTGAGATGATCAATTGAACTGGTATTTATAGGAATCCTTCTGATGAGCATCTTTTTCACCAATGGGCATATGTTGTCTTATATTTTTTAGTGGGATTAGACACTGAGCACTTCAATGGATATATAATAACTAAATGTCTGACATCGTTATTAATTTAATGGTTTTTATTAATGTTTTTTGGTTATGAATATTCAATTCATTTGAGTAGGATGATATTCATTAAGAGTGTTATTAGAATTTCTATTGATATCATTTTTATCATGATTATAAATATCATTTCGGTACGAATGACTATACAGAATGATTAAAAATCATGTTTCAAATAATATGTAAATTATAAATCGTATCCTAGATATTTATGATAATCATGGAGTTTTTCATTACTATTTTTTTCATTAGTATTGTATTTATAATATACATACTCATTATAAATATCGTAATGATAAAAGATAAATTTGTTTTCATACGTTAATAAGACATTATATATGTATGATAAAATGATATATTTTTCCTTATAAAAAGAATTCTTAAAATAAATTGGACATGAAGAAGTTAATAATTACGTATTTATGAATGAGTTTTTGAAATAGAAAACAAAATGTAAGGAAAATTCAAAATGTGACTTTTGACTCAATAATTTCTCTATTTTTGGAAACACCAACCCTCAATACATAAATAGAAAATAAATATGAAAAAGAGTTTTCCATTATAATTTTTATGAAAATTCATATTCAGAACTAAAGATTTATACCTATCTCCACATGTGTTTATTAATAATTTCAATATAATAGTGAATAAAACCAACTCCCCCATAGAATAAAAATAGTCCAAAGAATCGTATTATCTTCTTTAATGGTTTCCTCCCATTATCCTTTAAAATATCCCCCTTAAAATAGAATTATACCCTTTTATATAATTTTATACCACGTTTTTATATTAGAAAATGAATAAGGAAAAAGGTTGAAATATCAAAAAAGGGTTAGAGAAGCATTCTATATGAAAAAATAATAATAATGAACATGATCATCTCACGAAAAGATAGAAAATTCATCAAAACTAACTAGAATAAAAAAAAATTAAATTTATTATAGAAGAAGAACTGTTTAATTAATATTTCAATAAAATAAAACAATACAACAATATTTGAAAAAAATCACTTATTTTTTATGAGATTTAGCACAATAATTTTCAAATTTTTGAATTATTTTCTATTTTCCTTCATAATTTCATGAAACTCATTCTGGTTTGAAAACATTTGTTCTTGATTTGAAAATAACATATCCTATGTAAGAATCAATTAGTTCTAGCAGTGAAACTATTCTTATTGAATATTTTAATTATCTTCCTATAATTTTATTTATTATTCCAGGGTATGAAGATTCTCTTCATAAAGATGAATATTTTCAATTTGATCCTTACTTGTATTTTCATGAACTACATTTCTTTCAGTCAAAAAAAAATATTTCAATGAAAATATTTCTTCATTGTAAACCATGAGAATTGACGCCCCTGATTTAAATTATCTCAAATTCCCATTTATTTCCCTCACATCATCAGACTGGATAACTTATGAGCTTACAAAATATTCTAAAATACTTACACTTATAGCTATATCACTAGCTAACATATTTAATTTAATTATGATTTCATTTTCATGTATCCATATATCTTCAATTTTATCTTCATGAACATTGATATTAAAATTTTTATTATTATACTACATGTTATTTTTGTTTTCATTACCTGTTGAGGTCTTGGGAACTTTCATCAGAAACCAAAAAAGAAGCTTCATGCTTGACGAATATTCCCATTAAATGTCTGATTGACTCTTATGTTTGGTTTTGGTTTTCATAAAAAAAATCTATTTTTTCTATGATTCTTGGAAAATACAAAATAGTATTTTATATTTATCAAAATATTGAACAATATACTTAGGTCATTTCACTATGATGGTATTTTTTGATTTAGTATCTTCTTATAATTAAGGAGCTCTCTAAAACATGTTCTAATAGACACATATCCTTAGGAAGATTTTGGTTTACATCTGACATGGTCTCTTTATATATAACTAAAATATAAATTACTATACTGTATTTAGTTCTCTGTAAACCATTCATGGAGAACTAAACTCCAAGATTCAGAAACATGCAAGAGGTTTCTTTTAAAGATCTCATGGGTATTTTATCATAATTAGTTTTTGGACATTAAATAACTTATATATTATTCCAACCTTCCTATTATTAATCTTCATATTCATCTTCTTTTATCTCTTATTATTTACCAACTTCTTTTTCACCATTGTACTCAACTATTTTTCTCATATCACGATATTATTTTTCATTAGATTATTTTCATGACTAACTATCAGTGGTACCAATTTTTCACATTTTTTTCATTTTCACTTTTATTGTTTAAAGGTAACACTCATTACATCATTAGTTGATTTAATTATTATGATTCGAAGACATGATTTTTTAAAACTTTTAATCAAACTATTAATTTTAAGAAAATATTCCTTTCTCTTTTTCATCAATCTTTTTTTATATTCTTCCATGAATGCTTGTTTACTGCAAATTCATTCATCCACAACATTGGTAGGATCAAGGAAAATTAATGGTCTCATTATTTAATTTCATATTTCCTTATACTCCGTTGAGATTCATATTCATCATCAAAGAAATTATATTACACTAACTTCTTTGGAGAAATAGAAATAAATTTTCTTTTCATTTTTGAGACATTCGGTTTGCTTTTTTGACTATTTCTACCTACCTTTAATGTCTTCCTTTAGAGGTTTGAATTTATACTCGTTCACAAGTTTTTTTGATTCATTATCAATACCAAATATCATCCTATTATTTTATTATCACTACTAATAGAAATAATAATTTTCTTCTGTACCTATATTTTTGCAACATTGAATAATTTAAAACTCTCAATTAGAAATTTGTTTATGATTTATAGTAACATTATCAGCTGAGATTTGATGGATCATGTCTTTATATTGTTGATGGTTACAAATTCATAACCCTGCGATTTCTAAATCCACATATTGATGCAATAATCAATAATAAAGACCCTAGAAACCACTAGAGTTTTCTTATAACATATTCTTGGAATTAATAATCCTTGGATCAATATGGTAGTAAGAAGATTATCATAAGAGAGATTAGTGACATTATTGTTATCTACATGAAAATAAAAAATATATTCCTCATGAATTTTTTTATTGAATATACATTTTATATTTACTAACGTGAAAGAGGAAAAAAAATTCACATTTTTCGGGTAATCTAGGTAAATGATTATCTTTTTTATCTTACATGGTTATATATTTTCCATACATATAAAATGATATCATTAAATCATTTCCAACCGTCAAAGAACTAAAAAATATCTAAATTCATTAACATAAATATGATATTTATGGTTTTTATGTTCTTTAACCAAGAATAATTTCCATCAATGAAATTTTAGAATAATTTTTCATGAATATTTATACTATTCATTAAAATCATTATTACCCGCCCATTCAACAAATAAAATCATAGTTGAGATAAATTTAGGATGTATTACATTGTGATATGATATTGAGGAATCTATCATGAGTGTAAAAACAATTCTATGTTGGAAAACTATTAGGAGAGGTGTATGAAAGGATACATTGCATTTTAGAAAATGATTGGAATAGAAATATTGGATAGGGTCCATGGTTCTCTCATTATAGGATGAGAAAAATTATTGTTTAGATTATATATTTTAAATTACATCCAAATGATTTGATTGTTTAAAAATAACATAAAACTGTTAATGATTTTATTGTAAAAACACTTATCATAATTGATAAAGTATTTTTAAAAGAAATAAAATACCAAAAAACAGAGTTGAATAGAAATTGTGTAAGGTATAAGAATTTTTCACTTTTGGAGATTCAATATAGATTTATTAGTTTTGATATTTAGTTATTCTTTTAAATAATAGTTGAGTAAATTTTTTTGGGATATTATAAATTTTGAGTATAAAAACTATTCAGAATGACATGTTTTTATTGAATTTTTTCTTTATGAAATTTTTGAGAACAAAAGTCTTTTATATGATATTTTATGTATATAAAAATTTTGATAAATAAATTTGCAGTTTAAATTTTTTTGATTAATAAATTTTTTTATTTCAAAACATCTAACATATGTATTATATCATTGTATGTTAGTAACATAATGTAATGAGAAGTATTGTTCCAGAAGTGTATATGAACGATTAATTAACATTGATCATTTGAAGATGTTATTTAACATATTAAAATTTATTAAAAGGTAATTGTTTTTTAGAAAAACTAGAAAAAATTTTCTTATGATTTGATATATTTTAAATTTATATCTAGTTTTTATATTAAATTCCAAAGTATGTGATACTTAATATCTATATTTTTTTTCAATAGGGGTGTGTAAGGGGTTTTACTACGTGAAATAGAATATGGGTTATCACAAAAAAATGATTTACTTTTAAAAGTCATGCCATAGTTGGTGAGTGTTTGTTACATCCCTAACACCCAAGAAGAAAAATATTCAATTTCTACATATAATTATTCAGTATTGGAATGTGAAAAAGAGTATTTTTTCATTGAGGGAAAATAAACTAGTGAATCTAATAAGAAATTTCATGCTCCTAATGTACTTTTTTATATCTATTCTACAACCACCAAAGCCCCCATCTGACGAACTTTTTAATTAAAAATCAATTCAAGGAGAATAAAAAAGTAATAACTCCATACTTCAAATTATATATAAAAATATTAATTTTACCATTTTAAAATGGGATTATTTTTAATTTTAGTGACAACATGAATATATATATACATAAATTATAATTTATGTATGAATTATATTTAAGTATAGTATATATTCTATTAATCCTCTTAAAGATATTTGATAATATATTTTTATAGATTCCTCAATATCAAGTGTATTTTAGGTACCAATTGTAATATGAAGACATTGAGTATTGTCGTATCCATACTTTTTAAGAAGATCATTGATATACTTATGTTGAGATATATTAGTTGCTTATATTATTTTGACATATTTAAAAATATGAAAAAAATTAATTGGCCCATCATACACACTTCATCTCCTATTCCATAGTACCCACAAAGAAGTATTTTAAATATTTTATTGATCCGACTATATTTTTATGAATGTAGACTTTTATAAACTGTTTTTTTATTTTCTTTATAAATATTTTTGGATCAATAGTTCACTTAAAATAATTTTTTGATAACAAAAATAATGTCAAGCCATTATACATTCTTCTAGAGGAATTTGTAAGGCCATATATATCATTAGTGTGTTTATAGACGTATTCAGGATGTTTGTTTCCATCAATACTAGGAGGATGTAAAAAAACATCCTCTTAATCATTTTTTATGGAAACACAAATTATAACCTTTTGAAAAAGATTCAAATTAAATATTGTTGCAAAGGCTAATAGAATACTAATAGATTGAACTATATCTACTAGAGTATAGGTCGCTCAATACTGTATTTTGTGTTTTTGATTATATTCTTTAGCATCATGTCCTGATTTATTTCTAGTAATTATTCAATTTTCATCATAATTTTTATTAAACAACATTTTACTCCAACGACTGATTTTGCTTTAGGTCTTTTAACTATTGTCCCTATATTGATCCTTTAAAATTCATCTAGTTGATATTTAATATCATTAATATAATCATACTCACCTAAAGACATATAAACATTTTAATGTTAAAATTGATCATGGAAATAAAAATATTCTGATTCATTACTCATATAACTTCTTCTTCTTTATCATTGACTGACAACACCAATGATATTATCACTATAATGATTTCTATGATACAACTGGCATGTGGTTTGTAAAACCCATTCATCAACATAAGGTTGATATTATTCAAGTTTTAATACTCTATAATCAATATATTTAGTATTTTACACATTAATGGAATCATAGATCAATTTTTATGGATCATTTTTTAAAAACACATCTATGTATGTTGGTTAGGTTAGTGTAAAACAAAAAAAAATCTTTTTCATGAAATTTATCATGTAATTGTTCCTCAATACTGCAATATTTGTTGTTAAAAACTCTATTTTCCATATAATAAGTGGAATAGCATATGAATATACGTTTAGTAGACTTGGGTGCCAAACTGTTTAAATTATCTTTTTTCTTTGTGATTAATATTTTCATCCAAATACATTGAGGTATGAATCGTTTGGTTTTTTCATGTCCATAACTCATAAGGATTTTTATTAATAGATGGTTAAATTTATACTTTATTTATAGTATAGAATGTGTTTCCAATAGATTCATCCCAAAAATGAATAGACCTTGAGTATTCACTCAACATGGTTTTTGATATTTCTTGGAAAATACAATTTATTATTTCAAAAACACCATTTTTTCTTTTTAGTTATAGAAGCTAAACATATACGGGTAATTAAATTATAACATAATTAGTTTCAAAATAAACATTTTAATAATGTCCCACATGTTCACTTTGGATAGTTTTTAATAGAGGGTTTTTCTCATTTATATCTTTTGATAAAAAATTATATAAAATAAAAATGATTTAGATTTAATTCCTAAAAAATAGACCCACGCATATCTATTGTAATCCTCAAATAAAATAAATATATAATACATTATCCAATACTAAAAATTTGGGTGGGACCAAAATAATACATGTTCATCAACAATATATCATCAGTAGTTGTGAGTTCACTAATAGATATTAATATTGAGTTATTTTGACTTGTATGTAGTCAAGTGCCACAAAAATTTTATGAAAGAAATATAGAATCTGGTAGATCATGGAATAATATTTTCATAGATAATTTACATATGTTACTAATGTTATAGTACTAACCTTATATGACATAACAAGTGTCGATATTTCACTGTAGTGAGACTAGGTATGTCTTGTATCATATGGTCTTCTTATTTAAGTGTATAACCACTCTCATGTTGATGGGTAGAGATAATGAATTGAATATTATAATGTTGTTTTACACATTTACCATTCCTATAATTTATTTGGTAACCTTTACAAAATAACTGAATTATGATTATAAAGATTTTCTTATGACCTTTTATAAAAAAACTAATGTTACTGAATTTCTAATAAGAGAAATGTTACTTATAAAAATAATATTTACTTTTGTATTATATCTGAAGCGTACTATTACAAATTTAATTTCAAAAATTTTCCAGATAAGTATTTATTACCAGCCATATATAGGGGACAACCAATATCCATATAGCATGTATTCTTTTTTACAATTATATTGTTAATTTTTCTAAAAAACAATTTTTATTTTAGAAAAAAAAAATTCATATTATAATTTTTTTTAGTAAATACAATTTTAGGAATTCATATATTTTTGAAGAATGTGATTTATAGAATCTATTGGATATAATGAAATATCAAGAAAAGTTTTTATTACAGTGACATCCACAGTGACATTTTCTATAAAAGGGGATAATTTTTTAATATAATTATTGTTTCTAAATAAATTGTTTTGGATAAGAGTAACTCATTCTAGAACAACGAAAACATGTGTTGAGTTGTTTATAAATCTAATTAAAATTTTATTTACTTAGTGTAAACATATTTAAGAGTTTATCTACAAAATATTTATAATTATATTTTCAAACTCAATTCCTAAACTCATAATTGTTAGATTGAGAAGTGAGTTTTATTTTAACAGAATTATTCAAAAAATGACTATTTAAATATATTTTGAATGATTATCCTTTACCAAGTTATATATTTCAAGGTATTTAGAAATATAATCAATTTTAATTATTTTTTACTGTGATAATTTCGATGATAAGATACTACTTTTATTTATAAATTTATTTTAGTATTTCAATTTTCAAGTTGTTTAAATAATCTAATATTTTCATTTTCTTGTAATTGAGAAAATCTAGATATATCACCATAAGAATGTACATTATTATCATCTTTCAATTATTTTTATTCATTAAGAGAAGTGCTGTTTTACAAATTATGGTATTTTCTATTCAAAGACATATTGTTAAAGGATCATAAGTGTGTAACTTATCTGTAAAAAATTGATTTTTAAAAGGTATCCTTGTATATAAACAAATATTCACATTTTTAGAATATTCATTGTTTGAAGAATAATTAGAATAATATTTTATATAATCACTCCAACAATCATTATCATTCAAAAAATTCATTCCTTTTGAATTGTAATAGTTTTTTATATTAGAATTCATTTCTAACATTCCATTTGAGTATTAGAAAATCGATTCTTATGGGTATTGTTTTCTTACAATATTAACACGTGACATTAGAATCATTATTTTTATTCCCATCCATATTACTTTTCTTAAAATTTTACAAAAAAATAATTCTTTGAAAACAAAATTCCTTATTTTAAGGAAATTGGTCAACTCATTCTCGAAATGTAATGAATCACTTGAATTTGATAGAGTTACAAAATTTTTCATTATTGATTTAATATCCTTCTTATGATTTTGATATTTTATCAGATTTGATGTAGATGTATAATAAAAATCACCAAGATTTTTGATTTCTTTTCCAACATAATTTTCCCACACACATTCAGTAATAGAGTTACAAATATATCATTAATTGTAAGATTTTTAATCATTATAGATTTATCAACATCTATTTTTTTAATGCCCAATCATTGGGCATGATATCAGTTACATTTTCAAAAATAATTTCATCATATAATACATTTTCAACCACATCATGGGAATAATTAAGAAATATCATAAACCATTTTTTGTACCTTAGCAACATGTTCACAATAATGAACCACAAAATATTCATGGTCATCTCTTATAATATATATTTTAGTCCTAACAACATCAGATGTATAAAAATTAGTAATCACAAAATTCTACCAAATATTGTTAGCTTCTTCATATGAAGAAATATTCCAAAATATAATTGTAGTTATAGAACATAATAAATTAATCTTTACCTAGTAATTTAGCATTTATTCTTTCTTTTCTTGATTGGTAAATATTTTAATTTATTTTTTAGTAATTTTTTATTCAGAAGTTATAATCACAATATTACCAACACTTATGTTGAAAAAAAGTCTTCATCATATCTCACGGTATTCATATTCAGTATGATCAATGATTGGGATTCTGGTGGGATTAACATAATCTATAGAACTAAAATGTATAACCTTTATCATAAAAAATAAAAAAACAATCCACAATACAGGTTAGAGTAAAAAAAATTATAATCAGATATTTTATAACATGTAATAATAACAACATAAAAAAATAAACTGTATATAAAATGGAAAAGGTATATAAGCAGTGGAAACATTCTCTAATACCAATTGTTAGATATAAATGTATATGTAGATATATAAATAAAATACGGGGTGAATTTTATGTGATTATCCACATAAAGGGGATAATATTATGTGATTATATTTTAATAATTGTTTGGTTCAAGTCCATAATAGAAAATTTCAGTTTATTATAGAAATTGAAATTCATTCCTCATCTCAAATGAAATTCATGTTTAAAATGACAATTTGGGCCAAATTAATCGTCTATTTTTAGATAATATTTCTTTAATATTTTGAAATTGATATTTTGGGGTATGATTTATTAATTTTTTTGAATTCTTTTCTTACAATTGGTGGATCAATCCCAAGGGAAGATGTTTATTTTTCGTAATAAATGTAGAAATATATGGACAAAGCATAATGTGCCTAAGGCCGAAAAAACAAAAATGGGGCCTATAATCCCTACCCAATGAAGCTCAAATTTTTACTATAGAAATATAAAAGTTTTGGGGATCATTTAATTCGACTTATTATAGAGATAACTCTGATGTTTTCATATAGATATTTGGATCCTGTTTCGACATTTAAAAGGTGGGCTAGATTTGAATTCCCATATAGTTGTCCCACAAGATTGACCATAAATTCCATACAAAAAGTCCACTATTCCTAAACAATTTTTATATAAGGAAACATGTTGGAAGATATTTTTGATCTATTAATCCTTCTAATTCGACCATATTTAGGGACACAATCACACGTCAAGAGGGGGATGAATCTATAATATTTTATTGGTGAAATTTGAATTGTCAAATTTATTTTTTTATTTTATCACCCTCATTATAGATCTCAATTAATGGGTAAGGAATTTATTGACGGTGGGTTCAAATAAGTCTCTGTATATTTTTTTATATGGGGACAATGGTAATGGTAATTGGCATCAATTTTTCTCCATTTAATCAATGTTTATTAACTTTTAATTGTAACTTACAGCTTTCACTTTATAACAGCATCATCAATATTTCTCATGTAAGTTATATATTCACTATCTTTTATAAATTAAATTTCAAATTCATATTATTTTATTTTATTCCATTAAATATCATATTGATACCATTAAATCAAATTCTGAACATAGTCACACCATCAGTTGTGAATTTTATCTCACAATGGTGGAGTGATCATAATTCTATTTTTCCTTTTCTTCACCAATTCCACTTTCTTGTGCCTTATTCAAGATTAATTTGATATATTATCATCAATATAGGGATACATATTTTATGGGTTGATTTTCAGATTTATTATGTGTATGGATTTGATTTTATTTTATGTTCTAAAAATTGTAATATTTTTCTTATTTTAATATTTCAATTTCTAGACATACATTTATCTTTGCCTTCAAAAACTATAATGATGACATATTCTGAGTTTCAGTGTGATCCAATTCCTTGGTGTGATAATGAATGTGATCCTCTAGATGCATTGTTGATAATCCATGGAATTCTGTAAGAAAAAAACATGTTATTTATTTTTTATGTTTATCTTGTTTTGTGGATACATCATGAATAAACGAGATGATATTTTCATTGAAAAGAAATTCATCCAATCTACCTCTAGAAAAAAATATGGAACAATAGATCAAAATTAATTTTTTTAATTCAAGTTATTGTTTCATTTTTGGTTCTTTTAAATAAATCACTAATAATCCATATGAATAAAATACCATGCTGGACTCTCCATATCCCAAAATTCTTCCAAATCAATGTTTTCTGTATGATTCATCATCGACCCCTGTGGATTTTATTACCCAAATATAATAAAATTGGCCACTTTTGTCATAAAACATAAGTAAATTTGGGAAAATTCATATTTTTTATCCATTGTTGGGGATACTAGTAATTTATATTTGACAATCACCTTCCTTTTCTCCTAAAATTCTTAACTCTCACCCCCATTTCTCTTCTATTTTCACTTTTAAATTATATTGTGTATAAAAATTCTCAAATCAGAACATTAATCTGCACAAATAAATTATCTCAAATAGTACCAGGATATAAACTAAGGATTAAATAAAATTATAAATCAATATTTGGAAGCACCTCACATAATAATGTTCATTGATAAACTTTGGAATGATTACACAACAATGGATGAGATGTTAAATAACAAGGATTATGACTATTTCAATGGTAAATTTCTAGACCTCACAAGGATGGTAAACGAGATCAATCATAGGGATGTACATGATATCTAAAATACAATAAAAACTAATCCCAATAAAATTATTGAATAATTGTGGGCCCAAATATTTATAATGACTTTTGAGGTTTAATATTTTATGTTACAATTAAAAAACATTAATACTTGTCATAAAACCATCTCAATTATGAATATCTCATCCATAACCTTATGTAATGTTTCTAGTTTCCCAAAACCCTCAAAGAGTTTAATTAAATATGAACATTAGGATTTGGGGTAGCTGAAGAGTATCATGTATTTGATTATGATTTGTTATATCAATAAGAAAAATGTTTTATACATCCACAAGAGGGAAACATAGCATCGTTGATTGAGTGTCCTCAATATTGATCCAATGTTGATTTTGTAGAAGCACCAATAAATAAAATATTGGGAGATATAACACACTTAAAGACTGTACACATTCTTGGAACTAATATATCCATCCTTTAGGTTGAATGATATGATCCTAAGGATCCAACACATATATGAAATTTTGAAAATGAAACCATGTTACATTCATATTCCCCACCTATTTCTAAATGTGTTTTCCAAAATGTGGTTGAATATAAGGCACCTATATCATATATTATCTATTCTATAATTAGGGATTATAAAAAACATTATGTCATCATTTCCTCATATCTTTAATATAATAATGAAAATATTGTTCTTGTTGTCATATGAAATACAACAGAAATTACTAGGTAAATATTTTTTGAAATTCCTTAGGCATTCACACTAAATGTGGAACATGGGATTACACATGAAAAAAACTATAAAAAAATAATCAATCAAAATAATGTATAATTAGATAATAGTGGGGCCCTGAAGATGTTGAATGTTGGTAGTGGATATATTTTTAGGTCAATATAGAGTTAACAACATTAAATTATGTTCTTTATAGAAGTCAAACAGGCTTTGTGCATTTTTTTAAATATTTTTTTATTATTGTGTTATGTTTTTTATTGAAACCCAAAAATCATTAAAATGTAATATAATTTCCCTTATATATGATATTTAGTTTTGGTGAATTTAATAATTTCAAAATAAAACTCTTTTCATGTAATGTTCAATCCTAGCCATCAATCATCCCAATTGATTCAACATGTGAATTGTATCCAAAATAATAAATATCTTATTGATGGTACATAAAAATCATACTAGGTGAATTTATTCCACAATCACATTTCATACCACATTACACACACTTTCCTCCCAATTTAAATATCTATTATCCTTCTTTATTCAAATCTAATATTAATTTCATTCTATGTTTTGGGGATTGAAAATATTGAATTTTTAAAAAATTAACTTTTATGATAAAAATAAATTTAGAAAAAATTATCATTGAATTAATAAATTTAGATTGTCAAATGTGAAAAATTATTTTCAAATGATTTTGAATTATTTGATTAAAATTTGAATGCATTTTTAAGTCCATGAGCATTGTTTTTGGAATATGCAGTTGTCTGAAGTTATTTTTCAGTAATTAAATTGTAATCATCATAATCTAAATTCCACAATGCACATCCATTGGATATTGGGTAAAATTTGAGTTCCTAGGCCCATTTCAGTATAACCTAAGGTTTATGGATACTTTTATTTTAATATGATTATCAAAAAATTAACAAAAATTACCCCATTGAGCAATGTTTGTTCAAATGTGTGGCATTCGGCACTTGGGGACCATGACTGCATAGTTTACTTTCCAAAAGTTCGGCCTTATATATATATATATTGTGGAGCATGGAAATGTCAATTAGTGTGTCATTCATCACTTTTGTATCAAGACTCAATATTTTCTTTACCTAGGGTTATTTATTTCATATATTTTGTGGTTCAAAAAATAAATAATACCAACAACAACAAGAAAATAAAAAACAACCAAAAATTTTGGGTACTCATTTTAAGGTTTAATCTGATTCACACCTAGCGCTTACATTTTTTTACTTCACCTAGAAAATAGACCCACTGTCTTTTGTGATCCACAACACATCATCATGTTTAGTTGAAATTGGATGAAATGTGGAAATGAATTTTAACAAAATTATGAGCATTGGTTTGTGATATTCTTGTGGACCTATCTTGTTTTAATGATTTTTAATGTTTTCATTGTTGTTTTTAATTATGTATTTTGGTGAGCAATATATATTAATTTTTTTATCAATAATGTAATTCAATATCTTACTGATGAGATACTTTTTGCTCGGGATTATAAAAACTCAGGTTTCATGTGTGATTATCCACTAAAAGTGTCTAATATTAATTAATTATATATTAATATTCTTGTGTTTCAATTCCATAAAAATGATTATTTTTTCATTTTATAAATTTAACTTCATTTCCATCTCAAATTAAATTCATGATAAAGATGAACATTTGGGCCTAATAATTCATCTTTTAGTGGAAAAAAATTCCTTAATTCTATGATCATTATATTTCGGGATATTATTGATCAATTTAATTGAATAATTTTATTAATTAGGATCAATTGATTAATCGCAATGGAATATGATTATTTCTAGGATTTAATTCAAAATAATTCTAGAAAATGAATAATGGGCCTATGTACCATTTTCCCGAAGTAGGGCCCACAATACAATAAAAATTATGATCAAATTATTTAATTTAGAAATGAAAAAATGGTATAATTTTATTCAAAATGATGGTCCATTTTACCTAAAATTTTTACATATATTAAAGCAAACAAGTAAAAATATATATTACTTCTAAGACCCCTTCAAATTATGATTTATTCTTTTACATATTTACACATCAACAATGGGGATAAATCTGAATGATTTTCCGGGTGAACATTCAAACCTCAAATTTCCTTTGATTTGTCACCCTCATTTTAACGCACAATTAAAGGTGATGGAATTTATTGATGTTAGGATGAACTAATTATCCAAATATTTATAAATAAGGAGATGGCGGTGAAGGGTGTTATCCTCTATTTTTTTCTTTTTATCAATGATTAATACATTCAGTTGTAATATCTATCTTTCATATTCATATAACCTAATCCATTTTTCTCTGGGAATTTTCCATTCACCATAATTTACTAATAAAAGTTAATATTCATATTATTTTCCTTAATTATAGTCTATATAATGTTAATACCATCGAATCAAGATGTTCAAACATTTACACAAGCACATGTTAATTTTTTTACACAATGATGGAGTGATTGTATTTTAGTTTTTATTTTTCTAATCCCATTCTAGCCTCATGTGTTAAAATCCCACATAATTTTATATATTACAATAAATGGAGATATAATCATTTTATTGTAAGATCAAATAGAGTAGCGAGGTTATGGATTGGATGTTATTTTATGTGCATTAATATATAATTTTTTGTTATTTTAAGATTTAAATTTGATGAGTTACATTATTAATTTCCTTTGCATGCATTAAAAATGACACATTATGTGTTCTATAATGATCCAATTACTTAGAATGGCCATGAATGTTATCCTATAATTCCATTACTGATTATCCATAGAATTTTGTAGGAATTATATTGGTGAATTATTTTTACAATCATCTCATTTTTCAGATTCATTTTGAATATACAATTTGAAATTTTATAAGAAAATAATTCATCCAAAACTCCCTAATAAAAAACCCAGGATCCACCCCTCAACATTAATTGTTTTAATAAAATTAATGGTGTGTTTTTGGGATATTTAAATTAAATCAATAATAATGAAATAAAATAAAAACCCAAGTTGTAAATGAAATAGGAAAAAACCAATAAAATCATTTTTTAAATAGGATTCTTCTTTGGTACCTATGGATATGATAACCCAAACTACACTACAATCAACTTATTTTATGATAAAACATGGGTAAAATTATGTTGGAACCAATAATATTAAAATATTTCATATTTATAAATAAAATAAATATTTTTCACCTAATTAAATAATGTGAAATAACAAGACCTCATACATATTCAAATAAAAATCATACTTCCCCATGGGTTTTATAATAAATATATTGTGATCAGGCTAGTTCTAATTTTCTTATTATGTAATAGGTCACTAAAGAGATGATTCTATCTTACATCATATAGAATCATAATCTGATAATTTCCTATAATTATAATCACTGAAATGAAATTTTTAAATTAATAAAAAATTATTATATTAATAGAAGTCATATTTATAGAGTAATAAAAAATTACCATAATCAATGATACTACAATAAACCGAAATAAAATAGAAATTTGAGTATTAATGATTAAATATATATTTCAATTGATGTGGATTTAATAAATGACTTGAAAAAGAACAATTAAATTAATATTGAATTATTTTAACCCAATTTGAAGTTTATTAAAAAATCTAGGATAATGTTCCCTAAATTTTTAATTTCAAGAATTTTTGTCTTACCCATACTATACTACACCATCTATTTTAAAATGGAATTCCTTCCTCTCCTCGAGGTCACTCAATTAAAACATCGGCTTCACTATATCATTATATACTAGAAATCCCTCAATCAAGATGTTTATTATCACCTATGTCTTCTTAGGCTTGGAAGACCTTGATTGAAGAGGCCCGATGCTTGAAGTACATGGAAAACACATTACTTTTGTGGAATACTTTATATATAAAAAAAATCAAAACTCAAGGACCGTAATAGTTTAGTGACTTTTGAAACCCAGAACGTAATCTTCTAATCGTGGTGAATGATCTTCAACATCTCCCATAAAGATCTTCCACTTATGTTTTCTTACCTAAAACCTTTCTTTATATCCTGGGGAAAAGAAAACATATAAAGGGTGAGATAAAATGCTAAGTAAGGGTAAGGATGGATAAAATAAAACAAACCATATAAATTTGAACTTAAAAACATGAACACAATGTTTAAACATCAAGATCTTGATCAATGAAATAAAACATGGAAATACGTAAGGCATAGATCATAAAGAAACATTATTCCTGATAAAATAGCAAGGGAATAAAACTTTTAATTGTGGTAACCATTAAGTACATGATATTATTTCCATAGTAGCCGAGGAATTGCTGCCAAGACCATCTTAGTGGACAAAGTCCCTTTATGAATCGAGTTCACTCCTCGTTCCAGTCCTGTATTACTGAAATGATTTAACTTTCCCTTCCATCCATGTCTATCTCATGAGTTATAAATCTTTACCCAATTAATTGGAGGGAGATATAGGTCCCACCCATCTCATAATGAAATCATTCTTACTTGTTCCACAAAATAAACATGAAACATTCATCATAACACAATAAATAAAATGGGTTTCATAAACATCATCCCATCATCACATAATCCATATAAAACAAATGGATATATCAGCATAAGAAAAGTGAAGCCTTGTAAATCATAGGGACATTATACTTGAAACATACAAATATAAAATAATGTCATCTAAGATGAAAAAATGGTTTTGATAAAACACATGAAATGAAATCATGAGGAAAATATCCTTTCTTCTTCAAAATAAATTTCTTTTCACAAAACATCATGCAATTTTAAAATAAAGAGATTTTTTTGAAAATATTCATGAAATATTTTGGTGGAAGGTTCATGAAAATAAGGCTTTATAAAACCGTAAAAATCCTTTCATGCCGTGTATGTTAAAAAAACATTATTCTCGTAGTTTTGTCGGAAAAGTCAAGAAGTACCTTGTAGGGTAAATAAAAGAATGATTCCTTCCCTACCATGGGGTAAAAGTCAGAATGGGTAAAAATGAATTTTAAAATACATGAATACACTTTTATAAAACCTGTAAATGGATGATAGCAATAACCCTAGTAAATACTTACGAATAAGAAATCATAGATAAAAATGAGATTTCCAAAATTATCCCTTACCTTAGGTCTGATATACTTTGTACGTATCCAAACCTCATGTATAATGATTTAAATAATGTAATTGAATTATTAAAGAATCATATAAATTGTTATGATATCATATATGGTTCACTTATGACTTTATATTACCCATTATTTTGTAAATTAATGTTAATGTAGCGTTTTGGGTAAAATTATCTTATTTATCGTACGTGTTTGGACTTGTTGTTATTGATGTTATTATTACTTATGTCATGATTTAATTACATCCAAAATGTAAATCATAATTTATATATCATTTAAATTCATTATATATCCAGCCTATACAAGCATTTATAATAGTACATAACATATGGAGGTAAGAAATGAAATAAACCGTTCATGGAGACGGTATGTCGTACGTACGCATGAACGCTACTTTCATTTATATTTATTATTTTAATGGAATTAAAACAAAATGATACATATTTATATTATAATTCCAGTCTAATATCATATATAATACCATTAACCACATTCCTTATACATCCCACATAAGGTATTAACGAATCACATCACTTTGAGGGGGCGGTAGTCCGCACTTCCACAAATGAGATTATCGTATTGACCGACAATGGAAACCATAAAGGCATGATATAATTGGGAATTAAAGAAGAATAATGAAATCTTAAACATAATATATGTTATATATATATACAGTGCCATCATAATGGCCACCATGAGAGGCGGTAGGATAAAATCAAACAATCATTGTTTTGTGAGGCATTAGTTTGCCATCAGAGAAACATTATGTTATTCATCCATTAGATTGAGGTGTGTGTAAGTGTAGTTCGAATAATTTTCATAAAAACATCCTAGTATATTTAGGATATTGGTGTTGTTACAAAAGAATGGATTAAAAAGTGTTTAGGTGTTGGGGAAGTAGATTAAAAGAAAACAACTTAAGAGAAACGGTTACCTTTAATTTTGGTAACATCCATTGGTTTGAACAAAAAGGACTTCTTAGAGAGTCTTCTGCCTAATTTAAGGCTTCCATGGGGAGGGTAGGTATTTAGGAAGCTTCTTTGGGAAGAGTTTGGATGAGCCAAAAGTCTTTAGAGGTGTGAGGAATTTCATAGAAGTGGTCTCCTTTTATAAGGGAGAGGAGGGGCTCTTTAGGAAAGTGTGAAAACATTATATTATTATAAACATATCCTTGGTATCAAGAGGTCCAAAACACATTAATGTCGAATATAAGATGACTCGTATTCGAAATAAAATCATCCAATAGCAATTGGACAGGTTTTGGATCATATTTTAATCATTATAATCTAATTTATTTAAATCATTTATTAATGAGGTAAACACTGCATCATTATTGTGTCATAAATAATTTAATTCATTTGATTCCTAAAAATTATTAAACAAATACCATGATGTAGGTAATCCTTTTAGAATTCCATATAATATTTATAGTTGAAAATATAACTTATATAACCCCTTATAAAAATTAATTACAAAAAGATTTTTGTTAAAGTCAATTTTGTCTTTACATTAAATTAATTAATCCAAATTGTCATTTTCACTACCATGTGGCTCATTGGGGTCCCCAAATCGGCCCGAGGATGCCCATGGTCGGAAAATACTCATCCAATAAGGTTAGGACAAGTGTCAAGGTAATATTGAATTATTATAATATTCTTTTAAGCATGAATTCTCCAATTTACCTTTAACCGCAGTAAATAAAAATTACCGTAGTTAAAATCCATAATATAAAAAAAATATAAAAGTAACCTATTAACATAATTTGGACCCACTGATTCGAAATATGGAATCCATTTTTCAAAATTGAAAACACTTACGTTTCATTAATTAATTTAAAATTATTCTTGTTGTTAAGCGAATGGGTTTTAAAAGTTAGAACATTGCCAAAGATTGAATTGATTTAACCTATGAATTAAATGTAAAATCAATGATAATGACATGCATTATCTTAAATGGTAAAAATATATTCTATTTATACTTTAAAACCATTCAATATTATAATTTAACCATATAAAAGATTACGATGAAAAAAGTTGTTTTTAATTAAAATATAGAGTGTTTTTACTATTCATTAAAATATGAAAGTTATCAAAATAATATGAAAGTTTTATCGAAAGTAAATTTTTATATCCGGATTCCAAAGAAGAATTTTATTTTTTCAAATTGAACTTAGAAACTAGTCAAAATCTATATTTAATGTGGGTGCACTATCAAAAGGCGGAAAAACTGCATTTTTTTAAAAATACTTATTTTACCCGAAAAAATTATTTTGTTCTAATACCATGTTCTAGAAAATGTGTAAGATGAATAATAATGTTATAAAATTAAAATTTTAGTTAATACTATTCATATCGGCTAGTTAATAATACTATTATAATAATATATCGTTGTTTAGTAAAACCTGGTATTGCGTACTACACACGCTATCGAGGAAGGTCGTGATTGTGTGTAATGCAAGCCATGTCAGGGTTGCATGTTCTGAAAAAATCCTTCGTTGTTTTATAAATCATAATACAACCATTTTCATTTATAAATTGAATATATATATATATAAACATACTCAATGTTGCGTAGAATGACTATTATAAAACGAACATGAAATTGTGTGTAACACGATCCAAGAATAGCATTGCGTATACTGCAAGCTAATACGGTGTTGCGTATAGTACATGCTAAACTTGGTGTGCTGTATAATCGAAGAAATAAATGAAATTAAAATAATATTTTTCATAAAATCTTGCGGTGTCACATTATACCCCCCTTAAAATGAATTTCGCCCTCGAAATTTGTCAGGGTTATAAATCGGTTACTATTCATAGAAACCCACATCGTAAAAAGGAATACTACAACATAATTTTAAAAACAAAAGTATGAACTGTAACGATTAGCAAAAGTATCTCATCAATAGGTTTCCATATAGGAGAACATACCTTAAAATAAGGATATTGATGAAAAAATCTAACCATCCTATTCTGATGGAGATTGGTAGAGAAGATGGCTATAAAAAAGCCAACAATCACAAAGCCATAAATTTTTTATGATCTAAGGTACCATCTGATTCATCGAATATAAGATCACTTGGACTTCATTATTGGTTTTCAATATCATTTCCATAAAGTTACTGAATTAAAATAAATACTGACATGATTTTCGTACAATCTCACTATTGTTTGTGAATTGAACAATTTCCACTTCATCTCTTAATGAAATGAAGTTGAGTTTGTTATTCATGAAGCGTTAGCAGATCATGTGATAGAATGATGGGTCATTCCAACTATTTCAAACAAAAGTTTAGAAAAAGTTATAAGTCCATCTTATGGTGAGATTAATCATATATGGTTCCAAAAATGGACTTATACTTTATTTATCATACTGCTTAATAATATAAAACTACATTACACTAACTAGAGACTTCCTTTAGGCCATTGGTATGTAATAAAGGCTAGTCGCACTTCAGTTGTGGGTACGATTTCCACAGCCTTATCTGACGCGACGGGTTGTCGCCCGTCCTATAGGTTGTCCTTTTTCTAAAACTAAATTACTATAACATCCCATCAATAATATCAAAAAAAATCAATCCTCAAACAATACTAACTTATGTCCAACATAATCCATTCCAATCTTTAGGCATATCCAAAATACTACTGTCCAATCTCATATTATAGTTAAAATGATTACCAAAGAGTTCATACAACTAGCATGTTAATACCATCGTTGATCCCCATATATCATGAGATATGTCTTGTTTGTCACATTCCATACATTCGAAGGCCATAATCATGTATTCTCATGAAAAATGAATACCCATTGATTCTTAGTGAAAACATGAGTGCTGTCAAAAGATAACTCTTTTCACATACCAAAACCACAATCCATGATATAACTATTTCTTTATATTAGTCATGAGCTCATGAATACTGTCAAACATTTCATTTTCTTGTTTTCCCTTCATTATGCGCATATCATCTTTTTTGGCAAAAATTTCTCAATCACTTTCCCTGGTTACCGGTACCATAAAATTATTGAAAACCACATTAGACCAATACATAAATATTCCAATATTTCACGATACTATATACAACAATATTTTGGAATCCCATTACATAAACACTTAATCATTCCACCACATCGTTTTCATATTCAACATCACCAATAGTGATCACATGTGACTTCCCTTTGTCCTTTTCCTTAATTGGTTTCTCATGTCGATCATCACTAACCCTTGGATAAGGGCATTTATTAGAATAATGCCCCATTTCCTTGCACTTGAAGCATTGAAGTGTGCTAGTGAGTTATCTGCAGTATTTTCTGTATTCACATCATTAGAAACCCTTTTTCCATTAATTCGACACTCAGCTGCTCGATGACCTTCTATTCTACTGTTAAAACATCTTCTTGTCCCTTTAAGACAATCTCCACCATGTTTCTTTCCACACTTTGAGCATAAGAAAACATTCATCTTCTTTTCACCATTATTCTGAGATTTCTCCTTGAATTCCATATTTCGTTTCTTGTCAAAACTATGAGATGGATAAGTATCACCAACTTCCATTTCTACCTTGATAGCACAACACACAATTTCTTCACAGCTACTGGAGTCTCTTATAGCTAATTCCCTTCAAAGATTTAGTTTTATGCCACTGAAGAATCGGTCAAATTTACTTTCAGGTTGGATGACAAAGCCAGATGCATACCTTGCAAGCCTTTTAAAATTCGCTTCGTATACACCAACAGATTCATCATCCTTTTTCTTTAGTACAAGAAACTCTTTCTCCATCTTTTTTCGAAGAATATGAGGGAAGTACTTATTGAAAAATAAGTTATTGAACTCATCTCATTTCATGGACTCAAGTTCATCTCTTGGCCTCGTATTCTTGATAAGATTCCACCATTGATCAGCTTCACCTTCCAAATGATATACTGCTAAGATGAATTTATCATGTTCAGAACATTGGAGAACTGAAAATATCATTCAGTGGTACTAATCCATTGTTCAGCAACAAGTGGATCAGAAGACCCACTGAAAGAAGGAGGAAGTTGCCTCATGAAGGTCTCAATAGAATATTGTTCCCGTCTCTGCTCATTTGGAAGTCGAGAATGATTCATAGCTTGTGTAAGTATAGCAATAATATTTTTCAATTCATCTCCCATAACATTTGTTTGTTCATGAGGAGAATCATTTCATTTTCCATTGCATTGATCATCAGGGTCCCTTCAGGTTCCAGCCATCATCTAAAACCCAAAGAGAATAGTGTGAGAGGCAAAAATCATGCTAGGGAAAACAACAAATAAAGGGGGAGTACCTTCAATATCTAACATCTTTGGTTTAATTCTAAGATCTTTACCGTAATTCTAGGACTATAACATATACTTATTCTTAACCTTTTTGACATCCCTAGTCATACCTTAGAATTATCTCTAGGGATCTCACTAAAGTTCCCGCATCCTAGTTTCCAAAGGTTGACTAAACCGTTGCTCTGATTCCAACTGTAGAGACACCAAGATTGACGTACATGGACAACACATTACTTTTTCGGAATAATTAATAAATAAAAAAATTCAAAACTCAAGGACCGTAATATTTTAGAGTCTTTGGAAACTCAGAACGTAATCTTCTAATCGTGGTGAAAGATCTTCAACAACTCCCATAAAGATCTTCCCCTTATGTTATCATACCTAAAATCTTTCTTTATATCCTGGGGAAAAGAAAACATATAAAGGGTGATCTCAAATGCTAAGTAAGGGTAAGCATGGATAAAATAAAACAAACCATATACATTTTAATTTAAAAACATGAACACAATGATTAAACATCAAGATCTTGAGCAATGAAATAGAACATGGAAATTCGTAAGGCATAGATCATAATGAATCATTAATCCTGATAAAATATCATTGGAATAAAACTTGTAATTATGGAAACTATTAATCACATGATATGATTTCCGTAGTATCCAAGGCATTCTTACCAAGACCATCTTAGTGGACAAAGTCCCTTTCGGAATCGAGTTCACTCCTCATTCCCGTCCTATATTATTGAACCGGTTTAACTTGTTGTTCCAGCCATGTCTATCTCATGATATATAAATCTTTACCCAATGAATTTGAGGGATATATAGGTCCCACCCATCTCATAATGAAAACATTTTTACTTGATCCACAAAATAAACATGAAACATTCATCATAACTCAAAGAATAAAATGGGTTTCATAAACATCATCCCATCATCACATAATCCATATAAATCAAATGGATATATCAACATAAGAAAAGTGAAACCATGTAAATCATATGGACATAATACTTGAAACATACACATGTAAAATAAAGTCATTTTAGATGGAAAATGGTTTTGATAAAACACAGGAAATTAATTTTTCGGGAAAATATCATTTCTTCTTCAAAATCAATTTCATTTCACAAAACGTCATGCAATTTTAAAAGAAAGAGATTTTTTTGAAAATAGTCATGAAATCTTTTGGAGTAAGATTCATGAAAATAAGGCTTTATAAAACCGTAAAAATCCTTTCATTCTGTATACGTTAAAAAAACATTCTTCTAGTACTTTTGTCGGAAAAGTCAAAAAGTGCCTTGCAGGGTAAATAAAAGAAAGATTCCTTCCATACCATGGGGTAAAATTCAGAATGGGTAAAAATTAATTTAAACATACATGAATACTATTTTATAAAACATGGACATGGATGATATCAATAACCCCAGTAAATATTTACGAATAAGCAATCTCAGATAAAAATGAGATTTGCAAAATTATCCCTTACCTTAGGTCTGATATGCTTTGTATGTATCCAAACCTCCGGTATAATGATTTAAATAATGTCATTGACTTATTAAAAATCACATTAATTGTTATGATATCATATATTGTTCAATTATGACTTTATATTACCCATTATTTTGTAAATTAATGTTAATGTAGCGTTTTGGGTAAAATCATCTTATTTATCATACGTGT
The DNA here is from genome assembly GCA_963277665.1 of Viscum album. Taxonomy (NCBI): domain Eukaryota; kingdom Viridiplantae; phylum Streptophyta; class Magnoliopsida; order Santalales; family Viscaceae; genus Viscum; species Viscum album. The sequence continues at coordinate 542,280,059 of OY728143.1, forward strand.
TTGGACTTGTTGTTCTTGATGTTATTGTTACATATATCATGATTTAATTACTTCAAAAATGTAAATCATGATTTATATATCATATAAATTTATTATATATCCAGCATATACAAGCATTTATAATAGTACATAACATATGGAGGTAAGAAATGAATCACACCGTTCATGGAGACGGTAAGCCGTACGTACGAATAAACGCTAATTTCATTTCTATTTATTATTTTAATTGAATTAAAACATAATGATACATAGGTATATTATAATTCCAGTATAATATCATATATAATATCATTATCCAAATCCTTTATACATCCCACATATGGTATTAACGAATCACATCACTTTGAGGGGCGGTAGTCCGCACATCCTCAAATGAGATTATCATATTTACCGACTATGGAAACCGAAAAGGCTTGATATAATTCGGAAGTAAATAATCATAAGGAAATAAAAAACATAATATATATTATATATAAATACAGTGTCATCATAATGTCCACCATGAGGGGCGGTAGGATAAAATCGAACAATAATCGTTTTGTGAGGCGTTAGTTTCCCATCACATAAACATTATGTTCTTCATCAATTAGATGGAGGTGTGTGTAAGTGTAGTTAGAATACTTATAATAAAAACATCCTACTATATTTATTATAATGTTTTTTCTACAAAATAAAGGATTAAAAAGAGTTTAGGGGTTGGAGAAGTAGAATAAAAGAAAACAACTTATGAGAAACTGTTACCTTTAATTTTGGTAACTTCCTTTGGATTGAACCAAAAGGACTTTCTGGAGAGTCTTCTGCCTAATGTAAGGATTCGAGGGGGAGGAGAGGGATGTAGGGAGCATATTTGGACAGAGTTTTGACGAGCCAAAATGATTGATAGGTGTGAGTAATTGCATAAAAGTGGTATCCTTTTATAAGGGAGAGGAGGGGCTCTTTAAGAAAGTGTGAAAACATTATTTTATTATAAACTTATCTTCAGTTTCAAGAGGTCCAAAATGCATTAATGTCGAAGATAAGATGACTCATATTCGAAATAAAATCATCCAATTGGAATTCGATAGGTTATGGATGATATTTTAATCATTATAATCTTATTTATTTAAATCATATATTAATGAGGTAAACACTACATCATTATTGTGTCATAAATAATTTAATTCATTTGATGTCTAAAAATTAATAAAAACATACCATGATGTAGGGAATATTTTTATCTTTCCAAAGAATATTTATAGTCTAAAATATAACATTTTATAACCCCTTATAAAAATTAATTACTAAAAGATTTTTGTTAAAGTCATTTTTGTCTTTACAATAAATTAATTACTCCAAATTGTCATTTTCACTACCAAGTTGCTCATTGGGGTCCAAAAATCGGCCCAAGGATACCCATGGTCGGAAACTACTCATTCAATAAGGTAGGACAAGAGTCAAGGTAATTTTGAATTATTATAATATTCTTTTAACCTTGAATTACCATATTTACCTTTAACCGCAGTAAAAAAAATTACCGTAGTTACTATTCATAATATAAAACAAATAAAGTAACATATTACCATAATTTGGACCCACTGATTCCAAATATGGAATCCATTTTTCAAAATTCAAAACACCGAAGTTGCATTAATTAATTTAAAATTAATCTTGTTGTTATGCGAATAGGTTTTAAAAGTTAAAACATTGCCAATGATTGAATTGATTTAACCTATGAATTCAATGTAAAATAAACGATAATGGAATAATTTATATTAAATGGTAAAAATATATTCTTTTTACACTTTAAAACCATTCAATATTATAATTTAACCATATAAATTATTACGATGAAAAAAGTTGTTTTTAATTAAAATATACCGTGTTTTTACTATTCATTAAAATATGAAAGTTATCAGAATTATATGAAAATTTTATCCAAAGTAAATTTTTATATCATGATTCCAAATAAGAATTTCATTGTGTCAAATTGAACTTATAAACATTTCAAAAACTAGATTTAATGTGGGTGCGCCATCAAAAGGCGGTAAAACTGCATTTTTTTAAAAATACTAATTTTATCCGAAAAATTCATTTTGTTCTCATACCATGTTCTAGAAAATGTGTAAGATGAATAATAATTTTATAAAATTTTAAATTTTTTTATACTATTCATAACGGCTAGTTTTTAATAATATTATAGTAATATATCTTTTTTTAGTAAAACCTGGTATTGCATACAACACACGCTTTCGAGGAAGGTCACGATTGCGTGTAATGCAAGCCAAGTCAGGGTTGCATGTTGTGAAAGAATACTTTGTTGTTTTGTATAACATAATCCAACCATATTTCATTTATACATTGAATATATATATATATATATAAACATACTCAATGTTGCATAGAATGATTATTATAAAACGAACATGAAATTGTGTGTAACACGATCCAAGAATAGTGTTGTGTATACTGCAAGGTAATACGGTGTTGCATATAGTACAAGATAAACATGGTGTGTTGTATAATAGAATAAAACAATGAAACTAAAATAATATTTTTCATACAATCTTGGTGTGTTACATTGATTATAATTAGAAAAATTTGAATTGGACAATGAAAAAATGAACTCGGAGGTTATATGGAAATTGAAAAGTATTTCACTTTTGTAAAAATAATATCCCTCACATAAAATAGAAAAATAATAAGATACATAACACATTGTCTCTATGTATATATCTAATAAATTTATTTAAATGAAAAAATTACATGGAACTTATAGGAAATCCTTCTACTAGTCATCTTGATCTCCAAAGGTCATGTTTTCTATAAGATTTTCAGTTTGGACTCAAAACCTAGTACATCAAAAACTATACAATTATAAAATTAAATATTTGTTAATGAATTATTTTCCGTTATGGATTCTAGATATGAATAATAAATTGAAATTAGTCTGATGATATTCATTACAAGTGTTAGTACAATTTATATTGATATAATTTTTAATCTGATTATGATAATATTATCAGCACAAAAGATAAGAAATAATTATGTATAATCAATTTTAGAATGACGTGTATGATATTAATACAATAATAACTCACTATGATATCATTAAAGTTGTCATTACATTATTTTTCATTAGCATCATATTTATCATATGCATCCTCATTACAAATATCAAAATGATAAAATATAAATTTATTTTCGTTAGTCGAAAATTATTATATTATGTATGATAAAACGTTATATGATTTCTTATAAAAAATTATAAAAATATATTTAACATGAAAGTGTTAGTAATTATGTATTTAGTAAATATTTTGTGATTTCCATAGTAATAAGAATATAAATTTTTAAATGTGACATTTGACTCAACACACGTGAGTAATTTTCCAATTAATCTCCAATTATTTGGGAAAAAGTTATATATTATTTTACAATTATAGAGTTATTATTATTTTATAAATATAATATAACCAAATTAAATATACATATATATTAAATCCATTAGATGATGTGATGAAAAATGAATCACTTCACATCATGAAGTGGTAGTACACCAATACGCACAAACAATATTATCATTTTCTCAGTGAATGGAATGGTTATAAGGTAAATGATTAATTATTTTTTGATAATTATAAATATGTAGTGAATATCATATATACAAAATAATTTCATCAATATTATCCATATATGAAATGTGGGGATAGAAAATTAGATATATCATTTCTCAAGGTGGTAGTACGATGTACACAGGATTGATGGTTTCATTTAACATTTGATATAAGTTTTTATGGATATAGGATATGATATTAAAATAATAAAATATGAGCTTATTTAGGATAAATTGGTTATTATTTTTAAATTATTTAATAATATTTCAAGTAGTTGAATGACAGATAACAAAGAAAAAATCATATAAAATTGATATATCATTTTCAGACAATCTATGTTTCTTTATACCTTATGTAACAACACAAGATTTCATAGTATGTTATTTTCATTAATGTAATTCAATAGCTTCTACTACACGCAACAATGAGTTCGAGAGGACCATGAGATACCAAAGTAGCCATTAAAAAAGTGATTATGAATAGTATGAACTGAATTTTGACTTTTATATACTATATACTATTTTATATTCCATATTATTTGTTTCTTAGAAAAAATATAAGATCAAATTCATTTTCAGATAAAATAAGTATTTTCCAAAAAACGCAATTTTACCGAATTTTAATAGAAAACCATTTTTAAAAACAATATTTGAAGATTTTATATATTCAATTTAATGAAATTAAATTAATTTTTTATAATAAGGACATAAAAATTTATTTTCAATAAATGTTTGGATCTTTTCAGATAAAATTCATATTACAATGAAAACTAAAAAATAATAAATTTTAATTGAAAACAAATTTTTTAATAAAAATATATAATAATGTTAAATTATGAATTTTAATGGTTTGTAAGTATATTTATATTATATTTTTATAATTTAATACAATTTAGGTCAGTATATTTGATTTCACTTTTAAATATGACATAAAAGCATTTCAACCTTTTGATATTTTTTTTCTTTTTTAAAAACCTTCTTTTTGAATTTGACAACTAGAATTAATTTTAAAATAATTAATTAAACTTCTATGTTTTTAAATTTTTAAAATAGAATTAATTTTTTAATTTGTAATATTAAAATTACCATATGGTGTTTTTATTATTTTTCTGAAAACATACAATTTTTTATAAATACTGAAAAACATTGTTTGATTTTTTAAAACACTAATTTTTTAAATAATTATTAATTTTATTTATTTTAAGTCAAATAATATAGATAAAACCAATATATGTTCAAGGTAAATAATTGGAGACATTCCACATTATGTTTATATATATAAAATTTTATTGAACTTTTACTGTCTTTTAGCCACCTTCTAGAAGCATTTGAAAATTTTCCTAGAACGTAATTATACCGACTCTCTGAGTTGACATTAAAAAATCATAGAGACATGGTTAAAATCATTTTGTAATATGTGGTTCAATAAGATGAAAATATATTTTGGGTAATAGTAACTTTTGACTTTTATTTACCACTGTTAAAAGTAAATAAGGTAATTAAGGTAAAAATGATATTATAATTACCCTAACACATGTACCAATTCAATTGGAGAAGTTTAATTCGACCAAAAACATAATTTTGAATAAAATTTGATCGTATTTGGTCCACTTGGATTAGATTTTGACATTTATTATTCCTCTATTTAAAGAAGAATTAAAAGTGGTATATTCAAAGTTTAATAACTAAACCATTTTTAATATAGGGATACGCATAAAATAAATTTGACTATAAATATTCATTAGAAAGCTAAAAATATTTTCTACATAATTGAATTTTATTTATAATTTTTAGACATTAAATTATTTAATTTATATATGACACAATGATGATGCAGAAATTACCTTATTAGTGAAATGTTAAAATAATTAATATTATAAATATCCAAATAAATGTAAATTGAGATTTCAGATAAATTCCTCTTTCTTTATAGGTTAATATGTCATTTCAGTTTTGATTAGATAAACTTCATTTGAAGTGATAATGTTTTTATGGCTTTCAATAAAATCAAATACTAAATAGTGTCAAACATTACATAATTATGCTTTTAAAACAAATACTATATAATTAACTGATATAATATTCCTACAAATATAAGATTCATCCAAAGCACAAAGATATTGTTTTATATATTAATATTGAACCACGTGGGGTTATCATGGCTTGTTATAGAAAGTTTATTAACCATATAATAGAAAAATATAGAGAGATATTGAAAATGACAAACTATTTCACTAATAGTTAAATCGTGAATATAAGGTTAATATTTTTTCATATACCCTTCTAATACCTACTGATTGAGATTATTTCGACCCACCCCCACCTTAGAGTCTAAATAAATTAATTCGGATCCATTAGAAACCGAAAATGATTTTATTATAAAACAATATTTCTAGATTTTCCTAATGTGACCCTCACCCCTCTTAATAAATGTTGCGTTCCCTTCTCTATATCTCACACCTCCAAATCCATTTGGCTCAACCAAAACCTTCCAAAATATCCTTCCAGATTCCCTTCCATCATTATAAATGTCTTCCTTTTGATATAAATCTATCCTAAGGATCCCTGTTGGTCAAATCAAATGGAAAAGCCGGAAGAAAAGGTAAATATTTCATGCCCTCTTTCATGTTCTTTTCTTCTTCCACATCCTATCTGTCTGTTGTTTACATTATAAAATAATAACTCCAGTATCTTTTATATATTTTTATTTTCTTATAAATATGATAGAACCATATTTGTTATTTAATCATTCTTATAAATGACAATGTCACCATACATGTGTACATATGGATTACCGTCTCCATGTCGTGGTGTAGTTTGTTGTTCAAACACTTCATTATTTTTTATGTCTATAATAATGGATATAAATGAATTATATAATAAATATAACATGTTAATGATTATTTATATATGATATATCATCCATTTATATATTATTTCATGATCAATATAATGATATAGTCTCTCGTGCGTATGAACGGATTAACGTCTCCATGAACACATTGAGGTTCATTCTCCATCGTAATCATTAAATAATAAATTTAATTTTATGATTAACAATAATGTTTAGGAACATAATATCATTATTTTATGAATTAAATAAATCCTATGCATAAAAAACAAGGCTCACATAACCTATCATATAATGGAAATTGAATCAATTAACACTTCAAACGAAGATACTACTGAAATATTATTAACAAATAAATATTAAAGGGTAATATATGAGATAATATTTATGTATATAGTTATTGAATAATTTAATAACAATGATTTAACTATTATATAGTAGGTTAAAGTACCCTTGACCATGGAAAAGTACAAGGTAAGGGGTTTTCATCTCACTTTTATTATTGTGAGACTCATACTATATTTTACACTATTACCTTTTATGTGGTGTATGTACTACATATGATTATATTTATCTCATAATAAAATTTAATTTATTTGTATTTACATCATCATTGGATGGTCCTTCCTTGGGGCTTATGTTTCCTATGTTACCAAATTAGGAAGGGAATTTCAAATTTCTATTTCCACTAACTTGGTTTAACAGAAACATCATTGATTACTATAATCCATGATTATGTGGGAAATCACTATTTATATACAAATATAGAAATTTCCACTCCTCGTTGTACGGATATAATGTTTTACACATAATCACCCCTTTGATAAATTCTTTAGTCACTGGTATAAACTTGATAAGTGTAGTTTTAACTGAGTTTCTATTCATTGAGTTAAACATCCAAGTCATTGGTGTTGTTTTCCAAGAATATGTGTGAATTTCCTATGATTTATATACACTGAATATCAATTCATATTGAGTGTATTTATATTTTTTACATATAATTATTTCATTGATTTATGTTTAACCTAAGGATACGGTCTTTATAATAGAATTAATCTCATCTTACATTCCATTGATATTTCTTTGTTGTTATGCACAAATTCACTTTTATTTTATGTATATAATGTACATTGACATAGTATATCATGTATCAATTTATTATCATGATATTATAATATTTTTATTTCATCAGTTATTTTTATTCAAGCATCCCTCATTTATATAATAAATCTAACTAAAATACCAATTAAAATATTTTAAAGGGTTATTCTTCTAAACCATTCCCATTAATGTCAATGTTTTCATAATGGTTTTAAGGATTTAATTATTTGGACATGAATGTGTTAAAATTATCATTCCATTCCAATGTTTCAATGTGGTCCGGGACACTTTTATTCCAAACTATCTTTAATTGAATTCATTTTTAAATAATGTGTCTTTTAAATGATTTCACCAAAAATTGATATTTCTCTCAATGTTTTTTACCGATATTTTAAACTATGTAAAAATAATTTAAGGGATATTATTCTTGATGTAGGATGATTTTTTTAGGATATAGTCCTTCCATATTGTATTAATGCTTTTGTGATATATTCAATTATGGATGTGTTATTTTTATATCATTAATGATTTATGGATAATGTATTGACATTTCATATGACAATTTTAATATGAATGTTTATGTTATGTTTAATCTTTATTATATGAGGAATGTATTGGATTTAGGTAAGTGAAGGGTGGATCCCACTATAGCTCTTCGATGCATCGGTAGGTCTCATGAGAAAAAATAGTGTCTTGGGATAAGCCCTTGACAAAATCTTATTATTTGTCTTCGCACAAGGCCATGACTATGTGGTTATAATGCCTTGCATAATTCATTCCATCATTATGAATGTGGCTATTGATATTACATGGGAATATTAAAATAGTATAATATCCATGTGAATAAGTATATGGCATTATTTTATTTTTTATCTTCCTGGTTATTCTAAAGTTTATGTTTAGAAGGCTTTTGTTTTATTCATATACATAGACATAAATGTTTATACTTATTTATGAAAGATTTTTCGGTATTTTTATCTTTACAGAGCATCTAAGCTCACTCATTTCTATATTTTATATTTCCTATGATGTGAAGAAGTATTTTATGGTTGTCCTACTGGGAAAGGCTAAGGATATAAGTTTGTTAAAAATTGGAGAAAATGTATTTGACGTTTTTATATCATGATGTAATGTAAAACATATGAATGTTTCTTGTACGTACAAGGCCTATAAAGTGATCAGTCATTCAGGATATGATTTTTTGTATCATGAAAATGTTATATATTAATTCACTAATAATTGGTAACATGTTTTATAGTATTACATTTTTTATTAGAGAAAGTTTAGTTCAAAAAATGGAAACTAGATCTAGAAAAACTCTGATTAGAGAAAACTACCAAAAGATAGACATTGAGGATTAATATAGAAGAACTTTTTAGAATGTTGGTACTATAGAGATTTGGTGGGTTTTTAGGAAATACATCCCTATCTGGATAGGAGTAGATTGAGGCGGCTCTGGCACAGATGTACCTATGGGATAAAACTTGAAAACATCGCATTGAGCTAGACTCGAATGAGAACCGGTGCACGAAACGGTCCTTGCTGTAATCTTGGTTATGACACTCCTGGGGGATATTATTAGGATAATTCACATTATTATTAGAAAATTATTTGGTGGATTTTAATATAATATGAGAATAAATAACCTTGGTTAATCCTATGGTTTTTTAGATTGAAAATAATGTATTATGATATTCTCTAAATGATTTTATAACTCGCACTATGATTTCATGTGTTGGTCAGTGGCTGGATTCCAATGAGGTCATAGTAACATTGATCACGATGTACAATGTTGGAACAGTGGTGAAAATTAGCAACGAAATGGAATGTTGATAGGTGTAAAATATATCATGGTTATGCCAGATCACTTTTCAAAAAATATGATCAACAATATATACATTAACCAAATCCCGGATTCCTCAATGTAGATATAGTCAATGAATGATATGAGCTCCATCAGTGGAGACCATGGAGAAACAAAAGCTCAATTTCTATCATTCCATATATGTGAAAGGAGACTCCTAGGGAAGAGTCTCAATGGAACAATGAAATGCTTTATATGTGGGATAGAAGAACATAAAGTAAATAATTGTTGATGAAAATTGAAGAGTACAATAAATGAAAATAAAAAGATCCTAAGAATCCATTTATAGTATTTTTCTATAAATGTAGGGAACCTATTCTATATCTTAGTAAATTCCATATTCTATAAGACAACATCTGTGTTAATGAAGAACCTATGTGGAAATAAATGGATTGTGAAATTTTTAAATGTATTAGTGCTCTTTGTTGATGGGATTACTTTGTATGAATTTTATCTTGTATGTGTAACCCTTTGGTTTGTTATGTGAAAGTTATATTTTAAGAAGAATTGTCTTTTCTATTGTTGATATAGTTTTAAATAACCATTTGGGTTTATATGGTCATTGATTTTGAGGCAATTAATCTTTATTAAATTTTTTGGATGAAAACGTGAGGTATGAGATAACATTTGTGGTGAAATTATATTAAGGTTATTTTGAATAATTTATCTAATTTTGGGAATGTTATAAAATATACATTTTAGAAAAATCACAACACGCAGACCGTGTGAAAACCCATCAAGTCAGAAAAAACTACGCTAATCGAAAACACAACCAGAGTGTGATTGGGATTTATCACCTACCACTGCGCTATGTGAAGTCCCTATTTAGTGTGACTAATTCATTTTAATTAAATGATTTCATTGATAAATAATAAGTTGATTTGGGATCTTATGTCTTATAAAATTGATATCATTATTATAGGAAAATTATTTGATGATTAATTGATAAATGTTATTTTGGATGATGTTCAATCTGTTGGGAAGATTCTATGCTGAAGGAAAAATAGAATACTATGGTATTTAATTATAGGAGTAGTAGTGGATTTTTATTTATGTTTTTATTATGTTTCTATATCAATTGTGGTTATTTTTTTAAATGATTAATCTATCGTAGAGAATATGTGATTAGTTTGATTTCTTTTAAGTATGTTAATTTAAATGTAGTTGATGTTATTTAGAGAAACAATTTAATGTTGAAGACTACATAATCAAATGCTTCATTGTTTGGGGTTTCATTTTTAGTTTGGATTATATTGACGTATTTACGGGAAATTGATTATTGAATAGTATTTATTGAACTGTACGTATTGTTGGTTGAATTTTTGAAATTAAGATTAGTATTTCATTCTATAATGGATTATATTTTTTTGGGAATCACCTGATCTTGTACTAACCATTTTGGTTTTGGATAATCTATAAAAACATGGTAAAATATAGTTTATCCTTTATGGATTACGTTATTCTCTAGATGTTGATTCTTGCACTTCAAGTGTGACCAAGTCATCTTGAATACCCATCATATAAAAAAAATGAGATAGTGGTAGAAATTCAATAAAGGATGAAACAAAACTTAATGAGTATTTATTTCTCTTTATGTTCATAGTAAATATCACAAAATCAATTCCACTACATTATGAAGTGGAATATAAAAAATGATTTTCGTTTTATTTTTCTACTAGGAAACTAATGATTGTTTATCCCATTATAAGTTTGTGGTTTTCATGTTTTTAACTTTCTATTAATCATTTTTTCAATCACTCCCCATCAAAACATGAAACTTAGTTTATCGTCAAGATCCATGTTTTCTTACATTGAATCCTAGTATGTGTCATCTCAGTAACATTTGTAATTCAATTTCATTCTTTTAAATTGATAGTTTTATTGAACCTTTTTTCGATGTGGGAACAATACCAATTTTAAAATTTTGAGGATTTAATTAACAAAATGAGGGAAGAATGTAACACCCCATGGTTTCATAGTATGTAATTTTTTTAAAGTAATTCAATAGCTTACGCTTCATTCAACACCGAGTTCGAGAACACCACCACTTACCAAACTAGCCATTCAAAAAGAGGTTATCAATAGTTTTAACTAAAATTTTAATTTAATATACTCCATAAAATATTATAATCCATATTATGTTTTTCTTAGACATAATATAAGAAAAAATTAATTTTTTCAGAAAAAAAGTTGTATTTTTTAAAAAATGCAATTTTACCAACTTTTAATGGAAACACTTTTTAAAACCAAAATTTTACACTTTTATATATTTAGATTAATGAAATTTCAATCTTATTTAGAATCAGGACCTAACTATTAATTTTGGATAAATTTTAGGTACTTTTCTGATAACTTTCATATTTTGATGAATACTCAAAAATACTAAATTTAAATTGAAAACATATTTTTAATAGAAATAATTTAAAGTGTTAAATTATGAATCTGAATGGTTTGAAAGTATTATTAAATTATATTGTTATAATTTAATACAATCCAGGTCATTATAATTAATTTCCCTTTTAAATTTTACATAAACACATGTCAATCTTTGGATAGATTTTACTTTTTTAAAAACAAGAATTTTGGTTTTGACAACGATAATTAATTTTAAATTAAATAATGAAACAACTATGTTTTTAACTTGGAAAAATAGAATTAATTTTTTAATTTGGAATATCCAAATTATCCTAGGGTGAATTTTTTGTATTTTTATGAAAGCATTAAATCATTGATGAATAGTGAAAAACAATACATTTTTTAAAACCGTCTTTTTATTTAAATAATTATTTATTTTATTTATTTTAAGTAAAAAAATATAAATAATACCTATATATGTTGAATTTAATTAACTGGAGTCATATTTAAATATATTTATATATATGAAATTTTTTTAAACTTCTTACCGTCTTTTACCCACCTTTTATGAGCATTTGAAAATTTCCATAGAACATAATTTTACCACTTATGTGAGTTGAATGTCAAAAATCCGAGAGACATGGATGGAATCAGTAACTAAAATTTGGTTTAATAAAAAGAAAATAAGTTTTGGTTAATAGTAACATTTGACTGTAATTTACAACAATTAAATGTAAATAAGGTAATTAAAGGTAAAAATGACATTATAATTACATAACACATGTCCTATTTCTATTGGATAAGTGTTATTCAACATAAACCAAACATAGGAATAAAATATGATCCTCTTTGGCTCACATTGATTATATTACGACATTTATGATTATTTAATTTAAAGAAGACTTAAATGTGTTAAATTCAGAGATCAATCAATATACAATTTTTAATATATTATTACACATAGGATAAATTCGACTACAAATATTAATTAGAAATATAAAAATATCTACTATATGATGGTATTCTATTTATAATTTTTAGACATTAAATAATTTATTTTATAAATGAAACAATGATGATGTAGTAATTACCTTATTAATGAAATATTAAAATAATTGATATTATAAATATGTAAATAAATGTAAACTGAGAGTTCTAATGAATTACAATAATTTTCTATGTTAATATAAAATAATAGGGTAAATTAAATAAATTTTATTCAATGTGATAACATATTTGGGGCCTTCAAAAAATGATATACTAAATAGTGCTACAATTGACATAATTGAGTTTTTAAAACAAATACTATATTATTAATTAATATAATTTTCGTATAAATAAAAGGATAGTCCAAGTGACTTATATAATGTTATATCTATTTATAATGAACCACTTGGGGTTCGCATGACTTATTATAGTATGTTTACTAACTGTATAATATGAAAATAAAAAGAGGCATGGTAAATGACAAACTATTTAACATAGAGTTAAATCTAAAAGATATGGATAATATGGTGACCAAAACCTTTCTAAAACCTATTGAATGAGTATTTTACGACCCATCCCCACCTTATCCTTTAAATAATACATTTTTGTGCCATTAGATACTGAAAATGATTTTATTATAAAATAATATTTCTAGCTTTTCCTAATGTGACCCTCATCTCCCATAATAACATATTGAGTTTGAATGGTAATTCATTTTGAAAAAATATTTAAGGATTATATTATGTGTTTATGTTATATTTGTATTTTATTGATTTTGATGAAACACCCAGACAGTCTATGTAATCATTATATACAAATTAGATATGATTTGATGTTTTAGTAAATGAAAACACTGTTAATATAAACATAGTAATTCTAATCTAGTGAGATATAATATAAAATAGAAATGAAATTTTCATTCATCAAAAGTTTATTTTGTAAACCCAAGTCTATGTATGGTCTCTTGATGACATGGGGAGTACTATGATAAAATCCATTGTAATTTTCCAATTTTAATTTAGATATGGTAAGGTTATTATCATTCCTTTAGACATTGGATGTTAATCTATATGATAAAATCAAACAAAGCACTGATATACAGAATCCACAATATTGGTTTCATATTATCCCATGAGAACTTCTTTTGATATATATATACATCCTAATAATTTCATTATAGATATTGAATGATGGAATATGTGATTCATATAATAATTCCTTTTTAAAAAATCTAGGTGAAGGAAATGAAATTTAGGTTTGGAATCATATCATTTCATCATTCTTATATTTCACTTATTAAAAATAATTACATCTTTATAGTTACAAATACTTATTTTAAGCATGTTATATCATCAACTGGATGTATATGTATACATAATTTGAACATGATATTACTTCATCCCTTGCCTCGTGATTTGATGTTCAATATTATATGTGACTATAAATGTTTTATTATTTTCAAACATCATCATCAATTATATATCATAATCCTTCTTACTCAATGTAGAATATATAATGTTCTCCTTTATAGTGTGGGAATATATTAAGGAATCATAATGATAAATAAAATCTAATTATCTCCATAGTATCATACTAAAATATGTTAATTAGAATATATATACTTCTATATTTAATAATTCATATATTTTTAACATGAATTTAACCATTAAAATAATTCCTCCTATTTGAAGGAAATTATAACCCCTACTCGATCATATTTAAAAGATAGAATTTTATAATAATGAAAAAAAAATTAGTATGAGATATATCTTACCATTGTGTCATTATAAAATAAAAAAAATCCATCTACCTTCTTTGATTCAATAATTTATGTCATAAAAAATCCTCCATGTCACATCTGTATAATAATGAGTTCACTAATGGAACATATCTTACACTATATGAAATTTTACAGAAATTTATCAATCCAAATGAACATTTATTTATTTAATGTCAACAAAGATAGTTTATATGATATCAGTGATAAATTAATTATATTGTTTTGATATGGTACAACAAATTAATGATAATTTAGGATCTTTATCGTAGTTGTTGTTCTGAAACACATTTAGTAACTCCTATCATTGAAGGATTCAAATATACAACATCAATTTTAATAAATGACGTAAAAATAATTCATTCAATTTAAAAAGATCATGTTTTCATAATTTTTAAGAAAAACTATCTATTCTCATTGTCATCAACACAATATTAATATAATATCAATGATATTCGTTACACATGAAAAATATTATAATATCATATACATATATTTCAAAAAAAGAATCAATGTAATCATTAATGACTATAAAAATTTATTCAATTATGATAGAATGTAAATATTTTAATTGAAATACATTGGTGTTAACATGAAATTTGTAGGAATAATAAATTTAAATAAATATCCTTGAATTTTATTTTTTGGAAACACATTACATGTACTGAATCCCGAATAATATTGAACCAACATCCCAACAAAACAAATCCAAAATGAATAGAATGTCTTAAATTATAATTTTCACAATGATGAGTAAAAAATATTATAGGCACCAAACAAAAAAGTTGTAAAACTTCAAAAATCCAATTTTAACCATTACATAAAAATGGATGAAGTTTGAAAAAACACCAAATGGTAAAAACATCCTATAAAAATTTGTGATATGATACATGTAAATTAACCATTTTAAATCCCAATATTCATAGTAGCACCCACATCCACCATCCTGGAATCACTATCAACAATCCTATATATGTTGTGAAATTAATGTAGACACCCATTTATGATTTAGTATATCCTTATAAAATATTAATGGAATTATCTAAATTGAAAAAATATACACTAGAAATAGTTTTATTTATTAATATGTGCATCAAACTATATGGTTGGTGAACTTAAATATCTACAGAAGCTCATCGAAGCAGGCCTGAACACATTGAAGCCAACATAAGTCCAAAACACCCAAAATGATTCCCCATCTTTCAATGAGAATTTATTTCAAAAAATTCACTATAGAACTAAGCCCATATTTAATATAAGTATCCATTAACCTTTATTAAATACCATAAAAATGATGTTGTTGCTGTTAACATCACTCAATTTGATGGAATCAAACCAAAATCTAAAACCGTTGTTGAAAGGAGTCTCACAATATACATTCAACCATACTCTGTATCTACATTCTTATCCTAGTGATCATTTATTTTATGCACACCCACTCATCATTTCTACTAAGTGATTCTAAAAGGATTAACTAAGAGATCATATTAGCATGTTCTCCTGGTCACACCATTATAGATGTATCATTGTTAGGTGTTAATGGAATTACAATAAATTAATAGTGTTCATACCTCTTATAATATAATTTCATGGGTATAACCTTTATTTCTAAAACTTATATATTAATATTGTAAAAAATGATGAATTTATGAGAGTAATTTTTTCTATTTAGTTGATGAAGAATTCATCAATATGTGGTATATGATATATGAACTGCATTTTGATATTGTTATACCCCTGATAATAAATGAATAAATTAATTTATCAAATATTATTATTAAAAAATAATTGTTACACAACATAGAGATATACTAGGATGTATGAATACATATTATTGATTCTCATGCTATTTATTATTTAATTCTAATCACCCAATTGTGCATGTAATATTAGGATTATTCAAATTATATGTATAAATATTTATGATTTTAATGGAGAATTAAAATTCATTAATCAAGATATGATTATATTTAACTGGGAAATAAGAGAAAATATTATTAAACAATAAATATAAGATTAATTTTAGTTTCTCAGCAAACATATTTTTAAAAAGACCATCATGATTTTTTACAAATTCCCATATGTTTGATGTAATGTCTACTAGAAGTTATTATCCATCATATAATAAATAAGGAAAATGGATGATTTATGATATAAAATGGGACTTATTGTCCATGAAAATTTATATAGACTATATAAATAGGACTAATCCAACCCCAAAATCATATCAAATCTTACTATAGGGTCAATCATAATATTTATTAGTAGAATATTCCCCCCAAAATTAATTAGAGTCGAGTGAAATTCATGAGAAAAAATCATCATAAAATTATTAGTTATTATATATAATTTATTATTTAGTCATTAAGGTGGGAATTTGATAACATTTGAAATGTATCTACATATAAAATTATTGATCGGTGCTAAATAAAAAAATTAGTGTAAGATTGGATGATATGTAATACTTTCACCAATTCATTTTTGTGAACCACTCAAGTATTTGTGATTTCCTAAGCTGTCCATTATACATTGGTTCATGAGTTTTTTGATAATTATTATCATCATTAAGCATTATATTCATGTACTGATTGGCCTAATTCCCATAATATTTCAAATTATAAAATTTTTCTATTAATAGTGTGATAGGTGGATCTTTCTTTTCATATTTAGTCAACTTGTAAATTTCACTTTGACATTAACATTATTGATGGACACATTTTCAACACTTCAATCATTTACTTATCCCCTTATGTGAGCATCCTCAATGATTATTTCTAGATTATCAATATAATGGATGATTATTTTCCCCCTAAATGGGTTTTATTATTCTAATATCATAATAAATATAATTTTTTCTTCTTCATATAAATCGACAACAATAATGAGATTCAACAATATTTATTTCTAATAATAGACCGGAATAAATTATTAATTTATCACTATCAATGTCTCTTTTATTAAATACCATTCATTGAAGTTGATTAAAATGACATATGAATTTATTAATTTTCATTTTCGGTTCAATTATACAAACTAAAGATTACCTTGTACATTTTGTGAAATCTCCCTCATAAATATTGTCTGGTTAATTATCCATATTATTTGGTTCTAATTAAACACCCATTAATATAGTTTCATTATTATGAAAAATGTACATTGAATGTAGTAATTTTAAATCAGATATATATCATAGTTTCAACTTATTTTAATTCACCTGAATTATTGATAATATTTAATTTTTGATTAGATATTCATTCAAATTGATACACATCCATACCATTATTCTCTTGGTCAATGAACATGGGGAGGAACATATAATTCAATTTATGTAATTCATTTCTCATTAATAACTAGATTGGATAACCCACTAAGGAAGGTATGTGTTCCCACATAATATATTAAATGTGTAACACTGCCATGTTTCATAGTAAGTTATATCATTAATGTAATTCAATATCTTATATTTCTTTCAAAATTGACTTGGCGTACATTATACACAAGATTGAGTTTCTACAAAAAAACACTATAGTATTATAATTATAATAATGATATATTTATAACATAACTATTAAATATAGTCATATAAATAGTAAAAAATAATTTTTAAATACCATTTATAATTCTATCACACAAATAATCAAAACATATATAGAAATTTATATATTTCCTTAAAATAAATGTTCTATTTTGATAAATAAAATATTTATTTTGTCCTATTCTAAACAATAAAAAAATTAATTTTTGACACTATTATAAATATAATTTGGTGACATTTATTTAATTGTTGAATTCAAATTTAAAATATTATATTACAGTGAATTTTTGGTAAATTTATGAGAAGTTTCTTTTTTTAATGAATAGTGAAAAATATAATGTTTCAATTGAAAAATAATTTATTCACCCAATTTTTTATATTAATAAATTATCCATTTCATTGGTTTTAGAGTATATATAGATTACAATTTATCATTTAATATAATTGTTTTCATTACATATAATTTCACATTTAAATTGGACATAAACAATGTCAATCTTTTGATAGTTTATACTTCTTAAAAACACACTTGTTGGTTTTCACAATAAGAATTAATGTTAAATTAAATAATATAACATATATGTATTGAATTTGGGAAAATATAATTAAATTTTAAATCTAAAATATAAAAATTAACATATGTTTAATTTTTTATATTTTTTTGAAAGCTTTAATTTTTTGATAAATATTGAAAACCAATACATTGTTGATAAAAACTGACATTTTATTTTAAATTATTTTTTTAATAAAAACTAATTTTAATTTCAAAATATATGTATAATACATATATTTTTCCAATATATGACATTGGAGTCATTTTATAATAATATTAGATATATAAAACTTATGTGAACATTTTGACATCTTTTACCCACTTTCTAGGCATATTTGAAAATTTTCATAAAACATAATTTCACCACTTATGTGAATTGAATTTTAAAATTCCATGATACAAAGTTTACATGAGAAATTAAAATGTTGTAAAATATGATGGAAATAATTTTTTAAAGAATTTTTACTTTTGAATTTTATTTATGACGGTTAAAAGTAAATAGGGTATTTAAAAGAAAATAAATGATATTATTATTACCCCAACACATTTATCAATTCTATTGGATAAGTTATTTTCAAACTAAATCATCCATAGGATAATAAATATTTTTTTGATCAACTTGGGTTAGATTACTGCATTTATTATATTTTATTTAATGAAGATTTAAAAGTGATAAAATCAATGATTATAGCTAATCCATTTTTGATATAGGGTTATACATAAGATAAATTAGACCATAATATTCATTAGAAATATTATCACATTTACTACATAATATTATTTCGTTTATAATTTTTACACATTAAATAATTAAATTTATTTACGACACAAATAAAATGCAGTAATTACCTTATTAATGAATGATTAAAATATTTGATGTTATAAATATTAAACTAAATATAAATAGAATGTTTGATTACATAAAACAATTTTATAGGAGCATATGACATGTTAGGGTTGATTAAATTTATTTATTTCAATGTAATCAAGTTTTTATGATTTTCATAACAACCAAATAATAAATAGTGTCAAAATTGAAATAAATGAGTTTTTAAAAGAAATACTATTTACTTAAATGATACTATATTCGTAAAAATATAATATTTTCCAAATAAATTATATAATTTTAGATATTTCATTATTTTACCACATAAGGTTTACTTGGAATTTTATAGTATCTATGTTAACTATGTAGTAAAAAAATGCAAGAAAACATGGTCAAAGATAAACTATTAAACATAGAGTTAAATCGTAATTACTAGGTTAATATTGTGACATAAACACACCTAAAATCAATTTTTTGATATGATTTAGACCCATACATACCATATCCTATATATAAATACATTTAGAGTTATTATAAACTGAAAACTATTCTCTAATAAAATAATATTTCAAGATTTTCCTAAATTGCCCCTCACCTCACATATAAAAGGGTACTTCCGCTTTTCTTAATTTCAAACCTCCAAATCAATTTGGATCAGCCATCCCATATTCAATTATCTTTTCAAATATACTCAAAATATAATAGAGTCCTTTATTTTATTATAAATCCAACAACGGAAGCAATTTTATTCAAATCAAAAGGAACACCTGAAGAAGAGATAATTCTTTCATCACTTTTTTAAATATTTGTTTCCTCTTCCACATCCTTTTTCTTCATTGTCACACACCAGAAAATAACTATAGTACCATCTATATAATATTATGTTATTATCAATATTGTATAACAATATTCATTATTCTATCAATCCTACGAATGAAAAAGTCACCATACTTGTGTTTGTACAACCTATCGTCTCCACGTTGTGTTATAGTTTGGTATTCAACACTTAATTATTGGATGATTATAATAATGTGTATAATTTATGTAAATGGTTAATATGAAATGATAATAATTCTGTTTATATAATATAAAGTCCAACTATATATGATTTCACCATCAATAGAATGATATATTTTCTCGGGTGTATGTACGGCTTACCATCTCCACGACATGACTTGATTTCGTTCCCCATCAAACCCATTCAAGAATAATTATCATTTTATGATTAAAAAATATTTTTTAATCACATATTATCATTCTGGGTATGAATCAAATACATCCTATACATACACAACATCACTTACGTAACAAAACAAACAAAGGAAAACGAATCAGTTAACACTCAAAACTGTGATGCTACTAAAATATTATGATATAGGATCATATATGATATCATATTTTTGTATGTGGTTCCTTTATAATTTAATAATAGTTATTTAACAATTATAAAATTGGTTAAAACTCCATTGACTATGTAAATGTACAAGGTAAGTAGTTTTCATCTCACTTTTTTTCCGTGAGATTCAGGTTTTATTTTCCACTATTTCTTTTTGAGTGTGGTATGTACTACCGATGATTGTATTATTTGTGAAATATACATTAATTTATGTTTATTTAAATCAACATTGAATGATCCTTATTTTATGTGGTGTATTATTTCTATGTTACCAAATTTTTAAGGGAATATATAATATCATTTTTCACTCATTGGGGTTTACACAAACTTCATTGATTATTTTACTCCATGATTATGTGTGAAAATATTATTTATTTATTTATGTAGTAATTTGCACTCCACATTTTGTGGATATACTTTTAATATGAATAAACACTCTATTGATAAATTTTGAAGCCATTGATATAAACATGATAAGGGTAATCTTATCTCAATTTCCATTCATTTAGTTAATCATCCAAGTCATTGGTTTTTTACATGAATATATGTGAATGTCCTCTAATTGATTTATAGTGAATATAAAATAAAATTGATTGTATTAATATTGGTCACACATAATTATGTCATTTATTTATTCTCTATATATGGATTTGGTCTTTATGATGAATTTCATCTCAATTTACAATCCATTAAGACTTCTTTTTTGTTATGTGGCAATTAACTATTATATATTGTATTTTCATTTCTTTGACATATTATATCACGAATCCCTTTACTATTAGGATCTAATAATGTTTTTATTAATTTTATTCGTCAATTATTTGTGTTCAACCATCTTTCATTTGGTTAAGAACTCTTCAACAAAAATATATTTTAAATATTTTAAATATTATTTCTTCTAAATCATTTTAATTAATGTCGATGTTTTAAAAATGAGTTTAAGGTATTATTTATATGAATAGTAATGTATTAAAATTCAAATTAAATTGAAATGTTTCAAAGTGGTATGGGACACATTGATTCAAAATTTTCTTTTAAATGACTTCTTTGATAAATAATTTGACATTTAAATGTTTTCAAGAAAATTGTATATTTCTATGAAATAGCTTTAATGATTATTTTCAACTATGTCAATATCCATTGTTGCATTTTTTTATTTAATGAAGTTGATTTATTATAATAAAATCTTCCATTTATTATTGAATGAGTTATGTTTGACTGTTGATGTGCTATTTTTATACCATTCATTTGTTGTGGTAAAGTATTAACATTTTTTATGGTAGATTAAAGATGACTGTTTAGATTATGTTTCACCATTTTAATTTGAGTAATTAATTGGACTTATTAATCTATGGGTGGGGTCCGCTATAGCCCCTCGATGAATTAGAAGGACTCATGAGAAAAATTAGTGTCTTGGCACAATTCCATGACAATATATTTATTGATAGTCTTGGCACGAGTCCTTGAATATGTGGTTATAATGTCTAGAATTATACATTCCATAATTTTGAGATTATCTATTGATATTACATGTGATAATTAAACTATTATAATATCCATTTGATTAAAATAATTGATTTATTTGACTTATCATTTCCATATTGAGCTGATAATTGTGTTTTAAAGAATTTTATTTTAGTCTTATACGTTACCTTAAATGTTTGTGCGTATTTATGATAAATTCTTCTATATAGATATCATTACTATGCCTATGAGCTCACCACTTTCTTCTGTTTAATAGTCCAATGATGCAATAAAGTATATAATGACTGACATGTTGTGATAGTCTATGGGATATGAGTGTGTTAAAAGGAGAATCAATTTTTATAATTCATAATGTTATGTAAAACTTATGAATTTATCTAGTACATCAAAGATACTAATATGATCACTATCTTGGGAAATGATCTATAGTGATCATAGAAATGTTATGTTATATTGCACCAACTTGGAAAACACGGGTTACGGTGTTACAGTTGGTATCAGATGAATATTAGTACAATCCTTGGGAACTATATTTTAATAAAATTTTTATTAAAGAAAATTACCATATGATCGACTTTGAATATTAGTATAGAAGAACATCCAAAAAAATTTGGAATTTTATATATTTTTTTGTTTTTCAATGTAATACATCCTTTAATGGATACTACAGGAGAACGTGATTCTAGCACATATTTAACTTGGAGAGAAAGCTTTGAAAATGGGTTTCAGAATTGACATGGGGTATCATGGTACATGAAAATGGGCCTTACTATGTTGTTGGTTTGACACACCTGGTGGATATACTTAAGAGAATTCACATTTTTGTTAAAAAATTATTTAAAATATTTTAATATCAGATGATAATAGATAACTCTGGTTATTTCTATGCCTTTTTAGATTGAATATAAGGTTTCATGATAGTCTCTAAATGATTTCATTACTATTGTTACTCGCACTAGGGTTTATGGTTATAGTCAATTTATGGATTCAAAGGTAGTCACAGTAACATTGAACTTGATGTACAAGGTGGGAATTGTGGTGGAAATGAGAGACTAAATGGAATGTTTATAGGTGTACAAGATATATTGTTCATGCAGAATTAGTTTTTCAATAATATGATCAATAAAAAATACATTAATCAACCCCCAATCTCAATAAAGAATTGAAAGGAATATAATGATAACTACTCCAGAATTGGAGACCATGGAGAAAAAATCTCAATTTCTATCATCCAGGAAAAGTATAAGGAGACACCAAGGAAAGTGTCTCAATGGAATAGGAAAATTCCATTTGTGTTGGAAAGAAGGACATAATGTAAATAATTTATGTGTAAAAATGAAGAGTAATATAGAATTAAAAAAATAATCCTAATAATTCATTTATAGTAATTTTTCATCAATTAAGAAGACCTAGGAATTACCAGATTCAATGCTCTATTCTAAAGGATAACCTCTATATCATGGAAGAACCTATATGGAAATGAATGGATGGTGAAATGTTTAAAAGTAGTGATTCTATTTGTTGATGGGATTACATTTCAATAATCTGTTCTTATATGAGAATCCCTAAAGTTTGTTATGTAAAAATGGTATTTTAAGAATAATTATCTTCCCTTTTATGGATATAGTTATAAAGAACCATTTTTGTTTATATGATCATTGAATTCGTGGAATTTATAGGTTATAACTTTTTGGATGAAAATGAGGGGTATCAGATAACAGTTGTAGTTAAAATACATTATGTTTATTTTTGAGAAATTTATCACAATTTTCAAATATTATATAATTAAATTGTTTTTTAAAAAGGACAACACACAGACCTTGTGACAAAAAATCATTGCTGAAAAAGCTGAAGTAATAGAACACACAACTATAGTGCGACTGAGAATTACCACCAACCACTAGAATACATGAAGTCTCTCGTTATTTTGAGTAACCCTTTTTAGATAAATGATTTTATAGATTAAGAATATATTGATTTTTTGAACTAAAGACTTACTAAATGGATATCCTTAGAATATGAAAATTATTTAGTGAATAAGTGATAAATGTTATTTTGGATGATATTGGATTTTTTGGGAAAACTATATGCTTAAGAAAAATATAATACTATGGGATTTAATTGGAAGAGTGATGGTGGGTTTTTATTTTTGAAGAATCTATGATTTTATTATGGACTTATAGTGATTTAGGTTATTTATCGAAAGGATTTACCTATCATATAGAATATGTGATTAGATTACTTACTTTTAAGTATGTGACATTGAGAATAGTCAATGTCATTTGGAGTGAAATTTTATGATTTATTTTTGAATATTATGTGATCGAATCCCCCTAAATTTTTGATTCAAATTATAATTGGATTATTTTGAAGAATTTTATGGACAATTGTTTATTGAATGGTCTTTGTTGAACTTTGGGTATTTCTTTTAAATTTTGGAGATTAAGAGTACTATGTCTTTCTATAAAGGATTATCCATTTTGGGGATAATCTCATCTTGTTCTAACCATTTTGGGTTTGGTTAATTTCTATAGATGAGGGAAATATATAGTTCATCTATTTCATTATATATGATTTTCTATAAGTAGATTATAGTGCTTTAGGTGTGGCCAAATCATCTGGAATACTCATTGTTTGGAGAAAATATGTGTTTCTGGTAGAAATTTATTAAAGGATGAAGATCTACTTGAATAATAAGTATATCTCCACATTTTTCTTGTCAATATAATAAATAAATTCGTTAACATTATGAAAAGGATCATATAACAAAATAAATGTCCTTTTACTATTCCTAATGGGTAATCAATGATCATTTCACCCATCACAATTTTATGGTTTTCTGGTAGTTAACATTCTCCTGATAATAATTTTTATCATTCTCCTTAATAACATGATAGTATTTTTACTCTACTATATGCATTTTTTCATAAATGTAACCATAGTATGGGTAATATCTGGTGACCGTTGTACTTCTTATTTTTTTGAAGTGATAGATTTATTGACTCTTTTTCTGATGAGGGATTTAATGAAATATGTTTTGTATTGAAAATCCCTTAGTTTTTGTTTCTAAGGTAAAATTTCAAGGAAGAAATTATATGTAGGAGGGAATAATGTAAATTCCAATGATTTCATATTAATGTATATCAATAAAATAATTCAATATCTTATATTTCATGCAACAGTTACTTGGATTTCTTTAAATGCACGATTGAGTTTCTGTGAAACAACAATTTAGTATTATAATTATTAAAATGATATATTTATAACAATTCAATTAAATATAGTAATAAAATTAGTAAAAAAATAAAATTTTAATGTCATTTATGATTCTGTCACATATATAAAACATATTTATAACTTAATTTATAAGTTTCCTTAAAATATAAGTAATCTTCGGAAAAAGGAACTACTTTTATTTTTTTTGGGAATTATAATAAAATAAATTTTCGACACTATTTTAAATATAATTTTTAGAAATTGACTCAATTTTTTAATTCATAATATCAATATTGTATTGGGGTGAATGTTTGGTAATTTTATGACATTATTAATTTTTTAGTGAATAGTGAAAAATGATGCATTTTATTTGAAAACTACCTTTACATCCAATTTATTTATAAATCTAGATTATAATTTTAATTTGTTTTAGAGTATATATATATATATATATTATTGTTTCATTTAAAATAATCTATGTCATTTGTAGTAATTCCATATTTAAATTTGATATAAACACATGTTAATCTTTTGATAATTTTTACATCTTAAAAACCCGCATTCTAGTTTTCACAATGGGAATTAATATCAAAATATCTAAATCAACATAAATAACCCAAATATGGTAAAATATGCATCATTTTGAAATCCTAAATATCATAATTATCTTCAGGTTAATTTTTTTTATTTTACTAAATGCATTCAATTTTAGATAAATAGTGAAAAACACTACATTGTAGATAAAAACTAAAATTTTTATTTAAATAATATTTTTTCATCAAATTTAATTTAAATGTAAACATATATATATAATATATATATTAGTCCTATATAATCCATTTGTGTCATTTTATAATAATATTAGATATACAAAATTTTATTGAACTTTTAAACATCTTTTACCCAACTTCTAGACACATTTTCAAATTTGCATAAATCCTAATTTTACCACTTCAATGAATTGAATTTCAAAAATCTGAGATCAAAAATTGACATCATTAAGTATAATTTTTTTCAATTGGATTAAAATAATTTTTTTGAATAGTAACTTTTTAATTTTACCCGAAATCTCTTTAAGAGACAATGTCTCTGGCCATTTATTTAAATAAATGACTCTGACCATTTATTAAAATAAAGGAAAAGTATAGTGAGAAAGCCTCAGAAGCCTTAAAAACTACTACATGTTATAAAATCCATAACTATCATCATTTAAATAATAAGTTGATTCATCCATAGTTTCCAACTCCCATTATGGACTTTCATAATGCATTAATGACATAAAAATGTTATTTTAATATTCATCTTTTATAGATATAAAAAATCCTCTAAAGGTTGAGTACCATTGCCTTTATTGACAGAGGACCTAGATGGTATTAGCATTGGCATAGAATAGTAATATTTCTTTTTCCTTCTACTTGTTGAAGTGTCCATATATTCTTTCTTCTCTAACACAGTATTCTTTGCACCATGATCAATATCACTCTAAGCAGTCTAACCCCCTGACCGCTTTCTCCTTTTCGTTGTCAGATATATATCCCCGATTTTGAGAGATATTATCTCGTGGAAACCATCATTCACTACTTATTCATTCTTGAAGCGAGTGTTAGTATCAAACATTACTAATCATTGCTTATTTATTCACAATTTCATGATCACCATGCATCCCCTTCTGGAAAATATCTTCACCAAAAACAACATTCAGTGACTGAATTTCAGATAGTATTTTGTCACCATAATTCTATTATGTTTCCACATCATTATGAGAGAGCCTCCCTGATTACATTATTTTCTGAGATTTGGAGTACTGCTACCATAAATTTCATCAATAACTTACACAATCATCTGGATAGAAGTCATAGGAGATGCAGCTTGGTCCAGCATAACCCGATCCGGAATCAGTTCTAAACTATTATTCATCTGACAGACAAAAAAATTACCAAGTGAAATGATGGTCACATGCTTTCCAAGCTATGGTCGTATCCTGGCTGCAACCTTCACACATCATCCATTATAATATAATGGGATACCTGCATGTATATCCATTTTATGGTTGCAACTCACTACATCACAATTCCAGTTGGTTTCAACAATAGGGTTCACGGAATCCACAATGTCTCATGTTTTTAGAACCTCGAGAACTTCCTCATTCTTCTTGGCTAGTTGCACTTCAGTTTGTACATAAGACACCCAACTTCTTGTATTGAGTACACCAAGATCACTCATAATCCTTCCAACCACCACATCCACCCTTGGGTGTAAAGACACCTCCACTAACATCAAATAGTACCCATTCACCTACATCTCACTAATAGGACCCAGGACTAGTTTCCCTTTCCAATAATACATGTTCCCTGCAAGCAGTCCATCTAATGCTACCCGTGAATCCACCTTTATATCCCTACATACATCCTTCTAATGACCAACATTGAGACACCGGGAGCAGTACTCAGGCCATGACTCAAACACCACAAACTTCATATACATAAACTCTTCACTCCCATCTATGAAGAATGAATTAACTGAAGGCTTCAAGAGGTCAAATTCAATGCATATTCATAGTGAAACTAGATGGAAACATCCCTAGTTCTACTATATAAACAAAGATACCAGCCAACCATATTTTCAACCATATTTATAATGGTAGTGTTCTAAAATGGAAGTGGTAATTCATGAAACCTTACCCAAATTGCGTTGTTCAGATAACCTCATATCATGTGGATGTCATAAGACAATCAGAAAATAAAAAATCATGTTCCATCACATGTTCAGAGAGCATAGGACCATGCCAGAAATAGATCTTCCTCCAAATCAAAATGAACCATTACATACCTTGATTCTAGGTGACCCATGGTTGCATGCTCCCATAAATTCCACGAATTGATGATGAAACGATCAAAGAGATCAACTGACATGCATCGTTTCATGAAGTGGGCTATCAAGGTCATGCTCAACCGAGATGAGGCATCAATGAATTCATGGATTGTGATCGATAGTTGCGGGATTCCATTGAATAACTCAGGAACATTGGGAGAGATAGTGATTTTCGGTAATGAAGTCAAGAAATCAAAATTTGAGAAAGAAAGAATGAAATGATCATTATAGGGAATCGAAGACCCCCCCTCCACCAGGGGGGACTCTTCTTTATGTCCATAATAAACATTAGGATAAAAAATAGATCCTTTTTATGCATTAGGGTTAGATTAGGACATTTATTATATTTTATTTTAATAATAATTAAAAGTGTTAAATTCAATGTTTAATAACTAATCCAAATTTAATATATATTTATAATTAAAAAAATTAGACATTAAATATTAATTATAAATATAATAATATTCTTACATAATAGTATTTTATTTATAATTTTTAGAGATTAAAAACTTAAATATATTTATGAAACAATGATAATGTAGAAATAAACTTATTAATGAATGATTAAAATAATTGATGTTTTAAATACAAAAATAAATGAAAATTGAAACTTATGATTCCATCCAAAAATTTTCGTATTAAATTTTACATGTTATAGTTGATTAAATTTATTTTTTCAAATTAATCAAGTTATTATGACTTTCCCAAAAACCAAATAATAAATAGTGTCAAAATTGACATAAATAACTTTTTAAAACCTATACAATTTTATGTATTTATATAACATTCTAAACAATTTAATATTCGGATAAAAGACATAGATAATGTTATATATGAAATTAATTAAAAACTTGTAGTTCTCTCTAAGTTTTATTGAAACTATATTAACAATGTAATACAAAAAATAAATGAAGAAATGGTAAAATTTAAACTATTTAACTAAGAGTTAAATCTAAAAGATAAGGTTAATATAGTGACCTAAACATGACTAAAACATATTTTTTGAGAGTACGCTGACCCATTATTACCTTACATTCTAAATAAATCTCTTTGGAGCTATTAGAAAACAATAATAATTTTATAATAATATAATATTTCCATCTTTTCCTAAAGTGACTCTCAAGTATCTTATAAAAGGGTACTTACCCTTCACTTAATTTCCCAACTCCAAAGCCATTTGGATCAGCCAAAACCTACACAAATCTACTCCCAAATACCCTCACTACATTATAGAGTCCATAAATTTATTAGAAATCCACCCTACGGATCCCTTTGGTTCAAATTAAAAAGAAGCACCCAAATAAGAGGTAATTATTTCATCATCACTTTCACAATTCTTTTTTTCTTCCACATCCTATATCTTTTTTGTTCCCATACCAAAATAATAACTATAGTACCTCCTAAAAACTGTGATTTTTTAATAAATATGGTAAAACCATATTAATTATTCTATCAATCCTATGAATAACAATGTCACCATACATTTTTTTTATAGCTCTAAACGTTTCCACATTGTGTTGTAGTTAGTTATTCAACGATTCATTTTTTGGATGGGTATAATAATGAGTATGATTGATTCTAAAAATAAATATAAAATTATTATTATTATTAATTATAATATAAAATCCATCTATAAATGATTTCATCATCAATAGAATGATATTGTCGCACGTGTGTAAGTATATCTTACTGTCTCCACGACATGATTAGATTTGATTCCCTATCATAACCATTCAAGAATAATATACATTTTACAATAATAAAAATTTTTGATTAAGAACGTAATATCATTATAAATATTAATAAAATACATCTTATTCATAAAAAACATGACCTACATAACAAATCATATAAATGAAAATTAATCAATTATCAACTGAAATAATGATACTACTGAAATATTATATTACAGGTCCACATATGATATCATATATAGGTATTTTGTTCATGTATAATGTAATAAAAATTATTTAACCACTATACAGGAGGTTAACGTAGACTGGACTAAAAAGATAAAAGGTAAGGGAATTTCATCCCAATTTTTATTTCTGTGGGATTAATGTTATATTTTCCACTATTTTCTTTTTGTGTGGTGTATGTAATTCCTATGATTGTATTATTTTCTAATATAAATAAATTTATAGGAATTTAATTATTCATTTTATGATCCTTATTACATATGGTGTATGTTTTGTATGTTACCAAATTAGAAATGGAATTTCTAATTTCAATGTCCAGTCATTGTGTTTTACGAACACTGCATTGATTATTTTACTCCATGATTATTTGTGAAATCATTATTTATTTATTTATGTTTTAATTTCCACTCCACTTTGGGTTTATATACATTTTATACAAATAACCACTCCATCGATAAGCTCTCATGTCATTGATACGATTTTGATTAGGTTAATCATAACTCAATTTCCATTCAATGAGTTAAACATCCAAGTCATTGGTTTTGTTTTTAAAATAATATGTCTGAATATCCTATGATTAATTTACACTGAATATCCAATAATATAGAGTTTATTTATATTTTTCACACATAATTATGTCATTTATTTTTCCTGAATCTAAGGATATATAATTTATAAGTGATTTCACCCCTATTTACATTGCATTGAGATTTCTTTGTGGTTATGCTCTAATTCACATTTATATGGTGTTTATTCTGTCCTTTGACATATTATATAATGAATCCCATTATTCTCAAGATATTATAATGTTTTAATAATTTTTTTAATTATATTTTTTATATTTAATAGTATATCATTTGGTTTGAAATTCTATAACTAAAATATCATTTTAAATGTTCTAAAGAATTAATCTAATAAATAATTCCCACCAATTTCCATGATTTAAACATGATTATATAGAAAATGGGATATTTTTTCCAAATATCATTACTAATTATTTTCATCCATTTCAATATCATTCATTGTATATTATTATTTATTGATGATGATTTATTATAATATAGTCTTCCATATTGTGTTGAATGCGACATGTTTGAATGTGGCTGTGCTATTTATATACCATTCATGGTTTGTGGATAAAGTATGGACATTTAATATGCTATTTTTAATTCGAATGATTAGATTATTTTTCATCCATTTAATATGTGGAATTCATTTGACTTATTATGTGATGGGGGGGGCTTCTATATCCCTATAATTCATTGTTAGATCCCATGAGGCAAACGTGTTTCATGGCACAAGGCCTTGAAAGTATTTTTATTTTTAGTCATGGCATGAGGCCTAGACTATGTGGTTATGATGTCCGAAATTATGAAATACATCATCATGAGATTAAATATTGGTATTACATGTGATTATTTGACTATTTGAATATCCATATGAATATGTAATTGGAATAAATTGATTTATATTTTTCATATTATTATGATGATTGTTTTTAAAATTATTGTGTTTGTGTCTAATACATTGAATTAAATTTATAATCTTATTTATGATAGTTTCCTCTATATTTTTAACCTTATAGTTTATATAAGATCACCCCTTTAATTTTTTTAAATTCTCCCAGGATGCGAAAAGTATATTATGAATGATGTGTAGGGATAGTCTGCGTGATATGACTGTTCTGAATGGAGACATGATGTTTTTTATTTCATAATGTAATGTAAAACTTATTTATGAATCTAGTACTTCCATGGTTATAAAACTGTTCGTCCTTTCAGGACATGATCTCTTGTGATAATTCCAATGATAGGTAATAATGCACTAACTCTGGGTAACTACAGTGGGGGCGTTACAATATTATGTGTAGTTACTTCTTTTGGTCACTTGGTTTCTTTTTGTGTATGAGGTTACACTTTTATCTTGATATATGTTGATGATAATTTACATATTATTTTCTATCATACTAACCATTCCATTTTTTAATATAAGGATGTTTGTTTCATAGGTCATCACATTCATTGGTTACAAAATTCCTCCTAGTCATATCCCTTGACTAAAACCCAAATGCTCAATATTAGTGTCAGTCAATATTAATCAGAGTATGTAATCCTATGGTAATAAATATAATTCCTAGGAATTAATAAATTTTGTAACCTTCCTTCAACCCATAATAGTATAAGTTAAATTTATATCAATATCACTTTTTTGTTATAAGTAATTATTCATCAATACTTAATCCACAAATACAAATAAACCCTAATCTATTGAATTATTATAGGAGATTAGAATAACATATATATATATATATTAAATTTTTTTAGATCAATGTTTTTTATATATGAAAATAATACACACCCAAAAACATGAAAAATTTACTATCATTGTGGAATAGATATATAATTATCATTTTTCCTAAATATTCAAAAATATACCCCAATTTTTTTAATATAATACCTTTATTTTATATTTTATTAATATTACCAATCACTATTTCCTATTTTAGTTGAAGCATAATAAATTGTGCATCTATGCGATCTATAAAGTTAAACATAGAAGATAACATTCAATTATTATTATTTAGAAAATCATATGTATACGGATAGAAAAAATTGTTCATAATATATAAAACAAAATAAATAATTTTTGGATTATAAATCAAGAAACATGGGAAAAATATTTCTTCTTCATATAATAAATGATTAAAAATAGTAATGAATCAATAATTATTAATAATGAGATATTAGAATAGATCATCAACAACCATCATATATCCATCTTATACATATAAGCATATAAAATTATTTATATAATAACTTAAAAATTCAAATACTATCATACCATTGTTGAAAAATACACATAGTGTATTAATATTAATCCCCACTCTAATAAAATAAGGGATAGACTCATATACAATATTGAGTTATTTTCTAAATACCTATCATATTATATCATGATAATAAAGGATTTACTGAATAAATATATGTGATTTCTAATTATATTACCCCCAATCCCATATTAAAAATCATTCATATGTGTGTAAAAAACAAAAAAAATAACATTCACTATATCATCATATCATGTTTTTATCAATGGAATGAATGAAAATGAATGAAAATATAAGAAAAAAACATTATCTAAAATCTAGATATTGAAATTGGATTGTACCATTACATAAAGTCCCTATTAAGGAATAAAATTTATTAATGAATATTGGAATATATGAAAAATAATTTTTTAGTGACATTAAAAATATATATTAAATAAAAAAATCAAACATATTTTATTATTTTGGGTATTAAATTTTATAAATTGAAAAAATACATGGAATGAAATTTCATTTGAAAACCCCTGGAATAATATAAAGGATGATTCATTTTTTAAATGAAATTATGCTCATAAATACCTTTAATACCATTGTTTTTTGGGAATATGGTAGAGTTTTCTACCTGATGGTTTGAATTTTGGTGTTTTAATGTCTTGTATGGTGATTTATATTGGGGTTTCCATTTTTTATCAATAGAAACACCTAATGGTTCCCACATACATAAATATTTATAATCCATATTCCAAAGCCTATTAGTTAATTCAAATTTCAGACAAAAATTCACAAATGAACTCTCATTGGCTATAAGGAAAGGAGGTCTAGCTCATTACACCCTTTTGAGGTGAATATTTTCAAACATTGAGGATCTCATATATATTTATGTTATCTTAGTGAATCTCTTCATAATCTCGATACCATGATAGTTATGAAAAAAATGATCAGGTGTTGAACACTTCTCAGTTTGAAGGGGAGTAAATTAAAAAATTCATGTATATGTATCGAAGGAGATTTATATATTTACCTTTTAATGGGTGTATTGTAATATTTTGAATAAATTTAACTGGGAACCCAAGAGTTTACTTTCATTAATGGAGGTAACAATAACATGAAGATGTGATTGAACCTTTATATGGCATTCTATATATATTGAATATAACAAGAATCAAAACCACATAGTTTGTTTGACGTAAGAATTTTAATATTATATATAATGAATGTGTAGTATGTATCATAGGAACCATGTGTTCATATCAAGCCACATGAATGTATCCTATTTATCCTAAATATGGATGGAATCAAACTCATAATTGATCAATCTTGTATCTAGGACATACTCCAAGGTGGATCCCCTTTCTTGGTTGATATCATATCATATCAATAAATTGGGATTACAATATGTGGTTTCGTTAACTTGTGGAGATTTAATATTCTATTTAGATGATCATTTTAAATCTATAATCCCATATCATATATGGTTAGTCGTTAAAAATGGTTAATAAGTAACCAATATCAATACGTCTGGATGTAGGACAAACACATCGGGGTGGCCCTTATGGGGAGCATGATATTTAGTCGGGGAATTAAAGGATGTGTCCTTCTTATATTGGTTATGTAAGGAATCTGATTCCTCATAGTGTATAAGGATTCCCTGTGTGCTGATAGAATCAGAAGAATGATAATCCCATGGGATATATTAGGTCATCATGGTTAAAATGTTGGATATATAGATAGGCATAAACCAGGTTGGATGGTCGTTTGACCATGGTCCTTTTGAATTAATCCTTCATATCCGTGTAATTATGGGAATCTGTGTTCACATAATTCAGTTTCATTCTCAATTCAATGGTTGTTTAATATGAATTATAATCCCATGTGATTGATTTGGTCCCAATGTGTTGGTTGTTAATCAAATGGGGGATTGACATTATGGTGGATTCCCATTTTATATTGGACATAATGAATGAATCCTATATATCATGGTTATTGTAGGGAATATAATTATCATATTTCAATTGGGGTATTCCCAAATATAATCACTTGATGTTTTTATCATGCATGAGGGTGTCCTATATGCATTCCATGATTGTCTTCCTGACATGTGTGAGGATTCCATTTAATTTCCTCACATCCTAGCGAATGATTCCCTATATAATTATATGCTCTACATGACTAATCTGAAGTGGGTCACATGATATTGATGGAATTTATAGAATAATGCACATGATCAATGAAGAAATGTATGATGGGTTTCTCATGACATTATTGAAATTTATGAAGTGCTTCACAAAACCATATTGATTTTTTTGGGATGTTGTTGCTATATCAACATAGAAATTTATTTTTTTTACTCATGACATTATCGACAAGGCCAGTGAAATTGACGAGTTATGGGTGACATGTTTTATGGGAATTAGAATACATGGCTGATTTGTCTACATGGAATTGCAATAAC
Source organism: Viscum album (assembly GCA_963277665.1). NCBI lineage: Eukaryota > Viridiplantae > Streptophyta > Magnoliopsida > Santalales > Viscaceae > Viscum > Viscum album. The sequence goes on from OY728143.1 coordinate 542,315,666, forward strand.
TATTTTATATGTTTATGGGGAATCAGATGAATATGATGACATTTCTATGTTCCATCATTTTAATTGTATGAATATTTTTGGGTTCATAACATGCCTTAGATGACATCATCATATGGTTAAAGGAATTATTGATGACATTCCTTTTGGGCTTATTAGGGCATGGATGATATTCTTAGAGGACCTCATGAGTTCTTAGAGACAAATCCTATTAGCATCACATAATATGGATAATATATATGAAGATTATTATTTTTTCATAATATAGGTTATTCATATATTCATAATTTATAATCCCTTATTATCATTTATTTCAAATTGTTTCCAATCATTTCTCAAGTAGTATAAAAAATTTTGTTTCATGTGACCTTGTAAGCATGAATAAATGTAATTGCATATTCTTAATAACATTACAACTGTCTCATTCTTTATCTATAATGTGGTGATGTGATGCACATATTAATCATCATTTCCCATATGGTCGTTCCATGTGTTTTACCTTATGGAAGACCATTTGATCATGTGAACATCCACTCTAAGAAGTATTCTCTTTTGTAATTACTATTTTTTTACATGTGTTTTATTACTCTATGTTTTGTTCCTAATATAATTCGATAGTCCTCTACACTCTTGTTATGCAATTTCAATCTAAGTGTGTATTACACAAACATGTGCTGGAGCTAGTGGATTGATTTTTGTATCACCCAATTAAGATGATCTTTTCATAGGACATATGGGGTGAGTCACATGATATTCTTTAACTATAATAATGTCCCACATTTGTCACATTATTGGTACCCCATCCTATCAAATTGTCTTCTCCTAAAATATTGAAAATGTCAGACGTCTGTTACTTGGTCAGGAAAACATGTCAATGTTTATTTTCAAGATAAATATGTGTGTGGAAGGATTTCAATTTATTTAATATAACTCATTTTCATTCATTCATGAATGGAATATAATATTTCATGTGATCCACTATGATATTAGTAAGAAATGTCAGGGAGGGGCTTGCATGATCAATGGTTATCCCATGGGCTGTGTAACCCCTTTTGCATTAAGTCTTGTAACACTCCGACCCCACAAGACTGGAGCCAGTGCATTACATGTGTTTTTTAAAATGAGAGAATGATTGAAAAATCTTGAAGGAAACATCAATTTAGTAGTTTTGGATAAACTAGATAGATATATTTAACCAAAATTACATTGAAAATGGTTATAAGATACAATACATAATAAAACTAAAAACTACAACCACATGAACTTAGTAAATGACAGTCTCTACATCACCTGTTGAAGGTAAAAAGTGAAAGGGGTGAGCTCAAACACTCATTAAGGGTTACAATTAGTGGAATAATGATTACAATAATCAGTGAATCATAATCAATCAGACATAATAAATATGGCATGGGGAATAAGTGAAAAACTAATTGAATTAATAAACTGAGAATGAAACTGCATCCATAGATTTTGTCATAGAAAAAACATCATAGATAATAATAATAACTGATATTTATAAATATAATTCCTATTAAATGTGTGTCATGTACCTGGAACATGAATCCATTATACAGTTAAAACCATTTTGTTATGTGGGAAGAAACTCGTATGATTTTTTTAAACAAACTCGAAGGGTTTGTCGCCAAACAGATTAGCCTCGTGAGACTTACCGATGCATGGAGGGGGATATAGTAGGATCTGCACGCCACTGAATATCCAAATAATTTTTTATACATTGATTCAATTAAAGATAAATATTCTTTTTTAATATCCATATAGAGTAGTGTATTCATATTCATCAACATTTCTATAATTAAAATAACATTCAAAATAAACACTCTATGTAAAATGTTATACGGATAAGACAAAAAAATATATCAATGATATGAGATTGTTGATATTTAATATAAATTTAATTTCAAATTAATTTTGATCTGAAAAAGGCATTAGGTACACCCCATAAGGATTATTAGGTGCATAATACAAAGTTAGTCACAATGAAATTGTAGTTGTGACAAAGTCTTCTACCACAATGTAATCGGTGAAAACATATGACCCGAACATAATAACCATCATAATAATCATTGAATAACATGTATATAAATATAATAATGTTATTATATATGAAATGGAAGTAAACTTATACCACAAGAAAGAAATATGTGTCAAATAATGAAAATATCATAGAATTGAAAGTGAGATGATAAAACCCTTACAAACATTTCGGCATGGTAATGAGTGTTATTGTGGGGGCTTAAAGAGAGGTAAAAGAGTGTACCATTATTTATATGTCACAAGGGTAGTATGGGGGAGGCGAAAAAAGACTCCCCATTATTAGGAATTAAAAATAAAAGTGCACAACATTTGGGAGATTCTTGAACAGAAGTGAGAGAGAGGATCCCTTACCCTACGCTTGAAGGTGTTCTTATTTGTTCTTAACAACTAGAATAATTTTATTTATCATCATTAATTAATAATTCTGTAACCACATAAATGTTTAATTGATATGGTATAACCTTATTATGTTCATTAATGGCTTTTTTATGGGTTTATTATATTCAAATTTTTTTTCTTTGGAAGAATTTTCTTACTTGGTTTCTTGATTTGTTTACTTATATTCATTAATAGAAGTTCATTTGAAATGTGGTTAAACATATAGAATTTTTAATATATACAATTAGTAACCTTAAATAGATATAAATGATCTTATAATTATTCTGGTTATATACCATGAGGATGACTCATTCGATGAGTTAAAATAAAAGTTTGGATTTGGCTTGGCGGTTTTGTGCACAATAAAATTATTATGTATTATTATTCCATATTATGAATGTGTAAATATTCCAGAACATTAATAAGGATAAAATACATATATTATGACCTGGTTCAACCATAGAAAATGTTTCATGACCAGTACTGATGACTACAATGAAAATTGAAATCATTTCTTCCTTGAGTTTGATAAATTTACACATCTTGGATGGTGTTTTCATTTATTGTTTAAATTCAGGGGAAAAGATAGATTATGATGAAATATTCCACTAGCCCATGGAAAATCCAGTACATGTAAGGTACTTGAATTATAATGTCATTTTGATGAGGGTTTGTGAGAAGGGAGACCAAATTAATGGTACTTTTTAAAAGAAATTGAACGAAAAGAAAAGTAAGGTTCACCTCTTGAGTATAGTGACACCCCAAGCTTCCATGGTACGCTTCACTTTGAATAATACAGTAGCATGTGTTGTACGCAACTTCGTGTTCTAACAGACACCACAACCAATCAAACTAGCATTATGAATAGTAATACCCACCTTTTGAAATTTTATAAATTTTATCTCTCAAAATGGACTTCATTTTTTGATTCATAATATCGAAATTAGCGTAGGGTAAAATTTTGGAATTTTTCGGATAACATTTATATTTTGATGAATAGTGAAAATTACTAAATTTTAATTAAAAACATCTTTTTTAATCGAAATAATTAATAGTGATAAATTATGAATTTGAGTGGTTTAAAAGTATATTTAGAATATATTTTTACCATTTAATAAAATTTTGGTCATTTTACATAATTCCACAATTAAACCGGACATAAAGACGTGTCAATCTTTTTATAGTTATTATTTCTTAAAAACACGGTTTTTGTTTTAACAACTGGAATTAATTTTAAATTAACTTCTGCCACTTCTGTGTTTTGAATTGGGAAAAATGGATTCCATATTTGAAATCAGGATATTGAAATTGTGTAAATAGATAACTTATATTTTTTATACATTTTGAATAATTACTTCGGTAAATATTTTATTTACCATGGTTAAAAGGTAAATCTGGTTAATAAGTGTAATAAAATAATAGTATAATAATAATAAATTACCCTAAAACGTGTCCTAACAATATTGGTTGATACATGTCCGACCATGGGCATCTTTGGGTCGATTTTGAGACCCCATGGAGCCACTTTGAAGTGATAATGACACTTTATATTAATTAAGTTAAAATAAATACAAAAATGACATAAGCATATACCTTTTTGGAAAAAAAAAATTTACATAGGGTTTTATATGTTGGATTTTCGATTATAAATATTCATTTGAAAACTAAAAATATTTCCTACATAATTGTATTTTATTTATAAATTTTATACATTTAATAATTAATATTATTTATGACACAATAATGATGCAATATTTTACTTATTAATGAAAGAATCAAATAATTGGTATTGTAAATGTTAAAATTAATATAATTTGAAAGTTTTGATGACATACATGAATTCTATTACTTATTATGACATTATAGGATTTCTTAAAAGAATTTTTGTTGAATTAATAAAATTTTTATGACTTTAACAAAAATAAATTATTGAATAGTATCAAATTTCACATAAAAGAGTTTTTGAAACAAATATTATATTATTAATAGATATTAAATTCCAAAAAATCTAAGGATCAGACAAGAGACTTATATCATGATAGGTGTATCATTAATGGACCACTTGGGGGTCGCTTGGATGTATATAGTATGTTTTCTTACTATATAATATAAAAATACAATTGACATGGTAAATGATAAACAAATAAACTAAGAGTTAAAAAAATGATATGGTTAATATGGTGACCCAAACCTATCTAAAACCTATTGGTTGAGTGGTTTTAGACCTACCCACACCATAAAAATTAAATATTTCACTTTGGAGCCATTAAAACCTAAATTTCAATTTATTATAAAATAATATTTATAGCTTTTCCAAAGGTGCCCCTTACCTCTATTATAAAAGGGAACACACCGTTCTCACTAATTTAGACATTCAAAGCCTTTTTTCTAGTCCAAAACCTACCCAAATACTCTCTTAACTTCCCAAAATTAATCCTAGAGGCCTTAGTTTGACCAGAAATATAACCTAAGGAGCCCTTTTGATCAAATCAAAAGGAAGAACCCGAAGAAGAGGTAATGTTTTCACCAACCTCTTTCAAAATCTTTCTTCTTCAACTTCTTCTTTCTTTGTTATTCCCATTCTAAAATAATAAATTCAGTATCTTATATATACTGTAATGTTATTATAAATATGGTACAACCATATTCAGTATTCTGTCCAGCCTGTGAATGACATGTCACTATACATTCGTACGTATGGCTTACCGTCTCCATGTCGTGGTGTAATTGTTATTCAATAAATTATTATTTGGATGGGTATAATAATGATGTGTAATTCATCTAAATAATAAATATAACATGATAATGATTCGGTATATATGATATACCATCCAATTACATATTATTTTAATATCAAAAGAATGATATTGTAGCTCGTGCGTACGTAGGGACTAGCGTCTCCACGAACGCGATGAGATTCATTCTACATCGTATCCATTCAAGTATAATTATCAGTTGATGATTAAAAATAATGTTCAAGGACTTGATATCATTCTGGATATGAGTAAGATACAACCTATTCATAACAAACACGGCTTATTTACAAAACATATATGAGTAAGTTAACACCCAAAACAACAATAATACTAAGATATTATTATCAAAAAATATTAAAAGATCATATATGATATCATATTAATGTATATGATTCGTGTATAATTTAATAACAATTATTTCACCATTTTAGAGGAGCTTAACCATCCCTAAATCAAGGAAATTTACAATGTAAGGGTTTTTTTCGCAATCCCTTCATTATCTGAGGTTGTTTATACGTAATAATCTACTGGGACTTCTTTATCATCCACATCCATGTTTCTTAAAAATTTATTTAAAAACATTTTTACTATTTACTAGAATATGTGTTAATTTCATTTATACTCTTTTTTGATTTTTTATAAGTGGTTTATAAAGGAATCATTCCGTCGTTTTCCAAACAAGGTCCTTTTTAACCTTTTTGACAGAATTAAGGTAAGAATGTATTTTTTTAACTTATGCAGCGGGTGCGGAAATTTTCCACCGTTATAAAATCATTGAAGCTTCCCTTATAATCTTATAAGGATATTTTCAATGTAGCTATTTTATTTTATAATTATTTTACTTTTAAATGATTTCAAAAAAAATAGATATTTCTCTCAAATATTTATGATTTCATTTATGTCAACATCCTTTGATTGATTTTAATCTTATTTGAAGTTGTATTATTATGATACAAAACTTCCATATAGTATTGAATGTTTTGTTATATGTTTGACTATGGAAGTTTTATTTTTTAACCATTCATGGTTTATGGTGAATGTATTGACATTTCGTATGCTAGTTTTAATACGAATGTTTATGTTATGTTGAAACCTGTTCATATGAAGAATGCATTGGACTTAATAAGTGACGGGTGGAACCCGCTATAGCTCCTTGATGCATAGCTAGGTCACATGAGACAAACTAGTGTATTAGAAGGAGGCCTTGACAACATCTTATTTGTAGTCTTAGCACGAGGCCTTGACTATTTGGTTATGATAGTCTGGCATTATGCATTCCGTCATTATGAAAGTGGTTATTAATATTACATGTGATTATTCGACTTGTAGAATATCCATGCGAATAAGTATATGTCATTATTTCATTTTATTTCTGCCATATTATACTGAGGTTGAATTTTTAAAAGGGTTTTGTTTTAGTTATACATTTCCTTAAATGTTTATGCTTATTTATTTAATTTTCTGTTATATTGTTATCCTTACTGGGCATTTGAGCTCACCCCTTTCTGTGATTTATTTTTTCCAAGATGTGAAGAAGTATTTTATGAATGACCTATAGGGATAGTGTGAGGGGATAAGAGTGTGGACTATGGAGACTATATTGTTGTAGTTTTCATTTTATGATGTAATGTAAACTTAATGATTGTATCCAGTTTTTCCAAGGCTACGAAACTAATCAGTCTTTCGATACTTGATCTTTCATTTCATCATGCCAATGTTTTATAATAATGCACCGACTCTGGGTAACTGTGGTTAGGGCATTACATTTGGAATAAGAGGAGTTTAGTACAATCCATGAAAGCTAGATTTAGATAAACTCTGATTAGAGCACCCAGAACTAAGATGGACTTTGAGGATTATTATAGAAGAACTTCCAAGAATTTTGGTATTGTATAGATTTTTTGATTTTTTCGAGAAAAGTATCCCTCTCTGTATACGATCAGGTAGAGGTGGATCTAGCATAGATGTACCTTGGGGGAAATCCCAAAAACACAATTTTTATCTAGAATTGAACGGGAACTGGTGCATGCCAATGGGCCTTGCTGCACTCTTGGTTACGACACTCCCGGGGGATATGCTTAAGATAACACTCATTTTCATTACAAATCATTATGAAGTGTTTATGAGTATATACATCATAAAGTAAACCATTTTTATGGTTATGGATTATATCCATAAATAGTTCAATTTATGTTAAGTGTTGTATAAATATGGAATTATGTATTTTGATTCATAAAATGATCTATTTTATGTCATTGTTTAGAAATGGCACCTAGTGGATGAAATGGAAACCATATCAATGCACGCACTCCATGTATGGAATTACCTCCTGCTCAAGATAATTATAGTGGAGCTGGTGATGCAACAGGTGATGATCATCTAATCACTATACTGTGACAAGTCACTCAGGTTATGAATAATAACATTACCTGTATGGAGCACCCAGATCCGCAACGTTGAGGATCAATGTTAGATCGCTTCAGGAGGAAACAACCACCAGCGATCAATGGGAATTCAAATCCCTTAGTACCTGAGCAATGGATGAATTCCCTAGAGAATATATTTCAGGCTTTGGGGAGTAGTGAAAGGGAAAAAGTTATCATGGAAGTTTACTTCCTCAGTAGAGATGTTGATCAATGGTGGCCATGGATTCAAAACACGATGGAAGATGATGAAGTATCAAATATGGAATGGAGGGAGTTAAATGATCTTTTTTTAGAAAAATATTTTTTTCTTGTGACCATCGAGAAAATATAGAAAGACAATTTCTGAGTCCGAGACAAATGAAGGATGAGAATGTTGCAAAGTATGAGGCTAAATTTAAAATGTTAGCAAGGTATGTTGGAGATTATATACCTAACCCAAGAAGTAAGATTGATCATTTCATTGATGGATTAAAACCATTTCTTCATTGAGCATTAGTCTCACAATCCTTCTCATCGTACGAAGACATAGTCTCATGTGCTATCAAGACAGAAAAAGATTTCTCTATGTCTTATGAATTTAAATCAAATCAAGAGAAGAAGAGATCTGTTGATCAATCTGGGAATGGAAATAATGGGACGAAGGAAAACTTGATTATCTATCCTGCCGTAAATGTGGGATGAAACCCCTCGGTAATTGGTTAAAAGGAATGCATGTCTATTATAAGTGTGGTGAAAAAGGCCACCAAGCTCGTGATTGGAAGGGGAAGAATGAAGCTACCGATGTCGAATGATACTATTGCAGGGAGATGGGACATTATGCGAATGAATGTCATAAGTGTCAGAGGAACTTACCTCAGGAAAGGACTAGGGATCAAGGCCAAGAATATGCTATCACTACTGATGAGGTAGAAGCTCTAAAAGACGTGGTGGAATGTAATTTAATGGTTTTCTCATGTTTAGAAAATTCATTATTTGACTTTGTATCATCGAATTGTTTCATATCTTCCCAGTTTTCTATGAAAATTAGATATTACCAATTTGATTAAACAATGGATTTGTCAGTTAAAACTCCTAAGGGAAGTATAATTGCAACAATGTTTTGTGAATCAGTCCCCATTATAGGACATAAATGTTCTTTATCCATTGATTTCATCGTCATACATATGATTGAGTTTGATATAATCCTAGGAATAGATTGGCTTTTGGACCCTGATGTGAATATTTATTGTAAGAAGAAGGAGGTTACGATTTTTGATGACGATGATAACGAACACATTATCATTAGAGCGGAATCGTCACCACCTAATTCTTATCTAGATCCACCCCCATTAGCTCAACTATATTCAATTATTGGGGAGGAAGAGAATGAAATGACTGTGGGTGAGGAATGGAATGTTCAAATTGAGGATGTACCTATTGAGAAAGAATATGTAGATGTGTTTCTGGATTATTTACCTAGACATCCGCCATAACGAGAAGTTGATTTTTCCATTGATTTAATTCCTGGCTCAAGGCCTATATCGAAGACCCCTTATATAATGGACAATGTAGAATTAGTTGAACTAAAGAAACATCTAGAGGAATTGAGTAATAAAGGATTTATTTTCCCTAGTGTTTCTCCATGGGGAGCCCATGTTCTTTTTAATAAAAAGAAAGATGGATCTATGAGGTTATATATCGACTACATGGAGATAAATGCTATAACAATAAAGAACAAGTATCTCCTACCTCACATTGATGATTTATTTGACCAACTGCATTAAGATCAATACTTTTCAAATATTGACCTTCGATGTGGATACCATCAGTTTTGTGTTAAAAAAGAAGACATTCCGAAGACAACATTTTGAACATGGTATGGGAATTATGAGTTTACGGTAATGCCTTTTGGGCTGAATAATTCACCCTCTATAATCATGGATCTAATGAATAGTGTTTTCAAGGAATATCTTGATGATTTGGTGGTGGTATTTATTGATGATATCTTGGTATACTCGAAATGCTACGAAGATCATGAAAATCACTTGCGCATTATCCTGAAGACTCTGATAAGACATGAATTATATGGGATGATTAGAAATTATGAATTCTGGCTTCAGAATATTTCTTTTCTTGGCCATATTGTCTCTAATGATGGAATCTTTTTTTATCCTTCTAAGACCAAAGCAATCCATGAATGGCCGGAACCTACGAGTATAACTGCGGCACGTAGTTTTATTGGATTAACAAGTTATTATTGATGTTTCGACCAGAATTTTTCCCGATTGTCTAACCCATTAACAAAGCTCACACGTAAGGGGGGTAAATTTGTTTGGACAAAATAGTGTGAAGAATTTTTTGATGAACTAAAGAGAAGATTATTCAATTCTCGTATATTGACTCTAAAATCAGGTAATGATTGGTTTATTATTTTTAGTAATGCATCGAAGAAAGGACTTGGTTGTGTCCTTATGCAGAATGATAGAGTTATTGCCTATGCATCACGATAGTTGAAAATTCCTATGCAAAACTATCCTACTCATGATCTTGAGTTAGCAACTATGATCATTTCATTGAAGATATAGAGACACTACCTCTATGGTGAAACATGTGAGATTTATACTGATCACAAGCTTTTGATGAATATTTTCTCACAAAAAGAACTCAACATGAGGCAAAGGAGATGGATTGAATTACTCAAGGATTATGATTGTACGATACACTACCACCCAGGGAAGGAAAATAAGGTGGCAGATGCTTTGAGGAGAAAAGATCATGGAGTTTTGAAAAATATTAGAATTGAAAGGGATCCAATTTTCATGGATCTAGTGAAGATGGAAATGTGAATAACCATGAAAGGTGAAACATCAGTGCTTTTTCAAATGGTTTCCAAACCATATTTACTAGAAAATATTAAGAGTTCTCAGACCGATGATGAAGAATTTAAAAAGAATATTAAAGCTGTGAATGATGGGAGATTGTGAGACTTTGTGTATGAAGAAGGTATTTTGAAATTCGGGAAGAGACTTTGTGTCCCTGATATACCTGATTTAAAAAGAGAATTATTAGATGATTCTAATAGTTCCAATTTCTCTATACACCCTGGGAGCTCCAAAATGTATAGATAATTAAAGGAATGTTTTTGGTGGGACAACATGCAGAGGGAGATTGCTGATTTTTTGTCAAGATGTATGGTTTTTCAACAAGTGAAAGCCAGAAGGCAACAACCTGGAGGAGTCATAAAACCTCTTCCCATACCTGAGTGGAAATGGGATAATATCACTATAGACTTTGTCATGGGACTACAAAAGAATCCTAGAAGGAATGATGCAATATGGGTCATTGTTGATCGTCTTACCAAGTCAGCACATTTTCTTGCTATAAGATAAGATTTACCACTTGAACATCTAGAAAGACTATATATTAATGAAGTTATAAGACTTCATGTTGTACCCCTATCGATTGTTTCGGATCGAGATCCCCGTTTCACTTCGAGAATATGGAAGAGTCTTCAGAAGGCCTTGGATACTGAACTTCATTTGAGCACTGCTTACCACCCTCAAACAGATGGACGATCAGAATGGACTATTAATACCTTAGAATACATATTGATATCTTTCTCACTTGACTTTTAGGGTATGTGGGATAAATATTTTCCTCTAGTAGAATTTTACTATAAAAATAGATTCCATTCAAGTATTCGGATGGCACCATATGAAGCATTATATGGAAAGAGATATCGCACACCAACCTGTTGGGATGATGTTAGTGAAATAAAACTTATAGGCCCAGAACTAGTTTAAGAAACGATGGAAAAGGTGATGGTATTCCAAAACCACATCAAAGCTACTCAATGTAGGTAGAAGAGCTATGCTGACAACCGAATAAAGGATTTGGAATTTCAGGTGGGACATCATGTTTTCATGAAGGTGTCTCCATTGATGGGAGTTATACATTTTGGAATGAAAGGTAAATTGAGTCCCAGGTATATCGATCCTTTATAAATTCTAGAAATAATTGGGGTTGTAGCTTACCATTTGGGAATGCCTCCAAATCACTCCAAATTTCACGATGTGTTCCACGTATCACTGTTGAAAAAATACATGCCTGACCCAACGCATGTACTCACCTATGAGGAATTAGAACTGGAACCCGATCTGTCTTATTGCGAAGAGCCAATCAGGATTATTGATACAAGAGAAAAAGTGTCTAGAAACCGGACGACATGTCTGGTAAAAGTTCTATAGAGAAACCATATGTTGGAAGAGGCAACATGGGATCCTGAGAAACTTATGATGAAGAACCACCCGAGTCTTTTTATGCAATAATATTCATGAAATTTTGAGCATGAAATTATTTGAAGGATGGGATAATTTAACACCCCAAGCTTCCACAGTACGCTTCTCTTTGAATAATACAGTAGCGTGTGTTGTACGCAACTTCGAGTTCTAACACACACCACAACCAATCAAACTAGCTGTTATAAATAGTAATACCCAATTTTTGAAATTTTATAAATTTTACCTTTCAAAATGGACTTTATTTTTTGATTCATTATATCGAAATTAGCATAGGGTAAATTTTTTGAACTTTTCGGATAACATTTATATTTTGATGAATAGTGAAAATGACTAAATTTTAATTAAAAACTACTTTTTTAATAAAAATATTTAATAGTGATAAATTATGAATTTGAGTGTTTTTAATGTATATTTATAATATATTTTTACCATTTAATTCAATTTTAGTCATTGTTCATAAATTCACAATTAAAACGGACATAAAAAAGTGTCAATCTTTTGATAGTTATTATCTCTTAAAAACACACTTTTTGTTTTAACAACGGGAATTAATTTTAAATTAATTTCTGACACTTCTATGTTTTGAATTTGGAAAAATGGATTCCCTATTTGGAATCATGATGTTCAAATTGTGAAAATAGGTATCTTTTATTTTTATACATTTTGAATAATTATTTCGGTAAATATTTTATTTACCATGGTTAAAGGGTAAATCCGGTAAATAAGGGTAAAGAAATAATATTATAATAATAACAAATTACCCTAAAAGATGTATTAACATTATTGGTTGATACATGTCCTACCATGTGCATCATTGGGTCGATTTTGGGACCCCATGGATCCACTTTTAAGTGATAATGACACTTTATATTAATTAAGTTAAAATAAATACAAAAATTAAATAAGCATATATCTTTTAGAAAAAAAGTTTTTTACATAGGGTTATATATGTTGTATTTTCAAATATAAATATTAATGAGAAAGAAAAAAATATTTAAAACATAATGGTATTTTATTTATAATTTTTTGACATTTAATAATTAATAATATTTTTGACACAATAATGATGTAGTATTTTCCTTATTAATGAAATAATCAAATAATTGGTATTAATAATGTTAAAATTAATATAATTTGAATGTTTTGATGACAGAAATGAATTTTATTTCTTAATATTACATTATAATATTGCATAAATGAATTTGGTTCGAATTAATAAATTTGTTAAGACTTTAACAAAAATCAATTATTGAATACTGTCATAATTAACATAAAAGAGTTTTTAAAACAAATATTATATTATTAATTGATATTAAATTCCTAAAAATATAAGGATTGTCCAAGAGAATTATATCATGATAGTTGTATCATTAATGGACCACATTGGGTCACTTGGATGTATATATTATGTTTATAAACTATATAATATAAAAATACCATGTGACATGGTAAATGTTAAAATAATTTTCTAGGAGTTAAAACTAAATGATAAGGTTAATATAGTGACCCAAACCTTTCTAAAACCTATTGGTTGAGTTGAGTTTGACTTATCCCCACCTTAATGTTTAAATAATACACTTTTTATCCATTATAAACCAAATATTATTTTATTATAAAATAATGCTTCTAACTTTTCCAAAGGTACCCCTCACCCCTCTTATAAAAGGGATCTCCCCCTTCTCACTAATTCATACATTCAAAGCCTATTGGCTCGGCCAAACACTACCCAAATACTCTATAAACTTCCCTCAATTCAACCTAGTGGCCTTATTTTGATCATAAATCCAACCTATGGAGCCCTTTTGATCAAATCATAAGGAAGAACACGAAGAAGAGGTAATGTTTTCACCACTCTCTTTCAAGTTCCTTTCTTCTTCAACTTCTTCTTTAATTGTTATTACCATTCTAAAATAATAACTCCAGTATCTTATATAAACTTTGTTGTTATTATAAATATGGTAAAACCATATTCAGTATTCTATCCATATTTTTAATGACATGTCACCATACGTGCGTACGTATGGCTTACCGTCTCCACGTCGTGGTGTAATTTTTATTCAATAAATTATTATTTGGATGGGAATAATAATGATATGTAATTCATGTAAATAATAAATATAACATGATAATGATTCTGTATATATGATATAACATCCAATTATATATTATTTTAATATCAATATAATGATATTGCCGCTCGTGCGTACGTACGGACTACCGTCTCCACGAACGCGATGAGATTCATTCTCCATGGTATACATTCAATTATAATTATCACATTATGATTAAAAATAATGTTTAAGGACTTGATATCATTCTGTATATTAATAAGATACAACCTATTCATAACAAACATAGATTATGTAACAAAACATATATGAGTAAGTTAACACCTGAAACGACGATAATACTAAGATATTATTAACAAAGCATGGTTAAAAGATATTATATGATATAATATTAATGTATATGATTCTTTTATAATTTAATAAAAATTATTTCACCATTATACCAGAGTTTAACCTACCCCTAACAAAGGAAAAGTATATGTTAAGGGTTTATTTCGCAATCGCTTCATTATCTGAGGTTGTTTGTACATAATAATCTACTAGGACTTCTTTATCATCCACATCCATGTTTCTTAAAAATGTATTTCAAAACATTTTTACTATTTACTAGAATATATGTTAAAGTAATTTATACCCTTGTTTAAATTTTATAGGTGGTTTATAAAGGAATCTTTTCGTCGTTTTCCAAACATGGTCCTTTTTAACCTTTTCAACAGAATTAAGGTAAGAATGTCTTTTTTTAACTTATGCGGCGGGTCCGGCTGTTTTCCACCATAATAAAATCTTCGAAGCTTCCCATACAATCTTATAAGTATATTTTCAAAGTAAATTTTTTATTTTATAATTATGGGACTTTTAAATAAATTCAAAAAAAATAGATATTTCTCTCAAATAGTTTTGATTTCATCTATGTCAATATCCTATGATGGATTTTCAGCTTATTTGAAGTTTATTTATTATGATACAAAACATCCATATTGTATAGAAGGTTTTGTGATATTTTTGACTGTGGAAGTGTTATTTTTATACAATTCATGGTTTATGATGAATGTATTGACATTTCTTATGCTAGTTTTAATACTAATTTTTATTTTATGTTGAAACCTATTCATATGAGGAATTCATTGGACTTAATAAGTGACGGGTGGAGCATGTTATATCTCCTCGATGCATTGGTAGGTCTCTTGAGAAAAACTAGGGTCTTGGAACTAGGCATTGACAAAATCATATTTGTAGTCTTGGCACGAGGCCTTGACTATGTGGTTATGATAGTCTGGCATTATGCATTCCATCATTAAGAAAGTGGTTATTGATATTGCATGTGATTATTCGACTAGTAGAATATCCATGTGAATAAGTATATGACATTATTTCATTTTATTTCTTCCATATTATGCTGAATTTCATGTTTTAAAAGGCTTTTGTTTTAATTATACATTGCCTTTAATGTTTTTGCTTATTTAGGAAAGATTCCACTATATTGTTATCCTTACTGGAAATTTTAGCTCACCCCTTTCGATGTTTTATTTTTCCCAGGATTTGAAGAAGTATTTTATGAATGACATGCATGGATAGTATAACGGGATAAGAGTGTGGTCTATGGAGACTATATTGTTGTAGTTTTCATTTTATGATGTAATGTAAACTTTATGAATGTATCTATTTATTCCAAGGATACTAAACTAATCGGTTTTTCAAGACTTGATATTTCTTGTGATCATGCTAATGTTATGTAATAATGAACCGACTCTAGGTAACTGGGGACGGGGCGTTACATGTACTCCACCATGAGAATCTCCTTAAGGCCTTTTTTCCATTTTTGTGAGACCAGAAGATCATGGACGTGGGGATATATATTGGGGAGATTATTTGGTAGATTTAATGCATGTATTGAAGATTAAGTGGTGTGCGAGGAAGAGGGGTTGAGGGTGGTTTAAATAGTGGAGAGGAGAGGAGTTTTCCTAATATTATAATCATTAATTTATTATACTCTCTCAAGGCAGCCAATACAGAGTATTCTATTAACATGAAAAGTAATATATGCATGTGACTTCGAACAAATTTGGCTTACATCACCATATCATCATCAATGACCCAATTAATCCATTATTCATCATTAATTGTGAATTATCAGATTTTTTTGTTCATCAAAAAATCATGTATTTCAGAAAAATCCCAAAAATTAATCCTTACCATTTCCCAATATGTAGAATCCAAAAATGAATTGCATTTTTTAAAATTATTTTTCTAAATATGATTAATTATATATATAATAAAAATCTTTATTTAATCAAAAAAACAAACACATAAAATTTTTATATTCATTTTTAAGGTGCCTAAATTCATTTATACACTCAATGGTGTAAATACCATTAATAAGATTCATATTACTATTCATAAGAGTATGTTACTATTCATAAGCGTATCCTACTATATGTAAGGGTTGGTTACAATTCACCGAAAAATGAATTTTCCTTATCGGATTCCAAAAAACATCTTGATCCCAACCATGTGTGTCAGATTTTTGAAATTCACATCATAGAAGGGAAAAAATTAGGTTTACTTGGAAAGGTTATAAATATCTCTTATATGTAACCATGTTTTTTTCTATATAGGGTAATTTATTCATTAAATATAGGCTATAACAAGAATTTTTTTATGAGAATTAAATCATGAAGTGTTTGGGGTGCTACATTATTCCCTACTTCGAAAATTTCATCCATTAAATTTTATGTATGAAGCTCACCAAAAAGTTGTAGGTGATTCATTTTCATAACATCCTCACGTTCCCATACCTGCTCTGAAATACTATCATAATAATATCTTCCTTTCTCACACACAACTGATGGTATCCAAATTGAAGTTCATTCTTCAAAAATTATTGTGCACCATGAATCTGGTCAAATAAATCATCAATCTGGGGCAGAGGATAATTATTCTTTATTATAATAGCATTGATTTCCCTGTAATCAATAAAAATCCTCATGGATACATCATTATTCTTGACATAGAGGAGAGGGTCTCCCCATAGAGAAACAGTAGGTAATGTAAATCATTTTTCACTCAAATCCCATATTTATTCCATTAGCTCTACTAATTACCTAGTGGCCATTTTATAGGGAGTCATTGATATAGGTCTTGCATCAGGAATTAAATCAATAGAGAATTCAAATACCTGCTCTAAAGATGTCCATGTAAATCCCCTGGAGATACATTAGTGTAATCTTGCACTATGTGAACATATTCAATTTGAAGATTTCAGTCCTCACCCATAGATATTGGTTTATGTTCCTCCCCATGAATTGCATTCAATAGAGCTATAGGGGAGGTTCTAGAAAATAATCAGATGGAAAATTTTCTTCTCTAAAGACAAGGGATTCTACACCATTTTTAAATATTGTAACATCCTCCTTCTTACAATAAATCTTCGTATCATAATTTGAAATCCAATCCATACCGAGAATTGTGTCAAATTAGGACATTGTTATGGGGACATGGATAGAAACTAAAGCATGTTTTAATGTTTGGAGGGGGACAAGTCAACATGCCTTTGTTGAAATAATACATCCCCTGGGAATTTTCACTCACAACTCCTTTGTTAAATCAACTTGGACATATCTAATTTTGTTAGAAAACTGAGAAGATATAAATGAATGTGACAATCCAGAATCAAATAAAGTGTTTCCTATGTTTGAGGAAACAATTAGAGTTCAAGATTACACATCATTATGAACATAACCCTCTGTGGTGGTAATTACATAAGCTCTCCCTTCCTCTCATTGAATTTTCTGAGTCATGATTCTTTGGTGCTTATGACACTCCTTTTCATAGTGTCTCCTCTCTATACAATTGAAGAATTGAATATTATTTAATTGTTTCTTCCCCTTGCATTCATTAGATTGATGAGCCTTTTCTCCATAGTTATAGAAGATTCTCATGCCTTTCAAACAATTCCCGACATGATTCTTTCAACAATTGTAACATGATATGATTAGCTTTGTTCCCTTGATCTTCTTTGGTGCTTCTCCTTTTCCTGTGTTATCAGAGTACCTTTTCTTTTCATGTTTTCCATTGAAAATATTTATCTATAAAATTCATTCTCGGTTTTGATGGAACATGATACAATTTTACCATATGAGGAAATTGATTGAGAATCTAGTTCTCTTTGACGACATGGCTTAATACCTTCAATGATATGATCAATATTGTCTGTCGAGTCATGTATGTAATCTACGACATTCCTGGCCAGCCTTTTGAAAGTTTCCTCACACTCTACAACACTTTTTTCTTCCCTTGGTTTCATGCTACGTAATTCCCCCTTCATTTCAGTTCGTCGATCATAAAGGAAATATTTTTCAATGAACATTTCCTTAAAATTACTCCATTCAATATCATCTATTTCTTCTTCCTTCATGGTATTCTGAATCAAGGACTACAATTGATTAGTGTCATCCTTGAGACAATATACTTCCAGTACTACATTTTCATTTTCATTGCATTTTAATTCCAAAAATATATTTTCCAGGGACATGATCCAATTCTCAGAAACCACTAGGATAGTAGTCCCACTAAAATATGGGGGATTCTTCCACATGAAAGGGTCCAACATAGGTCTGGAATGGTTTTTCATTACAACCTAAGTCTGTTGTACCAATATGGTCATGATCTCATCTGCTCCAACATTGACTGTGTTGATATGCTCAGTAGGGATATCCCTACCTTTCCCAAGAGTATTGATTTCCCTTCTTCTGTTAGAGGCCATTCATAAATAATGTGATACACTAGATTAGTTAATTAATCTCAAATATAAAATCACTAAACAAAGATTGAAATTAAATGAATAGACAATCATATAAACGTGGTTTCTCTATTGAAAACATTACATTTCAATCCTTCACAATGGATTGTAAATAAAATATGTATTATATTAAGTATATCCCACAGGAGTGTCTTATCCAAGAGTGTATCATGGTCAGTTTTCATGTACCAAGATACCCTAGGTCAATCCCAAAACTCGTGTTCTGAGTTTTCACTCCTAGGTACATCTGTTCCAGAGCCACCTCTACCTGCTCATATCTAGAAAAGGATATATTTCCTAGAAATATTCACATAATCTATTCCTCACCAAAATACTGGGATGTTCTTGTACATTTATCATCAAATACTACCATAGGGCTTTGATCCATACAATATATTTCCTACTCTAGTATCCATGTTTTTCTAATAAAATTCCTCTGATACCAACTATAACTCCCCAAACTCTCTAGACAGGATTTGGTGCATTTCTCGTGAAATTGGTATGGTTTGAAATATGGAAAATTTTGATGGAATGACCATTTTATTTGTCTTGATGAAACTAGATACATAGATTTAACAATAATTACATTGAAAATGGTTACAAGATATAATATATAACAAAACTAAAAACTACAACCACATGAACTCAATTAATGAACTTATCTTCATCACCAGTTAATTGAAAACAATGAAAGGGGTTAGCACAAATGCTTAGTAAGGGTTACAAATAGTGGATGAAAAATAATAAGTGAGTCATAATCAATCTGACATAATATATATGTCATGGTGAATAAATGAAAAACTAATGCCATTAATAAACTGAGAATGAAACTGTAACAACACGAGATTTTATTTGATATATTCATCTTAATTTCTTTCATATCTTCTTTTGTACGCTACACCAAGATTATCTTGCGCTATACACAACACCGTATTAGCTTGCAGTATACACAACACTATTATTGGATCTTGTTACACACAATTTCATGTTTTTTTATAGTAGTTATTCTACGGAACATTGAGTATATATATATATTCAATGTATTTTGTTATACACAACAACAAAGGGATCGTGTACTACACGCAACCCTAACATGGCTTGCATTACATGCAATCACGACCTTCCTCGATAGCGTGTGTTGTACGCAATACCGGGTATTACTAAACAATGATATATTATTATAATATTTTTATGAACTAGCCGTTATGAATAGTAATAATTAAATTTTGAATTTTATAACATTATTATTCATCTTACACATTTTCTAGAACATGGTATAAGAACGAAATAAATTTTTCGGGAAAAATAAGTATTTTTCAAAAAATGATGTTTTGCCGCCTTTTGATGGCCCACCCACATTAAATCTAGTTTTTGACATGTTTATACATTCAATTTTACAAAATAAAATTATTATTTGAAATCAGGATATAATATTTTTCCTTGGATAAATTTCTCATATTATTCTGATAACATTCATATTTTAATGAATAGTAAAAACACGCTATATTTTATTTTAAAACAACCTTTTCATCGTAATAACTTTTTTGGTTAAATTATAATAATTAATGGTTTTAAATTATAAATATAATATATTTTTACCATTTAATATAATTTATGTCATTATCATTGATTTTACATTGAATTCGTAGGTTAAATCAATTCAATTGTTTGCAATGTTTTAAAACAAAAACATGTTTTCATTCGACAACGGGATTAATTTTAATTTAATTTATACAACTTCTGTGTATTGAATTTGAAAAAATTGATTCCATATTTGGAATCAATGGGTACAAATTATATTAATAGGATACTTTATAATTTTGGGAATTATGAATAGTAACTACGGTAAATTTTATTTACCATAGTTAAAGGTAAATTGGGTAATTAAGGGTAAATATAATATTATAAAATTATCATAACACATGAAAAAATTCTTTTGGATGGATAAACGTAGACCCATATCACCTAAGGGTCCGATTAGATTCATTTTATGGACTTTTGACCATGAAAATAAATTAATAATTATTAAAACCAAGGAAAGTGACAACATGTCACTCTCTTAAATCTTATAAGTATAATAATTTTAATTTAGTGATAAAAGTCCTAAAACATCGAAAATTAATAGTCTCCAAGAAAGATAATAAAATTATCTATATCATGATAATTTATTTAGAATTTTTAGGGAATAAATAATTCTCATTAATGGTGATACATTAATGATCCAGAAATTATTTATTAAGTGAAAAATCAGTAATATAGTTTTTATTGAAATAATAATACCCATTAAAAGGCCCACAAACCTGACCAAACCATATTGATAGTGTATATCTATACCATAATCATCCAATTACCTAATATATAACCGTTTGGAGTCTTCTAAAAGTGATTATGAAACATATATTACTTTATTTTAAATGATTCCAAAGTTGTCACCTCCATAATTTAATAAAAATAACAATTTAAATATTGATATTTTAAGACTACAAATTATATTAAAAGTATTATTGTAAAATTTAATATATTTATCTTCATCATAGGATTTTATTTTAAATTTTTATGCAACAAATAGGTATATTAAATAATTATACAAAAATGATTTAGTAATTATTTTATTAAGAGATAATCAAAATAAATGATTTTAAAAATAATAAAATAAATATTATATGAACTATTTAATGTGATCCACTAATTTTCTAGACACATATGACCTTTTATGAATCTATTAAAGCTTTTAGTTCAAACTTATCTTCTGTATATCTTTTATTTAAATTCATATAAATGAATAGTGTCAAAATTGACACTATTGTTATTTTATAAAAATAACATATTATAAAATTGATTAAAAATCACAAATATATATAAAAATTATAAATTTCAATTTATATGGTCAAAGATGTTATAAAGTGTCCAATTATGTACAATTCACAACAAATAAGTAATTATTTGTTATAATTTAAAATTTAGAATATTATTACCACAAATAAAATTAAATTGATTAAGTAAGGATAAATCGAGTTGATAATGTTTAAAATAAAATCCTAACATGTCTAAATTTTATTGGTTGATGATATTAACACCGTATATAATCTTTTATTCGAATATGAGTCATTTTTGGATATTTTTTTGTGGGGATAGATTTATTATAAATTAATATTTTTAAGATTTCCAAAGGTGCCCCTCTCCTCCCGTATAAAAAGGCACATCCTCCCTCTCTTCCTCAAACCACATTGAGCCTTCATGCTCGGCCAAAACCTGCAAAATTATCTTCTAAACTTATCTACAAACATCCCATAGGTCGTGGTATTCTTAAAAGACCAATTTTAGTTCCTTAAGAGGAGGTCTCAAAGAGGCGCTTCCAAGAAGAGGTAATGTCTGTTACCGATTCTTTCATCTTTATTTCTTCCTCTACTTATTCTTCATTAGTTGTTACATTATGAAGTAATAATATCAGAATCACTCATATACTGATATGGTATTATAATTATGAAACAACCCTATTTCACCATCTATCCATCCTACAGAAAATGAAATCACCGCACGTGTGTACGTACAGAATATCGTCTCCACGCCGGGGTGTAATCTATTTTCCACCACCACCTTACTTGGATGGGTATAATGGTGTAAATAATGATTATATATGATTATTTTAAAGTGATATTTATTCTGAAATAATATACATACACTTCAATACAATTCCACGATCATGGGAATGATATCATCGCTCGTGCGTACATACGGACTACCGTCTCCATGACGCGATGAGATTCATTCTCAATGATTAACCATTCATGAATGATTATAAAGTATATATAATAAGTAATCATTAAATATATGATATAATAATGATACTGGATTTATATATATATATTTATGTCATCTACTTAATTCCATTCAATTCAATAAGGAAACGAAAACAGTGTTCATGCGTACGTACGGCCTACCGTCTCCTTGAACGGTGTATTTCTTTCCATTTATCGATCTATTATATATATGTATATTATGAATATATATTATATATAAATCATGTTTTACATTCTGGATGTAATTAAACATGATCTATGTAATCAAATGAATAATTAAAAGTCAAAACACGGACAACAAATGAAACGATTTTACCCAAAACGCTCATTAACATGGAATTTACCAAAGAACGGGTAATATAAAGTCATAAGTGAACCATAGATGATATCATAACAATGAATATTATTCTATAATAAGTCAATAACATTTTTTAAATCATTATATAGGGGGTTCGGATACGTACGAAGCATATCAAAGCTAAGTCAAGGGATAATGTTGCAATCTCAATTGTTTTCTTTCCGATATAGCTTATACGTAAGTATTTACTGGGGTTATTTCTATCATCCATGTCCATATTTTATAAAAGTGTTTTCATGTATGTTTAAATTCCTTTTTACCCTTTTTTTACTTTTACAACATGGTATGTAAGGAATATTTCTTTAGTTTACGTTATGAGGTACTTTTTTGACTTTTCCAGCAAAAGTATGAGAAGAATGTTTTTTACATATACGGCATTAAAGGATTTTTACGGTTTTATAATTCCTTATTTTCATGAAGCTTACTCCAAAATATTTCATTAATATTTTCTACAAAATCCATTTCTCTTAAAATTTCATGGCATTTTGTGAAAAGAAAATGATTTTCGAGAAGAAAAGATATTTTCTTCAAGAATTCATTTCAACTGTATAATCAAAACCATTTTCCATATAAGGTGACATTATTTCATATGTGTATGTTTCAAGTATAATGTCTCTATGATTTACAAGGTTTCACTTTTCTTAATATGAAATGATATACATTTCCTTTATATTGATTTTGTGAAGATGGGATGATGTTAATGAAACTCATTTTATTCGTTGGGTTATTATGAATAATGTATGTATATTTTATGGCACAGGAAAGAATGATTTCATTATGAGATGGGTGGGACCTATATCTCCCTCAAATGCATTGTGTAAAGATTTATATCTCATGAGATAGACATGGCTGGAATGGTATGTTAATCCAGTTCAGTGTTACAGGACTGAAATGATGAGTGAACTCGATTCAGAAAGGGATTTTGTCCACTAAGATGGTCTTGGCAGCAATGCCATGGATACTATGGAAATCATTACAAGTGCTGAATGGTTTCCACAATTACATGTTTTATTCTCATGCTATTTTATCATTATTAATGTTTCTTTATGATCTATGCCTTACTTGATTACATGTTATATGTAATTTATCAATCATTTGATGTTTAAACAATATGTTCATGTTTTTAAGTTCAAATTATATGGAATGTTTTATTTTATCCTTGCTTACCCTTACTGAGCATTTGATATCACCCTTTTTAGGTTTTCTTTTCTGCGGGATATAAAGAATGGTTTTAGGTAAGAAAAAAAGGAAAGATCTTTATGAGAGATGTTGAAGATCTTTCACCACAAATAGAATATTATGTTCCAAGTTTCCAAAGACACTAAACAATTGCGGTCCTTGTGTGTCTGTTGTTGTTATGTATTAAGTATTCCGCAAAAGTAATGTAATGTCCATGTACGTGAAGCTTCAAGTCTCTACAGTTGGTATCAGAGGAAAGGTTTAGTCAACCTTTGGAAACTAGGATGCGAAAAAATTAGTGAGATCCCTAGAGATATTTCAAAGGTATTTATATGAATGTCTCTAAGGATAAGTATACGTATAGGAAATAGTCCTAGAACTAAGGTAACGATCTTAGAATTTAACCTAAGATGTTGGATATTGAGGGTACACCCCCTTTACTATGTTGTTTTCCCTAGCATGATCTTTTCCTCTCACAAAATTATTTTTGTGCATTAGTCAATGGAGGTAACCAGAAGGAATTCGGTTAACATTGAATCCAATGGACAAAATTGGTGACTATGAGCAACAAAATTTTGTAATGCCTAGAGAGAAAGATATTTTGATTATGCCGAATCAGTCATCGCGATATATGATTAACAAGGTGAAATTCAGTGGTATGCCTAATTCATCAAATAAGAGGAAGATCGACTATTATGCAAGTTCGCATGTTGAGGAGCATAAAGGAAGATTGATATTTCTGAAGAAGGGAAGAAGAACCTTTAGGAATACCTCAAATTGAGGGACCGGTGTTATCTGTGTGTAGAAAAGGGTCATAGAGTGACAGACTATTATGGAGTTCAATGTATTATTTTTGGAGAACATGGGAATTACCGAACAAAATTCCCTGACCTAAAAAGTGACTTCTAAATCAAGGAAGGACTTATTCTAAGACAATCATTGAAGAGGATGGATTGAATTTTTTATGTATTGGTATTCAAGAATAATGTTGTTGAGGTACTTTTATGGTGTATTAGAATATTTTTGCATTATTCTATTGTGGTTTTCAATAATTTATGTGACCAGTACCCATGAAAAGTGATTAAAATATTTTGGAATGTAGATGATATGCGCATAATGAAGGGATAAGAAGATAATGAAATGTTTGATTGTATTCATGAGCTCGTTATTGATATAAGGACTAAGTGATATCATGGATTGAGTATATAGAATTTTGAGGATTTTGGTATGTGGAAAGTGTTAACTTTTAACATCATTCATGATTTCAATATGGTTTAATGGGTATTGATTTTTCAAGAGAATACGTGATTAAGGTATTCACATGATTGGAATGTGACCAACAAGATATATGAGGGATAAATGATAGTAGTCACATGATTGTTATATGACCTTTTTAGTAATCTTTCTCTTTATACTATGAGTTTGGAATGATGTATTTTGGATAGGCCAAAAGATTAGAATGGATTATGTTGGACAGAAGTTAGTATTTTTTAAGGATAGACCATTTTTAGATATTGTTGATGGGATGTTATAGTAATTTTGTTTTAGAAAAAGGACAACCTGCAGGATGGGCGACACCCCATCGCGTCAGACAAGGTTGTCAGAATCGAACCCACAACCGAACTACGAGTAGCCTTTATCACCTACCACTATCCTACAGGAAGTCCCTGGTTTGTATAATCTAGTTTTATTTTATTAATTGGTTTGATAGATGAAGTATAAGTCTATTTTTGGAATGATATACAATAGATGGACTTATGTATATAACTATTGCTAACCTTTTGGTTAAGACAGATGGAATGACCCTTCATTCTATCACATGATCTGCTAACACTTCCTGAATGAAAAATTCATCTTCATTTCTTTAAGAGATTAACTGGAAATTGTTCAAGGAATGAACAACGGTGAGATTATATCGAAATAAAGTAAGTAACTCTTCTAATTAAAATTCTTCAACTTTAGAGAAATGATCTTGAAAACAAAAAATGTTGTCCTAGTTCCCTTATATCTGAAAAATCAGATGCTACCTTAGATCATCCCAAATTTATGGCTTTGTGATTGTTGAAGTTTTCATAGCCATGTTCTATACCACTCTCCATCAGAACATGATGGTTAGATTTCTATTCCATATCCATATTCTCTCCTATGTTCTCTTACGTGGAAACCTAGTGATGAGTTAATTTGGGTAACCGTTAAGTTTCATACATTATTTTTTAATGTTAAGTTTTGGTATTTCATTTTACGAAGTGGGATTCAAATAAAGAAACATTCATATAGAAAACCATGTATAACCCCAACGAATTTCGAGGGAGAAACTCATTTTAAGGGGGGTAGAATGTAACAACCCGAGATTTTAAAATATATATTCATTTTAATTTCTTTCATATCTTATTTTGTATGCTACACCAAGATTATCTTGCGCTATACACAACATCGTATTAGCTTGCAGTATACGCAACACTATTCTTGGATCGTGTTACACACAATTTCATGTTTGTTTGATAGTAGTTATTCTATGAAACATTGAGTATATATATATATTCAATGTATTTTGTTATACGCAAAAACAAAGGAGTTGTGCACTACACGAAACCCCAACTTGGCTTGCATTACACCCAATCGTGACCTTCCTTGATAGCGTGTGTTGTACGCAATACCTGGTTTTACTAAACAACGATATATTATTATAATTTTATAATGATATAGCCGTTATGAATAGTATTAATTAAATTTTGAATTTTATAACAATATTATTCATCTTACACATTTTCTAGAACATGGTATAAGAACAAAATAAATTTTTCATGTAAAATAAGTATTTTTTAAAAAAATGCAGTTTTGCCGCCTTTTGATGGCGCACCCACATTAAATCTAGAATCTGACATGTTTATAAGTTAAATTTTAAAAAATAAAATTTTTCTTTGGAATCAGGATATAAAATTTTACCTTGGATAAATTTTTCATGTTATTCTGATAACTTTCATATTTTAATGGATAGTAAAAACATGATATATTTTAATTAAAAACAACTTTTTTCATCGTAATAACTTCTTTGGTTAAATTATAATATTGAATGGTTTTAATGTATAAATAGAATATAATTTTACCATTTAATATAATTTATGTCATTATCATTGATTTAACATTTAATTCGTAGGTTAAATCAATTCAATCGTTTGCAATGTTTTAAAACAAAAACACATTTTCATTCGACAATGAGATTAATTTAAATTTAATATCTGCAACTTCTGTGTATTGAATTTGAAAAAATGGATTCTATATTTGGAATCAGTGGGTCCAAATTATATTAATAATGTACTTTTTATTTTTGGAAATTATGAATAGTAACTACGGTAAATTTTAATTACCATAGTTAAATGTAAATCGGGTAATTAAGGGTAAATATAATATTATAAAATTACCCTAACACATGACAAAATTCTATTGGATGCATAAAGGTAGACCCATTTCACCTAATGGTCGGATTGGATTCATTTTATGGACTTTTGACCACGAAAATAATTTTATTATTATTAAAACCAATGAATGTGACAACATGTCACTCTCTTAAATCTTATAAGTATAATAATTTTCATTTAGTGATAAACATCATAAAACTTAGAAAATTAATAGTCTACAGAAATATAATTAAACTGTCTACATCATGATAATTTATTTAGAATTTTTAAGGATTAAATAATTGTCATTAATGGTGATACATTAATAATGCAGAAATTATTTATTAATTGAAAAATTATTAATATAGTTATTATTGAAATAATAATACCCATTAAAAGTCCCACAAACCTGATCAAAACTTATTGGTAGTGTATATATATACCATAATAATCCAATTACCTAATATATAACCGTTTAGAGTCTTATAAAAGTGATTATGACCCTTATATTATTTTATTTTAAATGCTGCCAATGTTGTCACCTTATAATTTAATAAATATAACAATTTAAATATTGTTATATTAAGAAGATAAATTCGAGTAAAATTATATTATGAAAGTTAATAGATTTATATTCATCATAGGATTTTATTTTAAATTTTTATGCAACAAATAAGTATATTAAATAATTATACAATAATGATGTAGTAATTATTTAATTAAGAGAAAAACCAAATAAATGGTTTTAAAAATAATAAAATAAATAATATATGAACTATTTAATGTTCTCCACTAATTTAATAGACACATATGACCTTTAATGAATCTATTAATGATTTTATTTTTAACATATATTCTGTATATATATTTTATTCAAATTCATATAAATGAATAGTGTCAAAATTGACACTTGTTATTTTATAAAAATAACATATTATAAAATTGTTTAAAAATCACAAAATTTATAAAAATTATATATTTATATTTATATTGTCTAAAATTTTATAAATTATCCAATTATGGACAATTCACAACAAATAAGTAATTATTTATTATAATTTACAATTTAGAATGTTATTACCACAAATAAAATAAAATTGACTAAGTAAGGATAAATCAAGTTGATAATATTTAAAGTAATTTCCTAACATTACTAAATTTTATTGGTTGATGATATTACAACTATATCTCATCTATTATTCAAATATGGGACATTTTTTGAGTTTTTTAAGTGGGTTTAGATTTATTATAAATTAATATTTTCAAGATTTCCAAAGGTGCCCCTCTTCTCCCTAATAAAAGGGCACATCCTCCCTGTCTTCCTCAAACCACATTGAGCCTTCAATATCAGACAAACCCTGCCAAATTCTCTTCTACACTTCCCTAGAAACATATTAGAGTTCCTGGTATTCTTCAAAGACCAATTTTAGTGCCTTAATAGGAGGTCTCCAAGAGGCGCTTCAAAGAAGAGGTAATGTCAGTTACCGATTCATTAAACATTATTTCTTCCTCTACTTATTCTTCATTAGTTGTTTCATTATGAAGTAATAACATCAGTATCACGCATATACTGATATGTTATTTTATGTATTAAAAAACCCTATTTCACCATATATCCATCCTACGGAAAATTAAATCACCACGCCTGCGTACGTACGGAATACCATCTCCACGCCGTGGTGTAATCTATTTTCCACCACCACATTACTTGGATGGGTATAATGGTCTAAATAATGATTATATATGATTATTTTAATGTGATATTTATTCTGAAATATTATACATACACTTCAATACAATTCCACGATCATGGGAATGATATCATCGCTCGTGCGTACGTACGGACTACCGTCTCCACGATGCGATGAGATTCATTCTCAATGATTAACCATTCATGAATGATTATAAAGTATATATAATAAATAATCATGAAATATATGACATAATAATGATATTGGATTTATGTATATATATATGTATGTCATCTAATTAATTCCATTCAATTCAATATGGAAACGAAAACAGTGTTCATGCGTACGTACGGCCTATCGTCTCCATGAAGGGTGTATTTATTTCCATTTATAGATCTATTATATATATGTATATTCTGAATATATATTATATATAAATAATGTTTTACATTATATATGTAATTAAACATGATCTAAGTACTCATATGAATCATTACAAGTCAAAACACGGACGACAAATGAAACGATTTTACCCAAAAGGCTTTTTAACATGGAATTTACAAAAGAACGGGTAATATAAAGTAATAAGTGAACCATAGATGATATTATAACAATGAATATGATTCTGTAATATGTCAATAACATTATTTAAATCATTATAGAGGGGGTTTCGATATGTACGAAGCATATCGAACCTATGGTAAGGGATAATGTTGAAATCTCAATTGTTTTCTTTCCGAGATCGCTTATACGTAAGTATTTACAGGGGTTATTTCTATCATCCATGTCCATGTTTTATAAAAGTGTTTTCATGCATTATTATAGTACTTTTTACCCATTTTTAACTTTTACTACATGGTATGTAAGGAATCTTTCTTTTTTTTACGTTACGAGGTACTTTTTTGACTTTTCCGGCAAAAGTATGAGAAGGATGTTTTTTTGCTTATATGGCATGAAAGGTTTTTTACGGTTTTATAAAGCCTTATTTTCATGAAGCTTACTCCAAAATATTTCATAACTATTTTCAACAAAATCAATTTCTTTTAAAATTTCATGTCATTTTGTGAAAATAAAAATATTTTCAAGAAGAAAGGATATTTTCTCAAGAATTAATTTCAAGTGTTTTATCAAAACCATTTTCCATATAAGATGACTTTATTTCATATGTATATGTTTCAAGTATAAAGTATCTATGATTTACATGGTTTCACTTTTATTATTATGAAATTATAACCATTTCCTTTATATGGATTATTTGATGATGGGATGATGTTTATGAAACCCATTTTATTCGTTGGGTTATTATGAATAATATATGTTTATTTTGTGGCACAAGTAAGAATAATTTAATTTTGAGATGTGTGGGAACTATATCTCCCTCAGATGAATTGGGTAAATATTTACATCTCATGAGATAGACATGGCTGGAATGATAAGTTAATCTGGTTCAGGGTTACAGGACAGAAATGAGGTGTGAATTCGATTTAGAAAGGGATTTTTCCACTAAGATGGTCATGGCAGCAATGCCTTGGCTACTATGGAAATAATAACATGTGATGAATGGTTCCCATAATTAAATGTTTTATTCCCATTCTATTTTATCATTCATAATGTTTCTTTAGGATCTATGCCTTATGTACTTCCATGTTTTATGTCATTGCTCAAGCTTTTGATGTTTAAACATTATGTTCTTGTTTTTAAGTTCAAATGTATATGGTATGTTTTATTTTATCCATTCTTACCCTTACTGATCATTTGAGATCACCCTTTTTTGTTTTCTTTTTCCCACGATATAAATAAAGGTTTTAGGTAAGAAAAAAAGGGAGAGATCTTTATGGGATATGTTGAAGATCTTTAACCATGATTAGAAGATTACGTTCCATGTTTCCAAAGACACTAAACTATTACTGTCCTTGTGTGTCTGTTTTTGTTATTTATTATGTATTCTGCAAAAGTAATGTAATGTCCATGTACGTCAAGCGTCGGGTCTCTACAGAAACTGCATTCATAGATTTTGTCATAGTGAAATCCTCATGGATAATAATAATAAATGATAATGAATAAATGAAATGATTATTAATTGGACATCATGTATTTGGCACATGAAAATATAATACCATTAAAAAGGTTTAGTTCTATGTGTAGAAACCTGTCTGATTTTTGGAAACAAACTCGAAGGGTTTGTCGCAAAATTAATTTGTCTCATGAGACCAACTGATGCATCAAGGGGATATATCATTCCTCACCCACCACTTCATGTAAAAATAATTCATTATACATTGATTCAATAAAAGAGAAATACCACTTTTCAATATTTGTATAGAGTAGTGTATATGGATTCATCAATATTTTCATAATTAAAATAACATTAAAAATATACACATTCTGTAAAAAGCTATACAATTTAGACAACAAACATATATATGATATGATATTTTGTATATTTAATATAAATATAATTTCAAATTAAAATTGATCTCAAATGGGAAGTAGGTACACCAAATAAGGATTATTAGGTAAACAATACAAGGTTATTGACAATGAAATAGTAGTTCAGACAAAGTCTCTTACCACAATGTAATCGGTCAAATCATATGACCAGAACATAATAACCCTCAAATGAATCATTTAATAACTTGGATATAAATATAATCATGTTATTATATATCAAAACATAGTACACATATACCACATAGAATAAATATGTAGCGAACAATGAAAATCTCACAGAAATGAAAGTGAGATGAGAAACACCTTACAAACATTTCGGTATGGTAACGAGAGTTATTTCGAGGTCCCAATGAGAGGTAAAGGGGTATTAAATTATATATATATTACAAGGGAATTATGTTGGAGGATAAAAAACATACCCGATCATTAGGAATTAAAAATAAAGGGGCAAAACATTGGGGAAATTCTTGAACAAAATTTAGAGAGAGGATCCCTTACCTTACGCTCGAAGGTGTTCTTGTTTGTTCTTAACAACCTAAATAATAAAATTTAGCTTCATTAATTATTAATTACAGACCCTAATAAACATTTAATTGATATTTTATAAAATTATTAAGTTCATTAATGTATATTTCTCTGGTTTTAAGAGATTCAATTTTATTGTTTTGGAATCATTTTCTTACTTGGATTCATGATTTATTTACTTGTATTCATTAATGGAAATTCCTTTAAATTGTGGTTAAACATATGCAATTGTTAATATAAATTTTTTTTTGACAATAAAGAGATATAGATGATCTAATAATTATTTTTTTTATATATCTTGAGGATGACTCATTCGATGAGTTAAAATAAACGCTTGGATTTGGCTTGGTGGTTTTGTGCACAATAAACTTGTCTTGTATTATTATTCCATATTACGAAATTGTAAATATTATAGAACATTAATCAAGATAAAATACATATATTATGACCTGGTTCAACCATTTAAAAGGTTTCATGACCAGTATTGAATATAGTAATGCATATTGAAAACTTGTCTTCCTTTACTGTGATAAATTTACACATCTCATATAGTGTTTTCATTTATTGTATAAATGGTCAGGAAGAAGAAAATGTATGATGAAATATTCTATTACCACAATGAAAATCCTATACATGTATGGTACACGAATTATCATGGAATTTGGATGAGGGGATGGGAGAAGGTAGAAAAAAATAAGGGAACTTTGTAAAAGAAATTTTATCAAAAGTGAGGGAAAGTTCACCTCTTGAGAACTCCTCCATGAGAATCACCTTAAGGCCTATGTTTTTAGCCTTTTTCTGAGACCGGTAGGTCATGGACGTGGTTAAAGGTCTTGTGAATTTTATTTGGTTGAATTTATGCTTATCTTGGAACTTAAGTGGTGTGGGAGGAAGAGGGGGTGTGGGGTGGTTTATATAGTGGAGGGGAGAGGAGTTTTCTTAATATTCTAATCATTAATTTATTATTTCTTATCAAGACAACAAATAGTGAGTATAACATGACCATGAAAAGTAATATTTGCTTGTGACTTAAAAACAATTGGGATTACATCCTAATGTAATCATCAATGACCCAATTAATCCATTATTCATCATTTATTGTGAATTATCAGATATTACAATTTATCAAATATAAATGTTTTTCAGAAAAATCCCAAAAATTCATCCAAACCATTTTTCGATTTGGAGAATCCAAAAATGAGGTCCATTTTTAAGAATTAATTTTCTAAATATGATTAATTGAATAATTAATTATATCATTGTTTTATCGAAAAATATACACTTAAATTTTTCAACTTCATTTTTAAGGTGACTAAATTTATTTATTCACTCAAAGGTATATATACCATTCATAAGAGTCATATTACTATTTATAAGGGTATGTTACTATTTATAAGGGTAGGTTACTATTCATAAGGGTGGGTCATTATTTGCTGAAAATTGATTTTACCTTATTTGACTCTAAATAACTTACTGATCACAACCATGTATATCAGATTGAAAAAATCCACATCATAGGTTGACAAAATTAGGTTTACATGGATATGTTATGGATATGTACTATATGTATCCATGTTTTCTTCCAAAGAGGTTCATTAATTCATGAAATATTGTCTAAAACAAGAATTTATTTAAGAGAAACATACCATGAAGTTTTGGGGGTTCTACAAGTCTAGTGCATCTTTTATTTGCAAGTAGCATTCTCATTTTATCATTTTGTTAAATTTTTTATTAATTATGGAAAAAATAACTCATTCAATATTTAATGGGTTGTTTAATAAAATTTCTATCATTATCATCAATACATCAAGTGACCAATAATGGATCTTATAGTGATTCTCATGAATTATAATGGACAACCCATCTGCATGTCTTAGAGTCATGGGGGAATATCTTCTTAGATATCCTTTTCATGGTGAATGTGACAAGTCCACATGATCTAACATGACAAATAAGAAATAAATCAATTATTTTAATGATGTTTTTTGAACGGATTATCGTTTTCCTATTAAAAAATGACTGTATAAGGTGTCCTTATATTTAATAATGTCGTCCATTATTTTAAAAGCGTAATTGTATTATTGTCATAGGCACATTGTATTGGAAATAATGTGACTGGAAAAGCATGCCTATTATCTTTTCCATGATCATAATCAATTGCATAGGTTCCTTCTAATGGGTCGGTATCCATTTAAAGGGGTCCTCCCAAATTTAGAAGCGTATCATGCACAACAAATGATCCACTCAAAAGTCCTCATGAGGTTCTTGTAATATCATGTCCTTATAAGGTATAAATAAACAAAATATGTCATATGTCATCACAAAATTTCTCATTTATAGAAAATATTGACCAAGATTCAGATATTTATTCCCTTATTTATTTTTTGTTTGACATTTGGAAGGTATCATGAAAATAACCCACCCCCCCCCCCCCCACAAGAGTTGTGTCAAAAGGTACATACAAATTTTTTGGAATGTAAATAGCCACTTGAGTCAGGGGGGATTTCACCAATCAGTGTCTTGGGTAATGTTTTACCTACTAGACGATTGTTGGTATTCAATAGAGTGATCAATAAATAATGGATCATAGAATATCCATTTAACAGGTATGATATACTCTCTCTATATATAACGATCACTTATATCGTGTGACTATTTTGAAAGACCTTGTTGTGTGGTTCTATTCATAATACCTCTCTGTAATGGTTATTCATGAGGCCTTTTTTTCAATAGTTCATTATGATATTTTATCATCTGTTCCACTTTCTATCAAATTATTACAATAAAAACAAAAAATGAATATCTATAATTTGTTGGAGTAATTACATAGACTCATGGCAGTATAGATTTCATGAAGGTTTTTCATTACCTTCTAATGAGGTCATGTGATCACAAGATCATCATGTAAATTCAGTGAACTTTTTAGTTTTAAGAGATCAGAAGTCTCACATCATGTTATATGATCACATATTCATTATGGGGTATGAAATCCTTATTTCCCACATTGGCCAAATAGTTCATTGGAATTATAATTGGGAATTCCATCATAAATCCGTTTATGGTTCATGTGATTTGTATGATGTTTTAGGAATCATGATTCCCTTTTGAATATTTTTCTGAATTTTCTAAAATATTTCTACTATCTATGTATATTTGGATACATTTTTTCAGGTAGTATCCAACACGAACAATGAGAGTGTCATGATTTCAAGAAATCGTAATGTTGGTCCCCAGTAACATGTGTGTTTTGATAATTAGTCTATGAAGTGGATTCTCTTGCATGAGCACCAAATCTATTCTTTATCAAATTGTTTTTA
Source organism: Viscum album (assembly GCA_963277665.1). Lineage (NCBI taxonomy): Eukaryota > Viridiplantae > Streptophyta > Magnoliopsida > Santalales > Viscaceae > Viscum > Viscum album. The sequence goes on from OY728143.1 coordinate 542,351,144, forward strand.
CCTATATAGACTCTGTACATTAGATGGATCTTTAATTCCATCCCAAGGATAATTTTTTTGTCTATTAATTTTTAATCCAGCAACAATTATCTTTCAATAAAAGAATTAAAAAGATGGAAATTAGGTGGTGGTATAGTTCAAGGGGTTTCAAATCTAATAGAGAACTCCCTATTTGGTCCTGAATGGTTATATGTTTTTACAATGTTGAGCACTCTGAGCTATTTGATCATATTTTTCACTTCCTTGAATGACCTGATATGTGGTTTGAGATAGAAATGGGATATTTGCCATGGTTAAAATTTATTTGATGAATCGTAATGGCCATTATTTATTATGAAATGCTATATAGAGTTAATATATTAGCTACACACTATTCACCTTTAATATAAATCATTTTATTATTATATTATCGTATATCACTAAACATAGATTATCTTATATTTGACCAGCCATTATTTCATTGGAACTAAATCCATCCATTTATCCAATGGTAATGTAGGAATCAACTATTGGAATATCTACCAATTGGGAGTCAAATATTCAAGTGGTGGAATAGACAATGAATTTATTCTTTCCAAATATGTTTGGGAAGACCCCAAACAAAATCCACTCAAAAATATGGATATACAAAATCATTTAAAATTAAAATTAATAATGGAGATGAGAATTTTCTGACTCATTTCCTTCAAAATTGGATTAATGTATTTATTTTCCATAGAAGATCTCAACCAACAGCTTTACACTCTCAATGGTACCCCCTAGTATGTATGTGATTTAGATGGATCAAATTGGAAAATCCCAAAGACTGGGGAATATGATGTATGGGGTTATCATGTGAGTCCATAAATATCTTTTTGTCATAGGTTATCTGGTCACATTTACATATTATTGAAAGATACTATATTAATATATTTGGATGCATGATTAGAAATTTGAGATTGAATTTTGTTGATGGATACTCATTTTGGAGAGGGGTATCTTCCTAATACTGTTGTACTAACACTTTCTCTCCATTTCTAGATAATGAAGCATTTCCAACAAGCCAACATCACCAGTAGGATAGGTGGAATATTCATTATGTTATTTGTAAGAAAATTGGGAATTTTTTTGGCGTAAAATACTACAATACTTCCATGATTTGTATTTACTTATTATTCCCTAGGATACTAAAATATCATAGGTTGAAGAAATGTTATTATCCCTTTATGTTGTTTCTGTCATGTTGAGAAAGGCTAATCATTTCAACAGTATCCCTTGTCCCATGTAATCTATGATATTTTTTAATGGTTGTGGATATCTCAAATTGTGTTCATAAAAACCCTATATTTTGTATGGGTTTATCATGTATCATTTTGATGAGATTGTTATTTGTGTACCATATAACCAATACCATTTAACCGAATAATTTTTTTTGAATTTAAAGGGATTCTCCCCACCCTTATATCTGCCAATGGGGAGAATAAAATATAGTTATTATCTACCAATACCATCTTATATTGGAGGGTGAAGACATAAATGTTTTTATTAACCTCCATTTTGATAACATTACTATCATTATGTCTTCTGATTATTCCAATCATTATGTGGAATCCAGTTTAATTGGTGTGATGTATAGGCTGGTTCATCTAGTTGAAGAACCATGTGCCTCACTAACCACCCTATCTATCACAATGATGGATTAGATTCAAAAATCTATTGAGACAATAGGGAATATTCTTATCCAAGAAATGAAAACCCAATTAGTATGTCAGAGTTTATTTATGAAGTTGGCCAGTCAATATGAATTATAGTTGATGCATCATTTTATATAATAAAATAAACATATTCTTCTCTTACATATTCAACAACTCAACCAATTGTTCCAAATTCTTATATAATTACTCCAATAGTTTCAAATGATCAGAAAATTCATAGGATAATGTAAAATTTTATTAACTTATTAATAAATGAGACTCCCATATATATATTTGATGATAATGATGAAAATCATCTTCAAATAAATCATGAGTTGGGTAATGTGTCTTTGACTTTTATTCGATATATTAAGTCATTTTCCAAAATATGTTGATTCAGTAATGTTGGGAAACATGAGAGAAGGTAGAAAATGATTTTGAATATCGGACACCCTTGTAAAAATAATTATGAAAAAATAGGAGGTGATGGAATATAGTAATTAGATAATATATGAGATTCAAAAAAAATTATTCATTGGCCACAATAATAGTGAAACATGATGAGATCATAGCTTTCTAATGGTCTGATATGTTCGCATCATCACTCTCATTAAAAAATAATAAGAAAATAGTCTTGGGGGAATCCTATCCATTTGAAACACTTCGTCCATTAGATGGTGTGGAATGATGGGAGTGGGTAGTGCATTAGCACTAAATCAATGTTTTTCAAAAAACACATACTCAAATGGATAGCTCATGCAATAAAATCATAATATATTTTGATCAATAATGTTTTGGTATTTATGGAACCCTTATAGAGGTTCCATAATGTATAGATTAGTATATTATTTGTTTTTAGACCTTATATATGAATTATTCTTATAATCACAACTTATATAATCATTGATGATATGTGTGATATTTCCAGGTCATTTTGTTTCATTGATCTTCAACGATGCCCATTCATTTTATAATACCACTTCAATCTAAAGAACTAGGTTTTAATGCCTTAATAAAGTCATTTTTTCATGAAATGATCATGATTTCCCACCAATATGATATTCCACATAGATATACGCAATCTATTATTCATGTGATCACATGATTTAAAAAGGTATATTTTTGTTCAAATATATGTCATGGAGGGATAATTCCATATTTTTTGCTACATTAAATGGAAATAGTGAGTATATATTGGTTTTTTATAAGGCAATTTTGTGGTTCCCACGATATTTGTATAACATTATTTTTATCACCATAACTTTTTCCAAGGATTAAAATAGGATAAGCCTTAGAAGGAATGTAACTTTGGTTTTAATTGGATTCCCTTATAAGATTTTCAACCTAACTAGTTTTGGTACTTTTCTAATGGTGAGTTATAAATATTTCATTTAACAAGTAATGAAAATTTTCATTGACTAGGTACTTTATTTTTATTGGTTTTACTTATAGGGTTTTCTATCTGGAAAGTAGTGTGTCTCTTTTGGTCTTGAAAACTAGTACATTCATGAGTTTTATATTAGGTAATTCTATCTCAATCCTTCTATTTCAGTGGTTTTTTTCAATTACCTTATAAATTTTGTTTCATTTATATATATATATATATTCTTCAATGTTTCATTATCTTCATGGTTTAATGCCTTGTGATATGGGAATCTTCCATTCAATTAAACATCACGGGTTGAAGATGTATATATGTTGTGTAGTTTATTTTCTTCAATATATGAAATCATCGATGAAAATAGAATGTTTTTAAGGTGACAGAGATGACCCAAAAAAACTTGATGTGATTATTTCAACCATTTTTTCATATGGATCACAATAATTGGAGTTCATTTCCCGAATAGAGTATATGACTTTGGTTGTTATGTCAAATCCATTATTCATTAACAAAATGATCAAATAAAGGTATCCCACTATATTTTAAGGTTCAATTAATATATTGGAGACTGAATGGGCTAAGGATAAATTATTAGGAATATTGAGTCCACCAGGATAGTAGAAATATGGGTGGGGTAATTCGAAACCAAATTGTTCAAATCAATGGATATAGATTGGGGAGGACATTCAAGGGTTGAACTACAACACTCTATGTTTCGGGTTCGACTAATAAATTGTTAGGGCTCATAGTTATTAAAGTTCATTTCCATCATGGAAGTGATACCTTTAGTAGGTATTTAAAATCCCTTATTCATGAGCTCATAGAATATATAATCATATTCAAGCATAGATTATATGTCCTCCTTTGCAAAAGCCCTAGAATACCATCAATGAATCAATAATTTTGTTTCATGAATTTGGATATAGATCCAATTATATTAAATGATTATTTGGAAAACCTGAAGATGTTTATCATTTTTTTGGTGAGGCTCGAGAACTATATAATCTAAATTCAAATTATTTTGTGTGAGACATCAAAAGTATCATGAATGTAGTGTCACATTCATGATTTAAGTATGTATAAAAAATTAGGTACATAAATTTGAAGATTTCAAATCTGATATTATTATCTAATAATGTGGATTTTAAATTATATTCCAATGTTCTCAGTTCTTGAGGATGATATGGTACAATGATGCAAGAGATAACCCAAACCAACCAATGGTTTTGTGTTTCACCACAGTGACATCAGGTCCCACAAGTATAAGAAATCCCTTTTTTCAGGACAATGATGTGTTTGGATAATGTCTCAGAGATTATATATAGGAACCATATGGAGACATTCATATTAAAACAAAGGGTCTTTTTATTCATGGTACCCTTTTACGTTATCCATGGATGTTATTAGGTGATCTATGGTTCTCAAATAATGTATTCTGATTTACAAAGGAAAACATAATATTCAAGATTTTTGTGAGCACCTTATATGTTTTCTATGCCTAATAAACACATTATCACATACCGTATTCATATAATACCGTTACATAGATGACATAAATTGGATTACAATATTCAATACCATTCTAATATCATTTTTATAAAGTGTTTAAAATATTGTAAAAAATGGACCAGGATACTTAGTTAATGGGTAATTTTAAGGGAAAATAATAGTGGGGTTAACCAAAAACCCTCTAAGTTAATGAGTTTTTCTATGGTTATATTAAAAATTACAAGGATATGATATCCCTTTTGTCAAGATATGGAACATTTTGTTGATGAAAATATTCACATGTATAGGAACAAGAGTAAGGGAGCCATAGAAAAAAAGATCACTTGATGATGGTTCACCTTTTCCAAGGAACATGAATGTTTTTTTGTAAAACTAAGGATCTCTAGACATGAAGTGTGATTATCGTTTGAGGTTTCAAACAAGACGATAGTCACCCCTCATTATTGGTTTGACCAATGTTGAGGTCTTATAGTTCATTGATATGGAATGAAAATGGGTGATGTACTCCATATTGTAACATCATGTAGTGTCGATGTGTTTATCTATGCAGCTAATCATTACATGACAGAGACATATTCTGTGTAGTTTCACATACTCTAGTATGTTTTCTTTCTAGTTTGTTTGTTATCATTAGAAAAGGTCATTGTATCATATTTGATGTGTAAAACCCACACATTTCCTAGATCATCCTACCAATTTTCCTCAAGTAAAATGAGAAATGTATCGTGTGAGAAACCTAGGTCAACTGGTTAGTTAGCTAATGTTCATGGGAGAAGTTCATAGTTGGCATGGAGAAAATGTCCATCAAATATGTAGTTTGTGGTTTTTTTCTTTTTATATGTTTTCTTAAATTCATTTATTTATTATTCATGTGACCCTACATATCTTGTGATTATACAAACCAACACCTATATAATTCATGTATAAAATTTCGTTGCATAATTCTAATCCAAGAACATAGATGGGTGAATTATCCTTTTAATTTTGTCAATTAAACATGATATTTGTGATTTTGGTGTCACTACCTAACCTATGATGATTGTAACTAATCCAAACACAGTTCTGGAAGCAATAATATTAATAAACATCTGACTCAAATGCATATATGAGAATTTTTCTCATTAATTGTTATAGTTTGTCCCAAGATTATATATTTGAGCGTCACTATGTTTATAGTGATTGTAGGAATGAAACTCAATGTAGTTATTGAATAAGAAAAAATACTTTCATGTTTGACTCAAATGTATGGGGAAATGTTCCCTTTGATTGTTACAGCATGACCCAAGATTGGTGAATTGTGAATCACTACATACCATGTGTGGAAAGAAATCATGCCCCCTGTAAGTCATAAAATCAAAACACTCAATGATATTTGACCCATATAGATGGGGTCATGGGCCATGTTTCTTGTTGTAGATGGTACTATAATTAGTGATCCTGCCATGAATATGTATCTTCTGATGATTGTAATCAAGCCACATGTAGTTCATAAAAGAAACACTACCTATGTGGGTCTAACCGGTATATCGATTTTTTATTATTCCTATTTATTTTTTTATTTGGAAATGTGATTAGAAATATGGGCGTCACTACATTCCCTATTTTGGTATTAGTCATAACACACATAGTTCTTCAAAAATAATGTAGTTTAAATTCCTTAGTAAAGGATGCAAGTATCATAACAACATAATGAGATATTAGGGCGTGACCAGAGTTTGGAGATCAGGATGTCACAATAAATCTATTAATGGAAGGAATCATTCCCAACATGCACCTTTAATGGTAGTGTGGTGGGAGACTAACACACAATATTGAATAAATCCAAGAAGAGGTCCACAAGAATGTATTGTCTGATATTATCCATGGGTAATTAACTAGTATATTTAAGGGAATGTTAGATGACCTATAGTGTTCCATTTAAATTTATTAATCTTGGACTATACAGACCTTATCATGAACTGTTATGTATTGATCATAAATATAATCCTTTACTAGTGCTCTTAATACCATTTTTTATATCATTAATGTGAAAAAATATGAATGTGAATGGTTGATTTTACAACATTTAGGTGTGTAACAGGAAGGATAGAGGAATATTATATCATGGTGTATCTGGTCCAATAAATATAATATAATATCTCCTATGTATCTCATTGTAATGATAAACACATTCTATGTTGTTCTGGAAAACTGTGTAGTTTACCCTCACACGATAAGTACATTATCCATGTAGTTTAACATCATGTAGTTTGGAAAATGGTGAATTTAAAAGAACAGGGGAAATATTAGAGAACCTTGAAATTTAATTTCAATTGTTATGGATTAAGGATACCCAAAGATAAAAAATAAGGATTGAACACAATCAGGCATTTTGTAGACTTGTGAATGCGAACAATATATGGTGAATTGGCCAAGGAATTTGGGATATGGGTTTCACTACATATCCAATGACGATAGGAATCATTCAGTTTCTATTAATCAAATAGAAAATCCATTATAGGGATTTTTCTCACAAATATTGATAAGGGAATGTTACTTCTCTTTTCGAAAGATTAATCTCGTGTGGGATGAATCGTCAGTGAAATCATGATTTTTGTGTATCTCACTATCATATGGTTTGTATATTTTTCTCCATAGTCTATTGAAATGTTATATGAACATGTTCCTTGACTGTTACTATAATTCATTTATGAAATCTCTTATTTAGTTTAACATCATGTGTTCATGAAATTTTATGTATAATTTCCTGTTATATGGTTAGGACATATTCCATAATGTTTATTATCATTTGATCATGAAATTATTTTTATAGTTTTACATCTTGTGGTAATGTCATCATATTTATGGATTAATGTCTTGTTTTTTAGATATATTTCATACAATTTGATGGATTATAGTAAGGAAATAATTAGTATATTTTAACATCATTGGTTATGTACATCATTTTCTTCGACGAAAACAATGAAAAGTATTTTATATGGAATATCACATGGGTGTGTTTCATTACACATTCCCCATATACTATTTATAGTGTTTATTTTCAATTATTATTGACATTATGTATGATATAAGTACCTCATCATTTAGGGTCCCTCATGGGATATTTATTTCTAAGGATAACTGGGGTTATAAGATCCAATATCTATTATCCTTATTGAAACAAATGAAGGAAGACATTTTTATTCAAGGGTCATGATGAATGATTCTAAGAGACTTCATGTTTGTGTAGTTAATGAATTATTTTCAAATTAATTCATTACCACTCATCTAATCTATTTGGTGACTTATCATTTTCCGAGTGTTTTTATCATATATATATTCATATTGGTAGAAACTAGGCTTATATAAGAAACACTTCCTTATATTGTACACTTATAAATATGATGTATCATGTGTAGCACTGTGTGTGGAGGTATGGAAGTCCTATAGAACAAGGTGGGTCATGTCTGTATAGGAATTCATGTCCTTTTATACAATCATCAAGATATATTCGACAGACTATTTTTGAATTCCTCAATTTTTTCATTTTCTATTTTATGAAAGTGGGATTAGTGGTTAGACACATTGTGCTAAACATGGTATAAGTCCATTAACATGGTTGAGAAATGTTATTCTCATTTTCCTCAATATCATTTTAGGGACTCTCAATCTAGTTAATAACATATACTTCATATGGGTTTATGTTATTCTTCATCGGTACTTCTATAGTGGATATTTATTCCACAAATTTCAAAAATAAGTTAGTGGAATTAAGGATGAATCTAAACTACATTGAAGTGGCTATGGATATGTCTCCACAATATCCATTCCCCAAATTGAAAATGGAATGCATTATTTAGCTGTATATAGAATTTTTCGGGGGTTGATGGATGATGTTTTCTAGAATCTGTCATTCATGTCATTTTTAGGTGAATTCAACAAAACCCCTTATCAATTTTTTTTACTATTAACCCATCATATCGATTTACTTTGTGGTATTGGATGTATATTGATGAGAAGCACATGAGACTATATATGCATCCCCTATTATTGTACCAATATTGCTTCCTTTTGTTCATATAAGTAAGTTTCCATTTAATCCTTGTTTTTATGTTATCATTTTATCATATGGACCATTACGAAGGTTAAATTTCACTACATGATCACTGGGATGGGTCCCATTTTAGAGATAATAAATTATGAAGCCCATTAATCTAGGGGTGGATTTCAGTTTATCATTCATTGGGGAAGGGTTGATCTAATGAATTTACATCATGTCACAAATTATTACTGATGAGACCATCCCACAATATGTAACATGGAAGACCACCTCACCATGGATTGAGATGGAATGAAATGTTACAATATTATCTCATGAGTTATTTTTAGCATTCTTGGATTATGGGTTGTAATGAAACATCATCTCAAAAGGTAAATTGGTCTTCTGTCCATTTACATATCTACATTAAAGATCCAATTCTTCCATTTTGATGGAATATTCACTATTAAAATTCCTTATCAATATATTTTAATATCATTTTATTTCCAACCAACCTATATGAAATATTAGGGATAGTAAAAAACCATTGTTGAGGGCTTTGTACTTTTCCTCTTTATTTTTACATCCTTTAGATAGTTTTAAACTGTATATAAATGTTTCATTTTTACGAGATACAAATAATATCTTTAGATCTACCCTATTCTGGTTTTTTTCGATTCCTATTGATCAGAATCTATGATGTTCCATCAAAATATGACTCCCATATGTGGAGAGTGTCACAAGAATTGAAAACATTTTCATTTTGACGATGTCTTCACACTGTTGTACATTTTAGGGAGGGATATGTGGAAAGGAAATCAGCTAGGGATTTTCCATTCAGTCATTTATAAGACATGAACAAAATTCCATTATTTTATATAATTATAACCCATCAAGCCAACTACCCATCCATTATTGGTTGAATAATATTTTCATGAATTTTCAATGTGAGAGACTAGGTGGTCATTTTGGTGCATCATATATTTCCTAAACATTTTCACTACAAATATTAATGCAATGAAATTTTTATTGATGTCCAGATATCATGTTTCATACCTTGTATTGTTCAGATAATGTATTACAAACTACTATCATTCACCATAATAATTTTTCCATGTATTAACAACACTAACTAGTCATTCCAAGGTTGCTACATTTAAGACGAGAGAGATTCCTCCCATCAACTGCATTAGGGCTGATGGTAATAGAATATACATCTTGATATCGTACAAGGATTACTTGTAGTAATACCATTGATATGTGATTCCATTCTACTGTGTCTTTGTTAATGTGATAGATTATTCAGGAATGTAATATATGGAATGATGAATTTAGGTGAGCTTCCCTTGGATCCCTTACTATTTTTTGAGATTATGATGGGGTGAAATCATTATAACTCCACTATACATACCAGTTATCACATGAATTCCATTTTAGCATAAACAAAATCCATTGATTTTAGCAAATTTTACCGAAAAATTGAATGACAACAAATTATACTATAGGTTATTCCTCAACAATAAATTTAATAATGATTAATGATTGGTGAATTTATCAAATCACTATCAATATTTTATAACCATAAGTTTAAAATAATGAAAAACTATATATCCTAATAAGGGAATAACGATATGATTCATTTTTTGATGATAAGTAGAAATAATATTCTTTAACAAAAAAGGCATGACCTGATAGATAATTATCCCTTCATGTTCTCTCAAGGAATTGCCTTACATATCTTCTGGGGAAATCATTAATTCAGTTTAAATTTAATACTCATCCATGATGGAATGTTCTTGGAAGAAATAAGTTGCATTAATCAAGAGTTTGGTGATCGAAATATGGGAATCATCTTTTAGGCACTATCGAATATGGTTTTTGAAATTGATGTAGACACATATAATCGCATTAATTTTCTCGACACAAACGTTTTTTGAAATACATATTGTGTAATACACCTAATAGAAAGAGTTACAGTTGAATAATTTATCAATATCATATTCTACATTAATATCATGATATGAGTTTATCCCCATGGATTTTTTATTAAATACTCCTTTCTCATCAGGTAAGACAAGATTGCATGTTGAAACCCTAGGGTTTAGTCTAAGAATATATTTATAATTTTATGAAAACACTTTTTGATGTTTCCATAAAATTGAAATGTACATATCATGATCATTTTGAGGAATTGAAGGGATAAAAAGTATAGGTAGCATGTAGTTTTATGTTCCCAGATCTCCCTACATTAGATCAACAATGGTGGTGGAAATAAAAACATCACATACAGGAGGTTAATTTTGTTGGTCGGTGCTTTCATCATCCTTCTCTGATCCCATTTATGCATCCTCAGATATAGTCAGCAATCAATGGGTGTCCTCAATACTATTGGGGTAAGAGAGTCTATGTGATGATACATGTCTATCCTCTACTTCTTGAGTCATTTTGGATAGATTCTAGAGTATATTATTTTATTTTATTATATCATTTGGGGCATGAGGTTGTAGGAAATATAGAATTATGTATGATACCACTATAATATTAATGGGTATAATATTATTTCTACTCAAAATACACTAGGTATTGGAAGAGGTCGACCACTAGACAATGGTATTTACAACAAATCTATTTTGATCTGTTATTTTTTGGTTACATACCATTTTATATAAACATACCTATGTATATATGCCTTCTCAATACTCAAAATTAGATCTTTCACCATGTAGAGTAATGATCATCACATTGTTAGGGTTATTAAAAATCTAGTACCAATATAAAGATACTCCCTCATTTCTATGAATTGATGTCCATCTGAGGTAGAAATTATATGAATTGGATTGCTGAATTACAATGAACTCAACATAAGATGTAATATCCAGACAATATTCTTTGAGAATAACAATATTAAGAGGTATATATACTATCTTGTCATACATTTTAATGTTATCTATGAATAATATTGTTGGTAAAATATCCCTAAAAGTATCATTGAATCATTTATTAGGTGATTGTGTTTATTGACAAAGTGGAACTTTGTGTGTTGTTTGTCGACAAAGCAGACCACGATGTAAAACTTTGTTGACAAAGGACGTTTACATGGTGTCTATTTGAGTTCAAGGGATGTTCTCAAAAATCCATGAATTTTTGAAGAATTTCGACAAACAAATGGATGATATGAATTCAGTACAAAAAGAGCAAATACAAGGTGGCGTCGTTTTCCCGGGTTTGCCAAATTTTTTGGCCTCAAAATCGACAAATGGAGAAAAACAATTTTGGAAAAGGGACTTGCGCTATGGTGTATTGGAGGCTTGGAATTTTATCTGCCATGTGTTTTTCAAGACTATAACAGCAATATATGTAAATGTAATTAGGGGACCCCCACGTTTTGGTTTGGGTGTGCAAATGACTAGGGAAACATAAACTTTCTTGCCGAGAGGAGACTTGTTCACCTATTGTTATGGTGTCCAAAATGCCTATAAATAGAGGTCCTCCTCTCCTCCTTTATGAAAAATTTCAATTAATAGATAAAATTAGAGCTCCATTCATGCAGGAGGTTCGGTCATGCAAGTGGTGGTTCGGTCGTGCTGGTATAATGATACTTGGAAGTTGCATGCCAGTTGATAGTTGCACACCATTATTGGTTTGGTAGTGAAAGGTTGTTAGTCACCCAAGTTCAGAGTTGAAGAATAGGGTGTCACACACATTTTTGGTGAAACATGGGGACCAGGTTTGGATAAATGCACCAATACATAGAGAAATTCAAAATCATATATTATCACAATGATTAATTTAGGGTTGCTTGAAAGTTGGAAGATTTTCTGGTACATTCGTGGTAATGTTTTATTCATTAGTGAATGAAATTTTGTGTTCAAAAGACCGTATACATACCTATGAATATGCATTCATTTATGATAATGAATGGACCTATGAGTATTTATATTATTAGTTGATCTTCTAAAGAATCAGTGAGCAGACATCAGTCGATAGATCAGTGAGCATTAATATTGTGAGTGGTCTTAAACCCAGTGGGATAATGAATTCGCTCTGAACATTTTGAATAATAGTGCACTTTTTGTGGATTTGGTATATTGGCACATTGCCAATGTATGATCCTTGGACATATCCCAGTGAGGGTGAACCATGTAAGAATTGTTGTGACATATGAATGATTTATTTTCTATTTATACTTTGCAATAGGAAAGTGAACGAAGAGTGTTTTGGTTAATAATGAAACAAGATCAATAGGGGATGTTTTTTTAATCTGTCAAACCCTAATTCACCCTCCCTCTTAGGGTTTCAAACCCAGTGGACCTAACAAAGATCAATCCACATTTCTATATCATAGACATTAATGTTACCATATATGGATGAGGTTCATATAGTACTGTTTTTATTACATTACCTTTTTATTACAATGATAGTGAGGCTTTACAAAATAGAATGTTTTATGATGTGTTGTTGGATGACCTCAACCTAATCCTTACCTATAAATGATATGGCCACATTGCATTCTAATAGCTCATACACCACATTATTAACATAACAGTCATAATAATTTTCCTCCAAATCTCATGGGATTTCGATGGATTTTTGAAGTTCATTTATATGTTCATTTTAATCATAATTAGAATTTAGAATTGAACGTACTAATGGAAGAATGCATAATATTTAAGAATGTTTTAATATTGATCTAGAAGTTGGTGCTTAGAAATTGGAGGTTTAATCACATTATGTGACCCAAGAAACTATGGTGTTTGCGTTGAATGGACTTTCCATTGTGGAGGTAAAGGGGAATCTTAATTCAGTAGAATAGGTCATGCTGGAAACATATGTATTCTAGGAAAACTATACAATCACACCATGTCCAAGGAGGCGTGTAAGACAACTAATCTCGAATGACTACTGAAATCTTAAATGTGACCTCCATTATCCAAATAGTTTTTGTGGATTTTTTTATCAATGGTCTATGATATATATTTTTCGTCTATAGGGATATGACCGATATATTGGGTTTGATTGTTCCCACGTTGTCTGTCATATCCTCAGATCTTGTGTATTCAGACTCAAATTCCATGGTCAAGAATGTGGAACTCATACATAGAAGAATATTCATCATTGTTTAATGGGATTTATAAATGTATCATATTTATTTAATTGAATAATTTCTCATCTTGTAAAATTTTTTCAATTTGTTTGGTTGGTTACCAATATCAATTTATTTTATGAAAGAAACATATAAGATTTAGAGATTTCGTATGAGTTAAATATGTCTCTTCCTCTTCAATTTATTACTACGTATAGTTATTTAATCTACCAATGGGATTTTTCTTCAATGTCACCACTTGTGGATATTATTTTTTTACTTTTTTTCAAATATATGTTCTTATGGTTTCTTGATAATAGTAAAAATTCATCTAAGTTGTTCAGTAGTGGATCTTTTATCGATTCATCATGAAGACTTTTTTTCCAACAAAATTCTTATTCTGACTGCAAAATTGTTACAGAATACTACATCAATGAGGACTTATCTAACTAAACCTATCCAGAATCATCCCAGGTATGGATAATGTCATTTCCAATGAAATCATTTATGATGTGATGCAGTCGCATATGGAAAAGTTAGTAGTTCGGATGATTAGTGTGGATAGCCTTGTATGATTTCCAATGATATGGTATTTTATGTAGGTTATTTTTCATAGTTCATGGAAATAACCATTGAAATACTCATTTTGAAAGGTATATTATTTGTTAATAGTTTCATAAAAATCTAGATGACCCTAATCTCTTTTTTCTTATGAGGTCCAAGGTTATTTTTTGTTGATGATTCTCAATGGTAAATATTGGGGGATTCAGAGACTACCTAGGTTCTTAGACTATATCATCATCCAGAATGATGGTTAAAATGGTATTTTGGTTAATTTAAATAATTTTTCCAAATGATGAAGTCATTATCCATGATTTTTCTCAATTACACTGAATCACATCTTCAAACATTGTATCATATTGTAAAACTCAGAAAACCCACCTGGATTCTTCGTTATTATTGGAGGTGTTTGTATCTCATTTTGTAGTTTTTTTGTCACAATGTTCCAATAATTTCCCTTGAAAGAGACAATTGTTGGAAAAATAGATTAAATCCATCCATATAATTCATAAGTCACACATCCTCTTATTTTTTGAGTTTTATAGTGTTAATGAGTTTTAAAATAATCATTTTATATAGTTTGGTTCTAAATTGTTAATAGAACTAATGCAAAATGACTACCCATCAGGCAAGGGATTCTTCTGGAATGATAGTGTACCAAAAATTTCTATCCCTATCAGATAGGGTAAAAAACCATTACGGGTGAATTCCTTTTAATCTCCAGGGACCGTCATTGTAGAACATAGTGACACGTTTTGAGTTTAATGTTGTTCTAGAAAACCTACACCATCATCTGTGGAGACGGTAGTGTTGTTAGAATTTAGTGAGGGGAATGTTCTATCCACCCAATTCGATTATGTATTTGTCTTTGGCTATAAGGGTTCATGTCACCCTTCCATGAATTCCATTTCAAAATCCATGGAATCAATGGAACTAATGCAGTTTGGGGGAATAACATTTTCATGTGTCTCACATATATATGGTTATGGATAGGTTTTATATGGGGGAAATTTTTTCATTTCCTACTAATTATTGATTTCCTCTAAGACTGAATGGTCACCCAAGAGAGAGAGGGTATGTCTCAATAAGGAGGTGATGTCATGACCATCTTCCCAATATCCATTTGTGTGCAATGGATACCCAGATCCATAGATATTCTAATGATCTAATGTCTTTATCGTATGTAGATTGTCCCTTTAATGTTGTATTGGAGGAGGGATACTCATCCCTGTCTAAATATGATAGGTAGCGAGGATCATCCCTTGAGTATTTCCATGTTCAATTATCTGCGATCTTGTTTCACATTCTCATATAATACAAATTTATCCTCCATGTAAGGATGTCCCACTAATATTATAGTACACATAGTCATATTCAATCATAGATGATAAATCCTCTTTTTCAATGGCCCTACAAGATTATCAATGAATCAATAATTTTGTTTCATGAATTAGGTTATAGATCCAATACTATCATAAAAGTGTTTGGGTACCCTAAAGATGTTTATCATTTTTTGGGGACGCTCAAGAAATATATATTATGATTTCAAATTATTTCTTGTGGTCCATCAAAAGGTTCAGAAATGGAGTGTCACATTCATGATTTAATAATGTGTAAAAAAAGGGACATAAAAATAATGATTTCAAATCATATATAATTTTCTACTTGTGTCGATTTTAAATTATTATTCCAATGTTCTCAGTTCTTTAGGATGATATGTGAAAATTAGGCAAGACGTAACCCACAACAACCTAAGGTGTTGTGTTTCACCACTGTGACATCAGGGCCCACAGGTATAAGAAATCCCTTTTTTCAGGACAGTGCTGCATTTGGAAAATATCATGGAGATTTTATGTTGGAACTTTTTGGGTACATTAATATTCAAAAAAGGGTTTTTTTATTATTTGTATCCTTCTCTAATATCAATGGATGGTTTGAGGTGATCTAAGGTTCTAAAATTATGTATTATGACCTACGGAAAACATAATATTCAAGATGTGTTTTTGTAACCTAAATGTTTTTTCTATGAATAATTAACACGTTATCACATAAAAGATACGTAGAAAATTATTACTCTGAAAACATATTTGGGATTCCAATTTTCAATACAATTCTACTACAATTTTTATAGAGGTTTTAAAATATTGTAAATAATGGATGAGGTTACATAGTTCATGGGTAATTGTATGAGACAATAATGGTGGGGTTGACCCAAAACAGTCTAAGGTGATGAGTTTTTCTATGGTTTTATTTTGGATTACAAGGATATGATATCCCTTTTGGAAATTTATGACACATTTTTTTGATGAAAATATTCACATGTGTAAGAACTGGTGTAAGGCATGCCTAGAAAAAAAAATTCACTTGATGTTGGGTCACAATTTCCAAGGAACATGAATGTTTTTTGTAATACTAATGATCTCAAGACATTAAGTGTGATTATGGTTTGAGGTTTAAAAAAGGTGTAAAGCACCCCCATTATTTGATTGACCAATGATAAGGTCTTATGGATCATTGATATGGAATTTAAACGGGTTATGGCCTACATATTTTAACATCATGTAGTAGAAATGTGTTTTTATATGCGGTTAATCATTACATGACATGGACATATTCAATACAGTTTCACATCCTCTAGTATGTTTTCCCTCAATGTTGTTTAATGTCTTTTGATAAGGACATTGTTTATGATTTGAATTGTGCAACCCACACATTGGCTAGATCAGCCAACCTGTTTCCCTAAGCTAACAAGAGTAATTTTTTGTGTGAGAAAAAATGGACAATATGGTAGTTAGTTAATATTCATGGGAGCAGTTATTAGTTGTCATGGGGAATATGTCCTTCTAATATGTATTTGGTGGTTTATTTTTTTTATTATATGTTTTTTCTAATTTTTGTATTAATGATTCAATTTTCACTACATATTTTGTGATTATAGAAACCAAAATCTACATAATTTTTTTAGAAAATCTCCATGAATAGTTCGGAACCAAGAACATGGGGGGGGGAATTTTAATTTTAATTTTGTAAACTAAACATGAGATTTTGGATTTGGGTGTCTCTACCTAATCTATGATGATAGAAAATAATCCATATGTAGTTCTGGAATAGAATATTGTCTATTCACGTCTGACCCATATGCATATATGGTAATTATTCTCATTGGTTATTACAGTTAGACCCAATATTATATATTTTGGAATCACTATGTACATAGTGATGGTAGGAATAAAACCCAATGTAGTTTTTGAATAAGAAAATATATTCTCATGGTTGACCCAAATGTAGGGGTAAATGTTCTCATTGATTGTTGCATCTTGTCCCAGGATTGGAGATATGTGAATCACCACATAACATATATGGAAAGAAAACAAGCCATGTGTAATTTGTAAAATTGGAACACTGTATGAAATTATGACCCATATAAAATGGGTCATGTATCTTCTTTCTTGTTACATATTGTACTATTATTAGTGATCCTGACAGGACTACATATCCTATGATGTTAGGAATCAAGGCACACATAGTTCATGAATGATACACTCTCTATATAGGTCTAACCGATACATAGATTGTGTATTATTTCAATTTAATTTTTCATTTGGACATATAATTAGATATATTTGGGTCACTACATTCCATATGATGATATTAGTCACACAACACATAGTTCTTTAGAAACCATATAATTTAATGTCGTGTGGAAAGGATACAGGTTTCACAACTTCAAAAGGAAAAATTATGCCATGACCAGAGTCACGAAATCAGGTTGTCACTATAAATCTTGTTTTGGAATGAATCATTGCCCACATGAATCGTTAATGGTGGTGTGGTGGGAGAATGACACATAGTATAGAATACATCCATGATGTGGTCCACAAGAGTGTATAGTTTAAAATCATTCTAGGGTAATAAACCAGGATTTTTAATGGAATGATAGATGACCTATAGTGTTCCATTTACATTAATTAATCATGTATAATACTGATCCTACCATGAAATAATATTTATAGATCATATATGGAATCCTTTTCTAGATCTCTTAAGACAATTTGTGAAATCATCATAGTGAAAATCTAGGAATGTGAATGGTTGATTTCACGACATTGAGCTGAATAACAGGAAGCATAGAATAATTCTATATGATGGTGTATCTAGTCTAATAAATTTAATCTATGATACCCTATGTATCTCAATCTAATGATAAACAAGCTCCATGTGGTTATGTAAAATCGTGTAGTTTATCTTCACACGGTAAGTACACAATCCATGCTGTTTGACATCATGTATTAGGGAAAACAGTGAATATAAAAAAATTAGATAAATATTATAGAAACACATAATTTAATTTAATTGGTATGGATTAGGGTTACCCAATGTGAAAAAAAACTATTGAACACAATTAGGAATTCTGTAGTCTTATGAATGTGAAAAAATATAATTTGAATGGGCCATGGAATTGGGATATGGGTTTCACAACATCTCCAATGATGATAGGAATCAATCCATTTCTATTTGTCAGATATAGAATTCATTATATGTATTTTTCTCAGAAAAAGTGATGGTGGAACTTTATTTCAATTTTTGAAAGATCATTCTCATGTGTGATGAATCGTCCATGGAACCATGATGTTTTTGTAGCTCATTGACATGTAGTAAGTAAATTTTATTGTATAGTCTATTTCAATGTGGTATGAACATGAATATTACTATAATTCATTTATGACATCCTTTATATAGTTTAACATCATGTGGTCATGAATTTTTCTTTATAGATTATGGTTATATGGTCCAAAAACATTCCATAATGTTTATCATCATGTGATCATGAAATCCGTTGTATAGTTTTACATCTTGTTGTCATGTCATCATCATTTTAGATTAATGTCTTTTTTTTAGAAATATTTCATACAATTTGATGTCTTATAGAAAGGATATCATCATTATAGTTTAAGGTCATGTGTTCAGTACATCATTTTCTTCGACGATAACAATGAAAAGTATCTCATGTGGAACATCGCATGTGTGTGTGTCATGAAACATTCCCCATAAACGATTTCTAGTGTGTATTATCCAATATGATTGACCTTATTTATGTTATAAGGCCCTTATCATATTGGATCCCTCATGGGTTGTTTCATTCCTAGAATAAATGGGGTTATAAGATCCAATATCTCTTATCCTTGAAGAAACAGATAGTGGAGGACCTTTTTACTGAAGGCCCAAGAGATATGATTCTGAGACACTTTATTTTTGTGTAGTTTATTTATCATTTGAACATTAATTCATTACATATCGTCCAATCTCTTTTGTGATTTTTCATTTTGTGACATTTTTTAACATATAGATATTCCTGTTGGGTCAAACAAGACTTATATAAGAAACACTTCCTTATTTTGTACACCTATAAATATGATGTTTCTTATGTTGTAGTGTCTATGGAATTATGTTAGTCCCATAGAACAATGTTGATCATGTCTGTCTAGTAATTTAGGTCCTTTTCTACCGTCATCAATACTATATTCGATAGTTTATTCATGAATGCCTTAATTTATTCATTTTCTATTTGATGATAGTGGTATTAGTGGTTAGACTCATTGTTTTATACATGGTAATATTTCATTGACTTGGTCCAGAAAAAGCGATCTCATTATCCTCAATATTATGTGACGGACTCTCAACCTACTTAAAAACATGGACATTATATGGGTTTATGGTTTTCATTATAATTTACTTCTATAATGGATATTTACTCCACAAATTTAAAAAATAAGTTAGTTGTAGTAATGGTGAATATAAACTGCATGGAAGTGGATAGAGATATGTCCCCACAACATAAATTCCACAAACAGAAAATGTAATGGATTATTTAGATGTATATAGAAATTTGGGGGGTTTATAGATGAAGTTTTTAGGAATCTATCATTCATGGAATTTTTAGGTGAATTCAACCGAGCCCCATATCATTATTTTTTAGTATTAACCCATCATGTCAATTTACCAGGAGATATTGGATATAGATTGATGAGCACCACATGAGACAAAATATGCATCCCCTAATATGGTAAAAATACCCCTTCTTTTTGTTAATTTAAGGAGGATTCCATTGAATCTGTGTATTTAGATTAATATATTATCATTTTGAGCATTACAAAGGGTAAATTTGATTACCTGGTCCTTGGGGTGGGTCCCATTTTAGAGATAATAAATTATGAAGGCCACTATTATAGGGGTGGATCTATGTTTACAATTATTTGGGGAAGGGTTGATCTGATTAAATTACATCATGTCACAAATTATGACTAATGAGACCATCCATTAATATGTAACTTGGAAGAACAACTCACCATGTTTTGGGATGGAATACAATGTTCCCATATTAGCTAGTGAGTTAGTGTGAGCATTTTGGTATTGTGGGTTATGATCCAAAATTATCTCACAAGGTAAATTGATCCTCCTCCCTTTTATATATCTGAATTGAGGTTCCAATTCATCCTTTTTATGGAATATTCACCATTAATATTACTTATCTCTATATTTTAATCCCATTTTATTCTCAACCAACCTATATGAAATAATAGTTATAGTACTAAACTAGTGGTGAGGGCTTCGTATTTGTCCAAATTATTTTAACATCATTCAGATAGTTTTATAGCTGAGATATATGTTTCATTATTTATATATACAAATAATATCCTTAGATCTACCCTATAGTGTTTTTCATTTGTTTAGTTTTTTGTCAATTAGACTCTAAGAAGATCCATCAAAATATAACTCCCATATATGGAGAGTGTCACGAACGTTGAAAAAATTCACATTTGGATGATTGTGGCCCAATGTTGTTCTTTTTAGGGATGGATATGTAGAAAGGGGATCAAATAGGTATTTTCTATTTAGTCATTCATATGACATGAACTAAATTCCATTTTGTTGTATAATAACAACCAATCGAGACACTACCCATCCATAATAGTATGAATCATATGTACATGAATAGTCAATATGAGAAACTAGGAGGTCATTGTGGTGGTTCATATATTTCCTATCCTTTTTTGCTATAAATATTAATGTAATGTGGTTTTTATTGATGTCCACATATCATGATTCATACAATTTTTTGTTTGGATAAGGTATTAAATACTAATATCATTCACCAAATAATATTTCCACATCTTAACATCACTAAATGGTCATTCCATGGTTTCTACATATTTGATGATTGAATTTAATTCCATCAGTAACATTAATATTGGTGGTTGTGATAGTAACATCATGATATCGTAAAAGGATTCTTTGTAGTAATCCCATCGATTTATGATTCCCTTCTACTATGTCTTGGTGAAGGGGTGAGATTTTTTGCGCATGTAAGCTATGGAATGATATATTTAGGTGAGTTTCCCTTGGATCCCTATCTATTTTTAAAGATTGTGATGGGGTGAATTCTTTATAACTCCACTATACATATGATTTTTCACCTGAATTCCATTTCATCATAAAAAATCCATTGATTTTACCCATTGTTACTGAAAAATTGAACGACAACAAATTCAACTATAGGTTGTGCCTCTACAAATAATTGAATAATTTTTAATAATCATTAATTTTTCGAATCACTATCAACATTTGATAACCATGCCATCAAGATAAAATTAAACTAAATATCAATATAAGTGAATAAACATATGATTCATTGTTTGATGATAAGTAGAAAAACAATTCATCTAAAATTTATAACCCAATACATAAAAATCCATTATTGTGATCTTAGCGAAATGGATTAGTTATCTTCTAGGTAATTCATTATTTCACTTTACATTTAATACTCATCCTTGATGGAAATTTCATTGAAGAATACAGGTGCATTGATCAAGAGTTTGGTGATCAGAATATGGGAATCAGCTTTTTGGCATTGTCGAATTTGGTTTTGGATATCGATGCCGCCATATATCATCCCTTTAATTTTCTTGACATGAACGATTTATGAAATATATATTGTGTAATGCACTTTCTATTAAGAGTTAATGTTGACTCTATTATCTACATAATATTGTATATTAGTATCATGATATTTGTTTATCCCCATGGCTTCCTGATTGAATCCGCCTTGCTGATCAGGTAAGACATGATGGCATGTCACCATATCGAGGATTTGTCTATGAATTTCATTATAATTTTAAAAAAATATTTGGATGCTTCCATAAAATTGAAATGGACATATCATGATCATTATATGGCATGGAAGTGCTAATAAATGTTAGTAGCGTTTCATTTTATATATCTAGATCTACATACATGAGATCATCAATGGTGGTGGAAACAACATCATCACATATAAGAGGGTAATTTATAGGGTCATCACTTTCATCATACAACATAGAACCCTTTGATTTATCCTCAGATATGGTCATAAATCCATGGGTTCATCATCACTATTAGGATGAGAGAGACCATGTGACGATACTTTTCTATTATCTACTTTTATGGTCATTGTGTATATATTCCAGAGTATATTATTTTATTTTATGATATCATTGGGGGCATGAGGGTCGTGGGAATATATAATTAATTATTCTACCTCTATATTTTTAATTTGTAGAATATTATTGCTACTCAGAACACACCAGGAATTCATAGAGATGGCCCACTAAACAATGGGATTTACAACATATCTATCATGATCCGTTATTTGTCGGTTACCTACCCTTTTATAAAAACATACCTCTGTATATGTGTCTTCTCAAGACTAGGAAGTGGATCTTTCACCATGTAGAATAATGTCCATCACATTGAAATGGTTATTAAAAAACTAGTTACATTATAAAGATACTACCACATTTCAATTAATCGAAGTCCATATGAGATTGAAATTATATGATGTGGATTGATGAATTTCCATGAATTCAACATATGATGTGATATCCAAAAATTATTCTTTGAGAATAATAATCTTAATAGGTATATACTCTATCTTATCATACATTTTAATGTTATTTTTTATGATGATTTTTGGGGAAAAATCAATCAAGGTATCATTGAATCATTTTTGAGGTGATGGTGTTTGTTGACAATGCAGACCTCTGTGTTGTGTTTGTCGAAAACGTAGACCATTATGTAACAATTTGTTTACAAATTGGGTATACATGGTGGATTATTCAGTTCAAGGTGTGTTTTCAACAATCATTGGTTGATTGAAGAACCTCTACAATGGAATGGAAGATATGGAGTTGGTACAAAAAAGCAGATACATGGTGGCACTGTTTTATTGTGTTTGCCAATATTTTGGGCCTCAAAATTGAAAAATAGAGAATAATGTTTTTGGAAAAGGGACATGTGCACCGGTGTCTTGGAGGCTTGTAAAGTTTCACGCCATATGTTTTTCAAGATAATAGCATCAAAATATGGATATGGAATGATGGGTGCCTATGTTTTTTACTAGGCATGCATATGACTAGGGCGACATAGACTAAGGTGGCTGGACTTGCGCACTAAGAGTAGACCTGCACACCGGCGCATAGGGAATCAAAAATATCTAAACATTGATTTCCACCACCCCACGTTTTTTACAGAGTTCAACACTTAGAAAAAATTAGAGCTCCAGTCGTGTAGGAGGTTTGGTCGGGCATGTGTTGGTTTGGTCGTGAAATAATAAAGATACTTAGAATTTGTGCACTAGTTGATTGTTGTGTGCCAATATTGGGATGGTCAAAAAATTGTGTCAGTCACCCATGTTCTGAGGTGATGAAGGGGGTGTCATCCAAGGCGTTTGGTGACACTTGCGCACCTGTTTTGGAGAAAAGTGCCAATAAATAGTGAATCGTGTCAAGCATAGAGAAGTACATCGATTATTCTAAAATTTCACGAAAGTTGGGATATTTTTTGGTACATTATTGGTAAAGATTTATTTATTTGTGGATTAAATTTTAAGTTCAACAGAGCATCTACAAAACAAGGATGATTCCTTAATTTTTGATAACGAAGGCACATAAATGTCATTAAACAATGATTAGATCTTCTAAAAAACCAGTGAGAACAAATTAGTTGATAGAGCAGTGAGCGTTCATATTGGGATATGTTGTACACCAGGAGGGATAGTGGGTCCACTCCGAACATTTTAAACAACAGTGTAATTTTAGTGGATTTGGTACATCGGCATATTTCCAGTGTGTTCTCTTTTGACGTATCCCAGTGAGGGTGAACCAAGTAAAAATATTTCTGTCATATGCATGATTTAGTTTATATTTATACTTTTCTACAGGAAAGAGAGAGAAGAGTGTTTTGTTTAATAGTGAAACAAGATTAATAGGGGAAGTTGTTTTAATCTGTCATAACCAAATTAACCCTCCCTCTCAGGGTATCTAGCCTTGTGGACCTAACAAAGATCAAATCACTTTTCTATATCATAGACATTAAAGGGTCCATATATGGATGTTCTTCATGTAGGACACATTTGTTTTCAAAAAATCTGGTATTTCAATGTCAATGAGTATATCCAAACCAGAAAGTCATATGATGTGTCACTGGATGACCTCTCTCTTATCCTTCTCTATAAATTATATGGCCACATTGCATTCTAATATCACATCCACCACATTATTAATATCATTGGCATAATAATATTACTCAAACTCTTAATGTATTTAGATGTATTTTAGGATTAAATTTATAAGATCATTTAAATTATAATGAGAATCTAGAATTGAACTTATTTATGGGAAAAATTCATACCATTTAATAATGTTATAATTTTGTTCGAGAAGTTTGTGCATTGAAATGGGAGGTTCCTTCTCATTATATGACTCAAAAATTATGTTGTTTGGGTTGGATAGACATTATTTACTAGTGGTAATGGTGAATATAATTTCAGTAGAATAGTTCTTTCTGGAAATACATGTTTTCTAGGATAACTATACAATCGCACCCTTTCCAAGGAGGCGTGTAGGAAAACTAATCTCAGAGGACTATTGATATCTACAATAAAACCTCCATTATTCTTATGGTATTTATTGAGTTCTTTATCAAGTTTTTATGATATATTTTTCTCTTTTATAGGGATATGGCTGATATATTAGGTACGATCATTCCAACATTGTCCCTTGTATCCTCTGCCCTTGTGCCTTCAGCCTCAAATTCCCCGGTCAGGAATGAGGAACTCATACATATAAGAATATTTATCATTTTATAATGGGTATTCAAACTGTACCATATTTATATAACTGATAATTTTATAATCTAGTGAAAAAATTTACATTTGTATCATTTGTTACCATTCTCAATTTATTGTATGGAAGAAACATATAAGATTTAGAGATTTCGTATGAGATAAATATGACTCTACCACTTATATTTATTACTATGTGGTGTTATTTAATCTACCAATTATATGTTTTTTCAATTTTACCACCTATGGACATTAGTTTGATATTTGTTTTTAAAGATGTGTTCTTACGATTTCTATAACACCCCGAGATTTTATGAAAAATATTATTTTAATTTCATTAATGTCTTATGTTTTATTCTACACCAAGATTACCTTGCGCTATACGCAACACCGTATTAGCTTGCAGTATACGCAACACTATTCTTGGACCGTGTTACACATAATTTTGATAATAGTTATTCTACGCAACATTGAGTATATATATATATATATATATTAAATGTATCAATGAAATATGGTTTGATTCTGTTATACGAAACAACGAAGGATTCTTTCACAACATGCAAATCTGACTTGGCTTGCATTACACGCAATCGCGACCTTCCTCGATAGCGTGTGTTGTACGCAATACCATGTTTTAATAAACAATCTTATATTATTATAATATTTTCATGAACTAGCCGTTATGAATTGTATTAACTAAATTTTAAATTTTATAACATTATTATTCATCATACACATTTATAGAACTTGGTATAAGAACAAAATAAATTTTTCGGGTAAAATAAGTATTTTTCAAAAAATGCAGTTTTGCCACCTTTAGATGGCACACCCACTTTAAATCTGGTTTTTGACATGTTTATATGCTCAATTTGACAAAATAATTTTCTTCTTTTGAATCAGGATATAAAAATTTACATTAGATAACGTTTTGATATTTTTCCGATAACTTTCATATTTTAATGAATAGTAAAAACACGCTATATTTTAAATAAAAACAACTTTTTTTATCGTAATATCTTATGTGGTTAAATTATAATATTGAATGGTTTTAAAGTATAAATAGAATATATTTTTACCATTTAATATAATGTATGTCATTAGCATTGATTTTACCTTAAATTCGTAGGTTAAATCAATTCACTCTTTTGCAATGTTTTAAAGAAAACCCCGTTTTCTTTCGACAATGGGATTAATTTTAATTTAATTTATGCATCTTCTGTGTATTGAATTTTGAAAAATGGTTTCCATATTTGGAATCAGTGGGTCCAAATTATGTTAATAAGCTACTTTTTTTATTTTTTGGAATTATGAATAGTAACTATGGTAAATTTTATTTACCATAGTTTAAGGTAAATCGGGTAATTAAGGGTAAATATAATATTTTAAAATTACCCTAACAAATGTCAAAATCCTATTGGATGCCTAAATGTAGACCCATATCACCTAAGGGTCGTATTAGAATCATTTAATGGACATTTGTCCATGAAAATAACTTAATTATTATTAAAATCAAAGAAAGTGACAACATGTCACTCTCTTAAATTTTATAAGTATATTAATTTTAATTTAGTGATAAACTTAATGAAACTTAAAACATGAATAGTCTCCAGAAATATAATGAAATTATCTACATCATATAAATTTATTTATAATTTTTAGGGATTAAATAATTATCATTAATTATAACACAATAGTGATGCAGAAATTGTTTATCTAGTGAAAAATCAAGAATATTGTTTTTTTAAACTAATAGTGACGATAAAATGCACAAATACCTAACAAAAACTTTTTGGACATGTAAATGTAAACCATAAGCATCCAATGGTCTAATATTTGACCATTTGGAGTTTTATAAAAGCGATTATGACACTTATATTATTTTATTTTAAAAGATGCCAAAGTTGTCTCCTTCAAAATTTAATAAATATAACAATTTAAATATTATGATTTTAAGATGATAAATTAGAGTAAAAGTATTATTGTGAAAGGTAATATATTTATCTTCATCATAGGATTTTATTTTAAATTTTTATACAACAAATAAGTATATTAAATAATTATACAAAAATGATGTAGTAATTATTTTATTAAGAGATAAACCAAATAAATGGTTTTAAAAATAATAAAATAAATACTATATGAACTATTTAATGTGATACACTAATTTTATCGATACATATGACCTTTTATTAATATATTTAAGCTTTTATTGCGAACATATCTTCTGTATATATTTTATTTAAATTCAAATAAATGAACAGTGTCAAAATTGACACTATTGTTATTTTACAAAAATAACATATTATAAAATTGTTTAAAAATCACAAAAATATTTAAAAATTATAAATTTATATTTATATGGTCTATAATGTTATAAAGTAAACAATTATGGAAAATTCACAACAAATAAGTAATTATTTGTTATAATGTATAATTTAGAATTTTATTACCACAAATAAACTTAAATAGATTAAATAAGGATAAATCAAAATGATAAGGTTTAAAATAAGATCCAAACATGTCTAAATTTGATTGGTTGATGAGATTACAACCCTATCTCATCTAATCTTCGAATATGAGTCATTTTTGGAGGTTTTTAAGTGGGGTTAGATTTATTATAAATTAACATTTTTAAGAATTCTTAAGGTGCCCCTCTCCTCCCTTATAAAAGGACACCTCCTCCCCCTCCTCCTCACACCAAATTGAGCACTCAAGCTCGTCCAACCCCTACAAAAATCCCTTCTCCACTTCCCTAGAATAATCCTAGAGTTCCTGGTCTTCTTCAAAGTCCAATCTTAGTTCCCTAAGTGAAGGATTCAAAGAGGCGTTTCAAAGAAGAGGAGGTAAGGACACTTACGAAGCAAATCAGACCTAAGGTAAGGGATAAATTTTCATTCTCATTTTTATCCGAGATTTATTATACGTGAGTATTTACTGGGGTTACGTTTATCATCCACGACCATGTTTTCTAAAAATGTTTTTATAAAATGTTTACCATTCTTCCATGAATGTTTAAAGTCATTTTTACCCTTTATTGACTTTTTACCACATTGTATGAATGGAATCTTTCCTATGGTTACCATATAAGGTACTTTTTGACTTTTCCGACAAAAGTACGAGAAGAATGTTATTTTTAACTTATACGGCTTGAATAGATTTTTACGGTTTCATAATACCACATTTTCAAGAAGCTTCCTCTACAATATTTCATTATTATTTTCAACAAAGCCTTTATATTTTAAAATTGCATGAAATTTTGTGAAAAGAAAATGATTTTAAAGAAGAAAGGATATTTTCCTCAAGAATTCATTTCAAGTGTTTTTCCTCAAAACTATTTTCCATCTAAGATGACATTATTTGATATGTATGTTTCATGTAAAATGTCTCTATGATGTAAATGGTTTCAATTTTCTTATGATGAAAATATAACAATTGTTTATGGATTTTGATGGCATGATGTTTAAGAATCCCATTTCATTACATGGGTTACGAAATGATGTATGATTTATGATTTTGTGGCACACATAAGAATGGTATCATTATGAGATGGGTGGGACCTATATCTCCCTCCAATGCATTGGGTAAAGATTTTATATCTCATGAGATAGACATGGCTGAAATGGTAGGTTATACTGGTTCAGTGAAACAGGACTGAAACGAGGGCTACTCGATTCAGAATGGGACATTGTCCACTAAGATAGTCTTGGCAATGAGTCTTGACTAACAAGAAATGATTCTCTATGATTATGTGTGTATTCCAAAAAGTTTCATGTTTTAAGTTATGATTATTGTGATTTCACTTCACCACTCCGATTTATCCCATGTTATGAAATTATGCTCTCTTTTGCAGGTTTAGATTTCCAAAAGTTATGTTCTTATGAATATGATGTGATTGATTTTTTTTCTTTTGTATACCCTTACTGAGCATTTGAGCTCACCCTTTTATGTTTTCTTTTCCCCAGGATATAAAGAAAGGTTTTAGGTAAAAAAAAGGGAAGATCTTTATGGGAGATATTGATGATCTTTCACCACGATTAGAAGATTACGTTCCGAGTTTCCAAAGACACTAAACTATTACGATCCTTGTGTGTGTGTTTTTTTAATGTACTAAGTATTCCGCAAAAGTAATGTAATGTCCATGTACGATAAGCTTCAGGTCTCTATAGTTGGTATCAGAGGAAATGTTTAGTCAACCTTTGGAAACTAGGATGCGAGAACTTTAGTGAGATCCCAAGAGATATTTATAAGGTATGTCTAGGGATGTCCTTAAGGATAAGTATACGTATAGGATACAGTCCTAGAACTACGGTAACGATCATAGAATTTAACCTAAGATGTTAGATATTTAGGATACTCCACCTTTATTATGTTGTTTTCCCTAGCATGATTTTTGCCTCTCACACTATTCTTTTTTTGGGTTTTAGAAAATGGATGGAAACAAGATGATTCACGATAATGGAGGATATGATGGACAATGAAATGATATTCTTCATAATGAAATGGGATTTGGAAGTCCAAACATCATTATTATGACGAATCAACAATCTCATTATATGATCAATAAAGTAAAATTTGGTAAGTTTCCTGACTCGGCTAATAAGAGAAAGATGGAGTTTTATGATGATCATAGAGGAAAGAAAGTTCAATTTCCCCTATGTAAATCATGTGGAAAGAGGCATCAAGGAGAATGTTTCAAAGGAACTGGAAGATGCTTTGGGTGTGGAAAAGAAGGACACAAAGCAAGTAAATGCAAGGGAAGGTGTTCAGTTAACAACATGGATGAGGATAATGGTATTGCTACGACATCAAAAATGGTTAAATGTTTTAAATGTGGAATGTACGGGCATTATGAAAACCAATGCCCTAAGGGAAAGTCTCATGAAGATAATCAGTATGGTCGTATGGGAAGTATTTATGTGGATGATGATGAAGAGACTACAAATGATATGAGAGATGAAAGAATTGTTGAAGCTCGGTCAATGGATTAAGAATGTAGTGGAATGATTACATGTTTATCAAGTGTAATGTTGTACTATAGAATAAAAAGACATCTAAGGATTGTTACACTGCTGTCTTTCCTTATGTTTTGAAAGTTTATGATGAATGGTATGAGTAACAATGAAAGGATATTCAGATATTTTTTTGGAATGTGGATGATATGCGCATAATGAAGGGATAAGGAGAAAATTAAATGTTTGATAGTATTCATGAGCTCATGAATGATATAAGGAGAAGGTTATATCATGGTTTGAGTATATAGAATTTTGAGGATTTTGGTATGTGGAAAGTGTTAACTTTAAACTGCATTCATGTTTTCACTAAGGTATTCAAGAGAATACACGATTAAGGACTTTGAATGTTTGGAATGTGACAAAAAAAACATACCTTTTGATATATGGGGATCGACGATGGTGTTAAATCTCTGGTAATCGTTTTCACTATGTTATGAGAGTGAACTGCAGTATTATGGATAAGCCTAAAGGTTGGAATGGATTATGTTGGACATAATTTAGTATTGTTTAAGGATAGAAGTTTTCTAGATATTATTGATGGGATGTTATAGTAATATAGTTTTAGAAAAAGGACAACCTGCAGGATGGGTGACAGCCCATCGTGTCGGACAAGGCTGTGGGAATCGAACCCACAACCGAAGTGCGACTAGCCCTTATCGCCTACCACTGGCCTACAGGAAGTCCCTGTTTAGTAGAAACTAGTTTTATTATATTATGTTGTATGACATATGATGTATAAGTCCATTTTAGGAACCATATATGATTAATCTCACTATAGATCGACTTATGTATATAATTTTTTTTGCTAACCTTTTGTTTGAGACAGATGGAATGACCCGTCATTCTATCACATGATCTGCTAACACTTCACGAATAACAAATTCAACTTCATTTATTTAAGAGATGAAGTGGAAATTGTTAAAGGCACAAACAATAGTGAGATTGTACCAAAATAAGGAAAGTATTTATTCTAATTCAAATTCTTTAACTTTAGGGAAATGATCTTGAAAACCAAAAATGTTGTCCTAGTGATCTTATATCTGATGAATCAAATGGTACCTTAGATCATCACAAATTTATGGCGTTGTGATTGCTGGCTTTTCCATAGCCATGTTCTCTACCACTCTCCATCAGAACATGATGGTTAGATTTCTCTTCCATATCCATATTTTCACCTATGTGGAAACCCAGTGATTAGTTTATTTGGGTATCCATTACGTTTCATACTTTTGTTTTTAAAGATAAGTTTTGGTATTCCTTTTTACGATGTGGGTTTCTATCAAAGAAACTTTCAAATAGTAAACCATTTATAACCCCGACGAATTTCAAGGGCGAAATTCATTTTAAGGGGGGTTGAATGTAACACCCAGAGATTTTATGAAAAATATTATTTTAATTTCATTAATGTCTTATGTTTTATTCTACACCAAGATTACCTTACGCTATACGCAACACCGTATTAGCTTGCAGTATACGCAACACTATTTTCGGACCGTGTTACACATAATTTTGATAACAGTTATTCTACGCAACATTGAGTATATATATATATATATATATTAAATGTATAAATGAAATATGGTTTGATTCTGTTATACGAAACAACGAAAGATTCTTTCACCACACGCAACCCTGACTTTGCTTGCATTACACGCAATCGCGACCTTTCTCGATAGCGTGTGTTGTACGCAATACCGGGTTTTAATAAACAATGTTATATTATTATAATATTGTCATGAACTAGCCGTTATGAATAGTATTAACTAAATTTTAAATTTTATAACATTATTATTCATCTTACACATTTATAGAACATGGTATAAGAACAAAATAAATTTTTTGGGTAAAATAAGTATTTTTCAAAAAATGCAGTTTTGCCGCCTTTGGATGGCGCACCCACATTAAATCTGGTTTTTGGCATGTTTATATGCTCAATTTGACAAAATAATATTCTTCTTTTGAATCAGGATATAAAAATTTACATTAGATAAAGTTTTTATATTTTTCCGATAACTTTCATATTTTAATGAATAGTAAAAACACGATATATTTTAATTAAAAACAACTTTTTTCAACGTAATATCTTATGTGGTTAAATTATAATATTGAATGGTTTTAAAGTATAAATAGAATATATTTTTACCATTTAATATAATGTATGTCATTAGCATTGATTTTACCTTGAATTCGTAGGTTAAATCAATTCAATCTTTTGCAACGTTTTAAAGAAAAACCCGTTTTCTTTCGACAATGGGATTAATTTTAATTTAATTTCTGCATCTTCTGTGTATTGAATTTGGAAAAATGGATTCCATATTTGGAATCAGTCGGTCCAAATTATGTTAATAAGCTACTTTTTTTATTTTTGGGCATTATGAATAGTAACTACGGTAAATTTTATTTACCATAGTTAAAGGTAAATCGGGTAATTAATGGTAAATATAATATTTTAAAATTACCCTAACAAATGTCAAAATTCTATTGGATGCCCAAACGTCGACCCATATCACCTAAGGGTCGGATTAGAGTCATTTAATGGACATTTGTCCATGAAAATAACTTAATTATTATTAAAACCAAAGAAAGTGACAACATGTCACTCTCTTAAATTTTATAAGTATATTAATTTTAATTTAGTGATAAACATCATGAAACTTCAAACATGAATAGTCTCCAGAAATATAATGAAATTATCTACATCATATAAATTTATTTATAATTTTTAGGGATTAAATAATTATCATTAATTATGACACAATAGTGATGCAGAAATTGTTTATCTAGTGAAAAATCAAGAATATTTTTTTTAAACTAATAGTGACAATAAAATGCATAAATACCTATCCAAAACTTATTGGACATGTAAATGTAAACCATAATCATCCAATGGTCGAATATTTGACCATTTGGAGCCTTATAAAAGCGATTATGACACTTATATTATTTTATTTTGAAAGATGCCAAAGTTGTCACCTTCATAATTTAATAAATATAACAATTTAAAAATTATGATTTTAAGATGATAAATTCGAGTAAAAGTATTATTGTGAAAGGTAATATATTTATCTTCATCATTGAATTTTATTTTAAATTTTTATACAACAAATAATTATATTAAATAATTATACAAAAATGATGTAGTAATTATTTTATTAATAGATAAACCAAATAAATGGTTTTAAAAATAATAAAATAAATATTATATGAACTATTTAATGTGATACACTAATTTTATAGATACATATGACCTTTTATTAATATATTTAAGATTTTAGTTCGAACATATCTTCTGTATATATTTTATTTAAATTCAAATAAATGAACAGTGTCAAAATTGACACTATTGTTATTTTACAAAAATAACATATTATAAAATTGTTTAAAAATCACAAAACTATTTAAAAATTATAAATTTATATTTATATGGTCAATAATGTTATAAAGTAAACAATTATGGAAAATTCACAACAAATAAGTAATTATTTGTTATAATTTAAAATTTAGAATTTTATTACCACAAATAAACTTAAATAGATTAAATAAGGATAAATCAAAATGATAAGTTTTAAAATAAGATCCAAACATGTCTAAATTTGATTGGTTGATGATATTACAACCCTATCTCATCTAATCTTCGAATATGAGTCATTTTTGGAGGTTTTAAATGGGGTTAGATTTATTATAAATTAACATTTTTAAGAATTCCTAAGTTGCCCCTCTCCTCCCTTATAAAAGGACACCTCCTCCCCCTCCTCCTCACACCAAATTGAGCACTCAAGCTCGGCCAACCCCTGCAAAAATCCCTTCTCCACTTCCCTAGAATAATCCTAGAGGTCCTGGTCTTCTTCAAAGGCCAATCTTAGTTCCCTAAGTGAAGGATTCAAAGAGGCGTTTCAAAGAAGAGGAGGTTCGGACACTTACGAAGCAAATCGGACCTAAGGTAACGGATAAATTTTCAATCTCATTTTTATCCGAGATTGCTTATACGTGAGTATTTACTGTGGTTATGTTTATCATCCACGACCATGTTTTCTAAAAATGTTTTTATAAAATGTTTACCATTCTTCCATGAATGTTTAAAGTCATTTTTACCCTTTATTGACTTTTTACCACATTGTATGAATGGAATCTTTCCTTTGGTTACCATATAAGGTACTTTTTGACTTTTCCGACAAAAGTACGAGAAGAATGTTATTTTTAACTTATACGGCGTGAACGGATTTTTACGGTTTCATAATACCTCATTTTCAAGAAGCTTCCTCTACAATATTACATGATTATTTTCAACAAAGCCTTTATATTTTAAAATTTCATGAAATTTTGTGAAAAGAAAATGATTTTAAAGAAGAAAGGATATTTTCCTCAAGAATTCATTTCAAGTGTTTTTCCTCAAAACTATTTTCCATCTAAGATGACATTATTTGATATGTATGTTTCATGTAAAATGACTCTATGATTTAAATGGTTTCAATTTTCTTATGATGAAAAGATATCAATTGTTTATGGATTTTGATGGCATGGTGTTTAAGAATCCCATTTTATTACATGGGTTACGAAATGATGTATGATTTATGATTTTGTGGCACACATAAGAATGGTATAATTATGAGATGGGTGGGACCTATATCTCCCTCCAATGCATTGGGTAAAGATATTATATCTCATGAGATAGACATGGATAAAATGATAGGTTATACCGGTTCAGTGAAACAGGACTGAAACGAGGGTTACTCGATTCAGAAAGGGACTTTGTCCACTAAGATAGTCTTGGCAATGAGTCTTGACTAACAAGAAATGATTCTCTATGATTATGTTTGTATGCCACAAAGTTTCATGTTTTAAGTTATGATTATTGGGATTTCACTTCACTACTCTGATTTATCCCATGTTATGAAAATATGCTCTCTTTTGCAGGTTTAGATTTCCAAAAGTTATGTTCTTATGAATATGATGTGATTGATTTTTTTTCTTTTGTATACCCTTACTGAGCATTTGAGCTCACCCTTTTATGTTCTCTTTTCCCAAGGATATAAAGAAAGGTTTTAGGTAAAAAAAGGGAAGATCTTTATGGGAGATATTGAAGATCTTTCACCACTATTAGAAGATTACGTTCCGAGTTTCCAAAGACACTAAACTATTACGATCCTTGTGTGTGTGTTTTTGTAATGTACTAAGTATTCCGCAAAAGTAATGTAATGTCCATGTACGATATGCTTCGGGTCTCTACAATTTCTTGAGCTCGGTCAGCATTCATCTATGTGGTTCAGTAGTGGGTCCTCTATCAATTCTTGGTGAAGAATTTTTTCTAGTAACATTCTTATTTTGAATGAAAAATTGTTAAAAAAGTCACATCCGCTAAGGAGTTATCAAACCAAATCTATCCATAACAATTCAGGCATTGGGTAAAGTATTTTCAAAAGAAATCATGTATAATTTAATGTAGTCAAATATGGAATGGATAGTAGTTAGGATGATTACTGAGGCTGATCATTTATGTATTCTAATGATATGACATTTTATGTATGTTATTTTTCATTGTTCTTGTATATATCCATGGAAATACTCAATTTGAAAGGTGTATTATTTGATAATTTCTTCCTATAATTATAGGTGACTATAATCAATTTTCTCTTATGAGGACAAATGTTATATTTTCTTGATGTTTCTCGATGGGAGGTATTGGTCGATTTAATGAATACCTAGGTTCTTAGACTAGAACAATCACCAGAATGAGGGTAAAAATGTTATTTTTGTCCTTTTAAATAATTTTTACAAATAATTAATTCATGATCCATGATTTATCTCAAGTCCACTGAATCACATCTTCCAACATTGTATCATTTCATTAAACTCAAGAACCCTTCATGGATACTTCATTATGATCGAAGGAGTCTCTAGCTCATCATGTATATTTTTTTCAGAGAGTTCCAGTAATTTCTCTTAAAAGAGAGGGATGTTGAGAGAATAGATTAAACCCATCCATATAATACTGAAGTCATACTTCCTATTGTTTATTGAGTTTCAAAGAATAAATGAGTTTTTAAATTATCATTTTCAATATATTAGTTCTAAATTTATAATGTTACTAATGAAAAATGTCTTCCCTTTAGGAAAGGTATCCTACAGGAATGACAATTTAAAAAATGGATCTCCCTATAAGAGAGTGTAAAAAACCATTCCTCTGTGAAGCTTTTTTAATCTTGAGGGCTCGTCATTGTAGAACATTGTGACATGAAGTGATTGAAATGTTGTTCTAGAAATCATACACCATCAACTATGAATAATGTAGTGTCGTATTAATTGGGTGGGGGAAATGTTTCATCTTCCCATTTGGATTATGGATTTGTCTTATGTTTCAATGGTTCATGTCACCCTTCTATGAATTACATTTGATCATCCATGGACTTAATATAACTAATTAATTCTGGGGGTAGTACATTTTAGGTTGTATCCCATATATGGGGTTCTATATTGGTTTTATACAGTGTACATTGGTCTATTTCCTACTAATTCTTGATTTCATTTAAGACTGAATGATTACCCAAGAGAGAGAGAGGGTATGTCTCAATAACGAGGTGAAGTCATGACCATATTCCCTATATCCATTTTTGTTAAATGGATACCCAGATCCATAACTACTCTAACGAACCAATGTTTCACTCATAGTAATGTTTACTCTTTCATGTTGTGTTGCAGGAGAGATACTCCTCCCAATATAAATATGACCAGTAGTAAGTATCATCCACAGAGTGTCTCCATGTTCAGATATCTGGTATCTTATTTCACATTCTCATATAATTCAAACATATCCTATATGTAAGGAATGTTGGCCTTAGAAGATTATAGTTCATATAATAATATTCAATAATTGATTATATATCCTCCTTTTCAAGGGTCCTAAAAGATTATCAATGAATCAATAATTTTGATTCAGGAAGTTGGATATAGATTCAATTCTATCAGAAAAGTGTTTGGTAACCCTAAATATGATTATCATTTTTTTTGAGGCTCGAGACATATATAATATGAATTAAAATTATTTTTTTGGTCCATCAAAAGAATTTGGAATGGAGTGTCACATTCATGATTTATGAATCTGTAAAAAAACAGGGACCTAACATTGGAGATTTCAAATCAATTAAAATTGTCTTGTTGTGTGGATTTTAATTTATATTCCAATGTTCATAGTTCTTAAAGGTGATAATGGAAAATAATGCAAGAGATAAAAAACAACCTAAGGTGTTTTGATTCATCACTGTTACATCTGGTCCCACAAGTATAAGAAATCCCTTTTTCCAGGAAAAGATGCATTTGGATAATGTCTTGGATATTTTATGTAGGAACCATACAGATACATTCATATTCAAACAAAGGGCCTTTTGAATCTTGGTAACCTTTTCCAAGATCCATGGAAGGGTTGAGTTGATCTAAGGTTCCCAAGTAATGTATTGTTATTTATAGAAAACTTAATATTAAAGAAGTGTTTGAGCACCCTAAATGTTTTGTCTATACCCAATAAACACATTATCACATAATGTATACATATAAAACCATCACTCTAAGGACATAATTTTGATTCCAATTTTCAATAACATTCTATAATCATTTTTATAGAGATTTGAATATATTGTAAATAAAGGATCAGGGTACTTAGTTCAAGGGTAATGGTACGAGACAATAATGGTGAGGTTAACCCAAAACACTCTAAGGTGATGAGTATTTCTATAGAAATATTAGGGTTTAAAAGAATATGATATCCCTTTTGGAATGATATAACACAATTTTTTGATGAAAAAATTCTAATGTGTAGGAACTAGAGTTAGGTAATCAGAGAAAAAAAATTGTCACTTTATGTAGGGTCACCTTTTCCAAGAAACATGAATGTATTTTGTAAAACTAAGGATCTAAAGACATGAAGTGTGATTGTGGTTTGTGGCTTCAAAAAACATGATAGTGACCCCCGTTTTTTTTTTGACCAATTTTAATGTCTTATGGTTATTTGAGATGGAATAAATATTTGTGATGGATTACATATTTTAATCTCATGTATTGCAGATGTGTTTTTCTATACAGTTAATCATTACATGAAATGGACATATTCCTTAGTGTATCACATCCTTTGGTAAGTTTTTTCTCTATGTTGTTTAATATATTTTGACAGGGACATTGTTTCTGATGTGAAGTGTGCAACCCACACATTGTCTAGATCAGCCTTCCAGTTTCCCAATGCTAACTTGAGAAATGTTTCATATGAGTTACAAGTGACAACTGCGTAGTTAGTTAATATTCATGGGAGTTGTTCTTAGTCATCATTGGGAAAATGTCTATCCAATATGTAGTTGGTGGTTTATTTTTTTTCTTATTATATGTTTTTTCTAAATCGAGTATTTATTATTCATGTGTCCCTACACATCTTCTGATTATAGAAACCAACAACTACATACTTATTATATAAAACCTCCATGCATATTTATGAACCAAGCACATGGAGGGGGGAATTTTCTTTTTAATTTTCTCAAATGAACTTGAGATTTGTGATTTGGGTGTCACTACCTAAACTATGATGGTTTTAAATAATACAAACATTGTTTTGGAATAGAATACTATCCACACATGTCTCACCCATATGCATATATGAAAATTATTCTCATTTGTTTTTTCAGCTAGACCCAATATTATATATTTTGGCATCACTATGTATATAGTGATGGTAGGAATTAATACCAATGTAGTTTATTATTAAAAAAAAATATTCACACGGTTGACCTAAATGCAGGGGGAAATGTTCTCATTGATTGTTACAGCTTGACCAAGGATTGGTGATCTATGAATCACTACATACCATGTGTGGTAAAAAATCCCACAATGTGTATTTAATAAAATCAAAGAACACTATGTAATTTTTACCCTTAAACAAGGGGTCATGTATCATGTTTCATGTTGCAGATGGCTCTTGAATTAGTTATCCTGATATGACAATGTATCATATGTAATTGGGAATCAAACCACTTGTAGTTCATGAATGGGAAAATCTCTATGTAGGTATAATTGACTCATATATTGTGAAATGATCACCCTTTTGTAGTTGGACCTATTATTAGTTATATGGGGGTCACTAAATGCTCTATTATGATATTAGTCACACCACACATAATTCATCATAAACCATGTAGTTTAAAGTCGTGAAGAAAGGATGCATGTTTCACAACTTTAAAAGGAAATATTATGGCTTGACTAGATTCATGAGGTCAGGATGTCATTATAAATCATGTTATGGAAGGAATCATGCCCCACATGCTTCTTTAATGGTGCTTTAGTGGAATGATAACACATAGTGTAGAATACATCCACAATGAGGGCCATAAGAATGTATAGTTTTATATCTTGAATGGGAAATCAAACAGGATGTTCAATGGAATGATATATGACATATATTGTTCCATTTAAATTAATTAATGTTGGACTATGCTGACACTAATATGAACTGATATGTGTTGATCATACATGGAATCCTTTAAAAGAGATCTTAAGACCATTTGTACTATCATCTATGTGAAAAACTATTAATGTGAATGGTTGATTTCATGACATTGATGTGTATAACAGGAAGGATAGTAGATTTTTTTTATCATAGTGTATCTGGTCCAATAAATATAATCTATAATCCCCTACCTATTTCATTTTAATGATAAATATGCTCTATATTGTTTTGGAAACCGTTTAGTTTATCTTCACATGGTATGTACTTTATCCATTATGTTTAATATCATGTATTAGGGAAATTCATAAAATAATAAAAATAAGATAAATATTATAGAAC
Organism: Viscum album; assembly: GCA_963277665.1. Taxonomy (NCBI): domain Eukaryota; kingdom Viridiplantae; phylum Streptophyta; class Magnoliopsida; order Santalales; family Viscaceae; genus Viscum; species Viscum album. Next base: position 542,391,362 of record OY728143.1, read on the forward strand.
CATGAAATTTAATTTCAATTGGTATGGAATAAGGTTACCCAATGTGAAAAAATATGGATTGAACACAATCAGGCATTTTGTAGTCTTATGAATCCAAAAAACATAATTTGAATGGGACATGGAATTGGGACATGGGTTTCACTACATATCAAATGATGATAAGAATCAATACATTTCTATTTATCGGATAATGAATCCATTATATGGATTTGTCTCACAAACACTGATAGGGGAACATTATTTCTCTTTTTGAATGATTTATCTCATGTGGGATGAATCGTTAGTGAAACCATTATTTTTGTGTAATTCAGTGTCATGTAGTAAGTATATTTTTCATTATAGTCTATTGAAATGTGGTATAAAAATTAAGGACACTATAATTCATTTATGACATCCGCTATATATTTTAACATTATGTGTTCATGACTTTTTATGTGTAGTTTAATTTTATATGGTCATGAAACATTCCAAAATGGTTATCATCAAGTGTTCATGACATAATTTGTATTGTATTTCATCTTTTGGACATTTCATCATCTTTATTGATTAATGTATAGATTTTGATACATATTTCATTCAATTTTTTCACTTATAGTAAAATATCATACATATAGTATAAATTTATGTGGTCAGTACATCATTTTCTTCGATGAGAACAATGAAATGTATTTCATGTGGAACATTGCATGGGTGTGTGTCGTGACACATTCCCAATCAACTCTTTCTACTGTGTATTCTTCATTATGATTGACCTTATGTATTACATAAGTCCCTTCTCATTTAAGATCCCTTATGGGATGTTTCTTTCATAGAATATCTAGGGTTATAAGATCCAGTATCTGGTATCCTTGTAGAAACAGATGAAGGAAGACATTTTTATTGAAGGCTCATGAGTTATGATTCTCAGAAACTTCATGTTTGTGTATTTTATGAATTATTTTACCATTAATTCAATACAACTCATCCAATATCTTTTTTAATTTATCAATTTCTATGAATTTTTAACATACAGATATTCATATTGGGGGAAACAAGACTTCTTTATGAATCACTTCCTTATTTTATAAACCTATAAACATATTGCATCTAGTGTAGCAGTGCGTGTGGAGGTATGTTAGTCTTATAGAACATTGTGTATAATGTCTATCTTGGAATTAATGTCCTTTTCTACCATCATCATGAGTATATTCGATAATGTATTATTGAATGCCTCATTTTTTCATTTTCTATTTTCTTATAGTGGGATTAGTGTTCAGAATCATTATTGGAGACATGGTATAATTTCATTAACTTGGACGATAAAAGTCGGTTTCATTTTTCTCAACAACATTTGAGTGACTCTAAAACTTTTAAAACACATGTACATCATGTGGGTTTATGGTTTTATTCTCTTTTACTTCTATAATGGATATTTCTCCACCAATTTTCTGAATAAGTTAGTGGTAGTTAGGACGAATCTAAACTGCATGGAAGTGGCCAGGGATATGTCCCTACAACATCCATTCTCCAAATGTAAAATGGAAAAGATTATTTTGCTGTCTATACAAATTTTGGGGGATGATGGATGATTTTTTCATGAATCTATCATTCATAAAAATTTTAGGTTAATTCAAAAAAGCCAAATATCATTAATTTCTAGTTTTAACCCATCATGTCTATTTACTATGAGATCATTGTTGTAGAATGATGAGAACCATTTGATAATTTGTATATATCCCCTATTATGGTACAAATATCCCTTCCTTTAATTCATATTATGATTATTCCATTGAATCCTTGTATTTAGATTACTATTTTATCATGTGGACCATTACGAAGGGTAAATTTCACTACTTGGTCATTGGGGTAGATCCTATTTTCGAGATAATAAATTATCCACCCCATTAATCCAGGGGTGGATTTTCGTATATCATTATTTGTTGAAGGGGTGATCTAATTAATTTACATCATGTCACAAAATATGATTGATGAGACCATCCATCAATCTGCGACCTGGAAGACCACATCATCATGGTTTTGGATGGCATACATTATTTCTATATTATCTAGTGATTTAGAGTGAGCATTCTTGGATTGTGGGATATGATTAAATGTCAACTCAAAATGTAAATTGGCCCTCCTTCCTTTGACATATCCCATTGAGGTTCCAATAATTTATTTTTTGATGGAATATTCACCATTAATACTCCTTATCACTATATTTTAACCTAATTTTATTTTCTACCAGTCAATATGAAACAGTAGGGATAATACTATACTAGTGGTGATGGCTTGTTATTTTTCGTCATTATTTTTATATCCTTCAAAATGTGAGATAGAGAATATAAATGTTTCATTTTTTAGAGATGAAAATAATATCCTTATATCTACCCTATTGAGTTTATTATTTTTTAGTTTCCTGTCGATCAGACTCTATGAAGTTCCATAAAAATATGACTCCAATATATGGAGAGTGTCATGAGCATTAAAAAAATTCATATTTGGAAGATTAGTGCCCACTATTTTACTTTTCAGGTAGGGATGTGTAGAAAGTTCATCAGCTAGGGATTTTCGAATCGGCCATTTATATGACATGAACTAAATTCTATTTTGTTGTAAAATTAAACCCCATAAAACCAACTACACTTCCATCATATTAAGAATATTATGTATATTAAATTGAAATATGAGAGTCTAGGTGGTCATTTGGGTGATTCATATATTTCCAAACCATTTGGACTATAAATATTTATTTAATGGAATTATTATTGATGTATGGATATCATGATTCATACATTGTATTGTTCAGATAATGTATTAGAGACTAATATCATTAACCACATAATTCTTCCATGTCTTAAAAGCACTAATTGGTCATTCCATGGTGGCTTCATATAAGATGAGTTGATTTCCTTCCATCTGCAGTGTTAGGACTTGTGGCTTTAGTAGTTACTTCTTGATATCATAACAGGATTCTTTATAGAAATCCCATTGATATGTGATTTCCTTATACTGTGGCATGGTGAGGGTGGGAGTTTTTTTGAGAATATAAGTTATGGAGTGCTGAATTTAGGTGAGGTTCTCTTGGATCCTTTTCTATTATTTGAGATTCTAATTGTCTGAAATCATTAGAACTCCACTATACATATCAGTTTTCACCTGAATTCCATTTCGGCATAAAAAACATACATGCATTTTCCCAAATTTTACAGAAAAATAGTATGAAAACAAATTATACTATAGGTTTTTACTCTAAAACTAATTGAATAATGTTTAACGATTCATGAATTTATCAAATCACTATCAATAATTGATAACCAGATCATAAAAATAAAAATACACTATATATCCCAACAAGGGAATAACGATATTATTCACTATGTGATGATATGTGGAAAAAATATTCTTTAATCCAAAATGCATGATCAGATAGATAAATATCCCTTCATGTGATCTTAGGGAATTGGATTCCTTATCTTCTAGGGAAATCATTTTTCACTTTACATTTAATACTCATCCATGATGGAATGTTCTTAGAGGAAAATATTTTCATTGATCTAGATTTTGGTGTTATAAATATGTGAATTGGATTTTAGTAAGTGTCAGATATGGTATTGGAAATTGATGTCGACGCATATCATCCCATTCATTTTCTAGACATGAACGATTTCTGAAATCCATATTTTCTAATGCACCTACTAGAAAGAGTTACTATTGACTAATTTATCAACATCATATTCTACATTAGTATCATGATATGAGTTTATCCCCATGGAATCCTGATTGAATCATCCTTTCTCATTAGGTATGTTAACATGGAAGTTGGCCACATTGGGGTTTAGTCTATGAATTTCATTAAAATTTAAAGAAAAAACATTTTGATGATTCCTTAAAATTTAAATGTACATATCATGATCATTGGGAGGCATTGAAGTGCTAATAAATGTTGGTAGCATGTTTTTTTTATTCCCTGATCTACCTACATGAGATAATCAATGGTAGTGGCAAAAACATCATCACATATAGGAGGGTAATTTCTTTGGTCATCGTTTTCATCATCCAACTCTGAGCCCATTGTTGTGTCGTCAGATAAGGTTAGCAATAAATGGGTGTCATCATCACTATTGGGGTGAGAGAGGCCATGTGAATATACGTTTCTATCCTCTACTACTACAGGAATTGTGGTGAGATTCTAGAGTATATAATTTTGTTTTATGATATCATTGGGGGCACGAGGGTCTTGGGAATATAGAATTATTTATGCTGACTCTATTTTTAGTGGGTCGAATATTATTGTTACTCAGAATACACAATGGATTTACAGGGGTGGACCACTAGAAAATGGGATTTACAACAGATCAATTATGATCTATTATTTGTTGGTTATCTACCATTTTATATAAACATACCTCTACATATGTGTCTTCTCAAGACTCAAAAATGGATCATTCACCATGTAGAATAATGACCATCACATAGATAGGGTTATTAAAAAATAGTAACATCTTAAAACTACTACCACTTTTCTATGAATCAAAGCACATCCATGATATAAATTATTTGAGGTGGATTGCATAATTACCATGAACTCAACATAAGATGTGATGTCCACAAAATATTCATTGTGAATAATAATCCAAATAGGTATAAACTCCCTCTCATAATACATTTGAATTTTATATTTGATGATATTTGTATGGAAACAAATCCCTCAAGGTATCATTGAATCATTTTTGTGGTGATTGTGTTTGTTGACAAAGTGGGCCTCTATGTTGTGTTTGTCGACAAAGCAGACCATGACGTACAAATTTGTCGCTAAAGGGGGTTTAGATAGTGAATTGTTGAGATCAAGGTATGTTTTCAACAATCCAAGATTGATTGAAGAACTGTGATATATGAATGGATGATCTGGTGTTGATACAAAAAGTGTGGATAAAATGTGGCGTCATTTTCTCGTGTTTTCCAAATTTTTGGGAATTAAAATCGATAAAGAGAGAAAAGTGTTTTTGGAAAATGGAGTTGTGCACCAGTGACTCGGAAGATTAGAAATTTGGACACCATATGTTTTTCAAGATCAGACCATCAAAATATGGAAAAGTAATTAGTGGTGCCCATGTTTTGGTTTGGGCACACAAGTGACTTTAGAAACATAGACTCGGGTGGCTGGACATGCGCACTGAGAGAAGTCTTGCACACTGGTGCTCAGGGTGTCCAAAATTCCTATCAATAGAGGTCTAACCCTCCTGATTTTTTATGTAGATCAACAAATAGATAAAATTAGTGGTCTATTCGTGCAAGTGGTGGTTTGTTCAAGCAAGTACAACGGTACTCAGAAGGTGTGCACCAGTTGATAGTTGTGTACAAATATTGGTTGGGTTGTAAAAGGGTGTGAGTCATCATTGTTTAGAGTTGAAGAAAGGGGTTTCATGCATGTTTTTTGGTGACACGTTTGCACCGGGTTTGGATAAATGCACCAAATCATAGAGAAGCACGCCATGCATAGGGACTCACAAAAATTATTATAGGGATACACGGAAGATGGAATATTATCCGGTACATTCAGGGTAAATTTGTATTAATCAGTAGAGGAAAAGGGAACTTAAAAGGAGCATCTATATAAAGAGGAATATGCATTTATTTTTTATAATGGAAGGATCTACATGTTTTTAAACAATGAGTGGTTCTTCTGAAGAAGTTGCGGGAACACATCAGTTGAGAGAGCAGTGAGATTTCTTATTGTAGGTGGTTGTAAACTAATAAAGTTAGTGAGTCTGCTCTAAACGTTGTAAACAAAAATGCGCTTTTAGTGCATTTGGTACATAGACACATTGTCGGTTTATCCTCCTTGGATGTATCCCAACGAGGGTGAACCAAGTAAAAAATAGTGTAAACTATACATGATTTTGTTTTTATATATACATGATTTAGTTTTTATATATACATTACTAAATGAAAGAGAGAGTAGATTTTTTTCATAACAATGAAACTAGATCAATAGGGGAAGTTATTTTAATCTGACATACCCTAATTCACTCTCCCTCTCAAGGTATCAATACTAGTGGACCAAATAAATATCAATCCACATTTCAATATAATAGACATTAAAGGGTCCATAAAAGGATGAGGTTCATATAGGAACTTTTTTATTTCAAAACATTTTGTATTTCAATGTTATTGAGCCTTTCTAAAACAGAAAGTCATATGATGTGTCGTTGGATGACCTCCTCTTGATCCTTCTCAATAAATGATATGGCCACATTTTATTATAAAAAAATATCCACAAAATTATTAACATCACTGGAATAATAATCAGCTGCAAACTCTCATGTGATTTAGATGGATTTTATGAGTTCATTTATAAGTTAATTTTAATTATACTGAGAATCTTGAATTGAACGTATAGATGTAAAAAATACATACTATTTAAGAATGTTTTAATTTATTTCTAGAAGATGGTTCATAGCAATGGGAGGTTTCTCCTCATTATTTGACTCAAAAACTATGGTGTTTGGGTTGGAAGGACATTATTTTGTGGAGGTAAAGGGGAATCTTATTTATGTAGAACAAGTAATGTTAGAAATACATGTTTTCGAGGATAAATATACAATGACACCCTGTCTAAGGAGGTGTGTAAGAAAACTAATTTTGGATGACTACTAACATCTTCAATCACACCTCCATTAACCATAGTGTATTTTTTGATTTCTTTATCAAGGGTTTATGCTATATATTTTTCTTCATTAGGGATATGACTGATATATTGGGTTTGATCGTGCCCATGTTTTCCCTTGTATCCTCGGTTCTTGTTCCTTCAGCCTCAAATTCCTCAGTCCGGAATGAAGAACTCATACTATGAAAAATATTTATCATTTTATAATGGGTATTCTAACTGTATCAAATTTACATTATTGAATATTATCTAATTTTTTGAAAAGTATTCCATTTGTCTGGTTGGTTTAAATTCTCAATTTATTATATGAATGAAACCTATAAGATTTAGAGCTTTCATGTGGGTTAAATATGACTCTTCCTCTTCTATTTAATACTATGTATAATTATATAATCTACTAATGGGATGTTTTTTTTTCAATTTAACCACCTATTGATATTAGTTTGTTATGTGTTTTCAAAGATGTGTTCGTAGGGTTTATTGATCTCTGTCAACATTCATCTAAGCCTTTCAGTAGTTGATCTTCTATAAATTCTTGGTGAAGATGTTTTTCCGACAACAATATTACTTTGAATGAAAAATTATTACACAAGTCATCTTCAATAAGGAGTTATCTAACCAAACCAATCCAGATTGATCCATGCTATAGATAATGTCTTTTCAAAAGAAATCATCTATTATGTGATGCAGTCTCATATGGAAAGGATATTAGTTAGGATGATTAATGAGGATGACCATTTATGGTTTCCAATGATATGGAATTTTATGTAGGGTATTTTGCATAGTTCATGGAAGTAGCCATGGAACTACTCATTTTGAAATGTGTATTATTTGTTAATATGTTCTTAAAATTCTAGATGACACTAATCAGTTTTCACGTATACAGTCAAAGGTTATTATTTGGATGATATTTATCATTGGGTGGTATTGGGGGATTCGACAACAACCTAGGTTCATAGTCTACAACAACCACTAGAATGAGGGTAAATATGGTATTTTTGGCCTTTTAAATTATTTTTCCAAATGATGATGTCCTGATCTATGATTTATTTCATGTACACTGAATCACTTCTTCAAACATTGAATCATTTCATAAAACATAGAAAACCCAAATGGATACTTCATTATGATCTAAGGATTCTGTTGCTCATCTTGTAGATTTTTTATCACAGAGTTCCAGTTATTTATCATGAAATAGAGGGATGTTGGGAGAATAGATTAAACACATCCATATAATGTTGATGTCATAAATCCTCTTTTTTATTGAGAGTCATATAGTTATTGATTTTTTAATTAATCATTTTTTTATATAGTTGTTCTAAATTGATAAAGGAACTAAGGAAAAATGTCTTCCCATTAGGCACGGTATCCATCTAGAATGACAATGTACCAAATAAACACTATGTCTATCAGAGAGAGTAAAAACCCATTACTTGGTGAATTCATTTTAATCTTGAGGTCACATCATTATAGAACATAGTTACACGAAGAGAGTTTAATGTTGTTCTAGAAAACATACACCATCAACTATGGAGAAGGTAGTGTTGTCATAATTGGCTGAGGGAAATGTTCCATCAGTCCATTTGGATTATGGCTTGGTCATAGTCTTCAATGGTTCATGTCACCCTTCCATGTATACTATTTGAGTATCCATGTACTCAATGGAACTAATCCATTCATGGGGTTGTAAATATTGAGATGGCTCCCACCTATAGGGTTCTATAGAGGCTTTATAAGGTGGATATTCATTCATTTCTTAATAATTCATGATATCTTCTAACATTGAATGATCACCCTAGAGAGAAAGGGTATATCTCAATAATGAGGTGATGTTTTGACCATCTTCCCTATCTCCATTTTTGTAAAATTGATACCGATATTTATAGTTATACTAATGAACTAATGTTGCTCTCATAGGTATATTTAATCTTTCATGTTCTGTTGGAGGATAGATACTCATCCCAGTCTAAATATGATTGGTAGTGAGGATCATCCCTTGAGTATCTTTATGTTCATTTATCTAGAATATTGTTTCACATTTTCATATAATGCCCACTAGTCCTCTATGAGAGGAATGATGGCCCTAGAAGATTATATTACATACCATCATATTCAAGCAGAGATGATAAATCCTCTGTTATAAGGGCCCCACATGATTATCAATGAATCAAAAATTTTGTTTCCTGAAGATGGATATATATCCAATGGTATCAAAAATGTTTTTGGTGACATTAAATATTTTTAACATTTGGGGGGGGGGCTCGAGACCTATATAATATGATTTCAAATAATTTGGTGCAGATCATCAAAAGGTTCAAGAATTGAGTGTCACATTCATGATTTAAGAATGTCTACAATAATAGAGACATATAATTGGAGATTTCAAATATTACAGAATTGTCAAGTTTTGTGTATTTTATATTATATTTCAATGTTCTACGTTCTTGAGGATTATATGCATCATTCATTCAAGAGATATCCCAAAAATAACTAAGGTGTTGTGTTTCACCACTGTGACATTAGGGCCCATCGGTATAAGAAACCCCTTTTTTCAGGACAATGAAGCATTTGGTTAATATCATAGTGATTTTATATAGAAACCATATGGATACATTCATATTCAAAAAAAGGAAATTTTTAATCTTGGTATCCTTTTACAAGATCCATGGAAGGTTTGAGGGGATCTATTGTTATCAAATAATGTATTGTGATTTACAGAAAACATCATATTCAATAAGTGTTTGAGAACCCTAATAGTTTTGTCTTTGTCTAATAAACACATTATCACATAAAGCATGCCTAGAAAACCATATCTTCGATGACATAATTTGGATTCCAATTTTTAATACCATTCTAGTATCATTTTTATAGAGAGATGAAAATATTGTAAATAATGAATCAGCGTACATAGTTTGTAGGTAATGGTATGTGACAAAAATGGTGGGGTTGACCCAAAAAACTCTTAGGTGATGACTATTTATATGGTTATATTAGGGCTTACAGGGATATGATATCCCATTTGGAAAATTATGAAACATTTGGTTGATGAAAATATGAACATGTGTAGGAACTACTGTAAGGCATTCATTGAAAAAAAGGGCCACTGGATGCCAGGTCACCTTTTCCAAGGAACATGAATGTTTTTTTGTAAAACTAAGGATCTCAAGACCTGATGTGTGATTATGGTTTGGGTTTAAATAAAGGTGATAGTGACTCCCATTATTTGTTTTAACACTTATAAGGTATTATGGTTCTTTGATATGGATTGAAAATGGGTTATGTTCTATATATTTTAACATCATGTTGTGGTGATGTGTTTTTTATACAGTTAATCGTTACATGACATGAACATATTACTTATAGTTTCACATCCTCTAGTATGTTTTCTCTCTATGTTGTTTAATATCTTCTGATAAGGATATTATCACTGTTTTGATGTGTTCAACCCACACATTGGCTATATCGCCCCTCCAATTTACCTAATCTAACTTGAGAAATGTTTCGTGTGAGAAATAGAGGACAATATGGTAGTAAGTAAATATTCATGGGAGCAGTTTTTAGTTGGCATTGGAATATTTCCATCCAATATGTAGTTATTGGTTTATTTTTTTCTTATTATATGTTTGTTTTCTAATTCATGTATTTTTCATTCTAGTGTCCCTATATATCTTCTGATTATAGAGACCAACACCTACATAATTCTTATATAAAATCTCCATGCATTGTTTTGAACCAATCACATGAAGGGTGATATTAATTTTCATTTTGTCAAATAAACATGAGATTTGAAATTTGGGAGTCACTACCTATCCTATGACTATAGTAATTAATACATACGTATTTATTGAATAGAATACTATCTATACACCTCTGACCCATATGAATATATGGTAATTATTCTCATTTATTGTTTCAATTAGTCCCATGATTATATATTTGGGTGTCCCTATTTATATAGTGATGGTAGGAATAAAACCTAATGTAGTTTTTGAATAAGAAAATCAATTCGCATGGTTGACCCAAATGTAGGGGAAATGTTATCATTTATTATTGCATCTTGACCTGGGATTGGATATATATGAATCACTACATACCATGTTTGGAAAGAAATAATGCCACGTGTTGTTTGAAAAACAAGAATACTCTATGCAATATAGACCCATACACAAGGGGTCATGTGACATGTTTCTTATTTCTGATGGTTCTAGTATTAGTGTTCCCGACATAACTATGTATCCTATGATGTTAGGATTTAAGCCACACAAAGTTCATGAATTGGACACTCTCTACGTAGATCTAACAGATACATAGATTTTGTATTATTCGCATTTATTTTTTATTGGACATATGATTAGATATGTGGTTGTCACTACATGCCTTATGATGATATAAGTCACACCACTTATAGTACATTAGATACCATTTAGTTTAATGTCGTGAGTAAAAGAAGCAGGTTTCACCACTTCAAAAAGAAAATATTATGGATTGACTAGAGTCTTAAGCTCAGGATGTCACTATAAATTTTATTATGGAAGGATTCATGCCCCACATGAATCATTAATGGTGGTGTGGTTGGAGAATAACCTACATTGTAGAATACATCCATGATAAGTTCCACAAGAATGTATAGTTTTTTATCATGCATTGGTAATCATCAAGGATGTTTAATGGAATGACATTTGACCTATATTGATCCATTTACATTAATTAATCTTGGACTATATCGACCCTACCATAAACATATATGTACTAATCATACAAGTAATCCTTTACTAGAGCTCGTAAGACAATTTGTTCTATCTTCAATGTGAAAAACTGCAAATGTGAATTGTTGATTTCACAACATTGAGGTGAATAACGGGAAGGATAGCAGAATGTTATATCAAGGTGTATCAGGTCCAATAAATATAACCTATGATCCCCTATGTATATCATTGTAATTATAAAAAGATCTATATTGTTCTAGAACACCGTGTAGTTTATCTTCACACGGTAAGTACATAATCAATGCAGTTTAACATCATGTAGTAGGGAAAATAGTGATTATAAAAAAAATAAGAGAAATATTACAAAACCATGCAATTTAATTTCAATTGGTTTGGATTAAGGTTACACAATGTGAAAAAATAAGGATTTAACACAATCATGCATTCTGTAGTCTCATGAAAGTGAAAAATATAATGTGAAAGGGTAATGGAATTGAGATATGGGTTTTACTAAATATTTAAAGATGATAAGAATCAATCCATTTCTATATATCGTATATGGAATTCATTATATTGATAATTCTCACAAACAATGATATGTGTACTTTATTTATCTTTTAGAAAGATCTATATCATGTGGGATGAATCATTATTGAAACCATGATTTTAGTGTAGTTCAGTATCATGTGGTTAGAGTTTTTTTTGAATAGTCTATTACAATGTGTTGTGAACATGTTCCATGATTGTTAATATAATTCATTTATGACATCCTCTATATAGTTTAACATCATGTGGTCATGATGTTTTCAGTATTCTTTAACATTATATGGCCATGACACATTCCATAATGATTATCATCATTTGATCATGACTTCATTTGTATAGTTTTATTTATTGTGGTCATGTCATCATATTTATAGATTAATTTCTTGTGTTTGAGATATATTTCATAAAATTTGATGGCTTATAGTATGGAAATCATCAGTATAGTTTAACATCATGTGGTTAGTACATAATTTTCTTCGACGACAACAATGAAAAGTATTTCATGTGGAACATCTCATGGGTGTGTGTTGTGACACATTCCCCATCAACAATTTCTAGTGTTTAATCTCCATTATGATTGAGCTTATATATGATATACAGACCTTCTCATTTTGGTTCTCACATGGGATGTTTCATTCCTAGAATAAATATTTGTTATCCTTGTAGAAACATATGGAGGAAGTCCTTTTTGTTGAAGGCCCTTGAGGTATGATTTTTAGGCACTACATGATTATGTAGTTTATGAATCATTTTCAAATTAATTCATTACAACTCACCAAATATCTTTTATGATTTACCATTTCATGAGAGTTTTTATAATATAGATATTCATATTGGGGGAAAATTGACTTCTACAAGAAACACTTCCTTATTTTGTACACATATAAATATAATTTTTCTTTTGTAGAAGTGCGTGTGGAGGTATGGTACTCCCATATAAGAAGGTGAATCTTGTCTGTCTAGGAATGCATGTACTTTTCTACCATCATCAAGAGTATGATCAAGAGAGTATTCTTGAATGCATAAATATTCTCATTTAATATTTTATGACTGTGGGATTGTGGTTAGACTCATTAATGTAGACATGGTATAATTTCATTAACATGGTCGAGAAATGTTGGTCTCATTTTCCTCAATATTATTTTAGGGACTCGCAACCTAGTTAAAACCATAGACTTCATGTGGGTTTATGTTATTAATCATTTTTACTTCTGTAATGGATATTCACTCCACCAATTTCAAAAATAAGTTAGTGGTTGTATGGATGAATCTAAACTGCCTGGAAGTGGCTAGGGATATGTCCCCATTACATCTATTCCAAAAATGGAAAATGTGATGGAATATTTATCTATATAGATATTTTGAGGGTTGATGGATGATTAATTTAGATCCTGTCACAAATTATGACTCATGACACCACCCATCAATGTGTGACCTGGAAGACCACCTCATCATGGTTTGGAATGCCATACAATGTTGCTATATAATCTAGTGAGTTAGTGTGAGCATTCTAGAATTGCGAGATATGATGCAACATTAGGTCAAAAGGTAAATTGGTCCTCTGTCCTTTGACATATCGGCATTGAGGTTCCAAATCAACAATTTCAATGAAATATTCACCATTAATAAACTTATCAATATATTTTAATCCCATTTATTTCAACCAACCTATTAGTAATAGTAGGGATAATACTAAACTAGTAGTGAGGGATTTTTACTTTTCCTCGTAATTTTTCCATCCTTGAGAGAGTGAGAAAGAGTATATAATAGTTTCGTTTTTTAGAGATACAAATAATAGGCTTTGATCTATAATATGAAGTTTTTTATTTTTTAGTTTCCTATCGATCATAATTTATGTAGTTCCATGAAACATTGAATCCCATATATGCAGAGTGTCATGAGAATTTCAAACATTCACATTTGGAAGAATGGTTCCCACTATTGTTCTTTTTAGGGAGAGTTGTGTAGAAATAAAATCATCTTGGGATTTTCCATTCATTCATTTTTATGACATGAACTAAATTCCACTTTGCTGTATAATTTCAATCCATCAATCCAACTACATATCTAGCATAGAATGAATAATATGTAAATGAATTGTCAATATGAGATAATAGGTGGTTATTGTGGTGCTTCATATATTTCTTACCATTTTTCTATACAAATATTAATTTAATGAAATTTTTATTTTTGTTTGGATATCGTTTTTCATACCTTTTATTGTTTAGATGAGGTATTAGAGACTACTATCATTCACCACATAATTTTTCCATGTCTTAACCACACAAATTAGTCATTCCAAAGTTGTTACATATGAGACAGGAGGATTTCATTCTATCTGTAGCATTAGGATTGGTGGCTATATTAATCAATTCATGATATCATTGAAGGATTCATTAAAGTAATCCCATTGATATGTGATTCCCTTCTAATGTGGCTTCATGAAGGTGAGATATTTTTTTGGGCATGTAAGCTATTCAATGTAGAATTTTGGTGAGGTTCCCTTGTATCCCTATAAATTATTTGAGATTCGGATGGGGTTAATTCTTTATAAATCCCCTATACATCTAAATATCCACATGAATTCCATTTCGGCCTAAAAATCCATGTATTCTCTAAAATATTACCAAAACATTGAATGACAACAAATTCTACTATAGGTTGTTTCTCTACAACAATTTCAATAATGTTTTATGATTCACAAATTTATCAAATCACTATCAATATTTAATAACCATGTCACAAAAATAAAATTAATCTATATATACCAATAAGGGACTAATTATATGATTAATTGTGCGATAATAATTATAACATATATTCTTCAATCCAAAAGGCATGACTAGATAGATAAATATCACTTCATATGCTCATAAGTAATTAGCTTCCTTATCTTCTATGGAAATCAATATTTAACTTTTCATTTTATACTCATCCATGATGCAATGTTCATGAATGAAAATAGTTGGATTGATCAACAGTTTGGTGATAAAAATATGGGAATCCACATACAAGAATTTTCGAATATTGTTTTGGAAATCAATATAGAGAAATATCATCCCATTCATTTTGTAGACCTGAATGGTTTTTGAAATCCTTATCTTTCTGATGCACCTTTTAGAAAGAGTTACTATTGAATCATTTATCAACATCATATTCTAAATTTGTACCATGATACGGGTTTATCCTCATGGATTCTTGACTGAATCCTCTTTGCTCATTACGTAAGACAAGATGGCATGTGGACACATCCGGGTTTAGTCTATGAATTTCGTTATAATTTAATTAAAACAAATTATGATGTCTCCATAAAATTAAAATGTATATATCCTGATCATTTTGAGGAATGGAATTGCTAATAAATGCATGTAGCATGTTGTTTTATTTTATCATATCTATCTATATGAGATCATCAATGGTGGTACAAACAATGTCATCACATATAGGAGGGTAATTTCTGTTATCATTGTTTTCATCATCTAACTCTGAGATCATTCATGTATCCTCAGATATGGTCAGAAATAAATTAGTTCCATCATCACTATTGGGTTGAGAGAGGCCATGTGAAGATTTGTTTCTATCCTCTACTGCAAGAGTCATTGTGGAGAGATTATAAAGTATATTATTTTATTTTATGAAATCATTGTGGGTATGAGGTTCTTAAGAATTTTTAATTAATTATGTTACCTCTATTTTTAATGGGTAGAATATTATTTCTACTCAGAATACACCAGGGAGTCGAAGAGGTGGCCCACTAGACAATGGCATTTATAAAATATCTATTGTGACTGTTATTTGTTGGTTACCAACTCTTTTATATAAACATATGTTGACATATGTGTCTTCTCCATACTGAAAATTTGATCTTTCACCAGGTAGAATAATGAACATCACATCGATAGGTTTATTAAAAAAATAGTAACATCTTAATGATTCTACCACATTTCTATGAATCAATGTCCTTCCGATATAGAAATTATATTAAGTGGATTGATGAATTACCATGAACTCGTCATAAGATGTGATATCCGCACAATATTCTTTGAGAAAAATAATCCTAATAGTTATATAATCTCTCTAATCATACATTGTAATGTTATATTTGAGGAAGATTATAGGGAATAATTCCCCTAAGGTATCATTGAATAATATTTGAGGTGATTGTGTTTATTGAAAATGTGGTCCTTTGTGTTGTGTTTTTCAACAAAGAAGACCAGAATGTACAAATTTTTGAGAAAGGGGGTTTACATGGAGACTTTATGAGGTAAAGGGATGTTCTCAACAATATACTATTGTTTGAAGAACCAAGGAAACGGAACAGATGATCTGGAAATGGTACAAAAAAATATTAGATAAAAGGTGGCACCATTATCCTGTGTTTGCCATATTTTTGGGCCTCAAAATTGACAAATGGAGAAAATGGTTTTCGGAAAAGGGACATGCATGCAAGTGTCACGAATGCATTGAATGTTGTGCGCCATATGTTTTTAAAGATCATAACATCAACATATGCAATGAAATGAGGGTCCCCAAGATTAGGTTTTGGTGTGCAAGTGACTAGGGTGAAATAGACAGTGGTGGCTGGATATGGGCGCCGAGAGGATACTTGTTCACCGACGCTCAGGGTGTCCAAAATGCCTATAAATAGAGGTCAAACCCACATCCTTTTTTAGGGAGTTCAAAACATCGTTAAAATTAGAGCTCCAGTGGTGTTGGTTGTTCAGTCGCGTAAGTGGTGGCTTAGTAACACAAGTATACATAGACTCAGATTTTTCATGCCAGTTGATAGTTGCATGAAAATATTGTTTTGTTTGTAAAAGGGTGTCTATCACCCATGTCTAGATTTGAAGAAGCGGGTTGTCGTGAAAGTTTCTTGGTGGCACTTGCACACCATGTTCGGAGAGATGCTCAGAGCATAGAGAGGTGCACCAAGATTAGAGAAGAGCATAAATTATTCTAGGGCTGCTTGAAATTTGGATGATTATTCGAAAAATTCATGGTAATATTGTTTTCATTAGTGGATTAATGTGGAACTTCCACAGAGCATCTACATTATGAAGATGATGCATTCATTTTTGATTATTAAGGGAATTACAAGTATTTAAACTATTAGTGGATCTTCTAAAGAAGTAGTGAGAACACTTCTGTTGAGAGAGCAGTGAGATTTCATATTGAGAGTGGTTGTAAACCAAGAGGGGCAGTGAGTTCGCTCTGAACATTGTAAATTGCAGTTTTCATTTAAGGGATTTTGTACAATGGCACATTGTAGGTGTATAATCATTGGGCGTATCCTAGTGTGGGTGAACCATGTAAAAATTTTTGTGTCTTATACATGATTTTGTTTTTGTTTATACTTTTTCAATTGGAAATAGATTCAAGAGTGTTTTTCTTAATAGAGGAACAATATCAATAGGGGGTGTTTCTTAAATCGTGCATACCCCAAATCACCCTCCCTCATATTGAATCTAACCTAGTGGACCTGAAAAATATCAATCCACATTGCTATATAATAGACATTAAAGGGGCCACAAATGAATGGGGTTCATATAAGACCCTATTTATTTCAAAAAAACATTTTATTTCAATGTTTATTAGTCTTTCCTAAATAAGAAGTCATATGATGTGTCGCAGGATGACCTCACCCGGATCATTCCCTATAAATGGTATGGAAACATTGCATTCTAATTGCACGTCCACCACATTATTAACATCACAGGAATAATAATCTTCCTTGAACTCTCATGTGATTTAGATCGATTTTAGGATTTCATTTATATTTTTATTTTAATTATAATGAGAATCTAGAAGTGAACATATTGATGGAAAAAATGCATACTATTTATGAATGTTTTAATTTTTTCTAGAAGATAGTGCTTAGAAATGGGAGGTGTCTCCTCATTTTGTGGCTCAGAAACTATGGTGTTTGGGTTGGATGGACAATATATAGTGGAGTTAAAGAAGAATCTTTTATTAGTAGAATAGGAAATTCTAGAAACACATATTTTCTATGATAACTATGCATTCACACCCTCTCAAAGGAGTTGTGTAAGACAACTAGTCTTAGATGACTAATGACATCTTCAATGACACCTCCATTATTCTTATGGGTTTTAAGGAGTTCATTATCAAGGGTTTATGATGTATATATTTCTTCTTTAGGGATATGACTGATATATTGGGTTTGATCATGCCCATGTTGTCCCTTATATCCTCTTCTCTTGTGCCTTCAGCCTCAAATTCCACTGTCAGAAATAAGGAACACACACATAGAAGAATATTCATTGTTGTATATGGGGTATTCTAAGTGTATCATATTTACATAATCGAATATTTTATCATCTTCTGAAATTTTTTCCATTTTTTGGTTGGATACCATTCTATGTTTATATTATGAAAGAAACCTATAAGATTTAGAGCTTTGGTATGAGTTATATTTTACTCTTACCCTTCTATTTATTACTATAAATAGTTATTTAATCTACCAATGGGATGTTTTTTCAATGTCACCACCTATGGGTATTATTTTTTAGGTTTTTTAAATGCTGTTTTCATAGGGTTTCTTGAGCTTGGTGAACATTATTCTATGTCATTTAGTAGTGGATCTTCTGTCGATTATTTGTGAAGACTATTTTCAAACAACATTCTTATTCTGAATGAAAAATTGATACACAAGTCTCCTTCCCTGAGGATTTGTCTAACTAAAACTATCGAGATTCATTCATGATTTATATAATGTATTTAAAAAATAATTAATGTATTATTTGATGTTGTGTCATATGGAAAGGTTAGTAGTTAAGATGTTTAGTGAGGCTAACCTTGTATGGTTTCCAATAATATGACATTTTAAGCAGGTTATTTTTCATAGGTCTTGAGAATATCCATGGAACATCTCTTTTTGAAAGGTGTATTATTTATTAATATGATCCATAAATTCTAGATGACCCTATTATCTTTTATCTTATGTTGTGAAATATTTTTTTTATGTTTCTCAATGGGAGGTATTGGGGGATTCAGAGACTACCAAGGTAATTAGACGAGATTAACCACTAGAATGAGGGTACAAATGGCATTTTTATCCTTTTAATTAAATTTTCCTAATGATGATGTCATGATCCATGATTTATCTCAACTACACTAAAACACATATTCATAAATTGTAATATTTCTTAAAACTGAGAAAACCCACATGGATATTTTGTTATGATTGGAGGAGTCTGTAGCTCATCATGTCGATTTTTTATCACAAAGTTCCACTAATATCTCTTAAAAGAGAGTTATGTAAGTAGAATAGATTTAAAACATCCATATTATGATTAATTCATCCATCCCTTCATTTTTTAGTTTCGTAGTTGTAATGATTTTTAAAATTATAATTTTCTATAGAGTGCTTCTTAATTAATAAATAAACTAAAGAAAAATTTCTTCCCATTAGGAAAAGGATCCTACTAGAATGAAAATGTACTAAAAAGGATCTCCATAAAAGATAGAGTAAAAAACCATTCCTTGGTGAAGTCCTTTTAATCTCGAGGGCCTGCCATTGTAGAACATAATGAGACAAAGTGAGTTTTATATTGTTCTGAAAAATTTACACCATCAACTATGGAGAAGGTTTTGTTGTCATAATTGGGAGAGGGAAATGTTCCCTCATCCAATTTGGAATATGGATTTGACTTAGGCTTCAATGGTTCATGTCACCCTTCCATGAATTCCATTTGAGAATCTGTGGACTCAATGGAACTAATCCATTATGAGGGTAATACATTTTACGGTGGCTCAATGATATAGGGTTATAGAAGGTTGTATAATAAGGAAATTCATTATTTTCCAACTATATCTTGATTTTCACAAAGAATGAATAATCAACCTAGAGAGATAGGGTATATATCAATAATGGGTTGAAGTCACAACCATCTTCCAAATCTCCATTTTTTTGAATGGATACGTAGATCCATAGCTTGTCTAAAAAACTAATGATGCTCTCATAGGTATATTGACTCTTTCTTGTTGTATTAGAGGAGGGATACTCATCCAAGTCTATATATGATAGGTAGTGAGGATCATTCCTTGAGTATCTCCATTTTTAGTTATTTGGGATCTTTTTTCACATTCTCATATAATGCCATATTATCCTCCATGTAAAGAATTATGGCTATTCTAGTTGATGATTGGAATGTATGTACTTTTTTCTTATTGAGAGGGGAAGTGTTTGAAAATAGTGGAGTAAACACTACCCTCAGGGTTTCATTTTTTGGATACTCACGTGATTAAGGAATTGTGGAACCCTTATTGGTGAATATATATCACCTTAATCTAATTGTATATTTTCCATATTGTGTCCCACTTAATTTTCATCTTGATATACATTATCTATTGTGTTTATGGTAAAGAAATTAAAAGAAGAATATCTAGACTTTATTGTTGTCCATTACACGTAACACATAGTTTTATTCTTCACTACTTATGTATGGGTCTTTTCTGGACCCTTGTCCGTGTTAGAATTTTTTTTATGAACCTTGTAGGGTTTATTTACTTATATATACATTATTCCCACATCATAATATGATTTGTGACCTTGAGTGGGTTTTTTCACATGTATTCTAAATGTTAATACATATTATAGGTTCATATTATAATGATAATAATGGATGGGATGTCTACCATCAATATTTAACTTCCATCCAAGGGATGTCTAGTTCCGTCTATGATGATTAGGTTGTGAAAAATTCCAAATAACAAAGGTTTGAAGCCTCTGTAGGGACATAGTTCGTAATTATTGATCCCTTATTTTTTGATCTTGTGATTTTGTTTGAATATTTCATTACTCATGAGAAGATAATTGATATGTAATTTCTCACATCACTACATAATGGTGTATATCATGAATTGTTGATGATTCCTCTAGGATCATCATGAGTTGTGATGAACCTAGTGATATAGATTGATATATAAAGGCACTCATCCCTCTAGGATGTTTTATATATGTTTCTACTATTGATATGTACTTAACCATCATCAGGATTGATGATCAAAAGATATTAGGACTTGTAAATTATACCTCAGCCTAGTGGGATGGTTTATATCTAGAAAGACTAATATGACAGCTTCTATAGTGACACTCTTAATATCGGAAACTATAATCATGTATGATATGGGTAAAATATCATCCCACTATGGGATTCATTCATTTCGAATCATTTTTTTAAACATAACATCAACTTCGGTGTGCAATATTTCATCCCACTTCATCATGGGTAATGTACACAAATCTATTGTAAGAAAAATCCATCAATTCATGATGTCCTTTAATTGATAAACAAGACTCATTCCATATTAGTGAGAAACTGTCTTATTTCTTACCCAATCATATAATTTCTTCAGAGGATACAATATTTGAAATTGATGCATTTTGAGAGTTCGTATATTCTATTTGTGTGTTAATCTTAAAATCCTCATAAATTCTATATCCTCAAATATTAATACTAGAGTTTGTGTCATCTATATATTCCCAAAAAGATGTGAATAAATGGAAGAATTTGTGTTGAATATTTTTAGTATGAGTATTTAGTTTTTGGAACCTAGTAAATGGAGATAGAAACCATGACAAAAATAAAATTAGAGTATATTGATAGTCTGAAAAAGACCCTTGTATCCTTATTGATGAATATTTATAGACTTCAATTTTTATTGAGTTAACCATATATTTTGGAAAAGGTAAATAATTCAATCACTATATATCTCATATAGGATATCATATTCATAGTTGGAGAGTGTAAAAAACATGGTTTGGAGGTTGTTTCTAGTTAACTATATCTATAAGCCAATGAAATCTGCATCTTTATCAGACTTACAATCCCTGATTTTGTTATACCATAGAATTTCCTTATTGAAGTCACTTTTTGACTGTGATGAAAGGTTTTTACTACTGATGGGGAACTACACATGGTTTACCCCGGATTTTGGAAAACCACTCTATATAAAGTCAAATGATCTAAGATATCTTCTCCATATAATGGTGTTTTTCAATGGGATCATTTCATTTTCAAATCGATATATCACAATGTGGAATTTGGAAAATTGGTTTTTAGGAGTAGAATACCTATAATCAATAGCCACACTGTCACGTAGGAGTTTATCTGGGTATCATTCATATTCAACATTAGGTGGAGAGTCAGAGGACCCATGGGTTTTGATAATGTATCAAAAAATGAAATCAAGGAGAATAAAATTGTGTAGATTCCGGATATGAGCCTAATTCTATGATGATGAACAAATATTTTGACCCACCTTTTGGGTTTGGAAAGGGCTATGAGGGTATTTAATCAACACATTTTTAATTTGTTGATAACATCTAGGTGTTGTGTGAATATGAGCATATTTTTGAGAAGTTCCTAGAATATGCGTATGAGAAACTTCATTAACAGTTGGAATATGAGTTTTCCTATGGTTAGTTGCATGAATTTGGTGGAAAACCATGTATTAAGCAAGTATATTAGCCTTCATAATAATATGAATTAACAGAAACAATATTCTATAAAACCTTATGAAAGGGTGATGAATATATGGCTCCCAATGTATCTCCTTTAAAAATATATTGGTGTATTCAGTCGTCAAGTGATGTGGCGATATGTTTAAATATTCTATGATTTTCTAGATTATACCATATAGAATCATTGAAAGTAATATGTTTTTTGTAAAAATGTGTGTTTCATTGTTTCTTCTGGAAATGGGGGTGACCTTGTTTATATAGGGTTCAAACATTCCAATCGGTTTCTAACAGGTTTATTCGTAGAACCAGAAACATCCAATGATTCTATATCCATTTGGACCTACTTTCCAATGGTAGGTGATAATTAGTTGTGGACCTATGAGGCTTAAGAATTTTCATTGGTCTAAAGGATGGGAGGTCGGTATCATCACACATTTTTGGGGGGGATTATTGTCTACTTCGGGACCCTCATTATAGATTTGATTTATGTTCGTGAATCCTTATTAATTTACCTAGCATGAAAACGAGTCTTCCTTTAGATTTTTCAATCAATGATTGATATGTATGAGAATTAGAGAATCTTTTATATGTATTCGAGGTTCTTCATCGATATAGAATCATCCGTATGTAGTGAAGATTCTTATTTAATGGTATCCTTCAATACATTATATAGAAATATCAAGGTCATTATGATAACCATAATGGTTTTAAAGCTACTCAGAGGGGCACTTTATGTTTATTATCATTCAGATGGACATGTATTATTTTATAGTTGTTATCATACTCTCATTTGGGATACCTATGTATCCTTGATAGAAAATTAATATAAACCCACGTAGTTCGGGAATTATGATATAGTATAACGTCATATGGGACATATGAGAATAATAGGTGATGATCTTGAACATTAAGAAAGATTCCTATGTAATCTAATATTATTGAAGAGATTAATGTATATATAGTTCAATTAAGAATTGTGGGGCTTACGTTTGATTAACGACCTAAAGGGATGTGTCGTGGTTACTTTTACACTCTATGTTCACGTTAGTCATGCTCAGTGTGAGAAACAAAAGGTATCTGTAAACTTGAAAATTTTTGACATGAAAGATGTGGTCACAAGGAATGATATGTGGCTTATAAATGTGTTAGTGCCCAAGTAGACGAATATTAGGATTTACTTCTGGGAGGAATCCTTGGAAGGAGGTCCATAATGGAATTTGTGATTTATGGAGATTTGGATACTCTATCGTAGGGCATACTCTTGAGGAGGATTCCCAAATTAGGTGAGACTTATGATTTGGGTTTACCCCCACACTGGAGGGCCAATGTTAAAGGGCCTTATAACTTGGGACTTACTATTGAGAATGCGGCCCAAAGTTAAAGGGGACATGGGGCTCACTCCTAAGGAGGATGCCCAAATTAAGAGGGATTTGATTAATTATTTGGGCTTAATCTTAATGGGGATGCCCAAATTATAAAGGGACTAATGAATGGGTTTTATTCCTGAGAAGAAAGCCCAATTCTAAATAAATTATGCCTGGGGCTTTCTCCTGAAAAGGATTCCCAGGTTGAGGTGTGCTAAGATCTAGGGATACTCCTTAAAAGGAATCCCAGGTTAAGAGAAATTATGATTGGGGATTACTCTTAATGAGGATGCCCAAATTTGGGAACTTCTCATCATAAAGGATGTAGTTGAAAGAATTAAATCTATAACCTTATTGACATAAATTTATGTAAATCATAAGTCTTTGAGAGATGTTCCACAGAATTCCATTCAGATAAGGAACCAACAAAGGAACAGTTCCATAAATGGCTTTGATGAGGGTTTTGAAGGTCAAATCTTGAAGAGGAGAGGTGGATTTGAAGGAATGAGTTAAATAAGCTGGAGGGGCATCCAAAAAGAGGCAGGTGAGAAATTCATGTTTGGGTGAACAAGTCTTGGTCGCACATGTATAGTTGCGTGACATGGGTGTACATGTCCAACCATTAACCAATAGGGCAATACTTGGGCGATACTTGGCTCAAGCCATTAGTATTATCCCTAAAGACATCCAAAATAGTGGTGTGCAATTTCTATTGAAGTGATAAGGCGACGCACAAGTGGGGCCATTTCCATTAAGGGTTTGACGCTTAGGCGCACATGTGGTGATGAATTTTAACATTGAGGCCATGTTTCCCCTCTTTAGATCTTCCATTCTAGGTAAAAAATTACCTTATAAGTGATTAGAAGACTTCAAGAAAAAACTAGGGCGCCAATAGATTAAATATAACTTTTGTATTTTTTAGTTCTAAAATGGGGGGGCCCATAAGGAGTATTTATATTCCATTGAGGGACTTGGGAAAAAATAAAATATGGTGCACAAGTCACCTGCGTGACCAATCATTGGCACACAATTGTACTTCTACGGCCATGATGTAACATGTGGGGCCCATTCATAAATAAATCTTTGTTCATGACTTTGTCAATTTTTTATTTTTCTTCAAAGGATGAATGTATTGGTGCTTAATTTATTTCCCTTTATCATTTTTTAGATTCTGTGACAGAAAGGAGCGTCAAAAAATGACCCCCCCCCCCATAAGAGTTGGATACGAAAAAGGAAGGAGGATTTGACTCTGGGGTAAAGGAGAAAACCAAGTAATTTTGGGCACGCAGGTGATGAGCGCAAATTTAGTGGTGCACAGATGTGAGACGCACATGCTTTGGCGCAAAGGGGTGTGGTCATGCCTATAAATACGGGTTCCACTCTCATAGAAAGCACCCGACTTCCAATGCTTCGAGCTCTCGGCACACAAGTAGCTATCGTCACACATGTGCTATTGTTCGTGCTTTATTACTTCTTCTAAACTATTTTGTGCTTCTGCAGAGGTATTTGAACTTGCATGGTGATACCTGCGCGCCAATACATGCATGAAGGAATTAGACATGTGTGCTAACATTGGACTTGCTCGCCATAATGCCTTAGCCATTTTTCCGAATTTCTTATAAAATATATATGAAAAATCTACTTACTTAAGAGATAATAATTCAACCTTTGTGCATATTCAATGGATCCCATAAGAATTGGAATGGCTAATGAGCTATCTAGCATGCAGATTGATGACATGATGAGCATCATTGACAATTATTATTAAAATATTTGCAACAACACTCTCCCAGATTTCGCCAAGTACTTGAAGAAGTATCATCTTAATTTTCCATAGAGTATATACCTGCCTCTGTATGGCCGTGTTCATCTGCAAGGAGTCAGCATTCCAGATGCAAAGAATTATATGCTCGAGATGCAGTCGTACTGCTATTCCTCAATTTTGGTTATGCTGTGCATTAAGATAAGTGACAATGGTGTGAACTTTAAAATTTTTCCTCCATGCAATTTCCTTGAAGATATGAAAATGTCAAACCATGGGATGATATGTTTTACACTTCTGGTTTATGGATAGAAAACTATCATGAAATTAGAAACATTATCTGAAAAAGGGTACTCCCTCAAAATGGCTCTTTACTTCCAATGCTCCAGTCTCAAATCCATGTATCCATCTTACAAGTCTCTTGTATAGAAACAGATTCATTGGTTGATCAGTAGAAAATTCTCTCAAAATACACTCAAGAACATTCTTTTACATGTGTTCCAAGAAGAGCTGGTATCACTTAATTTCTTATTGTATCCAGTTGAATTAATGAATTCCAGATGGTTTCTGATGAAACTCGGGATGCCGTTAATCAAATGAAGAGTTATTTTGAAAGCCTCTTGTAATTCCTAAAAAAGATAAGAGACACCAATCTGTAGATTTTTTTCTATCTCATGTGCATCAATGAAATATCATTCATCTTCAATCATTTAAGCCTGTGTTCTTCTGCTACACACTATAAATTTTTACCTAACACAATGGGCCTATTAAGCATAATTTTATTTTTTCTATGATTATAAAAATAACTCTACTAAAATTACATCTTTTATTGATCAATATTACCTAAATTCTATAAAATTTATGTTTAGTGAGATTAAACTTTAATATTGATCAGAGTTCCCTTGTATTTTGTGCAACGTTTAAAGTCATGCACGTTGGACATATTAACAATGATGTTTAAGGTCGAATAGCTTTGACTGAATGGATTAAAATTGACTCAATTACTTGATAATTTATCTAAAAGCATATTACCACATTCATGTATGGAAGAAAACATGTAAACAATGACATAGGAAATTTTTATTCTTGGGAATGTTATGAAGAAAGGGCTAAAAGGCATTAGAAGAAGTATTTCCTAAGTGTGATGTTACCATTATTTACCAAACCCATTAGGGGGTTGAATTATGCAGGGCCGCTTAAGGGCATTGGCTGCATAGTCAAATAATATCATCTTTTGTCTCACAGGTCTATTATATAGACTACTTATGCAAGGCCACCTAGGGGAACGTGCTGCATAATCAGGAAAAAGAATTGTCATAAAATTTACATTTCTACTGCTTAAAATCTTGTGGATGTTTATGGAGATTCAAATTTTCCAAAGAATAGAGTTTTCTGTATGGAGAGATGTACTTGAATATAGAGAGGATATTCCCAATCAAGTTTTTCAATTAATTGGATGAATGTCACTCCTATGAAGGTCTGATTCAAATGTAAGGAACAGAAATATAAACCATAGATTTGAATACTATCAGATCAAGAAAATGAATATAGGACAAATATGTTAAGGATGGCTATTATTGTGGATCCCTACATATTGTTGTTATGACCAATAAGAACAAAAGAGGTTTTTCTCCCAATAATGAAGTTACCACTATTTGACAAACCTATTAGGGGGTAAAATTATACCGGGCCACCTAAGGGCATTGGCTGCATAGTCAAATAATATCATCCATTGGCTGACAGGTCTATTATGTAGACTACTTATGCAAGTCCACCTAAGGGCATGTGCTGCAGAGTCAGGAAAAAGAATTCTGGAGTATCAAAATTTTGTAACCAGAAGTCAAGAAGAGGGTTTTGGAGATATGAATGTATTTAAGGTTAGGAATATGATACATCAAAATGGGCATTGTCCAATGCATGTAGAAGATACCCAGACCAAATCTAAACATAATCATGTTGCGACTACGTCCAAAATTGAGGTGCTGGACTTCACTATGTATCCCATAAGGATTGACATAAATCCATACATAGTTCTCAAAATACAGTTTAACATCACGTGGGATAAGGGTTTACGGGATCTTAGTTTAGGGTCATAGAGCTCATACCATAATGACGAATACACAGTGTTTGTTTGTTATAAATCTGATGTGAATGAAGAATAGGGTTTTCATACCACATTCATGTTTTCACAAGGAGACTCTTAAACCAAGGGAATGAAAGTGGAATTTGGGGTTAGGCCCAATGATTTGGGGTAGGATTTGAGGGACGTGCAAATGTTC
The DNA here is from genome assembly GCA_963277665.1 of Viscum album. Classification (NCBI taxonomy): domain Eukaryota; kingdom Viridiplantae; phylum Streptophyta; class Magnoliopsida; order Santalales; family Viscaceae; genus Viscum; species Viscum album. The sequence goes on from OY728143.1 coordinate 542,419,154, forward strand.
TTACGTATCCCATAAAGATGGGAATCAAGCCACGCGTAGTTCATAAAATACCCATTATATAGATTTGGTTCATACAAGTGATTGGTGAAAGGGGACTTTAGTGCAATGATGGTTTGACCCAATATTAAAGGTTCGTGTATTTCCATGTATGTACATAGTCTTTGGAATATGACATGACTTGAGATCAATGTCAATGATGATTCCCTCCCATGAGAGGGACAATGGGGGAATATATAATTTAACGTCATATAGCAAGGATGATGGTGAACCAATGTAAATAATATTGGTTTTGGGAAGCATCACGGATCAACATCGTACGAGACAGAGGTGAACATACAAGAAGAAATCAGTTTTGGGATTGAACCTTGAAAGGTTGCCTACGTACCCAGCCAAGAAGGTAAGGATCAATTTTCACGTAGTTCAATTTATAATTATTTGATGATCGAGTTGTATTAGAGGACAATAATCTAAAAATGGTGTTGGGACTTACACATGGTTAGGGGTTCAGAGTGGTTGTTATGGTTGAAGCTCGCTCTAAGCTCAGTTGTTTCATACTCGGTGTGAGAAACAAGAAGTATCAACAACCCTGACGATTCACAATTTAATGTCATGTAGTACGAAAAAGGTATTGTTTCATAGTTTAAATGGCATATGTCATAGACATGGGGTGCTTGGAAAATTTAACATCTTGAAGCTCGGATGAATAGTTTAACGTCATATTGGACGATAGAGGTGACTATGCAGTTTAAATTATTGCAGTGAGGACTATTGGTGCTGCAATGTTTAGTGTCATTTAGCAGGGAAAAAATACAGTTTAACATCATGTAAGATGTATTAAGGGACTTTTTAATGTTTTACATCATGTAGGACGAATATGTGAACAACTTTATGTCATGTTGGACAATATAGTTTTATGTCATGTATGACATTCAAATTTATAGTTTAACAACGTGTATCCAAGACGATGGTTATACAGTTTAACATCTTGCATGACGTATTAGGGACATTCTCATAGTTTAATGCCATATGGGATGATGATATGCACAGTTTAACGTCATGTAGGACGTTAGGTACTGTATAGTTTAGCGTCATGTAGCTAGGACATTTGGAAATGTAGTTTAATGTCTTTCAGTGAGGACAAGGGGGTCACAGTTTAACGTCATGTTGGACGTAAGGGTATTTTTGTTACACAAAATACCTTTTCAAGAATCTAGAATTGGTTGGAGTTGTAATTAGTTCTCCATCCATTAATATTAAAGAATAAGCTCTATTGGAGTAGACCTTATGTATTGAGTAAGTTCCTTCCCACTATGGATCATTCTTTGGAGGCTTCTTTCCTGGTATCATTAGATTTACGAGGACCAATAGAAATTCTCCTTGCATAAATGAATGAAGACGAACCATTTTGTTGAAATCTTGTGCTATTCAATTCTGATAGACATCCAGGTAGTGCATGGTGTACAATATTTTTCATCTAATCATTCCAATTCATCCAATCCCTTTTGAGATTTTTCATTTGTAGATGACTGATCACAAATGGAAGCTCTGAGTGATGTTAATTGGACCTCAACGGGGAAGATTGCTTCTATACCATATACCAATGAATATAGAGTTAATCGTGTAGCAGTGCGGGTGGTGGTTCGATAAGACCATAATGCATGAAAAAGTTTATCATTCCATGATTTCTTATCTTTATCCACCATCTTTTGCAGTATGTTTGAAAGAGTATTATTGAAGGGCTCTATATGGCCATTGGCTAATGCATGATACTGAGATGAATGGTTGGATTTGATTCCTTATTCTTGATACAACATCCTTACCTCGGATGAAAAGAAGTTGGTTCCATTTTACATCAATATGATATGATAGACACCAAATATGGAAATGATGTTTGACATTATGTAGCTAACAATTATTTTAGAACTGACTTCCTTAAGAGGTATTTCCTTTGATCATTTGAAAAAGAAGTCAGTAGAAGTATGAATATACTTAAACAGCTTGGATGTAGCTGAAGGATAAGGTCCCACTATATCCATTCCACATGTTGAAAATGACCAAGATTATTTAGATGTATGAAGAAACTCTAGGTCTTGATGAATGAAATTGGAATATACTTGGCATGAATGATACTTCTTAGTGAAATAAATACAATCTTGTATTATTGAAGGCCAAAAGTATCAAAGGCTTCGACATTAATCAGACAGTCTATGTCCATACTGGTGGGAACCACAGACTCCTACATGTACTTCTTTAATGATATTGATTGTCTCCTCACCATCAAAGCCTCTAAAGAGAATTCCTTCAAAAACTCATTTGTAGGGAATTTTTTCTTGTTCTGGGCTATCATAAAGAGTAAAATTGACCACACATCACATGAATTGTTCTTTACCGACTCTATCTGGTGGTAGTGTTCCCTTTTGAAGGTATTCCCTGATACGTGTCATCCATCATGTAGTATGATCATATGGTTCAAAAATGGGGCTAATTTCATTGATTTCCTCTGTTCTAATTTGAATATATGGTGGAACTATATGATAATGGGCAATACTGATGATTGTTTCATCCCAATTTGGATCAACCATAGTTGTGGCTATATTAGCCAATAAATCAACATGAGCATTTTGTGATCGCGGGACATAAGAAAATGTTGGTTCCAAAGGAAATTCTTCCATTTACACTCTGACATAATCAAACAAAGGGAATAACTCTCTCTTTCTGATGGAATAATCCCCATTGACTTATTTGATTACCATGTCTGTATCACCTTTCTCCTTTATGTGATTCACTTGTGACTGAAGCGCAAATTATAAGAATACGATGAGAGCTTGATATTCTGGTTCATTATTTTAATTTCCTCCCAATAATAAGAAGGAATAGGGTATCAATGCCTTTTCTAGGGAAATAAGTACATTTCCCAACCCATCTTTGTTGAATTTAGGATCTTCCATTTTCTTCCCTGTTGGGCTTCTAGAAGCACCATCAAAGTACATTTACCATGTTTGAAGATTATCTTGAATAGAGAAGACTTCCTCATCAGGAAGTTTAGTATCTAAAGATGTATCTTCAACTGAAGTGTTTTCGGCAAGGAAATCAGCTATAGCTTGGCCGTTTATTTCCTTTTGAGACACATACTGGATATCAAATTGCTGCAAAATAACTACCCTCCTTTCCAGACGTCCGGTAAGCATTGGATGACTAAGGATAAATTTGATCAGGTTATTGTGATATGCCAAATGGACCACATGATGTTGTATGTAGTGTCTCAATTTCCAAACTACAAAGATTAACACCAGGCAGCACTTTTCAATACTTGAATATCGTGTTTTTTCCTCAAGAAATGTTCAACTTAGATAGTAAAGGTTGTTTTCATTCCCGACATCATTCTTTTGGGCATGGAAGGCACCCAATGATCACTATAAATCTGTCATATAGAGGATAATTTGTCTTCCTTCAATAGGTGGAATTAATACCAGTGGACTCAAGAGATATTTCTTGAGAATATTTAATGCCTTTTGACATTCTTCATTCCACTGGTAAGTGACTCCCTTCTTCATTAATTTGGTGAAGGGTAAACATTTTCCTGCCAGATTGGTGATGAAACACCGAATATAGGCCATGTTTCCTTGAATTCCTCTCAATTAATTCAAATTATGTGGAGGTGACATAACAAGCATTGATTTTTCCTTCTCAGGATCGACATCAACACCACGATGGTGTACAACAAAGCTGGGAAATTTTCTTGAGGTTACCCCAAAAGAACATTTCAGGGGGTTTATCTTCAAATTGTGTTGTCGGTGTTTGTGGAATATGACTTCCAAATCAGAGATGTGATTAGAACATTGTCTGGATTTAACCACCAAATCATCGACATAACATTCAAGAAATTTCCATAAAAAGGGTTTGATGATACGGTGCATGGAACGTTGCTATGTTGTGCTTGTATTCTTAAGGGCAAAGGGAATTAGCCGATAGAAAAACACAACCTGAGGGGATCCGAAGGCTGTTGAATTTTCATCTTCTAGATCCATTTGGATTTGATTATATCCAGAATATCCATCCATGAAGGAATGTTCTTCATAGCCAGTTGTTTCATCAATTAAGAGTACTGTGATTGGAACTGGTAAATCATCCTTGGTACAATGCCGATTATGATCTCTGAAATCAATGAAAAATATAATTTTTCCATTCTTATTTTTCATAGGAACATTATTAGAAAACTATTTGGGATATTTAACTTCTCTGATAAAGTTAGCATTAAATGCTTATCCACTTAAGCTTCAATTTTGGTATCATATGTTGGGTGTGTTCTTCGTGCGGATTTCTTGAATTCTTGATGCCCTTATGGAAAACCCAGATAATGAGTGGAAACATCGGGATGAAGTCCTGGAATTCTTATATAATTCCAAGAAAATACATCTCGATTTTTCTTTAGAAATGATGTTTACATTTCTTGAACATCAAGATTCATGGCCACACTAATTAATGTGGGGAGTGGATCTTCTTTTTTAACGATATTTATTTCTTTGAGATCATCCACAATGGTAGAGATACCCTCTTCAAATGCTGGAGGTGCATCTCAGAGATCTTCCTCTTCTTTTTCAATATTTGTTATTTCTTATGTTACTACTTGCATAGTAGATCATGAAGAAAAATTTCCATTATCAAGAGAGATGTAAAAAATTTAAACATATTGAAGAGGAAGCTACCATTTCTGGCCCTATTGATGATGAAGGGTCTTCCTTGGGTAATATAGAGGAGATGATGGGTTGATAATCAACATCATCTTTCATCTCTGACATTTCTATAACTTCTTCTAGCCTGGATGATGAAGTATTGATTTTTTGGATTTCAACAGGTGAAATTAAGACATCCCCATTTGAGCATTCCTTATCTTTTGGTGAGTCACCAATTTCTCCCAGGTTGTCTGGCATAATTTTCGTAATTAACATTATGGAAGATTCCATAAGTGTATTTAGATTTTGGTCTATCATGTCAATTTTAATGACAGGAAACACATAATATGCACTCACATGTATGAATGGGTTTACTGGAATCATTTCCAAACCATATGGAACATTAATTTTGGTGACCTCCTTTACCGTGGATTTATCCTTCCCTTCCATGTTATAGAATTCTATATCAATTTATTGAGATTCACATGTTTTAAACGGGACTTTATCAACATAAAATGTCCCAATTTGACCATTGAATCAATATTTGAGACATTGATGGTATGATGAAGGTATGACCACATGTTGATGTATCCAAGGTAATCCAAGAAAAATGTTTAAGGTTGTGTCCGGATGAAAAACCATGAAATTTGAATTGGATACATGGTCTCTGAACTGAGTTCTGAGTGTAATCTTGCCCAGGAATTCTCAGTCATTTTAATCATATCCTAGAAACATCAAAGTAGAAAGAGATAAATAAGATACATTGAGGCCCAGTCAATGAAGTGTATGAATAGGGATGAGATTGGCTCTTGATCCATTATCATTGAAAGCTTGCAGGAAGTCTATATCATTGAACTTTCCAGATAAATACAAAGGTCTAATATGTCCATGCACAGTATCATCTTCATCATCATCTCTTAAAGATATCACTGCATGGAATTCTGAATGACCCTTCTCTACATGGTAGACTTCAGCTGCATCAATTTCTATTTCAAATTTTGGAGGACTTGACAAAGACTCAATGAGTGCATTTCGAAGATCCTTTGATAGTTTCAAGGAATCTAGAATTGATAACTTGGCCATTACTTGGGGTAAATATTTTAGGACATCATACTTTTAGATCAATGTCATGAATTTCCCAATAAGAACATGTGGTTTCGCAGGTGCCTTAGAATTTGATTCTTTGGAAATAGTTTAATCTTGTATCGGGGAAGGAGTTAGAAATAATCCATGCTTTGGATTATTAGGCCGACTAGGTATATTTATTTTCTGAGAGGAAGAAGGTGTAACCTCTAACCAATCATCCAAAATAACTGCACCATGACTGAATCTGCCATGTGTGGAAGAACTTTCTTGTTCTTGTTGAGCCCGATAAATGGATTTTCCATGAGTTCCAGCAACAAACACAGTCTTAGTAGGGGTAGGATTGTAATAGTGGCTTCTAAAATATCCACGATCTCCTCTGTTACTAGACCTTTGGAATTCCCTCTAATTCCTCCTTTTGGATACAGGGAACTCAGGCTCATCAAGATCGAAACTATGACTAGCATAAGGATATATTAAGTGAATCATATTAACCAAACAAAAGTTCAACTCTTCATCTGATGAAGAATCCACCTGATTATCCAGTTTAGGGTGTTCCGTTTGGTGGGGAGGTGCCTCTACTTTTGAGGTAAATGGCATAAAATCTGCCATAGTCAATGAAAATTTAGGTTTGACACGAGCTCATCATCATCTTACTGCTCTTATTTCTTTGAATTATGCTGATTCTTTGAGGATTTTCTTGCTAATGAAGAGGGTTTTTCTGTGGAATTCATAGTAGAAGACACAATTGGTTTCTTCAATTGTTTTCGTAAAATGGAATTAGTTCGGTTGATCGTTTTCCTAACCATCCAATCATTATAATTCGGCGCATTTATGCTTTTGGATTCTTTCCACTCGCCTTCTTCCTCTGGATCTGTAGTAGTAACACATTCTACCTGGGCTGAAGAACCCTTTAGTTTTACATTTCCCGAGTCCACCATCTATTATAGGAGGTATTTGAAGACAAAACACTTTTGAATGGGATGCCCAAACATCTAATAAAATGGGAAATAGTTGGATTGGTCTTCATCTCCTTCCTTGTTCGGCCTTTTAAGCCTTGGCAACTGAACCAAATTAATTTCCAGAGCTGAAATGATGTAACCAGGAACTTGTTCATTTTGGAAAGAAAAGACTTTATTCATTAACTCCTAAAATTGTTTCTGTATTTGATATCATTGATCATCATGAAGAAATGAAATCTATTTTTGACACTCATGAGGTGGAGCCCTTCGATAAGATGAAGTTTTTGATATGGAAGCATGTACAAGTGCTTGTTTAAGATTAACTGTAGCCGTCTCTTCTTTACCCATTCTCCTTCCCGGAGCTGATGTAATTACACGAGTTTTATCCTTACACTTTATAAGAGATTCTTCAAAATTTTGAGCTATTTATGTAAGCTCTCAAAACCCTCCTATGTATTTCATATGGATCAACGGTGTGCGTAATTCATCATGCAAATTTTCCACCCATATTGGCAACAATTCTTCTTGAGGGAGTGCTAATCTTAAGAAATATGTTAATCCATTCCAGCGAGCATTGAAATTCAAAACTCTTTCATTCTCCCTTTTCTTACAATTCGTATGATCAAAAATAGTTTCATTTTGAAATGTTGATCTGAATTAAAGAATGATTTTTTACGGAGATCCTCTCACCCAGTAATTGACCGGGATTGCAAGTTTGTATACCAAACAAAGCCAGGTCCTTGTAATGACTATATACAACACATGTGTTGAATTTATTCTTGTTGTTGAGGAGATCCCATCATAGGATCAGAATGAGAAAAAAAATGTGTTAAGTGTTGTTCTAGATCTCTCGAACCATTAAAAATTGGGAATTTAGTACTTGAAAAATTTGATGGGGGAGTAATTTAATCCACCCATTCAAGGTAAGCTCCTTTCTCTGATTGAACAAGTGCACGTTTTCCTCCCATAAATTCCAACTGAGCTATTAATTACTCATTGGTAGTTATTAACATTTGAGAAACATCTGGTTGAGCTTGGACCTGAGGAGGTGCAATAACTGGAGCTTGGACGGGTGTGACAACCAGTACTGCAACTGATGGTAGCACTACCGGTTGTTGTTGCACATGACCCATAGGATTAGAATTATGAGGGTGTACTTGTAAAGGAGGATATTCTTGATCCATCTCAGTAGCTACAACAAATTACATTGACTGACTGACTTCAGCTCACTTTAGAGGAAGACTACCTTGAATTATTTCTGCATTTAACCACTTTAACTCCTTCATTTCTTCCTCTTGTTTTGCGAACCTTTGCTCTGCTGAGAGTGATTGGCCTTCTCCAGAGGATGGGTGGAATGTAACCATATTCTTTCCTTTCTCCTTGTTGGACACCTTTTATAGAGGGGGAAGATGGTTATTTTATGGAATACCGAGATTCTGTGTATGCCTTTGATTTCGTGTACGCACACCTTCTTCATTTACCTTTGTGTGTATAACTTCTTGAGAAATAACTTCTTCATATGTCCATTATGAGTTATCTTCATGTATTGTAGGATCAGCAACAACGATATTAATGATATTTATCAATGCATATGGCATTTCATCCCTTCTATCAACATTTCTGTGATATTGTCTTCTTCCATGTCCTTTATGAGTCATTTATTTTTTCTGATTTGACCCCATAGGAACTTCCTGACGAACCATAATTTGGAGGGAAACTCCTGATAATTCAGTTCTCCATTCCTCTTATGGCTTCTTCTCTAATCAAGAGAAGAATAACTTTTGCTATAGAAGAGATTTTGGATTTGAAAAATTCCCCAGTCCAGTGGCCTGGGGCTGTTCCTGTTGTTCCTGCTAAACTCCTCGAATCCAATTTGTTGATTTTGAGGTTTGAGCGAAAATAGATCCCAGCCTGTCAAGATGGGGTGGTTCATGAGCTACTGAATCTGATACTTTCTTAAAATCTCTCCTGATTTTTCAAACATTAGTCCGGAAACTGGTTGGATGCATCAACCTACATACACTTAAATCACCTGGGTCAAATGACCGCTGGATGATTTCTGACACTTTCGTCACCTGATGATGTTCACGGTCTAAACGAGAAGCCTGTTCGATATTCTCATTTTCCTGATACAAGAGTTATTCGATAACTTGTTCTCTATTTGCTTGATTCTGGGAAGAACTAGTTGAGGCATGTTCCGGATCATGCCTTTCATTACGCACAAAACTAATTGGATGTGGCTTTCCATGGTCAATAACATTGCATGAGACCATATTTGGCGGGCTTTGTTGGCTGGAGAGTATAGTGAAATGCATTTCCCCATGAACTCCTCATCCACTGATATGAATATTAGATGGGGCATTGGAAATTAACCGGCACAATATTTTTAGTGCTCTAAGGCATGAATGATGAAGGGCTCTCAGCTTCTTTTCGACCTTTGGATACCGGGAAACTGAGAGAGATGCCAAATCAATTTGGCGTTGTATCCATTCTATTATATTGACATGATTTTCATATTCATCATTAGATAATATATTTTTTTTCAATTGAAAAATATTTTTCCATATGTTGAGGTGAATATCAGGCATACAATCATCTATAGAAATTTCTAGAATATCATACTGAGAGTCAGCCAAAGGCCAAAACATGACTGGTAGTTCACGTTTCCCCTGTTGTTTTCTCATATTCAGTACGTTGTCCTTATCATTCGATGAATATTATTCTACCTAATTAGAACAGAGCTGGTGCTTCTATGTTCCTTAATCAGATTCAACATGATTGGTAGAGAATTCATTTATCAAACTAGAAGATGAATGAACCAAGGGTAGTTCGGAGAATGACCTATATCCCAAGATATCTTATGATTGATAAAGTATTTCACCTTCTAGCGGTAAAGCATCATACATGACTGGCTACACATTTGCATGTTCCTCAAGAGAAGAGGGATTTCCCGTTACTGCACTGCCTTTTGAAGAATTTTCCAAGAAATTATAATCACTACTCTGGAGAGTACTTTCAGAGCTAAATTCATCATCATGGGGAGGACCACCATGGTGGGTTACAGCAAAAGATGAAACATTTTTCTCCTTGATCTTCTGGGCATGTAGAGGGTTATCGTGGATCTCTTCAGAAGATGATACTTCATGATTGACCGAACTGTCATAAGAAGGCCTTCATGAGGATGTGTATGATGAAGACCTTCAGAATTATTGTTCCCGCTATTGGGAAATGAGAGAGTAGATTCTTGAGTGGCAACAGACAATTGTTTGAGTGCATCAAGAATTCCAGCTTCGAGCAAAGCCTTACTACAAATTGGCTCTTGATTTTTCAACAATGCTGAATGTTTCATTTTATTAGATGCCTTATTACACACTTGAGGAACAACATGTTGATGAAGGTGGTTATTATGGGAAAGTGTATGTGCTTGCTCAGGAGAAATAGTCAGGTTAGGCTGATTATCTCCATTCAAATCGGGTGTATGTTCCTAACATGATTGTCCGCATGACATGGGGTAGTATTCCCCACGACCCTCCTGGACTGGAACATGTGTGTGTATCTGCTCCGGAGTTATATATTGATGAGTCACTCCAATGGTAGGGATAGATTTATGCTTCTTTCCCTGTAATCCTACTGAAGTTGTTATAATATTCTAACAGGCATCCAGAATATGGGCAGGGATTTGCTACTACTCTTTCACCATCGTCAGAATGTTCGTGGCGACTTCAACTGCCGAAATGGGAATATACGTTCATTCAATGTCTGGAGGAGGTGTATGTGCGGGCTCCTGTCTTCCTTTTTCTATCAGTGAATTCTGACATTAGTCATTTATTTTGGCAGAGAGTTGAGTCTGCTCCAAATTTTTCGTCGGAGTTTTCTGACTGACTTCTTCGGGTGCTACCAAATGAATCTATTGGAAGGCTTGATGAAAATTGTCATGTGTATGTGCCTATTGTGTATTCTTCATCATGTATGGTTGAATAATTTCATTCAATACTAGAAGACAATACTACTAACAGAATTGTTGATTGTAAACAGGTGTATGTGTCTTCTTATCAGTTTCCACCATATTAGATTGGCAAGTTTCATTGGTTGTAGTTAGACGAGCCTTCTGACTAGGTGATGAGTTATAAACAGGTGTATATTTTTGCCTATAATTATCCACTAGAATTTCTTGGCGGGATTGGTGGGTTGCTGCCAGACGAGTCTGCTGGACATCATAATTAGAGCGGACGAGTGTATGTGCTCGCTCGTTGCTTTCCATCAATATGGCATGATGGACTTCTCCAAAGAGGGAAGATGTAAGAACCTGCTCCTTATTGACCATATTTTTCCTCTAGAGGTTCGTCTTGCGTGCTTGAGTCTGAGAAACCCGAGTTGAACCCCTAAATGTGATACCCACATCATGTTGAGGGTGCACTACTGCACGATTTTTGCAGCGATTGTTGATGGGAGCCATTGGGAAGGACTCCTATCTTATTGAATTAAGGCCTTAAGTTACCTTCCCATTCACCTCCCCATAATACGGGAGGGACTGGTGATTGATTTGTAGGGATAATGATCCGAAACGTTTGGATACGGTGGTTGGAACCACCTGTTTTTTGATCACTGGTCATCGCTTTCTGGACAACCAGGGTGAATTATTGACTTGGAGGGCTTTTCGAGTGGCCTCCAGAGTCGAAATGGTACCGTGTTGATGGTATTCCTTAACCAGTGCATTTGAAACCCAACGTTTAAGATGATTAGTAGGTGATGTCGTCCTTAGAGTGGAGGAGGATCCGGCAGGAGTAGCTGCTGGGTCATTCACAGGTGGGAACTTTAGAAAATTCATTTCTTTAATGCAGCGAGATCTTGGAAAAGCATGTCTGTTTGATATAACAGGTGTAATCAAGATATGTTCAGCCACTAAATCTTTTGGATGAGCACATATGTTTTTGATTACTTTGTTGGGCCCCACATTGAGTTTAAATTGGGGCCTAACAAATAAGTAAAACATCCTTTAACTTGGTTATGGATTCACATTAGTTTCACCATTTTTTTTGTCTTATAGAAACGGGGATGACCTTGTTTGTTTAAGATTCAAAAATTCCAATCGGTTTCTCACCGTTTTATTCATAGAACCATTATCATCCAATGATTCTATATCCATTTGGACATACTTTCCAAAGGTAGGTTCTCATTAGTTGTGGACTAATGAGGCTTAATAATTTTCATTGGTCGAGAGGATGGGAGGATGGACTCATCACACCTTTTTGGGGGGAATTATTGTCTACTACGAGACTCTATTTATTGATTTGAGTTTTTTTGTTAATAATTATTAATTTACCATGCATGAAAATGAGTCTTTCATTAGATTTGGAAATCAATGATTGATATGTATGAGGTTTAGATAATCTTTTTTACGTATTCGAGGTTCTTAATCGATAAAGAATCATCTGTATGTAATGGAGATTCTAAGAAAGTGGTATCCATAAATACATTATATGGAAATGTCTTGGTCATTATGATAACCATACTGGTTTTAAATCCACTCAATGGGGAACTTTATGTTTATTCTCAGTCAGAAGGACATGGATAATTTTAGAGTTGGGATCATACCCACTGATGGGTGATGATCATGAACCTTAGAAAGTCATCATACATACTCTACTTTTAAGTAAGATATCAAAGTCTACATAATTCAATAATTAATTGTGGGGCTTTTGTATGATTAACAACCCAAATGGATGTGTCGTGGTTACTTTTACACTCTATGCTCACGTGAGTCCTGCTAGATGTGAGAAACTAAAGGTTTTAGTAAACCTTACAATTTGTTCCTTCAAAGATGTTGTCACAAGGAATGATATTGGGAATATATATGTGTGACTACCGATGTAGATGAATATTAGGGTTTACTTTAGGGAAGAAACCTAGGAACAAGGTCTATAAATGTATTTGTGCTTTATGGAGATTTGGATACTCAAACATGGGGCTTACTCCTAAGGAGGATTCCCAAAATATTCAAGACTTATTATTGGGGTTTATTACTAATACGGAGGACCAAAGTTAAAGAGAATTATATCTTGGGACTTAATCCTGATAAGGAGGCCCAATGTTAATGAGAAATATAACTTGGGACTTACTCTTGTGAAGGAGGCCCAAAGTTAAAAGGGGACAAGGGGATTACTCCTAAGTATGATGCCAAAATTAAACGAGATTTGATTTATGATTGGGGATTAATCCTAAAAATTATTCCCAAATTAGATAGGAACTAATTATTGGGTTTTAGTCTTGAGAAGGAAGCCCAAGTCCAAATAAATTAAGCCTGGGGATTACAACTTAAAAGGAGGCCCAGGTTGAGTGGTCTTGAGAACTGGGGATTACTCCTGAAAAGGAGGCCCATGTTAATTAAAATTATGATTGTTGAATACTCCTATAGAGGATGCCCAAATTGGGGAACTTCTAATCTTAAAGGATGAAGTTGAATGAATAAAATCTCTAACCTTAGTGACATAAAGTTATGTAAAGTGCGAGGTTTTGAGAGATGATCCCCATAATTCCTTTCATATAAGGAATCCATCAAAAGAACCATGCCATAAATGGCTTTGAATATGGTTTTTAATTATTAATCTTGTAGAGGAGATGTGGATTTGATGGAAGGAGTTAAATAAGCAGGAGGGGCACCCAAAAAGAGGTAGGTGTGCATGTCATGGTTGGGCACACAATTCCTGGTCATGCATGTATACTTGTGCGACATCGGTGTACATGGGAGACAATTAACCCATAGGGAAATACATGGGCTATACTTTTATCAGGCCCTTAGTATTATCCCTAAAGGATTCCAAAAGTGTGGTGTGCATGTTCTATTGGAGGGATAAGACGGCGCGCAAGTGTGGCCATTTCCCTTAAGGGTTAGAATCTTAGGCACGCAAGTGTTGATGAATTTAAACTATTTGTCCTTGTTTATCTTCCTTAGATCTTCCATTCTAGGTAATAAATTACCTTAGAAGTGTTTGTAAGACTTCAAGCAAAGACTAGGGCACCTCGAGCTTAAATCTGACTTTTGGAATTTTGCGTTCTGAAATTGGTGGCCCACTAGGGGTATTTATAGGCCATTGAGGGCCTTGGGAGAAAATAAAATAAGGCGCAAAAGTCACCCGCATGACCAATCTGTGATGAAAAAGTATACTTGCGTGACCATGGTGAATCTTGCATGACCCATGCTTAAAAACATCTGTATTCTTGCCTCTGTAAATTTTTTATGTTTCCTTAAAGGATGGATCTCTTTGTAATTCAAGTGTTCCCATTTTTCATTTGTTATACTCTGTGAAGGAAATAAGCTTCAACATTCATTGACCCCTATTTATTCATGGTTTTGATAGGGATATAAACCTGGTCTATTGCCTTTGGAGTGTTCATATGGTATATTTCGACAAGTATATGAGCTTGCCCCAAATAAAGATTCATTATCAAAAAGTGAGTCATAGTTGGAATGGGAGTATGTGCATGTTATCAAATCATTGGATTCTACCACCACTTCTTTTCTATAGATACCTAACCTTGTCTTATGGTATGTTCCACTCACATGCTTGGCCATGGATAGAACATAAAGATGGGCCCAATCCAATTCCATATGAATATCGTTCCACAATTTTTTAGAGGAATTATAACCAATACAAAGGCATGTTTATCACTAAAACTATTATCCCTAGAAGTATAATTTATCTATGTAATGTCTGGTGCCTCTTACATAACCATAATAGGTCAATACTACCCCTTGATGGGAGAAAGAATATGTTCATTCATCATAGAAACTAATAGTTCATAGTGACCAGAGTGTTGTGCTTCCCTAACTTAATGGAAAAGTGTATTTTTATATCGCAAAATTTATAATATTTTAAGAATATGAAATATTAGTTCTTTAAATGTTCCAAACAGTTGTGTCATTTTAAAAAACATTGCGTTGAAATGTAGCATTGCACAATATCTGTCTCAAATACTCAATGGAAGATATCATTGGATGAATTTGGGATATGATCCATCTTCTCCCCTAGCTGTTCCATCAGAATATAAAAATATTATTTATGATTTTTTGTAGTGATATTACCACAATTATAACTATCTAAATACACCTATAGACATTCCCAAAAGGATGAGTAAAAGGATAATGCACAATGGCTATCGCTAGAATGTGTTGGTAGCCTTCATCAGTAGTATAGGGTATATCATCCAAAATATATTCATCCAAATATTATGTCACCCATTGTGTCTTTCTTGGTGACTGTCTGTGATCTTTATAGGTGGAAATGTGTAAGTTAGTTCCCTTAGTAGGTGAATGAAGGGCACTAATGATATGGTGATTATGATAATGGTCGATATGCGCCCTCCTCATCATCCCTTGAACATGAAGGTAGTCTAGTTCTACTCCCTGATCAACCTTCAATAAATACTGTCTGTGATAATTTTCTCCCTCTATGGATAAGCATATAAAGTGACTTGAAAGTCAAATGATCTCCATTGCCTTTAATGTGGATTTCTTTAGACAATTTTAACTTAATAGTTTCCTTGTATAGAGACTTTTTCATGTGGCCTCGTGTTTCAGGGATTGTGTTATTTCAGTGGAATTCTGGGGGCATTACATTATCCACAGAGATCTCATGGTGACATGTGGGTGACATCATTTATGGATCCCAAGGTTATGTAGTAGTATGTTATTTTACAAAATGTTTACTAAATTTAGACATTGTTTGAGGTCAGTGCATTTTTTTGAATATTAGTGTCTCTTTTTTTGATTAGAACAATGAACAAGGTCACCAATCATTTCCCCATGGCATGAATGAAATTTACACAATCATATATGAACATATACCAATAGGTTTCAGTGTTATTCCCAGTCTAATCATTTTTATGGAGTTGATTTTTTGTAATGAGGATAATAAAATTTCATGAAATCCTAGAATACAGATTCACAACAAATCATTTTTTATTTGACAGATTAACATTAGGTTCAAAATTTTCATTTCATGATAAATTGATTGAATATTCCACTTGAGGAAATGATTTAGTCGGTTAGATGTATTGTACAATCACTCATTTCTTGTTCAAATTTTTGGTTTTCTAATTAAACTCCCAATTATTCCAATCTCTATAACTGATTACAAAACATCATTCCAATGTTAGTTGGTGAGTTGGGGTTTTAGACCAAAAGACATATAGAAAATAACATTGTTTAATAGGATGGCATGTTTTTATCATAACACCCTTTATAGTATAATAGTTCCTTCATCATAAACTCTATTATAGATTCAAGATATTATATTTAATATATTTATAATTACAATACCATACTTGAATCCATAAAAAACGTTTCATGTGACGAATCCTTACAAGAATAAAGGGGGTCTATAAATGATTCCATCTTAATGTATCTAAGGTTTCTCATATATATCCCATAAATCAATAGATTATTATTTTATAAATTCATATAACTAGGTACAAATTTGATTATTTCCATATAATGAGGTGATCAATATCACAAGGTTTGGATTGACCCTTTAAGTGTAATCAAACATATCATTTTTTGAAAAAGGATTTACAACCCATCCTGTTCATTAATCCCATGTAGATTAACATTACATGGAGACGAGGTGTATGGGGGAACATAGTCACTAGTGGCTATGTTTGACCCCCAATTATGCATCCTATTTTTTAAGGTTATCGATGTAATCAGATTCATCATAGATTAATAATTCCACATGTACTTACCCTGAGTTGGATTTATTTTCATGGGAATGTTTTACCATGATATTGAATGGGTATTAAACACTAATTCTTCCATGGATGGTGGGGATTAATGGTGTATGTAATATGATCATTGAAAATACATAATCCCACCAGAACCATGCTCGGTGTGAGATATATATATTAATTGGAAACTATTATAAATGTATATAGATAGAATGATTTCACATAGTGGTGTTTTTATGGGTTGTTTTGTATGTTACTTAGGACATAGAAAGGTATTTTACCTCTCATTGATATGAATTAAATCAGAGTCAACCTAGATTTATTGGATACCCAGTCCACTGATAAATGGGTATGAATGATAATACAATAATAGAGATTGGGTACATATGAATACAATGTTGGAGAAATAGAGAGTCTTACCCTACTGTTGATGCATATTTGACCTTAGAACGTAATATGGAATTATATATATATATACTATTTATTTATGAAATAATAGTTCTAGTAGAATATATGCCTTCTCATTCACTTGGTGGCTAAGAAAGAATGATAAGACCATGATATAAATTGGATTCTTATGGTATGAATTTCAATGATGTGGGTGACTTGCATTGAGGTGGATTCTCATTAATTCTTAGGACATATGAAGGAATCCGAAATATCCTAGTGAATGACATAATAAATTATATCACAGTTCAATTTAGGGTATTCTATAATATGTCCACCACATGATGTTATTTTTACAAGGCGCACCATCTTCAAAAATCAGTATTTTCATCCTGATGTGTCTGAGTATTTATTTTTAACATTTATTTGTTTTCCAGCGAACATTTAAAATTAATATAATATAATCCATTTGACACTTCCATAGGGTATCTAATGATCTCTATTGCATTTCTCAAAGACATTTCATGATAAAATCTAACATGTATAGAGGTTGTCACAATAACATGGAAAAAAACTTTGAGATATTAACATGACCTAAATGAAACATCTACAATGATGCTTCCTGATTAATAGAGATATGTGTTACTGATGGAGCGAAAATTTATTGACATGATAGGTGGATTATTGGAGAATTGGGTGACATTTCTGAAAGACATCAAAATACCCGGATTACATGTCCATGATCCATTTCTTAAATTAGATGACATCCTAAGTGGTCATAGCATGACTTGGATGAAATGTCCATGTGACATCACATGAGTTGGATGAAACATTCATAGATCATCACATAAAATGTATTACATTATGATAGGGAACTAGGAGACCAAGATGACATGATTTTTCATCTTCATAAGACATGGATTACATGCCTAGAGGGTTCCATTAGATCTGGTAGACATGTCCTATCAATATCGCTTGATCATGATAGTTGAAAACATGAATTTGACACATTTTCATTATAGAATAATCTTATGTGTAGAAGACATCTTCCATATTGATAAAATATAGAATATGTAGCCCATGGAATGTAAAAAATTAGTTTTATTATGGTTTCACATGAACCATTTTGCATACAAACACCTCTTCTCATAATCCAGATTTTAAGCTACAAATCCTTCACAAGATATATAAATTGATCATGCGAAAACCTAATTCATGATAAATGATTCGTTAGGTTGTTCCATGGGTTTTACTTATTATAATTCATTATGACCTCATGATTTTTTTTATATGGGAAGTTCACTCTTTTTCTCTCTCCATTATCTATATGAGTGTTTGATTCCCCCATCATTAATGATGGGGGGTGAAAATTAATCACATATTTGGTTTTCTTAGTACTTGTGATATGTGTATCTTGAAAATATGAGATAGAGATAGTTGAGGGATTATTTTTTAACACACATCACATAATCCTAATGAATATCATCCAACAGTATCCCATGATATTCAATGACCATGTTAATGTCCAATCATTTCCCCCTTTATTATACCCCATTCGATCTAGGGTCATTATCAAAACCATGTGGATGATTAAAATGGATTTTTCAAGGTTATGATGAAATTTCAGTGATTCTTAATAATATTATGATTAATGTGATAAGCTTTAGGGTGATTAAATATGCCTTTTATAGGGAAATTCATGAGATGAATATAAATTATAATGGATCCTCTATTCAGTCATACCTATAAGTTAATAAGAACTCATGTGATCAACAACGATTTCCTATGATGTATCACCCATTTAATGTCAAGGATAGTGTATCCTTGATTAAAAATAATCTTTTTTACTTTCCAATATTTGTTTGATTCTATATTCTATAAATATATGAGATCATATATAGTCATGTAACAGTTTTCTAAGAAAATTAGTCTCCTTTCCCGTGAAGCATCATTTGATCGATAATACATCTTAAAGGTGACACTCAAGCACTGTAATGGAAATATCATCAACATTTCTTATAGATATATTGGGAATCATATTTTGAAAAATCTATTCATGAGGAATGTTACATGTTAAATATCTTCGGTGACATGGTTGACATGTGTGTCGGATCATCAAGGGATCTTTCAAACATCATATACAAGTCTCATGAAAATCAAATACCACATAAGGTCTCCAGATTTATCATATTTTCATCCATTAATTTGAAATATGTTATATATGATTGGTATGTGGATGTTTTTAAAAAGTAACATGACATAAATATAACATCTTCTAGACATGGAATGGTAATAATTTATTTATAGGGTTTCTTCAGAGGAAAAAAGAACCATGATAATTGGTAAACCCTTGGTCAATCGAATATCATGCACTGCACATGATTTTCTCACATGAAACATGGAGATTCATGAAACCACATGTCCTTGTAATGATTATTATATCCATGTAATCCAAAAACATTACATTCCTTATATTTTAGAGGGAACAAAACCCATTTTTTTATGTATTTATTCACTTAAAAATTTTCTGATGTTCATTTTCTATACATAAACATCCACATTTGACAAAACCCATTTTTATATAATTTTTGTATAAAAATATAAAATTGAAAATTTGGAAATAGTGAAGATGGTTCCATTAAATGATTTATTAATGTGTTATATTGTACTAGAAATATTCTATTATAAAACATTTCATATAATATTATAACATTAAAAATGCCATGAAGAAATTGGATATGGAAGAGAAATGTAGTTGAACATGAAAACTAAATATGATAATATTTTATTAAATATAATATTTCATATTATTGATTATAAAAGACCAGGATATCGATGGAATACATTAAATACATTAAATAACCATCATATAAAAAAATAAATGGGGTTTATGAGAAAATTAAAAACAATTTACCTTAATATAAATTTGAAGAAATATAAAAAAGTAGGATATTCTTATAATCCCTTTCCTCAAGTCCTAAATTTCATTATACAATCAAAAAACTCTTATATAATAAATTTTTTTATCATGCATACATAGCATAAGTATATTCATAGTTATATTACTATATATAATATTCTTATACAGTCCAATTACCCATTTATTCAAGAATCCAATAAAATCAATATTTATGAATCAACTATTCTTTTTCAAATGGATGGTTTGATAAAGAGATATTAGTCCATGATACATGTCTATGGTTCGATAATCCAAACAATGACCATAATATATTTTATTTTTATGATATGAACATTTATAATTTTTTATTTAAGCTATTCATGGAACATTTAATACATCGCTTCATGGAGGTGGTAGTTTCCACTTACACATCGGTGAAGTTTGTATTTTAAAATGGTATAATAAATGAGATTTAAATAATCAATTATATTTATAATCATCATACATTTAGTAAGAATATAAAATATATTTATCCAATCCATAAATATATCCATGCATGAGAGATGATGAAATAAAATGAATTATGTCACTCCAGGAATCTGGTAATTTCCATGTATGCATTACTATATTTACATTTTACATAAAATTGAATGGTGGAATTTAAATGTCATTAAATCAACATAAGAAAAACTTACTACACTATTTATACTAATTTCATTATGTTGAAGTGTATAAATAATATTTTTACGGGGCTTCTGAATAAGGAAACATTAAGGAACTGTGTTATGTATGTTACCTTTTCGTAAGGTATAATATATTTGATAAATAATTATAATTTCTTTAGATGGATTTATTGATTTAATATGTACTATAACACATTTATATAGGATTTGGAATGTTATTTGTTTATATCTATATCAATACACATCAACTAATGTGCATGAATGGGTAAAGAGTGGAGGAAAAAATTTATAATATTGGGTGGTCTGAACCCAATAATGGTCCACAAAATTTAAAAAACTAATAATTTTTTATTGAGAAATTAGAACCAAATAATCCCAATATAGAGTAAAATTTTATTATTTGTAATCAATTACTCAAAAAATAAAATTTAGATATGTCTATGGTCAAATTTGAAGCCTCAACCATTAGTATAATTCCATTTGACCCACATTAATCATTATTGAGATAACTAAAATATTTTAATAATATCCATTTTTCATGAATAAAAATTACAATGAAAAAAGTAAAAGGCAATTAAAAATTATAATTATATTGTATAATATTTTTTTTCAGAAGGTTGTAGAAATTTATTCTAATATCCCCCCACAAAGCACATAATACAAATTTTTAGGGAAAATGATTTCTTATGTATAAAACTAATTTTTTCTCATCCCTTTCATAATAATATCCGTAAAATAAATGATAATTTATTTTAAAGGAATTATTATATACAACATTAATTATAAACATTCATAAATAGTTATAAACCTCAATTATTAAGTAAAAATATAATTCCCTTAAAAAATATTTATTTAAAGTAAATAAAATACATTTCTTTAAAGTAATTGTTTTTACGGTGAAAAGGAATATATCATCATATAAGAACAAATTAAAATAAATAAATTATTGAATATTCATTCAAATTCTTGTGTAAATCCTAGATTTTATTTTTTTAATGATTTAAATAATTTAATTTTTCATTTAAATAATACATATATAATAAAAGGATATTAATAATAAAACAATACCTTATCACTAGAAAAAATATTAAATTAGTCATAATTTGTTTTAGAAAAAAAAATTTGGTATTCTCATATGTCATTTTATTTCTTATTTTATTAATATTTTTTACTTACATCATTCCTTAAAAGTAATAAATTGAATGAAAATTCATAAATCAACAGAATTATTTCTAATAGTATCTTTAGATTTAATTTTATATTTTATAACTATATTTATATATCTATCTAATATAACTATTTAATAATTTGTTCCATTTTATTTTCATGTAAAAAATATTCATTTATGTTTGGATTAATATCACTCAAAATCCATCAAAAACTATAAATATGTTTTGAAGGGAAATCTAATCTAAATTTTTGAGTTGTTACATATTGTAACTCTCTACATTGATCTGATATTTATTTTTAGGTTATGTATATCATACATACTAGGATGAATAAATATATTATAATATATATATATGAATTTTTTTTCGAGAATGTAGTTACCCAACCATATTATTCTGAGAGCTTGTTTCTACTACCATTACATTGGAATGATTGTAGATAATAAAATCCAAATGGACATATCAATTTAGTAATTTTGGTAAACCAGATACATAAAATATTTTGATACTAAAAATGATACACGAATTACAAAATATTTATTTCTTTTCATGATAATAACTTTATTCCATAATGTATATCCCTGTAGATCATTAAAATTTCACTTTTATGATTCCAATGGAATAGAAACATTATAATGGTGAGATAAAATTCTCATCTATGGTAATATATAGTCTAAGAAATATAAAATAAATGAGAATAATAATTATGCCATGGTAAGTAACTGAACGCACATACCCTATATTAAAAAAACTAAGGCAGATGTCCATAAAAAATATAGGAAGGATATAATAGAAAAAATATTCCATTGAAACACCAAGATAAGGAAGAATCATTATGGAAATCTGAGAAACTAAAAAACATTCCATTTAATCAATGAACTGAAATTAAAATTTATCCATTTATATGTTGACACAAAATCTCAGGGACAAATACATAATGAATCAAAATGAAGTAAATGGATTATTATTATACTCGGTGATTCCAAGGTACATGGTACCTTTTTAATCAAGATATATTATCATTATTCAGTCAAATACTATAATTTTTCCATATAATTAATCTCATGGGACTACTAATGCAATACGAGGGGTTTCATTAGCTGATCCCCAACCCATATCATGACATTCTATTTTACTGGAATAGAAACTTGAAGGGGTTTTGGAATAAAATATATCCCATGAGAGTACCAGTCCATTGAGGGGAAATATATTATTGGGCCCCACCAATATGACTTTTCTTAAATGGTTCTCAACCCATGCATTTCATGTGTAAATAATTATTGAAAAATATACTTAAAATTATAATCAAAGTTCCTTCAAGTATATCTGTATAGAATAAATAATATATAGATATATCTATATATCTCCAAATAATTAAATACCATTCAAACTAAACACTATATAAATTGTGGTGTAAAATTTAAATAAGGAAACGCACATGATAAATGATATGGATAATTACAGCAAATAAAATGTTCACTGGTCATTGGAAAATGAATATTTAACGACGAATAACAATAGAAATCAATGAAGGGAATTTAAATAAAATCCTTGATAAAATAAATCAAAAACCATACATAAGAAGAAAAAGTATGGTATTAATACAACATGTCCCCATTAGAAAAAAATGTATTGTTGTCATTTATAAATATAAATACAATTAAATGGTTTTAAAAAAAATTCTTCAGAAAAATAACCTTTTGGAATTTTTTTTGAAAAATATTTTCTTTGAAGTTAATATTTGAAACACATTTCCTTAAAACCCTAAAATTTTATCTAGGAAACTGAATCATCTAATAAATTATGGTGTACAAATTTTTATATAATATATAAAGTTAATATAATATTACTCATTTAAGGTTAGAATTTTATATAAATTCATTGTTTTGAAATTGATAATAATATTTGATTGAAAACATTTGTAAAAGATGAAATGGGTAAAAATGATTTTAATAAATGATATTTTTAAAATTAAAATATTTTCAAAAACTTTTTCTAAAATTATGTTTTTATATGAAAACAAATTCTTTAAAAATAGATAAAAATGAACTCAGGATTTCATGAAATCATTTTCTAATAATTTTTTAGAATAAAATTGTGAAAAATAGTTATAATGCTTTAAAAGGGAAATAAATGACCACAGGATATAATAATTAAATTTTTTACTGAACAATGATCATATAATTTCATCAAATGTAAAAATATCATTTAAATTATTCAAGATGAAAATATTCATTAATCATTCTATACAGTCCCAAACCACTTGGAATCATTTTAATTCATAAACATCATGATGTAATATAAGAAAATAAAGAATTAGATACCATTAATATAAAATTAATAATGATATAATATATCAAAGGATTAATATATACACTACACAAATAAATTAAGCTATGAAAATGATATTATCTCACATGTGTAAAAATTGAGATGAAAATCCATTACCATGCATTTACCTTTTTTGGAGAACATCTTTAGCAACGTTGATAAAATTTATAAAAATTTCACTAACTAAAATCATAACCATTTTAATATTTAAAATTTCATAAATTAAATTATTATAATATATTATTATTTGTTTCATAAAAATCAGTCATTATTTTCACAATTTTTCACGTCAATTTCCTTCTTTATCGAGAATATTTTTACATTGTATTTGTTATAGATATCATGGTTCCATAATATAAATAATTAAAAACATGATTTAGAAATGTAATGTATATTTATTATATATCTATTTAAAACATTTCATATCATTTCTAGAAACGAAATAAAATGCACTGTTCATGGAAATGGTTGGTCGTACGAATAGAAGAACACTACATTCATTCATTTGTCATTTTAAGAGGATAAAATGTAAGTTATTTATATGTATATAGTAATTACAGTATAATATATGTTTCATATGAGTTATGTAGTTTTTTAGTATAATCCATTAAATGTTCCATGTATACTGTGAACGATTCACATCTCTTTGAGGGGGTGATTGTCCACACATCCAGAAGGGTTGAAATCATACTTACATAAAATGGAAAGTATAAGGGTTTGTATTAAAATAATTATAGAATCATAAATACATAAAAACTATCATATATATCTAAAATAAAACCTTTTTATATCATAATTAAAATAAAAGATAGTTGATAAAGGAAAAATAAACAACTTCTTTTCATTATGTGATAATTCTCCATACCCATAAATGGTATGTTTGTTACCCATTAGAGGGATACCTATGTATTTGTTGTAAAAAACATATGAATAAAAAAATATATGTTTATTTAGGGTAATATTTTTTCATGCATGAATGTAATATGTATAATATAATGAGTAGACAATTGAAATAATACTAAAGAGCATGGGGAAATATCCTACCTCATTTTTAGGGTAATTCCATTTGGTTTTCACAAATCGGATTCCTCAGTTTGATTCATCACTACGTTGATCCATCTAGGTTTAGGGGAGGTATTTTGAGGTACTATATTAGAATATCATGGTCTATCCAATGTTGCATGAGTTATGGGAGTAAGTGAGAGGAGATAAGGCCATTTATAGTATATGAGGAGGGGAATTCATGAATATTTTGGAATAGGTAACCCCCCTCAATTTTCCACAATGAAATTTACTAAAATAATGATAAAAATCAATAAAACGGATAATAATTTATATATATGATCAATAAAGTCATTTTGGAAAATTTAATAGGACATTTTGTCTATTTTGATTAATGTTTAGTCCCTTGTTAATATTAATTTTACCTTATTCATTGTAATAAATTTTTATTCTGTTCAGTAATATTCTAGGTCATAATATATATTGACCATATTTAAAATTATAAATTCATCAGATTCCCTAATATGGAATAAATTTCTCAAAATTCAAAACTTATATGTGGCATGGATTAATTTAAATATAATCACACAGACATGAATATGATTCTAATTCTTATTGTTATAAAATGAAAATGATTGTTATCTTTTTATATTCAATTCCAAAGTGAAATTGTTAAAAAAATTACATTCGATAAATTGACATTAAATTGATATAATTATAATTTTAAGCTAATAAAAAATAAAATATAACTATATAAATAAATTATTTGAAATGAGGGATTTGAATTAAAACATAGTATTCCACATTATTTACTTTAAAATAACACTTTACAAAAAATACCAAAACATATGCAAAAAATTATTTTTATATTAATATTTCAATGATAATATAAATATTTACATAAATAACATAAAAAATGTCAAAAAATTAATTTAATTAAAATATATTCTCCATTAAAAATATATAAAATGGTCTTCATAAAAACATAGTCTAATATGTTCAAAATTGGGTTTCTTCATAACATATGCCGATATGATCCATTAGATGAATATAAAAAACATTTTATTTATTATAATATTTATATAAATATATATTACATTAATATTACTCTCTAATTTCAATTAATTTAATATACAAGTATAAAAGTGTTTTGTGGGAAAAAATGAGTTTTTCATAAAAATATTCCATTTATATTCTATAGGCTCTATTATTAATTCATAATTAATTTAAAACAATAAATTAATTATATATTATTTTAAACCATATATTTTCATATGTTAGATAATCTTTTCCAGAACTTCTAATTTTATATCTTGTATATATGTCATTATATTAAATAATAATATATTAATAACATATTTTTGTATTGTTAAACTCATTCTTGCATGTAATGTAAGCAATAAAATAAACTCGTTGTTTCATTCTAAATATTCTAACTTAGTACCCCATGAATTTCATTATATAAAAATATATTAATTATTTTAATAATAATATATATATTATCAATTCTTTTTATATTATACTCCTTTACATGCTTGATGTTGTGTGCCACACATGCTACTGAATACAATATTTCTACATTATATTTCAAATGAATTAATTATCACATCCTGAATTATTTTATATCCTTTCATTTTAAATTCTATCTTGGTGATTTATAAATGGGTACTTTATATTTTGGAAATACCAAATCGTGATAAGGTTTCATTAAAACTACTAATGAAAATAGTGAATGGGGAGAACAAAGGTAACATGGAATAACATATAAATAGTTATCTAAGTAAAAGAATATTATAGAAATGTTGATATATGTATATGGTAGAAATTGTAAATACTTATAGGGAGTGATTGACATCATCAATAAAAAACAAGTAAATGATCAATAGAAACTAAAGGTACTCAATTCCATAAATTTTCAATGATTTAGATGACCATTGGTTCAACAATATTTAAGGTATTATGACAACATTTTATTAATATATTATTTCTCTAAAGGTTTGTAATTAATTTAATTCCTATTAATATAAGGAAATTTTATTAGTTGATATATTTCTATATAAATTTTTTTTATCATTTTGTTTTCTTCAACCAATTTCTAATTCATCAAGTACATCAAAAAATGGATATCCAAAAATTAACATTGATTCCTAAAGAACTAATATAAACATTTAATGGATCATAATACACTTAAAAGAAAGAAAATTTTTTGTATTATCATATAAATATCCTATAAAAACAATATGAAAATTAAATTATCTCTATTCATATATTGGATTCCCAAATAAACTTATGTAATAAACCTGTATTCGATAGTGTCCATGACATATGACAACAAGCATATAAGGTAATATAATATCTGTATACAATATAACAACTTCACTATTTAAAATATATTTTTTATGTTTCAACTCATTCAACACTGAGTTAGTGTAAATCATACATAACAATGTCATTTTTCTATCTCTTGTGTTACACGCAATTGAATCCTTCTTCGACAGCATACTCTGTACGCAATATTGAGTCTTACCATGAAATGATCTGTAATAGAAATATTTTTATTTAATATGATAATATATAAACAAGATGTTATAAATAGTACTAACCTAATTATGAAAATATTTTATTTATAAAACTAAATAATTTGTTACAAATAAATTAAATTTGAATATAACAACCAATTGAATAATTAAGGGTTATTTTTATAGAGAAATATTTTTATTCTCACAATGATGTTTTACAATAATTGATTAAGTTAATTAAAATTAATGACTGATACTAATATAAAAAGTATTTTACATATTCAATAATTTATTTTTTATATTCATTTAATATAATTTGTAATCATAAGAAGAGGGGAAAACTAATACTTCACATAAAAACAATTATTTTTTAAAAGTAATTTTACAGCCTTTTTAATGGATAACCCATTTAAAATATTTATTTTGAAATTACTATCTATTTAATTTGATACAATAAACATTATTTGTTGAATTTATTATGTCAAATTTATTTTATTGTGGTTTGTTTTTTATTTCTCCAAGATACATAATTATTTATTGAATAATGATAAAATATGTATTTTAGTTAAAAACTGCCTTTTCATTAATGTAATTATTTATGTTAAATTATATTATAAATTTAATTTAATGTCACATATGATCAATTATAAATCTATTAATAAATTTTTTTTCATTTATAAAAATATAACTTATAAATTGATTATAAAAACATATCAACATTTTTCTAATAAAACCAATTAGTCCATTTTTTGTGAGATTAGATGTAGTCTTTATTTTTCAATTTTAATGATTTTAATTGTGATAATACAATCAAAAAAATTGTAATTAAAATAATATTTTTTATAATTAATATCAAATTAAATTTTTTTAAAAAAAAAATAGGGAATGTGAATAAAATTAATTACTCTGATTACGTTGTAATTAGGAATAATTGGACTAAAGCATATGTTTAAGGGAATAAATGACCAAGCCACATGCCCAGCATTCATTTTTTAGAAATAGTTCTTCCATTAACATTTAATTAATTTTATTCGGTGGGTTTTTATGGATTTTAGTATTTAATAACATATCCATAGCTAAAATCTTTTCAAAAATACCATGTGAGTCCTTTTCCTTCACTATAAAAGGCCACCACCTCTACGGGTTCCTCACACCTCACCAAGCTCTTATGTTTGGATATGTTCTTCTAAAATGTTGTCCAAAAATAACTCCCTTATACCAATAATTTACCCTTTTGGAATAATACCTTCCATAGATAACTATTGGTGAAACCAAAAGAAGTTACCCGGTTAATGGGTAATGTCTTTTCTCAATCTCCCTAGTTTCATTTCCATTTATTAGCCCCTAAATCAATTTATTCTCTTTTTGTGTAATAACACCATTGTAATAAACACAATAAGTGGTTTTTTGATGATATTTTGACCTATAATTAAACACGCAACCATATATTGGCTGATTATAATAATGATTCTTGATAAAGTGAACTACTCTCTCGCCTTTTGAATTTCACTACTCATGTTATCAAAGCTGCAAGGAGTAAAGTGCAGACCACCAGTTCTTCAATAGAGAATGTGTAGGTGCTATTTGGTGTTTTATTTTAGAGCTCATGGGTCTCTTCATCCCTCACATAAGTTTCCTCAATTTCATGGAAATGTGGTTCCATGTCTCTAGTGAGAGAGGCCCAGAGAAGATGGCATGAACCTTGATTTTGCAGGCCAGATGCTAGAATTTATAGTAGCCCCCCAACAAGGAAAGGCCTGAAGGGGTGCTGGCCAAGGCCATCATTATCATTCTTTAGAAAAAGATCCTCCAACTAGATATGGATGAGATCTTCACTAATTGGAAAGATCCACCCTATCATCGAAACGTGCTGGTCATCTCTCATATCACTATATACATTAACAATAACATCAGGGGGTAATGGATTCGACAGTCCCTGCCATCCAGAGTTCGTAAACAGTACACGAAAACATCATGAATCCTAGGGATTCTTCAGGGTGGAGGGATTGTGTTGAACACACAAGGCTATGTGGTCCTATCATTTTCTACTTGTATCGGCCAAGGTATCTCCCTTCAGGCCGATGCCAAATCTATTCTCATGGGACTCTGTATTTTCCACTTCAAAAGTGTCTTGGCTGAAGAGGCGAAAACTTACTCCATGATTCTTTATGATGTTCTTCATGAATTTTCCAACCTCCATTGTCAACAAATATATCATCAGAATGTGTAGGGTAGAGCTCAGTGACAACATCATTCTTAACCACACCTTGAGAGAAGGAAACCATGTCACAGATTACCTTGCCTATTTGGAGGTTATGGGCTCTAATCCAATATTCCATCATATGGTGAGCTCCTTGAAACCCAATGGTGTCTGCATAATTATAGGGGATGACCTCATACTTCACTACTACATACCACCTTAGGGACTTTCCAATGTTTGCGTTTTGATGGGTTTCAGTTGTATTTTTTCCTTAATAAAAATTTCAAAATGATGATGATTATGTTCTACAAATCATTGCTAATTAAGTACATTCCATAACTACTCTCTCACGAAATGATGATGGTTTATATTTTTCCTATTACCTCTAAAGGTGGCCATTACTATGGAAACTATATTTATATATGTTACATATGTTATTCATAATGTTTTATCCTTCTGTAATTTTTAATTATAATATAAATTTCTAATGTACTAGATGTGTAAATTCAATAATCTTGTTTGAGTATGTGCAGACTACTACCACCTCAAAGCGATGTGATTTGTTCCAAAAATATATTGAATGTATAATTGAAAGGATATAAATAAACATAAGTGAAATAAATAACATCTATAATATATTCATGACATAATTATAGTTGAGTAAATAAAAAATATATATTTATGTCATCTTTATTATTGTCCCTTCACATACTTTAAAAGAGATAACGTTTTCTGTGGACGTGTGGACTATCGCCTCCTCGACAGGATGTGATTCCATTTACATAATATTATTCAATATATAAGTATATATATTTAAATAATAATATATTTTGTTATATAACTATCATTCGGTAATTATTTTAGAAACATACCATTTTTCCATAATGATCACATAAAAATGGGAAGGTTTCTCGTGCGTATGTATGGCCTACCATCTCTATGATTTTAACATATTATAATTTTCATAACCATTATTAATGAACCATTTTAAAATTATAATTGAGATAAAAATATGATTATAATGTCATGGTTATTATTTTTTAGATCTTATATATTGAACCATATATGCATAGTTGACCAAAATGGTTGTTTTGATGCATAAACCAATTTTTTAAAAAACCCAATGTAAATTTAATTGTTTGAGTAGTTGTTGTAAACATGGAAATAAGTGAAATAAATGTAATTATAAACCAGAAAAATGTTCTAAAAATTTAATAAATTAACATAAGTTTATTATAAAATAATTTAAAGGAAATTATCCCAATAATAAACACAATGTAAGGTATTTTCCTCACAATTTACATTCCATTGATGCTTAATTGTTTTTATGGTCGTTATTTATTTTACAATGTTTATGTACTGTACAATAGATGATATATCATGAATATCCTTACTCTCATTACATTGTAAACATTCATATATTTTATTCCTCAATGAGAATTATGTTTTAAAAAATTCATAATGGTATAGAACACATTGGAATGTTTGATTATTATTTTTCACAAGACTAATCCAAATGATATTTCCATGGATCTAATATTTGAGGAAATTATATATCCATTTTTCAATAAACACTTTCATTATTTTATGGTTATTCATAAAAATTTTATGTTCTTATTACCTTTACTACATCCTCTGGTTCTCGAATTGATTTAGAAAACAAATGTAAGAAAACCAGAGTTTATTTCTCTCTTTAGTTCGAGAACATGTCTTCTTCTAAAAACTAATATTTATTAATTATTATTCAATAATTATTTTAAAATTATTTTTTAAAATCATTATTACTCTTCTTAAAATTTTCCAATAATACTAAGGAATATTATTTTCACATTCTTTACAACACCTTTTTATCATTTTGTCATATAAAATAAGTATTATATTTACCTCTTAAGACATGAATGGATATTTTTTACGTCTTTTAATTAAATAATCATTTTCATGATTTAAAGGATTATTTTTAAAATGGTTTTCCAATGAAAATTATATTTTTCATAAGAATATTTTCAAAATGTAATGGTTTATTCCAAGAATGACAACAACCCATATTTTTTATCCACGTGAGAATTGTTGTATTGATACTACCAAAAATATTACTATGGATGGTGAATGGTTTATTTCGAAAAGGATAGAATTCACATTTACTTCCATGTTTAATTTTTTAGTCCCCTGGAAATATTCTATCTATTATGATCCTTGATCACTGAATTTCTCCAAAATTATCCATTTCATTTATTATATATAATATTATTACATATCCCTTATACCGTTTGAAATATGATGTATAATAATGTTGTTTGAATAATATTTTTCATCTACTAAATATGAATATTATAAAAGAAACTTTGTTAAATTGGTTATTTCATAAAATTGGATTTTTTTTTGACTCGTAACCCATGGGTGGGGCTCAATTATAGATATCCCCTCATTGAATCAGTAGTTTCAGGGGATGAGTCATTTGTAAATCCACCTTATATAATGAATTACCAAAAACATTGTAAACCTTCAAGTGAAAGGTCTTGATAGTAAAGGTACCATGTACCAAGGAAGCATGGATTCATTTAATTAAGGATTTTCTTCATTTAAATTTTCATATTATTCTCCCATGAGATTATTTGCCACATATCTATGGATGCACTTAATTTTCAATATTTAGTTCCTATTCATCCATGATATAAAACATCTATATAATTATGGATACTTTTCATTATTATTTCATTGAATAAATGGCATGTGTTTCAGTTTCCTAACTATCCATATTGATATTAGGTTATCTAGTAATTTGAATATAATGTGCTTCAAGATATTACCTTTCCATTTTTCATACGTATATCCACATAGTTTATTGATTACATGGAAGGAGTGTTTAGGTATTCACCATTCTATATCGGCTATATTCATTGATTCATTATTAGATCAACAATATTATGGATTTTTTGAGCATTTGAGATCATCCTTATTATATTTCTTTTTCTAGGAATCCATGATTCATACTATGAGAGATATGAAATGATTTAATAGATGGAATAGAGTTATCTCCATACTTTATTATTTATAAAGAAGACAAAAAATTTCTTTACAATCAATTTATTCATTTATATTATACTCAGTATTGTATCTTGTTTACCAATACCACTAAATTGATCGGTCCTTAAGGGATTTATTCTTGGTAACCATGCTAGTGTGTTTGGTAGTAAACACCAGATCTAGCCAATCAGGTGCTGGGTCTCTATAGTTGGTATCAATTGATGTTTCGTAACAACATTGGGAACCCGATTTAGTAAATTATATATTATAAAACATAACCTTAAGGTAAAATTTGGAGAATTATATATGAAAACCTAATAATTTTTCTGAAGTATATATTATGTTAGTCATCTTATAAATAAATCCCTACATATATACTACAGCTATTTGGAAACATAATAACAATATTCGTTAATCTTATAGATTGGTAGATTGTAGATAAGTTGTTTTGATTTAGAAATAAAACTAATGATATTGTATATAAACCCTAGTCCCAGGAAGAATCTATGTGGAAATAAAATAGAAGTGGTATTTCTGTATTGAGGTTATATTGAAAACCATAGTTAAAATACTATTTTGATATTAAAATAATTTCAAGGATGTATGTCATATTTATATTTGGATTTTATATTAATATATTTTTCGAAAATGATAACCTATAAGCCTTTTGAAACCCAATCAAATCTCGAAAGACCACATGTCATATACCAATGATCAAAAGACGATAATGTTTTCATTCCAACCAATAACCTATATAATGCAATGGTTAATTATTTATTATTTTTAGTTAAATAATATTATGAATAAATAAAAAAGATGAACTCGTTGTATCAATTTTCAGTATTAGATACTAAATTATTTATAATATTATTGTTGGAATATAGTTACGTAAAAATTGTTAGATTTTTCACTCAAATGATCATTTAAAAATAACTTCATGTGGTTTAGAAATAACTAATTTATTTTTTGGTAATTAATTCATGGTACTAAAGGAATAAATTTGAATTTGATCAAAGAAAAACTGGATGATAAATATCTTTATATGAATTTCTATCCAACCATGTAAGAATATTTTATTATAAACTTGTTATTCAAAATAATTATCCAGATTTAAGAAAACGAATGAAAAATAAAATGTGGTCCAAATACCTTAATTTCTATTGAATAGATTGTCTAATATATCAGAATTGATTTATAGATTTGAGGACCTTAACTTTTCATTGACCATTCACTTGTTTGTGATTGATGACCTCATTCACTCCCTATGAATATTTACAATTTTTCTCTGTTTATATATCTCTACTTTACACAAATGTTATCTTACATAGAGACATAGTTACATGGTAATCATTGTGACTGTTGTACATTCCCTTCTAAATTTTAGATAGGATATTTTATGAACTCTTCTCATGATGTGGGATTTCAATATAGGAAACATTAAACAATCTATTACAATGATTGATTTTAAATTACAAGGATCCGATTTAAATATTGTGGGGAGATTGTGACGCCTTGATAAACTAAATTAATAACCATGTATTTGATAGTTTGTTTGAAACAAGAAATAAAGAACGCAGGGTAATATAATATCTTTATACTTTATAATACATGTAATATTTAAAATATATTACATAAATTTTAATGCCTGAAACACTGAGTTATCGTACATCATACATAACAATGGCCTTCCTCTATAGATTTTGTTACCCGCAAAAGTGACCTTCTTCGACGGCTTTCTCTATATAAAATATTGATTCTTAAGAAGAAACAATCTATAATTAAAAAAGTATTATTTACATAAAAGGAAATGGAATCACTTTGTGATGAGATTTTCCAAACATAATAGGTTGTAGAGGTGTGACGAATGGGTAGAGGTGTTGTCCTTTTATATGGTTGGAAAAGATCACACTTGGAATTCTTAAAAAATATTTTCTTGTGCACATGTTCATACCTAATAAAAGTAATAAAAAACCATCCAAACTAACTAATTAAATGTGAATGGACGAAATATTTCTATCCAATTAGTTTTGGGAATGTGGATAGGTAATATGGGTCCTTAAACATTTGGTTTCAGTCCATTTTAACCCTAATTAAACATTTATCACAGTAAATAATTTCAATAACATTCAGTATACATTTTTTAAAAAAAATATTTCATATTTTAAGACCAAAGATATTATATTGATTAAAATGGTGTCTATTGGATTTTCCAAAATCAAATCACAAATGTAGAAAAATTAATTTTAATGTTAATATCATATACAGATGGATTAACATGTATTAGTAGAAAAATGTTCAAAATATTGTTAGGATTTTATATTCAATTAAAATGTAAAATTTATTATAATAAACTAAATTAAATTAATATATTTTTAATTTATCAAATTTTATTCAAAAAAAATTAAAATATAATTTATCAATAATAATTATTGAAATGAAAAGGCATTTTTTAACTAAAACACAATATTAATAACTATTCACTAAAAATGATGTTTCTTGGAGAAATACCAAAAATTAATAATAAGATAATTATTACATTATTAATTCAAAAGAGAAGTTAAGTTTTTTATATTAAAATTATAATAGTGTGAAAATTAATATTTAAAATGGGTTCATTCTTAAAAAGGTTGTAAATTTGCCTTAATAAAAATAATCGATTTTATGTGGAATAATGTGTTTGATCATATCATATCCAAACAAAATATATTGGATGAACATGACAAAATAATTTACTGAATATGTAAAATATTCAATACATTAATATCAATATGTAATTTCAAATAATTTAATCTATAATGGAATAATAGCTTTGTGAGCCCAAAAATAATTCTCTATAAAAAATATATTTTTAATATTTAATTGGTTATTATTTTCATTTATAGTTTATTTTTAACCAATGATTTAGTGGTATAAATCATATATTTTCATAATTTTGACAATAATATTAAAAACAGATAGTTTTTATATTATTATTATAAACTATAATGTTTCAATTATAAATCAGTTCTTAGTATGACTTAAAATTACGTATAGAGGAAGGCCTCAAAGAATGTCTCTTTTGAATGTAACACAATCAATAAAAAAAGTTCATTGTCACGTTTTATGTATGATTACTCTGTGTTTCATGCATTGAAATATATATAATATAATTTAATGAGTATATATATTATAAATTATATTGATATTATATTACCATATGTGCGTGATGTCACGTGTCAAACACACTAACGAATAAAAGGTTCTCAATTTAGTTTTTTAGGGAATCACATTCTCCCCACCTTATTTAAATTTAGTCCTAGAAATTAAATCTTGATATTGGTAATTTATTTTTTAAAATTCATACATTTAAATCACACATCATAACAAATGATCATGGAACATTGTCTCAAAAATAGGGAATTGAAAGTAGAAAGGTCTAATGGGATACCTTGTTACTAGGTCTCTATGATTGAGAACGTTAGTGGAATATAGAGATACATACTTATAGGAGATGTGTACAAAGTCATATGGAGTGAATGAGGTCATAAATCACAAAAAAGTAATTTTCTAGTGGAAATATGATGCCTTCAAATACATAATTTTTTAATGATTTAGATGACCAATAGTTCCACACAAATTATCTTATTAGGACCAAAATTTAATTTTAATTAATTTTATTAATGTTGGGTAATTATTAAATGACCATTAATATAATAAAATACTCATGCACTGTAGGTTTCAATTTATATGACCAATATTAACATTTTGTTGTTCTTCGATCAAATATTAATTCATTGATTAACTACCATGAATTAATAACCAATAATGAATTTATTTATGCTTAAATCTCTAAAAGTAATTTTTAAATGATCGTAAGAGTGAATAATCTGACTATTTTTCCTTAACTATCTTCTAATACAAATATTTTTAATAAATTAGTCACTAATCCTCAATAGTTATACCACTATTTCATCTTTAATATTTAGTCGTCAGATTGTTTAAATAAAAATAATTAATAGTTAACAAGGTCATTGCATTGTTCAGTGGTTGGCATGAAAACTTTATTGTCCAATGGTCAAGGGTTTAATTCGTGCAACCTTTCTAGATTTCATTGGTTTTCACCTCGAATACACATTGTTAATTTTGAAAACCATATTAATAAAACTTATTAATATAAATGTGATTAAATACTAGAAATTGTGTTTATCTTTCAACTCTATTTTTAACTAAACATTTCAATGCATCCTCAATACATAAATACTACATACCTTTTATTTCCATATAGGTCGTTACAGGGTCTAGGATTTATCTATAATATCATTAGTTGGATTTCTAAATTTGGACCACATATATTCAGTCTTGAAATCCATAGGTTAAACCAAGTTTACTTATAATGATTCCAAATCCCTCATAATGGGTTTTAATGTAATGGTGGATTATCCTTTGAATATTCCCCTAGAGTTTCATTTCATATGCGCAGTAAGGCTCATTTTCATGTACTAGGTTGCCCCAATTCACACCTGGAATTCCTTTTTGGTGTTGTTATTGTTAGGTACATCTTTTCTAAAACCATTTCCATGTGTAGAATTCAGGATATGATGTATTTTTATGAAGACCCACAAAAACGATGCATTACCAAAATTAATGGGGTTTCATCTACACTTCTTCAAATTTTACATTATGGTTATGTTTTCCAATTAAGGTTGTCCTAAATCTAGTTTCCAAGTTTAATACTAAACTTATATTCACAGCAAATAAAGCAACACATACCCAGATAGCCTTGATCTGGTGGGTACAACTAAATACACTGGGCTGATTACCCCAAATCAACCCCAAAATGCCCGATCAGTTTTGTGGTCTTTCTAAAAAAGATAGATAAATGTGTATTGTATAAATAAATACATTTATTACAACATAATTGGGTTTTCTTCTTCCTATATAAATAACTTTGACTATAAATCTAATTCACCTGGTGAATCAATGAATATATTTCATAGTATATTTCTTGGATTTCAAGGGAACTAAACCTAATAAGTGTGACCTAAATTGATCAGTAAAAAAATATTGTGTAAGAAATAAGGAATAAACTAGAATATTCCATATGGAAATCAAATAACTGAACAAACATACCTTGTAATCAGTAAAAAGAAAGTAATTATCTAAGAAATATAGAAAGTTAGTAATTGGAATCACATTTCATTCGAATAACTAGAAAAGGAAATATCAATATCAAATGCTAGGAAACTGAAACACATTCCATTTATTCAATGAACTAAAAATTAGATGTATCCATATATATGTAGACACATTATCTCATTGATGAATAATAACTAAATCCTAAAAATCAAACACATCCATAGATATGTCTACCATGACCAGACCCTATCGGTCCTTAGCCGCAACTATGTAACACTGCAATCTTTCACGATAGGCTTCTCTTTCAATAATGCAATAGTTTGCATTGTACGCAACTTTGATATTCTAACACACCACAACCAATCAAATTAGCCGTTATGAATAGTAATACCTACATTATGCATTTTTATAAATTTTATATTTCAAAATGGGCTTCATTTTTGGATTAGGAATATCAAAATTAGCATATGATGAATTTTTGGTATTTTTCTGAAAACATCCAATTTTCGATGAATAGTGAAAAATACTTAAAAACAAATTTTTTATTCAAAATAATTTATAGTGAAAATTATAAAATTGAGTGGTTTTAATGTATAATTAGAATATATTTTTACCATTTTATCCAATGGTTGTCATTATAATTAATTTCACTTTGAAATTGGATATAAACAATCGTCAATCTTTTGAAATATATTTTTTCTTAAAAACACGCTATTTATTGTGACATCGGGAATTAATTATTAAATTAATTATTTCGACATATATTTTTTTAATTTTGAAAAATAGACATCATTTTTGAATTAGGAATATCAAATATAGCTTAGGGTTAATTTTTGGTATTTTTCTAAAAAACATCAATTTTTGATGAATAGTGAAACCACTAAGTGGTAGGTAAAAAAACTAATTTTTCATTTAAATGAAACTTTACCACTTCTGTGAATTGAATTTAAAAAATCCAACATCCATGGTTGTCATTTTTAATTAAAATTTGGTTCAATGAGATGAAAATAATTTTTGGTGAATAGTAACTTTTAAATTTTATTAATCGCGATTAAAGGTAATTAGTGAAATTTAAGGTAAAAATGATATTATAAAAATAAGAAAATATCGTAAAACTTGTCCTACCCTTATGGGATGAGTCATGGATGACCAATAATATCCATGGGTCAACTTGGGGACTCTATGGAGCCACATGGGTAAGAAAATGACATTAATATCTTTTTATTTAAAGTAAAAATAAAATTACCACAAACATGTGTTGTTTTACTAAAAAAATTATTACATGGGGTTATATAAGTTAAATTTTAGACTATAAATATTAATTGTAAAGCTAAAAATATTTACTACATAATGGTAATTTTTTTTATAATTTTTAGACATTAAACAAATTAAATTATTTATGACACCATGTTGATGCAGCGATTACCTCATTAATTAACGATTTAAATAAAATGAAAATATAATGTAATATCTAAGACATAAACTTGTAAAAAACCTTTTGTTTGAGTAGATATCGAACCCTTATCACATTATCGTAGAAATATATAATTTTGGGTCCTTTGTAATTCGAAAAGCACTTCATAATAATGTAACATTTCATGACTTTCCTAGAGTGCCCCTCCTCTCCTCTTATAAATGTCCCCCAACTCTACCACCATATTCACACTATCAAGGCCATTTATCTCGGACAACCTCTGCCCAAATACTCTCTCAACTTCCGTCTCTTACTACTAGAAGCCTCACTTTGGGCAGAAGTCTTCCAAATGACACCTTTGGCTCAAATCAAAAAGAGTTACCCGATTTTAAGGTAATGTCTTTTCTTACGTTGTTTTGTTTTATTTTGCTTCTCCATCCACCTAAACTATTATTATTCCTTTATTTTGTAACCAAAATAGTATCCTCAATATACTTGGATGTTTTTATGAGATTTATTATATTTATACTTACACACACCTTCGTCTAATGGTTAATGAACATAATGTTTCTGTGGGTGGAGAATTACTGCCTCATGAAACTATGATTGTTCAATCTTCTTTTAACACCTATCCTGGTGGCCATTATGATGACACTATTTTTATATATGATATATATTATGTTTTTATTTTCCTCATGATTATTTATTTTTCATCTATGGCATACCTTTATCATTTCCACTATGGGTAAACGCGATAATTTCATTTTAGGAATTGCGGACTACCGCGCCCTTAAAGTGATTTGAATCGTTAATGCCATATGTGGGATGTATAAAGGATGGATTAAATTATATTATACATGATATTATACTGTAATTATAGTATAAATTTATATAATTATCATTTGATTCCATTAAATATGAAATAAAAATGAAAGTAGCATTCATGCATACGTATGGCTTACCGTCTCCATGAACAGTGCATTTCATTTCTTACCACAAAATGTTAAGTAATATTATAAATGAATGAATATAATGGATATATACGATATATATGATATCTAAATCATATATATATTTCTAGATATAATGTATATTTTACCATAGGACCAACTTGTAATTATAAGAAGTTTATTTTTGACTCAAGTACCAAAGATCGACAAAACGACCATTATTAACATAAATAATTACATAATGTTCATAACATGGTAATATGTGATATAAAAGGAATAATAAACATGAAAAAGGTTCTTAAGAAATTATAAATTAACTCTAGTTTATTATTCAAGAGGTTAAATAACGGTCGAGTCAAGTTAGACACGAGGTAAAGTAACTTCTTAACCCAATTTTTGTTCTTTGGGTTAATCTCCTACGTTCAAATTATGTCATTATATTATTATGTCCTATCTTTTATTTGTACTTTCTTTATGTTTAATTATAGTGAATACAAATAATAGATCTATTTTATTTGAAAAAAAGATATGTGTAAGGGACTTCGTCTCAATCTCCATTCATTGAGTCATACTTTGTTTTATATGCAAATTTCATTTATACAGTGTATAAAACCCTTTGACATTTACGTTTATTCAAAAGGAATCTTTTTATATGAAGAGTTTTACTAAAAAAAAGGAATGTTTTTCTTGTCATACGTATGCAGAGATAATGACATCTTGGCCACCATGACCATTATTTGAGTTCCGGATTCCTCTACAAGCCATAACTATTTTAAAATGAAAAATAAATACCATGTTTTAATTTTCTTTTATTTTGGTATTGAAAATGCTTTTGATAAATTTTTTATTACATAAATGTTTTGTATTGATATCTTTTGATTTAAATGTGGAAATGTTATGTTTCCTTTATTCATGCTTTATTTGATACGATTATGTTATGGTTTATGATATATTTAATCCTTTTCATATAAGGAATTCAATGGAATTAATAAGTGATGGGTGGAGCCCGCTATATCTCCTCAATGCATCAGTAGGTCTCATGAGACAAACTAGTGTCTTGACATGAGGCCTTGACAAAATCTTATTTTTAGTCTTGGCACGAGGCCTTGGCTACGTGGTTATGATAGTCTGGAATTATGCATTCCATGATTATGAAAGTGGTTATTGATATTGAATATGATTATTCGACTAGTAGAATAACCATGTGAGTAAGTAAATGGCATTATTTCATTTTACTTTTGACATATTACGCTGAAGTTCAACTTTAAAAGGATTTAGTTTTAGTTATAAATTGCCTTAAATGTTTATGTTTATTTATGAAAGCTTCTGCAATGTTGTTATCCTTACTGAGAATCTGAGCTCACCCCTTTCACTGTTTTAATAAATTCCAGGATGTGATGAAGTATTTTATGAATGACCTACAGGGATAGTCAGAATGGGATATGAGTGTGGACTATAGAGACCATGTTATTGTAGTTCTTCACTTTATGATGTATTGTAACATTTATGAATGTATCTAGTGTTTCCAAGGCTACTAAACTAATCGGTCTTTCAAGACATGATCATTGTGATCATGCCAATGTTACGAAATAATGCACTGACTCTGGGTAACTGGGGTTGGGGCGTTACAGTTGGTATCAGAAGAAGTTTAGTACTAACCTTGGAAGCTAGATTTAGATAAACTCTGATTAGAGCACATAGTCCAATGACAATATTTGAGGATTAGTATAGAATAACTTCCAAGAATTTGGGTATTATAGAGATTTTGTGATTTTTCCGTGCAATACATCTTTGTCTGGATACGAGCAGGTAGAGGAGGCTCTGACACAGATGTACCTAGGGGGAAAACCTGAAAACACCTCTTTGAGATAGACTCGAATGGGAACTGGTGCACAACAACGGGCCTTGCTGCACTCTTGGTTACGACAGTTCTGGGGGATATACTTAGGATAATTCTCATTTTTTTACAAACCATTATGAAGGGTTTATGAGTATATATTTCCTCAAAGAAAACAGTTTTTATAATTATGGATTATATCCATGAACTATTCAATTTACATTAAGTATTTTACAAGTTTGTAATTATTCATTGCAATTCAAAAAGTAACCCAGTTTATGCCATTGTATAGAAATGGAACCCATTAGAAGGAATGTGATCTCCATCAATACGTATGATCCAAAGAGTAAGAAGGATCGTATCATTCATGGTATTAAGCCAAAATTTAGAAGGGAAATAGTCTTCCATGTGTTCTCAACATATGAAGAAATAGTATCTTGTGTTAATAAGAAATGTAAATAATTCTCTGAGTCTTATGGCTTTGAAGGGCAGAAAGAGAAGAAAAGGATGGAAGAGAGAATTATGGATAAAGGGACGAAGGAAAAGAAGAATTTTCCAATATGTGATAATTGTGGGAAGAAACACCACAGAACTTGCCTGAAGGGAATGTGAGTTTGTTATAATTGTTGTGAAAACGTACACTAAGTGTGTGACTACAAGGGTAAGAAAAAGGATTCAAATGTACAATGCTTCTTCTACAAGGAGTGGGGACACTATGCAAACCAATGTCCAAATAATCAGAGTATGCCCAAAATGATGTTATTTGATAATAATTAAGTTATGATACTACCACATATGAGGAGGAATGATTATATTTTTTATGTTGTCAATAAAGAATTTTATCATTTCAGTTTTGTATTAATGGTGTACTGGTTATAATAATTATGGAGTATATAATGATTGTACTACAGTACTATTTCATCAAGGACTTGAGATTTTGTTGAACTAAGAAAAGTGACTCCACAGCAGGTTAATTTTTTGGAAAATATATGGTTGAGAGAAATATAAGCCATAATATGGTTCTGATACCAAGATAGTGATTTTAGAGTAATACATGATTGATTTGGATAAATTATATTGGATATTCTTGTCTTCCTTGAAACTGATTAATGATTTGTATACATTTTGGTTTATAAGGAGTATACCTAGTATTCTATAAGTAATTAGGGATCATGAATGTAATCAATAATGATTTATGGTAATTCAATATGTTGTAGTGTTTTAAAAGAATACACGATGAAGGTGTTGTCATGTTGTTACGCGGAAAAAATGATCTTTATTATGTTTACCTTCTTTATAAAATTAGGGTTGTGAGTTGTACAGAAGTATTTTCGATAACTATAAAGGTTGGAATGGATTAATTTGAACCTTGTATAGTATTGTTTAAGGTTAAAAAATTTCGGAATATTATTTTTTGGAATATTATAATACTACAGTTTTAAGAAAAAGGATGACCTCCAGGTTGAGGGATTACCCGTTGCGTCGGAAAAAGCTGTAGGAATCGAACCCACAACCATAGTACGATAGGCCTTTATTACCTACCACTAGCCTACAGGATGTCCCTAGTTATTAAAATATATTTTTTTTAATCTAAATGGTATGTGTTAATATTTGGAACCTTGTACGATTAGGATAAATATAATATTTTTGAGTTCTATTATCTTTTTGAGTGAAAGATGAGTTTGTGGTAAAAATTTATTAAAGAATGAAATTCTACATGACAAGTATATATATACCCTTATGTTCTTAGTAAATATCCTAAATAAATTCCTCAACTTTATAAAAGGTAACCTAAAACAAAAAAGTTGTCGGTTACGTTTTCATACTGGGGAATCAATGATCATTTAACCAATCACAAGTTTGTGATTTTCTTGTAGTTAACTTTCTCCTAACCCTATTTTATACAACTCTCCATCAGAACATGATAGTTTTTTTCCTCCATATCCATATTTTCATAGAATCTTTGTATGGGATATCTCAGGTGACCTTTATACTTCTCTTTCTATCATTTAATGTTATATTTTTATTAACCCTATTTCTGATGTGGGTTTTCCACAAAGGTATTTTCTATTTTCAACCTTTTATTTTCAAAGAAAAATTTCAAATTGTGAGGACGCAATTAATTGAAGGAGGGGAGAATGTTACACCCCAATCTTTCACGATACGCTTCTCTTACAATAATGCAATAGTTTGCATTGTATGCAACTTCGAATTTTAACACACCACAACCACTCAAACCAGCCGTTATGAAAAGTAATACCTACTTTTTGAAATTATATAATTTTTATATTTCAAAATGTGAGTCATTTATGGATTCGGAATATCAAAATTAGCCTATGTTGAATTTTGGGTATTTTTCTGAGAACTTCCAATTTTCGATGAATAGTTTAAAATACTTAAAAAACCTTTTTTAATCAAAATA
Source organism: Viscum album (assembly GCA_963277665.1). Taxonomy (NCBI): domain Eukaryota; kingdom Viridiplantae; phylum Streptophyta; class Magnoliopsida; order Santalales; family Viscaceae; genus Viscum; species Viscum album. The sequence continues at coordinate 542,463,547 of OY728143.1, forward strand.
ATTTATAGTGAAAATTATAAAATTGACTGGTTTTATATTATAATTAGAATATATTTTATCTGTTTTAACCAATGTTGGTCATTATAATTAATTTCACTTTGAAATTGAACATAAACAATTGTCAATATTTTGATATATATTATTTCTTAAAAACACGCTATTTGTTGTGACATCGGGAATTAATTATTAAATTTATTTATTCAAATTATATGTTTTAAATTTTGTAAAATAGAAAACATTTTTGAATTAGGAATATCAAATATAGCTTAGGGGTAATTTTTGGTATTTTTCTAAAAAACATCAATTTTTGATGAATAGTGAAACCACTAAGTGGTAGTTAAAAAAACTAATTTTTCATTTAAATGAAACTTGACCCCTTTTGTGAATTTAATTTCAAAAATCCGACATACAAGGTTGTCATTAGTATGTAAAATGTGGTTCAATGAGATGAAAATAATTTTTGGTGAATAGTAACTTTTGAGTTTTATTAATCGCAATTAAAGTTAATTAGTAAAATTTAAGGTAAAAATGATATATTAAAAATATGAAAATATCATGAAACTTGTCCTACTCTTATCGGATGAGTCATGTCCGACCACAAAAATCCATGGGTCAACTTGGGGACCCCATGGAGCCACTTGGGTAAGGAAATGACATTAATAACTTTTTATTTAAAGTAAAAATGAAATTGTCACAAACATGTGTTGTTTTACTAAAACAATTATTACATGGGGTAATATAAGATAAATTTAGACTATAAATATTCATTGGAAATATGAAAATATTTCCTACATAATGGTAATTTTTTTATAATTTTTAGACATTAAACAAATTAAATTATTTATGACACAATGATGATGCAGTGATTACCTCATTAATTAAGTATTTAAAAAAATGAAATGATAATGTAAAATCTAAGACTTACACTTGTCAAAAAACTATTGGATGAGTAGATATCGAACCCTTATCACCATATACTCAAAATATTCAATCATGGGACCATTGACATTTGAAAATCACTTCATAATAATGTAACATTTCATGACTTTCCAAGAGTCCCCTCCTCTCATCTTATAAAAGGCCCCCAACTCTACCACCTTATTCACACCATCAAAGCCATTTGGTTCCACCAACCTCTTCCCAAATACTCTAACATCTTCCCTATATTACTAATAGAATCCTCACTTTGGGCATAAGTCTTCCCAAGGAAGCCTTTGGCTTAAATCAAAAAGAGTTACATGATTATAAGGTAATGTCTTCTCTTACGTTGTTTTGTTTTATTTTGCTTCTCCAACCCCCTAAAATATTTTTATTCTTTTCATTTGTAACAAAACCAGTATCCTAAATATACTTGGATGTTTTTATGATAAGGATTTTATTTACACTTACACACACCTTCGTCTAATGGTTAAAGAACTTACTGTTTCTATGGGTGGCGAATTACTGCCTCACGAAACGATGATTGTTCAATCTTCTTTTACCACCTCTCATGGTGGCCATTATGATGACACTATTTTTATATATGATATATATTATGTTTTTGTTTTCCATATGATTCTTTATTCTTCATTTATGTCATGCCTTTATGATTTCCATTATGGGTAAACGCGATAATTTCATTTTAGGAAGTGCAGACTACCGCCCCCGCAATCTGATTGAAATTGTTAACGCCATATGTGGGATGTATAAAGGATGGATTAAATGATATTATACATGATATTATACTGGAATTATAGTATACATTTATATAATTATAATTTCATTCCATTAAATACGAAATAGAAATGAAAGTAGCGTTCATGCGTACGTACGGATTACCGTCTCCATGAACGGTGCATTTTATTTCATACCTCTAAATGTTATGTAATGTTATAAATGAATTTATATACTGGATATATATGATATATATGATATATACATCATGAATATATTTCTGGATATAATGTACATTTTACAGCATGAACAACTTGTAACTATAAGAAATATTTTTTGACTCAAGTACCAAAGATCGACAAAATGACAGTTATTAACATAAATTATTACATAATGTTCATAACATGGTAATAAGTGATATAAAAGGAATAATAAACATGAAAAAGGTTCTTAAGAAATTATAAACTAACTATAGTTTATTATTGAGGTGGTTAAAGGATGGTCGAGTCAAGTCGGACACGAGGTAAAGGAACTTCTTAACACAATTTTTGTTCTTTGGGTTAATATCCTAATTTAAAATTATTTAATTATATTATTATATCCTATCTTGTATTTTTACTTTCTTTATGTGTACTTATATGGAATACACTTAATAGATCAATTTTATTTAAAAAATGATCTTTGTAAGGGACTTTGTCTCAATCTCCATTCATCGAGGAATATTTTGTTTTATATACAAATTTCTTTTATACAGTGTATAAACCCCTTTGTCCTTTACGATTATTCAAAAAGAATCTTTTTATACGAATCGTTTTACTAAAAGGTCAAAAGGAATGTTTTTCTTGTCGTACGTATGCGGAAACAATGACATCTAGGCCGCAATGACCATTATTTGAGTTTCAGCTTCCCCTACAAGCCATAATTTTTTTTAAATGAAATATAAATACCAAGTTTTAATTTTGGTTTATTTTGGTATTGAAAATGGTTTTGATAATTTTTTTATTATATCAATGTGTTGCATTGATATCTTCTGATTTAAATGAGGAAATGTTATGTTTCTTTTATGCATGTTTTATGTGATATGATTATGTTATGGTTTATGATATGTTTAAAAAAATTTATATAAGGAATGCATTGGACTTAATAAGTGACGGGTGGCGCCCGCTATAGCTCCTTGATGCATCGATAGGTCTCATGAGACAAAATAGTGTCTTGGCACGAGGCCATGACAAAATCATATTTGTAGTCAGGGAACGATGCCTTGTCTACGTGGTTATGATAGTCTAGCACTATGTATTCCATCATTATGAAAGTGGTTATTGATAGATAATGTGATTATTCAACTAGTAGAATAACTATGTGAATTAGTAAATGTAATTATTTCATTTTACTTTTTCCATATTACACTGAATTTCAAGTTTAAAATGCTTTTGTTTTAGTTATACATTAAATTAAATTTTTATGTTTATTTATGAAATCTCTTGCAATATTGTTATCTTTACTGAGCATCTGAGCTCACCCCTTTCAATGTTTTAATATTTTCTAGGTTTTGAAGAAGTATTTTATGAACGACCTGCAGGGATAGTCAGAAGGGGATATGATTGTGGACTATGGAGACCATGTTATTGTAGTTTTTCACTTTATTATGTAATGTAACTTTTATGAATGTATCTAGTGTTTCCAAGGCTACTAAACTAATCAGCCTTTTGTAACTTGATCGTTGTGATCATGCCAATGTTAAGTAATAATGCACCGACTCTGGGTAACTGGGGTCAGGGCATTACAAACTACCTCAAGCCCACCTCCATAGGGCAGGGGCTGGTGACCAGCGTTGAAGGCGTAACAATCTCGGGGAGGCCTTCACCTATGTACCTGTACACACGCACATACAACCCACTCAATGCAGAAGTGCAGAGTAAAAATGAAAACCACATGACAAATAGCTATAACCCAACCACAATAACACATCAACCACTAAATAGAGCAAATAAAGTGCGGAAAGTACTGACAAGTAAACGAAACAGTAAAAAGGAAAAAACACGTGCCCAACCACAAGGTTACCATATTCCAGAAATAGGTAACAAAATGAAACTGTTGGATATATTCCCACCTGGAAACTCTAGCACAGCCACAACATGTTGTATGAGCCCCCGTGACCTCTATGCTCCTCTATAATCACGGTCGACATGTCTGTCGTCTGCAAGGGAACACCAGGTGCGAGAACAGCCCAATCCGGGGTGAGTATACGGATACCCAGAAGGATGCCTTGAAAGATGGAGGGAGAAAAAAATGAGGCACTAATGTTCTGAGCAGTATACAGAACCAGAACAGTAAAAGAGTACAGTAATGTTAGTGCATCTCAACCCAACAAGAGGAAGGAAGTAAACTCATCCAAACGCAAAGAGCTAGGATCTGTGAGATATTGAACATCTATCTGAGTATTCGCTACATATAGTAGAAGAGTGGACTCATCCAACCAAGAGGAGATATACATGGAAAGCATGTGGCGTACCTCGCATGTTTTCACCCCTCATAAAAGAGAGTAACTGAACCCAAGGAGTGGGAACCTAAGTAAGGTTTATATTTATATATGGTCAACAAGGATCCTGAATGAGTGTGTATGGGGGGATCCATCTCCAATATCAGCCCGGGAAGAGTCACCAATAGTTCTAGGGATGTCCAACACTGAACCCAAACTTCTTACATGTCATTCTAGGTGGTACATGTCAAAGGGACTTGATCACCGCACCTCGATACTATCTGTATTGGGTGGCACTGACTTGCCCGGACAGCTTTTAGGTTGCCTCACAAGGATTCATCTCAGTGGGAAAATCTCCCCTGTCCTCGAATTTCCTAAGGTCATGAAAAATCTGCCACATCGCTGATCCGTATAACCAAGAATCTCGCTCTGGTAGTTATGGTGTAAAAATCAATGACTAGCCTCATCACAAGCACTGAGTCTAAAAGAATTTTTCGGGTAACCCACTGCCTAGACCCGTTGTAGTCTAAAACATAGTTAGTCGAAGGGTAACCCACTGCCCACATGCGCTGGAGGGTAAACCCTAAAAGTCTTCTGGGAACCGACTGCCCAGCCCCGCTAGAGGGTAAACCCTATTAAGTGAACGGGTAACCCACTGCACAGCATGGCTAGAGGGTAAACCCTGATGGTTCGATGGGTAACCCACATCCCAGCTATGTTGGAGGGTAAACCCTAAAATCAATGGGTATCCCACTACCTAGCCCCGCTGGAGGGTAAACCTGGAACTGGTTCAACAACTTCGCATTGCCCATGCCATCACTGGGTGTCACTAACCCCACGAACATGCATTGGGTCGTAGTGCATCAAAGTGACCTCGGACTAACTCCGTTTCATATTTCCAAATTTATTAATATCACGTAAGAGGCTCCACTCGTGCGAACATATTACCCCATTGTAATCCTCTTTAAAAAACACGTGAGATAGGCTACTTACTCACTGGAAACGACCTCCCGACAGAAAAGTAGTTCGCCATTTCTTTAGGCCCACATGAGGTCTCATGGGGCCCATTATCGGTCCTCAATGAGGTAGGTGGACTGTGCCATTGCTATGGCCTTGGAAAAACATGTCAAATCGACAATTCATCTACCCTGAACGGATGCCCGATGAAAACATCACAAAACACTGCGAGTCACTTAAAAGATGGCCCATAGGGCCCACATCTCATCTCCGAATTCAACACCCACAACTGTACCATAAATATCCACATCGACGCCAATTTCTCAATGCCACTAACGGTGATCAAATTGGACCTCAGATGTGTATGCGCCATCCAGAACAAGAACCCTAGGAAAAAACACCAATCACTTAATGGGAGTGTCGCGCCATAGACGCCCCCATCTCAGGAATTAAAAATCCTCTATACCATCTCAAAATCATCGTATCGACTCCTGGAATACATTTCCATAGATAGTATGAAAAATGGGGAACTATAGTGAAAATTACGGGTGTCTGTCGTCAGAGGGGGTGGACCCCTTGGGCTGGACGGGCCTGGTCCGCACGGTACGCATGGTCTGGGCCAGCCCGCACTGGCCCGAGGCCCTAAACCGCGACCCAGCCATGGAACCCAGGTCCACACATCACAGAATATCCCTAATGGCTGGTCATGGTCTTCTGCAGAGACCCGCTGAAGGTAGGTCCTGGTCCCAGCTCAGGGTCGCGCGCCGCGACCCCGGTCCGCCTCACCGTCAACCTCGCTGCCGCCAGGAGTCGCCTGGAGCCACCGCTACACCGCACGACGTCGCCGCCGCTGAGGAGTCCGCCACCATGCCGCCATCCTGGAAATCCACAGATGCCGCTAGAACCACGCCGCCACTTCCTGGAATGCAGCGCGCCGCCGCCGCTCACCGAACCTCTCTGGAGCCGCTAGAAAAATGGATGAATGGCCGGGAAACTTCCTGGGGCCACCCCGAACGCCCCGGGACTCCAAAATTTGATCTGAAATGATAGTTGGGAAGATAAATACAATACCTACACAACCAGGAGATTATCCCAATGACTGGATAACAATTCGACATAGGATGTTAAATTTAATGACAAGGAGGCAACTAAAACGAAGAACGAAACCTCTAACATCGTTGGGCGTAGCCCGAAGCTTCACAATTGGTCCGCAGGTGCCGCAGCCCCTTTCCAGAGTTGTGGAGGATAGGGGAGAATCTTTTTGAGAGGATACCTCCAGGGAATGCACTATGGGAGAGAAGAGGGTGGGGGTGGTGTTTATATAGAAAAACAATTAAAGCCACCACCCGTAGACCCCTCACCCAAACATTCGGTAGGGCCGGGGTTAAGAATCCCCTAGGGTAAAAACCATGTTATGAGAACAATAGAAATCTTGTAATTTTAATCTGATCCTCCATTCAAAAGATTTAAATTCCATATCTGATGCCGCTAAATTACAAAAACACCACTAGTGGGGTTTTTCACAGGACGGTCGGACCCGCGATAGTTATATCCCTCCTAGGGTAAACGACATGTTTCAGACTCAACATTGCCCTCAGTTTTCCCATCTGAGAAACCATTTATGAGTTTTTCTGATTATTTTGCAAGTCTACTGTGAACACGCATAAAAATTAATTCTGGCCACACTGGGGCTCAGAATCACACATTGTATGAACGTCCTTCTTTGGAATAACATGAAGAAAATCGCAACATCTTATATGTTCAAAAACCGGGATCTTACATCAATACCCCCCCTACGTTTTTCATCCCCAAAAAACAAAACTACAAAAAAAACTCGTGATACTAACCCGGTATCTAGATCTCCCACTCCCAGGTGCTCTCATGCACCCTCTCGTGCTGCTACAACACACGAACTAGAGGAATGGACCGTCCACACAGATTCCTCTCATGTCAGTCCTCAATCGACACCGTGTGCTCTGCAGAGGTGGATCCATCCTTAATATATAGATCTACCCAGTCGATAACATGCATGGGGTCATGCACGGATTTCCTCATCTGTGACACGTGGAATACGTCATGAAATCTCTCTAGTTGTGGGGGTAGAACAAGGAGGTAGGCGACCTCACCAACCCTGCGCTTAATCTCATAGGGCACATTGAACTGCGGGGACAACATGCCTCTCTGGCCAAACCTCCACATTCAATGACGTGGGGAGACACTCAAAAAGACATGGTCTCCCTATTAAATCTTCAAAGGCATGCGATGTCGGTATGAATAGGACTTCTATCTTCTCTAAGCCATCCTCATCCGCTCATGAATGACCGAAACATTCTTCATCGTTGCATGCACCAACTCTGGGCCCACGAGGGATGTCTCCCCGACCTTTGTCCCACACAACGGTGACCTGCAGGGTCTTCCATAGAGGGCCTCAAATGGTTCCACAAGAATAGTATAGTGGTATCTATTGTTATTCTCAAACTCTACCAAGGGATGGTGATCGTCCAAGTTCCGGCCAAAGTCTAACATGCACGCCTAAAGCATATCCTCCAACAAATGGATAGTGCACTCGGTCTGCCCGTAAGTCTGTGGGTGAAAATTTGTACTCATACGTAACTGAGTCCTTAATGCCTCCTACATGGCTCTCCATAATCTCGACGTAAACCAAGAGTCACGGTCGGAGATGATTGTCGAGGGTACTCCATGAAGGCAGATGATCTCCCGAACAAATAACTGCCCCAGACTCTCCACTGAGCTCTCCTCCCTAATATCAAGGAAGTTCGCCGAATTCGTGAGTATGCACACTAACACCCAAATGGAGTCTTGGTCCATTGTTTTGTGCGGATTCCTTGTGACGTTGTACATAGATATTCCATCCCACTTTCACTCTGGGATATCAAGGGGCTGCAACAACCCTTCCTTCACCTGGTGATAGGTAAAACACTGGGAAACGAACTCAGCTACACTCTGCTTCCTGACAAACCACCAAAACTGCCATTGAAGGTCTCTGTACATCTTACCCACACTGGGACGTACAACCAAGGGAGAAGTGTGGAACTCCCTTATCATCTCCTCGTGATTCTCCACTGGTACTACAACTCGCCCCTGGAATTGGATCTCATGATTGCCTCCTTTAGAATACTAACTGGGTGCGTCGCCTATGGATATATGATCATGAAGTACCTCGCTATCAAAATCCCCCAGCTGCGGCTCTCTCACACGCTCAAGGAGTGAAGGAGTCAAAACCATCGACTACAAAAAATTTTGTACCCTCCTGCTCCTCCAAGTCCAGTCGTATGAAAGACAACTGTTCTAAAGCTTCCCTCACTAAAAGAGCCAGGGCCATCCTGCAAAGGGTATCTTCTACTATATTTCCCCTCCATAGAGTATAGAATATCTTGAAATCATTTTCCTTCAAAGTCTCCATCCACCGCCTCTTCCTCAAATTCAAATCCCTCTGAGTGAAGATATACTTGAGGCTCTGGTGGTCTGAGTATACCACAAAATGCTCACCAAGAAGGTAGTGTCTCCATAACCTCAAGGAAAAGCCACTGTTTCCAACTCCAAATCATGAGTCACATAATTCTGCTCATGGGGCCTCAACTGCCTAAACCCATAAACAATCATCGTGCGTTTCTGAATCATAACACACCCAAGCCAAGATCCTAAAGCATCGCAGTATATGACGAACTGAATGACCTCCTTTATCAGCATCAACACCGGAGCACTAGTCAGCCTCTACCTTAACTCCTCGAAGGACTTCTAGCACTAATCAATCTTGGTAAATTGTTGTCCCATCTATGTCAATGCGGTCAAAGGGGCAGTTATCCTAGAGAAGTCCTCCACGAACCTCCTCTAGTACCCTACCAAACAAAGGAAACTCCGCACCTCAGATGCATTCTTGGGTGGCTCCCAAGCAAGCACTACCTCTATCATTGCAAGATCCACAGCCAATCCATTATCCATAATGGCATGCCCTAAAAAGTGAACTTCGTGAATCCAGAACTGGCACTTCAAGAGCTTCCCATACATATGGTGCTCTCAAAGTAAGTCTAGGTCCATCCTCAAATGCTCTGCATGCTCCTCCTCTCTCACCGAGTAAATGAGTATGTCTTCAATAAAGACAACCAAAAAATGGTCCAAGTATGGATGGAAAATCTGGTTCATCAAATCCATGAACACGACATTGGCATTCGTCACGCAAATGGAATCAACAGATACTCATAGTGCCCATATAAAAAATGGAAGGCTATCTTTGGGATATCAGCCTCACGAACCCACAACTGGTGGCAGCCCAATAGAAGATCGATCATCAAGAACCACTTCACACCTCGTAACTGGTCAAAGAGGTCATTGATCCTCAACAAAGGGTACTTATTCTTTATCATGACTTGATTTAGGAAACGATAATCCACACTAAGCTGCAGACTCTCATCTTCCTTTTTTCCCAAAAAAACTGGATCCACCCAGGGGGACACACTAGGTCTGATGAATACCTTATCACGAAGGTCATCCAACAGAAGTCATATCTCTCGAAGCTCTGCAGGTGCCATCTGATATGCTGCACAAGATATCGGAGTAGTCCCCGGCTGCAAGTCAATACATAACTCTATCTCTCACCTCAGAGGTTGTCCTAGAACATCCTCGGGAAAGAAATCCAAGTAGTCCTCTATAATGGTAGGGATCCACGTCCATATAGTGTATGCTTCTCCAAGATCCATGCTCACCATCTGGTGCGAAAAAGGATGGGGTCTCTTTCTTATAGTACCCATATGTTATTTCAAGAGGTCTTGTTCACCAAGTATAGTGAACCTCGTCCCATCAAAAAACATGCCTCTGAATCATCTGTGATGACAGTCGATTTGAGCGTGAACCATAGAAAGCCAATCCATGCCCAGGATAATGTCACATGGTTCCATCGTGATGATGAGCAAGTCCCACATTAAACTCCCTCCTCCAAATGATAGTTCACACTGTTTTCAAAAAAAGGTTACTAATGAGGCACTTCCTGTAGGAACCTCGAGGCAATGTGTAGGTGTCAACACCTCCACATGATGATCCAACTCCCGTACCAACATAAGTGATATAAAATAGTGGTTTGCACCTATGTCTACTAGTACTGAAGCAAGTGTGGATTAAACAAAAAGTGTACCTTAGACCATCTCTTGCACTTGAAGGTCTCGAACACCAATGGCCTGAAGCTGCCCGCGACCCTGACTGCCAGCTCCCTTTGCCTGGCATGGGCCTCCTGGTGGTGGCGGTGGAGGTATCTCAAAACGTCGTCCTCCACCTCCTGGTCCTGCAGCTCTTCCTACGCAACCACCCTGAGGACCACCCAATCCCCGCCTAGGTGACCCCTGGTCATGGCTCTGCCTCTACCACTATGGTTCGCTAGCAACCTGCCATGGCTGATCAGCATGCCTGGTCCAGCAATCCCATGCTAGATGCCCCCGACCGTCACAAGTGTAACACCGGCTCTGTAACACCCCAGGTAAATAAAGAATATGACATTTTCATATTTATACATATTTGTGAATAAAATATTAATATGACTTTAAAGGGGACGCTATGCTCGATGGCGTACCAAACACGCAACAACGAGTTTCTTGGGAATCTTACGTTGCACTCTAATAATAAAATAATATTATTTTAAATGGTAGTTAACATGTAGCCGTTGTATTGGCGGGAATGGCTAGAAATAAGAAAAATATGATTATATATGTTTTTAAATGTTTTTACATTTATCCAATAAAATATAAAGGCATAAAATACGGAAAGAATTCAATTTTAGTCGTATATGCCCTAGTTTTCACTAAAGATTCACTTATCGCCTTTTTATGGAGAACCGTCATTAAATATAGTTTTGTTCACTCTTATACATACTTTTGGACCAAATTAAACTCTTCTTAAGAATTGGGACATCAAAATTTACTTTGTGTGGATTTTTGGTATCTTTCTGATAAAGTTCATTTTTTTAATGAATAGTGTAAAATGTTGTATTTTAATTCAAAACCTCTTTTTAATCTATATTATTTATATGATTAGATTATCTTATGAATTGTTTTTATATTGAAATTAGAATATATTTTTACCATTAAATCCAATAGTTGTCCTTGGATTTAATTTCACTTTGAAATCAAACTTAAACTAGTGTCAATCTTTTGATACTTATTGTTTCATAAAAACACGCAATTTTCTCTGACAGCGGGAATTAATTATTAAATTAATTAATGTGACTTATATGTTTTGAATTTTGTAAAATAGACTTAATTTTTGAATTCAGAATATCAAATATAGATTATGATGAGTTTTTTGGATTTTTCTGAAAAACTTCAATTTTTGATGAATCGTGAAACCACTAAGTGGTACTTATAAAAACTGATTTTTCCGTTTAAATGAAAATTTTCCATCTTTGTGTTTTGAATTTCAAAAATCCGACATACATGGTTGTCATTAAGAAGTAAAATGTGGTTCAATGGGTTAAAAATAATTTTTTGGTGAATAGTAACTTATTAAGTTTTTAATCGCGATTAGAGGTAATTAGTGTAGTTTAAGGTAAAAATAATGTTTTAATAAAATGAAATGAATTTGACACATGTCCTAACCTCATTGGATGTGGCATGGCCGACTAAGACAACTCATGGGTCAACTTGGGGACCCCATGAAGCCACTTTGGTTGGAAAAGGACATTAATATCTTTTTATTTAAAGTTAAAGTAAAAATGAGACAAACATGAAATGTTTTACTAAAACAATTTTTACATGGGGTTATACAAATTAGATTTGTGACTATAAATTTTCATTGGAAAGATAAAATAATTTCTTACATCATAGTATTTTTTTTATAATTTTTAGACATTAAATAAATTAAATTATTTATGACATCATTATGATGCAGCGATGACCTCATTATTTAACGATTTAAATAAATTGGAAAGATAATGTAATATCTAAGACCTAAACATGTCCAAAAACCTATTGGATTAGTGGATTTCGAACCCTTATCACCTTATCCTTGAAACAAATCAATGTTGGACCTCTTAAATCCGAATACCATTTTAAAATAAAGTGACTTTTCGTTACCTTCCAATAGTGCCCCTCCTCTCTTCTTATAAAAGGCCCCCACCTCTACCTCCTTACCCGCACTTCCAAACCCTTTGGATCGGCTAACCTCTGCCCATTTTGTCTCTCCACTTCCCTCTCTTACTCCTTGAAGCCTCACTTTGGGCATAAGTCTTCCCAAGGAAGCCTTTGAGCTCAAACCAAAGAGGGTTACCTGATTTTAAGGTAATGTCTTCACTTGAGCCCTTTTGTTTTATTTTGATTCTCCAACCCCCTAAACTCGTTTTATTCATTTCTTTTGTAACAACTCCAGTATCATCAGTATACTAGGATGTTGTTATAATAAGTATTCGAGCTAAAATTTCACACACCTACATCTAATGGTTAAAGAACATACTGTTTCCGTGGATGGCGAATTTCGGCCTCCCGAAACGATGATGGTTCAACATTGTTTTAACACCTTCAAAGGTGGCCATTAAGATGACACTATATTTATATATGATATATAATATGATTATTTTTTCCTTAAGCTTCTGTATTTTTCATTTTGGGCATACCTTTATGGTTTCCATTATGGGTAAACGCGATATCTTCATTTAAGGAAGTGCGGACTACCGCCCCCTTAAAGTGATGTGATTCGTTAATGCCATATGTGGGACGTATAAAGGATGGATTTAAAGTTATTATATATTATTCTATACTGGAATTATAATACACCTCTATAACATTATTATTCCATTCCATAAAAATATGAAATAGAAATGAAAGTAGCATTCATGCGTACGTACGGCTTACCGTCTCCATGAACGGTGCATTTCATTTCTTATCCCGAAATGTAATGTACTATTATAAGTACATGTATATAATGGATATATATGATGAATGATACATCTAAATGATGAATGTAATTCTAGAATTAAAATATACATAACTATCATTTAGTTTTATTTCCATTAATATGACACAGAAATGAAAGTAGCATTCATGCGTACGTACGGCTTACCGTCTCCATGAACGGTGCATTTCATTTCTTACCTCTAAATGAGTATGTAATATTATAAATACATGTATATTCTGGATATATATGATATATATGATATCCAAATCATGAATATAATTCTGGATATAATGAACTTTTGACCACATGAACAACATGTAATTGTAAGAAGTCCACTTTCGACTTAAGAACCAAATATCGACAAAACAATCATTATTAACTTAAACGATTACATAATGATTATAACATGGAAATAAGTGATCTAAAAGGAATAATGAACAATAAATAGGTTCTTAATAAATTTTAAATTAACTCAAGTTTGTTATTCAGGACGTTAAAGAATGATCGAGTCAAGTCGGACCCGAGGTAAGGGATCTTACTCCTCTCTTTCTTTTTAAGTGCACTCTTTTATATCATTCCTTCTAAAGCTCATATTTCTTGTTATTGGGATGTTCTTTTATATTACTCTTACTTTAATTTTCATGTTCATATGGTGAGAGACCCTATTCTCTCTCATCAATCCATTTTGAAAGTTTTCAGTGGCGCCGTTATGCTGTCGAATTTTCATAAGAGATCTAACCTCTCTCTTTCTTTTTAAGTACTCTCCTTTATGTCACTTCTTTTAAGAATCTCGTTGTTATGATGGGGGATGTTCTTTTGTATTCCTCTTACTTTAAATTTTATTTTTATATGATGAGATTCCCTATTTGATCTCATCAGTCCATTTTTGGATGTTTTAAGTGGCATCGTTAGGCTGCCGAGTTTTCGTAAGGGATTTTTCATCTCACTTTTATTCCCATGAGATTTATGCAACATTTGGCACAATTTCCTTTTATTGGTGTATGTACTGAACATTATTTCACTCGTTGTGTTATATTCGTTCATTTATGAGTATTTACATCAATGTTTTATTGCCCTTCTTTCACGGGGCGTATGTTTCGAAGGATACCCATGTCGGTAAGGGAACCTTTCACCCTCCTCTTTTTAAAAGACTTCTGTTGTTGGGTCTGTTAATTTACATATTTTTATGTTGGGATATGTTGTCATATATCCTTATTGATGTAAATTTTATGTACAAGTGATGAAATACCCTTTTTTTATTATCTCTCATCAACTCATTTTGATGTGACGTCGTTAGGCTGTCAAGGGAACTTCTTAACCCAATTTCAATTTCTTTGGGTTCAACATGTAGTTATTGAATATGTCATCCATTGAATATGTGTGAATGACCTTTGATTATTTTACACTTAATATCCACTTATATTTGGTGTATTCGTTTTTCACACATAATTATGTAATTGATTTATCCTTAAACCAAGGATACCGTCTTTGTATGGGACTTCGTCTCAATCTCCTTTAGTTGAGCCATATTTTGTTTTATACACAACCTTCTTTTATACGGTGTATAAAACCCTTTGAATTTTATGTTTATTCAAAAGGAATCTTTTTTATACGAACCATTTACTAAAAGACAAAAGGGAATGTTTTTGTCATACGTATGTGGCGACAATGACTTCTCCGCCGTCGTGACCATTATTTGAGTTTCGGCTTCCTCTACAAGCCATACCTCCTTTTTTAAAAAGAAAAATAAATACCATGTTTTACTTTTCTTTTATTTTGGTATTGAAAATGGTTTTCATAATGTTTTTATATCAATGTGTTGTATTGATATCTTGTTATTGGAAGGTGGGAATGTTATGCATGTTTTATGTGATACAATTATGTTGAGGTTCGTGGGAATTATTATGAATATGGTTGGTTTCGTGATAAACTAAGTGCGGGTGAGCCCGATATAGCTCTCCAATGCATTGGGTAACGCGAAGGAGTGAAATGTTAAGGTTTTTCCGAATAGATTTAGGGAATATACTGTGATGGGTATTCTAAACATAACCAAGAGGGTTACTCCCTACGTAAGAATGTTATGAATGCCTCAAGTTACCTTTATGTCTTATGATTTCTATGATTTATTCATGGTTTGATGAGGTATGTTAAAGTTCCTTTGTTTTATGGCTAAAGTATGATTTCATTATTATGTATATATGAACTCATGTTTCCTTTCCATATTTTTTATAACCCTTACTGAGCTTTTTATGCTCATCCCATGTTTTTGAAATGTTTTTCACAGGTCAAGGGAAAGGTACATGATGTGATGATAGTGTCAAGGATGTGTCAAAAAAGAATCCGTGTTTTATTTTAAATATGTTTCCGTTGAAGGGAGGAATGAATATTGTCTTTTATGTAACCACTTTGTTTAAATGTGGAATGTAATGCAAGTTTCATGATCTAGTTCTCTAAAACTCTAAACCTAAAAAGATCCTCAATGTGTAATCTTGTAATAACTCAAGATTATGTAAGGTTTAAGGCTAGGGCCTTATAGTTGGTATCAATGGTTGGTTTAGATAACTTTAGAGGTTAGGGTATTCTTTAAGCATAAGTGACATTACCATAATGGTTAGTATTTCAGAAAGAGTCCTAGTTTTAAATAAAGTGAATGAGTAAGTATATCTTAGTGTTTACCTTTATCATTAGTACATGATGGTTTTGTTGATATACTCAAACTGACATTTCTGTTTTTAGTGATTGGATGGATCTAGTAGGCACCAAAGAGACAACAGGTTTGAAGGAAACTGTGGTGGTTCTCTGATTAAGATACTAGATAAAATGGAGGATTCAATGAGGAAACTCGTGGTTGTTCTAAACCAAATATCAAGGAGTCATTATCAACCACTTGAACCTTGGTATGTTCTTTAATGAATCATGTATGAGATGAACAATCGATGTGGAAGTTCAGGTAATAATTATAAAGGTGACCATTAGAGTTTATATGATCCTTACTTTTGAGGTAATTATGGGTTATTATATGATATGCTAGAAAATGAAAGGCTTGAGATAAACATGAGGTTAAAATATGTTGTGATCATTTTTGATGATTTTATCTCTTTTTGGGGAATGATTTAACAATTATATAGTTTTGGAAAAAGGACAACACGCAGACCGTGTGACAACCCGTCACGTCGGACAAAGCTGCGGGAATCAAACCCACAACCAAAGTGCGACTGGTATTTATCACCTACCACTGGACTTCGTGAAGTCCCTGGTTAGTTTGACTGATTCTTTTTAGATATATGAGTTCATGAATTAAGAGTATGTTTATATTGGGTTATTTATGAAAATGATTAACCTATCATGGAGGATATGTGATTAGGTTAATTACTTTTCAATACGAGACTTTAGGAGCAACTGATGTTGTTTGGAGATAATTGTTACGATTTAACTTGGAAGACTATGTGACTAAATCCTTCAAATATTTGGGTTTCAATCATAGATTGGTTTACGTTGAAGAATTTTATGGACAAATTGTTTATTGGATGGTCCTCGTTGATCTTTGGGTTTCGTTGGTCAAATTTTAGAGATTAAGCATAGATTTTCTTTTAAATGGGTTATCCATTTCTAGATTATCTGACCTTGTACTAACCTTTCTGGATTTGGTTTTGTTTAAAGCCAAAAGACATGGGATGTATATAGTTCACTTTGGTGGATTAGGTGATTCTCTATAAGTTGATTACAGTACTCTTAATGAGAACAAGTCTCCCTAAACACTCGTCTTTTGGAAAAAAAATATGAGTTTGATTAAGGAATCTAGTAAACGTTGAAAGTCAACATGATAAGTGATTATGTTTCCTTGTGAATAAATTCCTCAATAAAGAGTAACTTAGAACAAAAATGTTGTCTATTAACTTTTTCTACTGGGAAATCGAATACCGTTTAACCCATCAAATGTTTGTGATTTTCTTATGGTTAACTTTCTCCTAGACATGTTTACTATCACTCTCCCTCAAGAACATGACCCTTTGCTTTTTCTTCCATGTCCATGTTTTTCTTCATATGGGTTAACTCGGGTGACCTCTGTACTTATCTCACTTTATTTTAAAGTGATTCATTTACCGACTCTTGTTCCGATGTGAGACTTTCAAGGATGAATCCAAGCTCAATTTTAAAAATTGCGAGGACGCAATTTCAAAAAGGGGGGAAGGATGTAACACCCCAGGTAAATAAAGAATATGACATTTTCATATTTATCCATATTTTTGAATAAAATATTAATATGACTTTAAAGGGGACGCTATGCTCGATGGCGTACCCAACACGCAACAACGAGTTTCCTGGGAATCTTACGTTGCACTCTAATAATAAAATAATATTATTTTAAATGGTAGTTAACATGTAGCCGTTGTATTGGCAAGAATGGATAGAAATAACTAAAATTTGATTATATATGTTTTTAAATGTTTTTACATTTATCCAATAAATGATAAAGGCATAAAATACGGAAAGAATTCAATTTTAGGCGTATATGCCGTAGTTTTCACTAAAGGTTCACTTATCGCCTTTTGATGGAGAACGATCATTAAATATATTTTTGTTCACTATTATAAATCCATTTGGACCAAATAAAACTCTTCTTAAAAATTGGGACATCAAAATTTACTTTGTGTGAATTTTTGGTATCTTTCTGATAATGTTCATTTTTTAATGAATAGTGTAAAATGTTGTATTTTAATTCAAAACCTCTTTTTAATCTAATTTATTTATATGATTATATTATCTTTTGAATTGGTTTTAAATTGAAATTAGAATATATTTTTACCATTAAATCCAATAGTGGTCGTTGAAATTAATTTCACTTTGAAATCAGACTTAAACTTGTGTCAATCTTTTGATACTTATTGTTTCATAAACACACGCTATTTTCTCTGACCGCGGGAATTAATTATTAAATTAATTAATGTGACTTATATGTTTTGAATTTTGTAAAATAGACTTCATTTTTGAATGCAGAATATCAAATATAGCTTATGGTGAATTTTTGCGATTTTTCTGAAAAACTTCAATTTTTGATGAATAGTGAAACCACTAAGTGGTACTTATAAAAACTGATTCTTCCATTTAAATAAAATTTTGCCATCTTTGAGTTTTTAATTTCAAAAATCCGACACACATGGTTGTCATTAAGAAGTAAAATGTGGTTCAAAGGGATAAAAATAATTTTTTGGTGAATAGTAACTTAATAAGTTTTTTAATCGCGATTAGAGGTAATTAGTGTAGTTTAAGGTAAAAATAATGTTTTAATAATATGAAATGAACTTGACACATGTCCTAACCTAATTGGATGTGGCATGGCCGACCAAGACAACCAATGGGTCACCTTGGGGACCCCATGAAGCCACTTTTGTTGGAAAATGACATTAATATCTTTTTATTTAATGTTAAAGTAAAAAATGAGACAAACATGAAATGTTTTACTAAATAAATTTTTACATGGGGTTATACAAATCAGATTTTTGACTACAAATATTCCTTGGAAAGATAAAAATATTTCCTACATCATAGTATTTTTTTATAATTTCTAGACATTAAATAAATTAAATTATTTATGACATCATGATGATGCAACGATGACCTCATTATTTAATGATTTAAATAAAATGGAAAGATAATGTAATATATAAGACCAAAACATGTCCAAAACCTATTGGATGAGTGGATTTCGAACCCTTATCACCTTATCATCGAAACACATCAACGTGGGACCTCTTAAATCCGAATACCATTTTAAAATAAAGTGACTTTTCTTTACCTTCCAATAGTGCCCCTCATCTCCTCTTATAAAAGTCCCCACCTCTACCTCCTTACCCACACTCCCAAAGCCTTTTTCTCGGCCAAACTCTGCCCATTTTGTATCTCCACTTCTCTCTCTTACTCATTTTAAGCCTCACTTTGGGCTTAACTCTTCCCAAGGAAGCCTTTGAGCTCAAACCAAAGGGAGTTACCCGATTTTAAGGTAATGTCTTCACTTGAGTCCTTTTGTTTTATTTTGATTCTCCAACCCCCTAAACTCATTTTATTCATTTCTTTTATAACAACTCCAGTATCATCAATATACAAAGATGTTTTTATAATAATTATTCGAGTTACACTTTCACATACCTACATCTAATGGTTAAAGAACATTCTGTTTCCGTGGATGGTGAATTTCAGCCTCCCGAAACGATGATTGTTCAACATTCATTTAACACCTTAAAAGGAGGCCATTAAGATGACACTATATTTATATATGATATATAATATTTTTATGTTTTCCATAAGCTTATGTATTATTCATTTTGGGCATACCATTATGGTTTCCATTATTGGTAAACGCGATATCTTCATTTAAGGAAGTGCGGACTACCGCCCCCTCAAAGTGATGTGATTTGTTAATGCCATATGTAGGACGTATAATGGATGGATTTAAAGTTATTGTATATGATTATATACTGAAATTATAATACACCTCTATATAATTATTATTCCATTCCATAAAAATATGAAATAGAAATGAAAGTAGCGTTCATGCGTATGTACGGCTTACCGTCTCCATGAACGGTGCATTTCATTTCTTATCCCCAAATGTAATGTACTATTATAATTACATGTATATAATGGATATATATTATGAATTAAACATATAAATGATGAATATAATTCTGGAATTAAAATATAAATAACTCTCATTTAGTTTTAATTCCATTAATATGACACAGAAATGAATGTAGCGTTCATGCGTACGTATGGCTTACCGTCTCCATGAATAGTGCATTTCATTTCTTACCTCTAAATGATTATGTAATATTATAAATAAATTTATATTATGGATATATATGATATCCAAATCATGAATATAATTCCGGATATAATGAAAGTTTGACCACACGAACAACATGTAATTGTAAGAAGTCCACTTTCGACTTAAGAACCAAATATCGACAAAACAAACATTATTAACATAAACGATTACATAATGTTTATAACATGGAAATAAGTGATCTAAAAGGAATAATTAACAAGAAAAAGGTTCTTAATAATTTTGAAATTAACTCAAGTTTATTATTCAAGACGTTAAAGAATGATCAAGTCAAGTCGGACCTGAGGTATGGGATCTTACTCCTCTCTTTCTTTTTAAGTGCACTCTTTTATGTCATTCCTTATAAAGCTCATCTTTCATGTTATTGGGATGTTATTTTATATTACTCTTACTGAAATTTTTATGTTCATATGATGAGAGACCCTATTCTATCTTATCAATCCATTTTGGATGTTTTGAGTGGTGCCGTTAGGCTGCCGAATTTTCATAAGAGATCTAACATCTCTCTTTCTTTTTAAGTACTCTCCTTTATGTAACTTATTTTAAGCTTCTATTTGTTATGATGGGGGATGTTCTTTTATATTCCTCTTACTGTAAATTTTATTGTAATATGATTAGATACCCTATTTGATCTCATCAATCCATTTTTGGATGTTTTAAGTGGCGCCATTAGGCTGCTGAGTTTTCGTAAGGGATTTTTCATCTCACTTTTATTCCCATGAGATTTATGCTACATTTGACACAATTTCCTTTGATTGGTGTATGTACTGACCATTATTTTACTCATTGTATAATATTATTTCATTTATGAGTATTTACATCAATTTTGTATTGCCCTTCTTTCACGGGGCGTATGTTTCGAAAGATACCCATGTCGGTAAGGGAACCATTCACCCTCCTCTTTTTAAAAGACTTCTTTTGTTGGGTCTTTTAATTTACATATTTTTATGTCGGAATATGTTCTCATATATCTTTATTGATGAAAATTTTATGTCCAAGTGATGAGATACCCTTTTTTTATTATCTCTCATCAACTCATTTTGATGTGACGTCGTTAGGCTATCAAGGGAACTTCTTAACCCAATTTCGATTTCTTTGGGTTCAACATGTAGTTATTGAATATGTCATCCTTTGAATATGTGTGAATGACCATTGATTATTTTACACTTAATATCCACTTATATTTGGTTTATTCGTTTTTGAAACATAATTATGTAATTGATTTATCCTTAAACCAAGGATACCATCTTTGTATGGGACTTCGTCTCAATCTCCATTAGTTGAGCCATATTTTGTTTTATACACAACCTTATTTTATATGGTGTATAAACCCCTTTGACTTTTATGTTTATTCAAAATGAATCATTTTTATACGAAGCGTTTACTAAATGACAAAAGGGAATGTTTTTGTCGTACGTATGCGGCGACAATGACTTCTCCGCCGTCGTGACCATTATTTGAGTTTCAACTTCCTCTACAAGCCATACCTTCTTTTTAAAAAAGAAAAATAAATACCATGTTTTACTTATCTTTTATTTTGGTATTGAAAATGGTTTTCATAATGTTTTTATATCAATGTGTTTTATTGATATCTTGTGATTCAAAGGTGGAAATGTTATGCATGTTTTATGTGATACGATTATGTTGAGGTTCTTGGGCATTATTATGAATACGTGTGGTTCTGTGATAAACTAAGTGCGGGTGAGCCCGATATAGCTCTCCAATGCATTGGGTAACGTGAAGGAGTGAAACGTTAAGGTTTCTCCGAATAGATTTAGGGAATATACTGTGATGGGTTTTCCAAACGTAACCAAGAGGGTTACTCCCTACGTAAGAATGTTATGAATGCCTCAAGTTACCTTTATGTCTTATGATTTCTATTATTTATTCATGGTTTGATGAGGTACGTTAAAGTGCCTATGTTGTATGGGTAAAGTATGATTTCATTCTTATGTATATATTAACTCATGTTTCCTTTCCATATTTTTTATAACCCTTACTGAGCTTTTTATGCTCATCCCATGTTTTTGAAATGTTTTTCACAGGTCAAGGGAAATTTATATGATGTGATGATAGTGTCAAGGATGTGTCAAGAAAGAATCCGTGTTTTATTTTAAATATGTTTCCGCTGATGGCAAGAATGAATATTGTCTTTTATGTAACCACTTTGTTTAAATGTGGAATGTAATGCAAGTTTCATGATATAATTCTCTAAAACTCTAAACTTAAAAAGATCCTCAATGTGTAATCTAGTAATAACTCAAGATTAAGTAAGGTTTAAGGCTGGGGCCTTATAGGCTCTCTCTCATCTCCCCGGTTTCCATATAGTGCCACTGAGGTGTATGACCCTGGATATGGGTCTTCTCTCAGAAGGGCCTCCTCGGTTGAGGCCCAACCCTCTGTTGTCTTCCTGCTAAAGACTCCACTCCAAAGAGGCCACTGCTAGGTCCTTCCATCTTGCACCCCTCAGCCAAGAAGCTCTCGGTCACAAGCGCATGCTCTAGAACCTTGGTGTATGTGGGGATGCACAAGGGTATCATGGTAGCATGGATATCCCAGAGAAGACCCTGCTCGATCTTCCATGCCCAGAAGTAGCTCTCACAGATCATGTCCTGCGAGTAGTGTGTAAGATGATTGAACCAGGCCGAGTACTGGGACACAGACATCCCCCCTGCTTCCACTCCATAAGCTCCTGGATCTGAATGAAGCATAAAAATGAGGGGAATACTCTTCCTAAAAAATATACTGGAAGTCATCCCATGTGAGGGACGATTCATCATGGGTCTACGTCACTAGAGCCCACCATAACCCAACTTTCCCTAGAAAAAGACAGGTGGCTAGGGCCATCATCTAGTCTACTAGGTTCTGTACCATCCTGAAGAGCCATGCCACTAACTCAAGCCAGTCCTCTTCCACCTGGGGATCCGGGTCCCCGCAGAAACATAGCGGCCTAGGATGCTGGAAGTCTTGTAGCATGCTCACTATGCGCACAACCTCATCCGGAGCTTCCGGTACTAACTACCTCTCTCCATATGGGGGTTGCTGCTGAAGAACATGCTGGAATGGTATCATGTGAGGGTCCCTGAACCGACGCCTCATCGCACGCCTGGTCTTCATCAAGAACCGGAGAGGGTAGCCTGGCATGCTGCTGTCTTAGAGGAATCCTAAAAATTATCAAGGGATATAATGATTAGATGAGCCTATATATATATATATATCAGTTATAAAAAAGGGGTGATGACTCAATCAAATACCGTTAAATATTTATTCCTCTAAGTTTCATGTTCCAAAGTTCTCTGCAACAAGTGTCTCAACATGTCAAGTCGACTGGCTGGTTATCGGGGTCCTAATGAGTGGATATGTTAGCCTCTCGTACCATGACTGGGCTCCCTATCCTGAGAACCACTCTCGATACACGTCTACATTATTTCCCTAAATCCCAACTGATTCTGTTTTAGGGACTTCCTAACAACTTCCCAAGGAATAAACTGCCTCTGATACCACATTGTCATGACAGAAACCAACCGGTCCCGAGCCACAACTACCTCAAGCCCAACTCCATAGGTTAGAGGCTGGCGACCAAAACCAAAGGCGTAACAATATCCGAGAGGCCTTCACTTATATACCTGTACACACGCACACACAACCCACTTGATGCAGAAGAATAGAGTAAAAAAGAAAACCATAGGACAAACAACAATATCCCAACCACAGTCATGCATCAACCACTAAATAGATCATGTAATGTCCTGAAAGTACTGAGAAGTAAACCGAACAGTAAAAAGGGAAAAATATACGCCCAACCACAAAGGTTCCACAACCCAGCAATAGGTTTCAAAAGGAACCTAGTGGATATATTCCCACCTGGAAACTCTGGCAAGACCACTGCACACTCTCCGAGACTCTGAGTCCTCTACACTCCTCTGTTGTCACGATCTACTTGTCCATCGTCTGCAAGGGCACACCAGGTGTAGGTAATTCCCAAGCAAGGGTGTGTATAATGACACTTAGTAGGATGATCTGAATGCTCAAGGGAGAAACAAAAGAGGCACTAATGAGGTGAGTAGTAGACAGAACCAGATTAGTAAAATAGTACATTAAAGAGAGTGCAACTCAACTATGAAAGATCAAGGAAGTAAACTTGTACAACGTAAGAAGCTAGGAACACTGAGAAGACAAACTTCTCCCCGAGTATTTGCTACTTATAGTAGCAGATTGAACTCATCAAACCAAGAGGTTCTAAAAAGAGAAAGCACGTGACATACCCCGAGCATCACCGTCCCTCCTAGAAGGAGAGTAACTGAACCCTAGGAGGTATAAGTCAAAGGGACTCAATCATCGCACCTCAATACTATACGCTATGGGCTGCACTAACTCACCCGCATGACTATTAGGTCGTGTCGCAAGGACGCGTCTTAGTGGGAAAATTTCCCATCATCCTCGTCTGTCCTATGGTCACTTCGAAGCTCTCACATTACTAATCCGTATAACCAAGAATCCCGCTCTTGTAGTTACAGAGAAAAAGTCACTGACTGGCCTCGTCAAAAGGTCTGAGTCTAAATGAAGTCATCGTGTAACCCACTACCTAGCCCAACTGGAGGGTAAACCCCTAGAGTTCTATGGGTAACCCACTGCTTAGCCCCATTGGAGGGTAAACCCTATTAAGTCGATGGGTATCCCACTTCTCAGCTGTGTTGGAGGGTAAACACTAAAATTCATCGGGGAACCCACTGCCCATCCCCACTGGAGGGTAAACCCTAGTAAGTGCATGGGTAACCCACTGCCAAGCCTGGTTGGAGGGTAAAACCTGATAGTTCGATGGGTAACCCACTTCCCAGCTGCGCTAGAGGGTAATCCCTAAAATCAATGGTTAACCCACTACCTATCCCCGCCAGAGGGTAAACATGAAGTTGGTCAGTCAACTTCGCACTGCCTGTGCCATCCCTGGGTGTCGCTAACATCACTACCGTGTGTTAGGTCAGAGTGCGTCCAAAATACCTCTGACCAATGCCCTTTCATATTTCAACATTTAATAAGATCATGTAATAGTCTCCGCTCGGGCGAACAGATTACGTCGTTGTAATCCTCATGGAAAAACACGTGAGATATGCTACTTAATCGTTAGAAATGACCACTTAAAGGAAAAGTTGTTCTCCATTTCTTTAGTCCTTATCGGTGTCTCATGGGGTCCATTATCGGTACCTAAAGAGGGTAGGCATACTGTGCCATTGTGATTTATTAAAAAAACACGTCTAATCGATTATTCATTCGCCCCGAAAGGACGCCTGACGAAAACATCCCAAAACTCTGCATGTCACTTAAAAGACGGCCCATGAGGCCCACGTATCAACTCCAACATCAATGCTAGAACAAATACTAAAACTCTACGACTTGATGCTAGTGTCACAACACAACTAAAGGTGCTCAAATCAGACATCAGATGTGTTTGAACCATCCAAAACAATAACCCCACAAAAAACACCAATCACTTAATGGTCATGTCGCACCACTAAGGCCCTCGTCTCTGGAATTAAAAATCCATAAGACCATCAAAAAAGCCTTGTGTCGACCCCAGTAATACACTTCTGTAGACGACATACAAAATGGACAGTTGTAAAAAAAATTACTAGTGTCCGATGTCAAAGGAGGAGAACCCCTTTGGATGGACCTGCCTGGTCCACCCAGTTCACCCGATCTGGGCCGGCCCACGCCAGTAGGGCAGGATCATAGTACTTGCCACTGTCTTTGCCACGCGGCCCACCCTATGACCCTAAGTCCCCACAGTGCCGACCGCCCCTCATGGGCAGCCGCTGTCTTCCGCGTTCACCCGCCGAGTTCATGTCTCGGTCCCCGCCCGGGGTCGCGAACCGTCACCCCGGTCCGCCTCGCTGTCGCCCTCACTGCCGCTCGGAGTCTCCTGGAGCCGCCATCATACCTCCATCTTTAAAATCCACCGCCACTTCTGGAACCACGCTGTCACCACCTGGAACGCGTCGTGCCGCCGCAGTCGATCGTCAGACCTACCTAGAACCATCGAAAAAAGGGAAAAACAGCCGAGAAACTTCCTAGGGCCACCTCGGACGCCCCGTGACTCCAAAAAATTATCTGAATGGATAGTTGGGAAGATATATCCAAGCCCTACACAACCAGAGGTATATTTTGATAATCAGACAGAAATTCTATATAGGAAATTAAATCTAAATACAAAGCGGGAACTAAAATAAGGAACGAAACCTTCTACCTCATTGGGCGTAGCCCGAAGCTTCACGATTGGTCCACCATAGCAACCACGCCTTGTCGGAGTGGTGGACAAGAGGAAAGAATCTCTTCGAGGGGAAACCTCCAAGGAATGAACTAAGGGGTTGAAGAGGGTGGGGGTGGTTATTAAATTGAAAAACACTTAAACACCATGCCCGTAGACCCTGCACCCGAACTCTCGGCGGGGTTGGTGTTAAGCCGCTCCTAAGGTAAAAACCACATTCTAAGCACAACGGTGGTCTCAGAATTTTAATCCGAGGTTCTGTTCAAAAATTTTAAATTCCATGCATGATGCCTCTAAATTACAAAAGTGACCCTAGTGGCATTTTTCACAGAAGGGTCGCACCCATGAAAGTTATACCCCTCCTAGGGTAAAAGGCACGTTCCAGACTCAAACGTTCCCTCGATTTTCACATATGAGCAACTGTTTTGGAGTTATTCTATTTATTTAGCACATCCAGTGTGAACACGCGTCAATTTTAATTACAACCACACCGTGGCTCGGAATCGCACGCCGTATGAACATCCTACTTTGGAATAACATCAAAAAATGCAAAGTCTTTTTGGTTTAAAAACCAGGTTCATACAATGTCGATGCAATATCTCATCGATGTATAATATCAGATTATAAATCAAGGAAATGATTAATTATTGGATTCCATGTTTCTTAGGTACATGGTACCTTTACCATCAAGACCATTCACCACTCTATTTTAAAATGTAGGGTAAAAACCCATATAAGACATTTATCTAAATGACTCATCCCATGAAACTATCGAGGAATCGAGGGGATAACAATTATGAAGCCCCACCCATGTCGTACCAGTCAAATTAATTCCCCATTTATCAAATAATAACTATCAAATTGATTCTTTTCTAATATTTATATAAATTAGAAGATACATATTAATCAATCCATAATCTTATTATACACTATTTGTAGAATGGTATACAGTTTAGCAAAAGTAAAATTCATGATAAAAGAAATGGATAATTTATGTGAAATTCAACATTCAATTATCAAAATAGAATGAATATTTCAAGGGAACTAGTAAATAAATCAGGGAAGTTAATGTGAATAATATAACTGGAAAAATAAATTATAAACCACCAAGGCAACGATTAAATATAATATCAATACAAAAAATCCCATGTAGAGTAAAAATACGTGGTCGGTGTTATTGAGGAAATAAAAATTTTCATTTTAAAAATATTATGGAAGAATATATTGACTTCTTTTGAAAAACAATTTGAATATATTTTTCTATAAAAATAAAAAATTTCAACATGTAAATTATTATTTAAGAAAATTATAGAGGATGAATCCATATATGTTGTACGAGGTAAAAATAATATTTAGTTTGTAAGGAAAAATATATGTAAATTTGTTATTTGTAAAGTAACAAGAAGATTCCAATGAAAATTTGTTAAAATAAAATATGGAAAATATTTATTTACCAATAATTTTAGAATAAAATTTTAAACACTCTTATTGAAACAATATTTTTAGGAAAAAACAGCTTCTCTGATAAAAGAGATAAATAAAGTCAGGTTTTCATTAAATCATTTTCTAAAACACATTGAGTACTAAGGAGTAACAAAAATAGTACTAATAATTGATAATGGTCATGAATAAACATATTATAATGAAAGTATTCATTGATAAATGGTAATGTAATTTTATATAATGATAACTCCATTTAATGATCAATAGTATTAGTCATATAGAAAGTAATCTTTAAGCTTTGCATTATCTCCCATACCACTTTGGAATTTTTTATAACATAGTCCTCATGAAGGGATAACAATATATAAGTCTTTTTAATATATAGAGATTAATAATATTCATGATATATAATGTAAAGGGTAGTATATAAACTATGTAAAAGAAACAATGTGCATAACAACAATTATGCCACAATAGAATGTAAATTGAGATGTAAATCCCTTACAATGGTTATATATTCAGGTAAGCATCCTTTATATTAGATTATAATAAATTTAGGTTAATTTAATACATTCTTCAAACCGATTTTCAGGATTATAATTATTTTTATTTCAATTTTTAACATGTTCTGCAGAACTACTCAAACAATAATGTAGTCATTGGGTGTTTTTGGAAAAATTCGGTTTATGCATCAAAACCATTATTTTTGGTAAACTATGATCATAGGGATCATTATATATCATCTCCAGAATAATAACCATGAAATGTATATTATATTTTGACATAAATTATACTTTTAAAATGAATCATAAAATATGTTCTATGAAAACCGAAATATGTTACAATCATGGAGACGGTTGGTCGTACGTACTCATGAGTAACATTCCCATTTTTAAGTGATCATTGTTGAATGATGGTAAGTGACCAAAATATTTAAGAAATAATCATTATATAATAAATATAATATTTTTAATAATATATACATATATATCTTATTATTTTTAGTAAATATAATCACATCGTGTTGAGGAGGCAGTAATCCACACATCTACCATTGGTGTTCTCTCTTTTAAATTTTTTGAAAGGTTAATAAATGAGATTATATATATATATATATATATATTATTTTTCCAGAAATATAATTATTTCATGAATATCTTATAGATGTTTTTTATGTCACAAATATTTAATTATTTTAATAAATTTAAACATTCCATGTATCATGCGAATGAATCACATAACTTTGAGGGGGTGGTATTCCACACATCCTCAAACGTGATAATCATATTTACACAACATGAAATACATAAATTTATGATATAAATAATATTTTCTTATGAATAAAATATTGTTAATAAAATAAATATCTTATATAAATAGATCGTTTATCATAATGGCCACCATGAGAGGCTGTAGGGAAAAATTGAACACTCATCGTTTTGTGAGGCAATAGTTCATCGTACATAGAAACATTATCCCCATTACCCATTAGACAGTTCTGTGTGTATCTGTAGGTCAAACTATCAGCATTAAAAATTATTATTATATTGATGATAATGGTTTTTTTTATAAAAAAATGGAATACTGAGATTTTAGGGGTTCAATAATGTAAATAAAACTAGAGACATCGGGAAAATACATTACCCATTAAAAAGGTAACTTCTTTTGGTTTCACCAAAAGGAATCTATAAAAGGTACTCATCTAGAATGGATTAATCTAATTAGTTTAGAGGTTTTTTTGGATGTAATTTGGGTAGATCATTTCCAAAAATAATATGTTGGATAGTTTTGAGGAATGGGTGGAGATTATTGCATTTTATAGGGATGGAAAATAACTGACATGGAATTCTTGAAAAGAAGATAGGTATGCACATGTTATTACATAATTAAAGTGACAAAAACCCACCAAAACTAATTAGTTGAAGGTTAATGGATAACATATTTCAAGATAATGAGGTTTATAAAGGTGTCTAGGTAAATTGGGCCCATGAACATAATGATTTAGTCTATTTTATGGATAGTTACATATTTATCATTGTAATTAATTTTAATCACTTTCAGTAATTAGTTTTGACCAAAAAATAAGTTAATATTATTAGAACACAAATTTAATATTTATTAAAATTGTTTTTATCATATTTTCTCAATTTTAATAAAATAATAATAAAAATATATATTACTTCAAATAATAGAGACATATGGATTAACTAGTTTTAGTAGAAAAATGTTCCAAAGTTCGTTTTCAATTTTTATTAATTTTAAGTTAATATTTATTATGATGTAATATATTATATTAGTAGATGCATAATTAGTCTAATGAGAATTTAAAACAAATTTTTTATATAATTTATCATTAATAATTATTTAAACAAAAATAATGTTTTTAACTAAAATATGGAATTTTCCACATTTAACAAAAAATGACGTTTCATGGAAAAATCCCAGAAATTCATCATAAGCTACATTTGAAATTATGAGTTCAAATATAAATTTTAAATTACCAAATTAAATTGATGTGTTTTTTAAAATTACATTTTAAAATGGGTTCTTTATCAATAAGGCAGTATAATAGCCTTACTAAAAATATAGGTTTTATTTGAAATATTAGGTTTTCTCTTATCTTATGCTTACCAAATCTATTAGTTGAATATCAAAAATAATATATTTAATATGTATTATATTTATTAAATTAATATATCTCACTAATTTTAAATAAAATAATATATTAGGGTAAAACCTCTTTGTGATAATAAAAATAGTTCTCTGTAAATAATATCCTTTTTGATATTCAATTGGTACTTATATTCATTTATGATTTTGTAATAAATTATTTAGATGTTTCAAAAATATATTTTCATATGATAGTTAATAATATTCATAATGGCTAGTTTATATATAAATATATTAAATATTTATATTTTAGTGATAGGTTTTTTTCTTCGTAAGACTCAATATTGCGTATAGAGAAAACGATCAAAGAAGGAAGCTTTGGCATGTTACAGAATATATATAAGAATGTAATTATTGAATATGACAAAAAATAAGTTTTTATTGAATTGTATGTATATAGAATATATTATAAATAGTAAATATACAATAATTTTTATGTATATTATATTACCTTATGCGCTTGTTGTCACGTGTCATACACAATATCGAATACAAGGTTCTTACATTAGTTTTTCAGGTTGTTACATATAGATATATTGATTATTATTTTTGTTATATTGTATTTGGGGAATAGTTAGGGGATTTTACTTATATTTTTCATTATTTTATGGGCATTATGATACATTAATGTTTTATCTTAATTATTCACGAATCAATGATTATTTTATGGGCATTATGATGCATTAAATTTTTATATTTTTAATAATTATTTTGTAACAAAAACAGTATCCTCCAAATACTATGATGTTGTTATGATATGGATTATAACTACACTTACACACACCTCCATCTAATGGATGAAGAACATAATGTTTCTGTGGATGGCAAACTAACGCCTCACGAAATGATGATTGTTCGATTTTCTCCTACCGTCTCTCATGGTGGCCATTATGATGGAAATGTATTTATATATGATATATATTATGTTTTTTATTTCCTTATTTGTCTTTAAATACCAAGAATATCAAGACTTTTTGGTTTCCATAGTCGTTAAATACGATAATCTCATTTGAGGAAGTGTGGACTACCACCCCCTCAAAGTGATGTGATTCGTTAATGCCTTATGTGGGATGTATAAAGGATGAAGTTAATGATATTATATATGATATTATACTGTAATTATAATATACATATTATATTAAAATAATAAATAGAAATGAAAGTAGCGTTCATTCGTACATACGGTTTACCGTCTCCATGAACGGTGCATTTTATTTCTTGACTCAATATGTTATGTACTATTATAAATACATGTATATGCAGGATATATAATGAATATATATGATATATAAATCCTGATTTACATTCTGGAAGTACATAAATCATGATATAAGTAATAATAACGTCATGAACAACAAGTCCAAACACGTACGACAAATAAGATGATTTTACCCAAAACGTTGCTTTAACATGGGATTTACAAAAGAATGGGTAATATAAAGTCATAAGTGAACCATATATGATATCATAACAATTAATATGACTCTATAATAAGTCAATTACATTATTTAAATCAATATACAGGAGGTTTGGATACATACAAAGCATATCGGACCAAAGGTAAGGGATAATTTTTCAAATATCATTTTTATCTGAGATTATTTATTCGTAAGTATTTACTAGGGTTATTGTTATCATCCATGTCCATGTTTTATAGAAATGTTTTCATATATGTTTAATGTACTTTTTACCCATTTTTTACTTTTACTACATGGTATATAAGTAATCATTCTTTTGTTACGTTATGAGGTACCTTTTTTACTTTTCCTGTAAAAAACGAGAAGAATGTTTTTTTAACTTATACGGCATGAAAGGATTTTTAAGGTTTTATAAATCCTTATTTTCATGAAGATTACACCAAAAGGTTTCATGACTATTTTAAATAAAATCAATTTCTTTTAAAAATGCATGGAATCTTGTGAACAGAAAATGATTTTCAAGAAGAAAGGATATTTTCCTCAAGAATTCATTTCAAGTGCTTTATCAAAACAATTTTCCATCTAAGATGACATTATTTCATATGTGTATGTTTCATTTATAATGTATCTATAATTTATATGGATTCACTTTTCTTATGATGAAATGATATCCATTTGTTTTATATGGATTATTTTTTTATGGAATGATGTTTATAAAATCTAATTTATTCTTTGGGTTATGATGAATGATTTATGATTGTTTTGTGGAACACCTAAGAATGATTTAAATATGAGATGGGTGGGACCTATATCTCTTTCCGATGCATTGAGTAATGATTTATATCTCGTGAGATAAACATGGCTGGAATGGTATGTTAATCAGGTTCAGTGATACAGGAATGGAACGGGGAATGAACTCGATTCAGAAAGGGACTTTGTGCACTAAGATGGTCTTGACAGCAATGCCATGGCTACTATGGAAATAATAATAAGTGTTGAATGGTTTCCACAATTAATTTTTTTATTCCCATGCTATTTTATCAATATTTATCTTCCATTAGGATACATGCCTTATGTACTTCCAAGATTTATGTCTTTGCTCATGATTTTGATGTTTAAACATTATGTTCATGTTTTTAAGTTCAATGGTATATGGTTTGTTTTATTTTCTCCACGCTTACCCTTACTAGGAATTTAAGCTCAACGTTTATATGTTTTCATTTCCACATGATTTCGAGAAAGGTTTTTAGGTAGGAAAATCAAAAGGGGAATATAATTATGGGATATGATGAAGATCTTTCACCACGATTAGAAGATTACGTTCCGAGTTTCCACAGACACTAAACTATTACGGCCGTTTGGTGTCTATTTATGTTATGTATTAGGAATTCTGAAAAAATAATGTAATGTACATGTATATAATGCTTTGGGTCTTTACAGTTATCCTATATGAAGTCTATTAAATCACATTTTCCTTATAAAAGAGGATTATTTATTAACCCTTTTTATGATGTGGGTTTACAATACTGGTATTTTAATTTTCCAATCCTTTGATTAATGACGTAATGTTCAAAATGGAATGATGTAATTTATTAATGTGGGAATTGGGGAAGTAAAAACCCATCAATTTAAATAATGAAAATTAGGTTTCATAATGAAATAGAACACCACAAAATTTTAAAATTGAGTTATAAAATCCCCCCTTTTTATAACATAACTTTTCATTACATTTTATAAAACTGAGGATCGTTAAGGATTAGTGTCTTGGAAACTAGGAACATAAAACATGAAAACATTAAACATTATTCATAAACACTTGAAAGGATTCTACTTATGTTCATCCTAGGTTCATAATTTCATCTCATAACCTGGGGACATACATAAAAAGAAAGGATGAGAAGAAGGCACAGTAATGGAAACAAGGGGAAACATTTAACATGTGAACTTGAGATAGATCAATAAAGTCCGGAAAAAGAACATTTTCATGATAAAGAAATAATGAGGCATATCATAACAAAAATAACGTATTTCATAACATGAATATGTTGCTACAACATTTTTCATAACCAATCATTTCCGTTTCACCAAGGTCCATCCCCAAGGTGTCATTAAAAATTAACAAGGTTATTCACCAAGGCATCGTTAAAAATGGTTATCTCCAGAGATGAAGCCTTTACCCAATGCATTTGAGCGTTATCAGTGAGCACCCTTACATTTGAATTTATTATCATGTGAGACACATTTATCATCATAAAACATTTCAGAAACAACCCATATAGCATAAAAGAAATGGTTTTTATTTCATAGTTATCACATTTTAAAAACTGCTTTAAAGACGTGATCATTATGTCACTTTAAACCCATGGAAAAAGGAAAGCAGGTTTTATTTATATAAGTCCCAGAATTACAATATAAAATTTTGATATATATGTGAATACCCCTATATAAGAAAGATTTTTGAGTATTCACTTAATAAAATAAAAGAATTTAAGAAAAAGAGAGAGACATTTTGAGACGAAAATTCTACAACATAACGGCTATGTTATAGGGTTTTAGAAAATACTGAAAAGAGAGGGGACATGGGTCACCCACTCATAAATGATCCATAAAACAGTAGAGGGACTAAATATAAAGGATATATGAACATGGTAATTAAATTTTATGGACATACCATTTGAAATGAAAAACATGGAAAGAAGATCAAAATAATATTTTTCTTATGAAAATTCGGCAGCCTAACAATGTCACTTAAACATAAAAAAATGATTTGATGAGATCAGATAGGGTCTCTCGTCATACGAACATAAAAGATAAGTATGATAGATTGAGATATCATACCCAAAAATAATAAAAAGGAACTTGAAACACATGACATGAAAATAGATCTTGAAAATTAGAAGGGTGAAAGAATCCCTTAAAAATTCAGCAGCCTAACGGCGTCACTTAAACTTGAAAAAAAAAGAATTAATGAGATCAAAGTGGGTCTCTCATCATATGAACATAAAATATCAGTATGACAGATATAGATATCATACCCCAACATAATAAAAAGGAGATTTAAAGACTTGACATGAAAATAGATCTTGAAAAAGACAAGGGTGAAATAATCCCTTGAAAATTCGGCAGCCTAACGACGACACTTAATATTCAAAAAAATGAATTGACGAGATCAAAGAGGGTCTCTCATAATATGAAAATAAATGATATGTTTGATATATATAGAGTTCATACCCCAAAACAATAAAAAGGAAATTGAAAGACATGACATGAAAATAGATCTTGAAAACGAGAAGGGTGAAAGAATCCCTTAAAAATTCGGCAGCCTAACAGCACCAGTTAAAAATTCATAAAATGAATTGATGAGAGAAATAGGGGTTATATTATCAAATGAAAATGAAAAGGAACATAGGATGGATATAAAAAACATTCCCCAACATAAGAACTTGGGGTTTAAAATAAATGACATAAAAGATATTACATGGGAAGAAAGAGAGAGGTAAGATCCCTTACCTTAAAACGTATCTCTTAAAACTCGAAGATTGGGACCTTGAGTGCTTGGGAGAACCTTGGGAGGAATACTTGGGAGCTAATGAGACCATATCATCATTGGGGGAGAGTTGGGACTGAAAACAAATGGAGGAAAGGGTGGGTATTTATAGGGAAAGTGAGGGGACAAGACATTAATGGCCAAGGGACACCTCATTGGTGGTATTGGAAAAACCATGGGTTTTCCCATGGTATTGGCCACATGGGACACATCATACAATAATTCATCCCCTTTAGTCTAACATCCCTTAAAACATCTCATGAAATCATCATGATGCAGTCATGATGTCGTTAAACATACCGAAACCCTAAAACTGTATTTTTATTATTCCCTGAAAATTAAACTTTTTCCGAAAACTCCCAAAATTTCAACTTAACCAAATATCAATGCTCTGATTTCAAAAATGAACTCCATTTTATAAAAAAAATTCTTAATATTTTTAATTAAATTTTTAAATAAATACACTATTCACAGAAAATTATTTTTTTTTTCAGAAAAATCCCCAAAAGTTACCTTAACATAATATCGATGATCTGAGTTCAAAAATGAAATCAATTTATTAAAATATTTTTCAAAATATTTTTAATTTATTTTTTTAATTAAAAAACACTATTCACCTGAAAAAACTAATACTTGACTAATAATTTCTGAAACATTTATTTACCTATTTTATTTAATCTCATTACTTAATCAAGGTTCCTATATTATATTAATAATTTTTTAAGTGAGATTACTAATCCAGTTGGTCACATTACTAATCCTAAGCGTAAAATCACTATTCATATTTTACTATTCATCAAAAATCAAGTTGATCTTACTAGAATCTAAATTTCATTCTGAACATAATTGTAGAAGACATTTTTTGAAAATCATTACACATTTCTAATTATTTAATGGCTACATAAACATTTTTAAAATATCCTTTTACTAAAATTCATCAATAATATATATACTACATTTGTCCAAACATTTGAATATTTACAAAATTCACCATAAGAAGAAAACATAATTTTATTTATATCAAAGGATTACACAAAGTAGTTATGGTCTCCTTACATATCCCCTTATAACCCCAGAATATGACCTAAGTGTAAGGTGTGCTAAGGTGAGAGAATCTGAGGGAGGCTCGGCCAACATTGCACGACTAGTAATTTCTATCAGTTTGAACTTCTCGCGATGGTGATATCGTTCTAGCTTCACACGATGAAGTTCGGCTTGGGTTTGGTAAAGAGCAAAGCCCAGTAGTGCTACCTCTTTCCCAAGTTCTTCTAGATGGGATTCGATTGGACCGAGACTACTGGATGAAGCCATTGAATCTTCTTTCTATATTAATTAACCAAGATCACTTGTATTTAGAGACAATAATCGCAACATTTGGTTTCCAATGGTCATAGTGACTATCAGTCATATAATATTCAAAACCTAACTGTCTTATTTTAATTATACACATGTTATCAATTGAAACAGTTTTTTTGAGTATGAAATAAAATAAC
Source organism: Viscum album (assembly GCA_963277665.1). Taxonomy (NCBI): domain Eukaryota; kingdom Viridiplantae; phylum Streptophyta; class Magnoliopsida; order Santalales; family Viscaceae; genus Viscum; species Viscum album. The sequence goes on from OY728143.1 coordinate 542,500,209, forward strand.
ACAAAAAATTTAGGAAACAAAATATATTAAAAATTTCAGGTCGTTACATTCTTCCCCCCATAAGAAATTGAGTCTTTGTAATTTTTAAAACTGGGTTTTGAAATTTCATTAAAAGTCCCACATCAGAATAGGATTCAGTAAAATTATTACTTTAAATGAAAGAAAGGGAATCAAAATGGTCACCAGAGTTAACCCATACTAGGATTCTATGTAAGAAAACAAGGACATGAAAGAGAAAAAAAGGGTCAAGTTCTGAGGGAGAGTGATAGAAAACATGATTATGAGAAAGTTAACCACAAGAAAATCACAAACTTATGATGTGTGTAAACGGTCATTGATTACCCATTAAGAAATGTAACCCAACAAAGTTTTTATTTTACGTTCCTTTTTATTATTTTGATGAATTCATTTACAATAAAGAATAAGAACACCAGGAAATATACTTATCGTCAAGTAGAGTTTCAACCTCTAATAAGTTTCTACCAAAACTAATCTTTTCTCCAAAATATGAGCATTCAAAACTACATGGTCTCATCAAAGCACAAGAATCATATTCTAGAGAATCACATAATCCACAAAAGATTAACTATCTATTTCTTCTATCTTTAAACATTATCCCAAAAACAGAAGGGGTAAGATAAAACAATTCTTCAAAAATAAAGAATCCCATATCAAGGGAAACTTCTTTAAATATTAAAAATTCCATGTTACTACTCAGAGTTCATCATAGACCATTCCATAAATAAATATCCTTAAAATTCCTCAAAATAAACCAAACTAAGATTGAAACCCAAATTCAAGAAGGATTTGATAGCATAATCTTCCATGGTAAACTTTATTGTTCATCTCCAAACAAAATCAACCACTCTTATCATCTTTCAACAAAAGTAACTGACTTAATCACATTCTCCCCAAGATAGGTTAATAATTTCCATAATTATCCTAAATTTCGATAATTTCACCTTAAATTCATCGATTCTTCAAAATATAAGTCAAAATTTACTCCTCAAATAAAATACCGTAGTAATATTTTACATCGATCATATAGGGTTCCCAAAATAGTGAACGTCTTCCAAAATAATAATCATCTTTTAATCCCCTAATCATCTCTTTTTTTTCATGAAGAAAAGCTTCATAACATCAACATGTGATACATAACAATAGATGTTTTCCTTAATGATATAAATCCATCTTAGGTATTGACTCGATGTTCTTAGAAAACATTAAGGATATGCTAATAGAGCAAAAACTAAAATACAACGTGACATATACAATTATTACACAGAAGTAAAATGTTCTTTAGTCATCATGATCCATCTCAGCATAGGACATGCATTGTTCCCTTGTCCTTGAATATTGTTGATTCTCATCATGCTTCTCATCCCTTCCAAGAGAGAATTGCCTTGGATAATTTCCAACTTCTCCATATTTACGATATTGAAAAGTATAAGGTACGTTAGATCAACCCTTATATCTATTCATCACATTATCCATTTTTTTGAAGCAATTGGATATTTTATGCCCTATCTTCGCACACTTAAAACACCTCTCAGTTCCTTTGTGAAATTCTCTTTGGTCCCTCTTCCAACACTTTTTGAAAAAAGGAAATTAGGTCTTCTTCCCTTATCAACATTATCCGATGAACATCCTTGAGACTTCTTCTTGTTCTTCCTTGATGAATTTGGACATTCAACTAGGTACCAATTAATAATTGGGATTTTTGATAGCTGGTTTGGCATAATCACAATATGTTCAACGCGATCTCTATTTATATCTATCATATTAATAGGGCAATCATCACATTTCCTATGACATTGGTTGTTGGGACATGTTCTTTTATTTCACGCCGTTAACTAAGAAATGAAATTATAATTAGGGGCTTAAATACTTATCCAATAATCATTAAAAGGAATCTTTAAGCATATAAGGATAAACTTGTAGATGGAAAGTATACCCTAACTATTTATCCCCATGGTTAAAATCTAGGTTATACATGATAATATATTCTTATGTAAATCTTTATTTTATTTTATATTTGTTCCATTAATAATTGTTCATACTAAGCTTATGAATTTACCAAAGCATATCCCCTAGGAGTGTCGTAACCAAGAGTGCAGCTATGCCCGTTGTCATGTAATAGTTCCCGTTCGATTCTAGAACAGAGTGGTGTTTTCGGGTTTTACCCAATGTACATCTATGCCAGAGCCACCTCTACCTTCTTGTATCTAGACAGGGATGTATTTGCTTGGAAACCCCTTACTCAATACTCACCAAAATACCAGGAAGATTTCCTATATTTAAAAAATTATATACGGTTCTACCTAAAGTTATCATATCCTAATTTCCCCAAATAACTAAACCATCCTTTGATACCAACTATAACATCACTCCTTTTTATAACATAACTTTTCATTACATTTTACAGAACTGAGGATCTTTATGGTTTAGTGTCTTGGTAACCAGGAACATAAAAAATGAAAACATAAAACATTCTTCTTAAACACTTGAAAGGATTCTCCTTATGTTCATCATAGGTTCGTTATTTAATCTCCTAACTTGGGGACATGCATCAAATGAAAGGGTGAGCAGAAGGCCCAGTAAGGGAAACTAGGGGAAACATTTAACATGTGAACTTGAGATAGATCAATAAAGTCATGAAAAAGAACATTAAGGCACGAGAAAAAAATCATGAGAAATATCATAATAAAAATAACGTATTTCATAACTTGAAGATGTGGCTACAAAAATTAAAAGAGAAAATCATTTCCGTTTCACCATGGTCCATCCCCAAGGTGTCATTACAAATTACCAAGGTTATTCACCAAGGCATCGTTAAAAATGGCCATCTATAGATATTAATTCTTTACCCAATGCATTGGAGCACTATCAGGGCGCACAATAAAATTTCCGTTTATTATAATTTGAGCCACTTATATCATCATCAAAAATTTCATAAAAAACCCATATAGCATAAAAGAAATGGGTTTCTTTTCATAGTCATCACATTTTAAAAACTTCTTTAAAGACGTGATCTTTATGTCACTTTAAACCCATGGAAAAAGGAAAGCGGATTTTATGTATATAAGTCCCAGAATTAAAATAGAAAATTTTGATATATATTTGAATACCCCTATATAAGAATGATCTTTGAGTATTCACATAATAAAATAAAATAATTTGAGATAAATAGAGAGACATTTTGAGATGAAAATTCTGCAGCATAATGTCTATGTTATATGGTTTTAGAAAATACTGAAAAGACAAGGGACACGGGTCACCCACTCACAAATGATCCATAAAACAGTATAGGGACTGAATATTAATGATATATTAACATGGTAATGAAATTTTGAGGACATATCATTTTAAATAAAAAACATGGAAGGAAGACCAAAATACGATTTTTCTTATGAAAATTCGGCAGCCGAACGACGTCACATAATCTTCAAAAAAATGAATTGATGAGATCAAATAGGGTCTCTTATCATATGAACATAAAATATCAGAATGATAGATATAGAGATTGTACCCCAACATAATAAAAATAAACATTAATGACTTGATATGAAAATTGATCTTGAAAATTAGAAGGGTGAAAGAATCCCTTAAAAATTCGACAGCCTAACAGCGCCACTTAAACATCAAAAAAATAAATTGGTTGGATCAAATAGGGTCTCTCATCATATGAACATGAAATATCAGTATGATAGATATAGTGATCATACCTCAAAATAATAAAAAGAAAATTGAAAGACATGACATTAAAATAGATCTTGAAAACGAGAAGGGTGAAAGAATCCCTTAAAAAATCAGCAGCCTAACGACGTCACTTAAACATAAAAAAATGAATTGATGAGATAAAATAGGGTATCTCATCATATGAACATAAAAGATCAATATGATACATATAAGGATCATACCCCAACATAATAAAAACGAACTTCAAAGACTTGATAAGAAAATAGATCTTGAAATTGAGAAGGGTGAAAGAATCTCTTAAAAATTCGGCAACCTAACGGCGCCACATAAACATTCTTAAAGTGAATTGATAAGAGAAAGAGGGGGTCTCTCGTAAAATTAAAATTAAAAGGAAATTAGGATGAATATAAAATATCATTCCCTAACATAATAACATGGGGGTTAAAGGAAATGACATAAAAGAGAGTACTTGGAAAGAAAAAGAGTGGTAGGATCTCTTACCTTAATACGTATCTCTTAAAACTCAAATATCGGGACCTTGAGGGCTTGGGGGCACCTTGGTAGGACTCCTTGGGAGGTAATGAGACCATAGATTTTTTGGGGGAGAGTTGGGAGTTAAAACTAAAGGATGAAAGGGTGGGTATTTATAGGGAAAGTGAGGGGACATGGCATTAATGGCAATGGGACACCTCATTGGTTGTATTGAAAAAACCATAGGCTTGCCCATGGTATTGGCCACTTGGGACAACTCATACAATAATTCATCCCCATTAGTCGACCATCCCTTAAAATATCTCATGAAATCATCATGATGCAGTCATGATGTCGTTAAACATACTGAAACCCTAAAATTGTATTTTTACTATTCACTGAAAATTCAACTTTTTCCGAAAACACCCAAAATTTCACCTTAACCAAATATCAATGCTATGATTTCAAAAATAAACTCCATTTTATAAATATAATTTTTTAAATAAATTTTATTTAATTTTTAAAAGAATACACTATTCACTGAAAAATAATTTTTTTCAGAAAAATCCCAAAAAATTTCCTTAACAGAATATCAATGCTCTGAGTTCAAAAATGAAATCCTTTTTATAAAAATAATTTTTTAAATATTTTTAATTTAATTATATAATTAAAAAACACTATTAACCTTTAAAAACTAATACTTGACTAATAATTTATGAAATAGTGATTTACATATTTTATTGAATCTCATTACTTAATCAAGGTGCCTAGAATATACTAATACTTTCTTTAAGAGAGATTACTAATCCATTTGGTCACATTACTAATCCTAAGCGTAAAATCACTATTCATTATATACTATTCATTAAAAATCAAGTTGATATAATTAGACTCTAAATTTTGTACTGAACATAATTGTAGAAGACCTTTTTTTGAAAATCAATACACTTTTTTAATTATTTAAGGTTTACATAAACATTTTTAAAATATCTTTTTTCTAAAATTCATCAAAAATATACATCTTACATTTATCCGAACATTTGAAAATTTAAAAAATTCACAATAAGAAGAAAACAAAAAATTTATTTATCTCAATGGATTATACAATGCAGTTACGGTCTCCTTACATAGGCCCTTATAACCCTAGCATAGGACCTAAGTGTAAGGTGTGGTAAGGTAAGAGAATTTGAGGGCGGCTCAGCCAACATTGCATGAGTAGTAATTTGTTTCATTTTGAACTTCTCGCGAAGGCGATTTTGTTCTAGCTTCACACGATGAAGTTCGTCTTGGGTTTGGTCCAGAGCAAAGCCTAGTGGAGCTACCTCCTTCCCAAGTTCTGTTAGATGGGCATCGATTGGCCCGAGACTACTGGATGAGGCAATCGAAACATCATTCTATATTAATTAACCAAGACCACTTGTATTTAGAGACAATAAACACAACATTTGGTTTCCAAAGGACATACTAACTATCAGTCATATAATAGTCAAAACCCAACAATCTCATTTTAATTATACGCATGTTATAAAATGAGACAGTTTTGTTGAGTATGGAATAAAATAACACACAAAATTTAGGAAACAAAATTTATTAAAAATTTCGGGTCGTTACATGAGTTATGTATAATAGTTACTTTATGTTATACTACATTCATCCTTATTATTTCTATTTTTAACAAAATATTCAACATGAAACCCTGAACATAAACAACCTTTGATATATATTACCATTATAAAATAGCTGTTAATTTTTATAGTATTAATAATATTAATTAATTTATGAAATAAATAAATAAATAAATATTTTATACTCAATGTATGTAACTGATAATTTTTTAATATAATTAATCATTTTTTAATAAATATGTTATTTGTGAAAAAAAATTCCTCTAAATAGAATTTACTTTCTTTTGAAGAAATAATATTATAATCGATTATTGGAAATTGAATATATTTTTTTGATAAAATTAAATTTATTTTATGAATTTGATTATATTAATTTACTTTGGGTGAAATTTCAGAAATTTTCCATATTTTTTGATTTTCCAACGAATGGTGATAAATAATAATTTTTGTAAAATTGCACTTCCATTGAATAAATTATGTCATTTAAACATCCCTTATGGTAATAAATATTTTAACATGAATCATATGTTATATTAAATTTTATTGATTAATTTTTGAACATTTTTATTTTTATATTTCATATAGGTATATTATTTTATTTTAAATTGGTTTTTTAAAAAAATGTTTAAAAAAACATTATGCTTTTCCATTGTAGTAAATTACATTAATAAAAAATGTGGAATGATTTAAATAAAATTAATATACTATATAAATTAAAATAAGTTTATTTTAATATAATAAGGATTAATAGTCATGTAATTAATATAATATAATCATTTTCTAAAAAATATTATTCTCATAACCTTATTGACTCACCGTGTCTATAGTATTTATTACAAATTTTTTATTTTCAATTCATTGAATTGAATTTGAAAAAAAATGGATTCTATATTTTGAATTTAATAATTACTAATTTCCAATATGTTGAATATAATTTAGAAAAAAATGAATAATAAATGCAATGAAAATTAAATACACAGGTTAATGTAAAAATTTAGCTACTCTGGGGTTAAACATGAATTATAAGAATAAAAATGAAATAAAAATTATATTATTTTTATTTAATGATAATATTTAGACATTATAAATCAAAATATCATTAATATGGCGGTTACACCCTGATTTCCATTCAGTATGAACAATATATTATTTTATGTAATGAAAAAGAAAAAATAAAACATTTTTTCAATTTAATTAAAAAAAATTATTTAGGATAGGGACAAAAACAATATAAGGTCGGTCATAGATATTATTTAAAATATAAATTTTAATATTTTATCATTAAAATTTATAAATAATTTTTGGTTTTTAATTAATTAAATATAATTATTATATAATTTCAATAGAGTAATTATATAGTTGATAATTAAATGAAATAAATGATACTAAAATATTAACTCTGATATAAATTGATTGAATTAATATAATAAATTATTTTTATGATGAATATATAATTATACTTTGGTGTGAAAATAATATATTACAATTCATCATTGTATTTATATTTTTAAATTCAAATTAATTGAATAATTTAATAATAGAAATTAATTTTTTTACAATAAATCTTATTTTTTAAAATTATTTAAAATAAAAAAGTATGATCTTATGAAAATTGATTATAAATATTAATAAAAATCATCTATATCACATTAATATATTAATTGATATTTTATTTTGAATAAATTGACACCTGATTAGTAAAAAACACCATTAGTATAGTTAATGATAAAGTGTTGTTTTTTCACATTACATACGCTAGTGTTCAGTATAATTCTATACTGACATAATATTCTCATGTGATAAATTGGATATCATATATTTAATTAATGGGTAAACAATTTTTGTTAATCCAGTCATTAATTTATTCTAAATTGATATATTTCATATCTTAGAAAAGTAGTTTCCCTAGTGAAACCCAAAATGGTAAAAACAAGAGAAAATAAAATTTCTGGAAAATTTATATAAAATATGTGTTTAATTTTGTCATTGAAGTATTTATTAGGCTTATAATCCCAAAATAGAATTAATTATAAATTTTTTTGCAACATTATTTAATATTGACCTCCCAATAGTGAATAATTTTGAGTATTTACACAAACCCCCCTCCTCATTAACAATAAAAGGGAACTCACTCACTACAATTTTTCACATCAATAAAAAAATTTGGATCATCCAAAAACATGACAATTGACTTACCATCATCCCTAAAATAATCACATAATCCTTTTTTGGAATAAATCTATCCTTTGATGGATTTATGAAGAAACTAAGGAGGATACCTGAATAAGAGTAAATGTTCACCAACAAGAACAATTATTTTACTTAATTCAAAACTGCATTTAATTCTTATTATAATATTATGATATAATAACATCAGTATATTCCATTTAATGAGAATAATTTATGTTATTTATATGGCTTATAACAACACAAAAATCCATCAAATGGGATACAAAATCATTATTAATGTTTCTGACATAATTCCACCTCGCGAAATGATTTCATTCAATTTTCGATTGTCACCTGTCATAGTTGGGTATGATGATGTTGTTTATGTATATATTTTAAATTTTTGAAAATTTTAAACCCATATATTCAATACATCATATATACCATCCATAATTTCGTTCCATATAATATATGATTACAAAGCTCATGTGTACGCAAGACTGCAACCTCACGAAGTGATATGATTCGTCTTTCAGTAATGTGTTACATGGAAGGTAATAAGGTTAAATATAGTATATATTTGTGATATAAATGAAATTTTATTATATTCATTTCATATTTATGATTCTTTAAATATTATATATCATTACATTACCTTTTATCTCAATGGATAAAATTAAAACGTTGTTTATGGATATCAAGACTACCACCTCATTAAATTAAAGTGACTCCATTTTTCATAACCACATTACAGTAATGATATATATATATATATATAATTAAATGGAATCATATTTATTTATTTTTATTATGTAAATATAAAATATAATAAACCATCTTTCCAAAATGATCATTGAAAAATGAAATTTCATTCATGTGTGCGTACGAACTACCACCTCAATGATAGTAACATATGTACAATTTTTAAAACAAAAATTCATGATAAATTTTAAATGTATAGTATATTTATAAATATGATAACTATTTCATGATTATTAATTCTGATATGTAAGAATTATTTCCATTTTATAGATTGTCACCCCGCCTAAGTCAATCTTTTCCTAGAAACTGAATATTTATTAAACATAGAACTGAAATTTGAATAGTTATGTTATTTTATGTAAAATTTTAAAATGTTTAATAAAATTTATAATAAACATAAAATTTTTCAACATATAATAAATAATTAAAAAAATTATTATAAAAAAATAAATATTAATCTTGATTAATTGAACTCGGGGTAAGGGGTTCCAAGTTATAATTTTATTTCATTGATATGTTATCCATATTCAATAATTATTATTAATCTGTGTGTTTTTAGTATCTAATGAGAATAATTTAATTGTATCATAGATATATTTATAGTGATTTATAAATCTATTTTAGAATCTCTCTTCCATGAGTTTTGTTTTATTTTCATGGTTTCCAAAACAGTAATGGATTTTGGTCCCAATTTTCCTCATATGATACTTATTTCATTTTACAAAACTGTATTATTTTATAAGATGTATATATATGTCCCCTTATAAATTTAATATTGTGAATTTTTTTTCTAATGCAGTTTAATGTTTCATTTAATGTAATCATTTCATGGGTATTACAATTCAATAATACCAAAGTTGTAAAATCCTTGGTATTTATAGATTAATAAATTTTCATATCTATTAATATTTAGGAATAAGATATTAATTTTACATTAAATGTGACACTTTAATTGATAGATTTATCGACCAATAAAAATTGGTTTTTCTAAAAACATTTGTTGCACACAACACCGAGTTATACAAAAAAGTAATACAATAATAATATTATAATATTATATAGTAGTTAACGCCTAGACATTGTATTGGGGGGAATGAATAGAACTCAGAAAAATATAATTATACATGTTTTTTAAATGTTCTTACATTTATGCAATAAATTATTGAGGCTTGAAATAAGAATGAATAATATTTTAAACATAAAATACTATAAAAATTCTATAAGGACATTTTACTACCTTTTGTTGGTGAATTTTTTTTATATACCTTTTTTAAAACTTTAGTATGTTTTATTTGAAAATATAAACATATTCCTTTGAATTGGGTCATCAAAATTTACTGTGGTTGAAATTTTGGATTTTTTTAATAAATTCTTATTTTAATAAATAGGAAAAAATACTTCATTTTTAATTCGAAACACCATTTTCATCTAATTTATTTTTAATTATTAAGTATCATTTGAATTGGTTTTTATGTATATTTATATTATTATATTATAATTTAATCCAAATTTCTCAATTGGATTTATTTTCACATTTATATTGGAGTTAAACGCATATCAATCTTTTGATAGTTTTTACTTTTTTAAAAATCCCACTTTCTGGTTTTGGTTACAAGAATGAATTTTAAATTAATTACTGTAACTTATTTGTGTTGAATTTGGAATAATAAATTTCATATTTTGAATCATAAGGTACAAATTATTTAAATAGTTACCTTTTTTGAACATTATAAATAGTATGTAAAGTAATTATTTTTATTTACCTTAGTTATAGGCTAAATTATGTAAATAAGGTTAAAAATAATATTAGAAAACTACAATAAACGTGTCTTGATGTTATTGGATGAGTCATGGGATACCTAAAAAAATACTTAGGTAGATATTTTGGCATTTGGGATCCATATGGGTGTGATAAAGCCATGTTATAATAATTAATTTAACATAAAGTGGAATGTAACCTAAAAAAAATAAAATTAATAAAAGAATTTTAATATAAGATTATATAACTGGCCTCTTTAACATTAAATATTATTTAGAAATAAAAAAATATTCCAGCATAATTCACTTTTTTAAATTTTTAGAGATTAAATAAATAATGTTATTTAGGATAGAGTAATGATACAATGAATAACATATATTGAAATATTTAAATAAATGATAATATAAACACTAAAATAAAATTAATTTAAAATTTTTGTTGTAATTCATGAATTTTATGGATGATTTTGTAATTTTATCTTTGATTTATTGATTTTTTTAATTTATTTTGTTTTAATGAATTTAAAAAAATCAATTACTAAATAGTGTCAAAAATGAAAAAAAAATGAGTATTCCAGAAAATAAAATTTAATTAAATGATATAATAGTCATAAAAATGTATTATATGGGAAACTAACTTATATAATGTTAAAAATTTCATTAATTATCTACTTCTGTTTCTATTGGAATTTTAGAGTATATATATTAACCATATAGTGTAATAATACATGATGACATGGTAAGTGTTAATTTATTTAACTTAGGATTAATACTAAAAGATAAGGATATATTTATGATGTAAACATTTCTAAAACCAATTATCAGAAAGTATTTAGACCCATACTCATATTAGTAATGAAATATATCATGTTGGAGGTAGTATAATTCGAAAATAAATTTGTAATAATATAATATTTATAGACATTCCTAAAGTGACCCTCCTCCATCATATAAAATCTCCCACCACTACCAACCTACTCACACCTCTCAAGCACCATAAATTATTCGTATTATTCTCAAATAAACTCTCAATATACCTCCCTTACTCATACAATCATTTTCATAGGCGTAATATAATTAATGAAAGCCTTTTGGCTCCAATAAAAAGGGGTTACCAGGTATAGAGGCAATGTCTTCTCTCAAGCTCCTTTTATTTATTCATTTTCCTTATCCAAACCCCTAAACTCTATTTATTTAATTATTTTATAACAAAAATATTATCATAAATATAATAGTATTTTTTTTATGGTTTGGTCCTACACTGCACACCCCTCTATTTAAAGGATATAGAATATACAATTTCTGTATGTGACTAATTACTACCTCACGAAACGATGACAATTAAATTTTTTCCTACCACCCATCATGGTGTCCATTATGATTGTACTATATATATATATGATATATTTTATAAATATATTGTATTTATTATTTTTTAATTCTTTTTATAATTTACAATTATGATTTCGAAAATGTGTAAATAGAATATTTTAATTTTTTGAAGTATTGACTACCGCCCCTAATGTAATGTAACTTGTTCATTCCATACATGAAACATTTAAAGGATAGACATAAAATAATTATGTAACATATATAACATATATATTATAATGGAATAAAAATATAACTATTTATCAGTAAGTATTCATTCCTTTAAAATGAAGAATGAATAAAAGTATAATTCATGTGTATGTATGGCCTACCATCTCCATGAACGGTGCATTTAATTTCTTATCTAAAAATATTTTGGATTAATATAAATACATATATATGGATATATATGATATTTACTTCATGAATAAATTTTTTTAGAAAATTTACTTCTATCCTCATGGATAATTTGTAATCATAACAAGATCATTTTGGACTTATATACCAAACATCAACAAATGGTTGGATATTGACATAAATAATTATATTATTTTTATTAAATGGTAATATGTTATATAAAAGGAATAATAAAAATGTGAAATGTTCTCAATAAATTCTAAATTACATTATGATTACTATCCAATGTCATAAAAATTATACGTGACGAGTCACACACGTGTTAAGGGGATTCTTCTCAATCTTTCTTCATTGTAAAATATTTTAATTTCTACAAGACTTTCTTTATATGGGGTATAATAAACCCCTTTTACTTTTAATTCAAAGATGAATAAATTTTTGTATATTTTTACCTAATGACAATAATTAATGTCTTTAGTGTCAGTGTGACAACGAATTACCTACCACATTAATGATTATTTGATATTTGATTCCTATTTATGATTTCATGTTTTTTAAAAGGAAATGAAATCCCTTATTTCATGTTTTTTTGTATTGAAATTGGTTTTGAAGGAGGATTTAATATTTTAATATCCTGAAAATTATTCTTGTGATTGGAAATCATATTTTATGAGTGAAATATTTTTAATTCAAACCATTTTTATTATTATTATATTATGGTACAATGATTTTTGATGGGTGGTTACATGACATACCAAATACGGGTGGTTATGTGATAATCTAATGTCAGGTGGTTCCATCACAAACCAATGATTGTGGGGTATGTTATATCCTCCAATTTAATGGGTATGGAATTTGGTCATATGGATTTTTACTTTTTAAGAATAATGTTTATGGAAATCGACCATTTGGTTATTTTATTTAATTATTTTTATGTCACAAGCCAAATTTTATATTATATGTGTGATTTCTATGGGTTTTATATTAATGTTTTTGAAAAATTGTATAAAAATAGATAATGTTTTGTGAAGTTTTTTTACTACTCTATAATGTTGGAATGTATTATTTTAGAGAAATTATTCATGGTTTACATGTTTTCACAAATCTAATTATTTTACATCATTGTATATCCCATACTACATTTTTTTCATCCCATGTACTTTTAGGTTTTGTATAGGACTTAATGGTGAATATAGTCATGGATGGGATCATGGATAAGTTATCCGGGTAAACATGAAATGAAACCATGTTTTGTTTAAATGTTTTTCTATTACGAAATAAATGATAGTGAGTAGAAGTGTTTACTTTGTAATAATAAAGTTTATATTTACAAGTTATGGCCGAATTATATAATGCTCTAAATATGAAAGATACATGATTTGAGTGAAATTTAAATTATTTAATTAACTCAATATTAACTAACGTTTAATGATAGGTCCTTATAGTTGGTATCTGAGGGCGATTTAGATAACATTATGAGTTATAATTGTGTTAAAAGACTATCCATAATAGAATTTACTCTATGATAAAATTGAAATGATATATCATTTGAATATTACCATGTTTTATCATCTAATATATGTTTTTTTATAATGGGTTTCCTTAGAAAAAATGGCAGTTGTTGTAGGAAGGTATACAGAGGGGTATAACCTTCCAAATCAACATCCTGATATGTTCATAATTGGAACAAAACTATTTTTTTACAGAGATGGATTAGTTGAATTGTGAAATAAATGTTTATGGTTTCCATAAATGATATCCACAATATCAACCGTAGAAGAATATAGCGATGATGGAGAATTTATTTTGGAAACACCCATATAATTCAAAGGATAATATGAACCTATGAATGTTGATGGACGGAATAAATTATTGGGAAATAGTTTTTTATGTTGGTTTTCAGAAAATCAAAAGATTAGTCTTGTTATTTATCGTATTGAAGGTGATGCTCATCATTGGTGGTCAAGGATTTATAATGAAATTCTAAGTGAAGAGATTACGTCCATGTAATTGGATGAATTTAAAAATATATTCTTTCATAAATCTGTTTGACATAAGATGGAAAATCAATTAAAGGATTTGAGATAAAAGGATTAATATTTTTTTAGATTAATATAAAGAAATCTTAACCCATTTGGGAAGGTACATTGAAAACTTTATTTGGGATATTAATAGTTTTATAAATGAGTTAATCTCTAGTTTGAATGGGTAATATCGAAGGGTGTCAGATCCTCATGATTTTAACTTATATGAGAAACATTTTCGATATGTTGAGTAGGTAGAAATTGAATTTTTTTTATGATCATGTGTTCTATGAGAGAAAATGAAAGAAAAAAAGTCAGATGGAATGAAAAAGAAAAGAATTCGATAAATAATCCTTGAGGTAAGAGAAATAAATTACAAACATATGTAATTTTTGGTAAAAATAATCCTACAGAATACCTATCAATTTCCCAGAAGTGCTTCTAATCTGGTCACATTTCCCTATTTCACATAACTATAAGGACGATGATCAGAATAGAAATGAAAAACTAGCGGTATGATTTTTTAGTTTCAATGAGATTGGAAATAATGCATATGTGTGTCCAAAGTTGATTTCCAATGGCCAAAAAAGAAAAATCAGATGTTGAAGGAAATTGAAAAATCATTTCATACTACTACAATTGATGTTGGACCATCGAATGAACTGGTGACCGGTATGTTACATGTTTTTTCAAATTGTTCCAACACTCTGTTTGAATATGGATATTCAAATTCCTAGAGTTATGAGTTATTTTCATATAAATTGGAAATATACCCTCATGAATTTGATATAGAATTATTGGGAAAACTTTGAGTGGATTTATTAAAGAAACCAAGAATAATATCACACTTTCTATTATCATTAGTTGAATATTTCTTCCTTAAAATCGTGTTTTACTTACCATAGTAAAAATAGATATCATTTTGGGTATGGATTGGATTTAATTATATCATGATAAATTAGATTATAAAGCAAATAATGTTAACCTAAATTATATTTTACCTTTGATAACATACTAAAAGATGAAATATTGAGAAAAGATTTAAGTGACTGTTATCTGTCTTGTACTGTTCAGAAGAAGGAAATATTTTTCATTACTGACATTCTAGTAATGAATACCCTAATACCTTCAGGCCATGTAATCTACTAGGCCTACGGTCCATGTAATCTCGGAGCCTATGGGCCCTGTAAGGGTTCCCCTTCATCCATTAAAGGGGGTTATCAAAAATCAACAAAAATGAATGCCTTTAGGCTATTCAGGAAATGAGTTTACAAAGGTTTTTCCGAAGAAATTTCATGGTATCATTCCTAATCAAGAGTTTGAATTTAATATCAATTTAGTGCATGGTGCTAATCTTATTTCTAAATTACCATATCAAAATTGATCAGGTAGAACTGGTGTAATTGAAAAAATAGTTTCAATAATTAAATGATAATTCTTTCATTCGGCATAACATATGACTGTGGGGCCCCAAATTTATTTGTGATAAAGAAAGATGGTTCTATGTTACCATGTATTGAATACAGATCCTTGAATAATATCACAATTAAGAACATGTATCTTTTACCTCGTATTGATGATTTTGTTTTCTTATATAGTGATCTATGTATTTTCAAAAGATTAATTTTAGGTATGGCAATCATCATCTGACGGTTATGGAGGATGAAATTCCAATGAAAATGTTCTGAATAAGATATGGGCAATATGAGTTTGTAGTTAAGATATTTGATTTATCTAATTCAACTGATGTTTTTATTAATATCATCAATGGATTTTTTCATCAGTTTTGGTATCTATTTTTGGTTGTCTATATTGAGGATATTTTTTTATATTGTAAAATTTGGGTGGTACATGAATGTTACTAAATGATTTTTTCAAACCATAGAATAAAATAAACACATTAGAACATTTAGTTTGAGTGGAATTTGTTTGCATCAAATTTTATTCCCTGGAATTTTGTTTCTAAAGATTGTATAAATTTTCATCCTTTTAAAATAAAATTAGTTGATGATTGTACACAACCTGCCAATATCATTTATATTTGTAGTATTATTTGACTAGAGGGTTGTTATAAATGGTCTGTTTAAAATATTTCTTGGTTATCAAGAATAGTAAATAAGTAAACAGGTAAGGGAGAAAATTTCATTTGGAAAAAAGAATGTGATGGTTGTTTTTAATAAATAAATGGATGATTAGTAAATTCTCTAGTTTTTGTCATGCCTTCTAATAACAATGATTTTGTTATTTATATCAATGCTTCATTGAAAGGAATTAGTTTTTTTTCTAATGCAGAATAATTTGGTATCTGCGTATGATTCATAGAAGTTGAAACATTATCAGTTAAATTACCATTCCCATGATTTAGAATTAGTTTCTTTGGATTCTGCATTATATATTTTGAGGCATCATTTATATCAAGTAAAGTGTGAAATATAAACTAATAATTAATTTTTTATATTAAAATTCATTTTGAAAAAATTGTACATGAGATGCAGGTTGGATAGAATTAATCAGGGATTATGATTCCACGATTCACTACTATAGAGAATAAGAAAATTAGGTGTCCAGTATATTGAGTCAAAAGACTAATTCTACAATTAACCACGATTCATTGAGAACAAGTTATATTGGTTAATGATTTGATTAATTCTATCATGGATGTTTTTGGTCAACGTTGATAATATTTTTTTAGGTATCAGTGAAATAATCACTAGTTGACAGATTTAAGAAAGAAGTGAAGGAAGATAGTGAGTAACAGAAAAAGGTAGAATTGGTTCAAAAGGTTATGTTTCATAATTTTAACATTTATTAAAAAAAATTTATTTTAGAAGATATTACTTGTTCCATGTGATTCAAAGATGAAGAAAGAGTTATTGTCTAAAGCTCATAGTTCTGTGTTTTCATTTCTTTTGGAAAGCACTATAATGTAAAGAGACTGTTGAGAGTATGAATAGTGGGATGGAATGAAAAGAGATATTATTGAATTTAACATTAAATTATTCACTTGTCAATAGGTAAAATAAGAATTAATGATTTTAAAGGACATGCTTTATCAATTTCTAGTGACATAGTGAAAATGGGAAAATATATCCATGGACTTCATTGTAGGATCAAAAAAGACATCTAGAGGTAATAATTCAATCTGGTTTATTATTGATCGATTGAATAAAAATGCTTTTTTCATCATATTGGAGATACTATGTCTCTATGTAAACATTCATGAATTTATATTAAAGGGATATTTAGGTTACATGATGTTCCCTTCTCTAATTATATTTGATCGTGATCATAGGTTCACATATATCTTTTGGAAAGACCTTAACAAGTCCCTGTTAATTGAATTAAATTTCAGTACAACTTTTCATCTGCAATCTGATGGGCAGTCAGAATGCACAATTTAGACATTGGATGATATTCTAAGTTCTTGATCAATGGATTTCCATGGATGTTAGAATCAACATATTTCTTTGGTTGATTTGTCTTATAATAAAATATTTCATTCTAGTACACATATGGATCCATTTAAGGCATTATAATGGAATAGGTGTCAAACTCTAGATTATTTTGATAGAGTAGTTTAAAGGAAGTTTATACTTCTATAATTGGTATAAGAGATGGAATAAATTTTTTTGATGATTTCGAAGCATATTAGGACAGCTCAGAGTAGGGGAAAAAATATGAAAATAACTAAATGAAGGATATTTCTTTTGAGGTATTTAATCATATATTTCAAAATGTTTCACAATGTAAAAGTATGATGTGTTTTGATAAGAAAGGGAAAATGATTACAAGTTTCATTGGACCATATGAAATATTATATAAATGTAGGTTAGTTATATACCAATTAGATTTACATCAGTGTTTATACTATATAAGTTTTTTTTCTTGTTTCAATGTTAAGAATCTTTATGTCATATCCATATTATGTTTTCAGTCATGAGGTAGTTCTGTTAGAAGAGAGCCTTTCCTTTGAGGAATAGCCAGTATAGATTATTGACCACTGATAGCATGTGTTGTTGAATAAGGTGATTCATCTAATAATGGTGTTTTAGAAATAAAATATGGTTGATGTGGAAACATGGGAATCTAAAATTTCTATGAGGGATGAATACTCACATTTAGTTAAAATGTAAATAATATTTAGGGGATGTAATTACAAATATTGGGGAAGGATATAAATTCCATGTATGTATACAATAAAAAAATTTCATATCTATTTATATTTTTTACTATGATATTAGTATTACATTAAAGGGGATTCTTTTCTTGGTAGCGTACTCGACACAAAACAATGAGTTTCTCAAAAAACATATATTTCACATAACAACGAGGTATACTGAAAATTTTTACAACAATATTATTATTATTTAAAATTGTATTAAACACATATACGTTGTATTTATGTGAATTAATATATCTAAATAACATATTATTAAACATGTTTGTTAAATTATTTACATTTATCCAATAAATTTTGTAGGCTTCTAATGAGAATGAATCTAATTTTAAGCACAATAAACACAAATATTCTTAAAAAGTCATTTTACTGCCTTCTAATGGAGACCAATTATTTTTATAGAGTGTTTCCTACTTTTATATGTTATATTTGACAAAATAAACGATTTTTTGGTATCAGGAAATCAAAATTAACTTTGGGTAATTTTTTTTAAATTTACTAATAAAATTTATATTTTAAAGTATAATAAAAAATAACGCATTTTTATTTCAAAACTGTCATTTCAAATAATATATTTGTATTTATTGAATATTATTATAATTGGTTTTAAATATTAAATATATATATATATATATATATGTTTTTATCATTTCATCCAATATAGTTCATTTGAAGTAATTTTACATTAAAATTGAACATAAACATATCATCATTTTGACAGTTTTTACTCGATAAAAACATACAACCATGTTTTGAGAATGGATATTAATTTTAATTAAATTAATGATACTTATATGATATAAATTTATAAAAATTTATTCTATATTGGGAATCATAAGGTACAAATTATGTAAATAAGTACCTTTTATTTTTTTGTCTTTATGAATACTAACTTTAGTAATTATTTTTATTAACTCGGTAAAAGGGAAAATGATGTAAATAAGGGTGAAAATAATGTTATAAAACTATCATAACACATTTTATAATCATATTTGATGAGTTTTTGGCAGAAAAACCTATCCTTAGTCTGAATGTTTGGAATTTGGGATTAACATGGCTTTGATAATGACACGTTATAATAATTAATTTAAAGTAAAGGGAAATAGCAAAGAACCATGTATTTTTATATCATTTTTTTAAAATAGTGTTATATAACTGATCAATTTGACTATAAAATATAATTATAATTCTAAAATTATTTACTAAATCATGGTATTTTAATTATAATTTTTAGACATTATGTAAATATATTTTTAATGGAAAAATTTGGATGTATTGATTACATTATTAATGAATGATTCAAATAAAAGATATTTTAAATATAACAATATTTTTAATTTAAATAATTGGATTCCATACAATAATTTTATGGATGTTTTTTAAATTTTAAATTTTATATAATTTATTCTTATTGAATTAATCGTGTTTTTATGACAATTAAAAAATCAATTACTAAATAGTATCAAAATTGACATTAATGAGTTTTTAAAACAAATATAATTTTATTAAATTATATAATGGACATAAAAATTTAGTATTCGGAAAAAAACATTTGTAATGATAAAAATGTCATTATTAATCCTCCTAAGGTTCTCTTGACAGTTTATAATAAATATTTTAACCATATAGTGAAAAGATACCAAAAGTCATGGTAAGAGTTAATTTATTTAACTATGGGTTAATGTCGAAAGATAAGGTTAAATATGAGAACTAAAATTGTCTAAAACCTATTGGAAGAATGTTTTTAGACCCATAATAATCTTCTAATTTAAATATATAAATTTGTATCTATTATAATTTTTAAATCAATTTATAATAAAATAATATCTCAAGACATTCCTAAAGTTCCCCCTCCCTCTAATAGAAGTCCACCACCTCTACCCACTTACTCTGGCCACTAAAGCCCCTTGTCTCATAAATATTCATCACATACAAGATCCCAACATTCATAACTTAACCCTAGAATCCATAGCTTGGGATGATGTCAATTCAACAAAGCCTTTTGGCTATAATCAAATTGAGTTAGCAAATTTAGAGGCAACATATTCTCTCATGCTCCTTTTATTTTATTTGTTTCCATCCCCAATCCACTAACCTCTTTTTATTCCATTATTTTATAACAAAGAAAATATCTAAAAAATAATAGCATTCTTTATGCTATGGGTTTTACCTAAACTACAGACACACACATCTAATGGATATAGAACATATTGTATCTATGTACGACAAACTATTTCCACATTAAACGATGATTGTTAAATATCATCATACCACCCATCACAATTTCCATTATGATGGATATATATATATATGTATGTATGTATGTATATATCATATAAATTATATTTATATTGTAATAATTCTTATATACTTTTTAAATTCATATACCATTATTTTTTCTATAATCTGTAAATATGATAATATCATTTGAGGAAGTTTTGACCACCACCACCTCATTGTTATTTGACATAATCATACAACACATGGAACATATAAATGATGGAGTTAATGAACATATTTAACTTATATAACATATCAATTATACAATAATTATAATTAACCTATGTATCATTTAATTTTTATTCCTTTAATAAGACTATGAAATATGAGTATTCTTCATGATAAAAATCTCAAGATAAATCATTTTTTTCCTCATCGACAATTATTAATCATAACAAGAACATTTTTTACTCACTTACTGAACATCAAGTAAACATTCTACACGGACATAAATAATCATGTAATTTTTATAACATTTAATAAGTGATACAGATGAATAATAAAAATTATTTATTTTCTCAAGAAAGTATTAATTTTACACTGTTATATATTCTAGAACTTAATGATTGTACGTGATGAGTCAGACTAAAGGTAAGGGGCATCATCTTAATAACCCTTTCATTAAGGCATATATTAATTTATAAATAACCATTTATATACAGTGTATAATTAAATCCTTTTAAATTTAATTGAAATGGAATATATTTTATAGAAATATTTATTACTAAATGATAAAAAAGAATATTATTAACATATGTGGTGACAATGACTTCTTTGTCGTCGTAACTATTATTTGATATTTGGATTCTTATATAAGAGTTAATGTTTTTTAAATGGTTAAAAACACCTTATTCCATTTACTAGTGTTATAGTATTGAAAATGGTTTTGAATTTGGATATACTATATCAATATCATGAAATTATTTGTTGTGTTTTCAAATTATAATTCATGTTTAAATGTTGATAATTTCAGTCATTTATTTTTTATGATTATAAAATTGTACTTTGAAATTTGATGGGTGGTTACATGATAACCTAAATAAATGTGTTAATGTGATAAACCAAAAATTAATTATTCTATGATAAACCAATTACGGGTGCTTATTTTATAACCCCCGATGCATTGGGTATGGAAGTTGGTTGTATGGGTATTTTTTTAGTAAGAATGATTTGTGTGGAAGTCGATTGTATGGTTATTCCATTTATGTATGATTATGTCCCAAGTTACATTTTATATGATATGTGTTATTTATATGGGTTTTATCATAATATTTTGTATACATAAGTGTATGAAATGATATTATATTTGGTGAGGAGTATTTAAAACCTCATAAAGGTGAAAATTATTACTTTATGATAATGTATTAATAGTTTACTTTTATTTGCAGTGCTAACTATTTTTATAATATTTTTATCCCTTACTAATATTTTTAGGATGAAATCATGTTTTGAAATGTTTTTCACATGATTTGATGGAGAATAGAGTCGACTATGGGATAATAGAAATGTTATGATGTTTAATCATGAAATGAAACATTGTTATGTTTAAAAGGTTTTTTTATCAAAAAATTGATAGAGGGTAGAATTTTCTACTTAGTAATAATAAAGTTGATATGTATAAGTTATCACCTTAATCTATGAATCCCTAAACCTAAATAGATCATAGATGTGAGTGAATATAAATTTAATTTCGTTTCTCAACATAATGTAATGTTTAAGGCCATGGTATTACAAAAGTTGTATAAGTTTAATGATACAATCGCATCATCAATCAAGATTGTTTATGATTATGATTCCAATGATGAAATATTTTGATCTATCTATTTCAAAACATTTTAAATTTTCTATTATCATGTTATTCATGATATTTAAAAGTAATTTTATCCTTTTCACTCTTATGTAATTATAATTATCATGAATTTATTTAAAGAAATTTAGAATTCATTTAACTCTTCAATTAGAGATATGTTTTCATCTAAAACTATTTTTTATTAAAAATAATTAAAAAAATTCCATTTAAAATTATTTATTAATGGAAATTTCATCCATTTATCACATTTTACAATTTTATAAAAGTATTCTTATTTTTTTTGAAAATAAATACTAATGTTCTTTTACAGAAAATTTGAATGGTATATTCTTGTTATTTTCTAGATAAGGTAACGTCTAAAAAATTTTAAATTTCAAATTAAAATTTTATTTATGTAAGGTAATAATGTAACAATTGATATAAACATTTTTTCAATGAATCATCATTCAAACTATTATAAGATTCTATTTAAATAATAGATTTTTAAAATTAGGTTTCATTGATATATTTTTTTTATTTATTTAATAAGATACTTTCCAAATAAAAATTAATTTTCCATCAATAAAATATTTATTGTTTTTTAATGACATTATAATTCATCAACATCAAAAAATATTGTTGTAACATATCATCCAATATAGATATTCTTTATTTATTCCAGCCTCATTATTTCCCTCGATTAAAAATTATTAATCCAATGATATTTTTAGGAAACATGTTTCTATTCTATGGGTTAATAATATTTATAAGAGAGTGTTATTGAATCATTTTCTTTTCCCTGAGTCAATCATGTTTAAAATATATTTTTATGGAACCCCTTTAGTTTCCATAGGAAGATAAATATTTAAAGTGAATAATTATTGTTTTTTGAGATTAATAATGGAATTATATATATATGTATGCATTATCCATGTATGGTTCATAGATATTATATTCTATGGGTTCAAAGAAATATCATTGGGTGATACTGTAACACCCCTCCCCTACCTCATTGGCTTGAGGAAGAGATGAGGGCTACATGGCCTTTAGAGACGTTACCAAGACGTCAAAGGCTATAAATAAATGTCGAGAGCTTCATGATTAAGTGGGGGAATGATTTTACCTTATGAAAAAACCAACCAAACCATCCACTAACAACCACTATATGATGCATGTCAAATAAATTTCCAAACCATGCATTCCTAAAAGACAACTAAGTGGTTCCAAAACACAACTCAAGATCAATACAACCCAACATGTCCACAAAACATCAGAGTACACTACAAAAAATAAACAACCAAACACCACTAGCCATGACACCAACACGGTTCCACAGCAAGCTCCATGCTCCAAACTCCACCAAGGGATCACAATCCTCCACTAAAGGAGGGAGATTCCATACATTTTCCCACGTCATGGTACACAACATCCGCAAAGACACAAACGTTCCAAATCATGGAGTGATTACTAAAACTCAGTAGGTTTTCCCCAAATGACGTACCTACACACGCCACTAGGATAAAACTATTAGCATGTTTATATTATATAGTTTATATAAATTCAATCACAAGTGCAACCATTTTCAAAAGCCTAACATGCCCTTACCAAGCCATCACACCCAAACCAAGAAACCAAAGGAAAGCCACCAACCAAACCACAATAATTCAAACATTTACACATTATCACAACAATTAAATCTTGAAAATAAATGGACAACAAGAATCCAAAATGGTGGGACTTCTTCCCAAACCGCTCACCCATTCACACCAAAACAATCAAAATGGTGGGACTTCCGCCCAACCCATTCACCCATTCAAAACTACTGATACTTCTAGAACACTACTCATATGGTCGTTCTTTCGACCACTATCCATCCCTTTTTTATAGTGATACTCCCACCCAC
Source organism: Viscum album (assembly GCA_963277665.1). Classification (NCBI taxonomy): domain Eukaryota; kingdom Viridiplantae; phylum Streptophyta; class Magnoliopsida; order Santalales; family Viscaceae; genus Viscum; species Viscum album. Next base: position 542,524,594 of record OY728143.1, read on the forward strand.
TTCCATACAACATATCAATCAAACCAAACCAAGCATAAACCCCCCAATGCCATAACAACATGCAATCAACCAATCCCATTGCATATCAATCCACTTCAATAAATCACCCATTTGTTGAATACCATTTTCCATGCCAAACAACATTTCAATAAAACAACCCTTTAATTGAAAACCCTTTCCATCATCTATTTTCACAAGTCAACCATATCATCCCATTTTAAAATCTTCATATTAAAATCCGCATGAATAGCATTCCACCATAAAACACCCTTTTCCCAAAAAATTCCAAAACATCACCCAATGGAGTTCTAATCAATTTCACATAAATATTAAGAATAAATTATCAACACAACAATTAATTATAACAAATTACCACTAGTTATAACCATGTTGAGTTGAGAGAGATGTCACCCACCTCTAGGGTTCCCGAGAAATGGAACCACAATCCACCGCGCCTCAAATCCAGCGAACGCACCACCAAAACCTTTCTAGATCCCCTTTCCCTAACATCCACAAGCCTTAATATTAACATCCAAGGAAACCACAACCATAGATCTACACACAAAATGTGTATATCTGTAAAACCACGAGATAGAGTGATGTAGATCTAGAGTAATACCCAGGAGAAAGAAGAGGAGATACTTACCCGAAAGATACCACCTTCAAACCGCCTTGAAACCTCTTCAAAATCCTTCTAAACCGAGTGGAAGAGACCCTATAACCCCTGAGAACCCGAAATCCCAAGTGATGCTCGAGTGGGAGGAGGATTGGATATTTTTAGGTTAATCCTGAGGGATCCTAGAACGTATAAACCTATTTTTATGTGGTCGCAAGGTTAGCCCGCACTGTTTGGAAAACCGTGCGATAACCGTGTGCATGCTACTGCCTCAAGAGCAAGGCTCTGCACGGTTTCCTCACACAGTTTGGAAAATCTTACACTGGTTGTGGAAAGCCTACTATCTCCCTACACGGTTTCCTGGTGAACCAGCATAGTTTACACTCACCGTGCTCAAACCGTGCACCCATTTAAATGCCTCTAAACTCATCTAAAATCATTCCAAACTCTCCCAACCTCTACCCAACACATCAAATGCACATTAAACACATAAAAATGCATAAAAAATCCACATACCCCAAACCAGGGGTACTACATTCTCCCCACAATTGGACATTCTACCCTCGAAAAGTAGTGAACCCACCCTTTTCCGAAAGAGTTTGGGCCATTGCTCGACCATCTCTTTCTCCCGCTTCCAAGTCACCTCTTTAAACTGACCATGTTTCCAAAAAACACGAACTAACCCGATTCTTTTACCATGCAAGACTTTATCTTTCCTACCCACAACCCGCACTGGCACATTCACCAACGAAGCATCCAGTTCTAGCTCGACATGATCCCATCAAATCACATTGTCACTATCCGGCTGAATATTTTTCAACTGCGACACATGAAACAAATTGTGCATCGCACTGAACCTAGGTGGAAAAGCCAACCGATAAGCCACCTCACCAACCCACTCAAGAATCTCAAATGGTCTAATATACCATGGTGATAACATTCCCTGATTCCCAAACTGACGATGTCCCATCCTAGGAGATATCCTTACGAACACATGATCAATCAACTCGAACGACAACCACCGTTGATGATGATCTAGATACAACTTCTGAAAACATGGAGCCATCTCCATTCTCTTTCTGATCAACTTGATCTTATCCGTAGTCTCATGGACAAGGCTCGGTCCAACCATTTAAGACTCACCAGTTTCCACGCAACATAGTTGATAATGACATGGTCTCCCATACAATACTTCAAATGGAGCCATCTGTATGGATGCATGGTAATTTTAATTGTACTTGAAATTAAGCAATGACATGTGGTCCTACCACAAGCCACCAAAATCATTAACACCAGCCCGAAACATATCCTCCAGAGTTAGTATCTTCCTCTCGGATTGACCATCCTTATGAGGGTGATACGCTGTACTCGTCGTCAATTGTGTCCCAAGGGATTTCTACAAGGATTTCCGAAATGAGATGTAAACCACAGATAACTATCTGATACGATCGAAACTGGATCACCATTCCTCTTTACCACCTCCCGGATATAGATTTTGGAGAGATCCTCCACTGTATAAGATTCACGAATCAGGAGGAAATGGGCCGACTTCATTAGCGGATACACTATCACCCAAATGGCATCGTGCTTTCTGACCGTTCTTGGGAGACATGTTAAAAAATCCATCGCTATCTGCTCCCACTTCCGAACAGGGAATGGTAAAGACTGAAACATTTCTACTAGCCTGTGATGGTTTCCATTGACCTGTTGACAAGTCATGCATCTCGAAACAAACTGAGCCACACTTCTTTTCATACCAGCCCACCAGAAATGTTATTTCAATGTTGTATACATTTTATAAATTCCAGGATGAACAACCCACCCGGAATGATGATACACCCTGAGAATATCCTCCCAACAAGAAACATGTACAACCATCCGATTCCGAAAACTAAAAACTGAATCTTTATTTAGTTTCCAACCCTCAATGGTCTCCCCACCATTGAGTCTCGACCCCATGGTCAGACCCTCAAAATCAGATATCTATGCCTCTTTAACCAGGCCAACCAAGTCAGAAATCAAGAAAACTGGAATGAAGTCCGTTCTATCACCCTGGTCTTCACATTCCAACCAAATATTAGTTATAACCGACACCAACTACCACTGTTCTGATGCTAGTTTCACCCCATGAGCATATGATTATCTACTAAATTTATCGGCCACCAAATTTCCCTTACATGGTGTGTACATTATGTAAAAATTGAACATCTGGATATATTCCATCCATCTCATTTCCCTCATGTTCAAATACCTTTGTGAGAAAATGTGCTTCAAGATATTTTGAGATGTATATACCGTAAATTTCTCACAGAAGAGATAATGATGCCACACTTTCAAAACATGGACCACTGCTGCCAACTGCAAATCATGTGTTGGGTAGTTCTTCTCATGCACTCTCAACTACCGTGAGCCATATCCAACCACATGATTCCCTTGCAGGAGAATGCACCCATACCCTAATATTGATGCATCACAATACACCACGAAACCTTTTCCTAGTTCTGGAAAAACCAAGATTGGTGCTGATGTAAGGTGACCCTTTATCTCTTTCAAACACTACTAAAACTATTCATTCCACTTGAATGGAACATTCATTCTTGTCAAATCTATCATCGGCGAAGCCAAACTTGAAAAATCACGAACAAAATACCGATAGTACCCAGATAGACCAAGAAAACATCGTATCTCAAACACATTCTTTGGTGGTTTCCATGAGATAACATCCTCTATCTCTTCTGGATCCACTGAAACACCCCTTTCAGAAATCACATGGCCAATAAAACGAACATCATGTATCAAAAAGTCACACTTTGACAATTTGGCATACAACCGATGATCCCTCATGATCCCCAGAATTTTCACCATGTGATGATCATGCTCCACCCTTGTCTTTGAATACACCAGAATATCGTCTACAAACACCACCACAAATGATTCCAGATATCTCTGAAATAACTGATTCATCAATTCCTTAAAAACCGTTGGCACATTCATTGAACCAAAGGGCATAACCACATATTCATAATGTCCATATCTACTTCTGAAAGCTGTTTTAGGAATATCATCCTTCCTCACATGTAATTGATGATATCCCGACCTCGTTTCAATCGTAGAGAACCACTGGGATCCCCTCAACTAGTTGAACAAATCATAAATTCTTGGAAGTGGATATCTATTCATTATCGTAACTCGTTTAAGTCTACAATAATTAACCAAATGCCTCATGGTTACATCTGCCTTTTTGAAAAACAACACTGGCGCTGCCACAGAGACATTCTAGGCCGGATAAAACCATAGTTTTCTCACTCTTCCAACTAGATTTTCAATTCCCGCAATTCAGCTGGTGACATCGGATAAGATGAAAGTGAGATAGGACTGGACCCCAGAAAGAGATGAATCGTAAACTCCACTTCTCTTATGGGAGGTAACCCATAGAATTCTTTAAGAAAAACATCCATGATATGATCTACCACTGCTAGAAGAAGACTTTTCTCAACACCCATTATAGATTCTAACGACAACACCGCCGACTGATGTGATAATGTACCCACTGTTGGTGCCAACAATCTCGTTTCACCTTGACTTTCATCCTTCTCTCCTATAAAGATATGTCTAACACCATCGTGTGTTGTAAAATCCACTGTTCGCGCATCACAATCGATGTGATCCTTAAACTCCACCAACTAATCCATTCCCAGGATTACATCATACCCATCTATCTCATGCATTGAGAAATTCCACACTATCTCAACCACACCCACAATGATACAACATTTGCTACACAAGAAGGCTCGACACTCTCTTTGACCTAGAGGAGTTTATAGTTTCAAATCTGAGGGCATCATTTCTACCCTTAAACCCTAAAAAATAATCCACACGTCTAGCAATAAATGAGTGTGAAGCACCGGTATAAAACAACACTTGCATCAAGGAAAAATTTAAAATAATAATACCTCAAAGCATGGATGGTCCAGACTAATAATCCACCTCAACCTGATCAGCTAAAAACACATGTTTTCTTGCCACACTCTGCTCTTTAGTGCCCTGCTGAGGCGTCGTGGTATTCTGAGAATCACCAGGACCAACATTACCCTACTATTGAGGGGTATACTACTGCCCACGTCCCGTCGAAGCATACGATGTATACGATCCCTAAGGAGTTTCATGTGCACACGACCTTGGATAATTCTTACAATAAAGATACAGATGCACCATCTGCTTACAATTATTACTTGCTCGAGGTTGTGTCGTACAATCCCGCTTGATGTGGCTCGTAGAACCACACTGAAAACATCCCTGCTTGCTCTAGGGCTTCAGAAGAAGATTTACCGATCCTGTTGTCCAATTATATGCCATATTCCCACCCTGGGAATAAGTATCTATCTTCCACTTGAACCCATCATTAGTGTTCCCACTATTCCCTATGGGTACCACCATGCTTCCCCCACCCAGAGCTCCCAACGGATCCTGCTCAGCCCATGAGGCTCTATTCACCATCTTTGTGTAATCATCTATACAGAACAACCCTATCTATGAACAAATTTTTTTCCATAACCCCGCTTCAAAGATCTTTACCTTGAACAACGTGCTACCTGCCACCTCAGGTGAAAACTGCACTATGTTCATAAACATAGTTGCAAACTCTCTCACCGACATAAGATCTTGCTTCAAACTGAAAAAATCAGTCGTACGCTGAATTCTGAATGTATGTGTATAGAATTTTTTAATAAAAAATTCCTCAAAGCCCTCCCACATCATACCTTGGTCCATCCTCGCTTGGACTACAAACTCCCACCACTGAAAGGGAAGATCATCCAATATATACATGGAAAACATTACTTTTAACTCTACCAAAGATCCCAAGAACTTGAATATCTTGTTCATTCTATTTAACCATGCTTCTGCCCTCTCCGGCTCTGACTCACCCCTGATGATGGGTGGATTCTACTTTTGAAACTGAATAGTGTGATCCACATTCCTTGGTTCATCCATTTTGTTTCCACTTTCCACAACCTGGAAAGATTACACAATGATTTGCACTAGCTGCTGGTTCACCTAAGGCTCAGGTCCTACCACATTCTCAGTAGCCTCCTCTGGTTGGTCCCTACGATGCCTAACTAGTTCCATTTATATAAAAAAAACAACCATGAGTCTCACTTCCGTAGATATCACGAAATACCATTTCAAATGACATTACACAACACTATCACAACAAGGCTTTCCACCAGTTCTGTAACGACCCAATCTTTTTGAGTAGTATATTAACTTACTCTTAATGATTTAATAAGATGTTAATGGTCAGTACAGAAAGAGGAGTCGATGGCTTCATCCAGTAGACTCGACCCTTATGAAGCCCACTTATCAGAGCTTGGGAAGGAGGTAGCATCTGTGGGCTTCACTTTGGACCAAGCCCAAGCCGAACTCCAGCGTGTCAAGCTTGAACAGAAACGCCTACAGGAGAAGTTCAAGTTAGTAGAGATTACTACTAGGGAAATGTTATCATAGCCTCCCTCAGATTCTCTCACCATAGCACACCTTACACTTAGGTCTTATGCCTGTGTTATAAGGGGCTATGTGACGAGACCCTAGCTTCCTTGTGTAATCCTTTCGGGTGAATAAATTGAGATATCTTCCTTTAGTGATGTTTGTGGATTTTATTTTGTCCGGATAATTTTAGGATATATTTTATTGATGAATTTTTTGAAAAAGGGATATTTTAAAACATTTATGTAAACCCGAAATAACTAATGATGTGTAATGATTTTCAAAAAATGGTCTTCAACAAAAGTGTTCAGTAAGGAATTTAGAGTCTAATAAGATCAACTTAATTTTTGATGAATAGTAAATTATGAATAGTGATTTTAGACTTAGGATTAGTAATATGACCAAATGGATTAGTAATTTCACTCAAAGAAAGTTTTAATATAATTTAGACACCTTGATTAAGTAATGTGATTCAATAAAATGGGTAAATAACGGTTTCATAAATCATTAGTCAAGTATTAGTTTTTTCGGATGAATAGTGTTTTTTAATTAAAAATTTAATTAAAAATAATTAGAAAATTATTTTTATAAATGGAATTTATTTTTGAACTCAGAGCATCGATATTATGTTAAGGTAATTTTTGGGGATTTTTCTGAAAAAAATGAATTTTCGATGAATAGTGTTTTTATTTAAAAATTAAATTAAAAATATTTAGAAAATTATTTTTATAAAATGGATTTCATTTTTGAAATCAGAGCATTGATATTTGGTTAAGGTGAAATTTTGGGATTATTCTGAGAAAGTTGAATTTTCAGTGAATAGTAAAAATACAGTTTTAGGGTTTCGGTATGTTTAATGACATCATAACTGTGTCATGCTGATTTCATGAGATATTTCAAGGGTTGGCCGGCAAAGGGTGATGAATTATTGTTTTTGGGTCCCCATGTGGCCTAACATTATGAAAAATTTCATGAGAGAGGACATGGGTTTGAGAAAAGCACTTGTGAGGTGTCCCTTGGCCATTAATGCCTTGTCCCCTCACTTTCCCTATAAATACCCACCCTTTCCTCCTTTAGTTTTCACTCCAAACTCTCCCCCAACGAAGTTCTGGTCTCCTTACCTCCCAAGGAGTCCTCCCAAGGTGCCCCCAAGCCCTCAAGGTCCAAACCTTTGAGTTTCAAGATTCACGTTTTAAGGTAAAGGATCTGACCCCTCTCTTTCTTTTCATGTAATCTCTTTTATGTCATTCCTTTTATGCTCCATGTTCTTATGTGAGAGGATGTTTTTTATATACCTCTTACTTCCCTTTTCATTCTTATATGATGAGAGATCCCCTCTTACTCTCATCATTTCATTTTAGGAATGTTTAAGTGATGCCGTTAGGCTGCCGAATTTTTAAGGGATTCTTTCACCCTTCTCATTTTTCAAGTTTGATTTTCATGTCAAGTATTTCAACTTCCTTTTTATTATGTTGGGTTATGATCTCTATATCTATCATACTGATCTCTTATGATCATATTATGAGAGACCCTATTTTATCTTGTCAATTTATTTTTATTGAAGTTTAAGTGACGCCGTTAGGCTGCCGAATTTTCATAAGAGAAATCTAATTTTTTTTCTTCTTCCTTCCATGTTTTTCATTTCAAATGGTATGTCCTTAAAATTTCATTACCATGTCCATATATCCATATTATTCTCTCACCCTACTGTTTTATGGATCATTTATGAGTGGGTGACCCATGTCCCCTCTCTTTTCAATGTTTTCTAAAACCTTGTAACATAGCCGTTATACTGCAGAATTTCCGTCTCAAAATGCCTCTCTCTTTTCTCAAAAATTATTTTATGTTATAAAGTGAAAACAAAAAGCTCTTATTTCTACAAGGGTATTCACATATATTTCAAAATGTTCTATTTTAAATTCTGGGATTTACATACATGAGACCCACTTTCCCTTTTCGTGGGTTTAAAGTGACGTAAAGATCATGTCTTTAAAGCAGTTTTTAAAACGTTATGATTATGAAATGAAACCCGCTTATTTTATGCTATGTGCGTTATTTATGAAATTATTGATGATGATATATGTGGCTCACATGATAATAAAGTCAAATTTAAGGGTGCACCCTGATAGCGCTCCAATGCATTGGGTAATGATGTAACCACTAGAGATTACAATTTTCACGATACCTTGGTGAATAACCTTGGTAATTTTCAAATGACACCTTGGGGATGGACCATGGTGATATGTTCATGATTGTCTATGTTAAATTATGTAGCCACATCTTCAAGTTATGGAAAATTTTATTTTTTTATGAAATGCCTCATGATTTCTTTCTCATGCCTTAAAGTTCTTTTCATGTCCTTATTGAAGTATCTCAAGTTCACATGTAAAATGTTCCTCTTGTTTCCCTTACTAGGCCTTCTTCTCACCCTTTCTTTTGATGTATGTCCCCAGGTTATGAGATGCAGTAATGAACCTAGAATGAACTTAAGGATACGCCTTTCAAGTGTTTAAGAAGAATGTTTTATGTTGTTTTCATGTATTATGTTCCTGGTTTCCAAGCCACTAGACCTTAAAGATCCTCAATTTTGTGTAATGTAATGAATGTTTATGTTATAAAATGGCGGGATGTTATAGTTGGTATCAAAGGATGGTTTAGTTATTTTTGGAAATTAGGATATAAAAACTTTAGGAATAACCCTATAGAAAAGTTTAAATATAGGAAAACATCCTCGTATTTTGGTAAGTATTGAGTAAGTGGTTTATCAAACAAATACATCCCTGTCTGGATACGAGCAGGTAGAGGCGGCTCTGGCACAGATGTACATAGGGGTAAAACCCGAAAACACCGCTTTGAGCTAGACTCGAACGGGAACTGGTGCACGATAACGGGCCTCGCTGCACTCTTGGTTACGACACTCCCGGGGGATATGTTTGGTTAATCACAAGCTTTTTATGAATCATTATGAAGGAATTATAGAAAAGTGTAATTGTATAAGCATGAAGTCTTAGTTAAAAGATCCATAAATGAAATAAGTTTCTCACTAAGGATTTATTCTTTTAGAAAATGGCGGGAAATAGGAGTAACTGTGCCGATGGTGACCGCAATGCACCATGTGCTGACGGCCCTCCGATGGAAACCGGAATGGAAACATTCATGCGAATGATGAACCAACTGACTCAAGTTATGAGTAATAACTTGAATCAAGATGAGAGGCCGACCTCACCACAAAGGGAACAACTTTCTGTTGAGTCCTTCATGTGTCAACGACCACCAACATTCAGTGGATCTACTGACCCATTGGTTGCGGAACAATGGATAAGCTCCATTGAAAAGATCTATTCTGTACTTCATTGTTCGGAACAATAAAAATTCACCCTTACTGTTTACCACCTAGAGGGAGAAGCTGATCAGTGGTGGTCACTGATCAAAAACACAAAGCCACGAGGAGAGATGGAGGCTATGGTGTGGGGAGAGTTCCGGGAAATATTCTTTAATAAGTATTTCCCTCATTCGATGAGAACGAGAACGGAGAAAGAATTTCTCGAGATGAAGCAAAAGGAGAATGAATCAGTTGGAACCTATGAGATGAACTTCACAAGGCTTTCCCATTATACCTCAAGCTTCGCCATGGACCCTAATGGGAAGGTTGATTGATTCTTCGGTGGACTACGACCTCATCTATGGAAGAATCTAGCCAATAGGGACTATGATAGCTATGAAGAAATTGTTCGAAGTGCTATGAAAGTTGAACTAGAGTTTGGGGAGACACAGTGGTCTCACAAATCTAATGAGAAGAAGAGAACTCTAGAACCAAGCCTGGGAAGAAGTTTTGATCAGGAAATAGGTGGAAAGCATATGCAACATTCCACATGTAATAAATGTGGGAAGAAACATTTGTGGAACTTCTTGATCGGAAGTGGTAAGTGCTATAGGTCTGGAAAAGAAGGCCATATTTCTCGGAATTGTCGTAGTTATGTGGAGCCTCAACTTCCCAACACTAACGACAGAGGAATGATGGTTCTGGCCCTACCCGAAGTCACATGCTTCAAGTGTGGACAGCTTGGGCACTTTTCAAATCAATGTCCAAATCCGAGGGCGGTGGAGGGGAATCACAATCAACCTCAGCAGAGGCCAAGGGAGCAAGGTCGTGCTTTCACTATCACAACAACTGAAGTTGAAGATCTGAACGATGTGGTAGCATGTACTCTTGTAGTCCTCTCAAAACTAGCAAGTACTTTATTTGATTCTGGTTCTACGCATTCCTTTATTTCCTCCAAGTTTGCAAGGAATATAGAATCAATCCCCGAACTGCTAGAGGTAGAGTTGTCAGTCAAGACTCCAAGTGGTATTATCCTTACATCAAAAGTATTTAAAGACTCTAGTGTTTACTTTGGTGAGCACAATCTTATTGCAAAGCTAGTAGTCATTACCATGATGGAATTCGACATTATACTAGGGATGGACTGGCTCTCAAAGTATAATGCAAAGATCAAATGCAGAAGTAAGGAAATCTCAGTAGTTTTGAATGAACGACCTTTAGTTATCTTCCAAGGAGAGATATCCCGAACTGATCCCTATCTAGAAGAACCTCCCATAGCTTTCTTTATGGAGTTAATCGGTGAAGATGAATAAGGGAAAGGGAGCATACAAATTGAAGATGTTCCAATTGTGCAAGAGTACATGGATGTATTTCCTGAGGAGTTACCTGGACCTCCCCCAGAAATAGAGGTAGAGTTCTCCGTTGAACTCATACCTAGGTCCCAACTGATATCAAAGACTCTGTATAGAATGGCAAATGTGGAGCTAGAAGAGTTAAAGAAACAACTCCAAGACTTGTTGGAGAACGGGTTTATCCGACCGAGTGTGTCTCCTTGGGGAGCACCAGTTCTCTTTGTGAAGAAGAAGGATGGATCAATGCGGCTATGCATTGATTATAAAGAACTGAACGGGATCACAGTGAAGAACAGATATCCTCTTCCAAGAATTGATGATTTATTTGACCAACTTCGTGGGGAACAATTCTTCTCTAAGATTGACCTTCGATCTGGTTATCATCAACTGAGGTTTAAGAAGGAAGATATTCTAAAGACTGCCTTCCAATCAAGATATGGGCATTATGAGTTTACTGTTATGCCTTTCGGCATGACTAATGCTCCTGCTATTTTCATGGATTTGATGAATAGAGTCTTTAAAGACTACCTTGATAACATTGTGGTAGTTTTTATTGATGATATTTTGATATATTCAAAAAGTCATGAGGAGCATGAAGACCATCTGAGGGTTATTTTGAAAACACTACTGAAGGAGAGGCTCTTTGGGAAGTTTAGAAAGTGCGAGTTTTGGTTACAACAAGTGGCTTTCTTGGGGCACATCGTAACCAATGAAGGAATCTCGGTTGACCCTGCAAAGACAATGGTTGTGGAGGAGTGGCCTCAACCCACAACAGTATCTGAGATTCGTAGTTGACATGGTTTAGCTGGATATTATAGGAGGTTTGTGAAAAACTTTTCACGGCATTCTAATGCACTAACCAAGTTGACTCGAAAAGGGGTTAAGTTCATCTGGACAAAGGAATGCGGGGAATGATTCCAAGAGCTGAAGAAGAGATTGGTTACTGCACCTATGTTAACACTACCCTCTATCAGAGAAGGATTCGTTAATTTTAGCGATGCATCTCTAAAAGGGCTTGGGTGCGTCCTCATGCAAAATGACAAGGTAATTGCTTATGCATCTCGACAGTTGAAGATTCATGATCAGAATTATCCTACGCATGATCTAGAGTTGGCGGCAGTTGTTTTTGCTCTAAAGATATGGAGGCACTAGCTTTATGGGAAGAAATGTGATATATACACTGACCACCAAATTCTAAAGTATATTTTCACACAGAAAGAATTGTACATGAGACAAAGGAGATGGTTGGAGCTTATTAAAGACAATGATTGTTCAATTCATTATCACCCTGGAAGAGCAAACAAAGTCGCGGATGCGTTAAGCAGGAATGATCCTGTTGTTCTGGAAACAATGAGGATCCTAGTGGATCCCTTGATTAAAGATCTAGTAAAACTGGACATGGGAATTATAAGGAAAGGGACATCATCAACCCTATCCCAAATGATTTCTCAACCTTCATTACTAGAGAAGATCAAGAAGGCTCAAAAAGAAGATCCTTTGCTGCAGGAGAAGTTCGAGGCTGTAAAGGATGGTAAGTTCCCTGATTTCAATGTTGATCAAGAAGGTGTATTGAAATTTCGTAAAAGACTATGTGTTCCATCTATTCCGGAGATAAAGAATGAACTGATGGATGAAGCTCATAGCTCTAATTTCTCTATACATCCAGGAAGCACTAAGATGTATAGAGACCTTCGTGATCATTATTGGTGGGATAACATGAAGAGGGAGATTGCTGATTACACTACAAGGTGCCTGGTGTGTCAAAAAGTAAAGGCAGAACGACAACTTCCTAAGGGGGTATTACAACCGCTACCCATACCAGTATGGAAGTGGGATAATATCACTATGGACTTTGTAACTGGTCTCCCGAAAACATTCAAAGGAAACAATGCGATATGGATTATTGTGGACCGTCTCACCAAGACAGCCCAATTTATCACTATTTGGGAAGATTTCTATTTGGATCAGCATGCCAAGATATATGTGAAGGAAGTGGTAAGGCTGCATGGGGTACCACTATCCATCGTATCTGATCGTGACCCAAGATTCACATCAAAATTTTGGAGAAGTCTTCAACATGCTCTGAATACTGAATTGAATTTTTTTACGGCCTATCATCCTCAAACTGGTGGCCAATCTGAAAGGACTATTCAGACACTCGAAGACATGCTGAGATTATGCTCAATGGAATTTAAAGGTGGATGGCATCAACACCTCCCATTAGTTGAGTTCACCTATAACAACATCTACCATTCGAGTATTCAGATGGCACCCTATGAAGCTCTGTATGGAAAGCGATGTATAACTCCTACTTGTTGGGATGAAATTGGTGAGAGGAAGCTTCTTGGGCCTGATCTCGTGCAAGAGATGACGGAACAGGTTCATGCCATCCAACAACACATAAAAGCTGCTCAAAGTCGGCAGAAGAGCTATGGTGACAATCGTCGAAGGGACTTGGAGTTTGGTGTTGGCGACAAAGTCTTCCTTCGAATTTCTCTATGGAAGAGAGTCATGCGGTTTGTGAAGAAAGGGAAGCTCAGCCCTAGGTTCATTGGACCCTATGAAATCCTTGATCACATAGGAGCAGTGGCCTATCGTCTAGAACTTCCACCGAACCTAGATCCAGTTCATGATGTCTTCCATGTATCTCTCTTGAGTAAGTACATACCCGACCCTTCGCATGTACTGAACCCAGAGGTGGTACAACTGGAACATGACCTCTCTTATGAGGAGCAGCAAGTGGAGATCTTGGATCGTAGAGACAAGGTCCTACGAAACAAGACTACCCACCTTGTGAAAGTGTTGTGGAGGAATCACAAATATGAATAAGCGAATTGGGAGCCTGAGGAAACAATGAAGCAAAAGTACCCTCACCTTTTCGACTAGGCCTCAAGTGTAAATTTTGGGGACGAAATTTCTTAAGGGGGGATGAATGTAACGACCCAATATTTTTGAGTAGTATATTAACGTACTCTTAATGATTTAATAAGATGTTAATGGTCAGTACAGAAAGAGGAGTCGATGGCTTCATTCAGTAGACTCGACCCTTATGAAGCCCACTTATCAGAGCTTGGGAAGGAGGTAGCATCTGTGGGCTTAGCTTTGGACTAAGCCCATGCCGAACTCCAGCGTGTCAAGCTTGAACGGAAATGCTTACAGGAGAAGTTCAAGTTAGTAGAGATTACTACTAGGGAAATGTTATCTTAGCCTCCCTCAGATTCTCTCACCATAGCACACCTTACACTTAGGTTGTATGCCGGTGTTATAAGGGGCTATGTGACGAGACCCTAGATTCCTTGTGTAATCCTTTCGGGTGAATAAATTGAGATATCTTCCTTTAGTGATGTTTGTGGATTTTATTTTGTCCGGATAATTTTAGGATATATTTTATTGATGAATTTTTTGAAAAATGGATATTTTAAAACATTTATGTAAACCCTAAATAACTAATCATGTGTAATGATTTTCAAAAAATGGTCTTCTACAAAATTGTTCAGTAAGGAATTTGGAGTCTAATAAGATCAACATAATTTTTGATGAATAGTAAATTATGAATAGTGATTTTACGCTTAGGATTAGTAATATGACCCAATGGATTAGTAATTTCACTCAATGAAAGTTTTAATATAATTTAGACACCTAGATTAAGTAATGTGATTCAATAAAATGGGTAAATAACGGTTTCATAAATCATTAGTCAAGTATTAGTTTTTTCGGATGAATAGTGTTTTTTAATTAAAAATAATTAGAAAATTATTTTTATAAAAATGTTTTTATTTTTGAACTCAGAGCATCGATATTATGTTAAGGTAATATTTGGGGATTTTTCGGAAAGAAAATGAATTTTTGATGAATAGTGTTTTTATTTAAAAATTAAATTAAAAATATTTAGAATATTATTTTTATAAAATAGATTTCATTTTTGAAATCAGAGCATTGATATTTGGTTAAGGTGAAATTTTGGGATTATTCTGAGAAAGTTGAATTTTCAGTGAATAGTAAAAAAATACAGTTCTAGGGTTTCGGTATGTTTAATGACATCATAATTGTGTCATGATGATGTCATGAGATATTTCAAGGGTTGTCCAGCCAAGGGTGATGAATTATTGTTTTGGGGGCCCATGTGGCCTAACTTTATGAAAAATATCATGAGAGAGCACATGGGTTTGAGAAAAGCACTTGTGAGGTGTCCCTTGGCCATTAATGCCTTGTCCCCTCACTTTCCCTATAAATACCCACCCTTTCCTCCTTTAGTTTTCACTCCCAACTCTCCCCCAACGAATTTCTGGTCTCCTTACCTCCCAAGGAGTCCTCCCAAAGTGCCCCCAAGCCCTCAAGGTCCAAACCTTTGAGTTTCAAGAGTCACGTTTTAAGGTAAGGGATCCGACCCCTCTCTTTCTTTTCATGTAATCTCTTTTATGTCATTCCTTTTATGCTCCATGTTATTATGTGAGAGGATTTTCTTTTATATTCCTCTTACTTCCCTTTTCATTCTTATATTATGAGATATCCCCTCTTACTCTCATAATTTCATTTTATGAATTTTTAAGTGATGCCGTTAGGCTGCCGAATTTTTAAGGGACTCTTTCACCCTTCTCATTTTTCAAGTTCGATTTTCATGTCAAGTATTTCAAGTTCCTTTTTATTATGTTGGGGTATGATATCTATATCTATCATACTGATATCTTATTATCATATGATTATAGACCCTATTTGATCTTGTCAATTCATTTTTATTGAAGTTTAAGTGACGCTGTTAGGCTGCCGAATTTTCATAAGAGAAATCTAATTTTTTTCATCTTCCTTCCATGTTTTTAATTTCAAATGGTATGTCCGTAAAATTTCATTACCATGTCCATATATCCATCTTATTCTCTCCTCCTACTATTTTATGGATCATTTATGATTGGGTGACCCATGTCCCCTCTCTTTTCAATGTTTTCTAAAACCTTGTAACATAGCCGTTATGCTGTAGAATTTCCATCTCAAAATGCCTCTATCTTTTCTCAAAAATTATTTTATGTTATAAAGTGAATACACAAAGATCTTATTTCTACAAGGGTATTCACATATATATCAAAATGTTCTATTTTAAATTCTGGGATTTACATACATGAGACCCACTTTCCCTTTTCGTGGGTTTAATGTGATGTAAAGATCATGCCTTTAAAGCTGTTTTTAAAACGTTATGATTATGAAATGAAACCCATTTATTTTATGCTATGTGGGTTATTTATGAAATGTTTGATGATGATATATGTGGATCACATGATAATAAAGGAAAATTTAAGGGTTCGCCATGATAGCGCTCCAATGCATTGGGTAATGATGTAACCACTAGAGATTACAATTTTCACGATACCTTGGTGAATTACCTTGGTAATTTTCAAATGACAACTTGGGGATGGACATTGGAGATATGTTCATGATTGTCTATGTTAAATGATGTAGCCACATCTTCAAGTGCTGGAAAAGGTTATTTTTATTATGAAATGCCTCATGATTTCTTTCTCATGCCTTAATGTTCATTTCATGTTCTTATTGAAGTATCTCAAGTTCACATGTAAAATGTTCCTCTTGTTTCCCTTACTGGGCCTTCTGCTAACCCTTTCTTTTTATGTATGTCCCCATGTTATGAGATGCAGTAATGAACATAGAATGAACATAAGGAGACGCCTTTAAAGTGTTTAAGAAGAATGTTTTATGTTGTTTTCATGTATTATGTTCCTGGTTTCGAAGACACTAGACCTTAAAGATCCTCAGTTTTGTGTAATGTAATGAAAGTTTATGTTATAAAATGGCGGGATGTTATAAGTTCACATGTGCTATGTTTCACCATTTTGAAAATCATACCATTTTAAAAATATTAAATTTATTCACATTACAGTTTCACACAAAACCCATTTCTCAATTCATCCCATAGATCATTATACACCAATGAGATATGCATCCTAGTGGGAAGTCATTTATACCATGCATGCCATGATCATCTCATTGGCTACACCCACGACAGTGAGATATCCAATGCCTATAAGTGCCTCCAAAACACTTATGAACCTAACTCCATGGTAACTTTAATTTCAGCATAAAATGATTAGCTACGTCCTTTTATGCTATACATTCCATGTTCCGACAATTATATGCCTTGCTACCATCCTGACTCAAGAAATGTAATAGAATGAATGTCAATACCAAATCTGAGAATCAACTCCAAAGGAGTGAACAAACTGATACAACTTGTAACACATCACCCCTACCGCATTGGCTTGAGGAGGTGATGAGGGAACTTGTCCTTAAGCGACGTTCCCAAGACGTCAAAAGATGGAAATAAATTCTAAGGGCTTCAATATTAAGTTGGGGAACGATTTTTCCTTAAGAAAAAATCAACCAAACCATCCAATGACAACCACTATATGATGCATGTAATTTAAATTTCCAAACCATTCAATCCTAAAATACAACTAAGTTGTTCCAAATCACAACTCAAGATCAATATAGCCCAACATGTCCACATAAAAACAAAGCACACTACGAAAACTAAACAACCAAACACCACCAGACATGACACCACCACAGCTCTGCATCATGCTCCATGCTCCAAGATCCACCTAGTGATCACAATCCCCTAATAAAGGAGGGAGTTTCCTTACCTTTTCCCACATCATGATACACAACATCTGCAAAGACACCAACATTCCAAAGTAGGGGGTGATTACTAAAACTCTGTAGGTTTTCACCAAATGACTACCCTACACATGCCACTAGAATAAAACCATTAGCAAATTTATATAAAACTGTTTATATAAATTAAATCACAAGTGTAACCATTTTCATAAGCCAAACATGCCTTTACCAAGCCATCACACCCAAACCAAGAAACCAAGGAAAACCTAACCAAACAAGGCACAATTGTCACAAAATATACACATTAGCACAACAATTCAATCTTCCAAATAAATGCACCAAAAGCAACCAAAAAAGTGGGACTTCTTCCCAACCTGTTTAACCATTCACAACAAAACAATCAAAACGGTGAGACTTCCCCCAAGCTTGTTCACCCATTCACAATTAGCTGTACTTCTCGACCACTACTCGTATTGTGGTTCTTCCGACCACTATCCATCCCATTTTTATAGTGAGACTTCCTGTCCACTTCTATTCAAAATTTCAATCAAATAAATCCAATCATATACCCACCAAGGTCACAACAGCATGCAATCAACCAATTCCATTTCATATCAATCCACTTCAATAAATCACCCATTTATTGAAAACCATTTTCCTTGCCAAAGAAAATTTCACTAAAACAACCCTTTTATTGAAACCCATTTCCATCAACCATTTTCACAAATCAACCATATCATCCAATTTTAAAATCATCATTTTAAAATCCACAAGAATAGCATTTCATCATAAATCAACATTTTTCCAAAAATCCCCAAAACATCACCCAAGGGATTTCTAATCAATATTGCCTAACAAGTCACAATTAATTTTCAGCATAAAAATTAATTTTAACAAAGAATCACTAGTTCTAACCAAGTGGAGTCGAGAGAGATTCCACCTACCTTTAGGGTTCCTGAGAAATCAACCCACAAGCCACCACACCTCAAATTCGGTGAACGCACCACCACAACCTCTCTAGATCCCCTTTCCCACAAATCCATAAGCCTTAATATTAACATCCAAAACAACCACAACCCTAGATCTACCCAAAATAGGTGTATATATAGTAAACCACAAGGGAGAGGGAAGTAGATCTAGAGTAAAACACTAGAGAAACAGTAGGAGAGACTTACACAAGAGAAACCACCTTCAAACAGCCTTGAAACATCTTCAAAATCCTTCCAACCCGTGTGGGAGTGCCCCTACAAACCCTGAGAAACTAAAATACCGAGTGAGGCTAGAGTGAGAGGAGGATTGGAGTGTTTTAGGTTAAGCCTGAGGGAGCCTGGAACTTATAACCCTATTTTTAAGTGGTCGCACGGTTAGCCCGCACGGTTTGGAAAACGTTGCGCTAACCATGGCCAAGATACTACCACATGAGAAAGGTTCCTCAAGGTTGCCTCGCATGGTTGGGAAACCATGCGCCAGCCGTGAGAAGCCTATTCTCTCCCCTTCACGGTTTCTTGGAGATCCCACACGGTTTCCACTAACCGTTCTCAAACCGTGCACCCCTTTAAAAGCCTCCAATCTCAACCAAAACCTTTCCAAACTCTCCCAAATGCTTTCCAACTCATCCCATGCACATTAAACGCATAAAAATGCATAAACAAAGGACACATAACATAAACTAGGGTTACTATATACACCAATACAGATTAAACGATTGTTGCACGAAGATAGCACTCCAACACATTGTGTAATTATTATTTTATCTAGGGAATAATATTGGATGGCATTATAAGGGTTATTCCAATCTTATGGGTTTTATAAGGGTTATTAAAAGGTTATATAAAGATAATGATCATTGATAACAATATTTTTTATCTATGATTGATTCTAGATTACGATGTTTCAGTTTATCATGATTGGTATCACATGTCTTAGGATTATTTCTTCTTTTGACACCATCTTTTTTTAAACATTATGTAATGTTTTCATGTTTCATTTTCCCTATAAATATGTGTATGAATATTCTTATGTTATACTAATTCACATTGATTTTGTAACAATACCATAATTATATTCTTATACACACTAATGTCATTAATTTATTAGAGATGATGATTTCTATTGTTGAGCATTTTATCTCACCCATAGGAGGTTTCATTGTCCATAGGTTATGGAGATTTAGGTTCAAAAAATTATTTCATGAAGGTATTTAATAAATATGATCATGATGACTTAATTCAAAATAATAAATGTTGGGTTATATGGCGGAAATTCTCATTGACGTAATGGGAATTATATATTTTAGTGTTTTTTCTTATCCTCAAATAATTTAAGAATAAATGTTCCTAGATAATAGAAGTTTTATAACATTTTCTATTGATTTTTATGGCTTGTATGGAAACAAATTTTTTTCACTATTATTCACATAAAGTTGGAAATGTAATGTTTATGATTTCAACACCAAATCTGTATGTACGAGTTCATGGTTTTCTCTGTTCATATAAGAATACACATGTGTATTTTTTATCTCATAAACAATATTCCATTACATAAATAATTTATCAAGAATATATAGATGATACATCTATATATGAATGAATACTCATGACATCAGTTTTTTTGGTGAATAACATATAATTTTTAATTGTGTAAAGGGTTACACATCAAGGTGGGGTAAACACCTTAATTTTCTATAGGAAATAATGAATTTGAAAACTAAATTGTTAGAAGCTTAAATATTTAAAAGGGAATAAAACATGAAAAGATAATGACTTCATATAATTAAATATTTATGAATTTAATGTTAATCAAATTTATATTGAATTAAATAAATGATAAACCACTCAAATAATAATTTCGTGGTTCCATCTAATAGAACGCATGATAAGACCTTTATTATCCCACTAGGAAGTTCATGAAAAGTCTAGGTACCCCTAAAAGGTATTATGTAATGAAAAACTATAATTATTGTCTCTTGATTATTATATTGGGTAGGATTTCCAATAATAGGTTCCCTAGATCATTCATTGTTAAATAATTTCTAGTGTATTCATACTACTGAATTTTATAATTTTTTATTTAATTAAAATTCCAAGAATTATATCTTTTGTGATTATGACGATTCCCAATATAAATATCTATTAATTTAAACACATATAAAGTGACCAAGAACATTGCGACATATGGATCATGGATCACAAAATCTATATGATATATCGGGGATTTCTTTTGGGAGAAATTAATTTTAAATACCCCAATAAAAATTTATAAAATATGGTACCCGCCTATTAATAATATTATTCATACAGTACTGAATGCTTTATAATAATTATTTTGAGGTCATTTATCGGTATAGCCCATAAAATGTCAAAATAATGGTATTTATAATTAAAAATAATTATTAGGGAGAATATTTTTGAGTACAAAAATGTGAATAATATAGAAATTATTTTCTCTAACTATGTCTAATGAGTATTAGGTAAAGGGTATGAATCCAAAATTTGTGTTGATTAGAACATATATAGATATTTGAAGAAATTCATGATGGTTGAATTATACCATTATATCGATAATTGAGTAATTTTTTTATCATTTTTGGTAAAAAAAATATGAATTAATGTTATAAGGTTTTTGATCCTCCAATTAAAAATATGTTATTTTGTTCTAAACATAAATTAGAATTTGAGTTATGTACCATATGTACATAGATTTGTATTTTTACTAATAAATTATTAAAATAGTTGTTCTATATACGAAAGAAATTTTTTTATGGAATTTTGAATATATTGATTCATTATATATACAATGCATGGATAATCTAGTTTATAAAACATAAAATATTATGTTTAGTGTTGATTCTAATACCACATTCTAATTGAATTGTCACATTTGATATGAAATCAATATACTTGTTCAAAGACTCCATATCAATGGATTTTTAGACTCATTCAGTTATAAATATTTTGATATGTGTGAACAAAGATTTTTAGTAAAAGTAAAAAAGTATTCTTTTTTTTGAAAATGTGAGATCACTAGTAGAATATTAGATCCCATTTAATGTTTGTACTTGGTCTAATGTGTACTCTAGAAATGAGTGGTTTTAGGTATATCGTTAATTTTAACAAGGAAATTAGTGACTATTGGGATTTTTCTAATTAAAAATATATGATGGTTTGGAATCATTCAAATAGATCTATAAGAAAGTATGAAATAAACTAAAAATATTACTTAATATCCTCTAATAAACTATTTGTGGTGAATATATGATGAATAAAATCATACCTCATCTAAGATATTTTGGAGTTATTTCACAACTCAATCCACCGTGAACAAAAATATGGAGCTATTTATTTGAAAATGAAAACCATATATTACTATACACTGTTAAATCATTGATAAGAGAATGTGACCATTATATATCATTTTGGGGTTATTCTTTGGTGATAGATGCATTTATACAAAATTTAATTACAATTACTATACTCCTAAATACAACATATGAGAAATGGATGTGAAAATCTAAATTTTTTTAATCATGTGTTCAATAGAAAACTCATAAGAAGAATTAATTATGATAATATTGGCCCAAAATTATATATGTTTTTATTTAATGGTTAACCCAATCAGTTCATTATATATTATTTTTGAAAAATACCGTACTAAAATTATTTTGGGGATGAAAAAAAATATTTATAAAACTGGAATATTTAATTGAAAAATAAATGTGAGGAGTGATGAAAATATAGAAATTAAAAATCAATAGATGGAATGTGTTTAAATGATGGAAGTTCAGTTTTTTCTATAAATAATTTTTTATGAAAACCCTTCATGTTTTATAAGATCATTAGATATTTGGTTGTATTCATCAGGTAGCAAAATGAGTATGTATTTATTATTTATAATGATGATGAAGGAACATTTATATATTTTGATCAAATATCATTCCTACTATCATTTTTGTCATATGATTCTGGAAAATGGTATAATGATATAGAATCTATGATAGTCTCTATATAAATAAACCACAGTTGTAGCATAGAGGATATATATGAAAGAGTGATAGTCATAGGATGCTTGTTGGTTTTCATTATTATATATAAAATGTATGGTATAGTGAATACCTATAAATGATTGTATGCGTAATTTTATTACAATAAATTTCATGGTATTAACTACAAAGAGAAAATATTATATGTTTCATTTATAATTTTTATTTTTATTATTATATCTATATTAGAAAAATATGAATATATGAAGTATAAAATAGGTTTTAAAATTTTATTACATAATATAAATTTAAGAAGAATCATTATGTGATAATTCCTGAGGGTTATGATTTTCCAAATGAGAATGATAATGAGTTAATCTTGTAATCAATTATTTGGGTTTCACAAAGAATGTGGATAGTCACTGTGAATATAAGAAGCATAATGGTATTATAGTGTTATTATTTTTAAAATTTGTTGATGAAATACATATTTTTGAAAATATATCATGATACTTTACTATTTGATAATGTGGCAGGGTAAATTTTCCTCAATGAATGTCATTGGTAATCAAGTTTCCATACTCAGTATGGGGATATATAGATTTAAATATAATATGATTCATAAAATAAGTTCGAAAACATATATTGAAAATGTTCAAAATCAATTTGACGTGGAAAATCCATAGATTTTAATAAATATGGTTACATGGAATAAATGTAAGTAATATTCAAGACCCTTCTAAAGTAGTAGAGTTGATAAATAAGATTCTTTATGATTACACTATAAGATCGATCATACATGGATTGTTGTGTACCCAAAACAATGTATTTCATTCATTGAGAATATCTAGTATATAATAATCCAATATAAGTGAGAGGTACTAGATTAGTGGGAAGAACATACTTATTTAATTTATTATGACTAAATATATCTTCTTGTTATACAAAATAGAGGATGGGCTCCTTTTAAATGGTAACATGGATACTAGTTCCCAATCTGAGAATATTCTCAGGCATCTTCATTTGGATTAATTATTTTCCTAAATCATGAAAACATGTGTAATAAGATTCCTAAAAAACACAACAATGTGGACTGAATAATATAGGTAGAATATAATGTTGTATCCAATTTTTTGAACGAATCTATTAGGATCATGAAGTGAATTTCTATTCAAATATTACTTTACATAATTGAGGATGAAATTAAGATATATTGTGGAATCAATGGTGTAATTTATCAATATATGGATACTTGGTATCATTATTGAACAAAACACATCCTTCAAAAAATAAATCCCTTACATGATATGACCAATGTTAATATTAATTGGGTGGTTAAACAATTTAATGTAGATAATCAAATGAAAAAATAATTACAAAAATAAAAATATTATGGTCATGAAGAATCTATCATTGTTAGACACATGATATATTGTTTTATTTGGTTTTATATTTTTCATTTTATTTTATAAAATAAAATTTCAAATCAAAATTATAAATTTTCAAACCAATTTTATTTTTTATGAACAATCTTCTGATAATATAACCAAATTTTTTGACTACACATTGTCCCACAAAACTGATAATCATAATGTATTATGGGTTGTAATGATATAATAATGTTATAAAGACTGAAATATTTTATTTGATGAAAATATTTTTATATGACATATGTGAAATAAATTCATAGGGTAATATGTAGAGAACTTTTATTTGGTTTGATCATTAAATATATATCTGGTGGGCTATAATATATTCATAGAGGTACTTTGGGGTTTATTCATATTATCAATCATTGTTTACTAAATCTTTGAGAGATATATATCATGAAAACTTTTATTCATTGATTCCCACGTTATCGAAGTCTGCATGTTTACTTTTTAAATAAAGTGGTTGTTGGCTATGTTGATGATAATATTTTTGATTAGAGAGTATCCAAGATGGTTTCATTCATTATGAAAGATTATTTAAAGACATATTTCCCATTATAGTGTTAAAATGTGGAAAATTCTGGCCACGAAGAGTATTTCACATATGATGTTTTCGACTACATGGGTAGTTTACATGTAATGTTATTATTAGGTAAATGACTGATATATTATGTAATCATTGTCTTGGTAAGGTTGTTTTAATGAGTCAATAAAAGATAATAGAGTAATATAAGAGTTATGTATTCCATTCATAGGGGTCATTAAATATCAATGAAAAATAAATTATATAGGAATACATATGATTTATATGATATATATATATATCAAACTCAAAATGTTGATATAGATTTTAGAGTATATTGGATTGTGATCCAACCAATAAACATAGTAGGTTGAGTGCCATGGATTATTTTGCAGTGAAAACATATTTTAATATCTATGATATATGTATTTATATGTTGTTTTCAAGGATATTTTTTGGTGGGGGTTATATACTCATCACCTATGATAAGGGTAATTTTTCTAACAAACACATTATTCTAAAAGATGATAGATTGATAAAATACTATATCCAGATTTTTTTTGAAGGATTCATAATGATTTGTGATGTTTTTTATAATGTTCTTATAGTATTTTCATTCTTAAGGGGGAATATAGTATATACACTAAAAATTCACATTCGTGAGATGCATGTGCCCATGAATTACATTATATAGAAATATATATATAACTTAAAATAATATAAATTTAATATATTATATATTCATATTATGGTTTTATTTTCTTGCAAGTGATGCATGAATATGATATAATAATATATATATATATATATATGTATGATCAATATATTGTTTATTTATCATAAATTGTTTATTTATTACATAAATTCATTCTTAAATGGATTCAATACATTGGTTTAATTATATGAAAACATTATTTTATTTATATCTAAGAAACATTAACATATTTTATTTATTATAATATGTGAAAATGTTGCATATAAAATAAATGAGGATGTGACTATATCATATTTTAAGTTGTATTCTTATGATCCCCTGGAAAACTCTCAATATCCTAATACACAATTTATCACATTTTACAAGTCTCTATCACATTTTATGATTTTACATACCCGATCAATACATTAATAATTCATGTATCTATTATATAACTTTGTGGAATGTTTTTTTATTCCAGTATACTCACAATCATCCTCAATCAATCTCCAAGGATGTAAAATAGAAAAATATTATATAGATTAATTCCATGTAGTATGTTTTTAATATTATTAACATGTTGATTTCATATAGATATATTGATGATTTTTGGTTGTATTACACTTTAAACATTATTTAGATAATAATAAAATCAAATGAATAACATGGTTGAGTTTTTGATATAGATCATTCCTTGTGTTATAATAACATATTGATACCATTTATAATGTCTTGAAATTAATTATATGAAATAAATTTGTATTGAAAGAATATTCAAGATTAATGAATAAAATTCCCAAGAGCATTACTATTGGGAATACCAAATAACATTTTTATGATGATGATGTGATCAATTTTCATTAATCGAGAACATGAATATAATATGGTGATGAAAATGTATTATCAACTATTTATTTTTGAAATGATCAACTAAAAATTAATGAATAGATTCTTAAAAAATACAAAATTTATATCTTGATATCAATAATTAAGGGTGAAAATTTGGTACACATCATATATGTATATGTTTAAAAAATATGGACACAATGATTGCATTTTGTTTCATTTGGACTCATAAAGGTAATTTTAATATTCATAAAAATAATTAATATGTTTTTTAGAGATTACCTTGATTTATAAACATAATCATTATAGATAAAAATATTATATATTCATTCAGAAAGGAGGACAATTATGTTTTTTCTGAGTAATATGATGATGTCCATGAAAATGGATATTTAATATTCCAAATTTTAGAATTTTTATTACCAGATACATAAGGTGTCAATAATGGGTTATGTAATAAAAATAAATGGTATATCACTATGTCCATCAATGATAGTTGATATTAAATACAACCTTATGTCAAATATAACAATATAAATCCATAGTTTTCAATCAGTGGGATTATACTATCAACACTTTTTAGAATATTATCACAGAAATACACTCCACTTACCATGAAAAAATATAATAGATTTATGTAACTCAAGAAAATTGAATGTTATATACATTCCAATGGTCTCAATAGAAGAATGTAAAAAATAATAGTACACACACTAAAATGTAGTTGATAATGGTTAATAATATATAATTAAGTGTTAAAAATGTATTGGTATATTTCGACATACAAAATGGAATAATAGTTTCCTATGCCTCCAGTAAATTTTTTATTCACAAAATAAAATTTCACAACATAATATTTGAGAACGATGAAATCATATTTTCATTGAATATATGGAGGAATTACCTCTATTATGAATTTTTAGAAATATATATATATATATGTATATATATATATAATTTTTAATGAATATATTGACATTAAAGGAGACAAAGATGAACTCAAGGAAATTTTTTTTGTAGATCAATGATTGAAATTTTCTAATGAGTTTCTACATAAGAATTGGAAATTCATAAGATGATGCTCTTGACATGATGGATTATGATGCTTTATAGTTGGTGGGGATTTAAATGACCCCAATACTAATGGATTTAAAAATATTAAACCATTACTTCATGAGTTAAGGGTGTAAATATTACATAACAATATATATATGTTATGATAAATAATGGACATAAAGGGTATATGTAGATTCATAAGAATAAAAAAAGATTCTAGAGGACTATATTGATAATTGTGTTATTTTAAGTTCTTAAAAAAATTGTGCTCAATCAATACAAGAATTTAATGATCCTAATAAGTATGAACACATCTATTCCTTCATTATTCACCCTAGAGACATCATAATGTATAGATATGTTACAAATAATTTCCTATGGGGAAACATGAAGCTGTAGATTATATAGTTTTTATCCTGATTCCTTTCATGAAATCCAATTCTGGAAAATCACATTCATCAAATGGGTTTATTCAACCGTTACCCATACCTATATTGAAATTATATATCATCACCATGTATTTAGTTATTTTCAATATAATGATCTAAATATCTATAACCACTAGGATTTTTATTGGTTTCATTATAAAGTCAACATGTACAGTTTTATTTTATAGTGTGTCTAGTATGATAAAATTTCATGTAAATAAATAATGTATGTGTTAATGATCAAGATAGTTATTTTAAAATATTTATCTAATAATGATACTATGTTTTCATAAATGTTCCTGAAAACTATTTAACAATAGATATCTGGGAATCAAGGAAGTTAATTAATAATAATTGAGTATGGTTTGTGTTTGTTGTCAATATGCACATGGATGACTAGAGATTTTTAATGGAATAGGGTCATATGTTTGACGATGAATGTAGTATTGAAGGTTGAATAGTTTCCCATTATTTTCCAAATATTTGGGCCACAATATCAGGAATCTATTCATTAGAATGTTTGGCATGAATAATGAAGAAAGATTTCATCAATGTTAGAGAAACATGTGGCCTGAGATGTGGACCAGGTACCATGTCTGGGAATGGTTCACAGACCTTGTATGGAAAATTGGGAATTGTATGCTTATCGGTTTGAGAAACCGAAATTAGTTCGTGTAGAACCTAGGTGGATTAAGGTGTGTATTATGTAGAATTATGAAGGTTCACAAGATTGTTGTAGTTCATGAGAAATGAGTGGTATGTGGTAGATATATTTATAAAATCATAGATTTGGTAAATATTGTATTTGTAAAATTTTCAGATGCATTATTTTCAATATAATGAGGAGTAATCCGTTTTGATAAAGATTGGGATTGAAGATTAAAATTTTGGAAATAAATCTGGTGAATTATGAAGTGGTTCACAGAGGATAAGGAAGAACAGAGAGAGAACCATATGTGTAAGAAAAAAGTATGTGAAAGAGTGTGTGGTTCGCAAAGGAAGATATTTTAGTATGTGGTGTAGCAAGGTAATATTTGGAGTAGGAAATACATAAAGGAGCTAAGATGTATGCGGAATAAGGTAGTATACATAGCAGGGAAGTTCACAGAGGAGCTGTATGGTATGTGGAAATAATAGTGGAATGTGACGGAGGTGATCTACGAACCATACCTTGTACTCAGTATATGGAGGAGGTAAATGGGTATGCAGAACACCCAATGAAGCCTGAAAATTGACCAAAACTATTTATGAAATTAATTACCATAAACTAACACAGTATGGGAAATTAAATTAAATATATGGATGATATACATCCATTAATAGTGCAACCATTTGCAGTTGAAGATGCAATATTTAATGATTAACCATTAAATCACCCTTCCATTTGATAAACTGAGTGAAAATTCGTCTAATGTAGTGAGTAAGGGGTAGTCAACAGATGAGATCAGACTGACATAGTTTTCTTTCCCTAAAACCATGTAATGTCATTGTTCATGGTATAGAGTAACTATGCTAAACATTTTAATCAACAACATCTAAATATTATTGGTTTTGGTACGACTGGCACACAGTCGGCGTATTGTCCCAGTATGTAGCCCTTAGTGGTGAACTAAGTATAATTAATTTGTCATTTCATCATAGAAGATTATTTATCTTCCACACTTATTATTCATATAGGTTTATCAGGTTCATACAAATTTGGGAACATGATAAATCAGTTTAAAAGAAAATGTTGACACCCTAATTCAACCCTCCCCTCTCAGGATGTTTTGGGGTTCTATAAAATTTTATATAGAAATGATTTGAAACAATGAAAATCATGCTCAATAAAATTACCAATATAAAAGGGAATGTAAAATTATAGATGATATGCTCAATATGAGAATATATATGGAATAAATGTAGAACATTAATATTCATGGATTGCATTAGAGAGTATTACATGATGGGAAAATGACATTTTCATGTTATGTTAAGTCATATTTAAAAAATCATTAGATATAGAAATTTTACAAAAATATAATTAAAGGGTTTCGATCATAATAATTAATTGAATTTAGTGGTTAACATTATATATAATACAATTTATATAAAATCAACATGGATAGGGGTTATTTTATTTTGGAATAAGGTTCAGATATGATATAAATACATTATCCGATTCAAAAAAGTTAATCATGTACATATGGTACCATGTCATCATGAACATTTGTTGGTCCTCTCTATATTTCATGATGTTGTAATATCTTTAGATTATTCATTTTAATAAAACTCCATTATTTAATTAATTATAAATATTATTATGTGAATAATTAATTTTTCATTCAAAATAAATTAATAAGTAGTTTAGAGACATTATATGATGGTAAAATCATAACTGATGCCTCAAAATATTTTATTATATATTTTTAGAGTTGGGAAGTAATTTTATAAAAAACTACAGCGCATGTACAACCTAAATATTGATACAATTCAAAAATTAAATATATTATATAAGGAGTGTGGTTTTTTGAAATACTAGAATATCTCTAGAACTGTTCATATATGGGAAATGTTAAACTATCATTAAAATGAATCCTTCGGTTTTACAATAGGTGTGGTATAACCATTTTTTGTGTTGGGTGTTTGGTAAGATCACATGTAAGGGTAATAATAGTTTTTATCTATATATTTTTTGAACAATTAAAAAAATAGTGATATATTTACTTATTTCAAATAATTGTAATTGTGTGCTAAATAAAAGAATTTGATCACTATATTATGTATTTATTGGATGTTTTTAAATGTTAATAGAAGTGTTGATGTTGTATATATTAAACCAATAATAATTATTCTCACTATTATTAATTTTATTATATTGGGAAAAGAATATTTTTGTGTTCCAATATTTATATTGGGAGTATATATGTTATATATATATCTGTATATATATATCTATGTGTGTATACATGTTTGGGTGTATATATGTCAATATGTATGTTTAAATATTTATTTATAACTTGAATATATATAGTATCAATATCTATATACATTGGAGGGTGTGTATATGAAAATACGGTTGTGTATATATATATAATATATATATATATGTGTGTGTGTAATATATATATATCTATATATGTGAGGCTGTAAATAAACAAATAAATATATATATATATATATATATATATGATTTTATATATACATATTTGTGGGTATGAATATTAATAGGGAAAATATATATCTATAATGAAGGTTATGAAAATCATTTTATTTAATAATAAAATTAATTCAATAGTATAAATAAAATTTATGAAACTCATGAGAAAAACCATGGGTGGCTTATTCATAAGTATGAGAGTGAAAAGGAAATGAATTATTAAATTTAATAATTATAAGATAATGGATGTGGTCCATTGAGGGAACAACCCAGCAAGCATGTTTATCCATATATATCTATAATGTAAGATGAAATAATTTGTAGTGCACAGTCCCCATATAGCACAGAGCCATTGTCAGCTATCAGTCACATTGGCATGATTACAAGAAATCAAATCCCAAATAACCAAGAGTTTGTTATTTTTGGTAAAAAATAAATAAATACATTATACAAAGATACATTAAATAGAACATATTATTTTTCTTCTTTTAAATAAATATCTTTGAGGATAACTCTAATCCAACTTGTAAATCCATGCATGTCTTCAATAGTATGATTCTTGAATTCCAATGGAATGAAATATAATAATGATGAGATTGAATTCTATATAAAGAACAAAATAGAGGAATAAATAATTAATCAATGAGAATAATAATTATGAAATGTTAAATAACTGAACTCAAAATCCATATAATAAATAAATACATATAGAAGTGAATAAAAAATTTATTAATGTATTAACTATAAATATTCCATTCAAATATGTAGATTATATAAACTATAATGTTAAGAAACTAAGACACATTTTATTAAATTAATTAATAGAAAAGGACTTGTGTCCATAGATATATCGATGCATTATCTCAATGAGGGAAAAAAATGAAACTAATATAAAGGATATTCTTTCATAATGGAAGGAATGTCTACGACACAATATCTTCTATACTGTCAAGACCTTTCACAAGACTATATAAAACTAATGATAGAAGCCTTTTTACTTTTTTAAACATAATTTTCTATTGTGAACATATCAATGCATCAAAGATCTATATAATATCAAGGATTCACCTTCCATTTCCAATCCCAATCATTCTATATAATGAATAACCCAAATAAATAATATGTATTACATATATTCATATTGAATAATGAATATTGAATCATTAATATTTCCAAAATTATTCAAATACCTATCCAATTAAGAATTTATTGTAAAAATGTATATGGTTTATGCAATATCTATATTTCTGATAAATGAAATTGAAAATTAGGGGGAAATTCAATGTTCAACGATTGTAGTAGATTGAATATTCCAATGCGAATAATAAGTGAATCAAAAAATTGAATTTGAATACTCTCCTTTATCGAATCAATAAAGCCCATCAAGGGAAAGAATATTGATATTATCAATAAAACAACACAATTTGTTGTAAAAAAATGGGTTATTTATGTTGATGAATAGAAAAAATATCAAAATATCATTTTAAATCATTCTCGAGGAAAATATATTTTTTGTTTAAAATATTGAATAAATTTCTTTGGAAATCACTTTTAGAATATTTTTATAAAAAAAATAGTCATTTATACATGAAAAAGAATATTCATTGTAATGATGTTGACTAAATCCATACTTATCGTGTGAGGTAAAAGAACATTCCTTTTTCACTAATAAATGATATAAACATTTCTTTTATGGAGAGGAACAAAATTATTAATTTGAAATCAATGGTAAAAGTTAAAAAGCGTAAAAAAATTCAATACATTTAAATAAAATATGGCTTTTATAAGTAAAATGTTCTCAATGTAAAGAGTGAAATATAGTCAGGTTTTCTAGAAAAAAATTTTTCAATCATTTTACATACCCAATAGTGAAAAAGTGGAACTAATTGTTCAAAATGATTATTAATATGAATAGTGGAAAAAATAAAATGATTTACTGAAAAATTATCATATAAATTCAATGAATTTAAATAGTTTTGATGGATTAATATTTTTTTTGTTGAGTAAAATAATCATTAAACATTCCATTGTGTCTCACACAACATTGAATCATTCTTAGTCATAATCCTCATGAAGGAATATAATAAATGAATTTATTTAAATACCATGAATATAATAGTATATATGATATAGTATAACAAAATTGGAAGTAGATACACCCCACAGAATATGTAAATGGTGAACATGACATTTTTCTAACGGATGTAAAATGTTAGGTGACAATCCCTTACATTGAGTTTCATTTCAAGTGAACGTCATTTAAATTCTTATGTAATAATCTTTTTATAATTGTATACATTATTTATAACATTGTTAATTTTTATTATTAAATTTATTCAACTATTTACAATGGTGTATACTATTAATTAAACAATAGTGTTTACGTCGAGTGTTTTGACCATATTTAGTTTACGTGTCAAAAATATCTTTATTAGGACATCTCATGTAAAAGGGTACATTACATAACATATAAAAAATTATAATCATTATATAATTATAACATCTATACATTATTTACACTTTTAAAATAAATCATGAAATATTTTTATGAAAAATGCATCAAATTAACAATTATAGAGATGGTAGACTGTACATACACACAAGTAACATTCCAATTTTTCGACGATCGTTATGGAAAGAAGGTAAGTAACATTATATCCATACCTTTTTATTATTATATAATTCATAAAATATAATTTAGTCATAAAATATTATATATATAATTATAGTGATGTAAAAAAGGAATCATATCATGTCGAGGAGGCGGTAGTCCACATATTCAAAAATAAAATTAACTTTTTTAAAGTGTTTGGATGGGTAATAATGAAAATGTCTATATATAGTATATTTAAAGATATGTAATTATTTCATGAAAATAATATTGGGTTTTTTGTGTCAAATATGTTTCCATTCAAAACATACATTATATGTTAAATGTATAGTATAACCAAATCACATCGCTTTGAAGGGGTGGTAGTCCACACATCCTCAGACATTGTTATTAGGTAAATGTAAAATGGAATTTATTAATTTTATGTCCAATAAAAGGATTTAATAAATATAAATAAATAATAAATAAGTTATATATCTAATATATATTTCATTTATATCATATATATATATATAGTTTCCATCATAATGACCACCATGATAGGTTGAAAATGAAAAATAAATAATCATCATTTTCGGTGGGAGTAGTTTTTTGTACATTGAAACACTAGGTTCTTCACCAATTATAAGGAAATGTCTATATATATTGTTTGAAATCATAAAATAAAACCATAATATTATATTTAGGATATATTATATGTTATATAAGAAGACAATAATAAGGGTTGAAGTCTTATACAGTGGAAATATAACTTGAGAGATTGAGATAAAACGTTAGCTCTTAATTATATAACATCTTTTTGTTTATACGAAAAAAATTTAATGGATTGCTTTATTACAAAGGGTATGATTCTAGGATTATGGTAGGTATGTTAAGAAGATATTTATTTATATATTGGTGGATCCAATTTTTCATGAGAGGTGTTAGGACATGGGAGGAGAGGAGGTCCTTTTATAATCGAGGAGGTGCACTCTTGTAATATTTTCAAATTGGAATTAGATGCATGATATAGATGTTTAAAGTGGACCCAATAATGGTCAAAAGGATATATAAGAAAGGATATAATCAGCATACGTCCATCCAATTAGACTTGGACAAGTTTATGGCATGTTTTGGGTTGTATGGTTACAGTTTAGTCCCTTATTAATAATATATCAATCATAATCAATATAATTAATTTCAATCATGTCCACTAAATTTTTTTCCATAAAAAGATGGTATTATTAAAACTTATAAATTACACTGATTCCATATATTAAATCCAATTTTCCAAATTTCAATCCAACAAGTGGAATAAATTGATTTAAATTTAGTTATCTGTGTAGGACAATAATGTAGTTTTTTAAAGTATAATGTCTGAATGATATCTATGTTTTCACAATCAAAATTAATGTGAAATTGTTCCCAATGATAAATTTTTTTTAATTGATAAAAATGTTAAATAATTATACTTTAAAACCAATTAAAAATATAAATAAATATTATAAATATTTTAGAGTAAAAATCAGTATTGAACTAAATTTATGTATTTATTATTATTTATAAAAAATGAATTATTTGAGAAAATTATAAAAAATTCACCCTGGCCTAATTATCATTTTTCTATTTCAAATAGGAATTTTAGTTTCAATTTTTTAATCAATTAATGTTTAATAGTTCATATTTAAATGGGTTCTCAATTAAAAGAAGGAAAAAGTGCCTTTATAAAAATATATGATTTAATGCATAAAATAGTTTTTGTTATTATAATATATCTATCAAACATAAGGGATTAATATAAAAAAATATCTTATAAAATAGATAAAATATTTATTTCCTTAAAATAATTAACTAATTTTAAATAATTATATTTGTTAATATAAAATGCTTTTGTATAATAATCCTCATATAATTTCTCATTATATAGAATTGATTCTTATTTTCAATTATCATTAATTGGAAATCCATGAATTAATTACATATTTAAATTAACCATAAATATTTTCAAGATGTATAATATTATTTATAAATAATAATTTAACACTAAGTTTATATCCAATTATATTTTAATAATATATTATTGATCAATAAAACGCAGTTTTGTGTGGGAAACAAACCATCAAGGAAGGTAAAACATGTGTGCAACACAGACTAACGCTATGGGTCATGAATTGAAATTTATTAAATCTATATTAAATATTTGATATTCTATAATGTATCTGTATATTATATTAACTTACATGCTTGGTGTCACATTTCATATAGGTTATCAAATCCATGTTTCATTCATTACATTTTGAGGGCATCACATAATCCCCACCATATTTAAGTTTTGACAATCTAATTAAAACTTGTTCACTCTGATAGATTTTTTGATACTTATAATGTTTGAAATCCAACATCATTATAAGGTTTTATAATTCATCCTCTATAAATGACAGAATGGACAATACAATGGTCACAAGGATACCATGTTACTAGGTCTCCATGTATTAGAACATCAGTGGAATGTAGAGAAACATTCTTAGAGGAAAACAATAATTATATATATGTAGTGAATGGGTTAATCAATCACAAACATGTTAAATATATATATAAACTTTTTGGCCTCAAATACATTAATCATTGATTCTTTATAAGACCATCAGTTCAATAGAAATTAAGGTATTGGAACAATATTATATTTTAAATTCATGCTTTTTCTGCATGAAATTAATTACCAATGATGATTTTAATGCCAAAATCACTGAAATAACCATTAACAGGATTGTAAGACCTATAAAAGTGTTTTTAGATTATCAATTTTCCATTAACTATACTCAAAAACTAATATGGTTCATATATTATTCTCTTATCCTTAAAAGTGATACTACTGGTTCATGATTAATATTTATTCATCAGATTGGTATAATAAAAACAATTAAATATTGACCAATA
The DNA here is from genome assembly GCA_963277665.1 of Viscum album. Lineage (NCBI taxonomy): Eukaryota > Viridiplantae > Streptophyta > Magnoliopsida > Santalales > Viscaceae > Viscum > Viscum album. Next base: position 542,560,613 of record OY728143.1, read on the forward strand.
TATTGTATAGGTCAGTGGTTCGTATGAAACCATTATTATCCTTCTTACATGGGTTCATGACATGTAGTAATTCTATGCTTGATAGGTTTTCATGTGATATAAAATTTCTCGTTTTCAAAAAACATATTAATATGAATTATAAAATAAATTTTATGGACATCCTTGAAATAAAAGTAATCACTAAATATCTATTCAACAAATGTTTTCAGCAAAAAACCTAATATATAAATACTTTGACCACTTACTTACACAAAGATCATTTCTTGGTCTAGAGTAAATCCATAATATCATTTCATGGATATCTAAATCATTTTACATTATCATTAATCTAAAACACATTACATTTAACATAGGCCATTTATTTTCATTATCCATTCATATTTATTATAGTTGTATGTATAAGAAACACATATTACTCTATAAATATCCCCATGTAGTGTCCAAATATGTTAGCAGTAAGGCTCATTGTCATGTACTGGGTTACTCTGAGTTAGGCTTGGAACACCATGCCATATTTATTACTCCTATGTCCATCAGTGCCAGAAGAACTTCCACATCTAGTATCTAGATAACAACTATAGTGACCCTACCCATGATAGCCGACAACTGGTGTCTACTAGCAATTAAATTATCAATATTACAAGGAATCAATTCCAAAAGGACTAATAGTTTAGTAGTCTAGGTAAACCTGATAAAAACATCAGTCAACTATACTCTTCATACAACAATATTTTTCAAATTTCTAAATAAATAACATTGAGGATAACTCTAATCATTATTCTTAATCCCCACATGTCATTCACAGTATGCATCTTGGATTCATGTGGAATGAATCATTATAATGGTGATATGAAATGTACAATAATGGAAACATATAGTAGAATCATAAATGAATCATTGAGAATAATATTTATTACATGGTAAATAATATAACTCTCATTCCATATAATCAATGAAATAGGATGGAATTTCATAAAAAATGGTAAGGTAATAGCTGGACACATGAAATTTAAATTACTAGTTGTGGAAAAATAAATATAGAAATTTAAGAAACAAAATCCAAGAAATTTAATCAATGAAATATAAATTAAGTGTATCCATAGGCATATTGATGAAAAATATCATTGATGAATAATTATTAAAACTAATATGAAGGAAATTTTTTCATAATATATGTAATATATAAGGAATACAAAAACCTATAAAGTCAAGACTATTCTTATTATGGTTTAAAACTACTCATAGAAACCCATTTAATTTTATTGAATAATTTATTTCATGAGATTATACTGATTCATTGAGGTGTTCTATATTATCTAGGATCCACCTATTATTACCAGTCCATGTCATTCCTCACATTAAATAATAAAATAATATAATAGGCATAATAAAGTATATGTATTCAATAATGAACACATAATTAAAAATATTTAATGAAAATAAAAAAATAACTATCAATGAAGACACCGATTGTAAAATGTAATATTTGGTAGTCAATATAAATATCAACAAAAATTTAAATATATAATTATCTGGAAATTAAATGTTTCTTGATCATATTATATGGAATGTATCAATGAGATTAATAAATGACTTATAGAATTGACTGTCAGTATTATCATTGTTCAAATAAATAATAAACCTTACAATGAATGTAACATCCCAGGTAAATAAAGAATAAAACATTTTCATATTTATTAATATTTACGAATTAGATATTAATTTTACTTTAAAGGGGTTGATATGTTCTATAGTGTACCCGATACACAATAATGAGTTTCTTTGAAATCTTACGTTGCACACCAGTAATATAATAATATTATTTTAAATGGTAGTTAACATGTAGCCATTGTATTGGAGGGAAAGAATAGAAATAACCAAAATATGATTATATATTTTTTTTAAATGTTTTTACATTTATCCAATAAAAGATAAAGTCTTAAAATAATAAAAGAATTCAATTTTAGGCATATATACTCTAATTTTCACTAAAAGGTCAAACTATCACCTTTTGATGGAGAATCCTATTTAATTATAGTTTTGTTCACTCTTATATATTCTAATGGACCAAATAATATTCTTCTTTATAATCGGGACATAAAAATTTACTTTCTGTAAATTTTTGGTATTTTTCTGATAATGTTCTTTTTTAATGAATAGTGAAAATGTTGTATTTTAATTCAAACCCACTTTTTAATCTAATTTATTTATATGATTAGATTATCTATTGAATTGGTTTTAAAGTGCAATTAGAATATTTTTTACCATTTAATCCTATAGTGGTCGTTGCAATTAATTTCACTTTGAAAATTGGACTTAAACTAGTGTCAATCTTTGGATATATATTGTTTCAGAAAAACATGCTATTTGTTTTGACAGTGGGAATTAATTATATAATTAATTAATTATAATCTTATGTTATTAATTTGGTAAAATAGACATCATTTTTGAATTCGGAATATCAAATATAGCTTAGGGTGAAGTTTTGTTATTTTTATAAAAACATCAATTTTTTATGAATAGTGAAACCACTAAGTGGTACTTAAAAAACTGATTTTTTCGTTGAAATTAAATTTTACCACCTCTGTGTTTTGAATTTCAAAAATCTGACATAAATGGTTGTCATTAGGAAGTAAAATTTGGTTCAATGGGATTAAAATAATTTTTTGGAGTATAGAAACTTTTATGTTTTTAATTGCGATTAGAGGTAATTAGTGTAATTTAAGTTAAAAATAATGTTTTAATAATATGGAATTACCTTGAAACATGTCCTAACCTTATTTTATGTGTCATGGACGACCAATAAAATCAATTGGTCAACTTGGGGACACCATGGAGTGTCACGACCCATCCTCGGGGCCCATGTCCTGACTACCCCAAGCCCGCCTTCCATAGGCCAGGGGCTGGCGACTAGCACCAACGCGTAAATCCCGATAAACAGGGAAGGCATGGCCATTGTAAAGTAAACAACCATCACAGAGTAAGAAAGAAGAAAGAGTAAACACTAAGTAAAAACTATAACAAGCTGTGCTGAATGTAAAATGGGGTGGAAATACAAGCCCAACTGTAAAGTACAACTAAAAGGGGAAAACAGCAACTGAAAAGAAAAGTCACAGCATCGAGCCGTCCTCTGGAAGTCCCACCTGAAGGGCGAGCACAGATAGCCTTCACAGCTCCTCAGTCTAGCCGTCCGCTCCGAGTACGTCCCGCCCAGTGGTCCACCTCTAGGTACCGTGCTGCTCCGCAAGCCTCCACCACAATCAGCGATGTCCGTCGTCTGCAACCAACACAATGAAGTGCAGGCATAACACGTTCATGGGTGAGTATAAGCTACTCAGTAGGGACCCCGAGACCCCCGAAGGTCTCACGAAATCCACAAAGGATAAACCCCAATGGAAAGATACAATCATGAATTAACAACCGATAATACTTAGGTATATTCCCATACATATACCTAAGTCATCAATTCCCATTTGGCTCCAACATCTGAGCCCAAGCACAAACCAGTCCACACAGGAAAGAAAAACGTATACTCACACAGAATAGCATAACACAATCCACGATGGAGAAGAAAAGTAATCCACAAAGGATATCTCAACACAATCCACAGCAGAAATTAAACAATAAATCCACAAATGATAGTTCAACACAGTCCACAAGGAGAGTAACCAGTAAATCCACATAGGATAGTTCAACACAATCCACAAAAGAGAGTAACACACGATTCAGCTCACACAGATATAATTCGTCGAAAAGGTGAAAGGGATGATCAGATATAGATACTGAATCATCTAAGCTGGGACCCACTGAGAATACAAGACCAACATTCTTCATTGATTCATCTATGCTAGGACCCACAAAGGATACAAGACCAGCACTGAATCATCTAAACTGGGACCCACATAGGATACAAGACCAGCATAGCTGGGACCCACATAGGATACAAGAACTACACTCTTCATTGATTCATCTATGCTGGGACCCCCATAGAATACAAAACCATCACTGAATCATCTAAGTTGGGACCCACATAGGATACAAGACCAGCACTCTTCATTGATTCATCTATGCTGGGACCCACATAGGATACTAGACCAGCACTGAATCATCTATGTTGGGACCCACATAGGATACAAGACCAACACTCTTCATTGATTCATCTATGTTGGGACCCACATTGGATACAAGACTAGCACAGCTGGGACCCACATAGGATACAAGACCAGCACTCTTCATCATCGCAGTCCACTGAGGATCTCTGCACAGTCGTCGTCGTCGAAGCCGCAGCCAGAACTAGGGTTCCCGCACACAGCAAGCTCGTCCGGGAGGGTCTGCTCCACGAGCCGAGAGGCTGATACATCAACTGACACAATGTCCAGATTTGATGTATCCAAATGTTCCGTATCATCAACAGGAACTCAAAGTCGCAAACGGCGCGTCAATCGGACGCCTGGTCTGAGAGTTATTGGCTTTTTCATCCTAGGGGCCCAGTTGGTTTTTAAGGAAAAACCAACCTGACCGTACTCCACCTACGTCCAAACCTCAGGCGGAGTATTCCAAATGTTTCATCTCACATATAGGGATTCAACGAAGTCGACGGCACGTCGATTGGAAGTCCAAAGCTCAAGATATGAGTGTTTCCGCTCCGAGGGCCCGGTTGGTTTCGTGTACGAACCAACCCCGCCGAACACAAAGTATTTCGAAACCTTGAGTGCGATATACCAAAACGACCGTCTCATTCCAAGGATCGCTACGCAACTGATGGTACGTCGATCGGAGGTCTGTAGCCCATGATATGGGCATTTGACCGAAATTAGTCCGAAATTAGGGGCTCTGGGTCGTGCCCGGCCCGACCCAGTACCCCCTGGGTCGGCCGAACCGGGTCAACCGGGCCCGGGCGGCGACCCGGCCCGACGACCCGACCCGGCCCGGCCGGCGGCACGGCGGCCCAGCCAGCACGGCCAGCGTGCCGCGCGAGCGCACCCAAGGGAGGGGCTACACCCCTCCTTTATTTCAAAACGGCGGCCCCCATTAAGGGGTTGCGCCACGTGTGCAACCCAGGGGGTGTAACCCCCCCCCCCCGGCTTTTTCCCTGTAACGGTCATCCTGCGCAGGGCCGGCCGGTTTCTCGCCGCGGGACTCCGTGGTCCCGCCCCTTTCGGCCACCTTCTTCGAATTCTCCGGTGGGTGGTTTTTTCTGACTGCTACTTCCAGGATGGCTGCAAATTCGTCCGGCATGGCGTGACGGTGTCGCATCCTTCCGCAGCGGCCCGACTCCGGACGCGGCCTCGTTCGTACCCTTGACGCAGCGTGATGGCATCGTGTTTCTTCCTCGTGGCCCGCATCGTTCACGTCTCCTTTCGCTCAAGCACGGTGCAACGATGCATTACCATCTTCGATAATAAAAACGAACAATAGCAAAAAGGGGCGATGGGTATCAGTCGTGTTTGTGCGGACCGATCCCCTCCTGTTATCTCGATAGCTGTTGGCCGAAACGTAAAACATTTAACCTTCACAATTTTTCATATAAATAAAAATTGGAACATGGCCCTCAGATTTATCTTTCTTATTCGAAGGAAAGAAATCACCAACTTAAAAAGATTCAATCCCCTACCTCGGTTTAGGAATGGTGCACGTCAATCGAGCCGTGGAAGATGAGCATCGCGGAGGTCAGGCGTCGTGGGAAACGAACTACGATTCTGTTGTCGCCGAGGTGCATTTGAAGAGGAAATGTTGTTGGAAGTAGATGTCGCGTTCTTCCGCGGAGATGTTCTTCGTTGAAGAGTGGTGTTCTTCGCGTTCTTCGTCGAAGTTGAAGAATAAGAAGACTTCCTTTAGTTTTCTCTCCAAAAGATCTCAAACAACCCAAAACTAACCCAAATAAAATAAGTTCCCAACTTATTTTATTATCACAAAAAGGGTTTTGAATATTTAAGAGTTTGAAAATAAAAACCCACACTTAACTCACTGAAGTTATTAACATGAGTTGTAAAAATAAATGTGGATTTATGTTGGCAAGACATAAATGGGGGGGTTAAGGAGTTTAAAGGGGGAAGGTGAAAGGTTGGGGCTCGTGTGGGCCCCAACCTTTCAATTATCCACACATGGGAAGTTGGGTGGATGTGGGCCCCACCACCAACTTCCCATGGGAGAAATTAACCACCTTGATATAAAATAAAATTGATCCAACAATTTTATTTACTTCTTAATTAATCCCCATTAATTAACTTCTTCTTCGGCACAAACACAACTATGGTAAATGTTCCCTTAAGCGATTACCAGCTTTGCGAGTTCATCGGTGCCATAGGATTTCAATTCCGAGCACCGGTTCAAAAGATAGTAAAACCTGCTCATTCGTTCACTGAACGTACCCGAGCCAATCTTCGAAAATTGATTCCGGGCACTCCGGGCCTCAGAATCAAGTGCCGTCAGAAAGCGCGTTCTTGTAAAATTCCTAAGAAAATTAAGAAAAATTTCCCTACAATTTTACGGGACTTTACATCACTCCCACCTCAGGGCTTTAAGTCCATGAAAAGATACATCAAAACTAGGGAAACAAATGAGGGTACTGAGCACGCATCTGAGCCTCCCGCTCCCAAGTGCTCTCCTGGAGGTTTTCGTGCTGCCATCTGATGCCCACTAGAGGAATCGACCATCCATGTTGGACCCGCTCCTGTCGATCCTCGATCTCCACTGGGACATCCGCAAAAGTCGCCCCATCATCGAAGCCAAGCTCCCCATGGTCAATGATATGTGTCGGGTCGTGCACGTATCTCCTCAGCTGAGATACGTGGAAGACGTCATGCACCAGGTGCAACTGAGGTGTTAGAGCCAGACGATAAGCCACCTCGCCAATCCAGCTGAGGACCTGGAAGGGTCCGATGAAGCGCGGAGATAACTTGTCGCCTCGTCCAAATCTCTGTAATCCACGTCAAGGTGAGACACGCAAGAAGACGTGGGCGCCATCCTCAAACTCTAGTGGCCTTGGCCTCCTGTCAGCGTATGACTTCTGCCAGCTCTGAGCTATCCTCATCCGCTCCTGGATGACCTAGACCTTCTCTGATCCCACAAGAAACTGCTAAGATTTCTTCTTTGCCGATAAGAGAAATCTGGTCTCATCCCCTGGACGTACCACTTCCTTTACCTAATACAGTCAAACCCGACATGGATGTTACTAATCCATACCAATGATGACGTCGTAAGTCCTCGACACTACTACCAAAAGATCCAACCGTTACTCTCGCCTCCAAGGGTTCAGTCACACTGTCAGCATCAGTGTGTGGTAACTAGCTCTCCTCTAGTAGATGTTTCACAAGTGAGGGTCAAGTCAACAGTATAAACTGGAACCTCTTAGAAACAACACAAAAGAGGACAGGAATGAAAACATCACCAAGGTAAGCGTCTTTTACTATTGCAGCTCATAATACAAAGACACTAAACAACAACAATAAGGAACTAGTAGTACAAAAAAATGTATCCCCTAGTTCCGCTCCTATCCATCTGCTCCTATAGCTCCATGATCGAAGGCCTCAACTGCCTGAAGTTGAGCTCTCGCATGTCCACCAACTCCCTACGGTGGGGTGGACCTCCTGGTGGTGGTGGTGGCAACACCTCGAAGTGTCTCCCACCATCTGCTACTCGGCCAGCTCCTCTGCCTCGTCTGCCTGCATCTTGCGGACCACCGTGGCCGAACCTCTGTCTGGGAGGTCCCTCTACCACCTGTTGCTCATCTGTAAGACGAGTCGGGCAGTCTTGAGCCATGTGACCTCGCCCGATGCATGCGTAGCAATGCTTGCCCCTCGTGTAGCTGGCTCTCCTTCGGGTGCCCTGCACAACCGAATCTTCATATTGAGACTGCCCATCTGATGGTCTGGCCTGTTTGGACCTCTGCATCCCCTGTCTACTGCCAGCTGCAGAAGACCCTACTATAGGTCGTCCTGCAGAGGGCCTTTCACTAGAGCCTGCTCGGTGAGAAAACTCTCCACTAGAAGGGCTCCCTCCAACATCTCTGCATGTGTCGGAATATTGAGGGAGATCATCGAAGCCCTGATATCATGCCTCAATCCCTACTCGAAGGGCCAGGCCCGGAAGAATGGGTCCCCTACCATATCTTTGGAGTACTTCGAGAGATCAGTAAATCTTGTCGAGTACTGGGCCACTGTCATGCTGCCTGTCGTAGCTGTTGCAGATCTTGGATGCGCACCGCACGGAGGGTGGCTGGGACAAACTCTGCGCAGAAGAGGCCCTCAAAGTCTATCCAGAGTAGAGATGCCTCATCGTGCACCTGGAGCATCAAGCTCCACCATCGGCCTGCTGCCGCGTGCAGTAGGCTCGCTGTGAGGATCACCATGAGGTCTGTTGGTGTTCTCACTAATCGAAAAACTCTCACTACTGCCTCCATCCTGTCCTCAGCTTCCTGGGGGTCCATCTCCCCGCAGAACGTGGGCGGTCGCTAGCACTGGAACTCATGCAGTGCACTGAGGCGACGTGCATCGTCAGCAGCTAAGGCTAGAAGCATCGGTGGCTCGGCGGGTAGAGCTACCGTCAGTTCCACTGCTGACAAAGGGCCCTGCACCGAGGCCACGTCGCTCGGTGGGCTGTCGTCATGCTCGAATCTCGGAACCCTAGCTGGCTGCCGTCGTGGGGCCATCCTGAAAAGGAAACAGGTGCGCCACAGTCAGAACAGTATACTGGCTGAGCTGACACAAGTAATCACAAAGAAAACTTGAACACACATGCAATCAATGTTTTCGAGCATTAAGTCGGAAATCAGAAGTCAGGGTCCTGGTGTACGGATACGTCGGCCGCCGCACAAACACTGGACTCCATGGACTGATAACCACACCCAATACGTTGAACACTGTTGCTTCACACAGAAGAAAGATCAGAGTCTGCGGTAGAACCGAACTCCCCGGATACCCATTTTTCACGACCCGTCCTCGGGGGACGTGTTGTGACTACCCCAAGCCCGCCTTCCATAGGCTAGGGGCTGGCGACTAGCACCAAGGCATAAAACCCGATAAACAGGGAAGGCATTGCCTTTGTAAAGTAAACAACCATCACAGAGTAAGCAAGCAGAAAGAGTAAACACTAAGTAAAAACTGTAACAAGCTCTGATGAAAGTAAAAGGGGCCAGAAATACATGCCCAACTATAAATTACAACTGAAAGGGGAAAACAACAACTGAAAATAAAAGTCACAGCGTCGAGCCATCCTCTATAAGTCATACTTGAAGGGAGAGCATTAATAGCCTCCACATCTCCTCGGTCCAGACGTCCGCTCCGAGTACGTCCCGCCCAGTGGTCCACCTCCAGGTACCGTCCTGCTCCGCAGCCTCTACCACGATCAGCGATGTCCATCGTCTGCAACCACCACAATGAAGTGCGGGCATAGCCCGTGCATGGGTGAGTATAAGCTACTCAGTAGGGACCCCGAGACCCCCGAAGGTCTCCCAAAATCCACAAAGGATAAACCACAAAGGAAAGATACAATCACAAAGTAACAACCGACACTGCTTAGGTATATGCCAATACATATACCTAAGTCATCAATTCCCATTCGGCTCCAACATCCGAGCCCAAGCACAACCCAGTCCACACAGGAAAGGAAAACCTATACTCACACAGAATAGCACAACACAATCCACGAAGGAGAGCAAAAGTAATCCAAAAAGGATAGCTCAACACAATCCACAAAGGAAAGTAAACAGTAATTCCACACAGGATAGTTCAAGACAATCCACAAGGAGAGTAACCAGTTAATCCACATAGGATAGTTCAACACAATCCACAAAGGAGAGTAACACAAGATTTAGCTCACACAGATATACTTTGTCGAAAAGGTGAAAGGGATGATCAGATATAGATACTGAATCATCTAAGATGGGACCCACTGAGGATACAAGACCAGCTGTCTTCATTTATTCATCTATGCTGGGACCCACATAGGATACCAGACTAGCACTGAATCATCTAAGCTGGGACCCACATAGGATACAAGACCATCACAGTTGGGACCCACATAGGATACAAGACCATCACTCTTCATTGATTCAACTATGCTGGGACCCACATAGGATACAAGACCATCACTGAATCATCTAAGCTGGGACCCAAATAGGATACAAGACCAGCACAGCTGGAACCCACATAGGATACAAGACCAGCACTCTTCATTGATTCATCTATGCTGGGACCCACATAGGATACAAGAACGACACTGAATCATCTAATCTGGGACCCACATAGGATACAAGACCAGCACAGCTGGGACCCACATAGGATACAAGACCAGCACTCTTCATTGATTCATCTATGTTGTGGCCCACATAGCATACAAGACCAGCACAGCTAGGACCCACATAGGATACAAGACCAGCACTCTTCATCGTCGCAGCCCACTGAGGATCTCTGCACAGTCGTCGTTGTCGAAGTCGCAGCCAACACTAGGGTTCCCGCACACAGTAAGCTCGTTCGGGAGGGTCCGCTCCACGAGCCGAGAGGCTGATACATCAACTGACACAATGTCCAGAGTTGATGTATCCAAAAGTTCCGTATCGTCAACAGGAACTCAACGTCGCAGACGGCGTGTCAATCGGACGCCTGGTCTGAGAGTTATTGGCTTTTTTGTTCCAGGGGCCCGGTTGGTTTTTAAGGAAAAAACAACCTGACTATACTCCACATGCGTCCAAACCTCGTGTGGAGTATTCCAAATGTTCCGTCTCACTTAGAGGAATTTAACAAAGTCGACGGCACATCGATCGGACGTCCGAAGCTCAAGATATGAGCGTTTCCGCTCCGAGGGCCCTGTTGGTTTCGTGTACGAACCAACCCGGCCGAACACAAAGTATTCCGAAACCGTGAGTGTGATATACTGAAACAACTATCTCGTTCCAAGTATCGCTACGCAACTGATGGTGCGTCGATCGGAGGTCCGTAGCCCAATATTTGGGCATTTGACCGAAAGTGGTCCGAAATTAGGGGGTCTGGGCCCGGCCCGGCCCGACCCAGTACCCCCTGGGTCGGCCGAACCGGGTCAACCCGGCCCAGGCGGCGACCTGGCCCGACGACCCGGCCCGGCCCGGAAGCCCATCCCGGCAGGCGGTGCAGCGGCGCGGCCGGCGCGGCGGTGCGACCAGCGCGGCGACCTGGCCAGTGCGGCCAGCATGCCGCGCGAACGCGCCCAAGGAAGGTGCTACACCCCCTCCTTTATTTATAAATGGCGGCCCCATTTAAGGGGCCACGCCATGTGTGCAACCCGGGGGGTGTAACCCATGGCTTTTCCCCTGTAACGGCTAGCCTGCGCAGGGCCGACCGGTTTCTCGCCACGGGACCCCGTGGTCCCGCCCCTTCCGGCGCCGACGGCCGGAGTTCCGGCCGCCTTCTTTGAATTCTCTGGTGGGTGGTTTTTTCCTACCGCTACTTCCAGGATGGCTGCGAATTCGTCAGGCGCGGCGTGATGACGCCGCGTCCTTCCTCCGCGGCCCGACTCCGGTCATGGCCATGTTCGTACCCTTGACGCAGCGCGACGGCGTCGCGTTTCTTCGTCGTGTTCCGCATCGTTCACGTCTCATTTCGCTCAAGCGCGGTGCAACGATGCATTACCGTCTTCGCTATTCAACATGAAGAATAGAAAAAAGGGGGGAGGGGTATCGGTCGTGTTTGTGCGGACCGATCCCCTCCCGTTATCTCGATAGCTGTTGGATGAAACGTAAAACATTTAACCTTCACAATTTTTAATTTAAATAAAAATTGGAACATGGCCGTCAGATTAATCATTCTTATTCGAAGGAAATAAATCACCAACTTAAAAAGATCCATACCCCTACCTCGGTTCATGAACAGTGCACGTCAATCGAGCCGCTGAAGACGAGCGTCACGGAGGTCGGGGGTCACGGGAAACGAACATCGATTCTGTTTTCGTCAATGTGCGTTCGAAGAGGAAATGTTGTTGGAAATAGACATCGTGTTCTTCGGTGGAGATGTTCTTCTTTGAAGAACGGTGTTCTTCACGTTCTTCGTCGATGTTGATGAAGAAGAAGACTTCCTTTAGCTTTCTCTCCATAAGCTCTCAAACAACCCAAAAATAACCCAAATAAAATAAGTTCCCAACTTATTTTATTATCACAAAAAGGCTTTTGAAAATTTAAGAGTTTGAAAATAAAAACCCACACTTAACTCACTCAAGTTACTAACATGATTTGTAAAAATAAATGAGGAGTTAAGTTGGAAAGACATAAATGGGGGGGGGGTTAAGGAGTTTAAAGAGGGAAGGTGAAAGGTTGGGGCTCGTGTGGCCCCCACCCTTTCAATTATCCACACATGGGAAGTTGGGTGGATGTGGGCCCCCCCACCAACTTCCCATGGGAGAAATTAACCACCTTGATATAAAATAAAATTGATCCAACAATTTTATTTACTTCTTAATTAAACCCCATTAATTAACTTCTTCTTCTACACAAACACAAAAATGGTCAAGGTTCCCTTAAGCAATTATCGGCGTTGCGAGTTCATCGGTTCCATAGGATTTCAATTCCGAGCACCGGTTCAAAAGATAGTAAAACACGCTCTTTCGTTCACTGAACGTACCCGAGCCAAAATTCGTAAATTGATTCCGGGCACTCCGGGCCTCGGAATCAAGTGCCGTCAGAAACCACATTCTTGTAAAATTCCAAAGAATATTAAGAAAAAATTTCCCTTTAATTTTACGGGTCTTTACATGGATCCTCTTTGGTAGGAAAAGGACATAAATAACTTTTTATTTAATGTTAAAATGAAAATGTCACAAACATGTGTTGTTTTACTAAAACAATTTTTACATGTGGTTAAAAATGTCATATTTTGACTATAAATATTCATTTGAAAGATAAAAAGATTTCCTACATCATAGTATTTTTTTATAATTTGTAGACATTAAATAAATAAAATTAGTTATGACAGTTATTACCTCATTATTTAACGATTTAAATAGAATTAAAAGATAATGTAAAATCTAAGAACTACACATGTAAAAAAACCTATTGTATGGGTTTATTTAGAACTCTTATCACCTTATCCTAGAAATATATATTTTTTGGACCTTTAAAATCCAAAAAACATTTTATATTAAAGTAACCTTTTATAACATTCCAAGAGTGCCCCTCCTCTCCTCTTATAAAAGGCCCCCACCTCTACCACCTTACCCACACCTCTCAAGCCTTTGGTTCAGCCAAAACCAGATCATTTTATCTCTATAAATCCCTATACTCATCCTATAATCCTTAACTTGGGCAGAAAGCCCTTCAAGGAACCCTTTTCGTTCAATCCAAAAAGAGTTACCCGATTTTTAGGTAATGTCTTCACTTGTGTTCTTTTGTTTTATTTTTCTTCTCCAACCCTCTAACGTTTTTTTATTCATTTATTTTGTAACAAAACATGTATATTAAATATACTAGGATGTTTTCATGAGAATTATTCGAGCTACACCTACACACACCTCCGTCTAATGGTTAAAGAACATACTGTTTCTGTGGTTGGCGAATTTCTGCCTCACGAAATGATGATTGTTCAATATTCTTTTAACACCATTAATGGAGGACATTAAGATGTCAATATATTTATATATGATATAAATTATGTATATTTTTTCCTTATACTTCTGTATTTTTCATTTTTGGTATACCTTTATGGTTTCCATTATGGGTAAACACGATAATTTAATTTTAGGAAGTGCGGACTACCGCCCCGTCAAAGTGATTTGATTCATTAATGCCATATGTGGGATGTATAAAGGATGGATTTAATGATATTATATATGATATTATACTGAAATTATAATATACCTTTATATCATAATGATTTAACTCCATTAAATGTGAAATAGAAATGAAAGTAGCGTTCATGCGTAGGTACGACTAACCGTCTCCATGAACAGTGCATTTCATTTCTTACCTCTAGATGTTATATACTATTATTAATAAAAGTATATGATGGATATATATGATATATATGATATCCAAACCATGAATATCATTATGGATATAATGAACCATTGACCACACAAACAACATGTAATTATAAGAAGTCCACTTTCGACTTAAGAACCAAATATCGACAAAACAATCATTATTAACTTAAATGATTACATAATGTTTATACCATGGAAATAAGTGATATAAAAGGAATCATAATCTTGAAAAAGGTTCTTATGAAAGTAGAAATTAACTTCAGTTTATTATTCCAGAGATTAAATAGCAATCAAGTCACGTCGGACATGATGTAAGGGACTTCGTCTCAATCTCCTTTCATTGAGGCTTATTTTGTTTTATACACAACTTTCTTTTATACGGTATATAAACCCCTTTGACATTTAATTATATACAAAAGGAATATTTTTCTACGAAGTTTTTTACTAAACGACAAAAAGGAATGTTTCTTTTAATGTACGCTGTGACAACGACCTTTTCTGCCACCACGAGTATTATTTGGTCTTTGGATTCCTCAATAAGTCGTAATGTTTTTAAAATGAAATAAATACCATATACTATTTTATGTATTTTGGTATTGAAAATGGATTTTATAATGGATTTGTTTTGTCAATATATTTAAGTGATATATTGTGATCAAAGTGTGTAAATTTTTTCTTTCCATTATATTTGTTTTATGTCTTATGATTTTATAATGGTACTTGGCCATTTGATGGGTGGTTATGTGATAAACCATATGAATGGTGGTGCCGTGAATACCAGGATGTGTGGTTACGTTATAATCTCCAACGCATTGGGTATGGAAGTCGGCCGTATGGCTATTCCATTAAGTGATATGTGTGGAATTTGACCGTCTGTTTATTCCATTTAAGTATTTTATGTCCTAAGTTACTTTTATATGTTATGTGTTCTTTATATGGGTTTTTTGGTAATATTTTGGTTAAAATAGGGTATGTAATGATCTTTTATTCAGTGAATAGTTTTTACTACTTCATAAAGGTGAAAAGTATTACTTTGATAAAGTATACATGGTTTACTTCTGGTTTTGAAAAAAATAACTGTTTGCATTCCTTGTGTATCCCTTACTAAGCTTTTTATGCTCACCCCAAGTTTTTTTGAAATGTTTTTCACAAGACTTAATGTAGAGTAGGGTCATGGATGGGATCAAGGGAAAGTCATGCTATATAAAACGTGGAACTAGACATGTTTCTTTTTAAGAGTTTTTATTTTTATGGAAGCTTAGTAGAAGTTTCTACATTGTAATCTTTTGAGATGTAATAGTTATGTCCTAATTCTCTAAAACTATAAACCTGAAATGTTCCTCATTGTGAATTATTCATTTAATTCAATATTATGTAAGGTTTAAGGTCAGGGCCTTATAGTTGGTATCAGAGGTCGGTTTAAATAACTTTAGAAGTTAGAATTCTATTAAAAGATTATACAAAAATATTTTTTTATGGTCAAATTTAAATGATATAGAATTTGAATATTACCATGTTGCTTCATCTAAGACATGTTTGTTCAGAATGGTTTTGTAACACCCCAGGATTTCAGAGTGTGTGATTTCTTAAAAATAATTCAATAACTTGCACTACACGCAACACCGAGTTCAATCACACCATTAAAAGAGGTCATGAATAGTATTAACTACATTTTGGACTTTATATAATCCTTATAATTTTAGAATCCCAATTATGAGTTTCTTAGTCATAATGCAAGAACAGATTCATTTTCAGTATTTCACTTTTATCAACTTCTAATAGTGAAACCTTTTTAAATACAATATTTTAAACGTTTTGACTAAATGGGGACATAAAAAATTTAAAATGAAACATCCCAAGCTTCCACGGTACACTTTCTTTGAATAATACAGTAGCGTGTGTTGTACGCAACCTTGAGTTTTAACACACACCACAACCAATCAAACTAGCCATTATGAATAGTAATACCTACTTTTTGAAATTATATATATTTTATATTTTAAAATGGACTTCATTTTTGAATTCTGAATATCGAATTTAGCCTAAGGTGAAATTTTGGTACATTTCAGATAACTTTCATATTTTGATGAATAGTGAAAATTACTAAATTTTAATTAAAAACAACTTTTTTAATCAAAATAATTAATAGTGATAAATTATGAATTTGAGAGGTTTTAAAGTATATTTAGAATATATTTTTACCATTTAATATAATTTTGGTCATTGGAAATAATTTTACAATTAAACCGAACATAAACAAGTGTCAATCTTTTGATAGTTATTATCTCTTAAAAACACGCTTTTTGTTTTCACAGCGGGAATTAATTTTAAATTAATTTCTGCCACTTCTGTGTTTTGAATTTAGAAAAATGGATTCCATATTTGGAATTAGGATTTTCAAATTGTGTAAATAGGTAACTTTTATTTTTAGACATTTTGAATAATTACTGCGGTAAATATTTTATTTACCATGGTTAAGGGTAAATCCGGTAAATGAGGGTTAAAAAATAATATTATAATAATAATAAATTACCCTAAAACGTGTCCTAGCCTTATTTGTTTATACATGTTCGACCATAGGCATCTTTGGGTCGATTTGGGGACCCCATGGATCCACTTGTAAGTGATAATGACACTTTATTTTAATTAAGTTAAAATGAATACAAAAATGACACAAGCATATATCTTTTAACAAACAAATTGTTACATAGGGTTATATATGTTGGATTTTAGATTATAAATATTCCATAGAAATATAAAAAGATTTAGTACATAATTATATTTCATTTATAATTTTTAGACATTAAATAATTTAATTTATTTATGACACAATGATGATGCAGTAATTACGATAATAGTGAAAAATCAAAATAATTGATATTAAAAATACCCAAATAAATATAATATGAACCTTTTAATGAATTAAAATAATTTTATAGGATAATATGATATATTATTAGTGATTTAATTTACTTTTTTCGAAGTAATCAATCTGTTATGAGTTTCTCAAAAATCAACTATTGAATAGTGTCAAAATTGACATAAAAGTGTTTTTAAAACAAATATTATATTATTAATTGATATTAAATTCTTAAAAATCTATGGTTCGGCCAAAAGACTTATATCATGATAGGGGTATCATTAATAGACCACTTGGGGGTCTCTTGTATGTATATGGTAAGTTTATTAACCATATAATATAAAAATACAAAGAGACATTGTAAAAGTGAAACTAATTAACTTAGAGTTAATACTTAAAGATAAGGTTAATATAAGTACCCAAACCTGTCTAAATTCTATTGGTTTAGTTTTTTTCGACCCATCCACACCTTAAACTTTGAATAGTAAACTTTGGAGCCATTAGAAACCGAATATGAATTTATTATAAATTAATATTTCTAGCTTTTCCAAAGGTGCCCCTCACCCCTCTTATAAAAGGGTACTCCTCCTTCTCATTTCTTCACACCTTCAAAGCATTTTGGTTCGGCCAAACTCTGCCCAAATACTCTCCCAACATCCCTCAATACAACCTAGGGGCCTTAGTTTGATCAGAAAGCCAACCTAAGGAGCCCTTTTGATCAAATCAAAAGGAAGAACACGAAGAAGAAGTAATGATTTCACCACCCTTTTCTAAGTTCATTTCTTCTTCCACTTCTTCTTCCTTTGTTCATACCATTCTAAAATAATAACTATAGTATCTCACATATACTATGATGTTATTATAAATATGGTACAACCATATTCAGTATTCTATCCAACCTTTGAATAACATGTCACCATACCTGCGTACGTACGGCTTACCGTCTCCACGTCGTGGTGTAATTGTTATTCAATATAATATTATTTGGATGGGTATAATAATGATGTGTAACTCATGTAAATAATAAATATAACATGTTAATGATTCTTTATATATGATATACCATCCATTTATATATTATTTTAATATCAAAATAATGATATTGTCGCTCGTGCGTACGTACGGACTACCGTCTCCACGAATGCGATGAGATTCATTCTCCATCGTATCCATTCAAGTATAATTATCATTTGATGATTTAAAAATGATGTTTAAGGAATTGATATCATTCTGGATATGAATAAGATACAACAACCATGGCTTAAGTGACAAAATATATAAAAGAAAATGATTAAGTTAACACCCGAAACGACGATAATTCTAAGATATTATTAACAAATCAATGTTAAAAGATCATATATGATATCATATTAATATATATGATTCTTGTATAATTTAATAACAATTATTTCACCATTATACAGGAGGTTAACCTACCCCAACCAAGGAAAAGTAAAGGTAAGGGTTATTTCACAATCTCTTCATTATCCGAGGTTGTTTATACGTAATAATCTACTGGGACCTCGTTATCATCCACATCCATGTTTCTTCAAAATGTATTTCAAAACATTTTTAATATTTAAAACAATATGGGTTAAAGTCATTTATACCCTTGTTTTACTTTTTATAAGAGGTTTATAAGGGAATCTTTCCGTCATTTTCCAAACAAGGTGCTTTTTATCCTTTTCGACAGAATTAAGATAAGAATGTTTTTTTAACTTATACGGCGGGTGCGGTTATTTTCCGCCGTTATAAAATCGTCAAAGCTTCCCTTACAAGATTATAAGAATATTTTCCAGAAAATGTTTTATTTTATATGCCTCTTAAATGATTTCAAAAATAGAAAAATATATTTCTCTAAAAATTGTTTTGATTTCATCTATGTCAACATCTTTTGACGGATTTTACGCTTATTTGAAGTTGATTTATTATGATACATAACTTCTATATTGTATTGGAGGTTTTGTGATATGTTTGACTGTGGATGTGCTATTTTTATACCATTTGTAGTTTATGGTGAAATTATTGACATTTCGTATGCTAGTTTTAATACGAATGTTAATGTTATGTTTAAACCTTTTCATATGGGAATGCATTGGACTTAAAATGTGACGGGTGGAGCCCGCTATAGCTCCTCGATGCATCGGTAGGTATCATGAGGCAAACTAGTGTCTTGGAACAAGGCCTTGACAAAATCTTATTTGTAGTCTTGGCACGAGGCCTTGGCTATGTGGTTATGATAGTCTGGCATTATGCATTCCATCATTATGAAAGTGGTTATTGATTTTGCATGTGATTATTCGATTAGTAGAATAACCATGTGAATAAGTAAATGGCATTATCTCATTTTATTTATTCCATACTATGTTAAAAGTTCATGTTTGAAAGGCTTTTGTTTTATTTATACATTGCCTTAAATGTTTATTCTTATTTATGAAAGTTTCCGCTATATTGTTATCCTTACTGGGCATTTGAGCTCACCCCTTTTCTATGTTTTATTTTTCCCAGGAAGTGAAGAAGTAAATTATGAATGACCTGCAGGGATATTATGTGGGGATATGAGTGTGGATTATGGAGAAAATATGTTGTTGTAGTAGTTTTTCATTTTATGATGTAATGTAAGACTTATGAATATATCTAGTGTTTCCAAGACTACTAAACCAATCGGCCTTTCGGGATTTGATCTTTCTTGTGATCATACCAATGTTACGTAATAATGCACCGACTCTGGGAAACTGGGGTCGGGGCATTACAGTTGGTATCAGAGGAAGTTTAGTACAAACCTTGGAAGCTATATTTAGATAAACTCTGATTAGAGCACATAGACCTAAGATGAACATTGAGGATTAGTATAAAAGAACTTCCGAGAATTTTTGTATTGTAGAGATTTTGTGAGTTTTCCGAGAAATACATCCCTGTCTGGATACGAGCAGGTAGAGGCGGCTCTGTCACAGATGTACCTAGGGGTAAAACCAGAAAACACCTCTTTAAGCTAGACTCGAACGGGAACTAGTGCACGACAACGGGCCTTGCTGCACTCTTGGTTACGGAACTCTCGGGGGATATGCTTAGGATAATTCTCATTTTCTTTACAAACAATTATGAAGGGTTTATGAGTATATACATCCTCAAAGGAGACATTTTTATGATTATGGAATATATCCATAAATAGTTCAATTTATGTTAAGTGTTTTATAAGTATGGGATTATGTATTTTGATTCATAAACAGATCTAGTGTATGCCATTGTTTAGAAATGGCGCCCAGTAGATGGAATGAGAACTCCATAAATGCACATGATCCAAAGAGAAGGAAGGATCGTATCTTTCATGGTCTTAAGCTAGAATTTATAAGAGAAATAGTCTCCCATGTATTATCATCATATGAAAAAATAATATCATGTGTTGATAAGATAAGTAAAGAGTTTACTGAGTCCTATGGCTTTGAAGGGAAGCAAGAGAAGAAAAGGATAGAAGAGAGAAAGATGGATAAAGGGAAGAGGGAAAATAAGAATTTTCCCATATGTGGTAATTGTGGAAAGAAACACCAGGGAACTTGCCTGAAAGGAATGAGAGTTTGTTATAAGTGTGGAGGAAAATGGCACAAAGTACGTGACTGAAAGGGTAAGAAAATGGTTTCAAAAGTACAATGCTTCATTTTCAAAGAGTTTGGACACTACGCGAACCTATGTCGTAGTCATCAGACTATGCCGCAAATGATGCTATTGGATAATAATCAAGTTATGATACTACCACAGATGAAGAGGAATGATTAGAGTTCTTATGTTTATTATGTCAATTGAGTGTTGTATCAACAATGTACTTGTTATAATAATTATGGAGTATATAAGGATTGTACTGCAGTACTATTTCATTAAGGACTTGAGATTGTGTGGAACAAAGAAAAGTGACTCAATAGCAGGATAAATTTTTGGAAAATACATGGTTGAGGGAAAGATAAACCATAATATGGTTCTGATGCCAAGTTAGTGATTTTAGAATAATACATTATTGATTTGGATAAATTATATTGGATATTCTTGACTACCTTGAAACTGATTAATGATTTGTATATTCCATCATTTTTTTGAGGTTTAAAACAATTTTGGATTGATGAAGTATATCCAGCATTCTATATGGAATAGGGGAGCATGAATGTAATCAATAAAGAATATGGTAATTCAGGATGTTTTAGTGTATTAAAAGAATACAAGATGAAGGTATTAATATGATATTACGGGGTAACAAGGATCTATATTATGTTTACCTTTTTTATAAATGTTGGAATGTGAGTTTTGACAGAAGTATTTTGGATAGTTCTAGTTTGGATTATTTTGGATTACCATAAAAGGACAACCTGGAGGTCGGGCGGCAACCCATCGCGTCCGGCAAGGCTGCGAGACTTGAACCCGAATCCGAAGGGCGACAAGGGTGTATCACTGACCACTGGCCCACAAGATGTCCTGAATTAAATAATGTAGGTTTTTTTAAAAGATCTGGTAGATGAATTATAAATTCATTTATTTTGGAACCCTGTACGAATAGTATAAATAGAAGAAAAAAAATTACGTTCTATTATCTTTTAGAGTGAAAGATGAGTTTGTGGTAGAAATTTATTAATGGATAAAATTATAATTATAAATTAAGTATATCTCCTTATTATATTAGCCAATCTCATAAATAAATTCCTCAACATTAATAATAGAATCTTAGAACAAAAATGTTGTCCTAGATGGTACCTTAAATCATCACAAATTTATGGCTTTGGGATTGTTGGCCTTTTCATAGCCATGTTCTCTACCACTCTCCATCAGATAATTGATGGTTATATTTCTCCTCCATATCCATATTTTCCTACATGGAACCCTAGTATGTGTTATTTTCAGTAATCTTCATACTTTCCACTCTTTATTTTAAATAGAGGCCTCATTAATTCATTTTTCGATGTGGGATTTCAACTAAGATATTTTGAAACATCAAAAATGTGTTGTCCCAATACCCTATATTTTGTTGAACCGATGGTACTTCAAATCATCATAGATTGATGAGTTTAAGGACCTCAATTTTATACTTGTTTGTGATTGATGACCTCAATCACTACCTATAAATATTTACGTTTTTCCTCCAATTATATGTCTCTAATTGCCACCAATGTTCTCCTAATCGAGATCATAATTTGGTGGTGACCCTTTCATTTCTCTTTTCCTCATATTAAGACTAAATTTTAGTAACCCAATTTCCAATGTGGGTTTTCCCACAAATATATTTTCTACTTTCAACCTTTTATTTTCGAAGAACAATTTTAAATTGCGAGGACGCAATTTATTGAAGGAGGGGAGAATGTAACACCCCAGGATTTCAGAGTGTGTTATTTCTAAAAATAATTCAATAACTTGCACTACACGCAACACCGAGTTCAATCACACCATTAAAAGAGGTCATGAATAGTATTAACTACATTTTGAACTTTATATAATCCTTATAATTTTAGAATCCCTATTATGAGTTTCTTAGTCATAATGCAAGAACAGATTCATTTTCAGTATTTTACTTTTATCAACTTCTAATAGTGAAACCTTTTTAAATATAATATTATAAACTTTTTGACTAAATGGGGAAATCAAAAATTTAAAATGAAACATCCCTAGCTTCCACGGTACACTTTCTTTGAATAATACAGCAGCGTGTGTTGTACGCAACCTTGAGTTTTAACACACACCACAACCAATCAAACTAGCCGTTATGAATAGTAATACCTAATTTTTGAAATTATTTATATTTTATATTTTAAAATGGACTTCATTTTTTGATTCGGAATATCGAATTTATCCTAAGGTGAAATTTTGGTACATTTCGGATAACTTTCATATTTTGATGAATAGTGAAAATTACTAAATTTTAATTAAAAACAACTTTTTTAATCAAAATAATTAATAGTGATAAATTATGAATTTGAGTGGTTTTAAAGTATATTTAGAATATATTTTTACCATTTAATATAATTTTGGTCATTGGAAATAATTTTACAATTAATCCGAACATAAACAAGTGTCAATCTTTTGATAGTTATTATCTCTTAAAAACACGCTTTTTGTTTTGACAGCGGGAATTAATTTTAAATTAATTTCTACCACTTCTGTGTTTTGAATTTAGAAGAATGGATTCCATATTTGGAATTAGGATGTTCAAATTGTGTAAATAGCTAAATTTTATTTTTAGACATTTTGAATAATTACTGCGGTAAATATTTTATTTACCATGGTTAAGGGTAAATTCGGTAAATAAGGGTTAAAAAATAATATTATAATAATACTAAATTACCCTAAAACGTGTCCTAGCCTTATTGGTAGATACATGTTCGACCATAGGCTTCTTTGGGTCGATTTTGGGACCCCATGGATCCACTTGTAAGTGATAATGAGACTTTATTTTAATTAAAATTAAAATGAATACAAAAATGACACAAGCATATATCTTTTAACAAAACAATTGTTACATAGGGTTATATATGTTGGATTTTAGATTATAAATATTCCTTAGAAAGATAAAAATATTTCCTACATAATTATAGTTTATTTATAATTTTTAGACATTAAATAATTTAATTTATTTATGACACAATGATGATGCATTAATTACTATAATAGTGAAAAATCAAAATAATTGATATTAAAAATACCCAAATAAATATAATATGAAACTTTTAATGAATTAAAATAATTTTCTAGGATAATATGATATATTATTATTGATATAATTGACTTTTTTAGAAGTAATAAATCTGTTATGAGTTTCAAAAAAATCAACTATTGAATAGTGTCAAAATTGACATAAAAGTTTTTTTAAAACAAATATTATATTATTAATTGATATTAAATTCCTAAAAATCTAAGGATCGGCCAAAAGACTTATATCATGATAGGGGTATCATTAATGGACCACTTGGGGGTCTCTTGTATGTATATGGTAAGTTTATTAACCATATAATATAAAAATACAAAGAGACATTGTAAAAGTGAAACTAATTAACTTAGAGTTAATTCTTAAAGATAATGTTAATATAAGTACCCAAACCTGTCTAAATTCTATTGGTTGAGTTTTTTTCGACCCATCCCAACCATAAACTTTGAATATTCAACTTTGTAGCCATTAGAAACCGAATATGAATTTATTATAAATTAATATTTCTAGCTTTTCCAAAGGTGCCCCTCACCCCTCTTATAAAAGGGTACTCCTCCTTCTCATTTCTTCACACCTTCAAAGCATTTTGGTTCGGCCAAACTCTGCCCAAATACTCTCCCAACATCCCTTCAATACAACATAGGGGCCTTAGTTTGATCAGAAAGCCAGCCTAAGGAGCCCTTTTGATCAAATCAAAAGGAAGAACCCGAAGAAGAGGTAACGATTTCACCACCCTTTTCTAAGTTCATTTCTTCTTCCACTTCTTCTTCCTTTGTTCTTACCATTCTAAAATAATAACTCCAGTATCTCACATATACTGTGATGTTATTATAAATATGGTACAACCATATTTAGTATTCTATCCACCCTTTGAATAACATGTCACAATACGTGTGTACGTACGGCTCACCGTCTCCACGTCGTGGTGTAATTGTTATTCAATATAATATTATTTGGATGTGTATAATAATGATGTGTAAATCATGTAAATAATAAATATAACATGTTAATGATTCTTTATATATGATATACCATCCATTTATATATTATTTTTATATCAAAAGAATGATATTGTCGCTCGTGCGTACGTACGGACTACCGTCTCCACGAACGCGATGAGATTCATTCTCCATCATATCCATTCAAGTATAATTATCATTTGATGATTTAAAAATTATGTTTAAGGACTTGATATCATTCTGGATATGAATAATATACAACAACCATGGCTTAAGTAACAAAATATATAAAAGAAAATGAGTAAGTTAACACCCGAAACGACGATAATTCTAAGATATTATTAACAAATCAATGTTAAAAGATCATATATGATATCATATTAATATATATGATTCTTGTATAATTTAACAACAATTATTTCACCATTATAAAGGAGGTTAACCTACCCCAACCAAGGAAAAGTACAAGGTAAGGGTTATTTCACAATCTCTTCATTATCCGATGTTGTTTATACGTAATAATCTACTGGGACCTCGTTATCATCCACATCCATGTTTCTTCAAAATGTATTTCAAAACATTTTTAATATTTAAAATAATATGGGTTAAAGTCATTTATACCCTTGTTTTACTTTTTATAAGAGGTTTATAAGGGAATCTTTCCGTCGTTTTCCAAAAAAGGTGCTTTTTAACCTTTTTGACAGAATTAAGATAAGAATGTTTTTTTTAACTTATACGGCGGGTGTGGTTATTTTCCGCCGTTATAAAATCGTCAAAGCTTTCCTTACAAGATTATAAGAATATTTTCAAGAAAATGTTTTATTTTATATGGCTCTTAAATGATTTCAAAAATAGAAAGAGATATTTCTCTAAAAAGTGTTTTGATTTCATCTATGTCAACATCCTTTGAAGGATTTTACGCTTATTTGTAGTTGATTTATTATGATACAAAAATTCTATATTGTATTGAAGGTTTTGTGATATGTTTGACTGTGGTTGTGCTATTTTTATACCATTCGTAGTTTATGGTGAAATTATTGACATTTCGTATGCTAGTTTTAATACGAATGTTTATGTTATGTTTAAACCTTTTCATATGGGAATGCATTGGACTTAATATGTGATGGGTGGAGCCCGCTATAGCTCTTCGATGCATGGGTAGGTCTCATGAGACAAACTAGTGTCATGGCACAAGGCCTTGAAAAAATCTTATTTGTAGTCTTGGCACGAGGCCTTGGCTATGTGGTTATGATAGTCTGGCATTATGCATTCCATCATTATGAAAGTGGTTATTGATTTTGCATGTGATTATTCGATTAGTAGAATAACCATGTGAATAACTAAATGGAATTATCTCATTTTATTTATGCCATACTATGTTAAATGTTCATGTTTGAAAGGCTTTTGTTTTAGTTATACATTGCCTTAAATGTTTATTATTATTTATGAAAGTTTCCGCTATGTTGTTATCCTTACTGGGCATTTGAGCTCACCCCTTTTCTATGTTTTATTTTTCCCAGGAAGTGAAGAAGTAATTATGAATGACCTGCAGGGATATTATGTGGGGATATGAGTGTGGATTATGGAGACAATATGTTGTTGTAGTAGTTTTTCATTTTATGATGTAATGTAAGACTTATGAATATATCTAGTGTTTCCAAGACTACTAAACCAATCGGTCTTTCGAGATTTGATCTTTCTTGTGATCATACCAATGTTATGTAACAATGCACCGACTCTGGGTAACTGGGGTCGGGGCATTACAGGTTTTCTGTAGAAGAAATAGAGCAGCTTTTCTAGGAAGGCCTACAGAGTATAATGACCTTTCGAATCAGCAACCAGAGATGGTCAGAATCAGAATTGAGCAGTTTACTACACTGATGGCTTAGTTGAATCAGGTGATAAATGGTGGTTGTGTTTATTGATGATATTTTGTTGTTTTATAAAAGTAAAGAGGAGTATGAAATGAATTTAAGGGTTCTCTTGCAAACCTAAAATGAAAAAAATTGTGTGGAAAATTCAGCAAGTGTGAGTTTTGGTTACGACAAATTTATTTCCTTGGTCACATTGTTTCAAAAAATGGCATAACTATTGATCCTGCAAAAAAAATGTTGTTGAAGAATGGCCAAGACCCACAAATTTAACTGAGATTCATCGCTTCCATGGTTTGGTAGGCTATTACCGAAGGTTTGTTATAAATTTTTCTGGGTTATCTAGTCCAATGACTAAGCTAACTCGGAAGGGTGTTATGTTTATCTGGACAAAAGAATGTGATGATTGTTTTCAGGAACTGAAAAGAAGATTGGTGAATGCTCTAGTTTTGGCACTACCTTCTAAGAATTGTGAGTTTGTTATCTACAGTGATGCTTCATTGAAAGGACTTGGTTGCATCCTAATGTAGAATGATCAGGTAATTTCTTATGCTTCACGATAGTTGAAAAATCATGAGGTAAATTACCCTACACATGATTGGGAATTATCTGCTTTGTTTATCCTCTAAAAATTTGGAGGCACCATTTGTATGGAGTAAAGTGTGAAATATATACTGATCAGAAAAGTTTAAAGTATATATTCACTCAAAAGGAATTGAACATTAGACATAGGAGATGACTGGAATTAATCAAGGATTATGATTGTACAATTCATTACCATCTGGTAAAAGAAAATAAACTGGCTGATACTTTGAGTAGAAAAAGTAATGCTTCATTAACCAAGCTACATTTGGAACGAGATCCTTTGGTTTTTGATTTGATGAACTTTAGCATAGAAGTTGTTGGTGCAGGATTTTATTCTCTTTTGTTTCAGGTGTCAGTGAGATCATCCCTATCAGACCGAATTAAGCATTCGTAGAAGAAAGATGGTGGATTGCAGAAAAAGGTATAGCTGGTTCAAAAGGGTAAGTTTCCTGAGTTTAACATTGATAATGATTGTGTTTTGAGGTTTGGGAAGAGATTTTGTGTGCCTTGTGATTCACAGTTTAAGGGTGAATTGTTATTTGAGGCTCATAGTTCCCCGTTTCAGTTTATCCTGGCAGTACTAAGATGTACAGAGATCTGCAGGTGTATTACTGGTGGAATGGAATGAAAAGAGATAGTGCTGATTTTACATTGAAATGTTTGGATTTTCATCAGGTTAAAGCAATGCGGAAGTTACCGAAAGGGATGCTTCGGTCATTACCAGTGCCAGAGTGGAAATTAAAAAATATATCCATGGACTTTGTTGTGGGATTACCGAGGACATCTCGAGTTAATAATGCAATCTGGGTTATTGGTGATCGATTGACTAAATCTGCTTATTTCCTTCCTATTCGAGATACTTTGTCTCTAGATCAACATGCTCGGGTGTATCTTAATGAGATAGTCAGGTTGCATGGAGTTCCCCTCTCTATTGTATCTGGTCTTGATCCCAGTTTTACTTCTAAATTTTGGAAAGGCCTTCAAAAGTCATTGGGTACTGAATTAAATTTTAGAACAGCTTTTCATCCTCATTAGATGGGCAGTTAGAATGAACAATTCAGACTTTCGAGGATATGCTACATGCTTGTTCAATTGATTATCAGGGAAGTTGGGACCAACATCTTTCTTTGGTTGAATTTTCATATAATAACAGTTTTCATTCCAGTATATAGATGGCTCCGTTTGAGGCATTATATGTGAAGCAGTGTTGAAATCAATATTTTTCGGATGAAGTGGGTGAAAGGAAGCTGATGGGACCAGAATTGGTAGAAGAGATGGCAGAAAAAGTTTAATAGATTCAGAAACACATGAAAACAACTTAGAGCAGATGGAAATGTTATGCAGAGAACAGGAGGAAGGATCTATTTTTTGTGGTAGGGGATCATGTTTTTCTCAAACTTTACCATGGAAATGTGTGATGTGATTTGGCAAGAAAGGATAGCTGAGTCCAAGGTTCATTAGACCATATAAAATTCTGGAGAAAGATGGATCAGTTTCTTATCGAGTGGCTTTACCACCGAATTTATCTCAGGTACACAATGTTTTTCATGTTTCGATGTTGAGAAAGTATATGCCAGATCCATCTCATATTTGGAGCCCAGAGGTAGTTCAGTTGGAAGAGAATCTCTCTTATGAAAAACAACCTTTCTAGATTCTTGACCATAGAGATAAAGCCTTGCGGAATAAGGTAATTCACCAGGTAATGGTTTTGTGGAAAAATCATATGGATGAAGAGGCAACGTTCGAATCTGAAAATACTATGAGGGATAAATACCTC
Organism: Viscum album; assembly: GCA_963277665.1. NCBI lineage: Eukaryota > Viridiplantae > Streptophyta > Magnoliopsida > Santalales > Viscaceae > Viscum > Viscum album. Next base: position 542,589,288 of record OY728143.1, read on the forward strand.
CACTTATTTTTGATATGTGAAAAAAATTACAAGGACGCAACTCCCAAAAGGTAGGAAGGATGTAACATCCTAGGTAAATAAAGAATAAAACATTTTCATATTTATTAATATTTATGAATTAGATATTAATTTTACTTTAAAGGGGTTGCTATTTTCGATAGCATACCCGACTCACAACAATGAGTTTCTTTGAAATCGTTCGTTGCACACTAGTAATATAATAATATTCTTTTAAATGGTAGTTAACACGTAGCCTTTTTATTGGTGGGATAGAATATAAATAACTAAAATATGATTATATATGTTTTTAAATGATTTTAAATTTATCCAATAAAAGATAAAGGCTTAAAATAAGAAAAGAATTCAATTTTAGGCATATATACTCTAATTTTCACTAAAAGGATGAACTATCTCCTTTTGATGGAGAATCCTCTTTAAATATAGTTTTGGTAACTCTTATACATTATATTAGACCAAATAATATTCTTCTTTAGAATCGGGACATCAGAGTTTACTTTGTGTAAATTTTTGGTATTTTTCCGATAAAGTTCATTTTTTTAATGAATAGTGAAAATGTTGTATTTTAATTCAAAACCTCTTTTTAATCTAATTTATTTATATTATTAGATTATCTTTTGAATTGGTTATAAAGTTAAATTAGATTATATTTTTAACATTTAATCCAATAGTGGTCGTTGGAATTAATTTCACTTTGAAATTGGACTTAAACTAGTGTCAATCTATTGATATATATTGTTTCATAAAAACACGCTATTTGTTTTGACAGCGGGAATTAATTTTAAAATTAATTAATACAACTTATATGTTATGAATTTTGGTAAAATAAACATCATTTTTGAATTCGGAATATCAAATATATCTTAGGGTGAAGTTTTGCTATTTTTCTTAAAAACTTCAACTTTTGATGAATAGTGAAACCACTAAGTTGTACTTTAAAAACTGATTTTTTTTTCATTTAAATGATATTTTACCACCTCTGTGTTTTGAATTTAAAAAATTCGACATACATGGTTGTAATTAGGAAGTAAAATGAGGTTCAATGGGATTAAAATAATTTTTTGGTGAATAAAAACTTTTATGTTTTTAATCGCGATTAGATGCAATTATTGTAATTTAATGTAAAAATAATGTTTTATTGATATGAAATGACCTTTGACACATGTACTAAATATATTGTATGTGTCATGGCCGACCATGAAAATCCATGGGTCAACTTGGGGACCCCATGGATCCACTTTGGTAGGAAAATTACATTAATAACTTTTTATTTAATGTTAAAATAAAAATATCACAAACATGTGTTGTTTTACTAAAAAAAATTAACATGGGGTTATACAAGTCAGATTTTGAACTATAAATAGTCATTGGAAATCTAAAAATATTTCCTACATCATTGTATTTTTTTATAATTTTTAGACATTAAATAAATTAAATTATTTATGACATCATGATGATGTAGCGATTAACTCATTATTTAACGATTTAAATAAAATTAAAAGATAATGTAAAATCTAAGATCTACACATGTCAAAAACCTATTGGATGCGTGGATTTAGAACTCGTATCACCTTATACTTGAAATATATAATTCTGGGACCTTCAAAATCCGAAAATCATTTTATAATAAAGTAACCTTTTATAACTTTCCAAGAGTGCCCCTCCTCTCCTCTTATAAAAGGCCCCCACATATACCACCTTACCCACACCTGTCAATCATTTAGATCGGACAAACCCTGATCATTATATCTCTCCACATCCCTTTCCTCATTCTAGATGCCTTACCTTGGGCAGAAAGCTCTTCAACGAACCCTTTTTGTTCAAACCAAGAAGAGTTACCTGATTTTAAGGTAATGTCTTCACTTGTGTTCTTTTGTTTTATTTTGCTTCACCAACCCTCTAAAATCTTTATATTCCTTTATTTTATAACAACTCCAGTATCTTAAATATACTAGGGTGTTGTTATGAGATGGATTCGAGCTTTACCTACACACACCTCCGTCTAATGGTAAAAGAACATACTGTTTCTGTGGTTGGCGAATTTCTGCCTCACGAAACGATGATTGTTCAATAATCTATTAACGCCTTTATTCGTGGACATTAAGATGTAACTCTGTTTATATATGAGATATATTATGTTTATTTTTTATTTATTCTTCTTTATTTATCATTTTTTTCTACCTTTATGGTTTCCATTATGGGTAAACACGATAATTTCATTTTAGGAAGTGCGGACTACCGCCCCCTCAAAGTGATTTGATTCGTTAATGCCGTATGTGGTATGTATAAAGGATGGAGTTAATGATTTTATATATGATATTATAATGAAATTATAATATATCTTTATATCATTATGATTTCACTCCATTAAATGTGAAATAGAAATGAAAGTAGCGTTCATGCGTACGTATGGCTTACCGTCTCCATGAATGGTGCATTTCATTTCTTACCTCTAAATGTTATATACTATTATAATTACACGTATATGCTGGATATATATGATATATATGATATAGAAATCCTGAATATAAGTCATGATATAATGAACCTTTGACCACACAAACAACATGTAATTGTAAGAAGTCCACTTTCGACTTAAGAACCAAATATCGAAAAAACAAACATTATTAACTTAAATGATTACATAATGTTTATAACATGGAAATAAGTGATATAAATGGAATAATAAGCTTGAAAAATGTTCTCAAGAAAGTAGAAATTAACTTTAGTTTATTATTCAGGAGATTAAAGAGCAATTGAGTCACGTCGGACACGAGGTAAGAGACTCCGTTTCAATCTCCTTTCATTGAGGCATATTTCGTTTTATACACATCTTTCTTTTATACGGTGTATAGACCCCTTTGACATTTGATTTTATACAAAAGGAATATTTTTCTATGAAGCGTTTAACTAAATGACAAAAAGGAATGTTTCTTTTAACGTACACGGTGACAACGGCCTTTTCTGCAGCCGCAAGTATTATTTGGTCTTTGGCTTCCTCAATAAGCCATAATGTTTTTAAAATGAAATAAATATCATATACTATTTTTGTATTTTGGTATTGAAAATGATTTTTATAATGGGTTTGTTATGTCAATATATTTAAGTGATATATTGTGATCAATGTGTCGAAATGTTTTCTTTCCATTATATTTGTTTTATGTCAAATGATTTCATAATGGTACTTAGACATTTAATGGGTGGTTACGTGATAAACCATATGACTGGTGGTGTTGTGAATACCAGGATGGGTGGTTACGTCATAACCTCCAATGCATTGGGTGTGGATGTTGGCCGTATGGCTATTCTATTAAGTGATATGTGTGGAAGTCGATTGTATGGTTATTCCATTTATGTTTTTTTACGTCCCAAGTTACCTTTTATATGTTATGTGTTCTGTATATGGGTTTTATGGTAATCGTTTGGTTACAAAAGTGTAAGTAATGATCTTTTATTCAATGAAGAGTTTTTACTACTTCATAAAGGTGAAAAGTGTTACTTTGATAAAGTATACATGGTTTACTTGTGGTTTTGAAAAACCTAACAGTTTTCATTCATTGTGTATTCCTTACTAAGCATTTTATGCTCACCCCATGTTTTTTTGAAATGTTTTTCACAGGACTTAATGTGGAGTAGGGTCAAGGATGGGATCAAGGCTAAGTCATGCTATATAAAACGTGGAACTAGACATGTTTCTTTTTAAGAGTTTTTATTTTTATGGAAAATTAGTAGAAGTTTCTACTTTGTAATATTTTGAGATGTAATAGTTATGTCCTAATTCTATAAAACTATAAACCTGAAAAGATCCTCAATGTGAATTATTCATTTAATTCAATATTTAGTAATGTTTAAGGCAGGGGCCTTATAATGGATTAATAAGGATGTAATCTATATGAAAACCATGATTGGAGTTAAAATAATGACATGATTTAAACGATGAATATAAATACAATCCTATTATATTTTAAAATAACTAATGTGTAATATATCATTTAGTTTTGAAATTTTTTTTTAAAAAAAAATCAATTATAAAAAAAACATCTAAAAGTAACCAATTAGGAACTAAAATAAAGATTCAATAAATTAATGTTGATTAAATACAATTTACCCATATGAGGTAAAATAAAATTCCATTTCCATGGATAAAGTCTAGAAAAATTATTTTTTATGAATGAGATATGAATATTCCATTGAAAAAGAAATTAAAATACACAAAGGTAAAAATGTGTGTATCAAATCATTTTACAAAAGTTTTTGTATATTTTTTAATAAATTATGAGTTTTAAAAGGAAACATGTTTTCTGATTAAAGGGAAAAACAAACTCTTTTTTTGAAATACAATAAGAATTACATTTTTAGTACCAATTAGTGGAAAATGGTACAATTAATTGTAAATGGACATAAATAGCTCGAATAGAGAAAGTGAATGGTTTTATTGAACAATGGTTTTATTATGTCCATGAAATAAAAATCCATTGATATATTAATAATGTTATTGTTGAAGAAAAATAATATTTAAACAATCCAAAGTGTCCAATTCCACATTGGAAAATTTATATCATAATACCCATGAAAGAATAAAATTAATTTGATTATTTAATATACTATAAATATAAACTAATTCATGATATAATATATCAAATAAGATGTAGACACATCACACAAAATATGTAAGTGATGAACATGACTTTTATCTCATATATGAAAAAAGTGAGATGAGAATCCCTTAATCTTAGTTTCCAATCAAGTGAACGTAATTTAACATCCTATATAATAATCTTATGTTCATTTTATTCTTGTTTTCAAACCTTTTTCATGTTTATCATTAATTTTAATTCAATTTTTACATTTTTTACAACTACAAAAAAAATTATGTTTACGTTAGGTGTTTTGACCAAATTTGGTTTACGTGTCAAAAAACACATCTATTGTTCAATTATGGATAAATGGTTAATTTAATAAATATATATAATATTAGTCATGGAATAATTATCATATTAATAAAAAATTTAAACATTTAAAATGTATCATTAAATATGGGTTGAAAAAATGAACCATCATTACAATCATGGAGATGGTTGGTCATACATACGCAGGGATAACATTTCCATTTTTTAATGATAGTTGTGGAAAGAAGGTATGTAACACAAAATAATTCTAGAATTATCATAATAGAAAATGTAGAAAAATTTGTTTTTCATTTTAATACTTGAAATTTTTTTAAATATGTTTCCAAAGCCGAGCCCTGAGACGACGAGCAATTCCAAGGCACGGTGTGCCAAAATAAGTTATACAAAAATATTATGTTTTTTTGTACTATTCATGTAATATAAATGAGATATCTCATTAATGGTGGATCAAATGAGAAATCTAAGACAACATATGGGTCTGAATGGTAGTGTTTACCCGATATGTGACATAAAGCTGGTTGGTGCGGGTTGCAAGGACCCCACGCACATTAGTGGTAAGTAAATGGATGAATTAATTTATTAACTCAATAATTTAATATATCAAACCAAAATAACACTCTAAAGGTAACCCAGATCTAGAATATGAGTCCATGGTTGAGCTTAGAGCATGTCATTTACCATTGGAGGGGTAAAAACATTTCAGCGCATGGTCGATGTGACAAAAGTCACCGCGGGGAAAATCGCCTTTTTGGAATAACAACTAAGTGATTTTTATCCCTAGATTTGTTTTTAAATAACATTCTAATGAATTCTTGGAATGTAAATATGAGAATTTTTTGAGATTAAAATAAGTGGTTTTTCCTAGGGGAGACATAAAATGAGGTGGCATGATAATATTACATTCCAATCTGAGTGGGATTTCCTATAAATAGAAAAACTAGGGTTTTGGGATTTCGTTTTGAAAAATTGCCTTCTCTATCTGTCACTTTTTCCATCATATCAATGTATTTCATCGATGTTCTTCACCATTCTTTGCTGGATCGAGGAGCGAACTCCGGTGGATCGAAGCAGGATCATAGCGGCTGCGCCAATAATGAAAAACAGACGAATCAGGGTTGGATTTTTGTTAATTTTTTCATATCTGATTTAATTCATGTACTTTTCATCAATTCATTGTTATATTTTTGATTTTTTGATGATCACCATGATGGGAAAATGAACACGGCCATCATCCAGACTCCACACTGAATCCCATCCTTGAGCGTTCTTCACCAATTCTTCACATTTTGATGTGGAAATAATTTGGAGCCTAAAATACTTGAAAATTTGATGAGCAGAGGCCGGTTATAGGAGACCTCAATCATACGGATCATAGATATTTTAGTGGTTTCGAAATAAGGTAACCGATTAATTCCTGGTGGTCCACGACTTGGCCCACAATATCACTACCGTCGACAAAGGCTGGTAGTGGCTGGTGGCGGAGCACGACATCCGTGGTAGGTGGCACAATCGCAAGGTGTAGATTGGTAATTCTAACCATTGGTGAGGTGGCACTCGATAAGATTTAAGATTCTAATAGAAGCACTCGGCATGGAGGAAGGTTGAGGTGGAGCTTCATTGCAGTATAGCTGGTTGAGGTGAAGCTCAGACGAGCCAGTACAAAGGTGAGGATGACAGCGATTTCAAGCGGAGGAGTTGAGGAGGTGGGTAGTGAAGTCGGTGGCTCAAGTGGCTAGTTGAGGCATGATGGAGTGTAAGAATGCATGAAATCCAGTGTCGGGCATCGACCGAGGGGGATATCAGGGGGAATCAAGACCCACCACATACGGGTATCCCAGTTGACATATGGAGACCAACGAGGTCACAAGGCACTACCTGATTGTGGGGTGCAACACCAGATGGGCGCGACAATCGACTGGGTCGTAGAGAATGGAAGGCTAGGTCAACCAGGGAGGGCTGTCATAGGATGTTGTGTCCATACAAATAGACCTGGACTGACATGATTCGATCAACTTCGTGATCAAAGGTGTTTATCTCCCAATCGTCACATCTGTTTGAAGCTTCGTCTATATACGTGCATCCATATCATCAAGACAACACATTTTGAGATGGATTTCATGAATTTTATGTTTCGTTCCCCAAGGTGGGTGACCAATAACACTTTAATTTAATAATAATTAATAATTATTAAAGGTTTTAATAGACGTATAATATGAATCAGATGTCTATTTGACATGTCATCAAAGGCTATATGACCCTGGAGTTGAGGAGGTCCATCAAAATTTGGTTTGGGATTGTTTCAGTTATGTTTCTTCACTTGATGGAAAAACAATTAATGTGAAAAATTATTTATTTATTTATTTAATTAGATCTAACTCTTGTTTGGTACGTCTGATTGATGTTCCTTCAATGAAAGCATGAATCCAGTCCTAGTATAGATGTTTTGAGATGATTTCTGAAGCGATTAGGATAGAGACAAGGGGTGGGAACAACATGGCCTGGTTCGCACGTTTTACAGTGGAATGCCACCTTGTCAGCCATTATTTATTTGGGGTGTTTTATCACTTGTTTCGGTTTGTTTTTCTGAGGGGATTAAAAAGGCACAATCTATCTGCCTCAATTTTGGGCCAAGGAGTTGGCCCCGTGTGGTAGATTTCGGTTGTATGCTATATTTTCACAACTTAAGCTTCATATGTACATTCGAGGAAAAATAATAGCCTACTTTTCATGTTTTTCTACAAGGATCACAATGGTGAGATCCCCATTATGCCTTTTTTGATCAAGGTGTGAGCTCCAAGGTGCCCCGTTTACATATGATGCTAGGAGATGGATCTTTTTCATCAAGAGTCCATTTTGGATGGTTGAGTACTCAATCATGCATGTTTTTCAGCAAGTATCACGACATTGTGATTTGTTTGAATTTACGAAGCCTTATTCACAATCTCTTGATAAATGAAGAAATAAGAATGGAATATATGTGGAATATCCTTTTGATGTGTTTGATAATAATCCACAGTTTTGTATATCTCTAAATCATGTGAGAGATGAGAAGATGTGTGATGTGATACGGTCAATGTTCTGGGACCATTCAAGGAGGCGTTTTAGCTAATCTATGATTCCGACCCTCCAGCTGAGCGGTGAGCATCGTGCACTCGTAGGCTTTGTGATTAATGTGGTGTGTACGTTGGGAGTACCTTGACATGCCAAGTGGTACATGTTCACCCTTTTGGAAAAAAATGGTTATGTACACAATAACGATATGAGGCGGGATCACACGTTATGTGGGCCCCACAAGTGCCATGTAGTACAACAAATCTTCTACCTATCGTATCTAAATATTATGAACTCATATTTTAGCATGCAAGTAGCCTATCATGAATTTCTCTCTACCGGGAACACGATGGTGCCCTTTGTGGTGGATTTTGAGTTATGATGTGAGATATTATGAGTTTGATGCCTATTTGAGGTGATGCTTGATGATGACAGTAATAGAAGTGATGTTTTCAAAATCGCCAGAGCAATATCGGCTTACCCCCAGTGATGCTGATCATTGTGGTTCGCCATTCTATTTTGGACATACCCTCCAGTGAGGTAGGGATGTTGCGATCTCCATTGTCTTTCGGGATTACCCTCTAGTGAGAATGGGAAGTGGTGTTTTTCATTCTCTTTTGGGCGTACCATCTAGCGCAACTGGGAAACGACATTCTCATGTAACTCATTCAAGGATTACCCTCCAATATAGCGTGGTAGTGTTGTTCCCCAGTTACTCTTTCAAGCCGTACCCTCTTGTTGGACTGGCCAATGGGTTTTTTTATGACTATTTTAATTTTATGCTCTATCTAGGATGAATAGTGGGTTCATGACTTTGTGACATGATCTATCGATTGTGCATCATTGCAAAGAAGTGTAATTGACATGACATTGGACTCTCAAAAAGAGGGGAACTTTTCCCACCAAGATGTGTCCTTGCGATGTGATCAAAACTGTTCGTGGGAGACCAAAATTCCCATAGTGGATAATATCATGGTGCAGTTATTAATCCCTTTTGACTTGTAGTTCAGGGCATATGTGTGGGATGCTGGGCATCAATGATGTTTTCATCTAAAACTCTTGGAATCTATTTTCCTATGTTGAGTCATTGGTATGGATACCCCCTTCCTATATCGTTTGTGATTTTTTTAGCATATATATATTGTATTACAGTACCCACTCCTTGGGATTTGGAAACTCTCCATCAAGGAGAGGTGAAGACGCACAGGGTATGCCACATGCTTTCCATTTCTATCCCCTCATGTTTTGATGATCTTACTTCACTACTTTGTTGGGTTGAGAAATAGTCTTTTACAATACCATGTTATATCTATTACATCAGTCTTTAGTACCATAATTTTTGCTTCCTTGATCCATCATGGCATACTACTAATTAATTTTATACTACGTTGTCTTGGGATTTTACCGTACTTGATGTGCCCATTCAGAGGAAACAAAGTTTGATCATGAAATTAGAAAAGTATAGGGAAATAGGGTTCTTTGACCACGTGTGGTGGTCATAGCTTGGGATCTAGGAGCAGGGCTCTCTTAGTTGTTTTACTTTTCCACCTCTTGTCGGGTTTTGGTGTTTTTCTATTTTGGGCATATTTTTCTCATTTACCTTTCGGTTTACATTTTTTTACATGTAAGATATAATGTTCGATGCACATTTGTGGTTTATATATATAGAATTGTGGGTCCTTATTTTCCATTCCCTCTTCACTTTATCATTAAGTTGGATGTGTGTGTGTGTTTCTATAGGTACATAGTCAAAGACCTCCCCAATTTTGTTATGCCTTCGACGTTGGTTGCTAGCCCCTGGCCTATAGAGGCGAGCTTGGGGAAATTGCATGATAAACACATGTATGGGTCGTTTCATGAAAATGTGGTATCAAAGGTGGTTCGTTCCTTGGGAGGTTGTATGGATAATCCCTAAAAAATATTGGTTTGGTTTTTGGGGAATAATGTCATCATGTATCCAGAACAACTCTCAGGCTAAGGAGTCATGTGATGGTGTGGCAGTGGACGTAGCCATTCACCCAGACCCTGATTACCCACTTGTAGACACAAGATGATTAGACAATTGTCTTAGGGAACATTGGTCCATGCATCATATAAAAAAAATTCTTTGACTGTCCTTTTTGAGTCAGCTCCCCATAGTTGTTGATATATATATATATATATGCTCATTTGAACGTGGTACTCCTTTATCAGATTCAGGATGCCTTTGTGATGATATCCAGATAGAATACTATCTTTGGTTCATGATGACTATTCTGTGAGTGATGAGACCTCTGTTCATGATCCATCATATGATTACCCTTTTTCTAGGATCATATGAAGTGCACCTCCACATATGGAGTATCATTTTGTGTCATTGGTGAAGGTCAATGTTAAGTGCATGCTAAGTGAGCTACGTGAAATATAGTGTTAGGGACCTACATTGTTCCACGGTGAGCCATACCCTATGGTATTAAAGGTTTGGATAGAGTTGTTGGGTCGCTTCTTCAGGATTATTTAGGCATTGACAAGTTAGATGGTGGATCTGACAAACAGTATTTTCCACAAATCAGTTTGGTGTTGGTAGAGTTGGGTTACTGAGATGCACAATGAGTCTATACTATCATCGGATGATATCAATCAACTATTTCATGAATAGTACAACCTATCTTTCATAAACTCTGTATGGTTTTTGATGTTACTGGAGCTTCAGCTGGGAGTGATGGTTGTGGTCAAATATGCGACAAGATTCATCGGCCACACTCTATACTCATTATATATGGTCCATGATGAAAACATTTAAGAAATTGGTATATGTGACACCACTGTATAGTAAATTTCATGATTAATGATCTCCCATGTGAGGACAAGGTGGTCCCTATGGAGGTAGATTTGGTAGAAGAGCAGGAAGAATTGTGGTTGGAGGAAGACTTTTTGATGTCATTTCACCACCACTAGGAGGACAATGTCAGGCTTATGGAGTTGCTAGACACGACTTCAGGCGGCGTCAAGCTATAGATGTCAACAATCCTGTAGTACATGAGATGGTAAGAGGTACAAATTGTGCCTTCTTCTACCTTTTTTAGTAGAACGTGTTAAGCACTGCGTGAGGTACTCTTTTCTTCCACCTCAATGCTTGAGGAGTTATCGAGGGTGACACGGGGGATCATTGTAACCCCGTGTTGTTGTTTTTAGATATAGGTTGTATTTCACGATAAAGAGGGGTTCCTCCCCCTCTATGAATCATTTTTTGTGACGTGATAAAATCCATCAGGGAGACTCAGTACCACCCATAGAGGATAATATCACAGTGTGGTGGATGATTCCTTGTTAATTGTACATTCACAGTGGGGTCGTGCGGTGGAGTGTCATAGTAGGTCCTACATTTTCATATGGGAATTTTCTATTTGATCTCCCTTTGTGTGTGGTTCCACTAGTGGGTTTGTAAGAGTGACTGTTTTGGGGATTACCCCTTCTAATAGGGGAAAAGAAGGGTGGGGTATTCCACATGCTTTCCTTGTCTAACCTCTTACGGTTGGATTTGTTTTCTCACCAGCCTAGTTCATTGGTACATTGGATGCTCAATGTCAATATTTATATTTTTATCATGTGTAGGTGGATGGGATGGAAACCCCATAAACAGATCTACATGACTCAATATGTGTTGTTGGTAGTGGTAGTTTTCTCCCTGAGAATGCGGAGATGCTATCTTTAGAGGTAACACGTTGTGGTTTTCTCATGCCACCAGTGTCTCAAGTGAATCGTTACACAAAGACATGAACCTGAGACATTGGTAATGGTTGAAATTCCTACTAGTCTATGACATCAAGGAATTCAATGCGTTGAAAAAATAAGAGAATGGTAGTAGATGGCCTAAGAAAAGAGTCCTAGGATCACCAGGTGCTAGATGTTTCATAGCAATTAGCTCACCTGCTATTGACCCTATTTCATCAGGATGGTGCATCATTTTTCATTTGATGGTGTTGACTTCTTCACTTCTAGAGTGTGTATGAGAGTCTTGGTTTTGATGCACCGACTGGTAAATATTGTGTGACCAGATATCATCGGGTGTTTTTTTAGTTGTATATTCTGAAAGAGGGAATCACAAGACTATGTTCCAGGAAGATTCTATAATTATTGGAACAATGTGGAATATGGATGTTCGGCCGAGTAAGCCCCCTGTGTTTTTTCATGCCATTCAGAATCATTTAAGAGATGGGACGTTTCTTACCAGATTTACCTACCCTCCCATTAACAGGATTGGATGCACGATGTCTGACATGTGTCATAGCTGATGAGATACAAGCATATTCTTATGGACATCATCAAAATTATAAGACCATAAGAGTATAATCTATCCCATTGGTTCATATGTTTTGTTTTCATCGTGTAGTGTAGGATTTCGTGGGAGTGGGTGAGCCTGGTGTGATCTCATTACCTCAAGTTGTTTTCCATGTTTTTCTTTTTTGGTACTAAATGGTTGAACGATAGAATGATTTAGATACCCTTTTTTTCTTGTATGACTTTTGAATATTTCTACATATGTTTATAGAGCCATGCAAGGAGACTGCGTGAAATTTGGAGGCCTGGTGTGCCTAGAATAGATTATAAAATAATAATGTGTTTTTTTTAATATTCACACAATGTAAATTTTAAATCTCTAAAATCGTTGATCAGATCAGATATACTACACCATGATTGGGTCCGCAAGGTGGTTTTTACCATATGCATGACATAAAAAATGTTGGCATTGTTAGTTTAGACACCTCGTTCGTTAGTGGAAAGTAAATGGATGAATTAATTTATTAATCAATGGTTTGATTTATCAATCCCAAATAATAATCAAATGATAACCCACATCTATATTCTATGCCCATTGTTTATTTCTATGTATGCCTTTTACCTTATCAGGGTTATAAACATTGTCGACATAAGGCCGCTATGAAAAAAGTCTCCCAGTGGAGAAATCATTTTTTTGAAATAAAGACTTAGTGATTATTATCACTGGTGTTTTTCTAATAACATTCTAATGATTCCTCGTAATGTAAATCCAAGTATTTCATTGAGATATAAATAAGGGATTTAGCGAAGGGGCGACATAAAATGAGATGGAACGATTGTTTCGGATTCCATGCGAAAGAGGTTTTCCTATATATAGAAAAACCAATTTGTTGGGATTTAGTTTTGAAACATTCCCTTATCTCTCTCTCTAAATCTCTCTCTCTCTCTCTATCCTCTCAAGTTCTTACTTTAGCATTCTTTTTTGTTCTTCGCCGGATCTAGTTGAGAACTCCAGCGGATGGAAGTTGGATTGCAGCAGGTGCGTCACTGATGAAAAACGACAGGATCAAGGTAAGATTCTGGTTAATTTTCACATCTCTAATTAAATTCATGAGATATTATTGAATTAATTATTATATTTTTGTTTTTATTAAGAATACAATGATGGAAAAATGAATATGTTCATGGTCTGAACTCTGCATTGAATCCCAACCTTGAGAAATCTTCACATATTTTTCATTGTTTGACACTCTAATTAATCAAAAACTCAAGACCTTGTTTAATCTACTAGAGGAGGTCATTTCTATGAGACCCTCATCGTAAGGATCATAAATATTCTAGCTTTTTGGAAATTGGTTAACCGGAGGAATCTTTGTGTTACACTATAGGGACCACAAGATCACAGTGGGCGGTAGTAGTAGGCGGTGGTGTGCGGTGGGCACGTTGGTGGTGTAGTGGTGAGGTGGAGTAAGAAAGAACATTAATTAAAAGAGGCCACACTCTTCTATAATGATGCATCGACCAGAGGAACTCGACGTAGAGGCAAGTCATGGAAGGTATTCAGCGCGGTTCATCATGTCGAGGAGGATCTTGGAAGAGCCGGTGTAGATGGCAGTGACCTCAAGAAGAGGAGTTGAGCATGTGGGTAGTAGAGACGACAGCTCAGGCAGCTTCCGTCAAGATGACAGATAATCGGCAGGTGTGACGGCTGGTGGTGGGAAGAGACCAAGGGGGGAGATTAAGGGGAGTCGAGACCCACCACATACTGGTCTCCCGGTTGACACATGGGGTCATCGGGGTCTTGAGGCACTACATGCCAGGGGGTAGCTCTCCAGTGGAGAATGACTGTCGACCAGGTTGAGGATAAAGGTGGGTGAGGACCACCAGGGTGGGCTAGACCAATTGTTTGGGACTGGCAAAATTGGGCCCGATCCGCCTGATTCAATCCCCTTTGGGTTCAAAGGGGCATACCTCCCAAACAACGCGTTTGTTTGATACGCAGTCTAAGACAATAAGTATGTGTCATCAAGAAAGTTTTTTTGAAATAGATTTCGAGGATTTTATGTTCCGTTCTAGAATGTAGGTTTGCCAAAATTATTTAATATAATAATATTAAATTATTATTAAATATTGTAAAAGACGAATCTCGTGAAACAGATGACTGTTTAATGAGCTTTTAGAGGCGTTCGGACCTTGAAGTTTAGTTGGTCCTTCCAATTTTTGTTTTGGACATTTATGGTTTTGTTTTTTCACTCAGGGGCATGGTAATATTAATGAAAAAATTAATTAATTAATTATTCTTTCAACAGAACTAACTCATGTTTGGGATGTCTGATTGACATGTTGTCAGTGGTAGTGTGACCCCAGTCCTCATGTAGAATTTTTTTGACACATTTCAATGAGTTCGGGATGGATATAAGGTGCGGTACCTATAGGTCATGGTTGGTATGTTTTATTTTGAAATTTCACTTTTACCCCAAACATCCAATTGGGGTGTTTGAGAACTTTTTTATGTGTGTTTTTATAAGGAATTTCAACGTCATAATCCACCAAATTTTGTTTTTCTCTGAGGCGTGGGTCCCACAAAGTTAAATTCTATCGAATTTTACTTTTTTACGTCATTTCCTTGATAAGTCCATTCAGGTAATATTAATACCCTGCATTGCATGTTTATCTACAAGAATATCAATAGTGTGATCTGCATGATGTGTTTCAGGATTGTGGTGCCGGTACCATAGGGACCTATTTGCGTATTATGTTGGGAGATGCAAATTCTACATTAGGAGTCCATTTTGGAAAAGTGAGTAGTCGATCATTCATTTTTTCTACAAATATTCTGATAGTTTTATCTTTTTGAAAGTGCGGATACTTATTCCAAATATTTTGTTAGATGTTGAAACATGAAAGTAATATTAGTGAATGATCCTTATATGTTTATGAATAGAATCCATAGATTACATCAACATTGAATTTTATGAGGGTTTATTAGGTGTGTAATGATATATGATTGATGTACAGGGACCATTCTAGGAGGTGTGTCAATTAATCTATGTCTCATACCCTTAGGATATACGAAGAGTGTCGTGCACTCGTCGGATTTGCGACTAATTAAGTGTGTACTCTGGGAGTACCTTGAAATGCCTAGTGGTACTTTTTCACACTTTGAGACCAATAAATGGATGGTTAAATGACCTAGGGATGAGGAGGGGTCACATGTTGTGTGAGACACACTTGCATCGTGTACTACTGTTAATATTCTACCTATCATATCATCTTCTTCTGAAATCGGTTTTTTGGCATGGAAGTATCCTCTCAGGAGTGTATCTCTATGTGGAACATGATGGTTCTCTTCAAAGTGTATTTCGAGATACGATGAAAGATTTTTCTAGTACTATGACTATATGAGGTGATGCATCGTGATCCCAGGGACGGCTGTGATATTTTCAGAATCACCGGAGTAATCATGGCTTACCCTAAGGTGAAGATGGGGAGTGGTGTTCACCGTTCACATTGGGGATTTTCTTTCAAAGAGGCTCAGTAGTGGTTTTTGTCATTTTATTTTGGGCTTACCCTCTTGTGAAGCTGGGTAGTGGTGATCATCATTTTCTTTTGGGATTACCCTCTAGTAAATCTGGGATCTGGCCTTCAACAGTTACTATTTCGGGGCATACCCTCCTATGCATCTGGGAAGTGGCATTTTCCATTTACTCATTCATGGATTATCATCCATTTGGTTTAGGTAGTGGGTTTTTCGATGATATTTATATGTATATCCTTTAGTAGGTCTTGATAGTGGGTTAAAAACATTGTGATTTGATCTATCAACAGTGCGACATAGCGAAGAGTCGTACATGACATGACAATGGACTCTCTAGAAAGAGGGGTGCTTTTACCACTAGGATTCGTACATGAAATGTGTCATAAAACTATAGAGTTGAGACAGAACCACCGAATGTATAACATATCAAGGTGTGTTGAGTGATCCTCATTGACTTGTAGTTCAGGGCAGACATGTGGGATGTTAGGCATCGATGGTGTTTACTTCTAGAACTATTGTCGACTCTTTACATGGGATAAGCCATTGATATGGAGATCCCCTTATGATCTCGTTTCATCATCTTTGAATGAGCACATATATATATATATATAACATATTTTAGCACATACTCCTTGGGATATGGTTACACCCCTTATAAAAGTGGAGAAAACCCATGGGGTATGACACGTGCTTTATGTTTCTAGCACCTCATGTTTGGAAGAGCATACTTCACTTATATGTTGGGTTGAGCTGTAATCTTTAACTATACCATGTTCTATATATTATTTCCCTCTTCAGTAACTGACATTCTACTCCCTTGAGCCTTCTGGGCATCCTACAATGTACTATTATACTCATCCCATCATGATCATTGCCAACACATGGTTTTCCCCTCTAGATGATTGATAGGTTCATCGAGACATCCGAGTAGCATAAGGAAATGGGGTTCTTGGACAAAGTGCAGTGGACATAGCTTGGGATCCAAGAGTGGGGCTCTCATAACTATTTTTCTTTTCCTTCTGTTACTGGGTTGTGTCACTTTTCATTCCTGGCGTGTATCTTTCCCCTTTCTCTTTTAGTTTACATTTATGAACAAATATTTTTAGAGGTCGATGGATATTTTTTGTTTATATATATAATGTTTTGTTCCTTTTTTCCTTTCACTCCACACTTTTTAATTGAGTTATTTACATGTGTGTATATAGGTACTTATTCAAAGGCCTCCCTACATTTGTTATGAATTTGGCATTGGTCACCAACCCCAGACCTATGGAGGTGGGCTTGGGGAAGTTGAATCTATATCCCAGGTATGGTTAATGCCGTGATATAATAAACACCAAATGTTTTTCATATATACTTATATAAATAATTATTCTTATGTAAAATAGAATCACATCATTTAGATGAGGTGGTAGTCCACACATCCACGAATGATTATATTTCTTTTAATGTGTGTGAAATTGTAATAATAGAAATGATATATTTATATATATATATATATATATATTATTTACATAAATTTACATATGCATTCAATATCATATATATGTTTTTTATGAAAAATATTTTTAATTGAAACCATCCATTATATTTTACCCGTATTCTATGAATGAATCAGATCACTTCATGTGGGCAGTAGTCCACACATCCTCAAACGATGTCATCATATAAACACAAAATTCAATGTATTTATGGTATGTTTAATAAAATGATTAAAAACATTAATGAAATAATAAATCATATATATATCATATATAGATTGATTTTCCACAAAATTGTATACCATTATAGGTTGTAAAGGATAAAAATGAACAATCACCATTTCATGAGGCAGTAGCTCATTGTACACAGAAAAGCATATTTATAACCCATTTGAAGGAATTGCGTGTATGTAATGTTAACACACATAACATAAAAAATTCCAAGTATATTAAGGATATTTTTCTTTATAAATAATAATAATAATATGAATTTAAGGTTTGTTTAATGTAAATAAAACTATAGATCCTAAAATAATATGTTACATCATAATCGGGTGGGATGAAATTGAATTAAATCTAATCATGCAGGCGGGATGAAAAAGTGGGTTTTTAATGAAAAGCATCTGAAGGTTTACTATGATTTTATAATCAATTTCAAACTGAATTGCATTCTAGTTACATAAATTTTATTATTTTATTAAAATATTATATAATTGAACTATAAAATAAATTTAAAATCGTATTTAGTATTATAAATAAATTAGATGAAAAAGTAGTTTTGAACTAAAATATAGTATTTAGGGATATTCATGAAAAAATTATATGTTTCATAATTATATATAAAATTAACCTAAAAACTTATTTTTATATTTCAAATGTAAAGATTATTTTGACATATAAAATTAATTAATGTGGAAAAATTTAGATTCAAAATAGGTTTTCCATTAAAAGGATGTCATTTTGCTGTATAAAAATATAAGTATTTATTTGTAAAAGAGAGTTTTTTATTATAATATGTATATTAAATAGAATATATGATTATATAATATATTTCATTTAAAATATAACAATTATATTTGAATAACATAACTTTGTAATTTTAAATAATTATGTTTATTAAGGTATAAATCTAATGGATGCATATAAATAATAGTATTTCTTTTTTATATCCAAGTAGTTCATAATTTCATGTTTCATTAATTGGTATCCAATAATTTTCATTTATATTTATATTAAAAATTCATTTTTCGAAGATAAATAATATCATTCATAACAACTAATTAAAAAAATATTTTATATCTAATAATATTTTTACAATATATTACTGTTTGATGAATCTCTATCTTGTGTGTGATAGAAGCCATTAAACAATGTTAATCTTTTGTGTAAGGCATGATAACATGGGTTTTAATTCATTTAAATATATATATTCTATTTAAAAATATATATATTATGATTTATTCAGATATTATATTACCTTCTGCTCTTTGTGTAGTATGTCACATATGCTATCGAATACAATGTTCTTAGTTTAAGACTTAGGGCTTCACATTCTCATTTGTTTTATTTAAATTACATCCTCACAAATTAAAAATTATAATGGTGACAAATTTTTTTACTCTTCCTTTTTTTTAAATCCCACATCATGATAAGGGTTCATAAGTCTTCCTCTACAAGAGAGATAATGTAAAGTAAAAGAGATCACATAGACTACCATGTGACTTGGTCCCTTGGTAGCAGAACATCAGATGAATGTGGAGATACACATTTATAAGTGATTATTAAATATCTATTGGGTGTTAATGCTGTCATCAATAAGAAAAAATAATGAATAATAGAATGTGGAGCTCCCCAGTGAATAACCAAAATTACTTGATGATTTTGAAGACTATAATTTAAATATAAATTAAGGTATTAGGATAAAATTTTATTTCTATGGCATCTTAATAATGTTGGGTAAATATATTACTACATATGAATATTTCGAAATATTATTATTTGATAGGTTTCAATTTTATATTAAAAATCTTAACTTTCGGTTATTCTTATATCAAATTCTATTTCAATAAATTACTATAAAAATTTTATTTCAAGATATAAATTTTTTTTATTCTAGAAGAATGAAAAGAAACTTTTTAATGACTATACAGCCTATAAAAGTTTGATTCTTCTAACAATTTGTGTATAACTGGCTTTTGAAACCAATATTGTTCAATGATTAATCTCTAATTGTCAAAAGTGATACACTGGTTAATCATTAATAATTATTAATCAATTTGTTTAAATAAAAAAAATTAACTAGTACCTAAAGTATGTTAGTTATTGGTGTTAAACCATTATCGTCCATTGTCCATGGGATCATGACCAATGGTCATATTGGAATTTAAATGTTTTCAGTTAGTAAAGAAGTTGTGGTTTTCTAAAATCTTATTAATACAATTTCTAAATTAAATATCTTGTACATCATTTAGCTAATGTTAAAAACAAAATATATTATTTAAAAATATTTTTCATTACATTCCTAGTATATTAATACCTCATAATTTAATATCCACAAAGCTAATTTCCGGGTCTATTTTTTATACATAACATCATTTAATGAATTTATAAATCACTATACAATATATTCAATCCAAAACAAATTAGTTTAACCATTGGAAAATCATTGGAATTATCCATTCAATTTATTAATAATGATTTATTATTAAAACAAGGATTATCCTAAGAATATCCCCTATGAGTTTTAAATCATATTTTTGATATGGATCTTTTTCCTATTCAAGGATACCCTAAGTCAATCTCAGAACACCATGTCAGAGTTATTACTCTTATGTATATCTATTAAAGAACTATGCCCACTTGTATTATCAAGATATATACGTTTTTCTAAAAATACCCACATAATATCTACCTTAACAAAAAACTAGGATTTTATTTTATACTTATCCTCAAATTCAACATTATGGTTTTGTTCTCAAACTAGTGTTTTCTAAATATAGATCTAATGGTTATTATTAAACATATTCTAATACAAACTATTGCGCCAGACAACTGATTTACCAGAGCTAGTGTCTTCTATCAATTACATTGTCTTGATTAAATTTACTAAAATCATTAAGGATATAGAGTTCTGAAGTATCGGTAAACAAGATATATTCATGAGGAAAAAATAAAATAAATACCATATATTTTTCTTCTTCATTAAAAATAAGTATCTATTAGTATAACTTTAATCCATGTTTAAAATCCATTCATATATTTCATAGTAGAATTGATGGACTCCAATAGATAGAAACATAAAAAGGGTGAGAACAAATGATTAGTAAAGTAATAATATAGTGTATTAAATAATAAATCAATAAGAATAATAATTATTACATGGTTAATAATTGAACTCTCTTGCCATATAATCAATAAAATAAGAGTTAAACACGTAATAAATATGAAAAGGTAATAACTGGACACATTCAATTCAAATATCTATATATAAAAAAATAATTAAGGCATGGTAATAATCGAAAAAAACATTCTCTTTAATCAATTTAATTAAAATGATTTGTATCCATAGACATGCCAACACAAAATATAATATATTAATAATAACTAGAAAAATATTAAGGAAAATCATTCTTAATGGATCCTACATCTATGGAACAGAAAAATGTATACCATCAAGACCATTAATAATACGTTCTAAAACTACAAATAAAAGCCCCTTAATTTTCAAAATTAATTTTACTCAGGGGACCCTATCGATTCATCGAGAAGCAATATAAAGGTTCATCTCCACCCATCATTAGTAGTGAAATTCCTTCCACATATCAAATAAACAAAATTATTAATATTCCCTATAAAATATTCATATTGAAAAATTATTACCAAATTTATCAATATTTCACCAAATAATCAAATAATATTTAGTGTAGACACTATAGGTAAAATGGTATATTGTTTAGAAAATTGTAATATCAATGAAAAATGAATTGGATAATTAGGGGAAAAATAAATGATCATTGATCACAAGAGATTTAATATTTAAAAGGGAATAAAAAAGGATTTATAGAAGTGAATATAAATACGATCATTGTCTAAATAAATCATATACCATCCAAAGGAAGAATAAAGATGGTGTCAATACAAAAATCCCAAGTGTAGTTGATGAATTCAAATATTATGAAAATATAAATTAGTTGAATTCCTTCTAAAGATATTCTTTTTTTATAAAAAATTTTGATAAAAAAAATTTATTGAAATAATGTTTTCCATAATTTTATTTATTGTTTTTTCATGTATATATTAAACAATGTCTTCAATTTAATGAAATCATGTAAATTAGTTCATATCATTCGAGGTAAAAGAACATTTAATTATCACAATTAGTGTTGGAATGATTCCCTATTAAGAATTTGATAAGAAGATTCATTTAGAAAAACACATAAAATAAAAAATGGGACAAAATATTTCTGCCAACTTATTTTAAATAAATATTTGAATCCATTTATTATAAAACATGGGTTTTATATGAAAATATGTTCTTTAACTAATCAGATAATACAGGTACGGTTTCTTGATAAACATTTGTATACCTGTTTAGTACAAAATAGTGAAAATTGGTACTACTACATGAATATTTTAATGAATACCCATAGGAGAGAATATTAATGTTTTTATTGAAAATTGACAATAAAATTCCTCAAATTTAAATTTCATTTGAATATTATTGATGTTATTATACAGGAAAATAATATTCTAATATTCTAATCCGTCTCGTACCATATTAAATCATTTTTAAACGTTGTCCTCATGAATGAATAACATTAAATTTATGTCTTAAAATACCATGAAGATAGAATAATATAACATATATTATAATGAAAGGGGAATTATATATTCCACACAAAATATTTATGTGTCCAAAATGACATTTATCTCATGGATATAAATTGGGGTATGAGAATCCCTTACAATGAGTTCATTTTCAGTCGAACATCATATAACTTCATTTTAAAAAAAATATGCTAAATTTATAATTTAATGAGAAAAATTGTTATCGCTATCACTAATTTTATTTCACTGTTTACTTTATTTAATCAACTATTTAAAAAATTATGTTTCTGTTAGGTTTTTCGAAGAAATTCATTCGTATGTCACAAAAATAAATCTGGTATTTTAGATTTGGTCAAATGGACCATTACAAAAAATCTCCAGATTATAAATCATGGCATATTTATCATACATAAACTACAATTATAATTTTATTATAACTCACTAAATTTGGTTATGAAAATTGAACCAATTATGTAATAAAGGAAATGGCAGGTCGTATGTACACAACAGTAATGTTCCCTTTTGTTAATGATCAATATGGAAAGAAGGTAAGTAACAAAATATCTTTGTATAATTATCAGTATATGTTAATTCCATATTATTAAGTAATATATAATTCTATAAATAAATCTATTTATGTAAAAAGGAATGACATCTTTTCAAGGAGGTTATAGTCCACACGTCAACGAACAATGTTTTCTCTTCTAAAGATGGTGAAAGACAAAAAATGAAAATGATATATATATATATATATATATATATATATTGTTTATAGAAATTTCATTATGAAAATAATATAATATATAGTTTTCTATTTCATATAGGTATAATATAAACCATCATTTATACATTTCATGTATACTATGAACGAATCACATCGCATTGAGAGTGAGGTAGTCCACACATCCTCAAATGATGTTATTGTATTAACATAAAATGGAATGTAATAATGGAATGACTAATAAAATGATTGCATAATCATAATGAAATGATAAATTTAATATATTTCTATAATATATATATATAGAGTACATAATAATGTCCATAATGAAATGTGGTATTAGAAAAAATGAACAATAATCATTGTATGAGGTCGTCGTTCACCATACACAAAAACAATATGTTCGTTTCCGAGTAGATGGAATTGTTTTCAAGTGTAGGTCTTGACCACAGCAGAATATCTTCTTATTTTATTTATGATACTAATTATTTATACCTGAATATAATATTAAGGGTTTGGGTTGGATAAAGGAAATAAATCTAGAGATCAATAGAGAAGACTTCATGTATTAGTCGGTTACCTTATTTTGGTTAGTAATAAAAGAAATCCTTAGATTGGATTTATCATAATGGAATGACTATTAAATGAGGGGATTTATGATTAAAATATATTACTGGAAATAATTATCAAGAAAACACATCTTGTTAGGTTTTAGGAATGGAGAGGAGAGGAGGTCCTTTTAAAATAGAGGAGGTGTGGCACTCTCCTAATATTTTTAAAAAACAATTAAATTCACATTTCCCATGTTAAAATTTTATCCAATAATGATAAAATATTTATATAGAGGTGATATGTTTGAAATTTTTCTATAAAATAGGTCATGGACTATTTTATGGCTCTTTTTGGGCCTTAAGGACAAGGTTTACTGCCATAATAATCTTTTTCTAACATTAATCTTTGTAATTAATTATAATCACATTTAGGAATATTTTTCTTCAAAATATATTTGGTCTTATTAAATTTTTGAAATTATAATGATTCTAAATATGGATCCATTTTTACAAATTCCATTCATATATGTGGCAAGAATTAATTTAAATTTAATCCATTATGTGGAATGACAAGCATGTTTTTAAAGTAAAAACACCTTAAGCATTGTTGAGTTTTTATAATCAATTAAAAAGTTAAATTGATACCAAAGAAATAAATATTATTTGTTAGAAATAATATAATCTAGTTGAAATTTAAAAGCAATTACAAATATAATTCATCCTAATCAATAATTGATATGAAAAATACTTTTTGAATTAAAATTCAATATTTTTAACTACCCATTTGAAATAATATATATTTCATAAAAATCCAAAATTCCTTATAATATAATCATTATTTTTAAATTTTAATGATTACATTTATTTTTATATATTAAATCAGTTAATAAAAAAATTACATATTTAAAAATAGTTACCCATTAAAATGTGGTAAAATTCCGATAATAAAAATATTTATTTTAATGCTTAAAATAAAGATTGTTATTATATTATGTCAATAAAAACTAATGGATAGAATTAAAATATATTTATTTAACATATAATATATATACTTTATTAAAATATTTCCTTTATTTTAATTATTCATGTTTATTAAGATGAAATTATTTTTAAAGCATAAAAATTATAAAATTTCTTTTTTATCCAATTGGTTTTTTTTTCATTTCCCATTAATTTGTAACCCATAAACTCATTTTATATTAATATAACAATAAATTTTTGTATGTTAGTTAATAATATTAATAATTATTAATTTAACATTGTGTTTTTATTTCGGTATATTTTATTAATATATTATAGTTCGATAAACCACGGTCTTGCATGTGAAGCAAGCCATCGAGAAGGTCTATATTGAATTTGACACATGATAAATCACTATTTAATATATTGAAATATATATAATATATTATAAATATTAAATAAATTATAAAATATCCATATATTATATTACCTTACATGCCTGGTGTCACGTATCATACCTGCTAATGAATACATGTTTCAATAAATTTTTAGGGTGTTAAAAAAATAATGAATAAAAAAAATTAGAAATTAAATGTGTAAAACAATTAATGATGTTAAATAGAGGTAAACTGAAATAAAATAGGGAATGAGGATCAAAATAAAGAAATGTGATATGATAATTTCACCCCTCTCTCACATCTTTCTCTACCATCCTCTCTCTCAATTATTTTAATTTTATTATTTTTTTACTGATCTTATCTCTTCATAATAATAAACAAAATGAAACAGATTGGGTTTCCATCAGTTTCATTACATTTAGATTAATGAGTAGAATGTAAATAATAATTTTTTATATGGAATTGAGGTATTTTATTCATAATATATTACATCTTTTTAAATAATAATTTTTTTGATAATAATATGTCATCTGAAAATGAGTTTGGGTATAGGATTCAGTGGTGCAATAAAATTCAGAGTTAACCCTTGTCATCAATCATAATTGTACATAATTTTGGGACATTATAACATTAAATCATCTGTTATATAGGTTATTGAAATATTTTTGTAATGTGTGAGCATGAATAGAAGGTCATTATTTTTCATGCATGTCTAATATGAGTTATTGACATGATTTTGAGAGTGTGTGTGTAGCCATATGAAGTCCTTAACATTCATACAAATTTTATATAGGTTATTGACAAGATTTTTTTGTGTATGTATCTATAGGAATTCCATAACATTTTAAAATACATTATATTGTATATTAACATGATAATTTGGTATGCTTGTTAAGACCATTAAACCCTTTATTGATTCCTAACCACATAAAGTATGTGTATGTGTGTATCCTTTAACATGTAATTTTATTACAGTTATATGGATTGCCATGATTGTGTTTAGATCTTGAAATGTCAGGATATTGAACTTTTAGTTTCATTATGTATCATATTTTCTGTATTACTATCTACTTTAGTTGAGAAGGATGATTTTATCATACTTGGATAGAATTTTTTGGGGAATATGTATTGGTCGGCATTGGAAGAAATGTGAAATATGACACATGATTGATGATAAGTTATATTAGATGTGTGTTCATGAAAAACATCTATGAGGGATGTTATGGGATTGGGTTGGTATGTACATGTACTATTCCCGTCAGTATGATGTGTCACATTATTTAGGTGACCTATATAGGAGGGATTGTAAATGTACATTAATCATAATAGGATATTGGATTCATGGTTTTGGATAGCTACTTTAGATGGATGTGATAAGACCCTGATGATCAGGACTTAATTTGACTACCCAGATCAATGGAATGTTTCAATTTCATTGGGATATCCACTTTATGGGGATGTGTTTCAATGGATAGTGATATTGCAACTATAATGGAGAAAAATCAATAAGATTTTCTTCCAACATGGTTATGAAAAGCATACAGTTCCTTTTGACATGGTGCAGAAGTAGGTTGAAGATTTCTCTGAGGAAGTAGAATTTTTTTATTGAACTAAATATTCTTTATTATATTATGAGATAGTTAATATTCATGAAATGAACGTGTATATTTAGTTCATTAACAATATGGGTCATTGGTGGTGTCCTAGAAGGTTTTATAATGTCAACCTTCATTGTAATTTTTTTGGCCTATAGATTTAATTACAGGGGATCTAATGAATTGAAAGGTAGCTATGGTGTATGGAATAGATGTTGGATTCAGTGGGTGTAGAAATTAATACCCAGTGTTCTAGCATGATTTCTACAACTACTTTTATAATAATTTTTCGAATACTTATGGATCACTATTTACATTTACTATTTTTTAAATATGATTTTTATAGTTTCATCATATATGTATTTTTATTTAAAATGTTCTATTATATTTTTTACTTGTACAATGACATAATAAAATGGAGACATTCCCCCTAGTGGTGGACATAGGCCTTCGCTAGTTGCATGTATCCTATTTCTCATGGGGAGCCAAGCGTTATTCTATTACATACTCAATCTCAAACCCAATAATTCAGATCGGGAAATTAAATAATGTTTTCAGAGGATCAAGATTCAATAATATTTATATTCACCATTCAATGATTTCATAGATGATATAAAGGAGTTTGGATTAATTGTGTAATGAATTTTTGTGTCTCTTTTTCACTGTATAGTGGTCTTCTGAGTTACCTTAATGAGGGAAATTTATTTTTCTATGTTTTTGTTGATTAAAATATCCATGGGTGATTCACATGATATTGATTTGTGATTTATGGTATTTTTGGTTATTTCATGCATCATTACTAGGCACACAAGTTCACATTCAATGTATAAATTCCCTTTTTTGTGCAACAAAACCATTCTTTAATTAAATTCCATATATTTTGACATCTATTAAGGATTAATTTTATGATTGTAATATATATTTTTGTTAAAATGGTGTTTTTATTTATCAAAATTCTCATTAATATGTAAACCGAGCATTCTATTTTGTTAGTATATATATGGTGACAGTGAGAGACAAAAATGGGACAGATCTCGTGGTCAATGCTATGATGGGAATACATTGAGTTATTGATAGACTTATAGAGTAAAAGTTCTTGTTTTAATAAACTAGATAAGACCTGTTCATGTTCATAATTTTATATCTATTTTATAGGTTCATCATTTTAAATATAGGAAATGAAGATAGATTTTTTAGCATAGTGCCCTGAGTTATTTTAACAAGGCTTATATAAGTACATCATGACGAATAAATGCCATTAAAGGTAGAGATTCTTTATATCACCTATTCTATATTGAATATTAATACTGTCAACATTAATAAATTATTATTATTATATGTTATTTTGTTATTTTCTGAGAAAATTAATTTAATTTTATAATATGAAGGATTTATATAGGTAAAACATCCAAGTTGTCTCCTTGTGTTACTATAAGAAATATTTTTTTGAGTTATTCCTAGAGTTAGAAAGGGGTTATGTGGACCGTATATCATTACTTTTGATATAATGAAATCAATAAATTTATTATATGATGCTCATTTGGTTTTTCAGAAATTGTGTGATATCTCCGGTATAATGACACTTATTAGAAATCATAGTCTACATTAAATTTATAATGAGTTTTTAAACAATGGAATGAAATAACCATTGTAATTTTTTGGTGGTTCTTTAGATAAAAAAGATTAATTAAAATTGGTATCTAACAATTTGATTGGATGTTTGTAGAGACCCGAAGCTTGACATACATAGACATTACATTACTTTTGTGGAATACTTAGTACATAACAAAAACAAACACACAAGGACCTTAATAGTTTAGTGTCTTTGGAAACTCGGAATAAAATCTTCTAATCGTGGTGAAAGATCTTCAACATCTCATAATAAAGATCTTCACTTTTTTTAATACCTAAAACCATTCTTTATATCCTGGGGAAAAGAAAACATAAAAGGGTGAGCTCAAATGCTCAGTAAGGGTAAACAAAAGAAATATCAATCTAATCATATTCATAAGAACATAAAATTTTGGAAATCTTATACTGGAGAATAGATCATAATATCATAACATGGGATAAATCATAGTAGTGAAATGTAATACCAATATTCATAACTTAAAACATGAAACGTTTTGGCATACACACATAATCATAGATAATCATTTCTTATTAGTCAAGACTCATTGCCAAGACTATCTTAGTGGACAAAGTCCATTTCTGAACCGAGTTCATTCCTCGTTTGAGTCCTGTTTCACTGAACCAGTTTAACCTGTCGTTCCAGCCATGTCTATCTCATGATATATAAAATCTTTACCCAATGCATTAGAGGGAGATATAGGTCCCACCCATCTCATAATGATACCATTCTTATGTGTGCCACAAAATCATAAATCATACATCATTGCATAACCCATGTAATAAATGGAATTCTTAAACAACATGACATCATAAAACAATTCATATAAGATAAAGGGATTCATAAAAATAATAAGATAATCAAATCAATGTAATATTATGGATAGAAACAGAACCCTATATTATCTTAGATGGAAAATAATTTTGATAAAACACATGAACTCCATTCTTGAGGAAAATATCCTTTCAACTTCAAAAACATTTTCCTTTCTTAACATGTCATACAATTTTAAACTAAAATAAGTTGACTAAAAATAAACTTGAAAACATGTAAAGGAATATTCTTGGAAATAATGTTTTAAAAATCCATTCATGTCGTATATGTTAAAAAAACAATTTTCTCGTACTTTTGTTGGAAAAGTCAAAAAGTACCTCATACAAAAAACGACAAAAGATTCCTTTCATATCTTTTACTAAAAACTCATCGAAGGGTAAAATTGGATTTAAACAATTGTAGGTGGATCGATATAGTATTAGATATTTAGGAAACATAGATGTGGATGATAAAATACAAACCAGTAAATACCAAAGTATAAACAATCTTGGATAAAATGAGATTGTGATATTTTCCCTTACCTTAGGTCCGATTTGCTTCGTAAGTGTCCGAACCTCCTGTATAATGATTTAAATAATGTCATTGACTTATTCCAGAATCATACTAATTGTTATGATATCATATATGGTTCACTTATGACTTTATATTACCCGTTCTTTTGTAAATTCCATGTTAAAGAGCGTTTTGGGTAAAATCATCTCATTTGTCGTTCCTGTTTTAACTTGTAATTATTAATATGATTACTTAGATCATGATTACTTATATCCAGAATGCAAAACATGATTTATATATAATATATATTCATAATATACATATATATAATATATCAGTAAATGGAAAGAAATACACAGTTCATGGAGACGGTAGGTCGTACGTACACATGAACGATGTTTTCGTTTCCTTATTGAGTTGAATGGAATTAGGTAGATGACATACATATATATACACATAAATCCTGTATCATTATTATGTTATATATTTAATGATTACTTATTATATGTACTTTATAATCATTCATGAATGGTTAATCATTGAGAATGAATCTCATCGCGTCGTGGAGACGGTATTCCATACGTACTCATGAGCGATGATATCATTCCCATGATCGTGGAATTGCATTGGAGTGTATGTATACTATTTCATAATAAATATCACTTTATAATAGTCATATATATTCATTATTTACACCATTATACCCATCCAAGTAAGGTGGTGGTGGAAAATAGATTACACCACGGCGTGGAGACGGTATTCCGTACGTACGCACGCGCGATGATTTCATTTTCCATAGGATGGATAGATGGTGAAATATGGTTGTTTCATACTTATAATAACATATCAGTATATAATTGATACTGATGTTATTACTTTATAATGAAACAACTAAATAATAAGAATTTTAAGAAGAAAGAAAATTGAATGAATCGGTCACTGATATTACCTCTTCTTTGATGCGCCTCTTTGAAACCTCCTCTTAGGGAACTTAAATTGGTATTTGAGGAAGACCAGAACCTCTAGGATGTTTCTAGGGATGTGGAGAAGATAATTTTGCAGAGTTTGGATGAGATTGATGGCTCAATGTGGTGTGATGAAGAGAGGGAGGGGGTGCCCTTTTATAAGGGAGGAGAGGGGCACCTTTGGAATAACTAAAACTATTATTTTATTATAAAGCCAAATTCAGTTTTAAATAGCTCAAAATTGATTTAATTCGAAGCTAAGGTGGGGATGGGTCGAAATCTTCTCATCCAATAGAATTTAGACATGTTTAGCTATCAATTTTAACCTTATCATTTAGATTTAACTTTAAGTTAGATAATTTAACTTTTACCATGTCTTCTTGTTTTCTTACACTATAAGGTTAATAAACTTACTATATCAAGACAAACGAACCAAAAGTTGTTTATTATTAAAATATATAACCTTATATAAGTCATTTGGCCGAACCTCAGATTTTTAAGAATAAAATAACAATTAATAATATAATATTTGTTTTAAAAACTATTTTATGTCAATTTTGACACTATTTAGTAATTGATTTTTGTGAAAATCATAACAGAATGATTAGTTCGCACCAAGTTACTTAAATCAATACTAACATGTCATATTGACCTAGAAAATTAGTGTAATTCATAAAAAGTCTTAAATTACATTTATTTGGGTATTTATAACATCAATTATGTGAATATTTCATTAATAAGACAATTACTGCATCATCGTTGTGTCATAATAAATGATAATTATTTAATCCCTAAAAATTATAAATAAATTTCTATGATGTAGATAATTGTATTATATTTCTGGAGACTATTCATGTTCTAAGTTTCATGAAGTTTATTTCTAAATTAAAATTATTATACTTATAAGATTTTAGAAAGTGACATGTTGTCACATTCTTTGGTTTTAATAATAATTAAATTATTTTCAAGGAAAAAAGTCCATTAAATGAATTTAATCCGACCCTTAGGTGATATGGGTCGACTTTGAGTCATCCAATAGGATTTAGACATATTTTAGGGTAATTTTATAATATTATATTTACCCTTAAATACCCGATTTACCTTTAACTATGGTAAATAAAATTTACCGTAGTTACTATTCATAATTCCGAAAAATAAAAAGTATCTTATTAACATAATTTGGATCCATTGATTCAATATATGGAATCCTTTTTTCCAAATTCAATACAAAAATGTTGCAGAAATTAAATTAAAATTAATCCTGTTGTCAAAAGAAAACAGGTTTTTCTTTAAATCATTGCAAAAGATTGAATTGATTTATCCTACAAATTCAAGGTATAATCAATGCTAATGACATACATTATATTAAATGGTAAAAATATATTCTATTTATACATTAAAACCATTCGATATTATAATTTAACCATATAAATTATTGCGATGAAAAAAGTTGTTTTTAATTAAAATATAGCGTGTTTTTACTATTCATCAAAATATGAAAGTTACCAGAATAATATGAAAAATTTATCCAAAGTATATTATTATTTGATGATTCCAAAGAAGAATTTTATTTTGTCAAATTGAACTTATAAACATGTCAAAAACGAGATTTAATGTAGGTGTGCCATCAAAATGTGGCAAAACGGCATTTTTTTAAAAATACTTATTTTACCTGAAAATTTTATTTTGTTCTTATACCATGTTCTAGAAAATGTATGAATAATAATGTTATAAAATTAAAATTTTAGTTAATACTATTCATAACGACTAGTTCATAATAATATTATAATAATATATCATTGTTTAGTAAAACCTGGTATTGCGTACAACAAACGCTATCGAGGTAGGTCGTGATTGTGTGTAATGCAATCCAAGTTAGGTTTGTGTGTTGCGCAAGAATCCTTTGTTGTTTCGTATAGCAAAGTCCAACCATATTTCATTTATACATTGAATATATATAAATATATATACTCAAAGTTGCGTATAATAACTATTATCAAAATTTTGTGTAACACGATCCAAGAATAATGTTGCGTATACTGCAAGCTAATACGGTGTTGCGTATAGCGCATGGTAATCTTGTTGTAGAGTACAACAAAAGGTATGAATGAAATTAAAACAAATATATCTTATAAAATCTTGGGTTCTTACATTCTACCCCCCTTAAAATGAATTTCACCCTCGAAATTCGTCGGGGTTATAAATCGTTTACTATTCATAGAAACCCACATCGTAAAAAGGAATACCAAATCTTGGATTTAAAAACTAAAGTATGAAATGTAATGGTTACCCAAATTAACTCATCATTGGGTTTCCACGTAGGGGAACATAGGTGAAAATATGGATATGGAAGAAAAATCTGACCATCATGTTCTGATGGAGAGTGGTAGAGAACATGGCTATGAAAAAACCAACAATCACAAGATATTGATTTGTGATGATCTAAGCTACCATATGATTCATCGGATATAAGGGAACTAGGACAATTTTTTTTTTTCATGATCATTTCCCTAAAGTTGATGAATTAAAAGAAATACTTACATTATTTTGGTACAATCTCACTTTTGCTTGTGAATTGAACAATTTCCACTTCATCCCTTAAAGAAATGAAGTTGAATTTGTTATTCTTGATGTGTTAACAGATCATGTGATAGAATGATGGGTCATTCCATCTTTTTCAAAAAAAGGTTGGCCAAATTTATAAGTCCATCTTATGGTTAGATTAATCGTATATGGATCCAAAAATGAACTTATACTACATATAACATACCGCTTAATAAAATAAAACTAGTTTCTACTAACCAGGGACTTCCTGTAGACCAGTGGTAAGCGATAAAGGCCAGTCGCACTTCAGTTATGGGTTCGATTCCCACAGCCTTGTCCGACGCGATGGGTTGTTGCTCGTCCTACAGGTTACCCTTTTTCTAAAACTATATTACTATAACATCCCATCAATTATATCGAAAAAACTTCTATCCTTAAATAATACTAACTTATGTCCAACATAATCCATTCCAATCTTTAGGCTTATACATAATACAGCAGACCACTCTCATAATACAGTGAAAATGACTACCAGTGATTTAATACCATCATTGATCCCCATACATCATAAGATATGTCTTGTTGGTCACATTCCAAACATTCTAAGGCCTTAATCATGTATTCTCTTGAAAAATGAATACCCATTGAACCTTAGTGAAAACATGAATACAGTTAAAAGTTAACACTTTCCACATACCAAAATCCTCAAAATTATATATACTCAAATCATGATATCACATAGTCCTTATATTAATCATGAGCTCATGAATACTATCAAACATATTAGATTCTCTTTATCCCTTCATTATGTGCATATCATCTGCTTTTCAAAAATATTTCAATCACTTTTCATGGTTACCGATGTCATATTCTTATAAAAAACCACAATGGACCAATACATAGATAAAAGTACCTCAATTACATTATTATTGAATTCCAATACATAAACACTTCAAACCATCATCATCAATGATTGTCCTGGAATAAGTACTTCCTTAAATAGATGTAAATTTTTAAGTCAGGGCATTGAGTTGGGTAATGCCCATGTTCTCCACAAATTTGACATTGAACTCCATAACGGTCTGTCACTCTATGTCCCTTTTCTCCACACAGATAACATATGTCCCTCCATTTGAGGTATTCCTCAAGGTTCTTCTTCCCTTCTTTAGAAATCTCAATCTTCCTTTCTTTATGCTCCTCAACATGCGAACATGCATAAAAGTCTATCTTCCTCTTATTTGATGAATTAGGAATACCACTAAATTTCCCCATGTTAATCATATAACGCGATGGCTGATTTTTCCTAATCACAATATCGTTCTCTCTAGGCATTACGCAATTTTGTTGCTCATAGTCACCAATTTGTCCATTGGATTCAATTCTAACCGAATTATTTCTGGTTCCCTCCATTGACTCAAACACAAAAATAATTCTGTTAGAGGCAAAAATCATACAAGGAAAATAACATAATCAAGGAGGAGTATCCTCAATATCTAACATCTTAGGTTAAATTCTATGATCGTTACCGTAGTTCTAGGACTGTATCTTATACATATAATTATCCTTAGGGACATCCCTAGACATACCTCAGAAATATCTCTAGGGATCTCACTAACGTTTTCGCATCATAGTTTCCAAAGGTTGACTAAAATTTTCCTCTGATACCAACTGTAGAGACCCGAAGCTTGACATACATAGGCATTACATTACTTTTTCGGAATACTTAGTACATAAAAAAACAAACACACAAGGACCGTAATAGTTTAGTGTCTTTGTAAACTCGGAATATAATCTTCTAATCGTGGTGAAAGATCTTCAACCTCTCCCAATAAAGATCTTCCCATTTTTTTCTTACCTAAAAGATTTCTTTATATCCTGGGGAAAAGAAAACATAAAAGGGTGAGCTCAAATTCTCATTAAGGATAAACGAAAGAAATATCAATCACATCATATTCATAATAACATAACATTTTGGAAATCTTAACCTGTAGAAGATATCATAATATCATAACATGGGATAAATCATAGTAGTGAAATTTAATCCCAATAATCATAACTTAAAACATGAAACATTGTCTAATACACACATAATCATAGATAATAATTTCTTATTAGTCAAGACTCATTGCCAAGACTATCTTAGTGGACAAAGTCCATTTCTGAACCGAGTGCATTCCTCGTTTCAGTCCTGTTTCACTGAACCAGTTTAACCTGCCGTTCCAGCCATGTCTATCTCATGAGATATAAAACCTTTAACCAATGCATTGGAGGGAGATATAGGTCCCACCCATCTCATAATGATACCATTCTTATGTGTGCCACAAAATCATAAATCATACATCATTGCATAACCCATGTAATAAAATGGGATTCTTAAATAACATGACATCATAAAACAATTCATATAAGATAAATGGGTTCATAAAAATAATAACATAATAAAATTAATGTAATAATAGGGATATAACCATAACCCTATATTATCATAGATGGAAAATAATTTTGATAAAACACTTGAACTCTATTCTTGAGGAAAATATCCTTTCAACTTCAAAAACATCTTCCTTTCTTAACATGTCATACAATTTTAAACTAAAAGAAGTTGATTAAAAATAAACTTGAAAACATGTAAATTAATCTTCTTGGAAATAATGTTTAAAAAATCAATTCATTCCGTATAAGTTAAAAAAACATTCTTCTCGTACTTTTGTCGGAAAAGTCAAAAAGTACCTCGTACGAAAAACGACAAAAGATTCTTTTCATATCTTTTACTAAAAACTCATCGAAAGGGAAAAATTGGATTTAAAAAATTTTAGGTGGATGTAAATAATATTATATATTTAGGAAATATGTATGTGGATGATAAAATACACCCCAGTAAAACAAAGTATAAACAATCTCAGATAAAATGACATTGTGATATTTTCCCTTACCTTAGGTCTGATTTGCTTCGTAAGTGTCCGAACCTCCTGTATAATGATTTAAATAATTTCATTGACTTATTCCAGAATCATAATATTTGTTATTATATCATATTTGGTTCACTTATGACTTTATATTACCCGTTCTTTTGTAAATTCCATGTTAAAGTGCGTTTTGGTTAAAATCGTCTCATTTGTCGTTCGTGTTTTAACTTGTAATTATTCATATGATTACTTAGATCATGATTACTTAAATCCATAATGTAAAACATGATTTATATATAATATATATTCATAATATACATATATATAATAGATCAGTAAATGGAATGAAATACATCGTTCATGGAGACGGTAGGCCGTACTTACGCATGAACACTGTTTTCGTTTTCTTGTTGAGTTGAATGGAATTAAGTAGATGACATATGTATATATAAACATAAATACACTATCATTATTATGTAATATATTTCATGATTACTTATTATATATACTTTATAATCATTCATGAATGGTTAATCATTGAGAATGAATCTCATCGCGTCGTGGAGACGGTATTCTGTACGTACGCACGAGCGATGATATCATTCCAATGATCGTGAAATTGTATTATAGTGCATGTATACTATTTCATAATCAATATAACTTTATAATAGTCATATATAGTCATTATTTACACCATTATACCCATCCAAGTAAGGTGGTGGTGGAAAATAGATTACACCACGGCGTAGAGACGGTATTCCGTACATACGCACGCGCGGTGATTTCATTTTACATAGGATGGATAGATGGTGAAATATGGTTGTTTCATACTTATAATAACATATCATTATATAAGTGATACTGATTTTATTACTTTATAATGAAACAGCTAAATAAGAAGAATTTGAAGAAGAAAGAAAATTGAAAGAATCGGTAACGGATATTACCTCTTCTTTGAAGCGCCTCTTTGAGACCTCCAATTAGGGCCCTAAAATTGGTCTTTGAGGAAGACCAGAACCTCTATGATGTTTCTAGGGAATTGGAGAAGATAATTTGGAAGAGTTTTTCCGAGATTGATGGCTCAAAGTGGTGTGAGGAAGAGAGGGAGGGGGTGCCCTTTTATAAGGGAGGAGAGGGGCACCTTCGGAATAAAAAAAATTATTATTTTATTATAAAGCCAAATTCGGTTTTAAATAGATCCAAACTGATTTAATTAGAAGCTAAGGTGGGGATGGGTAGAAATCCTCTCATCCAATATAATTTAGACAAGTTTAGGTATCAATTTTAACCTTATCATTTAGATTTAACTTTAAGTTAGATAAATTAACTTTTACCGTGTCTTCTTGTTTTCTTACACTATATGGTTAATAAACTTACTATATCAAGCCAAAAGAACCCCAAGTTGTTTATTATTAAAATATATGACCTTATCTAAGTCATTTGGACGATCCTTAGATTTTTAGGAAAAAAATAACAATTAATAATATAATATTTGTTTTAAAAACTGTTTTATGTCAATTTTGACACTATTTAGTAATTGATTTTTGTGAAAAATATAACAGAATGATTAGTTCAAAACAAGTTACTTAAATCAATAATTAAATGTCATATTAACCTATAAAATTAGTTTAATTCATAAAAAGTCTTAAATTACATTTATTTGGGTATTTATAACATCAATTATGTCATATTTTCATTAATAAGACAATTACCGGATCATCTTTGTGTCATAATAAATGGAAATTATTTAATCCCTACAACATCTAAATAAATTCCTATGATATAGATAATTGTATTATATTTCTGTATACTATTCATGTTTTATGTTTCATGAAGTTTATCACTAAATTAAAATTATTATACTTATAAGATTTAAGAAAGTGACATGTTCTCACATTTTTTGGTTTTAATAATAATTAAATTATTTTCATAAACAAAAGTACATTAAATGAATATAATCCGACTCTTAGGTGATATGGGTCGACTTTTAGTCATCCAATAGGATTTTGAAATATTTTAGGGTAATTTTATAATATTATATTTACCCTTAATTACCTGATTTACCTTTAACTATTGTAAATAAAATTTACTGTAGTTACTATTCATAATTCCCAAAAATAAAAAGTATCTTATTAACATAATTTGGATCCACTGATTCCAAATATGGAATCCCTTTTTCCAAATTCAATACACAAAAGTTTCAGAAATTAAATTAAAATTAATCTTGTTGTCGAAAGAAAAACAGGTTTTTCTTTAAAACATTGCAAAAGATTGAATTGATTTTTCCTACGAATTCAAGGTAGAATCAATGATAATGACATAAATTATATTAAGTGGTAAAAATATATTCTATTTATACTTTAAAACCATTAAATATTATAATTTAACCATATAAATTACTGCGATGAAAAAAGTTGTTTTTAATTAAAATATAGCGTGTTTTTACTATTCATCAAAATATGAAAGTTACATGAATAATATGAAAAATTTATCCAAAGTAATTTTTTATTTCTTGATTCCAAAGAAGAATTTTATTTTGTAAAATTAAACTTATAAACATGTCAAAAACTATATTTAATGTGGGTGCGCCATCAAAAGGCGACAAAACTGCATATTTTGATAAATACTTATTTTACCCGAAAATTTTATCTTTTTCTTATACCATGTTCTAGAAAATGTATAAATA
This sequence comes from Viscum album, assembly GCA_963277665.1. Lineage (NCBI taxonomy): Eukaryota > Viridiplantae > Streptophyta > Magnoliopsida > Santalales > Viscaceae > Viscum > Viscum album. The sequence continues at coordinate 542,627,655 of OY728143.1, forward strand.
ATAATGTTATAAAATTCAAAATTTATTTAATACTATTCATAAGAGCTATTTCATAATAATATTATAATAATTTATCGTTGTTTAGTAAAACCTGGTATTGCGTACAACACACGCTATCGAGGAAGGTCGTGATTGCGTGTAATGCAAGCCGAGTCAGGGTTGTGTGTTGCACAAGAATCCTTCATTGTTTCGTATAACAAAATCCAACCATATTTCATTTATACATTGAATATATATATATATATATATATACTCAATGTTGCGTAGAATAACTATTATCAAAATTGTGTGTAACACGATCCAAGAATAGTGTTATGTATACTGCAAGCTAATACGGTGTTGTGTATAGCGCAAGGTAATCTTGGTGTAGGGTAAAACAAAAGATATGAATGAAATTAAAACGAATATATCTTATAAAATCTCAGGTTGTTACAGTGTTAATATAATAAATATCAAGGTTGTATTATTTCAGGAGGTAAATAAATTCAAGGGCATGTTATTTTAAAAAATATTATATTTGATCACAATTTATTGTAATTTAATTAAATGTTAATGATGGTAATGATGAGAGAGATATTGAAATGATTATAATTATTGATGTTATTATTAATATTTTTTAATTGATAAAATTATTTTGTTGTGTATATATATAAAAAATATATATATGTGTGTGTGTGTGATAAATATATATATATATACATGTATATGTGAATTTAATTAAAAAATGTATATATTTTGGTCATACATATCTTATTATATATACATCTGTAATTGTATATATTTTTATATATTTGTATATATATTTATATAAATTGTTTATATAAGGGTTAATTATATTTAATTAATATACACATAATGGTGGGAGTGTATATTTATATATGTGGGTGTATATATTTATTCAATGATATATATAATGATAAAATTCAAAATATATTTAATCAATCAATAACTATATTTTATAGAAGATTTAAATTCATGAAACCAGGAAATGAGAAAATGGTTGGATTGTTACTATGTATGAATATGAAGTAAATGAAATATTAAATGTAAAAATTTTCGAAAAATGTAATTGGTCCATGTGAGGTGATATCCTGAATGTAAGTGGATCAGTGTTTTTCCATAGAGGAAGTGGAAAAAACATGGACTAGAATAAATTATGTAATAAATAAATCAATAAAGTAATGAATAAAATGGAATGAAAAAAGATAATAAAGTGGAAATAGTGACACACCTAAAGGAACCGTAATATAAAATTTACCCACTCTATCATTCCCCCTATGACCCATTAATTTTGTTTAATTTTTTTCCCTTTTTCAATCCTTACTCCTTTAATGCTTCCCTCATATGGATCGAATTGATGCATTCTTGGTGTCATTTTCATTTTCTCGGTAAATAGAAAATAAATAAAAATAATTTTTAGAGAAATAATAATAATATTACAAATAAATGTAATTTTTTAGACATCAAAGATACTAATAATTATAATTCCTTTCAATACTAGAATTATCCTTAAATTCCATTGTGCAATCAAAATCACATGAAAACTCTTTTCTTCCATCGACATTTCATATATAGTTAAAATTCATTAATATCAACATAGGATTTATATAGGTTAATGAAGGTAAATTTTGGAATTTGTAACACCTCGATCTTCCACAGTATGCACTCTTTGAATAATACAGTAGCGTGTGTTGTACGCAACTTCGAGTTCTAACACACACCACGACCAATCAATGTCACCATTATGAATAGTAATACCTACTTTTTAAAAGTTTAGAAATTTTATCTCTCAAAATGGACTTCATTTTTGGATTCATAGTATCAAATTTAACCTAAGTTGAAATTTTGGTACTTTTCGGATAACTTTAATATTTTAATGAATAGTGGAAATTACTAAATTTTAATTGAAAATAACTTTTTTAATCAAAATAATTATTATTGATAAATTATGAATTTGAGTGGTTTTAAAATATATTTAGAATATATTTTTACTATTTAATACAATGTTGGTCATTGGACATAATTTCACAATTAAACCGAACATAAACAAGTATCATTCTTTTGATAGTTATTATATCTTAAAAACACGCTTTTTGTTTTGACAACGGGAATTAATTTTAAATTAATTTCTGCAACTTCTGTATTTTTAATTTGGAAAAATGGATTCCATATTTGGAATCAGGATTTTCAAATTGTGTAAATAGGTAACTTTTATTTTTAGACATTTTGAATAATTACTTTGGTAAATATTTTATTTACCATTGTTAAAGTGTAAATCTAGTAAATAAGGGTTAAAAAATTATATTATAATGATACTAAATTACCCTAAAATGTGTCCTAATCTTATTGGCTGATACATGTCCGACCATGGGCATCATTGGGTTGATTTTTGGACCCTATGGTGCCACTTGTAAGTGATAATGACACTTTATATTAATTAAGTTAAAATAAATACAAAAATGACACAAGCATATATCTTTTAGCCAAACAATTTTACATATGGTTATATATGTTGTCATTTCGACTATTTATATTCATTAGAAAGATAAAATTATTTACTACATAATGGGACTTTATTTGTAATTTTTATACATTAAATAATATAATTTATTTATGACACACTGATGATGCAGTAATTACCATAATAGTGAAAAATTAAAATAATTGATATTATAAATACCCAAATAAATATAATTTGAGACTTTTAATGATTTAAACGAATTTTATAGGATAATATGAAATATTAGGATTGATTTAATTAACTTTGTTCAAAGTAATCATTCTGTTATGATTTTTACAAAAGTCAATTAATGAATAGTGTCAAAATTGACATAAAAGAGTTTTTAAAACAAATATTATATTATCAATTGATATTAAATTCCTAAAAATCTAAGGTTCATCCAAGAGACTTATATAATGATATTTGTATCATTAATGGACCACTTGGGGGTCGCTTGGATGTATATTGTATGTTTATTAACTATATAATATAAAAATACAAAGTGACATGGTAAGTGTCAAACTAATTAACTAAGTGTCAAAACTAAAAGATAAGGATAATATAATAACCCAAACTTGTCTAAATTCTATTGTTTGAGTATTTTTCGACACATAACCACCTTAACTTTAAATAATTCACTTTGGAGCCATTATAAACTGAATATTAATTTATTATAAAATAATACTTCTAGCTTTTCCAATGGTGCCCCTCACCCCTCTTATAAAAGGACACTCACCCTTCTCATTAATTTATACCTTCAAAGCCTTTTGGTTAGGCCAAAACCTGCCCAAATACTCTCTCAACATCCCTCAATTCATCCGAGTGTCCTTCCTTTAGTCGAAAATCCATCCTAAGGAGCCCTTTTGATCAAATCAAAAGGAAGAACCCGATGAAGAGGTAATGATTTCACCACCCTTTTTCAAGTTCCTTTCTCTTCCACTTCTTCCTTCTTTGTTATTTCCATTATAAAATAATAATTCCAGTATCTTATATATACTATGATTTTATTATAAATATGGTACAACCATATTCAGTATTCTATCCATCCTTTGAATAATATGTCACCATACGTACGTACGTACGACTTACCGTCTCCACGTCGTGGTGTAATTGTCCTTCAATAAATTATTATTTGTATGGGTATAATAATGATGTTTAATTCATGTAAATAATAAATATAACATTATAATTATTCTGTCTATATGGAACACCATCCAATTATATATTATTTTAACATCAAAAGAATGATATTGTCGCTCGTGCGTACGTACGGACTACCGTCTCCACGAATGCGATGAGATTCATTCTGCATCATATTCATTCAAGTATAATTATCATTTGATTATATAAAAATAATGTTTTAGAACTTGATATAATTCTGGATATGAATAAGATACAACCTATCCATGACAAACATGGCTTACGTAACAAAACATATAAAAGAAAACGAGTATGTTAACATCCGAAACAACGATAATACTATGATATTATTAACAAATCAATTTTAAAAGATCATATATGATATCATATTAATGTAAATGATTCTTGTATAATTCAATAACAATTTTTTCACCATTATACGGGAGGTTAACCTACCGTCTACCAAGGAAAAAGTACAAAGTAAGGGGTTTTCATCTCACTCCTTATTCCCGTGAGATTCATGCCATATTGCCACCATTACTTTTTGTGTGGTGTATGTACTGCCCATAATTATATTCTTTGTGTAATAAAATTTAATTTATGTGTATTTACATATTCATTGTATAATACCTCTTTAATGGGTTGTACGTTTCGTAAGTTACCAAATTGGTAAGGGTTTATTTCTCAATCTATTCATTATCCGAGGTTGTATATACGTAATAATCTACTGGGATCTTTTTATCATCCACATCCATGTTTCTTAAAAATGTATTTCAAATCATTTTTACTATTTACAGGAATATGGGTTAAAGACATTTATACCCTTGTTTGACTTTTTATAAGAGGTTTATAAAGGAATATTTCCGTCATTTTTCAAACAAGGTCCTTTTAACCTTTTGAGAAAATTAAGGTAAGAATGTCTTTTTTTAACTTATACGGCGGGTGCAGTTATTCTCCTCCGTTATTACACCTTTGAAGCATCCTTCAGAAGGTTATAAAGATATTTTCAAAATAAAGGTTTTCTCTATAATTATGCGACATTTAAATGATTTCAAAAAAAGAGACATTTCTCTCAAATAGTATTGATCTCATCTATGTCACAACCTTTGATAAATTTTAAACTTGTTTCAAGTTGATTTATTATGATAAAAATCATCCATATTGTATTTAAGGTTTTGTGATATTTTTTACTATGGATGAGTTATTTTTATGCCATTAATGGTTTATGATTAATGTTTTGACATTTTGTATGTTAGTTTTAATACGAATGTTTAAGTTATACTTAATCCTCTTCTTAAGATGAATGTGTTGGACTAGTATGTTCCGGGTTGGGGACCGGTAAAAGTAAGCCCTCCGAGTTGGTGTCCAGTTATTAGAGGCACTCCAGGTCGGTGTCCGGTTATTAGAGGCACTCCGGGTTGGTGTCCGGTTATTAGAGGCACTCCGGGATGGAGTCCGGTTATAGAGGCTCTCTGGGTTGGGTTCCGGTTACAGTTATCCCTTAGGTCTTGGTACGATGCCTTGACACAAAAATTAAAGCTCTCTATCCTGCATTCCATCATTATAAAAGAGGTTAGTGATATTTCATGTGATTATTAGATTAGTAGAATATCCATGTGAATATTTAAATGGCATTATTTCATTTTATTTCTGCCATATTATGCTGACTTTCAAGTTTAAAAGGCTTTTGTTTTAGTTTTATACATTGCCTTAAATTTTTATGCTTATTTTTGAAAGTTTCCGCTGTATTGCTTACCCTTACTGAGCATTTGAGCTCACCCCTTTCTATGTTTTATTTTTCCTATGATTACAAGAAGTGTAATGTGATTGATATGCAGGGTTATGCCAAGGGAATAATGGCGTTCATAAAGATTATTTATGTTTTTTTGTATGTCATAATGTACAAATGTAACATTCATGCATGTGATCTATTTTTCTAAGACTAATAAACTGATCGGTCCTTCAGGCTTGATTACTTGTAATCATGCCAATGTATTAAAATAATGCAGCGACTCTGGGTAACTGGGGTCGGGGCGTTACAGTTGGTATCAGAGGAATTTTAGAAATAACCTTGGAAACTAGATTTAGATAAACTCTGATTAGAGAACATAGCCCTAAGATAGACTCTGAGGATTAGAATAGAAGAACTTCTTAGAATTTTGGTATTGTAGAGATTTTGTGAGTTTTCTGAGAAATACATCCCTGTCTGGATACGAGCTGGTAGAGGCGGCTCTAGCACAAATGTACCTAGGGTTAAAACCTGAAATCACCGCTTTGAGCTAGACTCGAACAAGAACTGGTGCATGACGACGGGCCTTGCTGCACTCTTGGTTACGACACTCCCGGGGGATATGCTTAGGATAATTCTCATTTTCATTACAAACCCTTATGAAGGGATTATGAGTATATATTTACTCAATGAAAACATTTTTATTATTATGGATTATATACATAAACTATTCAATTTGTGTTAGGTATTTTACATGTTTGGTAACTATTCATTGCAATTCATAATCTGAAGTATTTTATGCTATTGTATAGAAATGGCGCCAATTAGGAGGAATGTGAACACCCATATAACGTATGATCCAAAGAGTAAGAAGGATCATATCTTTCGTGGTCCTAATCAAGAATTTAGAAGTGAAATAGTTTCCCATGTATTATCATCATATGAAGAAATAGTATCATGTGTTGATAAGATGAGTAAAGAATTCTCGGTGTCCTATGGCTTTGAAGGGAAACAAGAGAAGAAAAGGATGGAAGAGAGAAATATGTATAAAAGGAAGAGGGAAAAGAATAATTTTCCCATATGTGATAACTGTGGGAAGAAACACCCTGGAACATGCCTGAAAAAAATTGGAGTTTGTTATAAGTGTGGAGGAAAAGGGCACAAAGTACGTGACAACAAGGGTAAGAAAATTGTTTCAAATGTACAATGCTTAATTTGAAAGGAGTTTGGACACTACGCGAACCAATTCCCCAGTCATCAGACTATGCCACAAATGATCCTGTAGGATAATAATCATGTTATGATACTACCACATATGAATAGGAATGACTAGTGTTCTTATGTTGTTATTTTAGAATTATTTCATTTAACTGTTGTATCAATGATGTTCTGGAAATAAATAAGGATTGTACTGCAGTACTATTTAATTAAGGATTTGAGATTTTATGGTACTAAGAAAAGTGAATCTACAACGAGTTAATTTTTTTTAGGAAATTACATGGTTGAAGGAAAGATCAACCTTAATATGGTCCTAATATTGAGGTAGTGATTTTGGAATAAGAGATGGTTGATTTTGGTAATTCAGGATGTTGCGGTGTTTTAAAAGAATATATGAGGAAGGCGTTCACATGTTATTACCTGGCAAAAAGGATCCTCATTATGTTTAAATTCCTTGTAAATTTTGGACTGTGAGTTTGGATAATATTATTTTGGATAATTCAAATGGTTGGAATGGATTAAGATTGAAAGGATTGTTTTTTGGATTATTATAAAAGGACAACACGCAAACCGTGTGATGACCCGTCATGTCAGAGAAAGCTACGGGAATCAAACCCACAACCATAGTGCAATTGGGATTTATCGCCTACCATTGTGCTACATGATGTTCCTGGATGGTATAATGTAGTTTCTTTACATAACTGGTCTGATATGTGAAATATAAATTCATTATATTTGTAACCCGATACGATTAGGATAAATAAAGTATTTTTGAGTTGTATTATGTTTTTGGGTGAAAGATGAGTTTGTGGTAGAAATTTATTAATGGATAAAACTCTAATTATAAAGTAAATATATCTCCTTATGATCTTAGCCAATCTCATAAATAAATTCCTCAATATTATGAAAAGGAACTTAGAACAAAAATGTTGTCCTAGATGGTACCTTAGATCATCACTAATTTATGGCTTTGGGATTGTTGGCCTTTTCATAGCCATGTTCTCTACCACTCTCCATCAGATAATTGATGGTTAGATTTCTCTTCCATATCCATATTTTCCTACATGGAACACTAGTATGTGTTATTTTCGGTAATCTTCATACATTCCACACTTTATTTTAAATAGAGGCCTCATTAATACATTTTTCGATGTGGGATTTCAACTAAGATATTTTGAAGTGCCAAAAATGTGTTATCATAATACCTTATGTTTTGTTGAACCGATGGTATTTTAAATCATCATAGATTGATGAATTTAAGAACCTCAATTTTAATCTTGTTTTTGATTGATGACCTGAATCACTACTTATAAATATTTACATTTTTTCTCAAGTTATATGTCTATAATTGTCACAAATGTCCTCCTAATCGAGATCATAATTTTGTGGTGATCCTTTCATTTCTCTTTTCGTCTTGTTAAGACTAAAATTTTATTAACCAAATTTCCGATGTCGGTTTTTTCCACAATGATATTTTCTATTTTCAACCATTATTTTCAAAGAACAATATCAAATTGTGAGAACGCGATTTGTTGAAGGAGGGGATAATGTAACACCCCAAACTTCTATGGTACGCTTCTCTTTGAATAATACAGTAGTGTGTGTTGTACGCAACTTCGAGTTATAACACACACCACGACCAATAAAAGTAACCTTTATGAATAGTAATACATTCTTTTAAAATTTTAGAAATTTTATCTCCCAAAATAGACTTCATTTTTCGATTTTGAGTATCGAATTTAGCCTAAGGTAAAATTTTGGAACTTTTCGGATAACTTTAATATTTTGATGAATAGTGAAAATTACTAAATTTTAATTAAAAACAACTTTTTTAATCAAAATAATTATAAGGGTTAAATTATTAATTTGAGTGGTTTTAAAGAATATTTAGAATATATTTTTACCATTTAATACAATTTGGGTCATTGGACATAATTTCACAATTAAACCGAACATAAACAAGTATCAATCTTTTGAAAGTGATTATATTTTAAAAACACGCTTTTTGTTTTGACAACAGGAATTAATTTCAAATTAAAGTCTGCCACATCTGTGTTTTGAATTTGAAAAAATGGATTCCATATTTGGAATCAGAATGTTCAAAATGTGTAAATAGGTAACTTTTATTTTTAGACATTTTGAATAATTACTTCGGTAAATATTTTATTTACCATGGTTAATGGGTAAATCTGGTAAATAAGGGTTTAAAAATAATATTATAATAATACTAAATTACCCTAAAACGTGTCATAACATTTTTGGTTGATACAGAGCTAACCATGTGAATCTTTGGGTCGACTTTTGGACCCCATGGAGCCACTTGAAAGTGATAATGACACTTTATATTAATTAAGTTAAAACAAATACATAAATGACATAAGCATATATCTTTTAGAAAAACAATTTTTACATAAAGTTATATATGATGGATTTTCACCTATGAATATCCATTAGAAATATAAAATTATTTCCAAAATAATGGTATTTTATTTATAATTTTTAGACATTATATAATTTAATTTATTTATGATACAATGATGATACAGTAATTACCATAATAGTGAAAAATTAAAATAATTGATATTATAAATAACAAAATAAATATAATATGAGACTTTTAAGATATCAAACTAATTTTCTAAGATAATATGACATATTAGGATTTATTTAATTAAATTTGGTCGAAGTAATAATTCTGTTATGATTTTTAAAAAATTCAATTATTGAATAGTGTCAAAATTAACATAAAAGTGGTTTTAAAAAAAATATTATATTATTAATTGATATTAAATTCCTAAAAATCTAAGGTTTGAAAAAGATACTTATATAATGATAGTGCTGTAATTAATGGACCACTTGGGGGGTCTCTGGGATGTATATTGTATGTTTATTAACTATATAATATAAAAATAAAAACTGACATGGTAGGTGTCAAACTAATTAACTAAGTGTTAAACCTAAAAGATAAGGTTAATATAATGACCCAAACCTGTCTAAATTCTATTGGTTGAGTATTTTTCGACCCATACCCACCATAACCTTTAACACATCCACTTTGGAGCCATTATAAACCGAATAAGAATTTATTATAAAATAATATTTCAAGCTTTTCCAAAGGTGCCCCTCACCCCTCATAAAAAAGGACAGTCACCTTCTCATTAATTCACACCTTCAAAGATTTTTGGTTCGGCCATACCCTGCCCAAATACTCTATAAAATTCCCTAACTTCATCCTAGAGGCCTTCCTTTAGTCAGAAAGGCATTCTACGGAGCCCATTTGATCAAATCAAATGGAAGAACCCGAAGAAGAGGTAATGATTTCACCACCCTTTTACAAGTTCCTTTCTTCTTCAACTTCATCATTATTTTTTATTACCATTCTGAAATAATAATTCCAGTATCTTATATATACTCTGTTGTTATTATAAATATGGTACAACCATATTCAGTATTCTATCCATCCTTTGAATAACATGTCACCATACGTGCGTACGTCCGGCTTACCGTCTCCACGTCATTGTGTAATTGTCATTCAATAAATTATTATTTGGATGGGTATAATAATGATGTGTAATTAATTTAAATAATAAATATAAGATGATAATTATTCTTTCTATATGGTAAACCATACAATTATATATTATTTTAACATCAACAGAATGATATTGTCACTCGTGCGTACGTACGGACTACCGTCTCCACGAATGTGATGAGATTCATTCTCCATCATATTCATTCAGGTATATTAATCATTTTATTATTTACAAATAATGCTTAAGGACATGATATCATTATAGATATGAATAAGTTACAACCTATCCATGACAAACATGTATTACGTAAGAAAACATATAAAAGAAAATGAGTAAGTAAACACCCGAAACAACGCTAATACTAAGATATTATTAACAAATCAATGTTAAAAGATCATATATGATATCATATTAATGTAAATTATTCTTGTCTAATTCAATAACAACTATTTCACCATTATATAGGAGGTTAAACTACCGTCAACCAAGGAAAAAGTACAAAGTAATGGGTTTTCATCTCACTCCTTATTCCCGTGAGATTCATGCCATATTGCCACCATTACCTTTTGTGTGGTGTATGTACTGCCCATAATTATATTCTTTGCGTAATACACTTTAATTTATGTGTATTTACATATTCATTGTATGATACCTCTTTCATGGGTTGTACGTTTTGTATGTTACCAAATTTGTAAGAGTTTATTTCGCAATCTCTTCATTATCCGAGGTTGTATATACGTAATAATCTACTGGGATCTCTTTCTCATCCCCATCCATGTTTCTTAAAAATGTATTTCAAAACATTTTTACTATTTACAAGAATATGGGTTAAAGACATTTATACCCTTGTTTGACTTTTTATAAGAATTTTATAAAGGAATCATTCCGTCGTTTTCCAAACAAGGTCCTTTTTAACCTTTTGACAAAATTAAGGTAAGAATGTCTTTTTTTAACTTATATGGTGGGTGCGGTTATTCTCCGTCGTTATTACACCTTTGAAGCTTCCTTCACAAGCTTATAAATATATTTTCAAAATAATGGTTTTCTCTATAATTATGCGACTTTTAAATGATTTCAAAAAAAGAGATATTTCTCTCAAATAGTATTGATTTCATCTATGTCAACATCCTTTGAAAAATTTTATACTTGTTTCAAGTTGATTTATTATGATACAAATCATCGATATTGTATTTTAGGTTTAGTGATATTTTTGACTATGGATGAGTTATTTTAATGCCATTAATGGTTTATGATTAAAGTTTTTACATTTTGTATGTTAGATTTAATACGAATGTTTATGTTATATTTCATCCTCTTCTTAAGATGAATGTGTTGGACTAGTATGTTCCGGGGTGGGGACCGGTAAAAGTAAGCCCTCCGGGTTGGTGTCTGGTTATTAGACGCACTCCGGGTTGGTGTCCGGTTATTAGAGGCACTCTGGTTTGGTGTCCGGTTATTAAAGGCACTCCATGATGGAGTCCGGTTACAGAGGCTCTCCGAGTTGGGTTCCGGTTACAGTTATCCAATAGGTCTTGGAACGAGGCCTTGACATAGAAATTAAAGTTCGGCATCATGCATTCCATCATTATGAAAGTGGTTAGTGATATTGCATGTGATTATTTGATTTTTATAATATCCATGTGAATAATTAAATGGCATTATTTCATTTTATTTCTACCATATTATGCTGAAGTTCATGTTTAAAAGGCTTTTTTGGGTTTTATACATTTCCTTAAAGGTTTATACTTATTTTTGAATGTTTCCGCTTTATTGCTTACCCTTACTGAGCATTTGATCTCACCCCTTTCTATGTTTTATTTTTTCCAGGATTTCCCTAAAGTGTAATGTGATTCATATGCAGGGTTAATCCAAGGGAATAATGGCATTATTAAAGATTATTTATGTTCTTTTTTACGTCATAAGGTGAAAATGTAACATTCATGTATGTGATCTATTTTTCCAAGACTGTTAAACTGATCTGTCCTTCGGGACTTGATTGCTTGTAATCATGCCAATGTATTAAAATAATGCACCGAATCTAGGTAACTGGGGTCGGGGCGTTACAGAATTAATCTAAAGAATGTGAAACATTATATTCATGTTTTACGACATGAGGTTTGATTGTTTTCCCTTTTTCCTATTATTGTGTTTCTCTAAAATGGATTGTCTCATTTATGTTTACATCTCCATCTAACATGATATTGATATTTTAATTTCATTATGTATCATATATGATTTTTTTCTATCTTAATCATTTGAAAATGTATTATTTCTTATTTTATCATCAAATGATATGTGAAACATATATTTTTGACATTGGAAAACAAGTGAGATATGCCACATGATTGATTGAATGCGTGATTTACAATATGTATGAGATTGTCCTTTTGCTGGGTTATTCTAGGATTGGGTCAACATGTACATGGACTGTTCTAGTCTAAATAATTTGTTGAATTATTTTTTATACCCATGCATGAGGTATATGAAAGTTCTTTTGTCTTCATCTGATATTTGAAATATACATTTTGATATGCACTAGATAAAGACGTGATATGACCCTAGTTGTCAAAAAGTACAAGGACTATCCCGAAATAAGTAATGTGTAAAATTCTATGGGATATCATCTTGATGAGGGTGTGATATGTTCCAACGGAATGAATTATATGGAAGGAATAGTTATCACAGGTATGGTGATGAAACCAGTGGAGTTATTTCATGAATTGTTCCAAAGTAGTTATAACTGACCACTAAGGACATGATATTTTTTTTGAAAATTTATGATATATTACTAATTATTTATTTACCATGATATGTTAATAGAATACAATTGTATATTTTCCCATATTTTAATGGATGTTGTTTGTTTCCTACGATGTCATTTAATATAAACATTCAAAGATCATTGGGTGTAATTAGGTATTTCAGGACTGGGGATCTAATGAATAGTAAGTGCCCACTGATAGATGGTTAAGTAGGTGGGAATAAGGGTTTAAATGGTATAGGACTGAGTTCATGTTGTAAATCTATTGCTTATTTTATACCAGTTTTTTCCATTACTTTTGGGTATTTTGGGTTTTTTTATTTATTATATTTCATTTTTGAAGATTCATGAAGTATCTTGGATTATTTATAATTTTTTTAATTAACTTTTAGGGTTTTGTGACATGATTTAGAATGTATAGTCTCCCCATTAGTGGAAATAGACCCACACATATAGTAAGTTGTGTTTTGCGTACCGGGTTACATGCATAAGGTCATTTTGAAATCTTTCTTCGACCCATTGGTTCTAGTCAGGATGTTACAATGTGTTCCATGTATCACCTTTTATTAAGAGGATACAAAAACCTTCACATGTAATAGGTATTAAAGATTTACATTTGGAATACAATCTCTCATATAATTATCAAACCAAATATGTTTTTTTATTAAATAAAACATACTATTGTGTTAGATCACTCACTTTGTTAATGTTCTATAAAGGAATCAATTTACAAACAAATGAATTTATAGGTAGAGAGATACAATGAGGTAGTCATACAATCATTTTTTTCATCTAACTATTGAAATTTTAATTGATAAATTCTGATGGTGGATGATGGTGACACCAAAAAATTCTATTATATATATTACCATTAAATATGAATTATGATGCCTAGGTTATGTCATAGAGAACACAAAACTAAAATAAATTTTTCTGCATATTATTGAACTAAAATATTACAATTTAAGGTAAATGTAAATACATAATGACAATTTTATATGAAAAAATATTAATGTATGTCAATGTGAAATAGATTTACATGTAATTTAAATGAACACAAACATGTGAACCATATAAGCATTGTTCTGATTGAAGATCATCACCTTTATTTAAATAAATAAATACATTCATTTTATTATAAATATAATTGTCATTTCCAGAGATGTGTAAATTAATATAGATAATGAGTATATAAAATTATTTAATTCTATATAGAGAAATTATATGATGATAATATATAAGGTAATTAGAAATATAGTAATTTAATATATTTTTATATTAAATGTGGTCTTTGGATATATGGTCAATTGGTATATATAATGAGTAAATTGTGTAATTTAATATATTATAATAATTTATTGATATAATAAAGATAAACTATAATTAAAATATTTTAATATAATATTATATTTTTATGCATTACATATTAATATTATAGTTACTAATAAATATTCTATATATTTTTTTAATAAAAATTAAATGAATGATTATTGTAAACATAAAAATTTTAAAATAAATTTATAGAAGATGAAAAATTAATAATATGTGGATGTGGTTAGAATTATATATTTTTTAAATTTATATTCTTCAATGAATATTTATGGAAATATTTTTTAACATTATATTTAGATATTTAATTGATCTTATTTATTATATATCCATTTTATTAATTCAATTAATAAAAATGTATACTAAGACTCATTTTTTAGTAATTTATCTGAAATAGGAATATGAATACATAATAATTAAAAAATTTTAAAAAAAATCATCTTTTCAAATAACTAGTTTCCATATTTATAAATTTCATAAGATAAAATGGATTATAAATATGTATGAAAAATACATAAACTAGGTAAGTATGTCAAATTATTATTATTTTAAATGAAATAACATACCATGGTAACAATTGAGATACCACATTAAAGGGGAAACAATTTGAAAATTGTGAGTGTAAGTGATAATTACATAAAATATGACTAAAAAATTTATCCATATTCTTTTATAATGAAATTTAAGAAAAAAAATATCGTAATGAACATGTTTCAATGAAATTATTCATTAATAACATCCTTAGAACTTAATAAGTGTTGAATTTTGTATATTCTACTCGAAATAAGATATAAAATTTCGCTACCTATAGCCCTTAAAATCCACTCATTCAATTTTTTTCTATATTGAATACCAACTGATATCCCCTCTCAAAATGACTTATTATAATTTTATAGCTTTTATTTCTTATATGGAATCCTAAAATAAATAATTCACAAGTAACATATATTTAGAAATAGGGAATTCATCATGTAACTAATACATTTTAGTCTATAACACATTCAATTATATTATCATATATATTTATATAATATTATTAACCATATTAATGACTTTATATTAACATATTTATTCTTATATGAATTAATAAATATATTATAATACTCTATTAACTTAAATAATCACTAGTATAACATTGTCATGTTTGGTTTGGTTTAACAAACTAAGTGAATGATTTTATTTGTTTATTATTATTTTTCATCATGAATAATTATAGAGGATTTAATATCAATAATATTACATATTAATGAGTAATATATATCATCAATATTATTCTTTCTATATCATATAAGAATAAATGCTAATTATCAAGTAACACAAGGTTGAGGATATATTAAACAGAAAATGGTCATCATATATTACATTCTCACAAACCCAACCCATAATTTTCCTCAATTAAACATAAGGAAATATGAATAATTAATATATAATGATTTAATTACCATAACTAATCACTAAATTAAGAAGATTGAATCAATGAATATTGATTAACATTTCCATTAAATAAATTATAATGAATAATCAAAGTTCCTAACAATTTATAAGAAAAATAATAACTAGATAACTAATATATGTGTACTAAATTAATATAAGTAAATAATATAAAAGAAACTAGTATTTAATTTTGTATTAAATAATTTATTTCGATGATTATTCTTAACATATAATTGGTCAATATAATTACATATAACAATAGAGTTAATTTATGGGTTTTCATTCTATTCCTAATTTAAATTCATGATTTCTATTATTGACATACCTTCTTGTGATATTATATGATATTTCTCACAAAATAACTATATATTTTATTATACTCTATTTTTTAAATTTTTAATCTACTTTTTACACCATTTCACATATCCTTTGGAACATAATTCAAGTAATTGGATTCATATATTTGAAAATGCCCATACCTCTTCTTTTTATGTGAATTTTTCCCTTCTAAATACACATTCATTATTTCAGCTTTTTATTTCCATAAATACATATTAATTATCTAGAAAGTTGTTTTGATATGTTGCATAATTTTATATGAAATTAATATTTTATTAATATTTTATAGTACTATTTTCCATTGATTTTTTTCTATTTAAAAAATTTAAATTGAATAATAATTTTAGATTCTGTAACACAATTTTTCCTAGTTTTATAATTTCATTTATATATAAATAATTTATCTCTATATTTTTATCATTTTCAAAATAAATATTAAAATTAATTTATTTGATAAATTTAAATTTTAAAATAACTATAATTTCGTGAATATGATATATGTTCTTATGATAAACACACTTCTCCAATGCTATTAATATAGGGTTTTGTTCTATACTGAACCCATTTAGGTTATGTAAAATTTAATTAATATGTCAAATAATTATACCATCCTCCACCATTCTCTAGATAATTTTTTAGGAATATGTTTTGAAAATGATTTGTTGATACATGTAGCATTTTCAATGATTAATTATGTTGTGATAGAAATATGAATGATTCCATGATCATGTATCCCTATTATATAAGATTTATCATTTTATGATTGATGGGTATCTTATATCCCTCTTATGATTTTGATAAAATTATATATATTAAAAGATGGGATAGTATAATGTTTTTTATGCATGTTTCAATATGTTAATGTAATTATATGGTTATCACATGTTCACAATGTTTTTGGTCAGTTGTTAACAAATAAAATTAATATATAAATGTTTTTATGATTATAAATTATAATTGTAATTACTTATAAGAACAGGATTTCGAATAAATTTTTTTTGTCGTGAAACATAATAATGTTATGTTTTTAGGGATCATGATTAATCAATCATGTTTACACACTCCTATAAAGCATTTATTATCATATGACAAATGACTTATTCAATGAATCTTTTTTAATGAAATGTTAGAGGAATATACAATTATATTTACATGATCAATTATAATGTTTTCATATCCTTATGATCAACTTATAATAACAGATGTACTTTGATTGTTGTATCATATGATTATCATTAATGGAAATATTGTGTAACAATTTCTTATAAATTCATTCCATATATTATAAAGGATAATATTATTTATGTTATATAATAGGGTATTATGTGAGATAATAATTTTCGATATGTTGATGATGTAATAAAATATAATCTCAAAAGCATTAAACATTTATCTTATAATTTTGAATGTATTTATTAACACTGTAAATATACATATAAATTTATTTACTATGTATATATTCATGACTTAGGAATCCTCACAATTTTTGGGTAGCATCTAGACACTATAAAGTTAAATAAATATTTCAAAAGCAAAGTTTATTTCAGAAGTCACTGTGATTTCATTTTTGTATGTAATAACTTATTATATTTAAACTTTAAATATCTTCTCCATCCAACTATTTCAAATTTTGAAAGATAGTATACATAACATCTCAATAATTTAATTATACTTTTATAATTATTATTTAATAAAATAATGACATCATAATACAACTGAACCATATATTATAACATGTTATAGACGGGATCAGTTTAAAAAACCTTATGAAGGTTGATTTAATTCAAAATGATGGATATGGAAATGATACTACTATTAGGATTGGATATTAATTTACATGTAGTTTTTTTTCATTATTGTTAATATTTATAATTTTGGTATATAATATTATCTAACAATGAATTTATTAAAAAATAGTAAAGATAGTGTTGTATTTATTCTTTATTCATGAACTGAACCTAAATCACTCATGGAATTACCTAAGAAGATCACAATAAATCATTAATCATAAATTTAGTTACACATATTAATCAATAGATTATGAACTCTTTAAAAAAGATTGATGGGTAACATATTTATTCTAATAAAGAGAATGTATTTTCGAATATACAAACAATTAATAAAAAAACATAAAACATATAATAAATTTAATGTTATGAACATAAAATATAAAAATATAAAAAATATCAATGAATAATAATATTTTTTTAAAATTTGTATAAACTCATTATCTTTCATGACTTCCTCCCACCAAAGATGCCCCTCCAGTGCTGGCAATGATGAAAGGGAGATAATGACCCCCGAGTCCCGCCTCCAGTAGCCCCCGGAGTGGCGACTATCACCAAGGGTTTGAGTTTTCACAAATATGGAAGGTATTACTCTTTTTATTATTTAATATCGGAAATAAGATTAGTCAAACACCAAATAGAAAAGGAACAAGTATTTAAAAATAAACCCAAAACCAACTCAAATGCATGTTTTATACTAAACTGAAACAAAAGTTCTAGTACAAGAAAATCTCCAAAGTACGATACCAAAAATAAAGCAAAAACTTCAACCAACAAAACTCCAATGCCCAACTAGTATGATCGCACATGGTCCCTGAAGTCCTCCTGAAAACCTGAAAGTAAACGTAGCGTGAGCATATAAGTATACTTAGTTGGAAAACCAAAAGCTCTTGTGAAAAAGTGGGGAGACATCCTAATACCCCATGTGAAAATAGATATCCAAAGAACATAGCAAATAAAAAAATCCGCCCAAGCCACACCAAGGCACACTCCCCAAATAACACAAGTCATGTAATATATATTAATAGCACATCAATGTTTGGGTACCCCGCACCAATTTCCCACAAGTTATTGAACACATCCTACACATCGAACCAATCCCGCCATTCTCAACACAGTCCCACTACCACACCCCGCCAGAACACACCTAGGCCACTACCACACATCATGCCCGCAAACACCTGGGCAACTACTACACATCCCACCCGCAAACACCTAGTCCAGTACCACCATGCGTAGCCACGCTCGCAAACGCCTGGGCTAGAACAACAACTTCCATGCCTGAAGATTCCTGGGCCTCATCCCGAAGTCTCTTGGGAAATAACCTACCCCCACACACTTGGGCTAACTACCATAGCTACCCTGTCGGAAGAATCTTTGGCTATAATGGATCTCATGCTGTCACAACCTACCTGAAGAGTCTTGGGCTACCCGGGAAAGGAAGCATAAAAATAGATAATAACGAACCAATCATAGGAGTGTTGGGAAAAACACCCTCCCCCATGAAATTAGGGTGTTTGGAACAAAGGGATAAACTTGGGTGGGCGTGAATAAGAAACATAAGAACTTCAGATTTATATAATTATATCACCCACTCAGCCCATCTTAAGGCATCTATACAAGGAATCTGAGCACATTCCTCGGCACTGATACCTCGAAAGTATGCACACAATAAACAACCCCAAACCCCATTAAGCTTTTCATGTTTCAACATACTTAGTTTATCAGTTCCTTAACTACAAAGCAACTAAAAACAACCAGACCAGATCAAATGTTCATAAAGATATCCCTACCAACCACAAACAAGGTTAGAGAAAACATGAGCAACACGACACCATTTTCTTTTATCAGCCAAACAATTCTATTGAATTTTTTTATTTAATCAACTACCATGTCTCAAAATTCATTAGCTAACTCTTCCACTTTTTATTCATATGAAAAACAATTCTTGAATCCATCCACCATAACCACAACACATCGGAAACAATGTTGGAACCAGGTTCTTCAAAGCATGATTTGGTGTATGGTTTGTGTTTGTTGTCAATCCTCAGTGGAAGTTCCGAATGTGTTCCAGCAAAGTGATCATACAGTTCATGCAGACAACAGTTTTGAAGGTGGCGCTGTTTCCCAGTGTTTGCCAAATTTTTGGGCCTCAAAATCGGAAAATGAAGACATGGATTGTCTGCAAAAGGAGCTTCGCAGAAAAAGGAAGTGGTGCGCGAAATATAAGAGGCTTGCGTGAAAAACTTAAGTTAGGCGCGGAAAACAGCGGGATGCGCGAAATAGTTTTTTCGCGCAAACAGTGTTTCGAAATCAGAGAGGTGAAAAATGGCAAAGGCATGGGCTGCGCGGAAAATCAGGGATGTGCGCGAAATACTTAAGTTGGGCGCAGAAAACAGCGGGATGCGCGAAATAGTTTTTTCGCGCAAATGCTGTTTCCAAATCAGTTTGGTGAAAGATGGCAAAGGCATGGGCTGCGCGGAAAATAAGGGTTGTGCGCGAAATATATAAGCTGGGCGAAAGATTACGCGCCAGATGAGAGATTTTCCGCGCCGAAGGGGATTTTGCGCGCAGTGGTCTCAGTCGCCTATAAATATGAGGTGACCCCCTTCATTCGAGGTGGTTGGAAGACTTAGAGAAGATCCGAGGTCTGATGCGCGAAAAGGATCGCGTAAAGGAGCTTGCGCGAAATATTTGGAGTTGCGCGAAAAAGGGGATTTTTTCGCGAAATATTTTTCCGCGCCAAAAGAAAATGTTGCGCGCAATAGGATGATTTTGCGCGCAAATGGTTGATGTTTCGCATATTTCTCAGTAAGGTTTGTCTGCACGTTTTGGTTATCCAGTTCAGTGGTTCTGTGCGTTCTAGTGCATCTCTTCCGGACTTCGATGCAAGCAGAGTCTCGTGCTGAGCAGAGGCAAAGACTTCAATGCAAATTTATTGAAGAGACCTACACGTCTATAAACTGAGTGAGACTTCACCAACGGCAGTGAGCCAGGAGGAGTCAACGGGAGTGACCCGAGGGAAGCAGTGAGATATCCCTAAACCTTATGTAAAGGCAGTGAGCCTGGGACAGAGTGTCTGTACCCGAACTTTTGTATCCGCAGCTAGTGAAGCATAGTGGATTTAGGTACGACCGACAATCTGTCGGCGTATGCTCCTTGGACGTAGCCCTTAGTGGTGAACCAAGTAAAAATTGTTGTTTCATCTCTCTGCATGTGAATGTTTAATTGCTGATCATATCCTTCATTCAGGTTTAAGAAGTTCCTGCCAACGTGGGAACAAGATCCACAACTTTAAGAAGAAAAAGTTGCCACCCTGATTCACCCCTCCCCTCTCAGGGTGTCCCGGGGTCCTTCAAGTGGTATCAGAGGGAGGTTGCTGGTCTTGAATCTGTCCTTTGTCGCCATGGAGAATGCAGCCAATGTGAGGGGAGTCCCTCTCTTTGATGGAAATAATTTTCAGATCTGGAAGAATAGGATGCGATCTCATCTAAGATCTCTTGGAATGGAAGTTTTGTTTTCTATTGTGCAAGGAATACATGTCACTGATCAAACAGGACTGGCTATGACTGACACAGACAGGAAAATTCTTGATGCAGATGCTAAAGCTCAAAATGCACTCACCGCAGCTCTTTCTGATCAGATATATCTAAAGGTGATGAGTTTCACTTCAGCAAAGTCTATGTGGGATAAACTTGAAAACATTTATGAAGGAGATAGCAAGGTAAAGGAGGCAAAACTTCAGGTTTTACATAACAGGTTTGACGACCTAAAGATGCATCCCAATGAAAATGCAGATTCATTTTTTAATCGAATTACTGAAGTAGTGGGAGCAATTCGAGGTCTTGGAGAAGAAATCAAAGACATTGATATCGTTAAGAAAATATTGAGAAGACTTCCTCCCATGTACAATGCAAAGGTGTCAGCCCTCGAAGAAAGAGATCTATCCAAACTTTCTCTGGATGATTTGTTGAGTAGTTTAGTGGCATATGAGATGAGAGTCAAACCTGAAGATGCCACGACTCGCGTGAGCAAAGAAATGGCATTCAAAGCCATGGACAAACTGAAAATTTCAGAAGACAGTAGTGGTGATGATGACGAAGAAAAAGAAATTCTTTCCCTCATCGCGAATAAGCTGAAAAAGGGTAAAGGTAAATTTAGAGGTAAGTTACCTCTTGCATGTTTCCGTTGTGGAAGAGTTGGGCACATTGCCTCTCAGTGCCAAAGAAAGTTGGATAATGATGAGAGCGAAGCTGAAGACATTGAAAAGCCTCGGAAAAGGTTTTTCAAAAAGGGTGATTTCAAATCTGGAAAGAAAATGCAGAGGAAGAGCTTTGTCTGTGAGGAAGAATTTGATGATATTGAATTCTGTGAGGAAGAAGAACCAGAATTTAAAACTGAAAAACATGCTTCCATGATGGCTACCACTGAAATATCAGATTCTTCAATCAATAAAGGCATAAATAATCAGAGTACTGCCCTTGATAATCCAAAGGTTCAAATTAAGGATGATATCTCCAAGATTGAGAGTAAATGTAAGAAATGTAATAAGTGGAAGGAAATGGTCAAAGAGTCATCAGAATATGTTGATGAACTTGAAGCTGAAATTGAACGTCTGGAAGAGTTTGTGAAAGTTCAGTCTAAAATCATTGAAAGAAATGATGATGTATTGGATCTTAAGATAAGAATTGAAGAGCAGGGAAAGGTCATCAATGACCTCACCTCAAGACTGGATGAAAAGTCCAAGACTACTGAGGGTCTTGAGGAGGAAATTGTTACTCTTAGGAGTAAACTTGAGACCGAATCTTTTTCAAAAGAATCAAGGAAGAAAATACAACCTAGAAGATTCTCAGATGCTGAATTATTGGCAAGAGCCAAATGTGGTTCTGATGGAGTTGAAAAAATCTTGAGCGTTCAAAGACCCGCCTGCATGGGAAAGCGTGGAATTGGATGTGAAGTTGAGACATCAACTGCTGGAAATAAAGAAATTCAAAAGAAAGACAAAACGAAGGTTGAACATGTTGAAACATTTTCTGAAGTGATGAAAAAGGAACCCTCAATCCAAACTAGAAGGATAACTGACAATTACCATCAAACATTTAGAAATGATAGGCAGTTCAACTACTCTCACAGGGATGAAGGTATGAGGAGAAATTCAGGTGTGAAGGCATTCCCTCACATGAAGTGTCAATTCTCTGGCTATCTGGGCCATACTATGTCATATTGCGAAGAGGCAAGGAGTTACTTTAATGGAGAAGATCTGGGAAATCAACAAAGGAGACCGATTTCATATCCTCCATCTTATAGAAGAAATATCTTCTATGGTTACTGTTTTAATTGTTCTAACTTTGGCCATAAAGCTATGTTTTGCAGGCATCGGTATGACAAGAGAAATTCATACAACACCCAAAGACGGGACAAGGTTCATCCTCCTGATGATGTTGTTCTCACAAATATTTTTTCTCTTCTGGAAGAAGATTATGGGTATGAAGACTCAGATTATGTGGAAGAAAGTTTTAAAAGGCCATCAGTTTCTTATGCTCAATCCAATATCTCATGGAAAGAAAAGAAGAAAATCGAGAAATCCAATCTTGCGGAAGTAGCCCTCAAAGCTACAAAGAGTAGCAGCACCTGGATTCTTGATAGTGGATGTTCTTCCCATATGACAGGAAATGCTGACCTCCTGAAGAACATTGAAAAGAAGGTTGATGGAACAGTACGGTTTGGTAACGACGGCGCTTTGAAGATTAAAGGCAGTGGGAATACTGCTCTCGCCAACGGAGAGCTGAAAAAGACTGAAGTTCTTTATGTGGACGGTCTACGCCATAATCTCCTCAGTGTAAGTCAACTCTGTGACTCAGGGGTCATAGTAACCTTCAATCAAAAAGGCTGCACTATAAAAGGAAAAACAGGGAATTCTCTTATGAAAGGTTGTAGAACAGATGGAAACTTATATCAGGTTGACAGCAAAGT
This sequence comes from Viscum album, assembly GCA_963277665.1. Taxonomy (NCBI): domain Eukaryota; kingdom Viridiplantae; phylum Streptophyta; class Magnoliopsida; order Santalales; family Viscaceae; genus Viscum; species Viscum album. Next base: position 542,651,398 of record OY728143.1, read on the forward strand.
GAACTCTTGTTACTTGTCTGTTGACGAAGAAAACAATTTATGGCATTGAAGGCTGGGGCACATTAACCAACAAGACATGGAAAAGATATCTAAGCTGAAGATAGTCATGGATATTCCCATTCTAAAACGCGAACGGGAAAAATCTTGTGATGCCTGTATTCGTGGGAAGCTGGTCTGTAATTCGTATCGTCCAAAGAAGAAAAGGGCATCACATCTTCTCGATCTCATTCACACTGATGTATGTGGCCCAATAAATGTTGCTGGAACCTATGGAGAGAGGTACTTCGTCCTTTTCATTGATGATTATAGTAGAATGGCTTGTGTAATGGTGATTCACAGGAAGCGACAAGTACTTGATTGCATGTAAACTTATCGCCGAATTTCCGAGAATGACACTGGACGGTCAATAAAAGTCCTTCGATCGGACAATGGAGGGGAATACACATCCATTGAGTTTGAAAACTATCTAGAGAAACATGGAATATAGCATGAGGTAGCTGTTGTGAGAACTCCACAACAAAATGGAGTTGTTGAGCGTCGAAATCGACAGGTCAACAATATGGCCAGGACTATGTTGATTGAGAGTGGTATCTCTCGCCATTACTGGAAGGAGGCTGTTGAAGCTGCAGTTCACATTAAGAATCGAACATGGCTCTACATGGGAGAAACGAAGACACCGTACGAATTATGGCATGGAAGGAAGCCTTCCTTGAAATACTTTCGGGTTTTTGGAAGCAAATGTTTCATCCGGAATAAAGAAGGAAACCAAGGAAAGTATGGTGACAATGCTGATGAAGGAATTTTTCTTGGGTATCCAATGAACAGTAAATCTTACAAGTGTTTCAATAAACGCTTGGGGAAGATTGTGGTAAGAAGTGATGTTAAGATAATTGAAGAGAAAACCACAAATGCTTCAAGGACGCCATATGCGGATGTGATGGACAATCAGGAAGAAAGTGAACGTGAATAAAACACAAACACAGAGATAGAGGAAGTTGTTCAAAACTCTCAGCAGTCACATCATGATGTTGACTCAGAGGAAGAATCAGAAGAAGAACCTATAGCTGAAAAGAATGCTACTGAATCTCTCAGGAGAAACCGAAGAGCTGAGATTGATCCATCCAACATAATTGGGGACATGAATGCACCCACTCAAACAAGGAGGATGAGAAATAACACACCTTCTGCATTTCTATCAGTTGTAGAGCCAACCTTATTTGAAGAAGCTGCAATGGATGAATCCTGGGTGAAAGCCATGAATGAAGAGTTAGATCAGATTGACAAAAATCAGACGTGGGATTTGGTCCAGAGACCCTAAGGTCACAATGTGATTGGCACCAAATGGATTTTCAAGAACAAGTTTGATGAGCATGGCAATGTTATCAGAAACAAGGCTCGACTGGTATGTAAAGGGTATTCTCAGATTGAAGGTGTTGATGTTGAAGAAACCTTTGCTCCAGTGGCTAGATTGGAGTCAATCAGGCTATTCCTTTCCATGGCTCTCCAAAGAGGATATAAAGTATATCAAATGGATGTCAAGACAGCATTCATAAATGGTGTACTCGAAGAAGAAGTGTACATTGAACAACCAGTGGGTTTTCTTCTTGGTGCTGATGAATCAAAGGTCTACAAGCTAAAGAAAGCACTTTATGGATTAAAACAGGCACCAAGGGCATGGTATTCTAGACTAGATTCGTATCTCAAAAATCTGAAATTCAAAAGAGGAGGAGTTGATCACAATCTCTATGTGAAGAATTCTCCAAAAGATCAGTTCATGGTTCTTGTTTACGTCGATGACATTATATTTGGTGGGAGCAAACAGAAATCAGTGGATGAATTTGCCAATCATATGAAATCAGAATTTGAAATTTCAATGATTGGGGAGCTCACCTATTTCTTGGGACTGCAAGTGACTCAGAGGAAAGACTACACTTTTATCTCTCAGGAAAAGTATGCAAGAGAGCTGCTGAAGAAGTTTAACATGAAAGACTCCAAACCAATGTCAACTCCGATTGCAGTTGGAACCAAACTTGGGAAGCATGAGGATGGGAAATCTGTAGATCCCACCCTGTACAGGAGAATTATTGGGAGCCTATTGTACCTGACAGCGACACGACCAGATATTGTCTTTGCCACATGTCTTTCTGCCCGCTTTCAGAGTAATCCAAAAGAGGAACACATGACAGCAGTGAAAAGAATCATGAGGTATATTCAAGGTACTTACAAGTATGGATTATACTTTGTTGTAGGAAGGGATAGTGAATTATCCGCATTTTCTGATGCTGACTGGGCTGGCGATGTTGTGGACAGAAAGTCCACCAGTGGTGGAGCATTCTTTATCGGAAATAATTGTGTTGGCTGGTTGAGCAAGAAACAAGAAAGTACTTCTCTTAGTACTGCTGAAGCTGAGTATATATCTGCCACAAAGTCATGCACTCAACTGCTATGGATGAAGCAACAATTAACAGATATTGGTGATGAGGTAAAGCAGCCAATGGTGATCTAATGTGATAACAAAAGCGCAATTGATCTCACAAAAAATCCGGTTCAGCATTCTCGTACAAAACATATTGAAATACGGTATCATTTCATCAAAGAAAAGGTTGAACAAGGGGTGATTAGACTGGACCATGTGGGAACTGATAAGCAGGTAGCTGATATCCTGACAAAGCCACTGTCAGCAGCTGTGTTTGAAAAGCATCGGTTGAACCTAGGTGTTCAACCACCTCCTGCTGCATAAGGAGGTTTCGAAACTCCCCTCTCCCCGTTTGTTTTAACTGTTTTTATCTGCTTATGGCTGTGATGCAGGTTTATGGGGGAGATACTATCCAGGGGGAGTATGGCTTGAGTTGAACGTTGAACAAACTTTTTGGTCTTTGGTTTTATTGTCAATGGGGGAGAAAGGAATAAATTCACGGCAAGAGAATTCAAGGCAAGAAATTCACGGCAAGAAATTCTTCTGTGATGGAAGTGTAAGATTATGATGAGAAGTTTAATAAGGATAACATCGGGCGTCATGGAAAATTTCAAAACACTAAGAACCAATTCAAGCTTCCTCTCTTGTTTTCTACACCGAGCATTGCTCACGTAGACTTAGAGTGTTGGCTGAGTTGATTCTTGCGTTTTGGATTTGCTCATGGTTGGAGATCTATTGAATTTATTCTGATTGCCAACAAACCCAAAGGGGGAGATTGTTGGAACCAGGTTCTTCAAAGCATGATTTGGTGTATGGTTTGTGTTTGTTGTCAATCCTCAGTGGAAGTTCCGAATGTGTTCCAGCAAAGTGATCATACAGTTCAAGCAGACAACAGTTTTGAAGGTGGCGCTGTTTCCCAGTGTTTGCCAAATTTTTGGGCCTCAAAATCGGAAAATGAAGACATGGATTGTCTGCAAAAGGAGCTTCGCAGAAAAAGGAAGTGGTGCGCGAAATATAAGAGGCTTGCGCGAAAAACTTAAGTTAGGCGCGGAAAACAGCGGGATGCGCAAAATAGTTTTTTCGCGCAAACAGTGTTTCGAAATCAGAGAGGTGAAAAATGGCAAAGGCATGGGCTGCGCGGAAAATCAGGGATGTGTGCGAAATACTTAAGTTGGGCGCAGAAAACAGCGGGATGCGCGAAATAGTTTTTTCGCGCAAATGCTGTTTCCAAATCAGTTTGGTGAAAGATGGCAAAGGCATGGGCTGCGCGGAAAATAAGGGTTGTGCGCGAAATATATAAGCTGGGCGAAAGATTACGCGCCAGATGAGAGATTTTCCGCGCCGAAGGGGATTTTGCGCGCAGTGGTCTCAGTCGCCTATAAATATGAGGTGACCCCCTTCATTCGAGGTGGTTGGAAGACTTAGAGAAGATCCGAGGTCTGATGCGTGAAAAGGATCGCGTAAAGGAGCTTGCGCGAAATATTTGGAGTTGCGCGAAAAAGGGGATTTTTGCGCGAAATATTTTTCCGCGCCAAAAGAAAATGTTGCGCGCAATAGGATGATTTTGCGCGCAAATGGTTGATGTTTCACATATTTCTCAGTAAGGTTTGTCTGCACGTTTTGGTTATCCAGTTCAGTGGTTCTGTGCGTTCTAGTGCATCTCTTCTGGACTTCGATGCAAGCAGAGTCTCGTGCTGAGCAGAGGCAAAGACTTCAATGCAAATTTATTGAAGAGACCTACACGTCTATAAACTGAGTGAGACTTCACCAACGGCAGTGAGCCAGGAGGAGTCAACGGGAGTGACCCGAGGGAAGCAGTGAGCTATCCTTAACCTTATGTAAAGGCAGTGAGCCTGGGACAGAGTGTCTGTACCCGAACTTTTGTATCCGCAGCTAGTGAAGCATATTGGATTTAGGTACGACCGACAATCTGTCGGCGTATGCTCCTTGGACGTAGCCCTTAGTGGTGAACCAAGTAAAAATTGTTGTGTCATCTCTCTGCATGTGAATGTTTAATTGCTGATCATATCCTTCATACAGGTTTAAGAAGTTCCTGCCAACGTGGGAACAAGATCCACAACTTTAAGAAGAAAAATTTGCCACCCTGATTCACCCCTCCCCTCTCAGGGTGTCCCGGGGTCCTTCAAACAATACCCACACCACAACATCATCCCTTTGATACCGTTTACCACAGCTCCACTGCGCATCAGAACCATATCATACACGCCAACCCAAAACTAAGCCAACAACATCCCCGCTGATCACCCAATCCATAGAAACCCACAAAACACCCCTTCACATAACTAAACCCCAACCAGCACCCAAAAATTCATACATTCAATTGGTTTAACATACGTGATCATACAAGGGTTCCCGATATTAAGTTTTTCATCCAATATTACATGATTAACTAATTTCTACATTCTATGAATTCAATCCACAAAATAATCCAGAAAATAGGGAAACATTTAATTGCGCAAGAAAATTCCCCCAACGATCGTGATTTTCAGTATGAATATTCCGATTATATTCACAACATAATCAATGGTTATGCATTGATGGAAATAAAACATTAATACCAACAAAATTTCCTCAAACTTGTTCTTTAACTAGTTATAATAATTATTTACCAGTTCAACCGTATCTCATAAAAAAAGAGGATACCCACCCTACAAGATGCACAAAATAGAGAGATACGAAGTTAAGATCCCTAGATCAAATGTTTTTCACGGACCACGACGGTCGGAGAACGCTCAAGAAACCCGGGTCGATTCTCTAAAAACCCGCCTTGGATCCCTCGTCATAGAAATATCAAGACCAAAGCTCACCATAATTGGGATCCACACACTTAGGTATACCCATAAAGGGAATAGATCTAAGAAACTGAAGGATGAGGAGGAGTATATCCAAGTAGATCTATGAAACAGAACAACAACAATCAAGAATGATCACATACCTCAAGAAACCAGCTTCGACTTGCCAAGAGAAGCCTTCAGATCACTTCCAAAATGCTTGGTATAAGTTCTCCTATCCTCAAGGAAGGGTAATACTGAGTTATGGCTTCTTATGGGCTGAAACAAACCATTTAGATTTAAAACGAGTTAGATCCACAATTTTAGGATCTAAGATTAAGTGCTTGCGCGGTTAGTCCGCACGGTTTGACAAACCGTGCACTAAATGTTTGTTAGCTACTACCTCTCCAAACAATCCTCACACGGTTAGTCTATATGGTTATCCAAACCGTGCACTAACCGTGCGTTAGCTACTACCTCTAACACCACCCACGCACGGTTTGGATGCATGGTTTAGACAACCCGTGCGAAAGCTACTGCCCTTTAGCCTTCCTTAAAATTCCACCCAAACGCACCCGAAAGTCACCTTGATCTTTCAGAACACCCCTAACATTGCATTTTCACACATTAATGAACTGAAGAGGTTCGGTCCATTACATCATATACCTCTCAAAACATTCTCACCATCAAGAATTAAAACCTGATCTGAAGAAATGAGAGGGGTCCGGACAACTCCCCCCTCGAAAGATACCACTCAAGAGTAAACCTCCATGATACAAAGGAGCACTTCCTTCCTCACATATATCCTAAAAAATCACAAAAATACTGCTCTTCTCCCCCATGTAACCATGCAAAGCAAATGATTAAACCATCCAGTCATTCGGGTGAGGGGTTTTCCTTCCTCAATGTCAAGATACTATCCGCATTGGGTGGCACTGACTTGACCGCACAAGTTTAGGAGCATCCACTTTAATGTGTCTTAACTAGGGGTCAGGTCCTCCCCTACCCACATTTCAAGATACTATTTATGCACTTGAAACACATTTCATAGTTAACAAGGTCATGCATTACATCGTAAACAGGTACGAAACAAAATAGGATAAAACTCTAAACAACTCTGGGTACTAGGTATGCATCTATGCTTCACATTCCCTGGAACTCTCCTCAATCCCACCATGACTCCATATCACACAATACAAAGGAATGGGTTTTCCATGAAGAACCTTCTCTTCACAGCCTTTGATCCTCACGGTTCGCTCCACGAACATTGCCTCGTCCCCGATATCTAGCTCTCCCCAGTCGAGGATGTGTGAATTATCATGTAGGTACCAACATAGCAGAGACACATGGAAGATGTCGTGCACCCTTTACAGCAGTGGTGGCAATGCCAGTTGATAAGCCACCTCGCGAACCCACCGCAACACCTCTAAGGGCCCAAATATCCTAGGAGAAAGCTTTATTCGCTTTCCAACTCTTCACTTCCCGTGCTGAGGAGCGACCTTCAAGAACACTTGGTCCCCGACCTCGAGCTCCAAGGGTCTCCTCCTGTTATTGTCGAATGACTTCTACAGGTACTGAGCTGCCTTAATCTCCTCTCGTATAAGCTGAACCTTCGCTTTCGTGCTCTGCACCACCTTCGGTCCAAGAACTCTTGTTTCCCCAACCTCAGTCCAGCATACGGGTGAGAGGCACGACCTCCCGTACAAAGCTTCGAAAGGAGCGATGCCAATGGTTGAGTGATATTTGTTGTTGTAAGAGAAATCTATCAGAGGAAAGTGTTGTACCCATGATCCTCTAAGGCCCAAAACACATTCTCGTAGAATATCTTCCAAATTCTGGATATTGCGCTCTGTTTGCCCATCTGTATGGGGGTGGAAAGCAGTGTTGAGGCATAGTCAGGTGCTAAAAGCATGTTGAAATCCTCTCAAGACCTGTGAGGTTAACCAGGTATCACAGTTAGAGATTATATATCTCATAATTCTATGCAACCGCACCACCTCATTCACGTACCTCTAAGCTAGGGCCCCAACCGTACTTTACTCCTTGATTGCTAGGAAGTGAGCCTATTTCATCAACTGGTCCACCATTTCCCAGATAGCATCTCTACCTCCTTGAACCATGGGTAGCCCTGTGACTAAATCCATATAGATTTCATCCCACTTCTACTCAGGGACATATAAAGGTTGTAACAGACCTCCTAGGATGTGGTGTTCAGCCTTCACCAGCTGACACATGAGGCACTTTGCTACGAACTCTGCAACTGTCTGTTTCACCACGGGCCACCCGAACTACCCTCCCAAGCCCTAGTACATCATGCAAGTTCACAAATTTACTACCAGGGGTGAGTTTTGAAACTCACCAAGAACTCTCTCGTGCATTGCCTCTAGAACAAGCAACATACCCCAGAAAAGCATCTGATTCATACCATACTCCGACCATCCTTCTAGAGCATTGCCCTGGCTAGCCCGATCGCACATCACTTCACTATCTGTGTCTCCCCACTGAGACTCCTCCTCCTTCCTTAGTAGGGGGACTGCATTATTATCTGAAATAGGAAACATCTACCACCATCTACACATACATCAATGTGTAGTGCATCATATTCTTCCATCGCCTTCTAGACATCTTCCGACTTTCGAACCACGTCCTTCCCCTTAATCAAAGCGTCAGCCACCACATTTCCTTTGCCTTTGGTGTAGGCGATTTCGAAGTGTTATTCCCCGAGGAACTCTATCCGCCTTCTCTACCGCAAATTCAGGTCATGCTGGGACAATATATACTTCAAACTCTTGTGGTCCGTGAAGACCAAGAAGCGCTCCCCGATGAGGCAATGATTCCACACCATCAGTGCGAACACAACTACTGCAAGCTCTAGATCATGGGTGGCATAGTTACGTTCGTGAGGACATAACTACCTAGACCCATAAGTGATCACCCCTTGCTGTTGCATCAGCACACACCCCAAGCCATGGCCCACGGCATCACAGAATACCTCAAATGTTACTCGCACCTCTGGTAATCTTAGCACTAGGTCACTAACAAACATTCCTTTTAGTTAATTGAAGGCTTCCCCACATTTCTCATCCCACACAAAAGCTCGATCCTTCTTTTTCAAGGCCATAAAAGGTACTGAGACTCAAGAGATGTTGGGCACAAACCTCCGATAGTATCTTTCTAGTCTATGGAAGCTATGAACTTCTTCCACGTTCATTGGTGCTGACCAAGAAACAACTGCCTCGACCTTTGATGGGTCCCCCGCTATTCTATGCTCAGACACCACGTGCCCAAGGAAGTGAACTTGTAACATCTAGAACATGCTCTTGGAAAATTTCCCATAGTGTTGGTGATAGAGGAGGACCTCTAAAACTGTTCTCAGGTGTCCAACATGATCCTCCTCTGATCTTGAGTAGATCAGAATGTTATCAATAAACAAGACTACGAACCGATCCAGGTATTCATGGAAGACGGAGTTCATGAGTCCCATGAACACAGCTGGAGCATTTGTAATACCAAACGACATGGCTACAAAATCAAAGTGTACATACAACCATCAGAATGCAGTCTTCGAGATTTCTCCCTCCTTCACCCTCAACTGGTGATATCCAGACCGCAGATCAATCTTAGAGAACCATCCTGCTCCCCTTAGCAGGTCCAAGAGATCGTCTATCCTCGAAAGTGGGTAATGGTTCTTGACCGTTACATGATTAAGTCTTTGGTAGTCTATGCACTACCTGAGACCACCATATGCCTTATTTGTGAACAAGACAAGAGCACCCCAAGGCGACGCACTTGGTTGAACAAAAACCTTCTTCATCAGATTTTCAATCTGAATCGGCAACTCCTACAACTTAGATGGTGTCATCCAGTAGGGAGCCATAGAAATAGGATGGGCACCAATTTTCAAGTCTATCCTGAACTCAACATCACGTTGAGGGGGTAGAGTCGCCACCTCTTCTGGGATGACGTCCATAAAATCACCAACGATCCCTGGGACATCCCCCATTTTTGTATCCATCAACTCCTCTAATAGTTCAGCTAACCAGTAAAGGAAGGGCTCCCCTCATCGGCTACCCTCCTTGCAACCCCGCTCACCGATGAAAGTCACACGTCGTTCGCCTATTCCTAAGAACACAACCCTTCATCAGAAAAATTCAATGATGGAATACACCGAGAACAGACATTCGATTCCTAGAATGATGTTGTATGGCTGAATTAGCAGTAAAATGAGATCTCCACTAGATTGGTGTGGCCCCAAAATCAACTTACATCCCTGGAAAACACGAGACAAGCTTGTATGACCTCTGACTGGCGTACTGAAAATCGAGGGTACAAAAAGTGTCTCTATGTCTATGCCCACGACACTATCTAAACTGGGTGCAACAAAGGAGTGTCATGATCTTGAATCAATCCAGTCATAGGAATGGGTTCTAAAGAAGCTGATCATACCTCAGACGACTTCTGGTCCTGCTAGAGGTACTGCCCCCTGCGGCGTGTAACTGCCCACGCCCAGCTCCCCTACCCCTTGACTGTTAGCCTCCTCTCTGACCGCACCCTAGTCGAGGTTCCTAACGAGGGCCATGATGTCATCCTCCTCTTTCTATTCCTGCCCTCAGAAGAGCGGGATCTCGCTGCCCCTACTGCTACTTCTGAAAGGGTCTAGCTGTGAACTACTGCTGCTAAGGTGGGCGTTTTACCTACCCACCACCGCCATACTGCACTTTTTCTGGGCATTGCTTCCGAAAGTTCCCATGGATGGCACAGATAACGTATCTCGGCCCTAGGCCCGAAATAATAGGGAGAGAGAAAGGATATCTGACCTAGAACTGCAGAGGCCTTCTTCCTACTGGTCAAAACCTAGAGGGCCCTAATGATAGAGGATTACTGCTGATGGCCTTCACCATCGACGAGCCCAACTGGATTCCGTCTCACGATACACCCCCTTTCATGTGCATCTTTTCCACCACTTAAACCTTCATATAGACCTCCAAGAATGTTGGTAGGGTGATGGGAGTAACAACATACTAGAGAGAAGTACAAAGTGCCTCCTCCCAACATCTCGCCCGAGACTCCTAATCCAGAAATAGGACAGGAGCATAAGGAATGAGATCCTTGAACTTGATCCCCAACTCACTCACTGAGAAACTCCCCTTCTATAGGGAGAGTAGTTCTTACCTCTTCTTATCCTTCATCATTGAAGAGATGAATTCCACCCAGAATTCCTTCTCGAAGTCATCCAATGTAACCTCAACCTCCCTCTTCTCCCCAAGAAAAAGCATCCACCACTGACGTGCTTCTCCATGCAACTGGATCACAACCAGAGGAACCCAGTACTCTGTCGGATCTAGAATCAAGATGAAATCTATCACAAGCTCCTCTAGCCAGCTCTCTGTCTCCATGTCTGAGATGTTGCCCTTTTACTTCTCGAGGGACTGCTGCTGAAACACTCGAAGCTTCTTCTACAATTGATCATCATCCTCCACTCGGTCAGCCCTGTGTCGATCAGCCAAGTCATCCTCATGGGCTTCAATCGCCCGCACTACTCATTGTCGTCTCCCATGTTCCATAGCTGTAGGGTAAACAAAGAATGCCTAAGACAATGTAGTGTAGAATATTATTATTACATTTTCATAGACGTCTTATTCATTTTAAATCCCTAAAATTCCCTATAAACACAAGAACGAAAGTCATTATGAGGAATGTACCTTTCCTAGGGTCTCTACCCTACAATCAGTGTAGCCTAACTTGGTCATTCTATAGGTCCAGAGTCCTTGCATCGGATCACAGGGAGCCCTAAAATCTTGTGTCTTAGCGAGTATTCCCTAGCCTTTTTCACACACCAAAATAGTCCAAAACTATTTCCCTACCATCCCATGAAATCCTCTCTGTGCCTAACTCTAGACTCTATACTATCTCTCAACCTCCTCTGATACCATTCTGTCATGACCCCCTCCCACCAAAGATTCCCCTCCTGAGCTGGCAATGGTGAAAGGGAGATAATGACCCCGATTCCTGCCTCTAGTAGGCCCCGGAATGGCGACTAGAACCAAGGGTATGTGTTTTCACAAATATTGGAGGCATTACCCTTAATATTATTTAAGATCAAAAATAAGATGAGTCAAACACCAAAATAAGAAGGAACAAGTAAATGAAACTAAACCCAAACCAACCCATATGCATGTTTTATACAAAACAGAAACAAAAGTACAAGTACAAGAAAATATCCAAAGTACGATACCAAAAAGGAAGAAAAAACTGCAACCAACTAATCTCCAACGCCCAACTAGCAAGGTCTCGCATGGTCACTAAAGTCCTCTTGAATACCTAAATGTAAAAGTAGGGTGAGCATACAATTATACTCAGTAGGAAAACCTAAATATCTCGTGCACAAGTGGGGAGACATCCTAATGCTCGTGGGAAAAGAGATAACCAAAGAACCTAAAAAGGAAAACTATCCGCCCAAGCCTCCCTAAGTCACACTCCCCAAATAACGCAAGTCATGTAATATATAGTAATATCACTTTGATATTTCGGTACCCCACACCACTTTCCCACTGGTTATTGATGACATCCTATGAATCAGTCCAATCCCGCCCTTCTCATCGCAGTCCCACTGCCAGACCCCGCCCGCACACACCTTGACCACTACCACACATCTCGCCCACAAACACTGGGGCCACTACTACACATCCCGCCTGAAATCACTTGGGCCACTACCACCACTCCCAAAAACACTTGGTCTAGAACAACCATTTCCACACCCGAAGAAACTTGGGCCTCTTCCCAAAGACACTAGGGAAATAACCTTCCTGCACACACCTGGGCCAACTACCACAACTACCCTGCACGAATATTCTTGGGCTAAAATGGACCTCAGGCTATCAAAGCTCGCCCAAAGAGTCTTGGGCTAATACGACCCATACATTACATACATTGTTAATACATAAAAATTGAAGCATACTTATTACAACATATAACAAAACCATGAAAGGACCGTATAGGTATAGTGTCTTTAGAAACTGGGAAACATAAACAACTGGTTCATAAAGCATCTACATTGTCTCCCATTTATTTCATCACATCTAGAGTCCCTTTTGGAATATCCTACTTTATAACCTTCTTCCAGACATGGGGGAACGAAAAAATACAAAAGGGTGATCTCAAATGCTCAGTAAGGGTAAACAGAACAACAATCAATCCCATCATATTCATAAGAACATAACATTTTGGAAATCTTAACCTGCAAAAGAAATCATAATTTCATAACATGGGATAAATCACGGTAGTGAAATGTAATCACAATAATCATAAAATAAAACATAATACTTTGTGGCATACACACATAATCATAGATAATCATTTCTTGTTAACAAAGACTCATTGTGAAGACTATCTTAGTGGACAAGGTCCATTTCTGAACCGAGTTCACTCCTCGTTCTAGTCCTGTTTCACTGAACCGGTTTAACCTGCCGTTCCAGCCATGTCTATCTCATGAGATATAAAATCTTTACCCAATAAATTGGAGGGAGATATAGGTTCCACCCATCTCATAATGATACCATTCTTATGTGTGCCACCAAATCATAAATCATACATAATTGCATAACCCATGTAATAAAAATGGGATTCTTAAACAACATGACATCATAAAAAAATTCATATAAGATAAAGGAATTCATAAAAATAATTCCATCACAACATAATCAAATAAATGTAATAATAGGGATAGAAATAGAACCCTATATTATCTTAGATGTAAAATTATTTTGATAAAACACTTGAACTCCTTTCTTGAGGAAAATATAATTTCTACATCAAAAACATTTTCCTTTCTTAACATGTAATACAATTTTAAACTAAAATAAGTTGATTAAAAATAAACTTTAAAAATTGTAAAGGAAGATTCTTGGAAATAATGTTTTAAAAATACATTCATTCCGTATAAGTTAAAAAACATTCTTCTCGTACTTTAGTCGAAAAATTCAAAAAGTACCTCGTAAGAAAAACGACAAAAGATTCCTTTAATATCTATTACTAAAAAATCACCGAAGGGAAAAATTGGATTTAAACAATTATAGGTGGATGGAAACAATATTACATATCGTGGAAACATGGATGTGGATGATAAAATACACCCCAGTAAATACCAAAGTATAAACAATCTCGGATAAAATTAGATTGTGATATTTTCCCTTACCTTAGGTCTGATTTGCTTCGTAAGTGTTCGAACCTCCTGTATAATGATTTAAATAATGTCATTGACTTATTCCAGAGTCATACTCATTGTTATGATATCATATATTGTCATATTCTTAGCTTATTATTAGTAATATTTCATTTATACTTGTTATTCGGGTGTTTATTTCTTTTTGTTCTTATGCGTGTTTTGTCGAATAAATTATTATTCTTCTCATTAGGTTATAGATACCTCATTTCAAGAATGGTATTAGTGTACTATATATCATATTTATTCATTCAATTCATTTATATAATCTTTATGCAATTAAGATCATGTAGAACGAATCACATCACATCGTGGAGACGGTATTCCATATGTACGCACGAGCGATGATATCGTTTCCATGATTGTGGAATTGTATTAGAGAGTATGTATACTATTTCAGAATCAATACCACATTACAATAATCATATATAGTTATTTATTTGCACTATTATATCCATCAATGTAAGGTGGTGATGGAAAATAGATTACCCCACATCGTGGAGATGGTATTCCGTACATACGCACGCACGGTGATTTCATTTTCCGTAGGATGGATAGATGGTGAAATAGGTTTCTTTCATACTTATAATAATGTATCAGTATATGAGTGATACTGATGTTATTACTTCATAATGAAACAACTATAGAAGAAGAAGTGGAAGAAGAAATAAAGATGAAATAATCGGTAACGGACATTACCTCTTCTTTGAAGCGCTTCTTTGAGACCTACTTTTAGGGCCCTAAAATTGGTCATTGAAGAAGACCAGGACCTCTAGGATATCTCTAGGGATGTTGAGAGAAGAAATTGGTAGGGGTTGGCCGAGCTGGAAGGCTCAAAGTGGTGTGAGGAAGAGAGGGAGGAGGTGCCCTTTTATAAGGGAGGAGAGGGGCACCTTTGGAATAACTAAAAATATTATTTTATTATAAAGTCAAATTCGGTTTTTAATAGCTCAAAATTGATTTATTTCGAATCTAAGGTAGGGATGGGTCTAAATCCTCTCATCCAATATAATTTATAAAAGTTTATGTTCCTATTTTTACCTTATCATTTAGATTTAACATTATGTTAAATAATTTTACTTTTACCGTGTCTTCTTGTGTTCTTACACTATAAGGTTAATAAACATACTATAACATGCCAAACGAACACCAAGTTGTTAATTATTAATATATATAACCTTATCTAGGTCTTTTGGCTGAACCATAGATTTTTAGGAATAAAATAACAATTAATAATACAATATTTGTTTTAAAAACTATTTTATGTCAATTTTGACAGTATTTAGTAATTGATTTTTGTGAAAATCATAACAGAATGATTAGTTTGAACAAAGTTAATTAAATCAATACTAACATGTCAAAGTAACCTATAAAATTATTGGAATTCATTAAAAGTCTCAAATTACATTTATTTGGGTATTTATAACTTCAATTATGTCAATATTTCATTAATAAGATAATTACTGCATCATCGTTGTGTCATAATTAAATTATTTAATGTCTAAAAATTACAAATAATATACAATTATGTAGGATATGTTTTTAGCTTTCTAATTAATATTTATAGTCAAATTTATCTTATGTATAACCCCGTATTAAAAATTATTTACTTATTAAACTTTGATTTTAACTATTTTAACCCTTCTTTAAATAAATAATTAATTAATGTCCTAATCAAATCCAAGTGGGCCAAAATGGTCATATTTTATTCCTAAGGTTGTTTTTGGTCGAATTACACTTATCCAATAGAATTAGGACATGTGTTAGGGTAATAATAATAACAATTTTACCCTTAATTACCCTATTTACTTTTAACCGTGGTAAAAAAAGTAAAAAGTTACTATTCAACAAAAATTATTTTCATCTCATTGAACCACATTTTTGTCCTTGATATTAACCGTGTCTCTCGGAATTTCGCAATTCCACTCACAGAAGCAGTAAAATTATGTTTTATGAAAAATTCAGGTTTTTTAACTACCACTTAGTGGTTTCACTATTCATAAAAAATTGAAAATTTTTAGAAAAATACCAATATTTCAACCTAGGCTAATTTCGATATTCCGAATCCAAAAATGAAGTCCATTTTGAAAAATAAAATTTATAATATTTCAAAAAGTGGTTATTACTATTCATAACGGCTAGTTTTAATAATATTTTAATAGCATATCATTGTTTAGTGAAACTCAGTATTCCATACGACGCAAGCTATTGAGGAAGGTCACGGTTGCGTGTAAAGCAAGCCAAGCTAGTGTTGTGTGTAGTGAAAGATTCTTTTGATAAAAACAAAATATTTCTCATAAAATTCTCAGGCGTTACATTCTACCCCCCTTAAAATGAATTTCTCCCTCGAAATTCGTCACTTTGTAACAAAAAGATGAGGATAACATTCCCTCATCATTTCCTCAAAATCCCATGTAGCTTCTTCTAATTGGTGGTTCCTCCCTAAAACTTTCACCAAGCGAGTGGTCTTGTTTCGTAGGACATTTTCGCTATGATCCAGAATCTCTATCAGCTGTTCTTTATAAGAAAGATCTTGCTCCAGCGGTACAACTTCCGAGCTGTGTACATGTGAAGGATCAGGTATGTAATTTCTCATGAGATATACAAGGAACAGATCATGAACTTGAGAGGGATTTGGTGGAAGTGCCAATCGGTAAGCCACCATTCCAACACGATCCAGTATTTCGAAAGGACCGATATATCGAGGGCTCAACTTCTCCTTCTTTCCAAGTCTCATGACCCTCTTCCAAGGAAATATTCGTAAGAACACTTTATCACCCACTTCAAACTCTAGGTCTTTTCTTCGGTAGTAGGCATAAATTTTCTGTCAACTTTGAACTTCTCTTATGTGTTGTTGAAAAGATCGGACCTTTTCTGCCATCTCATCAACAAGATCATGTCCTAAAACCTTTCTTTCCCCTACTTCATCCCAGCAAGTTCGAGTCCTGCATTTCTTTCCATAGAGAGCTTCACAAGGAGCCATCCGAATACTGGAGTGAAATCTATTATTATTATAAAATTCCACCAAAGGTATGTGTTTATCCCAACCACCTTTGAAATCCATAGAGCAAGCTCTCAACATATCTTATAGAGTTTGAATTGTTCTCTCAGATTGACCATCTATCTGAGGATGATAAGCAGTACTGAAACTCAACTCCGTATCCAGAGTATGCTGAATACTTTGCCAGAACTTCGAGGTAAATCTCAGATCCCAATCAAATATAATAGAAAGTGGTACTCCATGCAATTTTACCACTTCCTTTACATATATCTTAGAAAGCTGATCCAGAGATAAATCCTATCTAATAGCAATGAAGTGTGCAGACATTATAAGATGATCAACTGTTACCCAGATTGCATTATTGCCTTTGGATGTTTTAGGAAGTCCGGTAACAAAGTCCATAGTGATGTTTTCCCATTTCCATTCGGGTATGGGTAATGGTTGTAACATCCCCTTAGACTTCTATCTCTCAGCATTAACTTGCTGAAAAACCAAGCATCGAGAGACATATTCAGCAACATCTATTTTCATGCCATCCCACCAGAAGTACTGTTTCAAGTCCCTATAGATCTTCGTGCTTCCAGGATGAATAGAGAATGAAAAACTATGAGCCTCATCCAGCAGCTGCTTCTTTAATTCGGGGATGGGAGGAACACAAACCCGATTCCTGAACATTATTATCCCAACACAATCAAGGTTGAATTCAGGAATATTTCTCACCTTCTATTGTAACTGTACATCTTTTTTCTGTGCCTCTTTAATCTTCACATGCATAGATGGTTGAACATTAATTTGAGAAAGATACTATTTTCCCCCTTCCATTATAATTCCAAGATCCATCCTTTGTAAATCCATAAATATTGGAGCTTTTGTGATCCTCATCATGGATAAACTGGCATGGTCTTGTCGACATAATGCATCTGCCACCTTGTTTGCTTTCCCAGGGTGGTAACGAATTGAGCAGTCGTAATCCTTAATCAGCTCTAACCATCTTCTTTGGCGCATATTCAGATCCTTTTGTGTGAAAATATATTTTAAACTTTTATGATCAGTATAAATGCCACACCTTTCTCCATAGAGATAATGCCTCCAAATCTTTAATGCAAAGATTACCGCAGCTAACTCCAAATCATGTGTTGGGTAATTTTGCTCATGGATTTTCAACTGTCGTGAGGCATAAGCTATCACCATATCATTTTGCATAAGAACACACCCTAGACCCTTCTTGGATGCATCACTGTAGATCACAAACCTTTCTCCACTATAAGGAAGTGTGAGCACAGGTGCACTGGATAACCTTCTTTTCAACTCCTTGAAATTCTCTTCACATTCTTCCATCCAAACAAACTTAACTCCTTACTGAGTCAACTTGGTGAGTGGACTAGATAATCGTGAAAAATCATTCACAAAACGTCGATAATATCCAGCCAAACCAAGAAATCTTTGGATCTCAGTTACTGTGGTTGGTCTCGACCATCTTTTGATAACCTCTGTTTTTGCTGGATCCACAGATATCCCCTCTTTTGAGATTATGTGACGCAAAAATGAATCTTTTTGAAGCCAAAATTCACACTTGGTAAATTTGGAATAAAGCTTATCCTTTATTAGGGTCTTCAATATAATTCTCAAGTGATCTTCATGTTCTTCCTTGCTCTTTGAATAGACAAGAATATTGACTATAAAGACTACCACAAATTGATCAAGATAGTCTCTAAAGACTCTATTCATCAGATCCATGAAGATATCAGGGTCATTAGTAAGACCAAATGGCATCACTATAAATTCATAGTGTCCATACCTTGTACGGAAATCCGTCTTTGGTATATCCTTCCTTTTGACCCTTAATTTATGATACTCTGAACGAAGATCAATCTTGGAAAAGTATTGAGCTCCGCGTATTTGGTAAAATAAGTCATCAATGCGTGGGAGAGGATATTTGTTCTTGATAGTGATATTGTTATGTTCTTGATAATCAATGCAGAGTCTCATTGATCCATATTTCTTCTTAACAAATAGAACAGGTGCTCCCCAAGGTGACACACTAGGGAGTATGAATCCCTTATCAAGAGTCTCTTGGAGTTACTTCTTCAATTCCTCTAACTCAATTGGGGCCATTCTATAAGGTGTCTTTGAAATAGGCAAAGCACCCAGTACGAGTTCTATTGAAAACTCAACTTCACGATTTGGTGTAAGACCCAGAAATTCCTCCAGAAAGACATCATAGAACTCCCGTACAATGGGAATATTATTAATCGTTAGTTTCTAACCAACCATTTGAGATAAATAACCCGCATTTAGTGGAATAAAGACCCATAAGATGGAAGAAATTTCCACTGGAATGTTATGTTCATCCTTGCATCGATAGACGATCATAGATTGATCAGGAATATGAAATGTGACTTCCCTTCTTTGGCAATTGATATGAGCTGCATATAAAGAAATCCAATCCATGCCACGAATCACATCAAATTCCACTATATGAAGGATCACAAGATTTGCAGGAAGCACTTTCCCACAAACTTCAATCAGGGAAGATTTATAAACATTTGATGTGATTGTTTTTCCATTATGTGTTGTAACAGCTAACTCAACATCTAATTGTTGAGGTAATACAGTGATACCCTTAGAAAAATATTCGGAAATAAATGAGTGGGTGGATCCAGAATCAAAAAAAACATTTTCTACTTTAGAGTGGTTGGTAAGTGTACCTTTCACCACATGGTTATCGTACTCCACATCGCTGATAGAAAATGCATGTGACTTTCCTTTGTCTTCAGCCTTAAGAGTTTGTTGACGTCTACCATCATCATCAACCCTTGGATTTGGGCATTGATTGGACTAATTCCCCATCTCCTTGCACTTGAATCATTTAAGTGTATTAGATTCATTCAATGTATCCCTTCCTTTGTTTGCATCATTAGACATATTCTTCCCATAATTGTTGCATTCAAATTCCCAATGACCTTCCTTTCCACATTTGAAACATTTACTTGTCCCTTTAAGACAACTCCCTCCATGTTTCTTTCCACACATTGAGCATAAGGGAAAGCTCACCCTCTTTTCAGTGTGCTCTTTAGATTTTCCTTTGAATTCCATTTTCCTCTTCTTATCAAACCCATATGACTGATGGGTTACTCCAATCTCCATCTCAACTTTGAGAGCACATCAAATGATTTCCTCATAGCTATTGAAGTCCCTTATGTCTAAGGCCCTTCAAAGACTTGGTTTTAAGCCACTACAGAATCGATCGATCTTACTCTCAGGTTAGATAATAATACCAGAAGCGTACCTTACAAGTCTTGTAAAATTTTCTTCATAGGTACCAACAGATTCATCATCCTTTTGCATTAGTTCAAGAAACACTTTCTCCATCTTTTTTCGGAGAATATGTGGGAAGTACTTATTGAAAAATAAGTTCTTCAACTCGTCCCATTCCAAGGACTCAATTTCATATCTTTGCCTCGTATTCTTGATAAGATTCAACCATTGATCAGCATCACCTTCCAAATGATACACTACTAAGATGAAATTATCATGTTCAGAACATTAAATAACTGAAAATATCTTTTCAGTAGTACTAATCCATTGTTCAGCAATTAATGGATCAGTAGACCCACTAAATGAAGGTGGACGCTGCATAATGAAGGATTCAATAGAATGTTGCTCCTTCCTTTGCACATTTGGAAGTCCTACATGATTCATAGCTTGAGAAAGTTGTGTGAGCATGGCTACAAGATTTTACATTACATCTCCCATAACGTTTTCTGGCTCATGGGGACAATCATGGCATTGGACGTCGCTTTCCGCATTAACACGGTTCCTTCGGGTTCTAGCCATTGACTAAAACCAAGAAGAATAGTGTGAGCAACACTAATTATAATAGGAAAACCACATAATCGAGAATAATATTTCACACTTAAGGTCTTATCCTAGGTTATTCATGGCCATTTCTAAAACACTAAGATTGTGTTCTATGCTTAGACGTATCCTTAGGGTTCTTACAAAGGCTTTCACATCCTAGTTTCCAAAGGTTGACTATACCTTTCCTCTGATACCAACTATAACGACCCATACTTTACATACATTGTTAATATTTCAAAATTGAAGCTTACTTAATACAAAATATAACAAAACCACGAAAGGAATGTATAGGTATAGTGTCTTTAGAAACAGGGAATCAAAAACAACTGGTTCATAAAGCATCTACACTGTCTTCCATTTATTTCATCATATCTAGAGTCCCTTTGGGGATATCCTACTTAATAACCTTCTTCATGACCTGGGGGAAAGAAAACATACAAAAGGGTGAGCTCAAATGCTCAGTAAGGGTAAACAAAACAAAAATCAATCACATCATATTCATAAGAACATAATATTAAGGAAATCTTAACCTGCAAAAGAAATCATAATTTCATAACATGGGATAAATCATGGTAATGAAATGTAATCAAAATAATCATAACATAAAAAATGAAACTATGTGGCATACAAAAATAATCATAGGGAATCATTTCTTATTAGTCAAGACTCATTGCCAAGACTATCTTAGTGGACAAAGTCCATTTCTGAACCGAGTTTACTCCTCGTTCCAGTCCTGTTTCACCGAACTGGTTTAACCTGCCATTCCAGCCATGTCTATCTCATGAGATATAAAATCTTTACCCAATTCATTGGAGGGAGATATATGTCCCACCCATCTCATAATGAAACCATTCTTATGTGTGCCACAAAATCATAAATCATACATCATTGCATAACCCATGTATTAAAAATGGGATTCTTAAACAACATGACATCAAAAAACAATTCATATAAGATAAAGGAATTCATAAAAATAATTCCATCACAACATAATCAAATCAATGTAATAATAGAGATAGAAGCAGAACCCTATATTAACTTAGATGGAAAATTATTTTGATAAAACACTTGAACTCCATTTTTGCGGAAAATATCCTTTCTACTTCAAAAACATTTTCCTTTCTTAACATGTCATACAATTTTAAACTAAAATAAGTTGATTAAAAATAAACTTGAAAACTTGTAAATTAATCTTCTTGGAAATAATGTTTTAAAAATCCATTCATGCCGTATAAGTTAAAAAAACATTATTCTCGTACTTTGGTCGGAAAAGTCAAAAAGTACCTCGTATGAAAAACAACAAAAGATTCCTTTCTTATCATTTACTAAAAACTCACCGAAGGGTAAAATTGGATTTAAACAATTTTAGGTGGATGGAAACAATATTACATATCGAGGAAACATGGATGTGGATGATAATATACACCCTAGTAAATACCAAAGTATAAACAATCTCAGATAAAATGAGATTGTGATATTTTCCCTTACCATAGGTCTGATTTGCTTCGTAAGTGTCCGAACCTCCTGTATAATGATTTAAATAATGTCATTGACTTATTCCAGAATCATACTCATTGTTATGATATCATATATGTTCATATTCTTTAATTATTATTAGTAATATTTCATTGTTACTTGTTATTCGGGTGTTTATTTCTTTTTGTTCTTATGCGTGTTTTGTCAAATAAATTCTTATTCTTCTCTTTAGGTTATAGATAACTCATTTACAGAATGGTATTAGTTTACTATATATCATATTTATTCATTCAATTCATTTATATAATCATTATGCAATTAAGATCATGTAGAACGAATCACATCACATCGTGGAGACAGTATTCTTTACGTATGCACGAGCGATGATATCATTCCCATGATCGTGGAATTGTATTGGAGTGTATGTATACTATTTCATAATCAATACCATTTTACAATAATCATATATAGTTATTTATTTGCACTATTATACCCATCCAAGTAAGGTGGTGATGGAAAATAGAAACACCACAGCATGGATATGGTATTCCGTACGTACGCATGCGCGGTGATTTCATTTTCCATAGGATGGATATATGGTGAAATAGGGTTGTTTAATACATATAATAAAATATCAGTATATGAGTGATACTTATGTTATTACTTCATAATGAAACAACTAAAGAAGAAGAACTGGAAGAAAAAATAAAGATGAAATAATCGGTAACGGACATTACCTCTTCTTTGAAGCGCTTCTTTGAGACCTCCTTTTAGGGCATAAAAAAATTGGTATTTGAAGAAGACCAGGACCTCTAGGATGTCTCTAGGGAAGTGGAGAGAAGAAATTGGAAGGGGTTGGCCGAGCATGATGGCTCAAAGATGTGTGAGGAAGAGAGGGATGAGGTTCCCTTTTATAAGGGTGGAGAGGGGCACCTTTTGAATAACTAAAAATATTATTTTATTATAAAGTCAAATTCGGTTTTTAATAGCTCCAAATTTATTTATTTCGAAGCTAAGGTGGGGATGGGTCGATATACTATAATCCAATAGAATTTAGACAAGTTAAGGTTCCTATTTTAACCTTATCATTTAGATTTAACATTAAGTTAAATAATATTACTTTTACCGTGTCTTCTTGTGTTCTTACACTATAAGGTTAATAAACTTACTATAACAAGCCAAACGAACCCCAAGTTGTTTATTATTAATATATATAACCTTATCTAAGTCATTTTGCCGAAACATAGATTTTTAGGAATAAAATAACAATTAATAATATAATATATGTTTTAAAAACTATTTTATGTCAATTTTGACACTATTTAGTAAATGATTTTTGTGAAAATCATTAAAAATGATTAGTTCTAAAAAAGACAATTAAATCAATACTAACATGTCATAGTAACCTATAAAATTAGTGTAATTCATAAAAAGTCTCAAATTACATTTATTTGGGTATTTATAATATCAATTATGTCAATATTTCATTAATAAGATAATTACTCCATCATCGTTGTGTCATAATTAAATTAATTAATGTCTAAAAATTACAAATAAAATAAAATTATGTAGGAAATGTCTTTATATTTCTAATGAATATTTATAGTCGAATTTGTCTTATGTATAACCCCATATTAAAAATGATTTACTTATTAAACATTGATTTTAACTATTTTAACCCTTCTTTAAATAAATTAATAATTAATGTCCTAATCTAATCCATGTGGGCCTAAATGGTCATATATTATTCATAAGGTTGTTTTTGGTCGAATTACACTTATCCAATAGAATTAGGACAAGTTTTAGGGTAATAATAATAACACTTTTACCCTTAATTACCCTATTTACTTTTAACCGTGGTAAAAAATGTAAAAAGTTACTATTAAGAAAAAATTATTTTCATCTCATTGAACCACATTTTAGTCCTTAATATTAACCATGTCTCTTGGATTTTCGAAATTCCACTCACAGAAGCGGTAAAATTATGTTTTATGAAAAATTCGGTTTTTTTAACTACAACTTAGTGGTTTCACTATTCATCAAAAAGTGAATGTTTTCAGAAAAATTCCAAAATTTCATCCTAGGCTAATTTCGATATTCCGAATCCAAAAATGAAGTCCATTGTGAAAAATAAAATTTATAAAATTTCAAAAAGTGGTTGTTAGTATTCATAACAGCTCGATTTAATAATATTTTAATAGCATATCGTTGTTTAGTGAAACTCGCGTACGACGCAAGCTATTGAGGAAGGTCGCAGTTGCGTGTAAATCATGCCAAGATAGTGTTGTGTGTAGTTAAAGATTCCATTGATAAGAACAAAATATTTCTCATAAAAGTCTCAGGCATTACATGGACTATCTGAGAAAGGGGGAAGAAAAGGAGATCATAAGCAGCCACTCATAGGAGTGTTGGGAAAAACACCCTCCCCCATGAAATGGGGGTGTTCGGTAGCAAGTTCTCAACTTTGGTGGGGCGCGAATAAGAATCATAAGAACTATAAGTTTATATAATTAAATAAACCACTCAGCTGATCCTATGGTTTCTACATAAAGATCTGAGCACATGCCTCGACCCTGATACCATGAAAGTATGCACACAATTGACAGCCCCAAACCCCATAAATCTTTTCATGTTTCAACTGTTTTATTTTATCAGTTCCATAACTACCACAAAACTAGTAACAACCAAACCATATCAAATGTTCATAAACATATCCATTCCAACCACAAACATGGCTAGGAAAAACACCAGTAATAGAACACCATTTATATTTATCAGCCAAACAATTCCATTGATTTTATGTATTTAATCAACCACCATGTCCCACAATTCAATACCAAACTCTTCCACTTTTTATTCAAATTCAGATCCATTTCTTCACCCAACAACCATAACCACACCACAGAGGAAACAATACATACAACACAATATCATCCCATTGACACCATTTACTGTAGCTCCGCTGCCCATCACAACCATATCATACACGCCAACCCACAACCAAGACAACCACAGCCCTGCTGCGCACCAGTTCCACATGAACCCACAAAACACCCCTTCACATAACTAAACCCCAACCAGAACCCAAAAATTCATTTTTCAATTGGTTTAACCTGGGTGATCATACAAGGGTTCCAGGTATTCATTTAGTCATCCAACTTTACATGATTAACCAATTTCACCATTCTATGAATTCCATCCATGAAACAATCCAGAATATAGAAAAGTATTTAATTTCACAAGAAAAGTCCCCCAACGACCATGATTTTTAGTAGGCATAAGCCCGTTCAATTCACAAAATAATAAAAGGTTAAGCATTGATGGAAATAAAACAATAATATTAACAAATTTTCCCAAAACATGTTCTTTAACCAGTTATTAATTTTATTTTCCGGTTCAAACTTATCTCATGAAAAAAAGAGGATACCCACCCTGCAAGATGCACAAAAGAGGGAGAGACGAAGGTAAGATCCCTACCTAAAATGTTTTTGAAGGAACCACGATGGTCGAAGAACACTAAAGAAACCGAGGTCGATTCCCCAAAAACCCACCTTAGATCCCTCCTCATAGAAATATCAAACCAAAGCACACAATAATAGACATCCACACACTTCGTTCCACCCTTAATGGGAGTAGATCTATGAAACCGAAGGAGGAGGAGGAGTATATCCAAGTGGATCTAAGAAACTGAACAAAAACGATCAATAATGATCACTTACCTCAATAAACCGGATTCGACTTGCCAAGAGAAGCCATCAGATCACTTCTAAAATTCTTGGGAGAGGTTCTCCTATCCTCAAGGAAGGTTAATCCCATGTTATGTCCGTTTAGGGGTTAAACGAACCATTTATAGGAAAAATGAGTTAGATCCATATTTTTAGGATCTAAGATTAAGTGCCTGCATGGTTAGTCCTCGCAGTTTGACAAACTGTGCGCTAATCGTGCGTTAGCTACTTCCACACCAAACACTACTCACACGTTTAGTCTGCACAGTTAGCCAAACCATGCACTAACCATGCGTTTTCCACTACCTCTAACACCAACCTCGCACGATTTGGTCGTATGGTTTAGACAAACAGTGCGGAGCCCGTGCGAAAGGTACCGCCCTTTAGTCTTCCTTAAAAGTCCATAAAAACCCACCCCAATGTCACCTTGACCTTCCAGAACACCCCTAACACCACATTTTCACAATGTAATGGACTATAGAGCTTCGTTCTCTTACATCATGCACGATATTACATCCCATCATATTTGGTGCGAATTCAATTTTTGGGCTGCCCATCTCAAAATTCCATCATTGTGACATGATTCATATTATACACATATTTTCATTTATATTGTATATATAGTACCTCTATAAAAAAAAATTGATTACCTTTTTATTCCTAAAATGTAATGTTCAATTTCTAATTGAATTTTTAATTGTATTTTAAGGTAATAGTTACCAAATATGTAAGGGTATATTTTTTAAACCATCACTGAGTTGAAAATTATTTCTGTGTAAATTTAAATTTAATGGAATTTTATAATATTACAATTTAAAACACATCAATATTATTATATATAAAAATTAATATATTTTAAAATTATTTTTACCACTTACATTTATATTTCATTTCAATATAAAGGATTCATTCATGTGGAGTAAACCTAATATATTCTGTTAGGTATGGAACCATTACCCCCATGCCAATATGATTTATTTTGATTAATAAATTTCTTAAAAAATATTTTTTTTATTTTTTTTATTATTTTAATGCTATATTTTTCATTTTATGATAATATGAAAGAAATATTTCAATATTCTTCCATATTAGCCACACTCAAAATATTTTGACTCTATGTACAAAATTTTGGATAGATTCTTCTTTTTAATGTTTACATTTTGAATTTTTCTTGTCCCACCTATAATTTTTTTAAAAAATATAATTATTTGTATTCATTTATTTTAAAATTAATATCTATTTAAATTTTGCACATAATTATTTATAATTAAAAAGAACATTATCATAAACAATCCTTATTTCTTTTGAAAACCAATTCATTATGGTCTTAAAAGTGTTATTTAGATATTTAAACAACCTATATTGTTTAATATTCACCATAGGATATATTGTATAATGATTCCATCCAATATTTTTTTATATATGTCTTATGATTATGGTATGTGGATGTTTTGAAAAAACCAATTTCCCATTATGGATAAATAATGCTATGATGGAATTAAAAATTATTCAACGACCATAGCGAACAAATATGCATCGTTTATTATTATTTGATATATTATCCTATTATAACACTGAAATTAGATGTGAAAATATTTATATATACTTAGATAAAATATATTGGTCATAGGTAAAACATCACCTAAATTTTTTTTATAATATTATGAGGTCATACAACAAATATCCAATGATTCTAAAAATTTCAGTTTTGGGGTTTTATTAATATTTGAGCTAAAAATATTAATTACTAGTATATATATAAATTTTTATAATATTATCCATGGCTTATACGACTTTTTATCATAAAATTAGTGTGTTGTTTAAATATATAGTATATGAATTGTGAGTGTGGGTACATAGAATCATAGTATACCTGATTTTGTGGAGTGTCAGATCTTCAGATAGACATTGGATAGGAGAATAATGAATACTATTTAATAATGGATTTATTTATTATGAGGTTAATGTGATTGCATATTTTGTAGTTATGTTGGGTATGTTTAAACTATATGATCATTTTACCATATATTTTTATTTTTCTAGTTAGGCTCTTATAACGTTGTTTGAATAGGATTCTGTACATGCATCATGTTTGGAATTTTGGACTCACCAATGATATATATACATACATGATATGTTTTCCATAATTGGGAAATAATTTGTTTGCATTATAATTTTTTATACTATAAATCTCAATGTATGAGGTGAGGAACTTGATCATTACAATTTTTTTCCATAGTTTTTGTGGTAGGGAACTGTCTCTTTTTTGATGGGGACTATCGTTGTTGATGAGAAAATGATGGAATGGTGGATTATAGTTTTATTTTGAATGGAAATTTATCCCTTTATAATAGGTTGTGAAATCATAGAAGGATTGTTGTATTGTTTTATGGTTTATCCAACCAAGAAATGTCATAGTTGTTTTCTTGAAGGCCCAATGTGGCTAAGGTGAAGATACCCTCGTGTATTGTGGTAAACTATATTTATTTTTTATAAATGATTCGTTTTTGTAAGTTAATGTGGCGGGAAACAAAAGTAATGTTGTTTGGGCTTGACATTTATTTGGCATGAATTTTTTGGGATATCATGGATATTGATCATTTTGATATGAGAATTGGTGGTCATCAGTTGTTTATAATAGAGCTCAAGTTCAAATGGGAAAGCTAAATATTGTGATTTCACAATATAATTGAATAATTGTGGGGAACAATGATTATGTTTTTTTAGTTCAGTAGATACCAAATAATGATATTCCATTGGTACAGATAATCATATATGTTGTTAATTTTTGACTATGTAGACTTTATAGTAATGAATATTGAGTCTATTCATGGTTAGGCCAAATAAATTCTATACAATAGTACGTTGTGGATATAACATGAGATGTTTCTTCATTCAATACCATATTTATGACATATTTATTTTCTTGGTGTTTTTTAGCGTCAAAATCAGTCTCATGATGAAATTGGTTTCAACTGCTATGGCTCAAAGTAGTGCCTGCTAAATATATTTTCCTCCTTCGGAGAATTAGGCATCATTCAATTCACATTGATGATAACATTATGCATTGCAGTATCCCACTTGCCTCATGGTGTTCATGCTGCACAGCTTCGAAGGAGGAGACGACTCCTCATATGTTCTTCTTGGGTGAGTGTGCGGCGGCGGTCTGGGGATTTTTTGGGGCATTCACAGGGTATTATGATGGTTCTCTGGGGTCCCTCCCATTTTTGGATAAATTGTTTCATGGATCGGGAGGGAGAGGTTTGAAGAAGTTGGCTCTTACCTTGCTTCTTCAGGCTGGGTGCTAGTCGATCTGGAAAGCCCGGAACAAATGTGGATTTGAGGTGTCTTGCAGTTCGGGGAAGTATATCATCAGCAGGAAAAAATGATTACTCTCGGATCTTGTTTGTATTCATGGAAGCTGGAGAGGGGATTCCTCCCACAACTAGTTATTTTCCGACCTTCGTAATACAGAGTCTGCTATTAGTATCAACAGAGGGGACTGGGTTAACTGGTCTCACCCATCCGAGGGCATCAAACTTGACACTGATGGGGCCTGTTCAATGGGTTTTTTGCGAGGGGGTTGGGTGGTTAGGGACTCACAGGGCTTAGTCCTCATGGCCTTATCCTCTCAGTTAGGCTATGTTTCCTCTCTCTAGGTGGAAGATAAGGCAGTGATCATGGGTTTTACCCTTTTTTCTGTGGGGGTATTGATATTATTGAGGTAGAAATAGATTCTAAAATTCTTCATGATGCCCTTAATGATTTATGCCCTCCTCCATGGTCCATTTTTTACATTATCAGAAAGTGTTAAAGTATGATGTTGGATAGAACTAAAATCAGCCATTCGTGGCATGAGGGTTACCAAGTGGCGGACCACCTTGCTTCATGGGAAGTTATTGGATCTAATCTGATACGCTTGCATGATTTTTCTACTTTGAAGCCTGAAGGAGGAAATTTGATCAGAGGGGATGCCCTTGGATTGCATTATTTCAGACCTCCTTAGGTTTTTTAGCTATGTGTATATCTGTATGATTGTTTTTCTTCTAAATAAAAAAGTAACTTTGATGATGAACTATTGGTGTGATTGGATTTGTACCCAATATTTATGTGTTAGAAATGTCAAGCGTTGTTATTGACCACTAAATGTTAAATAGAATATGGATATTCACTTGGATGTGATAATTATGACTATGAATAATCCATTTTTACTGGAGTGTTATGGTGGGGATCGTGACTTGATCATTAATGAATCATTTTAAAAAAAGTTAGTTATTTTTTTAAATATGTAATGTTGAGTGTTGTAAAAAAGTTAGGTAATATTTTATATAGTAGCTCGATTTGTGTTGGATACTATGGCATGAGGTTGGGTATTGTCTAATTGAATATTTTTTACTGTTTTGCAGTATAATCAGGGGGTGGTGGTAAAATCATGACTAACATCAGTGAGAAATGATTTTTATTAGACCACTGTAGAATATCATAAATGGTATTAATTATGGCGGTGATATAATAATGTTGTATTACCCAAAATTGATGTCCACATAACTGGTTCCTCAAGCTAGTGGGTTACATTACCTCAAGGGCACCTCCACGTATGTTAGATTCTACAAACTAGTAGTGAGGTTGTGAAGGTGGTACTGTGGGGAGATTAAAACATATAATAAAATTTTCAACATAGTACGAAATAAATACTGACACCAGTAGGAAAAGTAGATGTAAATAAAAAAAATTAGATGCATAAGAATAAATATATCTAAAGAACTGATAATATAATTAAAATACACTATCATAGTGTCAATACAATGATGTATGGAATGCTTCTGAACAACTTGTAACTAGGACCATTACTTTATCAATACTTATAGACATGTTAACTGGTTAGCAACTAAAGGTATCTTGTGTAGGGTGTGTGATGAAAATCTCAGTAGGTCACCACCAATAGAGTTTACGTGTAATACATGTACTTATCATAATAAAATAGTGTGAAAATATAAAAAGGATAGGAAAATAATGATAAAATAAATAACAATCATCTTAGGTTTTTATAGGAAATTTTGACGATCTACATGTTTTAGCTCATTACCAGAATGGATGTTTGATTATTATCTATATATAGTATTAATATTTATAGTTTAATAATATATTTCTACCACCAATATGAACTATGTATGTGAGGATGTATGTGACTATATACCTGGAGTACTATTTGTTTGGCGGACTAGGGTGTCACATAGAACATCATAACAGATCTCATTATCTTATAAGATTTTGCAATGGTGTGCATTGGTTATATTCTAATAAGAGTGTGAGACAAAATTCATGACACTCGGGACAGTTAGTGATCCATCATGTAATCAATCGAGTAAATAATGTGGCATTGTATGCCTAATTCTCTACAAGTATCAATGGTGTGAGGTTTCATTCTCAACATAAGATGTAGGGGTGTGTGATACTAACATGATCAACTATCCCCTTACCATTGTCCCACAACCATTAAAAGGCATAATCACATTTGTAATATTATTCACGAGACAATACCTCTCATGATTTTCAATATCCATGATAGTTAAAATATATTGAATATTCATACATCTAATTATATGTATGAGGAATAATCTTTAATTCATCTCATTTGTTAATGTTATTATAAGAAATTATTTATAATTCAATCAATAAATTTCATTAATTAATAAAATGTATATGCATCTAAACCCCCCTTATGATTCATTTCATTAAAATCAATCATTTAATTAAATTTAATGAATTCAACATGATTAAGGATTTATAGGTAATAAACAAATTTCATTTTCCAAAGCATGGAAAACCCATTAATAAAGATTAAGGATCATATATAACATCTCCTGGTCATTAGGGTAATTTCCTATATAGGAAATTCAAAGGTTTTTTTTTTCAAACACCTTAGAAGTTACTTGGATTCCTTTAATCAATTATAGAACACATGAGTTTATATTTAAAAGCTATATCTAATGTTAATGAGTTGAATTAAGAATTTAAAACATTATCAATAAATTCTAGTTATGCTTTTCACCCCTTTGGGGTATCTATAAAATTTTGAATCATCCACTATACTACTAAAGATGGATCAATAGGTGTATAACAAGTTGTGTTGTTCTATTTGATATGAAGGATCCAAATAAAATGGGATTCTCTTAATAAGTAGGCATGTGTAATACGAGAATATATATGAAGTAAAAGGACTCAAATGGAAATTGGTGTGACCACAAACCACATGGTCATAGTAGACTCCTTAATTGGTATCAACCCCATATTTTATATCAGGTTTGAAGAGATATGAGAAATGATCCATCAACCAACAAATAGTGAAAATTAAATAACCACTAAATAGGTTGATGGATATAAAGTAAGACATTAATATGAAGTAATATGAATGGAATGAATAACACAATGAGTCCAAAAACATTTAAAGATAAAAAAAATAGACACTATATGAAAGAGATATTTCATATCCTAACAAGAGTAGTAGGAATATATATATAAATAGAACCCATGTTCAGTAGCTAGATGAATAATAAGAAAGAAAGAATGGGTTAAATTACTTCATAAATGTTAAAAAGGAAATATCACATAAAATTAAGGGGGGGAATTATTTAGGTGAGCAGTTTGAACACTGTGTGCATGTCACTACATTAATGGGGCACAATGCATGGCTAGGTGCAGAATTTAACAAACCATTCTTAGACAATGTAAAAAAGTACTTGTCACAGATCTCAATAGCATCGCATGGCAATTCCCCTTGTTTTCCATTGTTTCATACAAATTGTGTTGCCTAAAGGTCTTCACAGTCTGCTACCATATAGTTTCAGACAAACCGAGTCTCTTATTTTATTTACCTTATTTTTGGGTCTTCAGGAATCAAAAAATCCTTGGATTCTCCTTGGTTCTTTCTTATGTTGTTATTCATGTTTACCATGATTGAAAAATAATAATAAAAAAATTGTTTTGTACCATTGTGAAAATTCACGTCTCAAAAACCTACCATCCATAAAACAACTCATCTCTAGTTGGAATTCTGAGGGTAAATACCTATGTTCAATGAATTATAGTAGACACATAACTCATAAATCAACTTATAATTACAATTATCATACTATTCTCACCTATGATTGCATAACCCTTGTATCAAACAAAATGAAATGCATTAGAGTGTCTTTACACACCAATACACGATACAAACTAGATACATATCAAATGAATAATATACATCCAAAACATCCTTATGAGGATGGGGTACATGTGTTGGGTCTGGATTGCATTGGTGAAGCTAAGATATATGAATGCAATCATAAATATACTGGTATCTATGAGGATGTGTCAACTGGTAGGCCAATGGTATAATCCACTTGACAACCATGAATGGTCCAAGGAACTTCAATGGGTGGTTACCCTTCATCTGAGTGCATTTAATCCCAAACCAGGATGAGACTCGCCCCAAAACCCAGTCTCTAAATTAATGATCCATAGGACTCCAGTGTTTGTTGGGGTACAACTATTGTTTAGAGTAAACTATCATAATGCACTATTGGATAATAAAGAGATAATCTAAAGTCTCATACACTATATATGGTCCTAAAATTGTTTCTTCCCATCCCACTCTATAGAATATATCTTAGTGGAAGGTATAACCATTTTAGTCATCAAATTTAGTAATATTTGTGGTTTATTAAATGTTTCTATTTTAAGCAATATTGACATGTGTAATGTATCCCTCAAATGCCCCCCAATTTCATGGAGCCATTTAAAGACCATATAATCTATAACTTGAATAGTACACTATGTTTTCCTGTCATTCAATGGGTTATAGGGCATTCTCGAAATTACATACATACCCAAGGCCTTCTATAACCCTGATCAGAACTGTGATCTGAAATAATCATCTCTGTATGAAATTATAGAACGATGTTATACAAGAAGATATTAAATATTGTTGATGCAAATCCATCCAAGAACAACTATTAATAATATATCTCACATTTGTATTGATTGTGAAACCTTCATAAAGTGGCCAATTATATCACACACTATATCATTTCAAAAAGGTGATCTAGTAAAACAACTCATGAAATCCATCGAGATATTATCCCATATCCCTTAAGAGGGGAAAATGTTAATAAAATCTCTTCTATAATATAATTTACTACCCTCACCTGAAGAAAAGAATAACCTAGAGTTATAATGATACAAAAAAATGTATTTTATACAAAGATAAAAGTATTATCTCTATATATCATGACACATTTTTGTAAAATTAGTGTGAACTACTCACATTGAGGTGTAGAATTTCAATATCAACTCTGCACAGATGACTTCTATAACCCATAAAACCCCCATTAATATTAATTTATCACCCCCATAAACAATTGAGAAAAAAATATGTATCATCATATGGAATTAATTTTCTTAGCATTAATCCCATGGGATCTGATAACTATATCATTCTTACAAGTTATCATTGAGTGGATTTTACTTCTAGGATGGAAAGGATAGTCGAACCATGATTCTACTAAAAATAATGTGAATCTATAATAATAATTCCATTATATTCCAATCACCACTAGATTCTTTAATCTCATGTTTTTAAGAATTCTGACTCATAGAATCGGCCACATAATATACATTACCTGGAATATAGGAAAGCATGAAAACAAACGATAGTTGATACTCCACAAACTTGTACATCCAAATATTGACACCCAACTATGTAAATATATATTTGATTTTATGGATTAGTGAATACCAAAAAATGATCTTCAGGTAGATAATGTCTCTAACAATGTAAGTCATGAAGAATAGCAGAAATCCTGATGTCATGTGTATAGAAATTATTCCCCTGAGGCCCAAACTAAGTATACCTGTATACAATGAATTATAAATCTAGCATTAGAACATCTCAAATATTGATACCAGATGTTTCATTGTATAAAAAATAGACTCTTCCTATATTTGACCAAATCATCATCAGCAATATTGCCAAATTTTCATACATCTCCTAAAAGGTCACTTAAAATGATATTAGATGATTGAAATTTCATACCATTCATTTTCATGAAAATAAGCAGCACTGAAAGATGTGATAAATCATGGATGAATAGTATATGATACTCAGGTATCCCCAAGAATCATACAATTCAAAATATTCCCTTCGACAAATCCTAAAAAAATACATCTATATATTTCATTTAGTTCACTATATTTTATGATTCAGATACGGTGATACCCAACAAAATTACATTATCAATATAGAAGTCACATTTACTGATATTATCATAGAACTAATGATCTATTAGTTTATTTAAAATAATATCAACATGTGTTTCATGGTATTATACAGCGTATGAATACACCAATATTTATTCAAAAAATAATAATATGAACTATTCCATATACGGATGGAAGACCTAATTTATAATATCTATAAAGACATCAGGTGTGTTTTTGATTCAAAATGGATCGACTATATTCTCATATATACCATTTCTACCCATGAAATATTTTCATTCTATGTCTGATGTCTAGAAACACACAAGATTATTGATCATTGTCAAATATATTGTTGAAAACACACTATCTCCTCAGAGTTGACCAAGTTGGTTCTCTATTATAGGAATTGGATACGAATTGACGATTGTGATCTGTTTCAAAGGATAAAAATCCACAATTTTCCAATGGGTACCATTATCAATCATAGAAAATGTTCTAGTAAACCCCAAGGATAAGTATTGGGGAATGTAAATCCCTTTACCACCATATTATCTAATTTTTTCTAAACTTCCTGAATATCTTTAGTAGCCATCCAATAAGGATAAATTATCATTGGTTCTTCTCATGGAACAAGATAAATTATTAATTATTCCAGTCATACCAGGGGTAAAACAAGGAATTGATCAATAAAAACATCTCTATAATGGTCCACCTATAGAATAAATATAGCTATTTTTAACCCCTAGTCATCATGGAAAACACTAGAGATCTTAGTTGTATAACTTCCCATCATTTTTTTTCTTGAGTCCTACTCATGTCACATATACATCGAATTATCCCCTATTCACATTCCAAAATCCCTATAGTGATGTAAACATCGACATCCAATAATATCAATCAATGTGGTCTTAATAGGGAACTAACCATTATATAAAAATGATTATGTCAATGCCTATCATGTCCAGGATGTAAATATTCCACATTAAAATTAACATTATTTTATCCATGGGATAATTCTTACAATGATAAATTCCCTCATAAAAAATACCTAACAATGTTCCTATCATTATAATTCTATGAAAGTGTTTTATATTGAGATCCAAAGTCTCAATGATTTCCTAATATATAAAAATGTGATCAATGACTATGTATAATAAATTATACATTAAAAATGACGGTACAAGAATAATACCACATAATGTAATTTTTTTAGTGATATTCTCTTGCGGTGTAGTATAGAGTGGATGTAAATGGGTTGTACTATGGCCCCAAGTCTCTTCATGATACCCCTAATAATACATGCTCTATTAGTGATGAGAATCATACATCTAAGCGATTCTACCTAATCTTATACCTTGTCAATATATGAAGGTGGTATTCCCACTACCTATCTAATGATATCATACTATCCTCACTCATAATCAGTGAGTAGAAGAAGATCCTGCTCTAAAGGAACTATAGGGAAGGTACTACATATGCAATCGATATATTCTATACTACCATAGGCAGATCACCTAACTAGATTATATAAACACAATTTAATCATTTTCCCTATGTCCTGTACTGGTAAAATAACACAAGGATATTTGTATGAGGAGCCTGAATACTACTACCTCTATGATTATCCTAAAATCCTTTCATTCACCTAGAAGAAGAACCACTGGTTGTTCTAGGTGTCTAACAACCATGAAAATAAACATTAGATTACATCATGTTCTATTCCATAATAATTTATATGTTGATGGTTTCAGAAGTGGTTTTCAACCATAACAAATTATTTTATGTAATGATGGTGTATACTAGTGCATCATTGAATCACCCAATGGTCCTAAGATAATCACTATCTAGGGTAGGAGATAACTAATACCACTCTGTGAAACGAGTAGTGTATTCGATAATTGGCATGCCTCACTTCTATAGGTTAATTAATTCTCTATATGTATCATCACTCAAGTTCAAATGGAATAAGTATTAAAAGAATATTGACTTAAAAATTAACCAAGAACATATCTTTATGTCAATCCTCTAGGGTCATAACATCCCACCCCCTCTTTGCTGAATTATGCAACATATATTTAGCTAGTTTTAACCTCCTATCTAGAGACGTTTCTTGATTCATGAAAATAGATATGATAACCCTTAGAAAAGACTACGTCGTGGGTTCCCACCATCCCTTGAAAAGGTTGGAGGATACTACTTCAAATAATTTCAATTCAACTCTTCAATAATCAGTGTAGGATGAATAAAACCTTTCATAGATGTCAACATACATAATAATCTCACTCAGAACATGGAATTAATTTCCAATACATGAACTATACGAGGTTCTGTAGGTGGAACAATAAGAAGAATCAATAATGGATTTTGTCCCTCCACCTCATGTCCATGATCATCACTTCCATTTGGGCATGCAACTAGAGGAGGACACGTTAGCATAATGTAGCAGTGTCAAAAAATCACATCAATAAAGATTTTAGCAACTGAAAAGGTCCCAGAGAAGAAAATAGTACATGTATAAAGACTTCATATAAAAATGATGCCATATATATGACTTCTCATAATGCAATTTCTAGATCATAGAAATTGACTACATCATTCCATAATAAAGTAAGAGAAAACTATCTACCCACTACTATTGTTGGATTCATGTATGAGTATCGGTATCAAATGTATAAGATATCAAATTTCAATTTCATAGTCATAATTGTTTTGAATTTCTTATTACATAGTTATAAAGAACACATTAAAATGGTTGATTTATATGGATTACAATTTCAGAACCATAAGTGTGAATACTCCTTATGAATAAAAATATGGAATACACATAACCCACACCATAACACATTCCATCTCATGTGACCTAAATTCCATAGTTCAACAATTTTTAATTAACTAATTATAGTGAGTGCATTAATCTTATTAGGAAAATATAGTCAGATTAGGTTAGGAATATCAATATTCAATTATGTTTTCCAATACCAAAAAGAAGAAATAGAATTTTTCAATACATATTCAAATCTCAATCAAGATGAAAAATGAAAATTCATGCTAAAACTAAACATGACATGGAAAACACATATCTTATTTGTCATGAAATGAATAATATGATGAAATAACTAATGTCACACACTCATTTCTTCAGGCCAAGGTAGAAAGAATCCTCCTTGCAATCATATGAATAAAAATAGCATTGTAAAAAAGTAAATATCCCAATAGTGAATTCATTCCAATAGTAAA
The DNA here is from genome assembly GCA_963277665.1 of Viscum album. Lineage (NCBI taxonomy): Eukaryota > Viridiplantae > Streptophyta > Magnoliopsida > Santalales > Viscaceae > Viscum > Viscum album. Next base: position 542,689,370 of record OY728143.1, read on the forward strand.
TGGAATAGCCAGTAAAAATAATTTCACATTTGTATAAATATGGGTTTCCCCATAACATCTGCCATTTATATCCATATATAGGGTCAGTTATGAATTCCATTAACTCTAATTATCCTATATAATTACCAAAAATTAAGGAAATGAAAAAAACCTATAATACAAAATTATAACATCCTAAAAATGGACCACATAAACCATGAATGGAGCTGGTGGGTCCCAGAGCCTCAAGTGTGGCTCCCTGTATACAAAAAGCTATCGAATAGTGGTTATAGTGTGAAGGTGGTACGATATGGAAAATATTCCCTCTAATTAGATTGCCACATCTAATACGAATACAAAATAAATAATTGTTGTGTATGGAGATATAAATATACAGAACAAATATGTGGTGGAAGAAAAAATAATACTAATGAATTGATAATATAACCAAAAATCCTATATGGAATCCACCATAAAATAATGAACTGAATGATAGTGAATAAAAAAAAGGAAAATTTGAATAAACATATAACCAGACTATAAAAATGGTACATAAATATGAATTCCATTCTCTAATAGAATCTCGAGCATGTGATTGATCCTATTCACCTATTCTCTAACTAAAGATAACCATATCAACAACCTAAAACTTGTCCCTTTCCCTTATCAATACATATAGATCGATAATGTTCTATAGTACTAATGGAATCCCAACCAAGGTTTGTGATAAAAATATTAGTAGTCCATGAACAATAGTGTCTAAATTCAATCAAATTAGTTCTCATAACTTAATAGATTTTAGGTGTTTAGAGAACATAAAAAAGGCTAAAATATATAACCATTATACTGAAGTGCCTATATTCCATATAGTGGGTATTCCTTCTTCAGATCCTGGAAGGAATGGATGTCCTAACTATTTATAGACATATAGTAAAAATAAATAAATAAATAAATATATAGTTTAATTAAATATTCTATCAACCTATTCAACCAATGTACTTGAGGATGTATGTGTCCATATAACTAGAATAATATTTTCTAGATAGAATAGGGGTTACATAGACATCCACATCTAGTCAAATGAACTAATAAGATCATGAAATAGGGAACATTCCCTACATCCCATTAAGAATGTGTGATGTCATGCTTGACACCTAGGATGATTATTGATCCATAAAGTCATCACTCAAAAATGGAACATGTCATGTAATGCCCAACACCCAACTAGTGCCAATGGTGTGAGATGTTTGTAGGATCAAAATAATGATTTTGATTCTCAACTAAAGGAAGGGGGTGAATTGTATGTTTTAAAACATTTTTTTTAATCATAAAGAAAACAATGATTAAAATAGTTTAAAAACATAAATTCTCAAGACCATATTTTGTTATACTAAGTGAACTTTTTAGGTTCTGGAAATATGGTTCCAGAAATGAAATACAATGAATGTTTACAAGGAAAATATTCTACATTAAAGAAAATATAATCTTACATATCAGATTATTACAAAGTATAATAATGTATAATAATGTTACACTTTCTTCTTGTTCAAAAATACAATGGAAAATAAAATTGAATAAAAAAATTTATCATGTATGAAATCTTTTAACACAAGAAGTCGGGTATCTAAAAACATTGGATAAAGGTCCGTTGATTTATACTTTCAATAATTTTTGTCTTCCCCACACTAGGGTAAGCCCTCAATTGGAATATTGGAATCTTCCTTGCTATCCCCACATGTCCTCAAACATCAAGGTTGTTGGCACTACTTTCTTCCTATTCCTAGAATCCCTCAATTATACACAGAAACTATCAGAATCGAACGAATCAAGCTGAAAAATATGTTCACTACACACAAGGCATGAACGTATCTCTCTAGAAATAACTTCAACATCATGTAATATCTATAGTGATCAATTGCTATTGATCTCTTTCGAATGAGATCTTATTTATAGGAATTTCAACAACAGTTTCCTCCATCCTCCAATGGCCATATATATCATTAAATATTAAAGGGACCTTCTCATCTGTAACTCAACCAACAGTTTTATATAAATGGATTTTACTATATCGTTTCATAACAAGAGGAAGGGAAAATGAATAAGATTATTGAAATGTATTTTTCTCAGTCTAAGAAAAATATAGTTCAGATTCTATCCAAATAGATATTCAGTGTCTATAATACATTGATATTCATATTCTTTATTCCAAATAACATGAAATCTAAATTTTTGAGATTCTATAATATGAATTACAATGAATTTAAAATCTAAATTCTGTGAAATTGGGAGTCCAAATTATGATGAATTCGATGTCTGAATTCCGAGAATTTCAGAGTATGAATTCTGAAAAATTCAGTTTTAGAATTCTACGGAATTTAGAGGATGAATTATGAGGAATTCAGAGATTTATTTGTAAATATTTCTAATTCAGAATTTAATGGAATTCAGTGTCGAAATTATGAATAATTTAGAGTCATATTTCTAAGTAATTCAGAGTATAAATTATGAATAATTTTGAGTCTAAATTATAGATAATTCTGAGTCTAAATTCTTTGGAATTCAGAGTCTGAATTTCGGGGTATTCAGAGTCTTAATTTATAAATTTGGTGTCTCAATTTTAGTGAATCTGGAGTCTAAATTTCATATAAGTCGGAGTTTGAGATTAAGTGAATTTGGAATCTGATTTCAGAACCAAAAAATAAAATACTCTCTATCTACGTATTTATAGGATTCTGAGGATTCATAATGTGAAACATAAATTTAACATAGTAATAAAATGAACAAAGAAAACATAGTTAAGGTTAAAAATTTCATTGGTGAAGAAAAACATTCCTTAGAGAATATTAATTTTCATTAAGGAATATTCCCTAGGGAAAATATAATTTTATGTTAAATAAAGTGTTTTTGATCTTCAAAACATAGAGGAATGGAAAATTCATAAGAAAACCTTATTGACATCACAATCTCTCTCGTTTTGGAAAGCACAAAAATCCTTATGAAAAAGAATACGAGGACTCCGAATTTGTATTTATGATCTTAAAATAAATACATATATCCCTTTACATATGAATAATAATTAATATGACTAACTCCCCCTTTGGTTTTGAAATCTCTAGGAATCAAATTCTTGACTCTGTTATAACGATTTTTCTTATTCTTTCATACGAAAATATTTATTCATAAGAACTCCCCCTTAAATAGGGAATACTTATCATTACTTAGTATTATTTTTATCATTATTTTCTCCAACATTGTTATTTTTAAAAAGGAATAAATAGAATTAAAAAAATATGTTACCTGAAATATTAGTACTATGCAAAAAACATATGAATAAAAAACAAATTTTTTTACTATTGAAAGAATTTTTACAAGGAAAAAAATATAACAAAATTTTGGATTGGGGCAAATCATTCTTATTTATCCATAGGCTTTTAATTATTCATAATTGATGTTATCTCTTTATGGTCCTTGTGATCTTTTTAAAATCACTTAAGAAACCATTCTTGATCCTTATTTTTCTTCTCCAATGATTTGATTATTTTTCCTGAGCCTTATGAATATCTTCCTATTCCTTCAAAAATATCTTCTTCCTTTGCCAGATTTTCATCAAAATAAGTTCTGACATCTCTTTCCCTCTTCAAATAAATAGAAACTGAATTATGATTCTCCTTCAAGTCAATGACTTCCTACTTCTAAACTATTTTCTCTAGATTATGATTCTCCATAAAACCTGAAGTTAGTTATTTTATTTTGAAATATTCAGTATCAAAATCATCTTTGAAATTATCTTGAAAATAATCAAAGACACTCAACTAATTTATTATGTTATTTGTCGACATTGTGATTTCCTTTAATGACCCCCTATGATAATTATACCTGATATAGAAATTTTTTAAATCAGCCTCATGCTTGAAAAAATTATTGATAATCATGGAAACAATATCTGATTTTTGATTAAACATGTTTTGATGCAACTCGAACCTCGTGCATATACTCTGAAATAATGTAATGGTATCATCCAACTTCTTCGATGATTGGACCACAAAGTCATGACATAGAAATGATAAAATCGAATCTGTTTTTTTGTTGGTTGTGATTCTTTTTCTATCTCTTCATCTTTTCTCTTCGACGAACAACTATATTCTTTCTTTTCCACCACGAAATTCCACATTGTTTCAACTAAAACCTATTTTCCTTATCTTCATTCATAATTATCTCTGTATATTTTGGTGATTCATGATCACAACCTAATAGTTGAAGTATTCTTTCTACCTCAACATTATCTTTCTCAGCTTGTACAATAATTCCATCTTGTTGAACCAATTCATGATTTCTACTCTCTTATTCAGTTGGTTTTTTTCAATTTTGCATGAAATTATTCATCTTTTCCTGGGGTCAAAAGTTTTTTTGATTAGTCATGAGAATTATAGAACAAAAAACAATTCAGGAGGACTCTCCTTATCATGATAATTCTCCACTCTTATTTATGACCACATCGGTTTCGTCCACTTCTTCCCCTTCTTATTCTTCTTCTTCTACATCCACTTGCTACATAATTTCATTATCTTCAAATGCTACTGGAATCACCATTTTCATTCTCATGGTCTCTATAGGAACTGGTTCACTGAAAAAAATCTAGTACCTGAAGCTACTCCAAACCATTCTTAGTATCTTTGAGAAGTTATTGAACAATCTCAACATCATACATTTTCTTCTTTTTATTCATTTCTTTTAATTGCTTCTCAACTTCATCAAGATCATTAATTTATAATTATTTTGGATTAAAAGGATCCCACCCAAAACTAGGCCCCCTTTCATCCAATTCTTCTTATCATTTGTCTATTATTCAACCACATTATTTGGATAAGACTTTTTATACTTTTTCTTAGTTGGTGCTGATTGAGTTTCCTAAACATAATGAGTTTATTCTTTCTATTCTAGTTCCTTCACATTTATCTTTTTACCACCCTTCGTGGAAGTCTCATCCAATTCCATTTTCATTAGTAAGGCTACTATTTCATCTTTAGATAAATCATAAAATTTTCTGAAGAAACTAGGGAAACCAATCTTCATTCATCTCAGGGTTTCATCACATAACAACATAATATTGATATTCCTCAGCATACAACTGCAAGGAATTTTGAACAAATCCAAATAGAGAACCTTGATCTTTGAAGGAATAGATGGAAACATAATAATCTAAGACATTATGTTTCCATTCTTGATGTTTGAAATTGTAATCAAGAGGTACTACAAAAGGTTAATCTAAAAAATGTTTTCTAGAAAATATATAATGTAAATGTCACTTTTCTTAATGGTGTCCGTATCCCATTCTATCTAAATTATATATCCCTGAACCCAAAACTTCCAAATTTTATTTTTTTTTGAATTATGGTTGATCTTGTATGTCTACACCCGTAGAAAACCATGGCATTTTTGGGACTTCTACTTATTAAATCTTTCGAGAACATCTAGAAGCTTGTGGCTGAATAATTAAGCTTCTCCCTCATAAGGGATTCCAATTATATTAGCAACCATAATGGAAGAATGAAAATATTTTCCCCCATAACTCTTGAATGAAAACATATCTTTTCCATATTAGAAAAATAAACATACTGTTTCATAAAATTATACTAGAAACTGTGGATAAGAGGATCTTGTACCATTATATAAGATATATACAAACCATCCAATCCATTTAACATGATATTCATTGAAATAATAGAATCATACATAATGGAAACATTGGATCTACTAACCTTTCTATGAATACCTATCATTCAGAGAATTACTTTACTAAAAAAATTTCTATATGAGGAAAAGCCTATAATGACATTCAGATCTGAGGAAATGAGGAAATTTGGAATGGAAATTATGTAGAGAAGATAGGTTTCAGTAGATGAAATCATGATTACAGATAAGGGAAAACCATCTGGGGGTCTTTATATAAACATTTGAGGTGACAATTAATATTTCCAAAAAATATCCAATTGTGGAAACATGCTTGATCAGTTCTGAAAATTTAGATTATAGCTGATGAAGTAATTTTGTACTTTCTAATCCTTATAGGATTTTGAGATAAATATTTGGATTTATGGAATGTGAATCCTAAAAATTTTCTTTAAGAAGATTAAAATTACAAGATCAAAAAAATGATTATGAAAAATTAAAAAAGGAAACATATCTTCTATAATGCTACAAAAATTATTAGTAATAATTAAATTTCTTCTTTAAGAACTTTAGATTCCAAAAAAATTTCTTATGAAAGGAAATTTTTTAAATTTAAAATAATATATATTATGAAATGAATTAATACGAAAAATATTGAATCTGAATTTTTTTTATTATGATAAATTTTGACTATGAAAATATTGATTGAGAAAATTTTGACTATGTAAATTTTTATTACTATAAAAATGATTTCAAAACATTTGATTACAAAAAAAATTGAATATGATAAATGTTATTATGAAAAAAATTTGTTATGTAGAATTTGATTATAAAAAATTTGACTACAAAAATTTTGAGGAATTCTTTTTGACTAGGATAATTTTCATTACTAAAAATTTGTACATATCATGAAAATGTACTCCCCCTATGAAAATTATTTTCTTAGTGTAAGGGGTCAGGTTCCAACAAGTGGCTGATGTGGGGGATTACATACATATATAATTACATACTTCTATTTAATGTATTCAAATCTATCAGAGGGAATGAATTTGTGAAAATATCAGAATGTTGATTTTGTGTTCCGATAAATTGAAAAATTATATCTTTTTTTGTGCGTGATCCCTACGAAAGTGAAACCTAATATCTATGTGTTTTTTCACAAGAGTTATGTGCATGATTTTTTCATAGTGAAATGTCACCACTGTTGTATCAAAATATTATTGTTTTGGTAAAACTCACACCATTTTCTCTGACTGTGTGTTCTATCCAGAACAATTTAGCACATTAACTTCCAGCTAATACATTTTCATCTTTGGCAGTGGAAAGTGCTACAGAGTGTTTCTTTTTTCATGACGATGATACTAATGAATCTTTTAATAAATGACATGTTTCGGATGTAATTTTACTATCCATTCTCTATCCATCATATTCCGCATTTGAAAAAATCTTTAAAACTAAATCATTTCTAGAAGTTGAAAAGTGTCTTGAATCCATTGTTCCCTTTAAATAGCGAAAAAATATTTTCAATTATTTGTAAAGAGATTCCGTATGATTGAATTGGTATCTTGCACATAAGAATTCCGAAAAAATTAAGTATTGATGACTAGCTGTCATGTATAGTAAATATTCTATCATACCTCTAAATGACGTTTGATATACTAGGTTCCTAGCTTCTTCAATATCAAGAGAATTTTACATATAAATGATAGCAATTTTACTCTTAAGGACGTCATATCCATACTTTTTAGTGGACATTTTATATACATATGCTGTGATATATATGTTCCTTCTCTTTTTTGAGAAATTTGACAACCTAGGAAAATTTTTATCTCACCCATCATACTCATTTCAAACTCAAATTTTATTATATTTTCAAATTAACCGGTTAATGATTACGTAGTTGAACCCAATTTAATTTCATCAACATAAATTTGAATAATCAAAACATATTTTTTATCATTCCTTAAAAAAAGGATGGATTGAATGATCCCACAACATACTTTTTTGATGAAATTATTTTGTAAGACTTTCATACTAGGCTATTGGGGCATTCTTAAGTGTATATAATTCTTTTTCAGGCTTGAAAACATGTTCTGGATGTTTTGTGTTATTAAAAGTATGAGGTCGTTCAACTAAAACAACCTCTTAAACATAACTATTATGGAAATCACATTTTACATTCATTTGATAATGATTGAAATTGAGGAATGCTGAGAAGGCAAGTAATATACGAAAAGATTCATGCCTAGCTACTAATTAATAGGTTTCATTAGAGATTATTCATTCTTTTTTATTATAGACATTAGAAACTAGCATAGATATATTTCATACAATGATTCCATTTTTTTCATATTTGAAACTAATGTCCCATTTTACTTTAATAATATAGAAGTACTTTGGTCATTCAACCAAGGTCCATACATTATTCTGTTTGAATAAATTTAGCTTATCTTGTGTGGATTTAATCCAATCATCATGACATAAAACATAATAAGTGATTTTTTGTTCTAATTGGGAAATTAATTCTATATGTTCTACTTTTGTTCATAAGGAACATATACTCTTCACAGGTTGATTTATATCGACAATGATATTATCACTATGATGAATCTTATGTAACAACTAATTGGGGTTTTGTAAAACTTATTTATCAACATATAGTAGGAAATTTATTGGGGTATATGCTTATGGAATATTTTCATGAAAATTTTCCTTATCAGAAGAATCTCCTATCATGAAATGATAATTTTATTTTGAGAACACTTATATATATGTAGGTTGAGGTTATTTAAAAAAAAGGATCAGCTTCATAAAATTTAACATTAACTAATTTTTCAATAGTACCATTATTCTTATTGAAAACTATATAAGCATTAGAAGTTATATATTTTCATATAAAAATTCCTTCATCATATTTTGGTGTAATTTATGAAAATTATCTTTAGTATTCAGAATGAATACATTGAAACCAAATAGATTAAAGTATGATAGTCTTGGTAATTCTACCATTCCAAAATTCTTAATGATTTGTGTTCAGAGAATGCCTTATCAAAACACTATTTTTAGTATAAAAAGAAATAATAATAGATTCATCCAAAAAGTATTTAGATATAGAATATTCACTAAACCTGGTTTTAGTTATCTATTGAAAAATATGATTTCTTCTTTCAACAACACCATTGGAGATGAGAAGTTATGAGTAATGCCTTTTCTACAACAAAAAGTTTTAAAATCTGAATTTTTAAAATCTCTTCCATGATCACTATTAATATTTATCAATGGTAGGTTATTATAAATTTTAACATGGTTTCTAAATATTTTTAAAAAATAAAAAACATCCGTTTTTTTCTAGAAAATAGACCCATGTAAATCTAGTGTAATCATCAACTGAGACAAATACATATTATTTTAATCCAATCCTTCTAGATTATGTTCGACCAAAAACTTCAATACACATTAAATGTAACTCATTAGAAGTCGAGTCTGCACTGATTGATTTAAAAATTTATTTATGGTTATTTTCATATTGAAAAGGATTGCAGGCATTTAATGAGACAAATCTCTTCTCTGGTAAATCCTTGACATGTATTTTCTTAGAGATTTGCATAAGTTCCTAAGGATAAAATATTCTAACTTTCAATGCCATAACCAAGATTGATATTCCTTTTCAATATGTCAATGTATATCTTTGATCCTATGGTCTTCTATGTTTTGTGTGTATACATTCTCTTGCCTGTGGGAAGAGAAAAAACTCTTCCTTGTGACTGTGTACCAAGCACTTGTCATTCCTAAAAATCACAATGTAGCATTATTCACATAATTGACTCATTCTAATGATATTTTTCATATTACCCTTAATATATAAATCATTGGAAAATAATGCTTTTCCAAGAAGAACAATGTTAGCTAGACAAAAAATTTCTCCTTGTGCATTATCTCTGAAAGATACTCTTCCTCCTATCGTCTTGATAATCTTGTCAAAGTTGTTTTTGTTACCAGTCATATTCCAATAAGATCAACTATCCATGTACCATGTATTACTATTGGTATATTACTTATTTTCTGGAAAATAATAGCGTTAGACTTTCAGAATCCAAACCTTATTGGTTCCAAAAATATCAGACTGAAATATTTTGGGTATCGATATTTTCTTAGAAAAATATAATTTACGAAAACATAAAGAATGAGTATTGTTTATGGAACAATTTTTCCCCCAATGTCCCCCACACTAAAATTTAGTGCAGAATGGGGCACATTGAAAAACAAAATATTTATTACTGGAATTTGATTTATATTTGGTATAATGAAATATAGAACGATTCCTTATATGTTGAATTTGGGAATACATTTTGTTAAAAAAATGATAGCTGAAGTAATGTGTTGGTCGGAGTGGATACTCAAAGGGGGGGTGAATTGAGCTCCAATTAAAAATTTCTGTTAAAAATATTTCTCCTAAAATCCCCCAATTTAAAAACAATGTTAAATATTAGTGAATCTATATTGAGTGTAAATGTTCAATCAGTTTCTCAAAGATTGATTAGGTCTCAATTGACTTAATCAGAAGATTAAATTATATTTTGAAACAAAAATACTGATTTAAAATAAGTATAAACACTTACTAATTTAACTATCAAAGTAGCTTTAAAATAGTTTTGTATTTCAATGTAATAGCAGCGGATTATGAAATAAATATATATAGTATGCTTATGACTTAGACTAAAAAGGACAGCAGAGATAACCAAGAGGTTCAGTCTCAAGATGAGACTTAGTCCTCTCCAAAATTTATATAATTTGATCCACACCCTGGATCTGGGGTAAAAAACATTCCACTACTGTCCTGGTCCAAAGACCTCTACCACAGTTCTACATTGGAAACACAAACAACAGCACACAGGTTGTCCCGTTCTTACTTGACCTCTACCACTATCCATAGTGGGAAACAAAGGGTTATGATGTTTGAGTGAGGATTTAAGAATCCACTAGTTTTTCTCAGGAGATAGTGTGTGTAAAATAAACAGGGTACACACACTGCTCGAAATGTAAATATTGAATCACTAAAGAATATGAGAAAGAGTATAGAAAAGCTTTAGTTATTGGCAGTGCAGCTTTGGACTTGTTTCATTTGTCTGATAAGCTTTTGAGTCCTTCTGTGGTTTCTTCTCAGAAAATAGAGTTTCATTTTCTTCCTTGATTTCAGGTTCAACTTAGCAGCCTGAGTGCATGAAGTGTTTTTTGTAGTTCTTCACTCAAGATGCATCTTGTTTTCTTCTCTAGAACAAGTATCTTCGTGTATGTCCATGTTTCGTGGAGTATGGATGTAGACTACTGAAAAATGCTCCATGTTTGAATAATGGTCAGCTCTTGTCTTTTTCACCCGTGTGCCTTCTTAGTCCTTAATGCTTTTCGTATGCACACCCAATGTTCTCTTCTTCTCATCAATTTCATTGATTTTTTTTCAGCTGGGTCTTTATCTTCTCTATTATAGCTTTTAGCTCCAGACAAAGAGGAATGATTACTTTTTTCATGGGTACTAGGTATGGTTTCCTGACATGGCAACATGATTCATTAAATAACATTGAATTCATTAAAAACATCAAATGTAATATTTAGCTTAATAAAGAAATAGTATTGAGATTATAGAGTTTGACAGGTTGGTGAATTAGTAGCTCGTGTTGGTAAATGTGTATAGTGGACTTTGTGTAGCAGAACCTTCCATCGGTAGCTCTTTGATCTTGCATCGGTTGCTCTATATACCCTTGACTTCATTCCATCTGTTTCTTGACGTATCAGTGACTGTACATGTATCGGTAGACTTACTCTATCGGTAACTATCTATGAATTTGTTCTACCAATAGACTTCTGTCTATCGGTAGCTCTTATCTGTTTGTCAGTCAGTAGCTTGGTAGATTGGTTCGATCAGTATACTTCCTCTTATCGGTAGTTCTGGTTTGTGATTTTCAGTACTCGTATCAACAGGATTACTCTATCGGTAACTACTGGTAGGCAAGCACATCGGTAGCTCCATTCTGATTAATCGGTAGACTTGATATATGCTTACCGGTAGCTCTGTTCATATCGGTAGCTCTACGTATCAGTGACCTTTGTGTATCGGTGACTCTTTCTATTGGTAGACTGAGTACCGGTAGCTCTTTATCAGTAGATTTATATAGATTAGTGACTTAACACTTGTCTATTTTATGCAAAGAATATCCGAATGGGTTAGAAGAACTTCAGAACTCATATAAACATAGATAGATAGGGTTTAACTTATCTCAGGGATTTTCTTAATATTATTATCATCTATTTCACGTATTGAAAGAATTAATGTATATAAAAACATTAGATTGAGATTATCAAAGTATATGAATGCATAATTGGGATTATCAAAAGAGGTGAGGTCAACAATCTCCCCTTTTTTGATAATCCCAACTTCTGATATTATTATTTTAAAATAGCGAGCAGTTGTATCAGAGGATATATCATTAAATGAAATTATCTCGGAGAAACAGTATGTTATAGAACATAGTGGATCAGTGGTGAAAGAAAAGTAATATTATCAGAGATAAAACTAAATTCAATGATATCTAATGTAAAATTTAGTGGTATTAGAGAATTAAATGAAATGGTATCGAAGGATGAAAGTAAAATCACTTGTATCAGAAGGAAAAAGCATGTGGACTATTCCTTAGATAAATGTTCTCCCAGTTATTTATTCCCCCTTTAAGACTTCTCCCCCCTGGGTGAAATATTTCTCCCCCTTTAATATCCCTATATAACATTTATCCCCCTTTGGGATAATCAAAAAGTGGGAAACAATAATAAATAGAGAGAAAAAAAATCAAAGTGAGAAAAAAGGAAAGCTAGTTGTTTTAGATGTTGCAAAAAGGTACAGAGACATAAAAAAAATACAATGAATTCTTATCCAACAGTGTAGAAACTTGTCCAATCCACATCCTCAATGTGAGATTTTCCATTGGGAGTAGAAGAGGATTCAATTCAAGTGGTTGTAGGTAAGGGTTTATGAATTCCATAAATGATCATAGGAGGATGAGCCACAGAAACTGATCATGGCCTATACAGAGGATTCCTTTGTGTGATCATAGGAGTGAGGCTTCGAATTTCTTGGGCAGGAGTCATATGAACTGGAGAAATAGTAGAGGAGTCATTTGTGTGATCATAAGAGTGAGGCTTCGAATTTCTTGGGCAGGAGTCATCTGAACTGGAGAAGTAGCAGAGGCAGAGGCTGGTAAGGCAGGATGGACAATCACTGGCCTAACATCAAAATGCTGAAAAGGGAGCAACAGATTTCTGAAATCCATAATTATTTCTCCTCCTCTATCCATTGCAGATATGAAGTCATCCTTGTTCTCCATAAACTTGTCCAACGCTGGAGCCAATTCCCTTAGCTTGCTAACTTTCTCTTTCAATGTTTGATTGACAGGAGGTAGATTCATATTTTCCAATAGAATTTTGAAGTGATTGTTGAGTTGATTTTTGGTGAAAATCATAGAGAAATAGAAGTCCACCCTATCTTTCACTTCTTTGTGAGAGGCAGATGATTCCCTCATGTATTCTTGGACTATCTTCATTATCTCTCTGGCTGAATCTCTAGTAGAAAGAACAACTTTTCTCATTTCAGATGTGTCCACAGACCCACTGGTTGAAGTTTGACCAAGCTCCTCCTTCATTACAACTGGAATTTGATTCAGATCTATAGATATTTTAGAAGCAAGAGAACCAACATAGAATGATATAGTCTCTTTTAAGCTTTTGGACAACCCACTGATAAGATTTAGAACCTGGGAATCTTGGGTTTTAATATGATCTTCCATAGATGTTTTTAAACATTCAAATACATAAACCATCTAACTTACTACACTCTTGACATAGGATAAGTCCTTGTCTGATAGAGCTTTGGAGCTCATGTAGGAGTCTAAAGAAACAACAGATTCATTTAGAGCTTCAAGATCTGTATCAGGTCTAGAAACTTGTGCATGTTAGTCTTTAAGTTCTTCAACTGTTTCTGCCATGAAGGTTGACAAATTACAAGCAAGAGAATGTTCAAAAGTTCTTTCCAACATACTAATCTCTTCAGCAAAACTGTGTTTCATCTCAGCAGCTGAGGCATTAAATGATTCTTTCAGATCATCCTTCAAGGATTCCAGATCAGAACTTGTGATCATATCGACCAGTACAACTGCATTGGGTACTATTTTAGATGCTTAACTGACCACTGAGTCAGTCATGACTAATTGAATTGAAGAGACCGAAGATACATTCATCTTCTTTACCACTTCTAGAAAATTGTCCTTAAGATTTTTCTTTAAAGTGTCAAGGTCAGGAATTCTGACAACATATTCAGGAAACAACTCAGATTCAATATTATAAATAATCTTTTGTCTATTGTGAGATACCTCATTATATGAATCTTGATAGTCTAAACCACAGACTACAAAACCTGGGTCTTCTGCCCAGTCTTCAATTCCAGCAGCCACTGTAACACTTCCAACATTGGGTTGATGATCCCCCTCAACTGGTGCATCCTCAATCAAAATAATAGAATTCTCAGCATTATCAGCAGGTCTTTCATTTTTAGGAGAATCTTCCACTATTATTTCCATCTCTGCAGCAGCTGGAGGGTCCTCTAAATTAGGTACAGCTTCTTCCACTTCTACTGCATCCTCAATAGAGACTAACGATTGTCCAATCACTGGACTCAGACTCATCACATCCTGAGAGAGATGCATCACTTTCATGAGAATCTTCTTCATTCTCTACAGCAGCCTTTTCAACAGCCTCTTCAACAACCTCTTCAACATCTTCTTCAACATCCTCTTCAAAAGCTTCATCATTATCTGATTTATGTTGATCATGGTTTTCAGGAGTTGGGCTAGGAGGTAAGTCAGGGTCTCCTCCTTCATCAGTATAGGACTCTTCCTCTTCTGAATCATCACTGTATTCTGGATCCTCTTCATCAGGTCCCAGACCTGGATCCCTCACATCCTTAGGTCTTGAAGGATGATTCACAGGATTATATTTGTCAAGCACCTTCTGGTCATCATTGACCCATTCTCCTCTCCAAGGGTTCCAATTGATCCTCATGTATTTTCAGACTGTAGAGGTGATACAAAAGTTATTCTTCACTACCACAGTCTCATCTTGAGTCTCTACTACCCATTTTACCTTGATAATCACAGAAATTAACTTCACAAAGAATAGGGAATTTTTCTTTGATTTCAGCCTTGTCATGTCTTCCATTTGGATCATCAGCAATCTGTACAAATTAACTTTTGTACAATGTCTTATGAGATGCAAGAGATAGAGAACCTGATATCTCAAATTAGCAATGTCTCCTCTCCTAGGTATCAAGACATGTTGAATGAATTTGAACAACAATATGTTCTCTCCATCCATTTCTACAGTAACTACTTGTCTTTGACTTCCATCACCAGTCAGCTCTTCCAAAGTAGTCTCAGAGTCGAAAATATCACTGGTAGGTGGCATGGCTCTCAATACATATCCAAATACTCCTTCATGTGGAACATTTAAGCACTCATCCCATTAAATAGATGAAAACGATATCTGTTTTCCATTCACAAATGAGGTTACTCTATTTTCATTCTCATATTTTTCAAAGGTAACAAACTTGTAAAATTGTTTCACTAAATTTGGAAAATAAGGACCATTGTTCTTCGAAAAACACTCTACCCATTTTTGATCTTCAAGCACTTCGAGCACTAAGGATGTTCTATGCAGCATCCACTCTACACACAGCTCCTTTTCGATCACAATGACTCAATTCTACAGATGAGGATTCATTGGTCGTCTCCCCGTCCTAGTTCTAGCAACACTACCACTTGCTTCTTGCTCGGTCTTCGGCTCCTTTGTTTTTGGCTCAACAGAGTAATCTATGACTGCCCGAATTTTGGTTTTTTTCATCACTGGTTCAAAGGATTTAGGGTTCTCTACGGATTCGAGAGCTAAGGTTTGAGGGTAAAGGTTTGAGGCTCGATGGATTGAGAAGTAGCTCAAAATTTAGTTTTATCATTTAGGAATCCTAAAATAAATAAATGAAATGAAATAACACAAAAACAATTCAGATTCTGGTGGCAGATAGAAGTTTAAAACAGTGAAATCATTAGTAGGGTCTATCTGTGAGAATTCATATCAGTGAGGTTACGTCGGTGAGAATTTCACATCGGTGATAATTTTACATCGGTGAGAATTTCACATCGGTGAGAATTTTACATCAGTGAGAATAGCTACCGGTCAAGGTCAAACATACCTAACTCATGCCTAATGTAACTTAACCTTTCTGAACTCAAAGGTTTAGTGAAAATATCGGCTAATTGATGTTCAGTACCTATAAATTCAAGAATAATATCACGCTTTTGATAATGATCTCTCAAGAAATGGTTCATTAGATCAATGTGTTTTGTCCTAGAGTGAGACACATGGTTCTTCAAGATATTTATTTCACTAGTTATGTCATAGTTGAAAGAAACGTGTTTAAAGTCATATCCATAGTCAAAAAGAGTGTGTTTCATCCACAAAATTTGTGCACAGCAACTACCAGCAGTTATGTACTCTTCTTCCGCAGTGGACAATGCTATAGAATTCTGCTTTTTACTACACCAAGATACTATGGATTTTCCCAATAAATGACATGTTCCTCATTTTATTTTTCTATGTAACTTGCAACCATAAAAATCTACATCTAAATAACCCATTAACTCAAAGGGATGTCCTTTTGGGTAAAACAAACATAAGTTTACTGTATGTTTAAGATACGTAAAAATTCGTTTAACAAATAGTAACTCAGATTCATTTGGTTTAACATGAAATCTTACACACATACACACACTAAACATAATATCTGGTCGACTAGAAGTAAGGTAAAGTAAGCTTCCAATCATACCTCTGTAATTGGTTTGATCCACTGGTTTCCCAGTTTCATCTGCATCCAATTTAGATGTTGTACTCATAAGAGTTTCACTTTCCTTAATACTATCAAAACCAAAAAAAAAAATAAAAGTTCCTTTGTATATTTACTTTGATTGAAAATAATACCATTTTCATTTTGGAAAACATGAAATCCAAAAAATATATTCATGTTCTCCCATAAAACTCATCTCAAACTCATTTTTCATACTCTTTGAAAAATCAGTACATAAAGAATGTTTAGAAGATCCAAGATAATATCATCAAATTAGATTTGAACTATTAAAACATCTTTAAAAATTATTTTAATAAAAAGAGTTAGATCAGCAATCCCTTTATTAAAACCCTTTGAAATAAGAAAATTACTAAGTCTATCATACCAAGCTCTTGGAGCTTGATTTAGACCATATAATGCATTAGAATGTTTGAAAACGTGATTTGGAAAATGAGGATTAGTAAATCTAGGTGGTTGTTCAACAAAAACATCTTCGACAATAAAACCATTTAGAAAATAACTTTTAACATCCATTTGATATAACTTGATATTCAGATAAGCAGCATAGGCATGTAAGATCTTAATAGCTTCTAATCTAGCTACAGGTTTAATGTTTTCATCATAGTCTATAACTTCTTCTTCACTATATCCTTGTGAAACTAGCCTAGCATTGTTTGTCACTATGTTTCCATATTCATCAAATTTTTTTCTAAAAACCCATTTAGTGCATATTGTTCATGTGTCCTTTGATCTGTCAACCAATTCCCAGACTTTTTTTCTTTCAAATTGATTTTACTGTTCCTGCATAGCCATTACCAAAAATTCATCATTGAGAGCATAATTGATATTTTTATGTTCTAGCTATGAAATAAAGGGTTGATTTTCAACCGGTTTTCATTGAGAACCTCTAGTCTGGGTCCCTATTTCAAGATTACCAACAAAATCATCTAAAGGATGATTCTTTAGAATCCTTGTTGATCTAGAAAAGGTAGGACTAGAAATTTCAGGTTCATCTCCAAGTTCATGTTCAATAGAAGTAGATTCTAGAATATGTCTAGAACTGGATATTTTTATATCGAGTTCTTTAGATTTATCATTAAAGTCCAGAACAAGCATATCTTCTTCAAGATTTTCAAGAGGGGTTTTAGGCTCATGTGGATCAGCATCATCAAACTTGATGTGAATAGATTTTTCCACACATTTGGTTCTCTTATTAAATAATCTATAGGATTTTCTAGTTAAATATTAACCAAGAAAAATTCCTTCGTCGCTCTTAGAAGAAAACTTTTCCAGATTATCCTTTGTGTTAAGAATAATGACTTTGCAACCAATGACTCTGAAGTAACTAACTTTAGGTTTTCTATTGTTCCATAACTCATATGGGGTCTTATTGAGAACTGGTCTAATTAAGACTCTATTAATACTGTAACAGGATGTATTCATAGCTTCATCCCAAAAGTAAATAGGCAGGTCATATTCATTGAGCATGGTTCTAGCTATTTCTTGAAGGGTTCTATTTCTTCTTTCTACTACTCCATTCTTTTGAAGTGTCCTAGGAGCAGAAAAGTTATGACTATAGCCATTATGTGAGGAATAAGATTCATACTCTTTATTTTCAAACTCATTACCATGATCACTTCTCAGGGTTTTAATCTAAAGTCCACTAAGGTTTTCTACAGTCTTATAGAATTTAACTAAGTAAGAACATGCTTCACTTTTCTAAGATATGAAGTATACCCAAGTATATCTAGAAAAGTCATCTACTAAGACATAGACATAGTGCTTCCCATTTAAACAAGAAACTATTGAAGGTCCAAAAAATTCCATGTGAACCAACTTGAGAGGTTGAGAAGTTGAAACTTCTTTATTTGATTTAAAAGAATCATTATGTTGCTTTCCCTTTTGGCAGGGATTACAAACTTTGTCATTTGGGGATTCAAGCTTAGGTAGTTCTCTAACCAAGTTTTTTAGTCATCTTTCTAAGTGAATAGATGTTGCAGTGTCCTAATATTATATTCCAATGCCAAGATTCTTTATGAAATGCATTTAAACAAGTAACATGCTGTTTAGCTAAAGCATTTAAATCAACAACATAAACATTTTCATTTATTAAAGCAGAGTAGACTAAAACATTCTTAGAATTAAAAACATTATCAGAATCATTTTAAAATTTAACATTAAATCCTTCATCACATAATTGAGAAATACTTCATAGATTATATTTAATTCCATCAACAATTAATAATTTAGAAATTAAAACTAAATCGGTGTTACAAATCTGGCCTAGGCCGATGATTTTTCCTTTATAATTATCACCAAAGTTGACGTGGACTCCATCAAACTTTATTAATCTCTTGAAGCATGAATAATCTCCCGATATGTGTCTTGAACATCCACATTCCATATATCATACCTTCTTGTGAGAACTCTTTATGAATTTTTCCTACAACATAGATTTAGATAGAAAATGATTTTGGTACCTAGATCTTCTTGGGTCTAGATAGGTTACCAATCAAAGTTTTAGGTACCCATATTTTTCATATGGGTCTCATGTAATTTATAGAATCAATAGATTTTGAATGATAAAATTTATTTGATCTATAATCATATAAATAGCTAGTTGAAGCATAGGAATTTTCAAAACTGGGATAAGCAGAGTTTTGTCCAGACATAGTAATAAATAGAGATTTGGTGAACTGTCTTTTTCTAGGTTGGTATCCCAAAACAGTACTGTATTTATGTGAAAATGCTTACCTAACATTTGAGTTAGAGTATCTTTTCCATTTCTGAAATTTTCAATGTCCTTTCTAAGTGGCTCATTAGACATTTTCAGTTCAGTATTTTCCTTTAATAGTTGAGAAATTTTCTCTTTTTCTATATTAAAGGCAGATTTAACATGGGTAGTATGAGTATTTTGTTGCTTTAATGACTTATATTTTTCTTTAAGTTCATTGCATGTATCATCCATCATATTTCCGTATTCAAACAAGTTATCCTTAGACATATTTTCAAAATCAGAAACAGATTCCGCATTATCTCCAGAATAATAAGACATTAAAGCAGGAGTATCTAAACTTACCTAAGATGTGTTGGTCATAAAACACATGTTGGCATGATTCTTCTCAGAATCAGAAACTTCAGACTCACTTGTTCTGTCCTCTGAAGCACTCCAAGTAGCTTTCATAGATTGCTTGTACTTATAATCCTTATAATCATATTTATTTTTGAATTTCAGTTTTGGACAGTCATCCTTGATGTGTCCTTTCCTTTTACACTTGTAGAAAACTATATCATCCTCCTTGTCAGACTTCTTCCAATCCTTCTTCCAGTGTCCATTTTTTTAATACTTTCCATTGTAGTTATATTTTCAAAATAATTTCTTCTTCCAAAAGAGCTTATTGATTCTCCTAGCTATTTGAGCCATTTCAGCATCACTGTCTGAATTAGAATCTTCATTGGTTGAACTTTCAGTAGGTACTGGCATTGTCTCCTAGTATTTGTTCTTAGAAGTATTAGACTTGAAAGCTACAGATTTCATTTTTGGTTCACCATCTTCCTCTTTATTCACTGTGATTTCTTCCTCATACATCATTAATTTTCCAACAAGCTCTTTTACCGGCAGTGCTCCAATGTCACATGACTCTATGATCGAAACAGAAGTGCCTCTCCATCGTTCTGGCAGACATTTCAGTATCCTCATAAATTGTTCCTTAGCTGTAACATCTTTTCCAAGTGAACTCATTTTATTGACTATCTCATTGAACCTGAGATACATATCATAAATAGGTTCATCAGACATCATTTTAAAATTATCATATTTAATAGTATACGTATTCAATCTCATTTCTTTAACATTGGTTATTCCTTCATGATAAATACCCAAAGTATCCCATATTTCATAAGCATTTTTACAAGAAGATATTCTATTAAACTCTTCATCTCCTAAATCACAGTACATGGCATTCATAGCATTACAATTATTATTGTAAGAAGTCTTAGTAGGTTCATCAAATGTTGTTCTTTCATTTTATGGAATATTATACTGAGACTCTATTGCAGTCCGGATATCAAACCCCATACTTTTTAAATGAATTTTCATCTTAATATTCCACTGGGCATAGTTGGTTCCATTAAAGAAAGGTGGAATATTAGTAGCAGCACCCTCTAGTCTATTATCCATAAATAGAGTTTAGAAAAGAAAATTTGAAAGAGATAAAATTTAGAACTAACATAAATTAAAGATCATTAAAGATGCAACTAAAATCACAGTTAAAAAACATAGTTTCAAAAACAAGTCCTCTGATACCAAATGTTGGTCGGAGTGGATACTCATGAGGGGGGTGAATTGAGTTACAATTAAAAATTTCTGTTAAAAATATTTCCAATAAAATCCCCCAATTAAAAACAAAGTTAAACTTTTGTGAATCTATAAAGAGTGTAAATGTTCAATCAGTTTCTCAAAGATTGATTGGGTCTCAGTTTGCTTAATCTGAAGATTAAATTGTCTTTTGAAACTGACTTACTGATTTACAATAAGTATAAACACTTTATAATTTAACTATCAAAGTAGATTTTAAATAGTTTTTTATTTCAAAGTAATAGGAGCGTATTATGAAATAAATATATATAGTCTGCTTATGAATTAAACTAAAAAGAATAGTAGAGATAACCAAGAGGTTCAGTCTCAAGCCGAGACTTAGTCCTCTCAAAAATTTATATAAATTGATCCACAACCTAGCTCGGTGGAAAATAACAGTACACTACTGTCTAGGTCCAAATACCTCTATCACAGTTCTACATGGGAAACACAAACAATAGCACACAGGCTTTCCAGGACTTTCTCGACCTCTACCACTATCCACATTGGGAAACAAAGGATTATAATGTTTGAGTGTTGATTTAAGAATCCTCTAGTTTTGCTAAAGATATATTGTGTGCGTAAGATAAACAAGGTACACACACTGCTTGAAATTTAAATTTGGAATCACTAAAGAAAGGGAGAAAGATTTTAGAAAAGCATTAGTGATTGGAAGTGCAGCTTTGGACTCATTTGATTTGTCTGATAAGATTCTGAGTCCTTCTCTTTTTTCAGATCAGAAAATAGAGTGTCGTTTTATTCCTTGATTTCAGGTTCAACTTAGTAACCTGAGTGCATGAAGTGTTTGTTGTAGTTCTTCACTCAAGATGCAGCTTGTGTTCTTCTCTTGAACAAGTTTCTTCGTGTATGTCCAGGAATCTTGGGGTATGGATGTTGACTAGTGAAAAATGCTCCACGTTTGATTGATGTTCAGCTCTTGTCTTTTTCCCCAGTGTTCCTTCATATTTCATTAATGCTTTTCATATGCACACCAGTGTTCTCTTCTTCTCATCACTTTCATTGTTTTTTTTCAGCTAGGTATTTATCTTCCCTTTTATAGCTTTCAGCTCCGGCCAAAAAGGAATGATTACTTTTTCCATGGGTACTAGTTATGATTTCCGGACCTGGCATCAGAATTCATTAAATAACATTGAATGCATTTAAAACATCAAATGTAACTATTAGCTTAATAAAGAAGTAGTATTGAGAGTATAGAGTTTGACTGGTTGGTCAATTAGTAGATCGTGTTGGTAAATGTGTACGGTGGACTTTGTGTAGCAGAACATT
Organism: Viscum album; assembly: GCA_963277665.1. Taxonomy (NCBI): domain Eukaryota; kingdom Viridiplantae; phylum Streptophyta; class Magnoliopsida; order Santalales; family Viscaceae; genus Viscum; species Viscum album. Next base: position 542,711,599 of record OY728143.1, read on the forward strand.
CCATCGCTAGCTCTTTAATCTTGCATCGATTTCTCTATATAGAAGTGACTTCATTCCATCGGTTGCTCAATGTATCAGTGACTATACTTGTATCGGTAGACTTACTCTATCGGTAACATTATGTGAACTAGTTCTAGCGGTAGACTTCTGTCTATCAGTAGCTCTTGTCTGTTTTTTAGTTGGTAACTCGGTAGATTGGTTCTATCAGTAGACTTACTCAAATAGGTAGTTCTGGTTTATGATTTTCAGTACTCACTATTGGGAATCGGGTCATCCCCACACATATATACCCACGGTTTTATAAACCGTGGGAATAGATTGTTTTTATTTATCATTACCCACAATTTTATTAAAATTGTGGGTATTAAAATAGTATACTTCCCGAAGTATCAGGCACCTCCTCACTCGGCACTCCCCCCATTCAACCCTACCTCCCCAACCCTTACTCCCAGCCCTGTCCTCCCCTCTCCGACCACCACCTCCCGGCCCTCTCCTCCCTTCTCCGACTCCCCTCCCCGGCCTCCGCCTCCGGGCTCCGCCTCCCGGCTCCGCGTCCCGGCTCCACGTCCCGGCTCCGCATCCTAGCTCCGCCTCCCAGCTCTGCATCCCACCTCTCGACCTGGACCCCCTGGCCTTCGCCTCCACCTCGACATCTCTTAAACAAGGTAATTTTACGTGTGACGCTCCATTAATGTTATGGGAGGATATCAATGATTCTTGGTTGATTATAGGGGTTATCATGTGTAAGGATTAACCTCTAGGATTTGAAGTTGTAGATACTGGTTGATTTAAGTGTCACATAGATATATATATATTAGTAAAATTGGGAATTATTTATGATAGAGTTGGGGATATCAAAAATATCAACTTATATATATTATGTATGCTAAAATTCCTCATGTCCGAATACATATCTTCATAAATTAATAACAAGACAAATAAATATATTATAATTAATGATAGAAATTAAAATATATGAAAATGTACGTTTGTTATAATAAGGAGATACTGGTGTGGTACTCTATATGTGGAATGTGAAATTGTAAATGGTTCTCAATAAATAGGTAGGTGTGGAATAAGAAAATATTCTCTTATAAGATTGAATTTCATGGGCGATGGAAGACCTAAAAATGGGGTTATAGATAATGATAGATCAGAATTTTTTTGATCCATACATGATGTAGTAATATGTGTGAAATGACACAACAATTCACTCATCTTATGCTATAAAATCCTTGATTGGATTCCTTATGTACTATAGAAATCAGTGGTGGCTCTATATCAACACCAATATCTAGGTATGGGGGAATTTATATCTCAATTTCCATCTTATGATCCATAAAATCTTTGATTTGATTCCTTATATCCTCAAAAATGGGATCAAAAAGTGCCATCAACAGCCCCAAATCATTCCCATTCCATAGGTCCAGGGTAATTTTTATCATTATTATCACCCCTAAATGAATTAATCTTCTCTAGTATTGAAGATAATTATCAATGGTCAACATGCCAATCATTACTCCAACTATGAGATACACCTCTTTCATTTTGGGTCTTCTCGACAATTATGATTGGAAATTCCCTTATGGTCACTATTCATAGACCAAGGTAGGGGGAATTTACAATAAAGGAAGTTAAAAACCATATGTTTCATAAGAAAAAATGGACTAATATGACCAGGGGTCAGATAAATGACCCTAATGCAACCCTCAAAGGAGGAGTAAACAGTGGATAATTTCCCTTTTGCGTGGAGAGTGATGGGGTAAATCCCACTACATGATACACCTTAGTGAACATCATCATAATTAATATTAAAATTTATGACAACCAAGATTTAAAAATATAGGGGAATGATGTGGAAACTGTTCATTTAGGGGTAGGTGATGTGGATGAACAAACTAAGGCTACACATACACGTAATCAGAGAAATATGTAGAACATGGAACCTACGAATGAGGAATTTCCCTCTCCTCAATGGAACACTGCCTAGGATAAAGGGAAATGTGTGGATACATACCAATCACTACCTAGGGGAACTGAAATTACCTCTATAGAGGAACTACTAGGACAATAAGAGAATGTGATATAGAATCTCAGATATATCGATGAGGAACTATCAGGGACAATATTTCTACTGGCTATCGTCTTCAAAAAGAAACAAAACACTCTCATCACATACATCAGGAGAGGGATAATATGCATTAAATAGTGTAATATTAATTTTAGGTTGGGTATAGATCCACGAAATTGATTTACATAAATGAATAATTTTTGAATGATTATGAATTTCCTCTATTATGGTGACAACATCTTCCCCATTAGAGCGATCATTAGGTGTTAGCATAGATTGAGAATCAATGAGATATGAAGGTGGGGCCACCTCATCAATACTTTCCCAATACCTATAGTTAGAAGGTGTCATAGAAAATAATACCTCAAGAACTCCCCAACACCACTGAATCATTTGGTTCCAGAATGGAATCCATTGAAGCGAGGAACACCCCCACACAACCCAAAAATAAGTTATATCCCGAATGTGTGGATGAAAACTTTACCCAATCCAATTTTTACAATACTATATTCTAAAGCCTGGATTTTTTGGGAGATCCAAAATTAAATCTCACACACTTCATGTCCTAATGATACATTATGATGATCCCCTAAGATCAGTAGGAGGAAACAAAACTACGATTTTTTTGTATGTAATTTGGTAGGACCAACCTTATTTTAGTAAAACAACCTTTCTGTAGGATCCATTGTGGAATGTAAATTTATTCGTTATCAATTCCTAGATCATTTAAACTCCATGTTAATGAAAATAATGATTTCTGACCTCATAGATTGCAAACAATGTGAAAGTGATAGAGTTTATTAATTCATCGCTAGATGGAAAAGTTTAACATATTCACTCAGAATACCTTTATCAAAAAAGAAATGGATGGAAATTTGTGATGGGAATATTTAGGATGAGCTATGAACACCTTTTATCTTGATGAATTATCTAGGCAGATTCTATGAGTTTTTTAGAGACAACACAATGCTTAGAAGTTTTCATTTAAAAAACCTAGGCCAAATCGTGTCCGACACCCATGACATAGGGAAAAAGGACTAGTAAGGTAGATAATTATTCTCTTACCCTAAAAATAGTAGTAGTTCCTATTCAAGAACCTAGGAAGGCCCTAAATCACATGACACCTCCCATTGAGCGGCATTAACAACAAATTCTCACTTGAATGGAAGAAAAAAGTGATCTGGGTCACCCATGACTTGAGGAACAAATGGAAAAAGTGTATTACTTATTAAATGAGATGTTTTACAATTATTTCCTTACATACATGGAAAATAACATAATCAAGATACAAAAACCTAAGAAACCTAATGAGGACAACCTCACAGACCATCATGTCTACTATTATTTTTATAGGATATTAGTCCAAACCGTTTAAGGCTGATTTGTCTTCAATGAAATTCTGAAGAGCACAGTTGATTATAGATAGATGATATAAGAGAAGGCCCCAACATAGGTGGCATATGTAACCCCTACCCATACCAGAAGAAGAGGGTGACTATCAAGAAAAACTAACTATGTGTGGAAAAAATGTTTGATAAATAGATTACTTGAAAGACACTTGACCGAGCTCATACCTCCTCCAATGGCCTGAAGGCCTTCAAATTTTTATTAGGATAAGACTACATTTTAAGAGATGAATGGGAAAAACCAAAGACATCATGAATTGGGACAACTAATTCCCAAAGGGTCAAGGAAAATAAAACCAGATTGACAATATAAAAACTACCCCTCCCCAACATTTGAATGTGATGAAGTTCTCCACCATTGCAAAGTGATTCAACAAGCAAGTTTCCTGTGTCAAAGAACTGCCTTGATTGAATGGCTGACGCCATACCCTCTCAAATGACAAAATCCAAAAAACTCTACATAGATGAACTGAATGTTCTAAATCATCTCTTGCGGCTGTTCCATGTGGTCATGACCTGTTGCAAACCATCCGATGCGAAATCAGGAAGACCAAGCTCATACCATCCTATGAGAATAGATTTGAAAACCAATAATGATCACAACACATAGGGAGGAATAATCTAATATTCATTGTAACACACCAAGATTTTTTTCTATGTCTAAATTTTTTTCTCTTTGATATCATACTTTTCAGTAAAACACCAAGCTGAAACAAACTCCAAAATATTATTGTATTGTATTGACCTATTTCGAACAACCAAAATAATGAGAAATTAACAGTCATTTGTATTTCAAAATAAATAATTCATTATTTTATTGAGTGGTACAATAACATTTTAGATGAATGCATTTGGAAAATCATGCTCAATTAATTGTCTAAACATGCTAGACTATATAAGACACATTATGATCATATATAGTGTGTTATCTGAAAATGCCATTTATAATTTATTTTTAACATAATTATATGAGTACATACATAATTCTTAAACAAATGATGGAATGATTCATAATTAACATACTAAATTTTATGACCCGTAACACATGGAAATCATCTTCAAATCATGATAATGTATGTTCCATAAAGTAAGAAAAAAAATTAGTTATTTTTTTTAAATTTAAAGTTTTTTACTATGTATTAACGTAACATTTCAATGTTATATTTAAAGGTGAATTGAACAACATGTAATGGTTTAGATTATGATTTTTTAATCCAAGCAACCAAACCATTTACATAGAATTTAATTAGTCTTTGAGATTTAAATATAATTTATCATTTGGTTGTTGTTATTATTATTATTGATAGATATTATTTATTATCCTTATAATGGAAATAGATCTCTGATTTCTTATCTAGGATTAGGATTTACAATGATATCCAATGTGATCCTTTCTAGATTTAGATGGAAACTAAATATGGAAAGATGGTTTATCCTGATCATTCTTATTATTACTACTTATTCAATCATGGACTCCTCTTGTCATTAAATATGTTTTGCTAGCTACTAATATTCATTGACTGATTTAATAATAAAATTGGTTGTAATGAATTTTTTAAATATAATTTACATTTTTTATTGAATGATAAATTTTTTTCTTATTATAGAATGTATAGAAGCTAGATGTATCATACCGATCAGATTTCAACCAATTTTGAAAGTAATTTGGATAATTTTTTAGATTTTGCATTTAACAATGCATCAGATGGAGGATGTATACAGTGTCCCTGCTATAATTGTGTTGGAAGACCATGGTTATGATGAGAATAAGTTAGTTAGCATTTAACGAAATTTGGATTTCAAGATAACTATAATGTTTGGTTTCACCATGGAAAGACGAGTCAATCTTCGACTGTTCATAAAAGAAATGAATGAAGTGACATGTAGAATTTGATATTTGATCGGTTTCCATATGTGCATCATTCCGAGAGAGATAACATGTTAGTGCAAGAAGACAATGATATCAGTACACACGAGGAAAATGTTGAAGATGATGATGTTGAGAGAGTGAAAATTTTATTGGATGATGCCAGAACTCCAATATATCAATAATGTACTAAAATGACAATGTTGGAATTTTTATTGCGGTTATATCATGGAAAACCCTTGTATGGGTTTTCTAATACCGCCATTGATTATATTCTTACATTTTTGAAGGACTTGCTTCCTGATGGTGTAGATATTCCCTCCAATAATTACATGGCATGGAAGTTAATTAAGCAGCTTGGATTTTCTACTAATAAAGTCCATGCTTGTCTAAAAGATTTCAGTTTATATTTTGAGGAAACAACTGATCGTAATGACTGTAAAGAATGTGGTACATCTCGATGGAAGACAAATGCAGATGGAACACCATCTTGTGTGCCACAGAAAGTCATGTGGAACATTCCATTGATTCCCAGACTTCCAAATCTATTCATGTGTCTAGAAATATCATTTAATGTGTTATGGCATGATGTTGAGAGAATTAAAGTTAATGATGTCCTGGTCCATCCTGCAGATGGATTACATGATGGACATTTGATGCACAACATCCTGATTTTGCAGCTGAGGTGCGTAATGTCAGATTGGGCATATCATGTGATGGTATTAATCCGTTTGGTCAGATGCATACTGCTCATAGCACATGGCCGGTTTTTATTCATGTTTATAATCTTCCTCCGTGGATGTGTATGAAATAACCTTTCACTTTCTTGAGTATACTGATATCTAGAGCTTTGGATCCTGGTAATGATATAGATGTCTACTTGCAGCCTTTAATAAAATAGTTGAAACAACTTTGGGAATTAGTTGTAAAGACATTTGATTCTTCTTCAAAGAATACATTTGAGATGCGTGCTGCCCTTCTATGGACCATAAATGATTTCCATGCCTATGCAATGATGTCTGGGTGGATCACAAAGGGAAAACTATCATATCCCGTTTGTATGAATAATACACGATCGAGAAGGCTTAAATATCGTCGTAGTTTTAGTTTCATGGGGCATCGCCGATTCATGCCAATAGATCATCAATACAGGAAGAATCGTCAGAGGTTTGATAATAATGTTGACACTGAAGAACCACCTCAACGTATGTTAGGAAGTGATGTTCTTGATGAATTGAAAGATTTCAGCTTTTTATTAGGGAAAGGTCAGTTGAAATCTTGAAAGAGGAAGAATGATGATACTGAAGTCACTTACAATTGCAAAAAGAGAAGTATTTTTTTTTTGTTTCCATACTGGTCTACTAATTTGTTACGTCATTGTTTAGACGTAATGCATATTGAGAAAAATATATGTGAAATGTTTCTTGCAATTCTTTTGAATATTAAGGGGAAGACCAAAGATGACCTCTGATCTCATCAAGATTTATTGGATTGCGGTATTTGACCAGATATACATCCTGTTTGTATCGGTGAAAACAAATGGAAAGTTCCATGTGCTTCTTATGTGATGACACCAGCAGAGAAAGATCGATTTCTGGAAATATTGGAGAATATCAAGGTTCCAGATGGCTATTCTAGCAACATATCTAAATGAGTCAACAGAAGACATTTGAAATTGAAATCCCTAAAAACTCATGATTATCACATCCTGCTTCATGAATTGATTCCAATAGAAGTTTGGCAATTACTATCCAATAATGTAAGAGTGGAAGTGGTTCAGTTGTGTCATTTTTTTAGATTCCTTTGTGCTAAAAGGTTATCCAACCCATTGTTGATAAAAATGCAGCAAGAGGCCCCGTTATTTCTAGGTGAGTTGGAAAAAAAATTTCCTCCATCCTTTTTCACTTGCATATTGCATTTAACAGTTCATTTTCAAACTGAGACACTTCTTGGGGGGCCATTCGCTTTTCAGTGGATGTATCCAACTGAAAGAAATATGTCCACTTTTAAATCATATGTCCGAAATAAGAATTATCCTGATGGTTCCATTGTGAGGAGTTACCTGGCCCAAGAATGTATGGATTTTTGTTCAATGTATTTATATGATGTGAGAACAAGATATAATCGACCAATGAGAAATGAAGATGAGAAGTATAAGGAAATTCAGCCCTCTTTTACATATCTTCCCCAAACAGGTGGAATTGTCGGGTCATATACATTGGTTACATTGAGCTTTGAAGAGCGGAATATGTCACATCAAACAGTCTTGTTTAATTGTGGTTTGTTCGATGCCTATATCAAGTAAGTAATTTGAATATATATATGTTATCTCATACGATATCATATCACATATACCTTATACTTTTATTGCCATTTTATTTAGAGAACATAAACAAATTATAAGTAGAGTTCATTGGTCTTTTCCGATGACAAGGAGAGAGGCTATGCATAGCCAAGAGTTCCCAGCTTGGTTGAAATCAATGGTATGAACATTACATTGTATACCTAAAAATATAGATATATATTTAATTATATAACTCATATGTATTTTAGGTATTTAGTTTACCTTCTGACTTCATTTCTCAAGAATTAAAAGCGTTGGCTTTTGGTCCCAATTCGTTGGTTTGTGACTACAAATCTTTAATAATCAATGGATATAAATTTGTTACAACTGATAAAGCTGTGAAAATGAGAACATAGCATGATGGCGTTATGTTAACTACTAGAACAGATTGTTATGCCATTGCATCAGATAGTCGACCTCGATATGAAGATGTGTATTATTATGGACTGGTTGAGAAAATATTGTTATTGGATTACTACTCTCAAGGTAAAGTCACTATGATGAAATGTAAATGGTTTGATTCAATGATGCGACATGGTACATTTATTGATGATTGCAGATTTTAGAGTTATTGACATGAGTCGATTCCTGCATACCGATGAACCATACATTTTGGCATCAATGGAAAAACAAGTGTTTTATGTGAAAGATCATCTGAAACCTGATTACGGTGTGATTAATGAAGTAATCCCAAGACATATTTTTCATGATGCTGGGGATGAAATTGTCACTATTGACGCCCCCATCGGTGTTCGCCAAAATATTGTATTTGAGGACACAAATTGTCCCATTGTGAGAGATGATGTTGAAACTGAGGCAGTGGAGGGTAATATATAAAAGAAACCATATATATTCAGATTTCATTCAGTTTACATAGATGTGAGTTTCTTAGGTTGGTACTAATTAAATTTCTATAATTTAGTTTTTGTTTGGAATGATATGTATGTTTTAGTATTGTTTGGTTTCGTTTCATTTAATTATATTTATTTCAATTCAGAAAACTGTTATTAAAATGTGTTTTTAAAAATTGAATTACAGGGTTGTAAATTATCATTACTGAAAGATGTTATGACATTTTTTGTCTTCTTTGTCTTCTAAGTTAGATGTATGATTTGTAAGAATTGTTTCTAAAAAATATTTATTTCATTCTTATACAGAATATGAAGAAAACTACAGAAGCTCGCAAGAAAATATTATTTGATGTTGATCATGTTAGACGCGAGCATGAGTTTTCTTTAGTGTTTATAATAATTCTAATATTTATATTCTACATTACATATAATATGAAGTACATATTTTTGGTCAAATTTATTTTAGGGATATATAACTTCAGAGATTCCACTTCCTAGTATGAGACCAAGCAGGGATCCTCCTAGACCTAGGCGGAGCTCCTGTCTTACCACTCCCCACACTGACCCATCAGTAGACATCCCATCTACCACACATGTCAGCCCTCCGCTTGAGACCCCTGGGATGTTCCCATACATGCTACAGTTATCATCCCATTTACCCTCTTTTTCCCATTCCATCTCCACGCCGACTCGACCGATGTTCTCACCTCCACAATTTCCATATCCATTCATGTATCCCCAGACCTACAATGCATATTCTTCCATGTCTACGCCACCTCCTTTTCCACCCATCCATCATACACATATTGAGTCTGTTCCTTCAGTTTCCACTCCTGTTCATGATGATCAGCCAGAGTATGCTGTGGAACAGATACTTCCTTCGGGGGATGTTGATCCAGCACAGTCCAGGGATGCCTCACAGCCTATTCAGGAACCTACATCAGGTTTTTTTATTATAAATGTTTCAAATTATAGCATTTCACTTTTTTATTATTGTATTGTCACTTAACTCTTCTCTTTTCACCTCTTATGTTATTTAGTGGGATCTTCGAGTAGGCGATGTGGACACACTCGAATGCGGGATGCCTGGAATCGCGAAACTCAGATTATGGTGGATTACAATCCTCAAATTCAAATGGTAGGTAAAAATGCTAAGGAGTGTAGAAGATTCATGGCTACTTTAGCCAAATATCATGATATCATTCCGGTGGAACCGGTCTCATGGAGACATATTAGTGCTGACATCAAGGATAGGGCATGGGCGCAGATATGTGTACGAAAATTTTATAAATTCATATTTATATTAGTAATGTATTTATATGACTTAAAATTTTCGTTGCAGAGTCGATTTAACATTCCTAATGGTGAAGCTTCCAAATCTTCTAGGATGAGTGATCTTCGAGAGTATTAGTGGTCATACAAGTATGAGTTACATATTGGTTGGAGGAGCAGAGTGGGTACCGAGTTAGAGGGTGTACCCATAAACCCTGACAGTCCAAAAAGTCAATATCAAAAAATGATCGCACATTGGAATACTGAACAGTATAAGGTTCTACCCATCTTTAATGGTTTTTATATAAAATTTAATTCTTATTACTTGTATTGTTTTTTTGTTTCTTAGGAAGTGTCAGCGAAAAAAAAACAAAGAAGAAATGATATATCTACACACATTGGGGCGCACTACAATGCCCGATCATGAGAAGTGGATAGTACGTTCAATCCAATATTTGCATTTATCATATATGGTTGTAATACAAATTTGTGAATTTCTCATATGTATCAAGCTGAATGGTGCATTGAAGGTCCTGTACCTCGTGCCAACTTATTCTGCTTTAGTAGGAAAAAAATATGGAACTGCAGTTAATTCACAAACACAAGAAAAAAAATTTAAGTTTCTTTATATATACTTCAAACATTTATACGAAATACATATTTTAATATGTGAATAATTTCAATACTCTACCTTGGAGGCCATGGCTGAGGAAGCTGACAACTTAGGGCCAAATGATCATTTGAGTCAGGTGTTAGTTGTGGAGCATCCAGGAAGAGTCCGTTGTAGACAAGGAAAAAACATTGTCCCCTCTAGGTATTGGTCATCATCAGACTCCTCTAATGCCTCTAAGGCCTCTGAGATGGAATGTACGCATGCTGAATTAGTTGAGAAAAAGAAAATAGTATTAGAGGAGCGTGAAAAAAGAAAGCTAATGAATGAACTTTTCATGAAAGCTATGTCAATGTTGAGTTAGTCACTACCACCAGAGGTTGCTGCCAATTTTGATTCATGTATAGCATCAATGTGCTCTTTACATAATGCCTTGGGTGATTCCCATGAGGGTCTTAGTGGCGATGATGGTGGTGGCGATAGAGCTGGCATGGATGTTGTTGATGTTGTTGTTGGAGATGAGATTGCTGCTACTGATGATGATGATGATGATGATGTTGCTGCTGGTGATGATGATGCTGACGATGTTGCTGCTGATGACGATGATGCTGGACATGGGGATGACGATGATGGTGATGGGGGGGATATTAATCCCCTCCATTTTTGTCTTAGCAGAGAGACTTGTGTTGGAGTTTTAATTTTTTTTTGTATTGTTGGACTACTTGTATGTGAATTTCTTTATGCAATGAAATGAATTTTGGATAATGTTTTCATCGAGGGTTTTATATGACAATTCTTTAGGTAATATTCACATGCCAATTTTTTTTTTATGGTTTGGTGTGTTAATTATTATCTTGCCATCTAATCTTGGCCTTAGCAGTGGAGGGGAGGCTTGGGATGGGGGATGCAATGGAGGGTTGGGGGGGGGGGTTGGAGGTGATGGTTGGGAGGGGGGTGCAGTGGAGGGCTGGGAGGGGAGTGGGCTGCATTCACGTAATCTCTTTTTCATATACTCGACATGCAAGTGATGTTCATCAGGTGAGTATGACTGTGTCCTCCACTTTGAAGCAGAAGAGCTCATCTATTGAAGGCGTTGAGAAGGTTATGTTGCTTCTGATCATTTTCATTAAACGTAAAGGCACTGATTGGTATGTGATATGACAGTTATACGAATATTAGGAGCTGACTAATTGATTTAGATGTTTCATATGTTGTTTTTGGGTTTAATCTTTCATTTATCTAAATTTTGAATGTGGTTTTGTGTGTTTTAGGAAGACTCCAAACACAAAAGAAACCCCATGTTTAGTAGGGAGGGAGGGGGACGGGCTGGGCAGGTGGGGAGGGGGAGGGTCTGGGCAGGGGGGGCTGGGCAGTGGGGAGGGAGGGGGAGGGGCTGGGCAGGGGGTCGAGGCAGTGGGGAGGGAGGTGGAGGGGCTGAGCAGGTGGGGAGGGGGAGGGGCTGGGCAGTGGGGAGGGAGGGATAGGGGTTGGGAAGTAAGGAGGGGCTGGGCAAGGGGGGCTGGGCAGTGGGCAGGGATGGGGAGGGGTTGGGCAGGGGGGATGGGGAGTGGGGAGGGGCTGTGCAGGGGGGCTGGGTCGTGGGGAGGGAGGGGGAGGGGCTAGGCAGGGGGGATTGGCAGTGGGGAGGGAGGGGGATGGGCTGGGCAGGGGGAAAGGAAGGGGAGGGGCTAGGGGAGGAGCTGGAAACGGTGTCGACTTATCCACCGTCACTCAAGTTATGGTTTTACAATGCAATTTTTAACATCATGACATGTTTTCTTTTTTACTCAACTGCATCCTCAAATTCCAATTTTACCCCAGACTCATATTTTCATAATATGATGCAGTAGGACTTCAAGTGCTCCCAGAAATGAATTTGCAGCTAATTTAGTTGATTACCATGGCGCATTAGAGGATTGACCACTCCTAGGAAATCACCTTTCTTCGGCTTCTTCTGAACAATCATCAATGGGGCACTGTCTTCCATTTGAAGGTAAAAACTTATGGTTTCTATCATTAAACCTGACATTTCCGACTATTCATTGCAGCAAAAATGCTATATTCCCTCTCTGTTTCTGGCCATAATTAGTATGTGGGATACAGAGTGAATCAACATTCTGAAAGCTGAAATTTTTCTTGAAGGGTGCGCTAGAAATACAAAGAAAGTGCACGGGCGAGGTGGATGTTAACAAAACCGCCCAGAGCAGCCACTTCAATCGAATCTTGATCGATGTGTTGCTCACACCGCTATAGGTATGTTCTCGTAATATCGTTGAAATAATCTCCTAGACAATTTTCAGTATTTACCTTCACATAATACTTTTTCATACGTTATTACGCACTTCATCTTTTAAGATGAATATTGATTATTTTTATTTATATATTGCAGGTGACTCAGTCTGCACATGAAGAGATCAAGGGAATCCTATACTAAGAAGTGCCAGATCTCTACAACAGGTATGTTTTCCTAAAATTGTGGAATTAACCTCCCTACCAGGCATTATTTTTCATTTTCATTTACACACTATATGAATGAAGATTATTGGTCGTAAAATCATGGAGTTAACCTCCCTTTCATCCAACATATGAATGCAGGTGATATGTTTTCACTATTGACTCCACTGTATATTAATTTTTGTGGGTCATGTCTAAGAGTTTCTAGAAATACATTGACTGTTCTCATCCCAGTATAGTGATGAACCGAAATATTGGTGAATGTGCATGGGCTGATGGAATGAATGCCTTCTATTTACAAGCATGGAGAAGAAACTTAAGAGATGTGTATCATTTATGTCTCAGCGAGGATTGATAAAGGTATTTTTTCCCAACTAACTCTTCAACAGGATAGGATGTATGGAAGTTTATAATGTTTACAACTCAAGCAGTAAATGATATAGTGATAATCACAGTCTTCATGAGTTTCACTGGTAAATCTTGTGTTATAATCTGTTTTGTATTACAATGAGTTGTATTACCTTAAATAAACATTACATAAGGGAACATATTTAGTTGGACATCCCATTTTAGATTTGGTTTCTGTTATAATCTGTTCTGTAATACAGTGAGTTGTAGTACCTTATCAAAATTTTAGGATTTTTTCTAATAGTTACAGTACCTTACCTGGTTGGGTCTCCATCAAAATAAAACATGTCATGCATTTACATATTTCATGCAGGGAGATTCAGGTGGAGGGTTGGGAAGTGGGGAGGGAGGGGGAGGGCTGGGCAGTGGGGAGGGAGGGGGAGGGGCTGGGCAGGGGGGAGGGGAAGGGGGCTGGGCAGGGGGAGGGGGAGGGGGAGGGGGAGGGGGGCTGGGAAGGGGGAGGGCTGTGCAGGGGGGAGGGATGGATAGTGGGGAGGGAGGGGGAGGGGCTAGGTATGGGGGGAGGGGGAGTTCTGGGCAGGTGGAGTGCTGGGCAGGGGGAGGGGAGGGCTAGATATGGGGAGGGGAAGGGCTGGGCAGGGTGAGGGCTGGGCAGGGGGAGGGTGAGGGCTGGGCAGTGATGAGGGATGGGGAGGGGTTGTGTAGTGGGGAGGGATGGGGAGGGGTTGGGCAGTGGGGAGTGATGGGGTGGCTCTGGGTAGGGGGGAGGGGGAGGGGGGATGGGGAGGGGGAGGGCTGTGCAGGCGGGGAGGGATGGGCAGTAGGGAGGGAGGGGGAGGGGCTGGGCAGGGGGGAAGGGGAGGGCTGGGCAGGTGGAGGGCTGTGCAGGGGGGAGGGGGAGGGATGGGCAGGGGGGAGGGTGAGGGATGTGTAGTGCGGAGGGATGGGGAGCGGCTAGGCTGTGGGGAGGGATGGGGAGGGCCTAGGCATTGGGGAGGGATGGGGAGGGCTAGGCAGGGTGAGGGCTGGGAAGGGGGGAGGGTGAGGGTTGGGCAGTGGGGAGGGATGGGGAGGGGCTGGGCAGTGGGGAGGGATGTGGAGGGCTGGACAGGGTGAGGGCTGGGCAGGGGGGAGGGCGAGGGCTGGGCAGGGGGGGAAGGTGAGGGCTGGGTTGGGTGACCACGTTTCATTTAATTACTACTTTCTTTGCACTACAATTATGGGTTTGAGATAATTTTTTATCTTCCTTTCAATAGATACATCATGTTGGCTTTTTCGACTCTGAAGATATGAATGTTATTTCTGGTGAAAGGAAGTTCACCATTTTAGTGGGATACTCCAGAAGCAAGCTTGTATAGGTGCACATGCAGCAGTACAGTGTTTGGTAAGAATGTGAGTCTTCCTCTATTTTTTAGTCAAGATGCTTTGACGAGGTCCTCTATTTTCCATTGTATTTTCATGTTGGGATTGATATACCAGAGTACGAATTTTCATATTATTGTTGATTTTTGATTTATTTGAATGGAAGGATTGAAATATTTGTAGGTGCAGAACTGAAGGGAGGTGGAGATGCAGCTGCCTAGGGAACAAGTCTACACCCACGGTTTGCCAAACCGTGGGTACAAGAGTTTAATTCAGTATACCCATAGTTTTCAAACCGTGGGTACATATGGAGAGATTTAAATCACTATACCCACGGTTTGCAAACTGTGGGTACATATGGCGAGATTAAAATCACTATACCCATGGATTGAAAACCGTGGGTATAGATGTCTATACCTACTATTTGTTAACCCATGGGTAATGGGGATTTTTCTTCATCTATACCCACGGATCTTTGCAAATTTTTCTTATAGCCCTATTGCGACGGCACTGTACCCGGCGGTTCTTGAAACCATGGGTATAGGTGCGGTTTCTAGCAGTGATTCGTATCAGCAGGTTTACTCTATCGGTAACTACTGGTAGACAAGCACATCGGTAGCTCCATTTTGATCTATCGGTAGACTTGTTATATGCTTACCGGTAGCTCTGTTCATATAGATATCTCTATGTATCGGTGACCTTTGTGTATCTGTGACTCTCTCTATCGGTAGACTGAGTACTGGTGGCTCTTTATCAGTAGCTATATGCAGATCAGTGACTTAACAGTTGTCTGTTTTATAAAAAGCATATCCGAATGGGTTAGAAGAACATCAGAACTCGTATAAACATAGATAGACACAGATTAACATATATCCGAGATTATTTTAATATTATTATCATCTTAATCACTGTTTGAAATAATTATTGTATATAAAAACATTATATTGATATTATCAAAGTATATGAAAGCATAATTGGGATTATCAAAACAGGTGAGTTCAACATAATGTTTGATAGACAATTCCTCAAGGAAAATATTTCTGAGATTTTTTTAATAACCATGTTTTTTCCCTCAAAAAATTTTTCTTTCTAAATATAGTTAGTCTCTAAAATATTTTTTTTTTAAATTACATATTCAGGATCCTTAGAAATTTTATCCTTCTCATAACTTACATCCTCAAAAATTTTAGAAATACATTTAAAATCATTAATTTTCTTATCAAGGTCCATAGAATGATATGATATTTTTTTTGTTAAAATGGATTATCTATAATTTTCCTTATCAAGATTTTAATTGAGTTTAGAATTTTCACTCTCAAGAAGGTTTGAAAACCTAGATACATCATCATATGAAGTTAATGTATTATCTTCTGATGATGGTGAATCACCAATAAATATTCATAGTATTTATCATTAGTATAATTTTCTTTCATATATAAGTTTTTAGTATATTTGGAATTGTGTACGTTAGGCATTACATAATTAATTTAAATGGGTAGCTTGACTAGTAGACCAATATTCTTTCTGACCAAAAGATTTATACTCTGAGGATTTATATTAATATTCGCCACCACTAACACTCTAGGTGTCAATGAATTTTAAATTTCTTATCTTTATCCTTGTAGTGCATATTTCAATTCCTCATTGAATGATTTTCCTATATATCATTTTTCTTAAGCGTATGATAATCTAGCCTTAAATAACCCGCTCTTTTTCATTCATAGCATGTGACTTTCGAGTTTTTCTTTCCCTTTCTGTCTTTCTTCTTATATCTATACTAAAAGTCATTAATTCCATATATATTTTTCATCCTTCAAGAAATATTATCTGTATCATTCATAGAATGTTCATGTACACTGGATTCTGGTAAAAAAGTGACTTTCATATACTTGGATCGTGTAACCCTTTCTGGAGTCTTGTCTTTAGTAGTAGTTATGCATACACTTCTATTTCCATTATTTTTTTTCATATCATTATCTCTTTTCATTATTGTATCATGTTGAATAAGATTTCCAAAAAGCTCATCAAGTGTAATTTGAGACACTTTTCTATACTCATCAATAGCTGTTCTATTTGATTCCCACTCATTGGGCATGATATCTATAATCTTATCCCATAGAGAATCATCATCAATACCTTTCTTTTCCATATATAGTAAACTGTTAACAATTGTCAGAAACCTTTTTTGAACATTTCATTCTGGTTCTCCATACAAAAATATAAATCCAGGACATTCTTCTCATATATCTTCTAGTTTCAATCATTATGGATGTACCAAAATGTGTAACTTTCAGTTTTTTCAGATATAATTTTCAACTTTAAAGAATGAAATAAAACTCTATATATTTCTGGTCATGGAACACAACAATTTATTATGTACCTTATAGTTTAGTTGATATTCTGATTTTCTTTATTTGTATTGTTTTTTACATCATTTTCTATAATCATGTAATCTCTTGTAAGCATGACAATGTTTCCCACTCACGTATTACTAAAAAATGTCTTAATTTGTTCTATCATGTACTCATAATAATTCCAACAAAATATAGTGGTCTAGTAGGATTTAGATTCTCTGTCAAACTGATATTCATTACTTCTATTCTACTAGAAAATATCTTTCCACCAATGCATATTAATAGTAAAGGACAATAAACAATGATAAAAAAATTCTAAGAAAAACATGTGCAAGGAATCTTAAGTATGAAAATTTATTTTGTTGATAACATTATCATGAAAACATATATGTGTTATAATTAATTTAGAGACCTCCTATAATACCAATTGTAGGATCAACATGATTATGTTAAATCTCAATTAGATGTGGTGGGAGTTGTATGTTTAAAAACATCCATTTTTATCTTAAGGAAACAATGTTCAACTAAGTTAAACAAGTTAAATTCACAATACCACTTGTAGTTCTATTAAATAATCATGATAGGTAATGAATATATGGTTCCGTAAATGAATCTTAAGAAATGTTTAGAACAAAAAAATACTACATTAAAAAATATATAATATTAATTATATGATTATCCAAAAGTACAAGAATGATAAAGAAATTTAAACTTTCTTCGTTTACCAAAATAAAGTGGAAAACAAACATGAATCAAAACGAGTATCAAGTATGAAATAATTTATCCAAAATAGTAGTGTGTCCAACAACCTTGGATAATGATCCCTTGATTTAATCATTCAAGAAATTCTGTCTTACCAACACCAGTGTAAGCCCTCGATAGAATATTGGAATATGTTTTTCTATCGCTGGAATCTCTCAAACTTTAAGTTAGTTGGAACCTATATCTTCCAATTCCAAAAATCCCTCGATTGTATAGAATGTCAATCAGATTCACATAATGCAAGTGGAACAAGATGTATAGTATGCACAAGGCACGAGAGTATATCTCTCCAGAAATCACTTTAGTATCATGCAATATCTAGAGTGATCAACAAATATTGAGCTCATTCAAATGAGCTCATACTTATAAAAATTTCTACGAATGTCGTCTCCCTCCACTATTGGTCATATTTTTCCATGAGTCCCAGATGGACCTATACACTTGACACTTAATGAACAGCTAGGTAGAAATGTATTTTATGACATCGTTTCATAATAACAGTATGGAAAAATGAATAATCTCAACCAAATCAATTTTTCAAAGTCTATGATAAATGTTTCTCATAGCCTAACCAAATAATAATTCGGTTTCTATAATACATTGATATTATTATTCTGTTTTCCAAATAAATCATAATTTGAATTCTATAGATTCTATAGTCTGAATTATAATGAATTCGGAATCTGATTTCTAAGGAATTCAATGTCTGAATTATGAAGAATTAAGAGTTTTAAATATACTGAATTTGAAGTCTGAATTCTGAGGAAGTCAGTGTCCAAATTGGGAATAATTAAGAGGCTTCTTTATTAAGAATTGGTGGTCCAAATTCGGAGGAATTCAAAGTCTAATTTCTGATGAATTTGTAGTCTGAATTCTACAGAATTTATAGTCTAAATTCAGTGTCAGAATTCAAAGTAATCTAGAGCTTGAATTCTAATGAATTCGAAGTCAAAATTATGAAGAATTCATAGTTTCAATTTTGATCATTTTAGAGTTTGAATCGGGGATAATTCAGATTATGAATTTTAGAGAATTTAGATTCGAAATTTTAGAAAATTATAATTCTGAATTTCAGTGAATTCAAAGTCTGAATTACAGAGAGTTCAGAATCAGTATTTTAGAGAATTCATAATCTCAATTTGGATCCTAAAAACTAAAAACATTATATATACCTATTTATAGGATTCCGAGGTCTTAGAATGTGATACGAAATTTTAACATATTAATAAAATGATCAATGAAAACATAGGTAGGGAAAAAAATTCAGTGGACAAGGAAAAGTTTCCTTCGAGAATGAAAATTTGAAGTAAAAAACAATCCTTAGGAAAAATATAATTTGCCTAAAATTAAATTATCTGTGATTTTCAAAACTAATAGGAATTGAGAAGTCATAAGAAAACATTATTAACTCAACAATGTCTTGCTCAAAACACAATGTAAGGGTGCGTGATACCCTCAAGATCATCTATTACCATACCATCATACAACATACATAACATGGATTAATCAGACTTATAATAATAATCATGAGGCATTACAAAATATTTAATTGAATATTGATGTTCATATGTAAATATATATGTAATATTAAAACATGTAATAATATTATTAAAAAATGTCCTCCCTTGCATCTCATTTGTCAATATCATTATAAATAAGGATTTATAAGACAATTAATACATTTCATTCATCAAGAAGTATTTGGCATGGAAAAAAAACTTTTTGGAGTCATTAAATTTAAATCATTCAATTAATTAAATGGAATTCCACCAAAATGAATATTTATTTTATTGTAATCAACCCATTTCATTTCCTATATTATAGAAAAATCATTTATAACACTCATGGGATATATTTAATGTTTAATGGTCATCATGGAATAAATCTACATGGGAATGTCCAATCATAGGATAGCCAAACAGAAAAGAGGATCCTTGGATTCCTTTACACAATTATAGATCAAGGGTTTCTTAGTTTAAAAGTTATGTTGAATTCTTATAAGGAAAATTAGTCATATAATCTTTTAACGATAATAGAACATTCATCTTTTCAAAACAAATTGGTATCCATAAAATGTGTAAATATCCATTAATCTACCGAAAAGTATCAATATGTGTAAAAGAAGATGTATTGTTTAATTTGATATGATGAAATCACAAAAAGGGAACAATCAAAAATATTAGTTCTGCATCACTGTGTAGTAGCTATTAAGTGACACAAATAAATAATAAAACTACATGACCACTTACCTCAATGTCATAGATGACTCACTGATCGATTTCATCGTCAAATTCAAATAATGATGTAATGTTTCAAAGAAACAATGCAACAAACTAAAAATACGGAAATTGAATCCGTAGCAAAATATAATGATGGATCCAATGATATCTTTAGATTTGAGGTATTTTCAATGGATAACATACCTCAAGGAGTGCAATTCCATCGAAAAATTAGGAAATGGACACCCGAAGAAAATGTTATCTCAATGACTGACTTGAAGAGGAGGATTTCTATTGGAGGAGAAAACTAGGTTTAGCTACTAGAGGAAGATGGGGAGAGAGATAATAGGGTGAAAATTTTAATTAAGGGAAAATAATTTATTCCATATCAAATTGAGGGGTGAACTGTTAAGGTGAATGATTTGGAATCCATATGAATATCTTGTGTAAGTCAATATTTTAAGCATGCACATGATATGGTTTGGTTCACGGTCTAACTAAACATACAAAAACAATGAAAAAAATTCCCTATCCCAAATCTCATTATCACTTCATGGCCATGCACCAATGCTCATATGGTCTCAGACAAATTGTGTGGAATAAAGGTCATCACTGTCTGTAGTAACACATTTTTAGAAAAACTGTGTGGTTTGGGCATCACAGTTTCTATGAAATGTGTGGCCCAGTCTTTTTCCCATTATTCCTAAAATATGGGCTCCCTAAAATACCTAAACATTAATGTAACCATTATAATTCTATTGTTAATGATTACCAAGATTATAAAAACGTGTCAAAATGAAACACAAACAATATGTACATCTATAATATGAAGGGTCGTAGCTAATTCCATGTAACAATATTAATTGAAATTAAATAATTAATATTATATTATACTTCTTAGAGTTTGGGATGTATAGAAATAATTACATGTATTGAAAATATAATGTTTTTTACACAACAATGATTTGTTTTTAGAAATAAAAAATTACTTGTATTTTTTTATGTTCTCAGATGAACGGTGTTGTGCTTACCAGGTGACTAACATCAATTTTTTAGTACATGAGGAGTCATTAAACTATGAATAAGATACATGTTTTCATGAGTTTTGAGTATTGGAAAGCCAATTCGTGGCCTCATGATTCATGTCCTGATAGGAATTTTATTATTTATCATTGAAAAAACATTTTATAATTCTTTTTATTTATATAGAGGATGGGCCAACCATTTTATGATACATAAAAATCATAATGACCTATTTTATGGTGTGACATGGTTGGGAAAATACAAAAATCACTCTCTTATTGGGGATGTCTCAAATTAAAGGAATTGGCCTCGGAAATAAAAATTATGTCACCACATTACTCTTAGGGGTGGAGTTGTGATGGTGACATGCATGGGTGGCCCCACTACAATGTGTTTTTTAATCATGACACTTATTTTATATTTTGTGAACCTTTTAAGTTAAGAATCACAATGATTCAACTATCATGGTCTTGTAACAAAAAATAAACCATTTTTTTCAAATGATGTATAAACCATCATTTTGTGTACAACTCTCAATAAATATTTAATTTTAGATACCTATATGGGAGGGCAATATCTTCCACCTTCCCCAACCACAACCCTATTCCCCTACTAAATCCCCACATTTAGGGTGAATAATAATTTTTCATTATATAATGGATTGATTTTTGTTTCTCCATCTCTTCCAATTAATTTTTTTAATCAATTACATTATGATTTAGTGTATATAACATAATGTTTTTTTTCCAAAATTTCAATTATCATTGAGAAATTATGTAGTAATATTGGGTATTTTCTAAAATGTTTTTAGAGAGTTCCCTATTAGGGGAAATAAAAATGTTTGTAGATGTTTTTTTAATGAATCATTATAAATTTTCATCAATTATTCCTCCATTGATTAAATAAAAAATTAAATATAATATGTTATATATATTTATTTTAATATAGGGTATTGATATTGGGGATTAGGTGATGATTTGGAATTTCAATGCGAATCCATGAGTCCAGATGAGGTTGATTAATGCAGAATGGGGATGTTAAGTCATTATTAATGGAATTTGGTTCAAATAATATAAATTTATATTTTTGTTCAAACATGAGTGTAAATTATTTCACATTTAAATGTGAATAGGTAATAATCATTAGTAATGAGAGAAAACTAGAGGAATATATGTGATGAAATTGAACTTTTCAGTCACAAAATTAGTTATATAATGTAGTTTTATAATATAATGACCACATTATGACTATTCCCTTAAAGTAAAAGTGTACTTGTTAATATTTTGTAGGCATCGGGTTATGCAAAAGATCCAAGATGAGAAGTCAATATCATAGGTTGTATTCCATTATCTAACAATGTATGAATGTGATATTCATTCATAGTAGTAAAACATCAGTGTTATACATCTCACACATGGTATGGATAACACTTCTGATTATAGATTATATTTAAATTATATTTTTTGACTAGTATAAGTCATTTTTCTACAATATGTTAAGGGACATGTTGGTTTTTTCACCAGATGATGGTACTTAATGATCATATTAGAATATACAATATGTTCCCTAACATTTCGATGATGGAATGTGTTTATGACATGGTGTCAAGGTGAATATGGTATCATATATAGATATGTTATGATGATCTATAGTTTAAATGATGATTCTTGGATGAGAGGATTTGATAAAGATGGAATTTTCATTTTTATAACATGGATGGGTATATTATATAGTATATTTGTTATAAAATAGATAATTTTTTTTATTTGAATCAATGATGAGTGAATGATATGTTAATGAGTTTATTTTATGATGATTAAATATGAAAAAAAATTTCATTGATGTTTGGGGAAAATATAGATTCATTTGTGGGTATTGGGTGATAGACTATATATTGAGATAACCATACAGATGAACATTGTGCTCCATGCCTTATAGATTATACTCATTTATGATTATATGGGTTGTTAATGACATGGTTCACTCCATATGTGGAAGAATGTATTGTGATGGACTTATAGGTAACACATCCCTAAGGAGGAATGGTTTTATTTAGAATCAATTTACAGTATTATATATGAATAGTGTTCAGATATATTTTGTTTCCATAATACCATATTAATAGGATGTTTTCACTAACCAATTGAAACACCTCCAAAATGATAAAAGGTGTTACGATTCGTTCATTACTCCCTTACCTAAAGTGGAATGTGTTGGCTTTTTTAGTTTTCCCTTACCTTATGTAGAATTGGATGAAACTTCCAGTGTGGTCTTCCTTAAATGTAATGGCCAATGTTTATGGCATAGAGTCCTACGAAATTATTTGAGTATTGGAGTGGATGAAGTGTATTCATTAGATAATTTTTTTAAATATTGTATTGATTGTTATAAAAGTGTAAATTATAGAAAATAACGAACTTGTGTGTGTTTTTTGTTAAAAGGGAAATTTGTGGATTTTGAACATCAACCAAATATTGTATGTCTCGGTGTAATATTGACCTATTATTTTCCAAATGATCCAAGAATAATATTTTCTAATCCCTCATGCATACAGATAAATTACTACATATATTTTTGAAAATTGTTGGCACCATACTGAGATATATTTCCCCCAACATGCCATGGAAAACTAATCAATGTGAAAACAATATTTCTATAATTGGGTTGGTGATATATCCGTAGAGGATTTGGATGCAGTATATCAATATATAATTTATCCCATAAAATTTGATAATAAATATGTTTTTTGCATGATTTAATATTTTATAAAATAAAATTCGATATATAGATGTTTCAGACATTGGGCTTTGTTAACTATAGTATTTTATTCCATGAGAGGTTTAAGAAGAGTAATTTAGGAAAAATTTGATGGGTTACCATATATTTGTATTTTTTATTTCATCTCAAAAATTTATTCTTTGACTACTATGTGTAGTGCACACATTGGGAGACACTATGTAGAAACAATGTACCATCCCCTTTTATGATGTTTACTTGGTGAAAAACTTCATCATAGTTAGTTGGACTATAAAAAAAGTGTAATGAATTCATTTTCAATGAAATATATATTTTTGACATATTTTGGGTATATTTATTAAACTATATATCCATAATAAGATGATATCACATTTATGTATAAAAAATTCCATACAATTAGCACACATCTGTCCAAACTATGCTGCATCATTTTATGTACTACCTAGATATTTAAAATTATTTATTCCAGTTTTTTTCAATTGAGATATATGGTTTTTAGGGAATATTTTTACATTATAGTTAATTCATGAGAGGGATTACATGGATTTGATCCTCAATATTTCCATAGAATATTTCAACACAATCCCATCTATTTTCCTTCAAAATTCCCGTTACAAATCCACACCAAATCATATTTTATCCTTTATCCATCCCTTATATTCTTCCTATTATTGATTCATCCTTCCCCAAAAATCATTTTTTGTTGATAGTATAATATAATTATTTCAGTTTATCTTAATCTATTGGGTAGTTGTTTCTAATGATTGGGTAATGTCCCTTGTTTTTATTAGACTTATCTTCATCATTATTGATGACTTATAGATCAATTGTCATTGAACCAAGCTATGTTTATGAATGATATATCTTAATATAAAATTTAATTTAATTAATTTTATTTATAAATTATATAATTTTCAAATTATTATAATGTATGATAGTTACAAATTATTTTCTTAAATGATGTGTGGTTTCTAAAATTTTTATATGCCATTTACATAGCATTCCAATAGGTATATGAGGTTTCAATTATTTATAAAACATACTATGAATTAATTTAGGTATAATGTGATATTTAAGGTTCTTTAAAAATGTTTTATTAATTACATATATGGATTAATTTTTTATATAATCATTTTAGTTTTAAAAAATGTGTGTTATTTTTTATGGGACATTGATATGTTTTTTCAGTGATTTTTTTTGAAAGTTGTTTTAAATTGTTCTAAGATGGGGTCTGCTTCCTAGATCTAAAAATTGAATATAATAATAAAATTTTATCTCGTGGATATAAGGAGTCCTTTTAAATGAAAACTTTAATGACTATAACTGACATTGAATCATGAGTCCCTTTTTGTGAAGGTTCAGGTCACAATTTCAATGGAAATAAAATTATGGATGTATATGTGGTTGTGTTTGTGACCCTATAAAGACAGTTTTTTATTGAATGTTATTTTTTTTGGAATGAGTGGGAAAATATGAAATATTATGATTTCATTAGAATATTTAAAATGTTTGATCCATACGATGTCATCGGAGGTCCTGTTTGAGATATTGATGAATTTTTATTTAATTGATGGTTTGGATTTATCAATCACATTCTATTTAATAATATATTTGGTATCAATGGAATATTTGTGAGGATTTATAAAAAATAATATATATAAATTATTATATTTAATTTAAATTTTATTATACGAAATTTATATTGAAATTTCTTCTAATAGTTTGTGTAGTTGAGGTATTGAAAATAATTATCGACATATGAATGGATGATATGCTTATTGACGGTTCTATATGTCACGAACCAATGTTTTATCAAGGGAATTAAATTCTTATAATTATTACTCATATTATAATCACATTATAAAGTACAATGAAATATATTGATACTAAATATTGTGTGACCATTAAACACAAATTTTCCACTTCTAGGTTTTGAATTCCAGAAATCCGACCTACAATGTTTTGTTCAGGGTGATGTTTTAAGTCTCGTGGGACAAACATATTTTTTATGAATAGTAACATACCATTATTAATAGTGACCTACGCATATGAATATTAATATGAACCTTATGAATAGTAAATCATCCAAAATAATAGTAACCTTACCCATGAATGATTAAATAATACATAGGTGTCTTACAATGTGACAATTTGAGCATAGTAAAATTATTTTTGTTTTTGTAAGTCATAAATAAATAATTAATTAATTTAAAATAAAATTTATTTCTCTAAAATGTTTTCATAAATTAAATATTATATGTCTTCTAGATTTAATATAATTTTTAATGACTTATGCAATTTTTGAAATCATTATATATTTTGTTTTATTTTAAAAAACTATACTTTTAATATATATTATGATTTTAATTAAAAATTAAATTAATCATATTTATAAAATTATTTTTCAATGTTGGAATTCATTTATTTATTCTAAAGGTCTAAAATTGGTCAGGGTAAATTTCTGGTATTTTTATGAAATACATGATTTTTTGGTGAATAGTAAGTACATTAATTTACCGTATAAATACATTATAATTTAAATCAACTATTAATTATATCACAAGTGATGTATTCATCCAAATCTCAAACACACATGCCCTATTTACTATTCATGGTCAAAGAATTATCACTAATACTGGTAATAGTGGAAATTAATAAAATAATTATTAAAATTTTGAGAAACCCACTTCCCCTCCACTATAAATACTACCTTTCACACCCTAATTTTCTTACACCTATAAAGCTTCTATCCCTATATAAACTATACCCAAACATATTCTGTATCCCCTAATTAATGTAAAATAGCATTGGGTCTCATAAAAATACAAATAGATGATTCCTTAAGGATTATCTCAATATGATAACTCAAGTTGTAATTCCCTACTCTCTTTTCATTTAATTACCTTTCAATTTCATGTTATTTTCTTATTCAATCACCACATATCATTAACCACATGGTATAGTACCTGTATTATGATACATATAATGTAATTTTATGATACTAATTGGATATTATGGTTGAACCAGGTTATGTTATATGTATTATATCATATTTAAAGTTCTTTAACTATATTATGTACATATTACTAAATCATTAAACAAAACAAGTTCGTTGTTGTCAAAAAACCACCTAAATTAACCCAAATGAACATCATTTAATTTTAACTAGTGATTCATCCACATGGTATATAAGATAATTTCTTGTAAGATCATTTAAAATAAATTAATATCATTAATAACATTAAATATACTTCCTGCCTGATTTCTCATGTTCTATATGAACTTCTATTCATTAATACAAGTGAACCATTCAAGAAAACCGTAAATATAGACATTCCCTAACAAAATAATGTTATCGTTGTATGTCACAAAAAATCCCATAAATGATCATTATAAAACCGTAAAGAATATAAATAATGTATGAAATGTTTTTTAGTTGTTAATTAATGAATATAATTTCATTATACATGATATTAAGGTGAAGAAAGAGTTCGGATACAAGGTAAGGGGAAATTCTTGAACCCAGCTATATTTATTCGAGTTCTCAATAATTCACTCCAAATTTTATATGGGTTATCCTTAAAAATTCAAATATTTATCATAATAATACCGTTTCAATTATATACTTGGTATTTAATTAATTTTATTAAAATCCATATGTTTTCTAAATTTACATTTCATTCAAATAAAGAAACATTTTTTACTTTCTGAATATTGTTTCACTCATTACTCATTGTTAATTGTTCTATGTCATGAATGATATTCCATATTTTTTTAGGACTAAATTTTTTTGAAGGTATTTTTTATTACGCTAAACCCATTTCATTCCGTGGGTTATTTTTTTTATGTTTTATATATTTTAATGGTTTATAAATGATAATGTAAATATTATGATGTGACAGGTGCGCCTGGATTTATATAGAGAAATATGAATGTTTAAATGTGACGGGTGCACCCCTAATTATATATTGATAAAATGAATTCAGTAACGTGACCAATTACATTAGTAAAATAGAAATTATCCATGAACATGAGGATATCATTGAACACCACTATGTGTAGTAGTTAACCACTAAGACAAGATGTCTCATTTTTTGCATTGCCATATTTCTCAACTTTTATTAATGTTTGATCTCATGTTCATAATCATTTTTCAATGATATGATTATCCTCACCCATGGTTATATTATTCATATCTATACTCTTACTATGATTTTAAAACACACATTTTCATGAATATCCTTGGGTGACTACTTGTAATAAGGATATGTCAAAAGTCAATAAGAAGCTAGAAAATAAGGAATTAAATAAATGATTATGATAGATGTTGTAATTGTTAT
This sequence comes from Viscum album, assembly GCA_963277665.1. NCBI lineage: Eukaryota > Viridiplantae > Streptophyta > Magnoliopsida > Santalales > Viscaceae > Viscum > Viscum album. The sequence goes on from OY728143.1 coordinate 542,739,660, forward strand.
GTCTGATCATAGTTTTTCAAAGATACTATGCCTATGGATCCTCATGGTGGAATATTACTATTCTTTTATAATTTTAATGATTTAAAAGAAATGTAAGGAAATTTAGGGTCGAAATATAATCCCATGTATATCACGGAATAAAACATGATATGTTTCTTGAATTCCCACAATTACATGTAAAATATCATTATTAATAATTATTTTTCTTATGTTTATCCATTCCTAGTATAGAAAAAATTAAAAAATTCCTTCCCCTTTCATGCATTCAACTATTGGGACATGATATAATAGTGTTTCATTATGTTATCCTCTCTGTTGGGATTTATGATAAATCGTTTATATAGATATTTAATAATGAAAATATATAAAAAAATTAAAATGTGGTCATCAATACGGTATTTTAAAGAAACGTTTTGGAATCATGGGAAATTTTTTTCATGTTATTTTTTATTTATGATAATGAAATGAAATTTTATAAATTGGGTTAATAATGATGATGAATTTTATTTATTAACGTTAGAATATTGATAGTCCCAAAAGTGTATTAGAAAAAATATTAATTTTTTGAATTAGTTGTTGGATATTTTTAAATAGTCATCATTGCATTTATTATCTTTACAATTTAATTATATGATTTACACCATTTTCTCATTAGTTATTATTTTGATTAAATTACATCTACACACTTTTAATTAATTTTTCAAATGAATTTTTTTTAATAATTTTATAATGATAAATAATGAAGTGTAATCATGAATAATTCAAAAAATTCTCAATATTTTACATGGTTCCCCATTATGGGCTAGTATATGTAGAAGAAGACCAAAAGTTTGTTGTTGCACCGAACTCACTAATACTACTACTTGATTATTTATTCTAGGTTACTTCATAATGGGATAACATTGTTTAAAACCATTTGGGATATGAAACTATCTATATAGGATTAAAATTATTTTTCTCCCTTCTTACACTAAAAAAATCTTGTAGAATATAAATTTCCACACGTGCTAAAAAATAATTCAAATATTTTTTTATAGTTTCACATTATCAATTTTGTTTCCACTATCCCTCAACTCACAAGATTTCACTAGGTGTTTTTATGGATTATTTTCAATTAATTTGACCATTAATAAGATATTTATGTGGTATAGAGTGTCCAAGTGGAGTTGATTTGACACCCCATGTCACTGTATATAAATTCAATTTATATTATTTAGGTATTTTTAAACTAAAACATTTAGAATTATCAATATAGATTTCATATATTAAAATATTGTATTAATTTAAATGAATTGAGGACATAGTTTAGAAGATAATATACTTGATCCATAAATATAAAATATTTATCTTCATTTAGAATATGATTTTTTTTATTTATTAGGAAACATGTTGTTTGAAGGACATAAATTAGAAATTCTTCTTCTTCAATATTTGATAATGGTTGTGTGATACATGGATTTAACATGAAAAAACAAACTAAATGAAATGTTTTAGATATTGACATGTATATTATTTGAGAAATTTTTCATGGTTGGTAAATTTTTTGTAAAAATGATTCCAAACCTTCCAATGGTGTCTTATCTATCTATTGAACCACTTGTAATTTACATATTTTCTCCATGAAGTTACTAAAATATAAAAATAGAATTTTTTACATGATTCTTTTTTATAATCTTTCCCTCTCAAAGTTTAAATGGTTCTATAAGACTTCTCCCTCATAATTTGTTTGGTCTATATAGTGTGGATATTTCCTCCCTCCTCATTACATGATAGATAAAAATACTCTCCCTCATTTATTTCTTCATATTTCCCTTAGTGAATCAAAATTATCCTATTATCTTCTCAGATATAATTACCCTATAATTTCCTCACGTGACTAATCATGTCCCTATAAACATTATGAGGGCTATTGTATTGTATAATTGGTTATCAATGTATTACATTAATGTTTTCTTATTGATAGTTATTTCTCAAGGACCCTTAATAATTTTTTTTACAGATCACCAATATATGGAAAAAAATTCATGTCAATTTCTATTGTACTAAGGTATTAATTCCTTAAATAATCATAAAAAATAATTTTCCTTTATTTTTCCAAATATTATATTATTTATATTTTAATTATTCTTATGTATTATTTATAAAATTATTTTATTTATTGTTGACAATGTTTTTCATGATGTTTTTACATTGAATTTCATGTGGAAACTAGAATTCCACATATTTATAGTATATTAATAAAAAAATTATGTAAAAATTATTTCAAAATTATCATTGACCATGTCTAGGTTATGTAATAAAATTAATACTAATTTCTTGATATATAGGTTTTTGAGTGAAAATTGTTTTCATTCAGTGATGGGATTCTAAAAATATTCTTGGAAAATTATATAGAAAAATATATCAAAAGGGGTATTAATATTCCATTTACCAATATGTTATAAAAGAAAATATTATAAATTAATTTAAATAGATTGAAATTAAATCTTTATATTAAATTAAATTTCAAATGAAAATAAATTTCATGGAATCCCAAGTCTGTTTTTAAGGCACATTTTGCACATTTAGAGGGTTTCAAATAGTGAGTGAGTGAGTGTGTGTGTGCATGTGTGATACCCTTAAGAAAAATTTAAAGCATGATAACATCTCAGAGAATGATCTATAATTATACTGTTTCACCACAGGAATACATGAGTGCTTCAAAATATTCCGAATGCTATAGACTAACATCAGAGGTCAAATGTAGTACCTTAGAGAGACTATACACTAATATTCTAGTGAAAAATACTAAAAAAATTACAAATAATTATATCCAATCATATGAAATTATAATAAATTGATAAAATAAATAATATATATATATATAATGAAAAATCCATATATCCATAAAAATATGATCACCCAATAGGCCCACCACTTTTAAAAAAAATCAAATATAATTATTAAATGGAGGACCTAATAAAATTTTAGATCCTCGCCATATCCTATGATCCATAAAATGTTTTGAGACATATTGAATGATCAAACATGGGTCTCCACCCATCTTATCTGTATAACCAATGGAGATTCTATACAATTACCCCAATGAAATAGAAGCCTATGTATGTTGGTGGTATAAACTCAATTGGGAGCCACCATGTTTTTCTGATATATAAGTAATATTTATAGTGTATATGCATAAAAATTCATTGATTAAATAAATAATAAGTCAACGTTAATAAATAAATAAATTATCAAAAAACAATTTTTACCATTCCCCAATTTTTTAACATCTTTGATAACTTCAAATATACTACAGAAAAATTATTTTAACCACCCTAAGATCACAAATATTTAAAAATTTATAGCCCAATATCAGTTATTAATCCTCTAGTTTATGATCCAAATCTATCACACCAACCTCTACTAGTGTTAGAGTGTCTCCAAGAAGGAGAATAACCTAAAGGGAACAAGTTTACATGCCTTTTGTGGTATATGATCACACCCCTATAATGATGAGAATTAATCCATAGATAAACATTTGGAATCTCTTTAATTAAGTCCCATGGTTTTACCTTGTAATTATAGTATATGGCCTAATGACTAATTCCAATGAGGTGGAAACCATAGAAAATATAATATGTCCATGTGTGACTAATTTCTACATAACCTAGGAAATAAAAATAAATAGAAACCACGAAATCCATCGTCAATCTCTGAGAATATGGTAATGCATGACACTTAAATGGACCTAACACTGATGTATCCAAAATATCTGAGGGTGTATCCTATGAATCAATAGTTGTGATCCAGTAGTCAAATTCAAATTGGATAACATATTTCATCAATGATATACAGTGAGTTACTGAATGGAGACTGACATTATTATAGATTAAAAGAGAATGACAGAAATGCATAAACTGAGAAACCGAGGAAGAAAATAAATCACATGGGTCAAAATTAATGTTGAATAGTTAATAAAAATCTTTAACCATTCTTAAGGAAAAGAACCAACATTATGGAAGGAATATATACTCTGATTCTTTGACGCTTGAGATGCTATGAAATCTATAACTTGATTTCCCTAACTCCACGTGTGAGTGATCTCATCTGGATTACCCAGGAGTTGTATACACTTTTCAATGATGTAAGAAACATTACATGGATAACAGAAAGTACCATAAAATGCTTTGTAGAGAATTAAAGAGTCTATTTCCACCATATTCAGCAGATGTGTCACAACCCACACAACTCTACCCATATGAGAATCACTTGAATCTTAGCCATTAAGGCATCACCACTGCCATAAAAATCTACGAGAGCTGCAGTCACATCTCTCTCTGGGTTCTTAATGATTCCACTCCACGCATCTCTCCCCCCCCCCCAAAATAAGGTAATCATTCGTGTTACCCTTGATCCTATAATGAATTGGATGCTAGAAAACCCAATGTCCCTGACCCTACTCTCAAGCCCAGTTGGGGAGAAACTGATGCGAGACCCAGCCACTAATAGATAGTGCCAAATGGCAGTCTCTGCATACACATACCTGGTCCTTAAAAGATTCTTCATATTAAAATAATTGTAATATAAGATTAGTGAAATATCTTGTGACATGCATCATTCCTCACCGACCAGATAATCCATCAACCTACTAAAACCATAACTAACTTCCCCTTTTTCTTCGAACTGTATTCCCCTTCTCCTTGAAATGAGGTGATATGACAACCTCGCATCATTCAAACATGACCACTCCATCCTTTATAAACCCCAATGTCCTTCCATATCCATTTATCCTACTCTCTATCAATGAACATATTATTTACAATTTCAGGTTTGGGGTGAAGAAAACACCAGCACTGTGAGGTGAAGTGAACACCCATGCGCTTGATGTTTTCGTCAGTGGGTTGGGCATGATTCCTAACATGCTACCGAAAGAAATCAATTTTTTAGGGGACCTCATTACACCACATCGTCTCCCCCACATATCAACAATGGAATTATCCCTCGTTATCGAGTAAAAAGTATTTATTGGGAACACCCCTGATGAGAAGCCTATAAACAAATGATTATCAGGTTCATCATTTGTCACCACTGAGCTAATAATATATCATTGATTCTCATATAGAATAGTTTGAATAAATACCTAGTGACCACTTTCCTCATAAAATGAATGGTTCGGGGGGCACCTAACCAACTATAGCCTACCTACCCCTAGTCATGAAGCCAAAAATTAATGTATCTTCAACCCACCAATGAATTAGAGTGATGATACAAGAGCTCGGTGTAAGTGTTAATCAAATTCCAGATCTTGGAGAACCGTGTCCTCGACTCATTCACATTCAGCTCATATTTTTCATGCATCATTTTACCCCAAAATGATCGACCTTCCATTGCCTCCCATGCGAGTTTGGAATGAATACATTGCATTGAATCAAAAACACAATTAAGGTTGATTCCTCCTTCAGATAGTGGATTAGCTAGGCTCTTTCCTGATTCCCAATTAAGTTTACCCACCATCTACCCATCTCAATATAAAGACACCATGATCTTCTCTAAGTTAGATAAAACTAATTTCGGTACCTTTAAGGTTGAAAAAATGTTCATGGTAATTGAAACAAGGAAACTATTAACAGGAGTGATGTGAACTCTAAAAGAAAGTAATCAGTTTTATCAATTGTACATGTACCTCAATATATTGACAACTATATTATCAAAATGATCATTTCTAATTGAAAATGGGAGCACCAATGCCCTATGATACTCAATTGTGAATGATCCTCTTATCATATTCATGTCGGAATCAAGGTCCCTAACCTTTCTTTTAAATGTATCCTTGGTTGTAATATAATAGATTTTATCCCTATTCATAGTCCACAAAAAATAATACCTAAGAATATCATTCATCCCCTACATTGATATCCTGCAACCATTGATAAAACAAATTGTATAATTCGTGAACATCAGTAGTGAAATACACCTCATTGCATACTTATTCTGATAGTATATGACTTTTCCCATGATAAGGACCCATTTGATGTAGACGCAGAAATCATTTTGGGAGTGGATGAAGAGAATGGGGGATAGAGGATACCCTTTCCTAAGACCCCTATAGGACTTAATGAATCCAAATTGTTTACCCATAAATGGGGATGAAATCCATTTGGAGCTGAAGCACCGGAAGAGGAAATCACTAGTACAATTAGGGAAACCCCTGAAAGCCATCACCCTAAATATGAGAATCCATTCTAAATGATCATATGCCTTGTTAGTATCTAATTTGACCACTAATTTACCCCCAAAGATATATTATTGATATCACTAACCATCTATTTCTCCACACCAATTTCCCCTTGAATAGACCTCTGTTGAATATAATCATCCTGCTCAGAAGATGCCCAAGAACTCATATGAGGGGAATCCATTTATTAAAAAGGCAGGACAAAACATTTTAAGGCATATTACACAGGATTATGGGATAATACATGTTAATATATTGAGGTTTGCTTATCTTTCAAAGCGAATCTATCATTGTGGCACAGGCAATACGTGGCAGATTACATCCCCTGAATAAGTCTTGTACTGGACTCATAAATCTCCGTTAATAATGTGCCAAGATGCCCTATAAAAAACATAGAAATGCATCAGGCCCAAGTACACTATTTGGATTCAAGGAAAAGAATTCCTCACAAACATCATCCTCCTCTGAGGTCCTCATTTTCTAAACATCATCACCATCTGAAATATTGCGGGGATCTACACAAATAGATCAAAACCACCACTTGGGTACCCACCATCTAGAATAGGATTAGTGCCCTCCAATAAAGCATGGAGGCTATAATTATCTATTCCATCAACGTCATAATGATCATTATAATAAGAACCATCATACCTAAGAATATTTTAACTATGCACACGATGACACTCTTTAATGAAGGCACAGAAGAAACCCGTGTTCTGATCCCCCTCATAATGCCAACGAATCCAAGAACCCCCTCTAGCCAAATGATCCTACTTCATGAGGGTATCAGAGAGATGCTCCTTCTTAAATCTTACCTTGTGAAATAGATTTTCATCCCATTCCTATTCCAGCCCCACCTCCATTAACTCATCCTCGCTATAATTATCTTCCAAATCCTAATCCCATGTTTGAACTTCTTTCCTACACCAGCCTAGATTGAGTTTAAGCCCTCTAAATATGTTTTGGAAAATGAACCAAATATTTCCTTGATTATTGAGGTTCCATGCCTCCTACACCATGTCATGGAATCTTGATTCCTAAAACTAGTTACTCATGAAATGGAACAAATTCCCCCTCATCTCCACTAAGGCCAATGAAAGGGAAAGTGGAAAATGGTCTGAGAGGCCATTCACCAGTTCAGAAAAATTAGTATCTAGAAAAATAGAGGTTACTGTATCATTCCTCGAACACCGATTCAGAAGAAGCCACATCTATGGCCTATTGTACTAGTTATTACACTAGGCGAATTTGTCACCTTTGAACCCTCCATCTAGAAGACCATTCCTCACCTTTCACAAAAAAGGCTTTGATAGCTTTCAGAGGAAAAGCTCCACCCCCTGTTTCTCCTCCGGTCTAATAGTAATATTGGAATCCCCATATACCATCTTCATGTATTGTATTATATGTAGAACACATTCTCTAATATTGGATCTTTGGTAACACATATAGGCATAGAAGCATGCATTAAAATTATATATGGAAGTAATTTGAGATATGAATCTCCCATTAATATATAATGATACTTGATTCCAATCATGTCTGGTCTCCCAAATGTCTCATCAAAATAACCTTATGATTCCTATGAATATTGGGAAATTATTTATGTGTCAGGACCAAAATCCAAATTATAGGAATCTTGGATAGTGACGTAGTAGAAAAATATAATAAAAAATAGTAGGGTCTCTCTATTTCCAACCGCTAAATCATATTCCATACCTTCAGGAATTTAATCATATGTATGGGTTCTAAGGTGACACCTAATATAATATATAATCATTTTAAAATATACCATCCTTCTACAATAACATGTCAATAGTGACCCTACTAGAGTACCCTATGTCGAATCAAATACTCAATTACTCATACGAATGTCACACAATATTTTTTTATGTTTTGTCACATGAAAAAGAGTAATAGTTATGTTTATCACCTAATGCATCAATAATTATTTATAATATAGGACCTCCCATATTTTCATGTCCTACTACTTGTCAAATTTTCACACCACAGTCATCTCAATGATTCCGATGTCACTATAGTGTCTCCCCTAGACAAACACATATCTATGCGTCCAATATCATCAAACCTAGTAAAATATAGGTTCTTATGTTACCTACCTATATGTCAACTACAATCTATTAATTCTATCTCATTACCACAACCAATAGATTCTATTAATTCAATGTAGTACAAGAGGGAATATTAGGTACCAAAACACGTTTTAATCATAAAAATTGGGTTTTGTTTATTATCCACAATATTAAAAAATAAAGGAAAATTTCAACTTAATGTGATGGTAAAATGGGTTTTATATGAATATAAATAAATTGAAAATATCATTAGGTAGGTTCATGATGATCACTGACCATTTTAATTATTCTTTTCTAAGTCAAATTTGGTAGATACAACTTTAATCATTCGTATATGTCCTTAAAATTCCAATAGTTCACTCTCTACACTATTGGAAAAAATGTTTCACCAAATAACCCAATGTAATTAATTTTAATTTTCTTAAATTAAGTATTCAGTTTTGACTAAAATGATACAATTTTATAATTATATATAAACATCATGAATCATTAATTCCATGAATAATGTAACCACAATGGTCTATCTCACATCCCCATAAATCGTATAGGATACACTTATAATCAACGACCAAAAAAATATAATTAAATTAATATTTAATAAAATCATGTAAAAATATAAGGTGATAAAATATCTCTATAAAATAAACATTCGATATTGGGAAGGATTCGTAATTGAATAGCCACTATGAAAGCCCCATGAAATCCCCATTAATAATTGTAGATTATAAAATTCACCAAAATAGTTGGAAATAAATTCCAAAACCATAAATCCAAAGATGAAGTGGACTATAGGAGGATAAAAATAATGGTTATTGGAGTTAATATTGAACCAAAAAAGGAAATTAAAAAACCATTAATGAGAATCAAATCACATGGATATGAAGGGGGAATGGGGCACCACCACCATACATATGATCCATATGCGAAGGAAAATATGGGGATTACACCTATTATGTTTGAAGGGAGAGAATCATATTTTTTCCAAATTAAAGTCGCTCATTTTTTTTGGGAGGTGTCCATCGGCTAGCCGATGGGTGTTGGTGGTAGCTTATGATAATACCTACTCCACCAGTGATTCAATGGTGCCGACCAGAATGCTAGTCACTCTAGAATATCTCTTTCTACAACAACCACCTATTATATTTTAAGGCTCATCAAAGGCCATATGTTGATTCCCGGGTCACTATTCAAGTTGAAAACACCAAAAATTATGTTACCCATTAAATAAAATCATATTCCACACATTAATTAAACATTTTACTCATCCAATTATAGAAAATTCAAACACTCCACAACAATTAAATTTCCCTTATGGGCACGGGGACCAACACCCTCTTTCATTGTTATAGATTATTCATAGCTTTAGCCTAATATGAAATATACATATTTGTATTTATAAAAATATAATTTGAAAATACATATTCTCCTTGAGAAGGATTTAGAGGTGATGTGTAGGATAATATATATTTAATATTAATTTGATTATCGTGAATCCTTTGTATATTTATATTTATTGACATGCAAGGTGATACAAGGTTACTTTCTATGAGATTATAGATGATTTAGTATAGTCTGGATTATATTGATTATATTTCCTAAGGTATGTAAATTAAATGTTGTGGAGTACCACCAATGATTGTAGTTGATGGATTGTGGGTGGTTACATACAAATGAATATATTGTTTTTCATATAAAACTCATTTTTGTCAGAACATATAGAATTGTCTAATGAGATGTTTAAGAATTTCCTATGTTTTCTTGAAAATACTCAATTGGGAACATTCTTATATTTCTTATGTTGAAATGATTGAATGAAATAATTGGAGATATATTCTCCCTTTTATTGAATTATTATATAGTGACATGGTTTCATCATGTTTTATTTTATTTTCCATTCATCATGTTTGATTCCTTAATATTCACCATAATAGTTTAAAAGTATTCATTACTTATGTGATTTGTAAATGTGGAATTTAAAATTAGTTTCAGATAAAATAATTAATGGATTGATAAATAGTTATTTTTATTTTCGATAAATAAATGTCATTTTATGCAATCATTTGAATGTCATATTGAAATTTATGATTTCATTTAATAAAATAGGTGGTATGATTTCACTCACAGCCCATATAGAATACTCAATTATTAACACCATTATTATTCTCTATTTTTGTGTTTGGCTTCATCACCCTTTTTTTCATGTGTGGATTGTATATGATATTTGTATATGGATTTTTAAAGTGACCATTGGTCTACTGGACACTAATGGTAGTAAATTAGTTTTGGTTTTATGTAGGTTTCTTTTTTGATATTCAAATAACATCCACAAAACCATTATCATGTTTGAATTATTTAGTTATTATTGTAAGTTGTTATTTTATATTCTATGGAGTTTATTTTTTTTATTATTTATTTTATTTTATATATTAATTTTTCCTAATCTGATTTGATGTTTTATTAGTGATATGAATTTTTTAAATGAGGGAAGTGCTATTGTTAGTGTTAATTTCATGAAACATTGGATCTAGTTTCCATCCATTTGAAATTGATAATGTTCTTTCATTATATCAATAATGACAGAGTGTCTTCTTTATGGATTTTGTATGTTGTTTCATGATATATTCATAGTCTAGTTTGGTATGCATTGGGGATATTATATGACCATCTGTTTATCATAATTTTTTTTGTATGGGTGTTTAGACATAGTGGTGATTGATTGATGTGTTACTATATAATTCTTTATTATAGATTTTTACTGAATTTCATTTTTTATGAATACATTAATATTTTATATTGTTATTGATTATTTATTTCTGATATATTATTTCTAATAATTTCGATAAATATCATAAAAACTATAATTATTTAGGACCTATCTAATAATAAGAAGATTTTGTTGTCTGCAGATATATATTAGAGGTTCTACGGGCACACTAGTTGGTATAAAAATGAGTGATTTCATGTCATGGTATTACACCAATATTTTCATATCCAATAAAATATTTTATAAATGATAATTTTTACTCAAAATATCATGGGATTTTTTAGACTTATCACATCTCTATATAATTATAGAAACTTCTATATGTGACCATTTCATTTAACGCTCCCAGTCAACTATTTAAATATTTTCTTTTATGAGTGCAGATAGTGTCAATAATACTAGGACGTAGGAATCATATTCTTAACATTAAAATCCATCGATAAATTTTCTAAACTATTTTACCTCCAAATATATTATGTTATGATGTTAATAACAAATATTATCTAACTAAAAAACTTTTTATATACATCACCATCATTTTTGGAACTTATTATATAAAACACATTCCATTAGATAATGATGGTAATAATATATAACATATATCATTTTTATATACCAACAGAATCTGAAATAACACATGATATAATACATTTTTATCCTCTATATAATAACAAGATGTAAATTGTTAATTTTTTTCAATATTATGCCCTAATCAATTTCTTGATTTTATGTAATAGTCACATTTAATTTCAATTATCATGATACATTATTAATAACAGATTAAACATATCTAAGTCCATCCATTCTAAAACTAGACACCTGGAAACTATATTTTCATTAAAAAATATTAATACTATAAAAAATCATGTTCTATGAAATAAAAAAAATTTCATTCTTGTATGAATACATTAAAAACAAAATTTTTTATCAATAATTAGAATTATATTTTACGGGCATGGAGTGTTAATTTTATAATAATAATATACTAATTAAAATATTCTACATATGGGAGGTGGGATCAAATCCAATTTGTTTTAAAACTGTATTTTGATAAAACAATTTAACATGTATAATAATTTTTCTAAACACCAACATTTCAATAATGATATAGAATCTAATGAATAATTAACCATATAAACCATCCTATTTTTTCACGGAAACATCTTATTTATTAATTTATTTATACATCCATTATTTCGATCTAATAGATATTTTATATTACATTGAATTTAAAACACTGGTTTTGTATCTCATGATTCATCATTATAATAACAACATATTTATTCAATAAATCATAAATTGTTGTTTATATCATATATATTTATAATATTCATAAAATATAAATCCCATTTATTTTTACATCATTATAAATGAATTGATTTCCATAACATTAGTTACTAACTTGTAAACTCTTTAGTGTTTCACAAACACCTTCAGCTATCCAATCAATATATTTCATTTTGAGTCAACTAATTTCATTCCAGACATTACATTTTTTTTTCACTGACCATGACTGGTTTTTTAAGAAACATTGATAGAATCAACCAAAAAAATTAATTCTCTTAATTCAAAATTAGATCTACTAGTACAATCCTGAAATCCATTAAGCCTATATGTCAAATTTCAATCTCATTTATTCTAAACGCATTTTCAAAATAATTTATAGTTTCTTTATATCATTCACATTGGTAGAATATTTTAAACTATCATTATAAAATTAATTCCATGGCTAGAACAATAAATATAGGATATCATCAATGTATAATTCATTTTTTCATGACTTTTATAATGTTTTTTCTAGTTATTAGCGGTTTATAGTTTAATATTGAATTTTTATAGGTTGTGTGAGTTGGTGTTTTGAAACGATGGGTGGTTTATAAAACTTTTTTTGGCAGTGAATGATTTTGGTAATGCTATTGTTGTGAGAATATTGGGTTTGTAGTTTTTTAATATTTGATATATTGGGGTTATAAATTATCATTCATTGAATGTTTTATATGAAGGGCCATTCTCATTATCCAAGGGGATAGTTTAATGGATCATTGTGCCTGAAAATGAATTGGAAATATACCTATGAATATGAAAAATTGTTTATAGAACATGGTGGTGACCACCCTGAGCATGGTTTGTCATGGAATTACCATTAAAATATGTGTGAGGATCAAATGTTCATATATGTTTTCATTGTGGTGTAAAGTCAAGGCTGGTAATGTGAAATAGGAATTTATAGAATAACAAAAATGGTTCCTCCACAAAAAGGTACTCATTGTGGTATGATTTAAATTGTGAGGGATGTTTTTATACTCCATTGTAAATAATTGGGGATTCATCGATGAGGGATGCATGATGAATTTAGGAACCAACACACCATGTTTTCATCCCATCATTTTTTTAAATGTTTAAATTTTCCACCATGGTATATAGACATATTGAGATTATAAAGATCAGATTTCAAATTTTCTTGTTGATAATATATTCTATTTCAATGATTGATGTCACAATTCCTTGTGATTTCCCACCCAGGTTTTCTATAAACTGTTTGTTAAGTACCATTTACTTTTGTTTCCATCCATTTACATTGATCCCGAGTAGACTTAGGATGTCTTATAGTTTTTTATATACAACACAAACATTATATTCACATCCTATGTTTTGTGGAATATTATTTCATATACCATAGTTCCCATATTTTTATTTTTCATCAATATTTCGTATAGACAACTTCCAAAAATGTGTTCATAGTAGTGATTTTTATCTGGTTTTTGAGATATTTGAATATTTCATGATGTTGGTTCCATAATGTTTGGCTCTTATATTGTATAATTAGTGATATGGATGGTTTTATACATCATTTTTCTTTTCTATTATGGTTTTTCCTTGAATCCTCACACAGATATTGTGGAATCATTATTAACACTTTAATATTTGTGTGTCTATAAATAAATCTTCCCCATTATATCATTAGGTATAGTTTATGGATATTCTAAATGAATATAATGAATTTGTTTTATGGGAATATATAAGAAGCAAGAGAATTGAATGTATATTTCAAGTTTATATGTTCATAGATGTATTTAAAGTTCATTTTAGGTTTCAACAATTTGTTTAATTCAATTTGGATGAATGTGTTTCCAATATGATTAATTTGTTTTAATCACATTTCATAAAATTGTAACAATAGAACTTATAAATTAACATGTTGTGTGCAATATATATTGTTGTGTTATGTCCCATTCATGAGATGTTGAATATAATATGAATCCATATTATATAATTTAAAATATTTCATTTTATATTTTCATGAATTGGATAGTGTGTGTTATTTTAATTGTTGTTTAATTATTGGGATTTTTGTAGTTTCTTTAAAAAAATATTTATTTTCTATTTTTTGAGTTTCTAGACTGTTTTAACCATTATGTGATATGGTTAGTTAAGATTTTGTAATGGGAGGATTTTATTATTGATTTGTGGTTATTTGGTTAGTATAGTTTCATTTAAATATAATATGGAAAGTGATATATTTTTGTTTTATTTGAAATAATTTTGGGGGTAGACGTCATTATGATAAACATAAGGGTTGATGTGGTGATAGTTTTGTGGTGTGTTGTAATGTTTTATATTCCAATTTGTATGGAATATTATTTTCAACTAGTAATATAATAATATATGTATGATAGAATATAATAAAATATATATTTATAACGAATTTTTAATACTTAAATAGAATGGTTCGACATTATTTTTTGATAAATGAATGGATGAAAAAAATAATTTAAATTGTAATTTTGTAATTATATAAATGCCTTAATTATTTTATTAAATGGTAATTTTCAATTTCCTATGGTTGATACTTTTGAAAAAATATTGTTTAATAAAATTACTTTATTAAAATAACATTAATTTCTAAAATTATTGTATTTACCATTAAATTTTCTTGATTGAGACTATATATCTCCCATTTATAAAATTTAGGTTTCCTCACAATGATTTTTTTATCGTACTCTTTTTCTAATGATTTATAATTTAATAATTAGAATGATAACTATAATCATTATTTAGGAAAAAATAATAATTTAAAAATTCATATTGTTAGATTCTACATGTGTACACCATTAATAAAACTAGAATATTCTATATAGGCAAGTTTGATTATTATTATAATTTCATGGGATAATTTTTTAAACATGGATTGTTTTATCACGTTAATAATATTGAAAATGTATTTTGGATTGATTCTCTTATGACATAAAAGATTGAATCAAAAAATGGGGTTAGT